>CAWUFW010001957.1:1249557-2499115 GCA_963921515.1 Calotriton arnoldi | reverse complement strand
ACCTGCTCCCCTGGTGTCCCATACAGCTTGCTGTACTGTGGAAGTAGGCTGTCCAGCAGGGCCTGGTTCTCCTCAAGGCTGAAGGCTGGGGCTCTCTCCACAGTACGTGCCATTGCAGGGTCCAGAGGGGCAGAGACAGCAGCAGTGCAGTGGCAGATGTCGTCCTGGAGCATGTAGTGCAGGCAAGTGGGCTCTCAGGGGAACAGGCAGCAATATATATGTGCTGGAGAGGCAGATACTGTCCCTTGTGTCCAAAGTGATAGGTCCAAGTCGTTTGCATCTTCTGAATCTGGCCAATCCATGGAATAGCAGCACCAAAACACGCCCACAGCATCCTTCAAAACTTCAACTTCATGACATACATGATTTTGCAACATTGTTGTGGGTGACCAACTGATTTTCCAGCAACCGACTCGTTCGAAATTCGAAAACGCGTCCGTTGCCAGGCAAGCCCATTGTCAATGGGTGCGCACCGATCGGTCCATTGCGGTACAACGCGCACAGGGGTACAACGCGTACCCGCACACATTGAAGGCAATGGGCCGGCCGGAGGCACCGATCGGTCCATTGCAGTTCAACACGCACAGGGGTACAACGCGTACCCGCACACATTGAAGGCAATGGGCCGGCCGGAGGCACCGATCGGTCCATTGCAGTTCAACACGCACAGGGGTACAACGCGTACCCGCACACATTGAAGGCAATGGGCCGGCCGGAGGCACCGATCGGTCCATTGCAGTTCAACACGCACAGGGGTACAACGCGTACCCGCACACATTGAAAGCAATGGGCCGGCCGGAGGCACCGATCGGTCCATTGCAGTTCAACACGCACAGGGGTACAACGCGCACCGCACATCACTGAAAGCAATGGGCCGGCCGGAGGCACCGATCGGTCCATTGCAGTTCAACACGCACAGGGGTACAACGCTGCACCCGCACACATTGAAAGCAATGGGCCGGCCGGAGGCACCGATCGGTCCATTGCAGTTCAACACGCACAGGGGTACAACGCGTACCCGCACACATTGAAGGCAATGGGCCGGCCGGAGGCACCGATCGGTCCATTGCAGTTCAACGCGCACAGGGGTACAACGCGTACCCGCGCACATTGAAAGCAATGGGCCGGCCGGAGGCACCGATCGGTCCATTGCAGTTCAACACGCACAGGGGTACAACGCGTACCCGCACACATTGAAGGCAATGGGCCGGCCGGAGGCACCGATCGGTCCATTGCAGTTCAACACGCACAGGGGTACAACGCTGTACCCGCACACATTGAAGGCAATGGGCCGGCCGGAGGCACCGATCGGTCCATTGCAGTTCAACACGCACAGGGGTACAACGCGTACCCGCACACATTGAAGGCAATGGGCCGGCCGGAGGCACCGATCGGTCCATTGCAGTTCAACGCGCACAGGGGTACAACGCGTACCCGCACACATTGAAGGCAATGGGCCGGCCGGAGGCACCGATCGGTCCATTGCGGTTCAACGCGCACAGGGGTACAACGCGTACCCGCACACATTGAAAGCAATGGGCCGGCCGGAGGCACCGATCGGTCCATTGCGGTTCAACGCATCACTGTACATGTGACTGGCATAGGTCAGCATGCCTGTCTCAGATGGACATATGCCAGCCACAGATAGCTCCCAGGGAGTGAGGGGCACACCTACATCACGACAGCCTGTCCAAACCTTATCATAAGGCATGTAAGGCTGCATTTCCTATTGTGTGTATGTTGGTGTACATGTTGTCCTGTGGGTGTCACCTGTGGGCAGCCACCCCCAGGCTGTGCACGTGTTCATGGGGACAGGATCCTGGGTGTTACGTGTACGTGACCACTGTGATGTGCAACTGTTCATATCTGTGCATGTGTCATGGTCACATTTCACAGTGGTGTTTGTGTATGTCATGTCACATACCCCGTGAGTCCCATGTGGGACGGTATGTTTGAGCCAGGGTGTCCCAGTGGCACAATAGTGATGGCCCTCCACAGTCTTTGTGCATGTAGTGTTTACAATGTCTCTGATTTCATGTGCACAATGGGAGACAGTCTCCACATCCACGTTGTGTGTGCATGGACTCTGATGTTGTGCGTGTGTGTCACAGACGTCCATGTCTGTCCTGCCATGGCAAGTGTGGCCACTACCTGTGGGGGTCATGTTTGTTTTGCTGTGGTGTACACATGATACTCCAGGTGATGCCAGTGTCCATGTGGCATTACAGGGTCCCTGGGAATGTGCCTGTCGTTGAGCTGTGGTGCCTGGGGCACATCTGTCCTCACATGTCACTGTGGGGGTGACTGTGACACAGCATCATGATATCCAATGGGCCAACCTGGGACAAATTGATGCCACCTGTAGGACCGTGTTGACAGATGTTGGCCATGTATGTACCATACATGTCGTTCCGGTACTGCACACTTCATGTAGTTGTGCCTCATGATGATGTATGTTGGGATCTTGAGTGTGTTCAATGCCGCATATGTGGGGTGACTGACGATCTTGCTTACTTCTCCTCTGCACTGCAGGGCTCCTGCTGTCCATCGGCCATTCCCAGACCTGGCAACGATGGTGGAACGGGACAGCATCCGACGGTACCGCTTCACCAGGCAGCTGATTGAGGATTTGGCAGTGCAGTTGTCCCCACATTTGCAGCCTGGCCGGCCGTATCCTACAGCGCTGACCCCCAAGGTGAAGGTGATGGCAGCCCTACACTTCTTTGCCACCGGTACCTTCCAACATACTGTGGCGTCTGCTGGTGGGATGTCACAGACCATGTTCAGCCGTGTGCTCCGCGATGTTTTGGCGGCAATGTTGCTCTTCCTGAACCGGTACATCTATTTCCCTAGACTGCGACGACTCACTGACGTGAAGAGTGACTTTTATGCCCTGGGGAGGATGCCGCATGTCATTGGCTCCATTGATGGGACACATGTGGCTTTGGTACCACCACAGGCCCAGGAGCAGGCCTACCGTAACCGCAAGCACTACCACTCGGTCAATGCACTGGTGGTGTGTCTTGCAGACATGACCATCACACACGTGTGTGCCCGTTTCCCTGGTTCAGCACACGATGCCTTTGTGATGAGGAGTAGTCGCATCCCCAGGATGATGGCACAGATGCAGAACCAGCGTGCCTGGCTTGTCGGTGTGTACTGACTTTGTGCCATTGTGTGTGATCTGATCTGTAGTATTCCGCCCACTTTTCCAAGTCAGCTGATGTGCACTTGTCTGTCCGTAGGTGACTCGGGATACCCCAACATGCCGTGGTTGCTGACACCCCTCAGGAACCCTGTGACACCTGCCCAGATGCGCTACAATGAGGCACATGGTCGGACCAGGAGAGTGATTGAGCGGACCTTTGGTCTCCTGAAGAGCCGCTTCCGCTGCCTGGACAAGACCGGAGGGTCCCTCCCATATGCCCCTGCGAAAGTGTGCAAGATTATCATCGTCTGCTGCATGCTACACAACCTGGCAGTGCGGAAGGAGTTGCCTCTCATCCAGGATGACGATGACCAACATCCGCCACCTGTGGAGGATCCTGGCCTGGACCACGATGCCAGTGACGATGATGATGATGATGATGGTGATGGTGATGTCCGCACACAGCTCATCACCAACTTCTTTAGCTGAATGTGAGTATCCTGAGGTGTCATGTGAATGATGTGAGTTGGCATGATGTGTGGGTGGTGCTCTGGTGCTGTTGGAGTGTGTCCATGGGCTACTTGACAGGATGTGTGTTGCGATGTGTGGTGACAGGTGGGCTGTACTCCCCAACAGTGTTGACATGCTAACTTGGTTCTGGGTGGGTATCTTGTAACATGTATTGTGCATGAGTTTTGCTGTTCTGTCCTGTACTGCATTGCTTTTGACTGTGTGTCATTTCTGTCCTTCACAGGGTACTTTCAGATTCGTTTGGTCAACTGTGTCCACCGACGACGTGATTGCACATCCAGGCTGGTAGCTGTTGTGTCCCTACAGGTGATGTGCGCCACACCCATGGACTTCCTTCCGTCTACAGTTGTTGACTGTGTGCCCGCTACCAGGTGGGGTTACCTTGCATCTGTAGTGGTTACGGCATGTTGCTACTGTGTAATAAACCTGTGCTTCACTTAGTGATGTGCGTTGTCTGTGGTCACACATTTGACTGCCATTTGCTTACTGCACCTGTGGGCTACTTGACTACAACTGGGAATGGGTGTGGTGTCTGTGCATTGCACCGTCTTCCCTGGCAACATCAGTGTAGGCAATGAGTCAGATGGCCTAGGTGTGTATGTGTTGTGTACCCCTGGTGGTGTGTCTCCCTCATATGTGTCACGTTGCCTGTACTCACATGCCTGTGTTGTCCTTGCTGTTGCAGTTCGCATACACAGTGTAATTTTGCAGTTCATCATCCCCATAACAGCACCCACGTTGGAATCACGACAGAGGCAAGTATGGTGTATTAGTGTGTTTATTGTGATACATCTGTGTTAATAGTGCATAGGATGGGTTGTGCTGTACATGAATCTTGCAATCCCAAGTTCCTAGGTGAATTGAAAGTCCAGGTAGACAGGATCCCCAGTATCGGGGCCACAGTTGTCTGACACATTGTTCCAACTTGTACTCCCCATGCAATGTGTGGGAGTAGTGTTGCCGTCAACAGGGTGAACAGTCTGTGCACAAAGGCGAAAATCCAGAACAGGTTCAGGCTTCCTGGGAGTTGCGCTTGGCCATCAGCCTCTCACTTTCCCCTCCTCGGACGACCCCTCTTCTTGGGGGGCCCTCAAGTGCAGGCTGCTGCGGTGCAGGGGACTCTCCGCCAGAGTCCTCCTCCCTCCCTGTGGCAGTTGCAGTTTGTTCGGTACCAGATGTTGTTGGCACACAGGGAGGTGTGGACTGGTTGCTGTTCATCTGGCGGAGGCATTGTAAAATGTCCCTGTGCACCGCCGTCATCTCATGTAGTACATCCCACTTGGACTCCACGCGGGACATGTGGGAGTCCACACGTGACATGTGTGACTCCACGTGGGACATGTGGGAGTCCAAGCGGGCATGATGGGCAGCCTGCTGCTGTTTGATGTCTCTGAGGAGCCCCACTACCTGGCTGAGCTCTCCGGTGCTGGACTGGTACGCATCAGCTATGCGTACCAGTTGTGGGTCTTCATGCACACCAGCAACGTCTGCAAGCAGCGACCTCTGTCTCCCACCCCTCCCACCACCCCTGCTGACATGTGCAGTGTGTGCAGTTGCACGCACAGATAACCCTGGTCCACCTTGGGGGTTGGTGGTGGTGGTGGTGTCCATGGCCCCAGGTTGGTCCAGGGTCACTGCGCTGGTGTTGCTCCTTATTCTGTCCATGTCGGCAGGGATGGTATTCGTGGTGACAGTCGTTGGAGGGGTGGGTGCAGGGGGTGCAGCTGGTGGACCTGCTGGTGCTGCAGCTGGTGGTCCTGCTGGTGCAGCATGTTGACTTGCACCGGATGTGCCAGGTTGTTCATCGTCCGAGGAGGACAGAGGCTGTACGACGCCAGTGAGCTCGGCATCCTCTTGAGCCTGGGACTGGGACTCCTCAGCGTCTGCTGCTGTGTCCCCATCATCACCTGTTTTTGGGAGACACAAACAATGTATGTCATGTTTCTGCAGGCATCAGTGGTTGACACACCTGACAGTTGTGACTGTGCCTCGGGTGCGGGCCTGTACATTGTATTGTCCTAAGTCGTCACAGTCAGGGGTTGATATTGGTGTGGCACATTGTCCTGCATTATTTGGGCATTTCTATGTATTCTCTGGGGTGTGAACATGGTCTGCATTGCTTGTGTTTGGTTGACAGCCAGACCTCCTTCCCACCCACCCAGCCAGCCAGTCAGTTATCCCACCATGGAACGTGCTTGCATTGCAGGGAGTGTAAGTTGTCTCTCAGGATGTCAGTCAGTGGTGTCCTGCTGTTTGTTGGTGCACAGTTGCCAGCAGGGCCTTGTGCTCCCCACAGCAGTAGCCAGTGTCAGCCATCTTGTGAGTCCTTCTCCACTCCCTGTGATGTGAGCACGGTTCAGGGTGGTGTTGATGGGCCAGTTGTGAGGCTGAGCAATGTCTGTGACTACGACTCCCATCATGCTATTGCCTCCTCCCCCTTCCCAGCATGCCCATGCTTCCTTCCTTTGACTCTGCTTCCCTGTGGGGTGGGCTGGCTGTGCTGACAGGATGGCTGGGAGTGTTGTCCTGGCAGTTGTTTGGCTAAGAGTCCCAAGAGTGTCCCTGTGCTTCACACAACATAACCCAGGGTGGTGGTGCTTTGTGGGATCTTGTGTTAGGATGGAGGGCATTGCATTCTACCAGGTGGGTACTGTGGAGTTTGTGTTGGGGAGGGTGTGAGGGGAGGTGCTGGTGACTATGGTCAGTGCTGTGAGTCCTCCTTCCCACCCAGCCAGCCAGATATCCCACCATGGAACGTGCTTGCATTGCAGGGAGTGTAAGTTGTCTCTCAGGATGTCAGTCAGTGGTGTCCTGCTGTTTGTTGGTGCACAGTTGCCAGCAGGGCCTTGTGCTCCCCACAGCAGTAGCCAGTGTCAGCCATCTTGTGAGTCCTTCTCCACTCCCTGTGATGTGAGCATGGTTCAGGGTGGTGTTGATGGGACAGTTGTGGGGGTGAGCTATGTCTGTGACTACGACTCCCATCATGCCATTGCCTCCACCCCACTTGCCAGCATTCCCATACTTACTTGCTTTTGTGTGGAGTTCAGTGGGTGTGGGTGTGAGGGCAATGGCAAGATGGCTGACAGTGGTGTCCTGCTGTTGGTTGCTGAGCAGTACCCAGCATGCCCTTGTGCTCCCCACGACACAGCAACAGTGTCAGACATCTTTGATGGGCCTTTCCACTCTCTGTGGGATGTGCATGCGTGAGTGTGAGCTTGCTGGGCCATGTGGTGGGGGATGTAGGGCTGTGAGTACGACTCCCATCATGCTATTGCCTCCTCCCCCTTCCCAACATGCCCATGCTTCCTTCCTTTTGACTCTGCTTCCCTGTGGGTTGGGCTGGCTGTGCTGACAGGATGGCTGGGAGTGTTGTCCTGGCAGTTGTTTGGCTAAGAGTCCCAAGAGTGTCCCTGTGCTTCACACAACATAACCCAGGGTGGTGGTGCTTTGTGGGATCTTGTGTTAGGATGGAGGGCATTGCATTCTACCAGGTGGGTACTGTGGAGTTTGTGTTGGGGAGGGTGTGAGGGGAGGTGCTGGTGACTATGGTCAGTGCTGTGAGTCCTCCTTCCCACCCAGCCAGCCAGATATCCCACCATGGAACGTGCTTGCATTGCAGGGAGTGGAAGTTGTCTCTCAGGATGTCAGTCAGTGGTGTCCTGCTGTTTGTTGGTGCACAGTTGCCAGCAGGGCCTTGTGCTCCCCACAGCAGTAGCCAGTGTCAGCCATCTTGTGAGTCCTTCTCCACTCCCTGTGATGTGAGCACGGTTCAGGGTGGTGTTGATGGGCCAGTTGTGAGGCTGAGCAATGTCTGTGACTACGACTCCCATCATGCTATTGCCTCCTCCCCCTTCCCAGCATGCCCATGCTTCCTTCCTTTTGACTCTGCTTCCCTGTGGGGTGGGCTGGCTGTGCTGACAGGATGGCTGGGAGTGTTGTCCTGGCAGTTGTTTGGCTAAGAGTCCCAAGAGTGTCCCTGTGCTTCACACAACATAACCCAGGGTGGTGGTGCTTTGTGGGATCTTGTGTTAGGATGGAGGGCATTGCATTCTACCAGGTGGGTACTGTGGAGTTTGTGTTGGGGAGGGTGTGAGGGGAGGTGCTGGTGACTATGGTCAGTGCTGTGAGTCCTCCTTCCCACCCAGCCAGCCAGATATCCCACCATGGAACGTGCTTGCATTGCAGGGAGTGTAAGTTGTCTCTCAGGATGTCAGTCAGTGGTGTCCTGCTGTTTGTTGGTGCACAGTTGCCAGCAGGGCCTTGTGCTCCCCACAGCAGTAGCCAGTGTCAGCCATCTTGTGAGTCCTTCTCCACTCCCTGTGATGTGAGCATGGTTCAGGGTGGTGTTGATGGGACAGTTGTGGGGGTGAGCTATGTCTGTGACTACGACTCCCATCATGCCATTGCCTCCACCCCACTTGCCAGCATTCCCATACTTACTTGCTTTTGTGTGGAGTTCAGTGGGTGTGGGTGTGAGGGCAATGGCAAGATGGCTGACAGTGGTGTCCTGCTGTTGGTTGCTGAGCAGTACCCAGCATGCCCTTGTGCTCCCCACGACACAGCAACAGTGTCAGACATCTTTGATGGGCCTTTCCACTCTCTGTGGGATGTGCATGCGTGAGTGTGAGCTTGCTGGGCCATGTGGTGGGGGATGTAGGGCTGTGAGTACGACTCCCATCATGCTATTGCCTCCTCCCCCTTCCCAACATGCCCATGCTTCCTTCCTTTTGACTCTGCTTCCCTGTGGGTTGGGCTGGCTGTGCTGACAGGATGGCTGGGAGTGTTGTCCTGGCAGTTGTTTGGCTAAGAGTCCCAAGAGTGTCCCTGTGCTTCACACAACATAACCCAGGGTGGTGGTGCTTTGTGGGATCTTGTGTTAGGATGGAGGGCATTGCATTCTACCAGGTGGGTACTGTGGAGTTTGTGTTGGGGAGGGTGTGAGGGGAGGTGCTGGTGACTATAGTCAGTGCTGCAAGTCCCCCTTCCCACCCAGCCAGCCAGATATCCCACCATGGAACGTGCTTGCATTGCAGGGAGTGTGAGTTGTCTCTCAGGATGTCAGTCAGTGGTGTCCTGCTGTTTGTTGGTGCACAGTTGGCAGCAGGGCCTTGTGCTCCCCACAGCAGTAGCCAGTGTCAGCCATCTTGTGAGTCCTTCTCCACTCCCTGTGATGTGAGCACGGTTCAGGGTGGTGTTGATGGGCCAGTTGTGAGGCTGAGCAATGTCTGTGACTACGACTCCCATCATGCTATTGCCTCCACCCCCTTCCCAGCATGCCCATGCTTCCTTCCTTTTGACTCTGCTTCCCTGTGGGGTGGGCTGGCTGTGCTGACAGGATGGCTGGGAGTGTTGTCCTGGCAGTTGTTTGGCTAAGAGTCCCAAGAGTGTCCCTGTGCTTCACACAACATAACCCAGGGTGGTGGTGCTTTGTGGGATCTTGTGTTAGGATGGAGGGCATTGCATTCTACCAGGTGGGTACTGTGGAGTTTGTGTTGGGGGGGTGTGAGGGGAGGTGCTGGTGACTATAGTCAGTGCTGCAAGTCCCCCTTCCCACCCAGCCAGCCAGATATCCCACCATGGAACGTGCTTGCATTGCAGGGAGTGGAAGTTGTCTCTCAGGATGTCAGTCAGTGGTGTCCTGCTGTTTGTTGGTGCACAGTTGGCAGCAGGGCCTTGTGCTCCCCACAGCAGTAGCCAGTGTCAGCCATCTTGTGAGTCCTTCTCCACTCCCTGTGATGTGCGCATGGTTCATGGTGGTGTTGATGGGACAGTTTTGGGGCGGGCAATATGTGTGACTGCAACTCCCATGATGCTATTGGCTACACTGACTTGGCCAGCATACACAGAATTCCTTCCTTTGAGTGGTCTTCACTGTGTGTTGGTGTTGTTGTGGTGGCTACATGTGTGGATGTGTTTGTTGGTTCTATTTGTGCCACTGCCTAGCTGTAGTTGTGGTTGTGTTTGTACATGTGTTGGCACAGTTGGATGTGACTTTTTTGATGGCATGTGTTGTGTTTATCTGACTGACATACACATTTTGGGATGATTCTGTTCTGGTTGCTGTGTGATTGCTATGAGTGCATGGTTTGACTCTCCCCTTGACAGTGATGTGTGTGTGTTTTGTGGCAGTATATTGTGTACATTTGTTGTGTACTCACCAGGCTCTGGGATGTCCTCTAGTCCATATATGCTCACTGGCGGTAGGATGGCCCGCACCTTCTCCTCCCAGGGCCTGAGGTATATTGGCTTGGCAGGAGGGCCACTGCCGGTGTGTTGGCTGTTGATGTAGTCTTGCTTCAGCAGTTTCCGTACCCTCCTGCGCACGTCATACCACCTGTTCTGGATGTCGGTCTTTGTGCGCCGACATGGTGATTGGGCGTTCACCCTGTTGATGATCCTCTCCCACATCTTGGTTTTCTGCGACATGGGGGTCTGTTGGACCAATGTGCCAAACAGCTGTGGCTCTACCCTGAGGATCTCGTCTACCAGGACTTCCAATTCACAATCTAGGAACTTGTGATTCTTCTTGGGGGGCATGGTGATGGGTGGTGATGGTGAGTGATGTGTGTGTTGGTGTGCAGGTGAGGGTGTGTGAGTGTGTGTTTTGCTGGGTGTATGTGAGGTAGGTATTTGTTGGTGTGCTGATGGTGTGTGGCTTGTGTGAGGGATGAGCTGTGGGTGTGTGGTTGCTTTCTCTTGGGTGCTGGCAGTGGAATGGCATTTGCAAAGGCTCATGGTAGTGATTTGTGTCCTTTATATAGGTGGAGTTGTGGGTGTGTCTTTGTTCTCTGTCCCCACCCCCCAGTATTTATTGGCTTGGTAATTGCTTGTTTGGCCTTTTTTTGGGTGATTTTTCCTTTGTGTTGTTTGTGTATGTTGGAAACGTTCTTGTGACCGAGTCGGACCCTGCATTGGTCTCGTACGGTGTTTTCCGTTTCGTTCACGCTGTGTTTGTGCAGTTTTCTATGCTGCGTACGCGTCGGTCGCGGTGTATTGTATTGCTTCGGCTCGGTTTTGTATGCGTGTCGGTCGTACGGCTTGTCCTCCGTCCGACTCGGTCGTGTTTTTCGCGCCTTGCATCGTACTTTGCGGTTTGGAGTTGGCGGGTACGTTTCGGTCGGATTTGTTCCGGGTGCGTGTCGGTCGGTTGGATTCGCGTGTTTTTCCGGCCGGATTGCTATTTTCCGTGCGGCTCGGTCGGTCGGCTTGGTTTCCTTACGTGTCGGTCGGATTTATCGCGGCTTGCATCGTACTTGGCGTGTCGGGCGCCACTGGTACGTGTCGGTCGGTAATTTTTCCGGCTCCGAGTCGGTCGGTGCTTTTTCCGGCCCGAATCGGAATCGACCCCAGAGTGTCTTCTTGTTCGTTTGGAGTACCTTGCTGCATTGTTGTCTCTGTCGTCACTAGATCTTGTTGTCTGCTGTGTTGTAAAAAATATTTTTTTAATTTTAACTTGCGTATCCCTTTGTAGATGTCAAATCTTGCGGTGACATAACTAAAGGAACTGACCGGGCAATAAGATAGTCCCAGAGAGAGGTTGTTGCTCTGCTTTGTTAAGGACAACATCTGTGAGGTTCAAGACAGTGGGATTAGCATACGATTTTGCTCTGTCTTACCGTCTCCAATTCCTCTTCTGTTGTTTCTTTTGTTGCAATTTTGTTGCCTGTTGATTCGCTTCCTGGCCCGCCTTCTTTCACGGCGCTTTGTTGTTCTACTTTTGATTTGTTTTGATAGTGTTCTCGGGCGCAGGGTCTGCCTGCGCTCTTCCACTAAAAATCCACTTCATCGGACAGTGACAGTGAAGGTTGGGATCTGTTTGAGCATCTGGATTGCGGGTCTCCATTTCAGATTCGCTTTCAGGGGCTGAGCTTAGATCTGAATTTGATATGGCCTCTGCTATGTTGGATCTTGCAGCAGGCGCTCGTTTGTCAGTTTGCCCTCCTCCATATTTGGAGACCTTTAGGGAATCGTATTTTTAGCGAATGTAAAAATGCGTCCGCTTTCATAGTCATTACGATCCCTATGAAATTTAAATGCTTTCCTTTCCCTAATTGTTTCTTCTTCTCTTTTTAATCTTTTGGTCATTTCCTCCCTCAATTTGGTATTTTCATCCTTTTGTCCCATCTTTTCAATTTCCTCATTTAATGTGTCAATCTGCTCCAGGAGCTTTGCCCGATCTTTTACAGCATATTTCACTAATATGAGTAGGAGCCTGCGAGATGAATCCAAATTGGCCTCTGCCCACTCCTTCATCATGTCCCTGTCTGGGTCTTCATAGCTGGGTGCTAAGAGGATTCTCAAACCTTGCGGCACCCTGCCTACATCCACATAACGTTGGAGGGATGTTGCCACCCACCACTTTTTTTGTTCTGCCCTCATAAGCTTTTCCAATTGCTTAAGTTTGTCTCTAATACTTGTGCTGCGAGACCCCACTGGGGCATTGTGGGTTGTGGAGTCCAAAGCCGGCTGTTTGGCGTCGTCTAACATGTCGGCTGCCGCCGCCTCTCTCTCACGGAGCGCGTCGGCTGTCATGGTCACTTTGAGCAAATAGTAATTGTTGAAAGTTGATATTGTGGGTGAAGCTCTGGTAGTTTGTCCGCACCACTCGCAAAACAACAGAAATGCCAACTACCCCGCACCCGACATTTGAAGAAATACACAGCGGCTTGCACTTCGCCTCTGCACCCGCTGGGGAAGCTAACTAACGCTGCCAAAGACCCGTAGTCGCCTACCTGCTCCGCGGCTTCGTGGCTGCCGGGTATTCGCACTGCTATTATATCTGTTAGTCGGGGGTGGCGCCCTTAGTAATCCTCCCGGATTCTCGATGATGGCTTGCAGCAAGCGGTGGCTTCTTTGTGGGCGGCATCCTGTTCGTAGCGGGGGGTCCGTGTAGAGCCGGAGAAGTCCAAACCGGCTTGGATTATCGTCGTTTTACTCCGTCTTGGGAATTCCTTTCTTTTCGGAACAACGGGCATGCACCACAGCGTTGTGCAGCAGACAGTACTTTATTGCTCCAGGACCTCTACAGCCATGACGCGTTTCTGCCCACCTCGGGCCTTGATCACATGACACGCTCTGTCAGGTGAGCAGTTTTGAACGTTGGGTGTGGTTTCTCTCTTGTGGAGCAAGTTCGATTGGCATATGTAGTGGCCCGCTCAGGTCACGAGAATACCCCACTGCGAGACGAACAGGTCCGTGCGTTTCCAAACGAGTGGAATGCACAGAGGAACAACGTGCCAGTTTCAGCGGCGCAAATACAGCAGCATACTGGCCAAACCCAGGGCAGGGACCCGATGGGTATAATTTTGGAGGAAGAGACACAGCAGCGCCAGTTACTATAACTTTGAACTAGAACTACGGAAACCACAATGCTTGGGAATGACACGCCCAGGTGGGCGGAATTAGAAACCACTAACACCTGAAAAAGTCGAGTGCAATGCTGTTTCATCTCCCCAGTACCAAGCCGGTGAGCAAGGGGAAAGGTCCCCGAAACGCGTATGGCTACTATGGTACAATTTTCCACTGTCAAGGTTTTTCTTCAGTGTGCTGCTGCCGGCTGGAATAAAGAAGGCTAGATTGAACGTTGGGTGTGGTTTCTC
This sequence comes from Calotriton arnoldi, assembly GCA_963921515.1. Lineage (NCBI taxonomy): Eukaryota > Metazoa > Chordata > Amphibia > Caudata > Salamandridae > Calotriton > Calotriton arnoldi. The sequence goes on along the minus strand of CAWUFW010001957.1, from coordinate 2,485,837 downwards.
TCTTGTGGAGCAAGTTCGATTGGCATATGTAGTGGCCCGCTCAGGTCACGAGAATACCCCACTGTGAGACGAGCAGGTCCGTACGTTTCCAAACGAGTGGAATGCACAGAGGAACAACGTGCCAGTTTCAGCGGCGCAAATACAGCAGCATACTGGCCAAACCCAGGGCAGGGACCCGATGGGTATAATTTTGGAGGAAGAGACACAGCAGCGCCAGTTACTATAACTTTGAACTAGAACTACGGAAACCACAATGCTTGGGAATGACACGCCCAGGTGGGCGGTCTTAGAAACCACTAACACCTGAAAAGTCGAGTGCAGTGCTGTTTCATCTCCCCAGTACCAAGCCGGTGAGCAAGGGAAAGGTCCCCGAAACGCGTATGGCTACTATGGTGCAATTTTCCACTGTCAAGGTTTTTCTTCAGTGTGCTGCTGCCGGCTGGAATAAAGAAGGCTAAATTGAACGTTGGGTGTGGTTTCTCTCTTGTGGAGCAAGTTCGATTGGCATATGTAGTGGCCCGCTCAGGTCACGAGAATACCCCACTGCGAGACGAGCAGGTCCGTGCGTTTCCAAACGAGTGGAATGCACAGAGGAACAACGTGCCAGTTTCAGCGGCGCAAATACAGCAGCATACTGGCCAAACCCAGGGCAGGGACCCGATGGGTATAATTTTGGAGGAAGAGACACAGCAGCGCCAGTTACTATAACTTTGAACGAGAACTACGGAAACCACAATGCTTGGGAATGACACGCCCAGGTGGGCGGTCTTAGAAACCACTAACACCTGAAAAGTCGAGTGCAATGCTGTTTCATCTCCCCAGTACCAAGCCGGTGAGCAAGGGGAAAGGTCCTCGAAACGCGTATGGCTACTATGGTGCAATTTTCCACTGTCAAGGTTTTTCTTCAGTGTGCTGCTGCCGGCTGGAATAAAGAAGGCTAAATTGAACGTTGGGTGTGGTTTCTCTCTTGTGGAGCAAGTTCGATTGGCATATGTAGTGGCACGCTCAGGTCACGAGAATGCCCCACTGCGAGACTGAGCAGGTCTGTGCGTTTCCAAACGAGTGGAATGCACAGAGGAACAACGTGCCAGTTTCAGCGGCGCAAATACAGCAGCATACTGGCCAAACCCAGGGCAGGGACCCGATGGGTATAATTTTGGAGGAAGAGATACAGCAGCGCCAGTTACTATAACTTTGAACTAGAACTACGGAAACCACAATGCTTGGGAATGACACGCCCAGGTGGGCGGTCTTAGAAACCACTAACACCTGAAAAGTCGAGTGCAATGCTGTTTCATCTCCCCAGTACCAAGCCGGTGAGCAAGGGGAAAGGTCCCCGAAACGCGTATGGCTACTATGGTGCAATTTTCCACTGTCAAGGTTTTTCTTCAGTGTGCTGCTGCCGGCTGGAATAAAGAAGGCTAAATTGAATGTTGGGTGTGGTTTCTCTCTTGTGGAGCAAGTTCGATTGGCATATGTAGTGGCCCGCTCAGGTCACGAGAATACCCCACTGCGAGATGAGCAGGTCTGTGTGTTTCCAAACGAGTGGAATGCACAGAGGAACAACGTGCCAGTTTCAGCAGCGCAAATACAGCAGCATACTGGCCAAACCCAGGGCAGGGACCCGATGGGTATAATTTTGGAGGAAGAGACACAGCAGCGCCAATTACTATAACTTTGAACTAGAACTACGGAAACCACAATGCTTGGGAATGACACGCCCAGGTGGGCGGTCTTAGAAACCACTAACACCTGAAAAAGTCGAGTGCAATGCTGTTTCATCTCCCCAGTACCAAGCCGGTGAGCAAGGGGAAAGGTCCCCGAAACGCGTATGGCTACTATGGTGCAATTTTCCACTGTCAAGGTTTTTCTTCAGTGTGCTGCTGCCGGCTGGAATAAAGAAGGCTAAATTGAATGTTGGGTGTGGTTTCTCTCTTGTGGAGCAAGTTCGATTGGCATATGTAGTGGCCCGCTCAGGTCACGAGAATACCCCACTGCGAGACGAGCAGGTCCGTGCGTTTCCAAACGAGTGGAATGCACAGAGGAACAACGTGCCAGTTTCAGCAGCGCAAATACAGCAGCATACTGGCCAAACCCAGGGCAGGGACCCGATGGGTATAATTTTGGAGGAAGAGACACAGCAGCGCCAGTTACTATAACTTTGAACTAGAACTACGGAAACCACAATGCTTGGGAATGACACGCCCAGGTGGGCGGTCTTAGAAACCACTAACACCTGAAAAAGTCGAGTGCAATGCTGTTTCATCTCCCCAGTACCAAGCCGGTGAGCAAGGGGAAAGGTCCCGAAACGCGTATGGCTACTATGGTGCAATTTTCCACTGTCAAGGTTTTTCTTCAGTGTGCTGCTGCCGGCTGGAATAAAGAAGGCTAAATTGAACGTTGGGTGTGGTTTCTCTCTTGTGGAGCAAGTTCGATTGGCATATGTAGTGGCCCGCTCAGGTCACGAGAATACCCCACTGCGAGACAGAGGCAGGTCCGTGCGTTTCCAAACGAGTGGAATGCACAGAGGAACAACGTGCCAGTTTCAGCGGCGCAAATACAGCAGCATACTGGCCAAACCCAGGGCAGGGACCCGATGGGTATAATTTTGGAGGAAGAGACACAGCAGCGCCAGTTACTATAACTTTGAACTAGAACTACGGAAACCACAATGCTTGGGAATGACACGCCCAGGTGGGCGGTCTTAGAAACCACTAACACCTGAAAAAGTCGAGTGCAATGCTGTTTCATCTCCCCAGTACCAAGCCGGTGAGCAAGGGAAAGGTCCCCGAAACGCGTATGGCTACTATGGTGCAATTTTCCACTGTCAAGGTTTTTCTTCAGTGTGCTGCTGCCGGCTGGAATAAAGAAGGCTAAATTGAACGTTGGGTGTGGTTTCTCTCTTGTGGAGCAAGTTCGATTGGCATATGTAGTGGCACGCTCAGGTCACGAGAATGCCCCACTGCGAGACGAGCAGGTCCGTGCGTTTCCAAACGAGTGGAATGCACAGAGGAACAACGTGCCAGTTTCAGCGGCGCAAATACAGCAGCATACTGGCCAAACCCAGGGCAGGGACCCGATGGGTATAATTTTGGAGGAAGAGACACAGCAGCGCCAGTTACTATAACTTTGAACTAGAACTACGGAAACCACAATGCTTGGGAATGACACGCCCAGGTGGGCGGTCTTAGAAACCACTAACACCTGAAAAAGTCGAGTGCAATGCTGTTTCATCTCCCCAGTACCAAGCCGGTGAGCAAGGGGAAAGGTCCCCGAAACGCGTAGGGCTACTATGGTGCAATTTTCCACTGTCAAGGTTTTTCTTCAGTGTGCTGCTGCCGGCTGGAATAAAGAAGGCTAAATTGAACGTTGGGTGTGGTTTCTCTCTTGTGGAGCAAGTTCGATTGGCATATGTAGTGGCCCGCTCAGGTCACGAGAATACCCCACTGCGAGACGAGCAGTTCCGTGCGTTTCCAAACGAGTGGAATGCACAGAGGAACAACGTGCCAGTTTCAGCGGCGCAAATACAGCAGCATACTGGCCAAACCCAGGGCAGGGACCCGATGGGTATAATTTTGGAGGAAGAGACACAGCAGCGCCAGTTACTATAACTTTGAACTAGAACTACGGAAACCACAATGCTTGGGAATGACACGCCCAGGTGGGCGGTCTTAGAAACCACTAACACCTGAAAAAGTCGAGTGCAATGCTGTTTCATCTCCTCAGTACCAAGCCGGTGAGCAAGGGGAAAGGTCCCGAAACGCGTATGGCTACTATGGTGCAATTTTCCACTGTCAAGGTTTTTCTTCAGTGTGCTGCTGCCGGCTGGAATAAAGAAGGCTAAATTGAACGTTGGGTGTGGTTTCTCTCTTGTGGAGCAAGTTCGATTGGCATATATATATATATATATATATATATATATATATATATATATATATATATATATATATATATATATATATATATATATATATACATACATATATACATACATATATATACATACATACATACATACATATATATATATATATATACATCTCTTAGTTCATTTAGTAAGATACAGAATAGTTTCCCCTACTCATCTAACCTTGTTGTCTCAGACATTCATTGAAAGGAATGGAAGGCGTTGGAGGAGATGCAGTGTTTTTCTACTACAATATTTGCTGGTTACGAACCTCTGTTTGCTGATGATCTGAGTTCATAACTAGGATGATAAAAAATGTGTTTATATTAACCTATTTGTGGCCATTCCTGCTTTAAATCACCTTGGACTTTTTTTAATGGACTTTTTTTCATGTCATTTCCTACTTTTTGGTGTCTTCGAATTATATACTTTTTCACCTTGTTCGTTGGGAATTGCCCTTACGCCCGAATATACATCCAATGTTATATCGCATCGGTACAATCTATGAGCTACGCAGTATGTCATAATCAGTAGCCATTGTTTTCTCACCAATGTGGAGTAATCGGTCTGGTGACCAAGCACAGCCTATATATGATATCCACATGGAGTGCGCTCTTATCGGTCCAATAGTTGTTTCCATGACCTGAGTAACGGTCTACTGGCATATTGGATATGTTTTATACAATAACAATAACCTCCCATAAGTCATGCCACTGAGTACCACTATTCATTAGTAATATACCCGATAGGCGGCCGCCTTTATTGCTTTTACATTTTAAACTGTAGAATAAACGTTAGGATAATCATCGAGCAGCTTTCTGCTATTGTCATGCTCGGGACACCAATCGCCGGTGACAGCTCACAGCGTTGACGTCATCAAAAACATCCCGGACGTGCACGTAAAGCGTGCATCCTCACTACTTAGATGTGAGAGTCATCGCCTGGTGGCGCGGCCACTTATTCAGCGCAGACAGGTTTTCTGGCTGTTAAGTAACGACGTGGAAAGCGTGGGTGAAATTTCCAGGCGTAATTCAGGTAACAGGTGCACCCACGACCGGAACCGTCCAGCTGCAGAGAATGCCAGGCCGAGAGTGGCGTTGCTAAGGTTCTCCGCAACGGAGCGGCCGCGCTCGAGAATGCGGGTAGAATACAAAGATAAACATTACAGCCACGAGTCGCGTTGGGACACGCGACACATGAGGAAATCAATACATTGCACATAAATCATTACTTTGCGCTTACAACATCTTCCCCCTAGGAAGAAAGGGAAAAAATGAAAGAGCGTTACATACAAGCATTGGTGTGGAGCAACGGTGGGGTTGCATAAATAAATTGCATGTGTACAATAAAATTGTGTCGGCTGTTATTCCACAGTGAAATCTCGTAACCTACAAGAAATTTGTTTCAGGCGTGTGGACCTTGTAAGGCATGCTTCAGGTGACACGTCGTGATCAATGACTTGTGGTTGGGCGGCATGTGTGGTAATTGGTGCAGAAATAGAGCTGGAGCTAGACTCTTTTTCATGAGGTAAGTCAAACCAATCACAATGATCATTTTCTGTGGTGGAGTGCCTACTTAAAACTTCAGCCTGAAAGGGAGATACTTTGACAAGAGCCCTTTTGTTCCACCATCCCTTGTTGTCAAGAAGAGCGGAACCCTTGCACACTTGTACTACCAAGGTTGGCGAAGAGAATTTGGAAATGCCTTTGGCCACTTTTGAAGGGTTTTTAATGAGAACCCAGTCCCCTTTTTGCAAAGGTTGGTCAACGGAATGTTTCCCGGTGTCAAATCGTGCTTTCATAGAGTCTTGTTTGGCCTTTACCTGTTCTTGCAGTAAGGTGGCATCAAGGGTGTGGTTGGAATTTTGCTTGTTTTTCTGAAGCAACCAGCTGGGATTCAAATGCGAGTGAACTCTTCTTTTCCTGAGAAGGGTGAATGGTGCAATGCAAGTGGTAAAGTGTGGGTAGTGTTGTATGCCCACACCTTGTCGTGTACAAAAGCCAAGGGGTCTTGTCTGGAAGGAGATTGCAGTTTGTATTCCTTCCTTTATGATTCGATTGCCTCTTTCCACCAACCCATTAGAGGAAGGTGAATACAACGCAACCTTGATGTGGGAAATGTCATGCATTTTAAGGAAGGAACACATTTTTTGTGAGACAAAATGCGTTCCGTTGTCAGTCACGATAATTTTTGGAAAACCTTCGACATCAAATATGGTTTAAAAAAATTTGAAGCCACTTGGTGTAGTAGTCAACTAGTAAAATCAAATACTTATTTTCACTTGGTAACATGTCGTAGGGACCTGAAAAGTCTAATCCCACTTTATCCCATGGGCTCTCAGGAAGGGGAACGGGATATAGCGGGGTGGAAAGGGTTTTCCAGTGTTTGTCTGATAGGAGGCATTCTGTACAAATGTTAATCATTTTTCTGACTTGTGCATCTAAAGAGGGCCACCAATAAAACTGTTTGATGCGTTGGCATGTCTTGGTAACACCCAAGTGACCTTGATGTGCTGAATGGATGATTGAGTTGCGCAAGGATTCAGGTGGGACAAACAAGTCATGGCGTAAAATCATCTCATTGACTAAGGATAGTTCATCAGATACATTTGCAAAAGCTCTTAATTCATGTGATAAAATTCTACGTTCTGGCCATTTGTTTACAATAAAATCCTTGACCTTTGAAAGTGTGACATCATTGAGATAAGCTGTATTCCATTCATCTTCAGACATGGGAGAGCATTCAGCAATGGCATCGACAACTGCGACTACACATTCAACATCTTCATCAATATCGGTTGTTTCATTTAAGGACATCCTTGACAAACAGTCAGCCCTGAGATTTTTACCACCGGGAATGTGTTTTATGACAAAATGAAACTCGTGGAGTTTTGAGAGTAGGCGAACTAGTCTGGCGGAGGCCTTATTAGAGGTGCTACTAGAGAGCATGTGGATCAGTGGTTTATGGTCTGTGTAGATCTCGAATTCCCAACCCCAAATGTATGATTTGAACTTGTGAATGGCCCAAACGCAAGCTAGGGCCTCACGTTCAATGGTGCTGTACCTGGTTTCCTCAGACTGAAGTGCTCTGGAGGCAAAGGCAACAGTGTGTTCCTTGCCTGCTACCCATTGACCTAACACAGCCCCTAAACCGGTAAGACTGGCGTCAACGGTAATGAAACACTTGAACCCATCTAAGAATGGGTGTAAAGCTGGTGAGTTTTCGATTAGCTTTTTGACTTGTTCAAAGACTCTTTGTAGGTCATCCGACCATGCAAATTTTGCACCCTTTCTTAGAAGGGCCCGTAATGGTTCCACGATTTGTGCGTAGCCCTGCACGAATCTAGCATAATATTCCGCTAGACCGAGGAATGAACGTAAGGAATCTTTATCATTGCGGGGTGTGGCATCCCTAATGGCCTTTATGAGGGAAAACTTTGGTTTTATGCCATCAGGTGAGAGTGTGTGTCCTAAGTAGTCTAACTCTTGCACTGCAAATTTGCATTTGTCGTGTCTGACAGTCATTCCGGCCTTTTCTAGCACTCTTAACACTTTGAAAAGAACTTTGTCATGTTCTGTAATGTTACTGGCAAACACCAGGATGTCGTCCTGGTACGCTTGTAAGCCGGGTATGTCTTTGAACAGGGTATCCATGAGTTTCTGGAGACGCTAGCCGCAGAGGCTAATCCAAATGGCAGCCTCAAATATTTGTAAGCCCCGAACGGGGTTACGAAAGTAGTTAATTCTTGGGATTTGAAAGAGAGGGGAATCTGGTGGTGTGCGGATTTGAGGTCTAACAAGGAAAAGTACTTGCCCCACCTAGGTTGGCTAAGAGATCATGAATTTTGGGTAAGGGGTGACAATCCACGATTATGTTGTTGTTAAGGGAGCGTAAGCCGGCGCATAGCCTAACCTCGCCACTTTTTTTGCGTACCAAAACTATGGGGGAAACCCATTCAGAGGAGTTGCAGGGTGTAATGATCCCCTCGTCACATAGGTTTTTAAGAACTTTCTTTAACTCATCTCTTGCACTCAGAAGTAGGGATCGAACTTTGTGAATAATGGGTTGTGCATTAGGTTTGAGGCGGATTTCATGTTTAAAACCTAATACATTGCCAATCTTATTCTGGAAAACAGTAGGAAACTGGCTAAGTAAATTGCCAACATTGTAATTAGACACAGAGAGATTGGCAACATTGACATGTTCATGTTCATGGTAGCTGTAATAGTCATGTGGAATGTCTCCTAAGGTGACGGGTTGTTCTGAACCGGGTTTGAGAAGTAAGCCCATTTTGGCTAAATCTAGCCAACCTAAAATGTTTCTTCCTTGAGGGCGACGTAGATTTTAGTGTAAGTGCGTCTACTCAATCACTCAATTCTGGAATGGAAGTATCCTAACATTTCAATGTCTTTTTCACCATAAGCTTTAGGGTTGACATCTGATTTGATGAGGGATACGTGTCCGTCCCAGTGTGCATGAAACGCTGAATCTGAGAGAATGGTGATAGGGGAACCTGAGTCGGCTTTAACTTGTAGGGCGACCGTACCAACTAATAGTTCACACCATGGTCCTTTAACTTTGCAAAGGTCAACTGAATCACACTCGATGGATAATAAAACATCATTGAGTTTATCAGAGCAGAATTCAATGTTGTTGACTCTGGTAAACCTCTTGCCTCCTCTGCATACAGCTTGGAAATGTCCTATTTTTTTGCAAGATGAACATCTTTTGCCAGAGGCGGGGCAATTAGGAAATTGCCGATGTGATTCTTTGACCCCCATCTGTAGCAAATGGTAGGTTTCTTAAAGGGTTGTCTAGTGGGTTTGTTGATAAGATTAACTGAACAAGAGGAAGAACATTCATCCAATGTATGAACATTAAGTTGTGAAGAGCATTCTTGTAGAATTTTCGAAGAGATGGTTGCTCTTTCAATGCTTTTAGTGATATCTATAGTTTCTGTTAGAGAAGGATTTTTGCAGCTTAATAATCGTTCTTGTATTTTTTTAGAAAATCAGGAGAAAATAAACTGATCTCTAATACAAGTATCTGTGCTTGCACCAAATTCGCATGTAGATGCCAGAATTCTAAGTTGGGCAATATAAGCTTCCACACTTTCTTCTAAACTCTGCTTCCGTTTGAAGAAGTTGTGGTGTTCTAGTACGATGCTCGGTTTGTCAGAGTATTGTTTATTTAGGCGTGCAAGAGCCTCCTGATATATGTCCCAATTATCACCAGAACCAGTGGGTGTGGGAAATATAGGAAGATTTTTGAAGACTTGTTGTGCAGCAACACCAAGGCAACCATATAAAATGGCAACTTTGCGAGATGGCGAATATTTTACGGCATCAATTGCTACAAGATAGTTTTCAAAACCTTTCAGCCATTGTCGCCATTTGAGTACAGGTTTGCCTGGAGTTTGGAGAAAAGGAGCTGGTGTTTGAAATTGTTGGGCTGAGGCCATGATGGGTTGACAGTGTTGCAGAAGCCTAGTAAGCCAGAAGAGGAAGGAAGAGTTTGTGCACCCACAAGTAGTATCTTGTATGTCGCTGTAAAGCAGTGGAAGAACGGAGATGAAAGGCGAGAAAGCGTGTCTATTGCTGATGAAGACACAGTAATGTAAAAATTTAAACAAGCGTGCCAGTCGCTGATGAGTAGAGAGATGGCAGGTTGTTTGTTATAAAAATACGTGCCTATCGCTGTGATGATGCAGTGACAAAATGACATGCAAAGCGTGCCTGTCGCTGTGATGAAGTGGTAGCGAAATGACAGGCAAAGCGTGCCTGTCGCTCTGAGGATGAGCGAGAGGTTGGTAGGCAAAGTGGAGTTTAAAGCGTGCCTATCGCTGTTGTATTGGATAAAAACGCGATAGGCAAAGTGTATGCGTAAGTGTGCCTGTCGCTGTAAACACAATGAAATTCCTTGATTTTCAATATGGCCGCCTGACGCTGTTGTCAAGGAAACAGTTGTGCGTCACTTTCGCTGGGTGGTGGGCTTGTTTTGCGGCTTAGTTGAAGCATCAGCGCATTCTATGCGAAGATAGCAGAGGCGCATGCAAGTGGATTCAAAGGACGCGCAGTGGAGCGCCAGGGTTCGAAGGAGCCTAACTGCCGCGCAGCGATGAAAGTAAGCCAAAAAGTAAATGAATTTGTACAACCGTAAGTCCGATGATCTTGAGAACGCTGAGGGAAGATGCAGGCTCAATATGAAGGTGAAGGGCAGCAAGTTTCTCCTTTGAAGTTCAGGTTGAGGTAGCCTTGCATAAGATTTTAGTGAGGCAGGAGGCTGGAGGCTGGATCTTGGCGGTGGGTGCGGAAGAAGTTCCTGCTCATTGCCAAGTTGTTAAGTAACGACGCGGAAAGCGTGGGTGAAATTTCCAGGCTTTATTCAGGTAACAGGTGCACCCAGGACCGGAGCCGTCCAGCTGCAGAGAATGCCACGCCGAGAGTGGTGTTGCTAAGGTTCTCAGCAATGGAGCGGCCGCGCTCGAGAATGCGGTTAGAATACAAAGATAAACATTACAGCCACGAGCCGCGTGAGGACACGCGACACGTGAGGAAATCAATACATTGCACATAAATCATTACATTGCGCTTACAACACAGGCCCTTTTTTGTCAGCGCATTGTAAGGGTTAGATCTCCTGGCCCCTTCATTTCCAATCCTACATTTCCCCGCATGGTGGAATCCTAATGTGGACTACTCTCCTGTCATTCATACAGGCGCGGAAGGGGATGGACATTTGGCCCCACATGTAAGGACTGTCTTTCCCACCACATATTTAATCCGAGGCCCCCATTTGTATGGGCTCGCTATAAGGTATGGTTTGCTCCTACGCCGCTTGACAGCGATGCAATCTAATTTTTTCACATGAATTGCTAAGTCTGTTTCTTTCCTTCTTGGTTTAGATTTATTGCGCAATGACTGAATAGTGACCATGCCGTTAATTAATTATTTTGAAACAAATTAAATATTTTTGGAAGCAGCATAGGGAGCCCCCTTCTACAACTCCCTTGGGGGTAAGGTATTTTTTTTAAATAAAGCAATATATAGTGCTTTTAAACTATACAGTATTGTTTTGTATTATACAGGGTAGTAATCTAATCTGGATACAATTAATGTTTCAGACTACCTTCTAAAAGCCTCTACGATTAGGATTAATATCCATCTTGGGCAACATATACATAATGGAATGTCCAGGCTAGCACCACGGTCAGTGTCCTTGCATTTTTTCATTGTTTACAATATCAAATCATAACAGGGAGAAAGACCTTAATTCTATTGTCATTGTATTTAGGTTGTCCACATGTCCTGATGAAGACTCGCATTCGGAGGTAGAAAATACCATTCCGCGCAAGACTGGTCGAAACGTTGACAATTCCCCTCTTTGGCCTGTAACACTACCTCTTGACCCGTGCTCAATGCCCAGAGGTCATCGAATGAATGAGATAGTGGAGTGACAATGTATACAGGCTTAACATTGGTTCTGCAGACTATTGTCTTATTCAAAACAAAGTTGTATATATAAACTAGGATATATCTGTGTTTTACTCTTTCCGAATGTTTCTTTATCTTTTCACATTCACATCACACATGAGCACTTCTTTCTTCACCCTTCTCTGACAACCGCCTAATGTCATAATGATTGATTGAAAATTGCTTATTCAAAAACTACAAATAAAAGGAAGATTTTTCCTTAAAAATTCTTGTGTTGTCTTTGGTCTTTCTCTTGTTGACTTGAATCAATGTATAGGATAACTCTCTGTATGACCGTTTTAATAAAAAAGTTTTAGTCCCACACATCTGAGGTGGGCAGTTTAATACGTCACGACCAATTGTTGTTGATACTGTACAGATTACCAGATCCTTAGACGTTCTCTGGGAGAACCCCATTAGTATTTAATGGTGCTTTAAATCACCAGCAAAAGTTGATGAAGATCGACAAAGTGCGGGTTTTTCGGTCATCAATGAACATTTGAAAGTAGTTACCTACTGTGAAAAAAGTACACATTTAGTCCTGTCAAGGGTAGGCAGAGGTCAAAGTGGGGGGGATCGGAGGGGCACAACGTGGTAGTGGAAAGAGGTAGCAACTGACTGTGAAGTGCGTGCTTTTAATTGTAATTGTAATTATATAGCACTTACTGCCCCATACGTGGTGTTGAAGGGACAGTTATGTAAAAATAATTGCATTATGTATAGTCTCGTTATTACTAAAATCTATGTAATGAAAGAACCATTTTATCTTAAACCTTTCTGCGCATTTTATAGTAGTCTATCTTATACTGTGTGTAATGCAAGTTTAAAATAATGACTTACATAGTCACAGTGTTTTCTGTCACAGACTGACACCACATAGCACTAGAAATACACAAGTCACTATTCTCCATTGCACCAACCAAGATTTAATTATGTTGCTCTCTCGTAACACACACAGACCTCTGCAATGTATTAACTAATCGAGGTTTCATAATGTACTTTAGTGCATTCCCCACTAACATATTTTTTTCTTTATTTTTCATTTGAGCAATGCTTTATTTTATATGTAGCTAACTGACGGTGAAATACCAAAAACGTACAGAATATTTTGTTTTTTCAGATACACCTTTCGCCCCACCCCCACTCTCACTGACCTCGCCCCATTGCATGCAGCATCACAGTATCACAGTTCCTATACTTATTTGAATGCACTTAGACCACTGGGGGTGGGAGTAAATATGTTTTAATGTAGTAATCGGGGAGAGAACACCTCCAAAATTGATGGGGGTTCAGACGATGGCTATTTTGCAAACAGAAAATGTTTTCTCTACAGAGAAAAAACAAAAAAGGTTTGCAATTGCAAATACTATTTTGTGTTACATTTTCATGTGTGGAAAAGTATATATTGTAAATGACACCGATTGCAATTATAGATACACTTGAATAATCATGGATATTTATGACTTGCGCTGATTCCAAGAAATATTCCTGGACTTCCTTAGTGAATCAAAAGAGTGAAATGTTTCCAAATGTAGGCATAGGCCAACAAGGAATAATCGATGGCTTTTTAACTTCTGAGTTTGTGAATTAGGCCCCTAACATTTAAATGATGCATCAGTATTCGTGAATAAAGATGGCCATGCTAATTAACAACATCAGCATTTTCGTGATCTCATCCAACAATAAAGGGAGTATTAAGATATCTAATTCTTAGATGGATGGAATGGTGCCCAACAGGCAATATCGCAAATCAAAGAAAATAGCACATTGCAAATTGTTTGAGATTAGCGCTGTTGATATTACTTGCTCTACAAGCAGTATTTGACCATTTGTAATCATTGTATCAAGGATTATTTCTGCTAACTAGCATTACTGATAGTCCAAGTAACATAGCAAGGCTTTGTTTATCTGAATATGTTGTAATTACCTCTCAGTTTGAAGTAGACAACTCTCTGTTGGAGCACTCCTAACTTGTCTGTAGGAACATCCTAAATAATAATGCAGATTCTTCTTCTACATCAAGTACAGGGAATCGGTTTCCATGCTCAAGCAATATGATCATTCTACACTAAAAGAAAGCAACTACATGTCTATAACCTTATGTCTTTTTAAGGTCACATAAAATGTTTTAAGGCTCTCAGTTGTAATCCTTGGTCATTGAACATCTAATTGATTGTGTCTGGATGGGGTAGACAAGTGTTTTGGCTTAGCCATTACTGTGTTGTTGACGCTCTAATTAACTAATTAAGAGGGTTGATGTGCAAGATCGGGACTGCCTGAGTCTTCATAAGACTTTGTGAGTCTTCGTAAGACTTAGTCCAAGGCAAATGAACAAACCTGCAAGAGACAAGGATTCCAGGATAAAACGTCATGCGGTTATTCAAAAATATGATTACTTTTGCAGCAAAAAGTCATTAGTTAATTAGAAATTAGCATCATCAAAAAATAGTCAAAGTACAATTCTGCAAGAGGACTAACATCAGGTCAGTGTCTGAAGAAAACTCAAGGAAAGAACTAAGCAGAGTTTGCATTTTAAAGGAACTTAGAAAGAACTCACTCATCTCCAAAATACAATAGTTTTTATAAAGTTTTAGAGTACAGGAACCACACATATTCCATGGTCCATTATGGCACGACTGAGTTGTATTAGTAATGTTTCATACACGTAAATCAATCTTTATTCTGGTATACAAAATACCTCTGGAGACATCTACTTTCTAATGCATTTAATTGGTTAGACTATGCATAACTAATTAAATAAATGAATTGATATTTTATATAATACAGAAAATTTATGATTTATTCAGCTAATGAATGACATACACAGAGCATTGAAAGAAAACCTTGAAAGGTTACAAAATAGATGAAAATTTGCCACTTCGAATTAACACAAATATTACATTACAGACACCACAATTGAGGCTTCTTAGATGGTTTTGCTGAAATGGTAAAGCACATAACCACAGACGGAGAGAGAGAGAGAGAGGGGTTTGCTTACATAAAATAAACATGCACTAGTATTCTGCTATATGTATAGCTCTCAATGCAAGTTGAATAGACCTCAGTCATGCTGACTGACCCATACCTAAATTAGGCATTCATTTCTAGTTAGTAAAAACTTGTCTGCAGTGCCTTGTTTGTCTGCTCTTCACATTCCTTCTCTCTTCTTGTTAGGTTTATCGTAATGTTTTGTGGGGCCTAGGTCACAAACGCAATCCAAGGCCCTGGTTTTCTGCTAGCATAAGCATATTTCTAAAAATAAAAATAAAATACAATATAATGGAACACAGTTCGAAGCAGCTTCAGATTGTGGCACACCTTAGTAGCAGTGAACATTGGGGCATATGTATAAGAAAGTGGAGGAGCGCGGCTTAGCTCCAAAATTGCTAATGCCGCACTCCGTCACTTTAGAAACGCCGTACTTACAATAATACAATACACCCCTGCGTTTCCCCCAGCACTGGCGCTAAATTCAGCTGCCTATCATCATAGTGCAAGGGTGCCTGCGTTGAGGGAATGATTGTTTATGTGTAGGAATGTGCCCCTTCCTGCACATAAACAATCCAGAATGGCGATTTGTAACTTCTATGTGTGCTGCATTGAAAAAGAGCATTGTAAAAGAACCGACACAAACATATGGAGACAAGATGCAGACCTCGCTGTGGAAAACTATACGGAAGAATTTTAAAAGGCTGCAACACAGAGAGGCGGAATACAAACTACTCAAGAGGTGGCATCACACGGGCAGCTAACTCAGATCCATGTATCGCCACTTCGGACAGCTGCTGGTCCTGTGGAAAGATAAAGGCACGTTTCTTCACATATGGTGGACCTGCCCGAGGATCCAAATTGTTTGGAAAGAAATCCGGACCCACATAGACTCCATACTAGTGGTCCCAGTTCCAAGGGAGCCTGCCCTGTTGCTGTTTGCTCTGGCAAGTGGACAGTGGGGGGAGAGAGGTGGCAGATTTGAAATAGGGGCAGAGGCATGGCACTACCAAGAGGCTGATTATGGTATATTGAAAGGAGCAAACTGCACCACCAGCAGAGTTATGGATTCGAAACCTGTGGCACACGATGGCCCTAGAGAAGGTGACATATAACCTGTCGGACAATACTAAACAATTCAAGATTATCTGGGCTCCCCTACAGCAGCACCGCATGTTTCTGCCAATGACTCGATCTGTACCAGGGTATGCCCTCCTGTTAGTCATGAGAATAAACTAATCACTGAGTGGAAGCACCCGGGCAGGTAAAATATGGTAGATGGCATCAAGGATCACAGGCAACACATTTTTTTAAAAAGCACTCGAGTGGATTATGTTCTGGGGGAGAGGGAGGGAAAATTCAGGGGGCGAATTGTTGTTTTTTTTTTTTTGGCCATGCACGAATAGGCTGTGGGGGCATTAGGATTTGGTTACAGCGCATGACAACCTGGAGTGAGACATGCGACTGTTAAGTGACATGGCTCTGTTTATCTAAAATGCCAATAAAATTTGTACTACAAAAAAAAACTCTGTCAGATACATCGACATTATTACCAAGAAAAATGGGATCCTAGAAGCAAGCATAAGCGATGTGGAATAAAGTGGACTATTAACTGATTCATTGAAACTGTACAAATAAAATGTGAAAGATCCTGTGGTACTGATCTGCAGCTCCTAACTCTCAGTGGTAGCGGACAATCTCCTTCTCTTGGCATTTTCTATGGATGACCACTGAACTAGGGACCAAATCGGTATGCTAAATACAGGCCGATGATATGCGCTGGGACTACAGCCAGCAACTCAAGCCTACAAACTGTAAGATAGAGGCCTGTGAATGCCACTTTTCAATGACATCCTTATGGAACGGGCTCAATGCCCTGGCCCCCAGAACTATACGCCTGGCAAGTACCTCTTCATGGTTGAGGTGCTGGAGGCTGGCACTCTGGACTCCTCCCAGGGCTTAATCCTAGTTAGAAATGTTACATGGATCTGAATGTTGGAATTGCATTATCCTTTCATTGCACGTTAGAAACAGTTGGGGAGGGACAAATTCACTGGTTGGGGTGGAGGAGCACAGGTCAATACAGTTGCACACTAAGGGGCCGATTTCGATGTCGGACGGACCTGAGTCCGTCCGACATTGAACTGGAACTAGGACCGACCGACCTCCTGTCGGCGGTCCCAAACCAGCAATTAGGATGCGACCGGACACTGTTCAGTCTCACTCCTATTCTTTACAATGGGAGCATGCATTTCAACCAGAATGCATGCTCTCATTATAAAGAGCTGAGGTGCAGTTCATCCCTGCACTCCGTGGCAAGCACCTCAAGGTGCCAGCCACCGGGTGCAGGGATCAACAGGGGGGGCACCATAGGTGCCCCCTCGGCTGCCATCCAGAGGCCTTGCACCCATGGGGGCACTGCTGGGGGCCCCCCACAGCCTTTCTGTGTCGGAAAGGCCGGCACAGAAAGGCTGTTAGAATCCGACATTGCAATCCCTCGGGATTACAGGAGGCTTTCTGCCAGACGCCACAGCCGGCCCCCTGCCCCCCAGAGACACCAGCCAGCCCACCATCTCCAACTGGACACCGATCCCGACCGAAGACACTGTCTCGACCATGAAAGGCATCGGGGGCCCCCACTGACCCCTGCCCTCCTCACATCTACTACAGAATTACAACGCACCATCAACACCACCTTCAAAACAGGCACTTTCCCAGACGACTGGAAGCGCACAGAAGTCAGGCCCCTGCTCAAGAAGCCCACAGCTGAACCCACCGACCTCAAGAACTACAGGACCATCTCGCTCCTCCCCTTCGCAGCCAAAGTTGCAGAGAAAACAGTCAACAGGGAACTGACACGATTCTTCGAAGAGAACGCCATCCTCGACCTGTCCCAATCCGGATTCAGAAGCAACCACACCACCGAGACCGCCCTACTCGCCGCCACAGTGTAAAATTCCAATAAAAGAGGCAAAAATCCAGATTAGGTATCAAGAAGATTTAATTCACATGGCACAGTACTGTCCTGAGTAGAGGCAGGAACACAATGAATAGATTCTAGTTCTAAGTGGAATCACTGCCAACTACATGGCAGGTGCCAGGATTGAATAAACACAAGATAATTAAAGGGAAAAGGACATAGGAGAAAACACAAGGAATAAACAAGCGATGTAACACACAGACGACATCCGCACCCTCCTGGACCAAGGCCACTCCGCAGCCCTCATCCTACTCGACCTATCAGCGGCCTTCGACACCGTCTCCCACCGCACACTAGTCGCCAGACTACACGACGCCGGCATACAAGGAACAGCCCTGGACTGGATCCGATCATTCCTCACCGGAAGAAGCCAAAGAATCAGACTACCACCCTTCCTCTCCGATCCCACAAAAAACACCTGCGGGGTCCCACAGGGGTCATCACTGAGCCCGACCCTCTTCAACATCTACATGGTCCCCCTCGCAGCCATTGTCCGACAACACGGCCTCAACATCGTATCCTACGCGGACGACACCCAGCTCATCCTCTCCCTCACCAAAGACCCCACCACCGCCAAACTCAACTTCCATAAAGGAATGCAAGACGTCACAGTCTGGATGACCAACAGCTGCCTGAAGCTCAACGCTGAGAAGACAGAAGTCCTCGTCCTTGGAACCACCCCTTCAGCATGGGACAACACCTGGTGGCCGACCGCCCTCGGAAGCCCACCTACCCCCTCAGACCACGCCAAAAACCTTGGCATCGTACTCGACTCATCACTCACCATGAACCGACAGGTCAACGCCGTCACCTCCAGCTGCTTCAACACACTCCGCATCCTCCGCAAGACCTTCAAATGGATCCCCCCTGAGTCAAGGAAGACAGTCACCCACGCACTCATCACAAGCAGACTGGACTATGGAAACGCATTCTACGCCGGCATCAACAAGTCTCTACTCCGCAAACTACAGACAATACAGAACACCGCCACCAGACTTGTCCTCGGCATCCCCCGGCACGTACACATGAGCCAACACCTACGAAGACTCCACTGGCTCCCCATGGAGAAAAGAATCACCTTCAAAATCCTCACTCACGCCTACAAATGCCTACACAACAATGGACCCAAATACCTCAACGTCAGAATCAACTTCCACGTACCCAAAAGAAACCTCCGATCTTCCAACCTCACACTGGCCGAAAACCCGCGCATCCACAGAGCCAGAGCAGGCGGAAGATCCTTCTCTCACATTGCAGCCAAGACCTGGAACGAGCTACCGGCAGACATCAGACACGCCGCCTCCCTGAACACCTTCAGGAAGACCCTCAAGACCTGGCTCTTCGGCTAAACAGATCTGTGGACCCCCCCTCCCTTCAGCACCTTGAGACCCTCACGGGTGAGTAGCGCGCTTACAATTCCCCTGATTGATTGATTGAATGGCAGACCGGCTCTCCAAGCCCGTCGTAAGCCATTAGGAAATCCTGTTTGGAATAATTTCCGACTGACTCCATCAAAATGGGTTGGTCGGAAATGAATCCAAACAGGAGATTACGATGCCGTAGGAATGGCTTCGACCAAGGGTCGGAGCCGTTTCCTACGGCATAGTAATCGGCCCCTAAATAGTGAGAATTTCAAATATACCTGCAAGACTCCTTTGTTGCTGTTCTTGGAAAGTGGCAACCTTCTTATGTACAGCGCATGCTTGTCCTATTATATGTCATAACTAAATGAGCAAAAGTAAATGGCATCGCTGCACAATAAAACTGCGCTCACCAGTTTTCTAACATGGAACGTGCATGGACTGAATCACTCTCCAAGGCCAGACAGATACTAGCCTATTAGATCATCATAAGATTGATATTGCACTCCTACAGGAGACACATTTAGGTATGCAGAAACCTTCCAAGTTTGCATCACGATGGTGTTGTTATCGATCACAGACTAACTTCTCCACATATGCATGGAGGACTTCTATTTGGTCTACTGAGGGCCGCCCTTCACCCTCATACAAGAGGAAAATGATACACAGGGCATATACAATCTAATACAGACCCACCCAGCATGGCAGCTTATCACATACTCAACATGTATGGACCCAACACAGACATCCCTGAATTTATTTGTCAGGTTTGGTGAAGATGCGAGACCTCAACACACAGCGCACTCCTATGGAGTGGGGACTTTAACTTAGTTTTGGACAAATGCCTAGATAGCTCGCACCCGGAGACGCACACTCACAATACCACAGCTGCAGCTCTTTGAGACATATTAAACATGCACAACCTGATTGATTTGTGGAGGTACAGCACACATTTTCAGATAAAATAGAGGGCACACATCTTACTGCATATGGCTCCTGTGCTATACTGGACTATTAGTTGGGCTATGGCTGGACGAAGCATATCGAAAACCTTCTTCTCACATACTCAGACCATTCACCTGTAAAATTGACTATTTAAACACCAGCCTCCAAACACAGCACATTTACCTGGCGCTCTTCTCCTTTGGCGATAACAGATGAAGCCTTTGCAGAGGAGATAAAAACAGACATATTTACCTTCTTTAAGGACAATTAGGCCTCAATCCAGTGCCTTGCCTGATATGGAATACATTTAAAGCATATATCAGGTGCATCTGTATTGTCAAACAACATGGTGTGCACAAGGTAATTCAGGACCGGCTCGATGCACTCGAGAGGGAGCTTCGCATTCTAGAACAGCACTACATATCTGAGCCCCTCTGTCACCATCATAAAAGAAATTAGGGCCAAATTAACGGAATTCAAAGACGAGGCAAACAGAGAGGTGAAGCACATACATAGATGCGCCACTGCCAGAGCTTATGATGACCCGGACTGGCAGAGTGGGATTTTTGCATTACTGACACGCCAGGCCCACCTGCCTCCACCATAGTCCAACTGGAGGGAGAAAATGGCAACATGGCACTCCAACAAACAACTAGGGACTAGGCTGTATGACGAGGTGCAAACTGAGGCCCCAGGGATCATACCACGCACCAGATTGAAGTGGGAGGAAAATATGGGTGAGACAGTACTGGCCAAGGAATGGACATGCTGCTGTGGTCAGGTTGGGACCCTCTCCCCCAGTGGTCGCCTTGGACTCCTACATTTTAAATTCCTACATCTCATCTACAGCACACCTTTCTGACTTTACAATCGGAAGATCAGCTTGACTCTAACTGTGCCCACTGTCCAGCAGCAGAAGCAGACTTTCCACATGTGACAGGGCTCTGCCCACAAATAACTGGATACTTTTGTGGGGCAGGGCCGGATTGGTAAGATGGGCACTCGAGCAATGGGGGATGGGCCGGTATCTGAGTTGCAGCTGTGTGCCACTTTTATGCCCAGCGTGGTGGCAGATTTAGGCTGTGTCTGTGCTGTTCAGATGTTGCCAGCAGCCCAGTGGGGGCCTGAGCGGCCTTTCTGGAGGCAGGTGGGCCTCTATTCCTCCCTTTTACCAACGGGGTGGAGGTGTCATTCCCAGCCTCTCTCTGGGCTGGCCCATTAATGTGCGCAGATCGAGCAGGGGGCCTGAGCAGAAGTGGCTCAGTTATATTCAGGTGTGGTTCACCATTGTGAACTAAGCTGTGCACAAAGAGTCCTAGTAACATTTGCATTTTTTTAACTCAGTGAAGATAAGAAAACATGCCTCTTTTAGAGAACCCCCCTTCTTTTCATAATACTCAAAACACTAAAGCAGTTTTTTGCGAAAAGGCGCAATCCGCAAATGTGGGCCACTTTGTTTTAGGGTGCCCATGCCAATTTTTTATCCCAATCGAACCCTGGTGTGGGGTATTTCAGATTTTCTCGAAGTTGATAGGCATAACCAAAAAGCCGACCCTGAAACTGGCCTTTCTGGGATGCATGATAGATAGCCCCTATGAGCCACGCAATTTCACATCCCTCAAATTACTATTAGCTAAGAGGTGCGTGGCCTGCCCCTGGGAGAGCAGTCATACACCAACAACAAACAAGTGGCTACACGACAAGTCATATTGCAATGAGAAATTAGACGCTTACTATGCCATGAGTCCGCCGGCCAGTGGACCCAGAAACATATAGGAACCATTGCACTCCTACTTGCTTACATACAGCATGCCAGAGCCCTCTCATAGTGGACAGGTGCACTGAAACAGGGGGGTCTTATTTACAAGCCCCTTACGCTGCCGGTATGCCACTTTTTCCCATATTAAAAGTGACGCACTGACGGTGCAAGGGGCTTCTAAATAAACCCCTGGATGTGAAATTAAAACACAGAAGATTGCACAATGTATGGCAATATTGTTACGCACCATGAGAACTGGAGCAGATTGCTGAGACCCCCATCTTCAGCGCACGATATAGACCAGTATGTAAAGGCGTGGGCAGGTTGCATTCATATTCGATTTCACATTGCCACACAGTTCTGCAGACAGTGATGTATGAGCCAAGTATGGCATGATGTTAAGCGTATTCTATGTTCATCAATAACATTAAAGCAAACTATAACTTTGTCTGTATCGCAAAACTCACTATGTGCACTGTATTGTTAAGGTGTGGTTCGATTGTACTGTAACTTAATTGTATAATTTTTTTTTTTTAATAAAGTTAAGAGTAATAAACTTAAGAAAAACATTATGCCATCCACATGCCCTGTTGAGGCTTTCTGCATTAACAGCAAGATTTTTGCAGCACAAACTTCTAACAGAATGGGGAATCCCTGAAGGCCTGGACACTTGGGGCCGCGTTTAAAAGCCCATTATGCTGCCGGTGCGTAACTTTTTTGATGCACCGGCAGCATAATGGGCTGGCCCATATTTACAAGGCCACATAAAGTCATCCTGCGTGACTTTTCCTGTCCTTGGAAATAAGGGCTCCTTTCACGCATTACTCTGCATGAAAGGGGCATTCAATGGGTGTTGCTTTGGGTGTTCCCATGCAATATCTATGAAACCTGACACATTCCCAGATTTACAACGTTTTGTAAAGCTGAAAATGCATCAAAATCCTACGACTCTAGGAGTGGTGCAACGAGGAGAAAAACTTTTATTTCTCCTCGTTTTTTCCTCTTTCTATGTGTGCTATAGAAAGAGGAAAATACCATCAATGATTGTTTTTGTGGAGAAAATTGTCCCTTCCTGCAGAAAAACAATCATCCCCGCAACGCAGACACCCTTGCAACTTGACGCAAGGGTGTCTGCGTTGGCGCACAGCTGCTGTTTGTGCGCTAGCACAGGGGAGAAGGACAGGAATGCGCCGTAACTTGTAGCTAAAGCCCATTCCTGCCCTTTTATTTTGACACAATGCAGCACAGCAGGACGACTAGCTGTGCTGCCGTGCATCAAAATCTAGTAAATGAGGCACTTGGTCTCTAAAATGGAGCTTACAGCGAACTTCATCTCATACTATTTACTGTTCCGCGGTAAAGCATATAATATCTTGAAGTGGAAGAAAGCGGCAAGGAACTCTTCATAAAACATGAGTAAATAAATCAATGTTCTTGATATTGAGCAAAGTCAAGGTTTGCAAGTTGCCAAATAAATTAACAGACCATGACATGGTTATTGTTGAAGTTGTACACACTCAGCAAGTTTCAGATTAGAGTGGAACTGTGAAAGTGGCCTCTCATTTTTTGAATGTTTGAGTGAAGAGCTGCTGACCGAGTGTACAAGTGACATCTCCCCCTCATGCAAGGTACGCGGCACACCTGCATGGCTTTTCCAACCTAATTGTTCTTAAGTGCTGCATTCAATGACAAAAATACTAACGCATCTTCTACCCTCTATACCTCACAGAGAGAAGCAGTAGAATGGAGAGGTTGCAGTGCAGCATAATGGATAGGTTGCAGTGCAGCATCTCCTCTCTCTAAGGTGGTAGCAACAGCATTAGAGTCGAGAGGCCCCATCTTGCCTCTGTCCCTGTGAGGCAGGAGATAGGCCAAGCTGTTACATTCCTTGTTCTCCAACCTCAGCAAGCATGGCAGCAAAAAACACACCCAGAAAATAGCAGACTCAGGCAGTTGCCGTTTTAGTTTCTGAATCCAGAACTATTTTGATAGTGGAAGGCGATAATTAGGGTGTACGATTTTTCACCCGATATCTAGATGTTAGGACACCAAGCTCTGCCCTTAGCATGCCTGAGAGTTGGTTTTGTCGCCTCTGCCAATAACATTCTCCATTGCATAGCTGAGTGCAGCTAATTCTGTATTCTGTGTTTTACACACTTCACTTTGCAGCACTTTACAAATGAGGAACAGAGGGTCATGTGACACTAGTCATCTGTCAAATTCTTTGCATTCTTTTCAGCCATTCTTTTGAAGCTAGGAAACTGCGGATGATTCGCCAGAGAGTGAAACACCTTATCACCTGATTGAACTTTACCCTCTAAATGCTTCATCTGTTTGAACACTCCCAACCCCTCAACCAGTTCATAATGCAGTAGAAGGGTGATACATCTTCCATGTCGTGACCGCCCCAGAGCCTAGTCACGTGCCTCAAACTGATGCTTCTTCTCTTTGAGTATGTGACATAAGAAGTAAACAGTGACCATGCTAGCATCATCCATGTTATTCCATCGATTCATGTGCGGAAGCACCAGATACAGGAGGGGAGGTGGGAAAATGCACAGATGATGATAATGATGCGCTTGGAGTCTGTCAGGTGGTTGGAGTGTGCCATTCGCTTGGAGTCTGCCAGGTGCTTGGACTCTGCCATACACTTGGAGTCTGCCATACCCTTGGAGTCTACCAGGTGCTTGGAGTCTGCCATGCACTTGGAGTCTGCCATACACTTGGAGTCTGCCATACACTTGGAGTCTGCCAGGTGCTTAGAGTCTGCCATGCACTTGGTGTCTGCCAGGCACTTGGAGTCTACCAGGTGCTTGGAGTCTGCCAGGTGCTTGGAGTCTGCCAGGTGCTTGGAGTCTGCCATACACTTGGAGTCTGCCATACACTTGGAGTCTACCAGGCGCTTGGAGTCTGCCAGGTGCTTGGAGTCTGCCATACACTTGGAGTCTGCCATACACTTGGAGTCTGCCAGGTGCTTGGAGTCTGCCATGCACTTGGAGTCTGCCATACACTTGGAGTCTGCCATACACTTGGAGTCTGCCAGGTGCTTAGAGTCTGCCATGCACTTGGTGTCTGCCAGGCACTTGGAGTCTACCAGGCGCTTGGAGTCTGCCAGGTGCTTGGAGTCTGCCAGGTGCTTGGAGTCTGCCTTACACTTGGAGTCTGCCATACACTTGGAGTCTACCAGGCGCTTGGAGTCTGCCAGGTGCTTGGAGTCTGCCATACACTTGGAGTCTGCCATACACTTGGAGTCTGCCAGGTGCTTTGAGTCTGCCATGCACTTGGTGTCTGCCAGGCACTTGGAGTCTACCAGGCGCTTGGAGTCTACCAGGCGCTTGGAGTCTGCCAGGTGCTTGGAGTCTGCCAGGTGCTTGGAGTCTGCCATACACTTGGAGTCTGCCATGCACTTGGAGTCTACCAGGTGCTTGGAGACTGCCAGGTGCTTGGAGTCTGCCAGGCTGAAAAGGAAATAGCGGCTTCCACTGAGTATGTCTTTTGCACTTTTTTAGATTCCTGCTACAGATCAGCATTGCATACTTGTATGCCTTTTTCAGAGGAAGATGTTACAACAATCAAGAGGTAGATTACGAAGAAAGAATGGTTATCTGTTAGCACCGGTAGTCATCTTCAAATCCCCTTGCCTCTATACACACATTCTTGGCATCACCTTCACCGCTGGTTCAGCAGCATCATCCGAATCAAACGGCCATATTTAGAAATACATATATTTTTTTATTCATTTGAGCTCTTGGCAATCTGTAATTGCAGAACACTCAACAACAACTAATGCCATAAATGCCCTCAAGAAAGATGGCGCAGAAGTACAAGTACAAGGATAAAAATATATATTTCGTATTGAAGTTAGCAGCCTAGGAAGAGGCAAAAAAACATTGGTTGGTCTGGCCTTCAGTGTATCCATGGAATGCGTTTTCACTACTGTTGGGATGTTCGTCATTGACAAAAGCTCGTCCTCTCAGTGGCGTAACGAAAGTTGAGGGCCCCCCCCTGCCACGTACACTTAGGGGCCCCCACTCCGGATTTAATCCGGAGCTTTTGGGCCGGAGTATTGTGCTGAGGGGGCCCCCTGCAGCTCGGGGGCCCACCCGCACCGCGGGGGCTGCGGGGGCCTGTGTTACGTCCCCTTTCTAATAGGTAATGCAACTAATCCTTCTGAAAATGACTAGCCATTTGCTATCAAAGGATTGTGCCGTGCCCAACAGAATGCAAACAGGTTCGGAACCATGGAATGGCACGTCATTGCAAGTCAGACAAGTTTATTTTCACCACCTTGACTGCACCCAAGACCAGCCAATATATTCATTCTGATTTGAAGAATGGCACACATTGCCCAGCTGGCAGGAGAACAACACGATTGCACCCCTAACGCATGTAAAAAGTAACCTCTTAAATATTGCTTTCCTAAATTATATGTTCCTTTCTGAATCTTGAGCTTTTTCCTATCAGATATTCTTTTACATGCTGCTACCTAATTTGCCAACAGATGTTTCAGGAAAAGCGGGAGGAAAATATTGCTGTACCCTCATATCCTGGTTAGAATGCTGATGTACATAAAATCCAAGCAACGAGGTAAGAATCTTTAACTTGTTCAAACAAATATTTCTCTAGAAACTAAACTGCTTTGTAGCATTCTTGAATAAATGATGAAATGTGTATAGATGGCAAGTGTCAATGTTTGATTTATTTGATAACGCAAACTTCCCAAGCAAATGCCCTCAAACGATGTTAAGTCGCTCTTGACAAGACTAAAGAACAGCAGTGAGAGTATTAGGTGCACCTGAACTGATGCCTACAAAATATGACTGACTTTTTGTAAGTATCCCCAGGAAAACCTTCCCTAATTTAAGATGAATGTGTGCAGGGAAACAGGGTAAACTCAAGTGTTACCAAAGCAGCATTTTCAGTCTCTGAAGAATCCATTACGGTTTTGAATCAGAATGAACTTAATTTGCATTTTTCCCTTTTTTGCACTTTTAAATAATTTCACCATCAGAATCCAGGATGACAAGTTAGTATCTACCCTATATTTCAAATGCGAAGCAACGAACAATGCACTTTACTTGAGAAGCAGAATCAACAAGATCAGAAACAGTACATGCAACCAATGAATTCCTGAAATCAAAAATAAATTGTTCCACCCCCTGAGATTTCCAGAAGAGGAAGCCCAGAGATTTATGACCAGAGGATTTCTTTAATACCGTTAATAAGCCTTCATCAAAACCGAACATTGCACCACCTGGCAGTAAGGAACAGTAAAACCATTTTAATTATGGCAGGAGAACCCTCCTATGGCGGGGCAAGCATTATTTTTTTCTTTTCCTGTTTCGGGATGTTTTGGGTTTTTTTAATGAAAAAAAAGAATACTGTTTGCTACAGTAAAATGCATTGACAGGAACCGCTTTATAAATGACCGCCTGCTTGAAGGTCATATATAAATTAGGTGGGAGGCCTCTCCACCATGAGGATGGAGTCATTTACTCCACCCCCATGTCAGAATGGCGGCTGCCGGCCTAAATATAAATCAGGCCCATAGATCCTTGCAGTAGATGCACTAGTTCACTGAGCCACCAGAACATGGATTTACCCTAGAGAAGGATGAATTTCTGTTTCATAATAGACTTGGTGACAAATAAACCCACACACCTAAAACTGTAGGCCTAACCTATAGTCCTAACAGAAAACCTTATTCCCACGGTCTAAATTTTGATTTCTAATTTTATTTTAGAGTCGGTCATTCCATTCATGTTTGATAAAGGAAAATGTACCTGCCAAAATCTCCTTCCCCCTTTTTTATTTTCCTTTTTTACCTTCTCGCTTCCTACCCCAAGTAAATATTTGTGTTCGCAGTGATTTCTAAAAATCATGACTCTCCACAACCATGGGCCTAGTTGAGTGTTTGTTGTTTTGCTCCCATGCCCACAGTCACAATTTTGGTCAGTGGTATCACCATTTTTGCCAGTTGCCCACTGTTGCAGTACTATGTGTACTAAATGTCACACCTTTGTATCACAAACTAGACAAGAAAAAGTAGTTAACAACTAACACAATCCCTGCTTGCTATGGATTTATCTCTATAGAAGGTGCTCAGTGATCCACCTACCTTCCTTGATTCATCCCTACTTGCTTCATTTCCTGTTTGCTCTTCACTGTTACTATCGCTTTGTAACTTGTGCACACCACATCACTATCGGCTGGTTAATAACTTGTCTACATCACAGCTTCTGCCACAATCTCAGAAGGTCACTACCAACTTTGAACAAAATTTATAGGATTCAAACAATGAGCTGTTTTAGTCTAGAAGAGGAAACTGGCGGGAGCATAAATGTAAGAAATATCAATAGATGGCGGTGTTTTCAATAGTGAATAAAACATTGTACTTTTCCCTTGTGCCATATGTTTTCCTCTACTACTCCTTTGTACTTTCTTATTCTACTTGTGCATTATCATTTGCCAATCAATCGTAAAAACAACAAGGTATTGTTATTTGTTTTAATTCATTATCTACCACTTTACAAATGTATTTGCCTTTAGTAGTGTCAGCCAGTTCTTGCAAGGGCAACAGAGTCTTTCTTTCCTTCTTTCTTGCTTTCTTTCGCTCTTGCCTTTTCTTACTGCTGTTCATTTTCATTTTATTTATTTCTCTTTCTTTTCTTTTCTTCCTTCTTTCTTTCTTTCTTTCTTTCTGTCTGTGCTTCTTTCAATCTTTTCTTTTTCTTTCTTTCTTTTCTTTTCTTTCTTTTCTTTCATTTTTTCTTGCTTTCCTTCTTTCTTTCATTCTTTCCTGCTTTCTTTTCTTCTTGCCTTCTTCTTTTCTTGCCTTTTTTTTTGCCGTCTTTCTTGACTTCTTTCTTTCCTTCTTTCTCAAAGGCAAGAGGCTGGCTGCCAATGGCAGAACAATTGGCTTTTTAACGTCTGTGTCAGCCAAAACCTTTTCATTTTACTAAAATTATGTGTATTACATAGTTACTTACAATGGTTTTCAGCCACACTTCATCCATATGTCTGTGGTTGTGTCATTCAAAATTTTCTCCGACCCACTCAAACATACATCAAGGGGCAATGCAGCAGCCCATTTCAGCCATGCCTGACTGATGTCTGCTTTTTTGAGAGCCAAAAACATTTTTGGCTTTAGTCAATTTTTTTTTAGATTGACGGACACCCAGCAACTTCCCGAACAATAAGGTTTTGCAAAAACCATGACAAAACAACAATTGCTAAAAGGCTGGCAGATAACGCCAGCCCTATTGGCTTTGCCAATGCTTCATCGCAGGCTACCTGAGTGATTCCGAGGGTCAGCTGATTGACCTTCTGTTCTGACCCACAGAGACACAACAAGCTCCAGCGGCCTCCCTGCAACTACCCAGCTGACCTTCTGTACTGGACCTGCCTGGACCTGCATCTGGACCTGCCTGAGCCCTGCTGGCCTCAGTTGGAGCGAGGTCTTGATCCCCAGGTGGTGCCTACCCAGGTCCTGGGCCCTTGACTGATATCAGAGAGAGCTTCTCTTGGCCTAACTGAAGGTTCCACTTAATCTGGCGCGAAGTGACGCGATGTCCCGCAGAGCCTCGCCGCACTGCTGCAAGCTTAATTGGAATTGATGTTTAGCGACACAAAGCCCCGCAAATACTCACATCACAGCTGCCAGTCTCATCAAAATCGAGGCAGAGCGATGCAAAACCCTGCAAAGCCAAGCTGCACCGCTAGCCAGCTTCATCGAAACTGATGCAGAGCGAACCAAAGCGCCACAAAGGCTCACCGTACAGCTCTTCGGAACCGACACAGAGAGACCCAAAGCACCGCAAAGCCTCACCTCATCTGAACTGAGGCCGGATGACGTGAAGCCTTGCAAAGAAACACCGCGCAGACTGTGCGCCAAGGTCATAAGGTACAATCCTCAGCAGGCCAAATTTCGTCCTGTGCCCGACCTGTGTTCCACCGCGGTCAGCCTGAACTTGTGAGTTTGTCCCAGTCCACCGCACCAGATACTCTCAGTAAGCACTTTGCGCCTATTGCCGCTACTTTTATCTAAACTTTTGAAATTCAATATCTCCCGCTCTACTGATTGGATTTTTGTTGTTTTGGTCTCAAATCATTTATTAAAACACAATCGTTTTTAAAAAAAATAATGTGTAAGTTTTTTGTTTGTTGTGTTTTCACTTTATTACTGTTTAACCCCTTGACCGCGATCGGAATTCCGCTCGTGTGCTGGACATTCCGATCGCGGGTGTGGTCGTGACGAGCTCAGCTCGTCATGCGCACAGCGCTATCACGCAGCATGACGAGCTGAGCTCGTCACGCGCATCGAAGGGGTTAAGTGCTGCATAAATACTTTAATATTGCCTCTAAGCTAAGCCTGTCTGCTTTTGAGCCAAGCACCCAGAGGGTTGAACACAGGTTAATTTAGTGACTTTTTGTGGTTCACTCTGTCAAGGATTGTGGCTGTTGCTTGAGAAGGGCTCACATTGCCCTCAACCAACAACCCAATTTCTCACACAGACGTATTGTGTAATATGGCCAGATATGTTGATGGGGGTATGAGTAACCTACTGATAGTCAACAAAGTCCTAGATTCAGTAAAGGATTTTCACAGGTGCAAAGCAGTCTTGCAGGGGTATTTGCTATCCAGCTCAAACAGTGTTTTGTGCTGAAAAAGGGCCCCTTTCTTAGAGTAACACACTTTTGCTCTGCTTTGCATAATTTTTCATCAAGGGGCGTCACTCAGGCATTACTAGGACAGATCAGTTTAAATACCCATAGGGTTTGAAGAAAAGCCAAATCTACTTGAAACAAGTGTTAACAAGAGGGAATGTGTTTATTTCTCAGGAAAAACAAGCATTGCATGCGCGCTGCTGTGCACAGCACACATCCAATGCGTTGGACTCTTCTCAGTTTGTCTAGGCCTAAAAAATTGTACTAGAAGGGATTGCTCCCAGTACAGATCCAGTGCTAGTCAGTGCATACTCACCTCTGCAGTGGATCGTGCAAGGCAGTCTGTTTGTGTATGCCAGAGGAGGGGATTTCACCAGCAGCGGGCCAATCTTAGCAGGCATGGCTCTGTGCTGTGTTTTCTTCTTTGCCCAATGCAGCACAACATTTTTGCATGAAAAATTAGTAAATATGGCCCCTAGTGTCCCACACATTAGCTCAGTCAGATGCAATATGAGGAATGATCTACAATATATGAAGGAGATCCCACCTGGGTTGGCTGCCTCTCCAGGAGTTTGACAGGTGTAAGAGTCTGCTTCTATTTTAAGAGGCGGCCATTACCAATCATGAAATATCCTACAGCACAAGAATTTCAACTGTGTTTCTATAAGAAATCTGTTATAGGATGTAAGTAAGGATGCCCAGTCTTCTAGAAAGTTGTTTTGTAGTACAGACTGCGAATACTGCCTAGAGGAGGATTCTACTGTGTATTCTTTAGTAATGATTATCAATAAATCCCCTTTACAACCCTGAGATGACTCCTTTGCAGTATGCCCATACTTCACAATAGTGCACAGCAGGAGATTCTGATACTATATATATATATATATTTTCACATTTTCCTTCAATTTAGAAAGATGACGACGCCATGTGCAGATAGAAAATACTTTGTCGGCCTCCATTGCACAGGAAAAGAATTGCAAGCATATATATATATACACACACACACACATATACACAGGCACACACACACACACACACACATATATATATAGATCTGGAGAGGCTCGGATTCACAGAAAACCTACAGCGGGCAATTCAGTGCTTCACGCAACCTGTCACCATCCAGGACATCTCATCCGCAGCATTCCCTTTGCTGCAAATTAGACGTATCTGTAGTACCAATGATGACTGTGCAAGGGCGCAAGATGATAGTAGGGATAGATTCCTTGCTAGGGGCTACTCCACTACCATGATTGACAATGCCATAAAGAAAACGTGCCTGATCCCAAGATCGGATGCACTAGTGAGTAAAACTAGGTCAGTCAACACAACAACTGCCCCGCTTGATCAACCCACTAGACTGATTTTGACTTATAATAGACAACACCAGTACTTACGTCGGATATTCAACAAAAATTGGGCACTGGTCCGTAATGATCCAGTACTTGGGGATTTACTATCTAAAAATCCTAGTATAACCTTTCGGAAAGCCCGCTCCATGAGCGATACCCTGGTTAAGAGCAGCCCAGAATTAACCACCACCAAAACGTGGTTAAATTCCAGAAAGGGATTTGTTAAATGCCCTTCTTGCAAAGCTTGTAGGTATGGGACAAGTAAAACATTTAAAAAAAAAACCTTTTTGGTTGATCCAGTTCCCATCACTAAGATGGTCACATGTAAAACCGAGTATGCGGTGTATGTGCTGGAGTGTTCATGTGTCCTGCAGTATGTAGGTAGTACCAAACTGCAGGTTCACAAGAGAATACTCCAGCACATAAGGGCGATCAACAACAGTGATGCATCCTACCCGGTTGCCAGACATTTTAAGGATTCCCACTGCAATAATCTAGACCATTTGAGATATTTTGTAGTGGATACTGTCTTACCCCTTAGACGGGGTGGCAATCGAGAAGCCCTACTCTGCAAGTTGGAAACCAGGTATATCCTAGAGTTGGATACCAAGACGCCACACTGCCTCAACTCCAGTGAGGACTTTTTTACTTGCCTATAGCTATCCAAACTGTTTCTCTTTTTTGCACTAATTTCTAGATTGTACATTTTACAGATCTGCCTCTGAAACTTTTTTTTATATATATTTTTAGCACTTTAATAACCATAACTGGCTATTTAGGGTGGCACTTTTTAAGCACTAGCACTTTTGTCAGCAAGGCATAGGGGGACGTCATTTGCCCACTTGGGCGGGACGCACATGCACTAGCATTTTATTTGCATAGCACTACAGTAGCTCGAGGTGGCACCTTGGTTCAACAGCGCAATACAAGGTTGCAGTACTTGATTTAAGATATTGGAAATGTTTTAATATGCATTTGCAGAAATAATTTTCGTTCCATTTTACTTCCAATACTGATCGGCATTAGTATTGATATGCAGTACATTTTGTAATAGAAACATTTATGTGAAGGGTTTTATTCGAGATTTTAACTACTTTTCCTCGTTTTAATATTTATGACATTTGTAAATATTTAATGAGTTTTATGCTGGTATATATTCAAATCAGAAATTATGATTATTGAATGGCTATCTGCACTACTGAGGTGTTTTTAAGAACTCCTCTATGTCTATGACCGCGTTATGCGTGGTGTCACGAGTTATGCACTTTCACTTTAATAAATACGGAAGCACTCCTCATGCGCGTCATGTGATCAAGGCCTCTTGCAGGCCGAAACGCGAACATGGCGGCGGTGCAGGGGATCTAATAAAAACTTTGCACCTACTTTTGGGTCCGTATTCGTCTGTTCCTGCTATATGGATGGTGTTAGACGAAGTCTTTAGCATATATATAAAAACTGAAACCACTGAAACCAGGAAGACCGTCACCCAGGCACTCGTCACCAGCCGACTGGACTATGGGAACACCCTCTACGCCGGAACCACAGCCAAACTTCAAAAAAGACTCCAGCGCATCCAGAACGCCTCCGCACGACTCATCCTGGACATCCCCCGACACAGCCACATCACCGGACACCTGAAAGACCTGCACTGGCTCCCCGTCAGCAAGAGAATCACGTTCAGACTCCTCACCCACGCACACAAGGCCCTCCACGACCTGGGCCCAAAGTACCTCAACGACCGCATGACCTTCTACACGCCCACACGCCAGCTACGATCAACCAGCCACGCCCTCGCCACCGTACCACGCATCCGCAGAACCACCGCCGGAGGAAGATCCTTCTCCTACCTGGCAGCCAAGACCTGGAACTCCCTCCCCACTCACCTTCGGCGAACCCAGGACCATCTCTCCTTCAGGAAGCAGCTCAAGACCTGGCTGTTCGAGCAGTAACTTACCCCCTCCCCCAGCGCCTTGAGACCCTCCCGGGT
The DNA here is from genome assembly GCA_963921515.1 of Calotriton arnoldi. Lineage (NCBI taxonomy): Eukaryota > Metazoa > Chordata > Amphibia > Caudata > Salamandridae > Calotriton > Calotriton arnoldi. The sequence continues at coordinate 2,452,419 of CAWUFW010001957.1, read as the reverse complement.
GAGTAGCGCGCTCTATAAATGCCGTGATTGATTGATTATATATATATATATGTAGATATATATATATATTCACGTTCTCCAAGCCTCCATACAGCAAGGACTTCACGGCACCATGAAGAAGAGTCTGAGCAGGTAGTTTCTTCCTTTTTCAAATATTTATTTAACCACCATTCATGCAGAAAACATGGACGGTCTACGCGTTTCGGCGCTGTGCCTTCAACTGGACCATAGTGTCCGGCTGTCTAGATCGCCATTTTAAAGTGACTGGTGCCCATTCAAGTTCCTTGTTTATTTTTACCATTTGTGCAAATACTAGACTGCGAACCCACTTAATTCTGTGGTGGTGCTTTACATCTGCCAATTTCCACATTCCATTAACTGTAAAGTACATTAATAATCGTTTAAATCTTTAAGATATATCATGACAGAAAGTGCAAATGCATAATTTTCAAAAAAGTGCTATTGCAAAAAGTGCATTGGAAAGGAATTTGTGCAATTCGTTTAAAAACCACAGTTCTAAACAATTTCATGAAAAAAGGGGGAGGGGTACTTAGGATAGCAGCAATGGTTTAAGTTTCTATTAATTTTCATAGAATCTTTAAAATTCATGCAAACAATTCATACAATTTCATCGATAGAATCATTGAAAATGTAATCATTAAAAAATATAAAAAGATTTTCAATGTTAAAGATCCAATGATAAAAATGTGTGTAAAGTACTAAACAGTATGATAAAATTGCTGATTCAATTCAAACAACATGGGGACCAAAAGGAGGCATTTGATAAGACCTCTCAAAAGAGACGTATCAGATCATTAAAGGTAAAATTCACAATCAATAATTGAATATCCATGTGGAGAGAGCACAATCATTAAAATCTTGTTGTACGAGATGTATTCACAACTTCCATGTATGACTAAATGAGACATTATAAAGTATAGTTCCCATCTAAATGATTTGTTAGTCATACATACATTTTAAATCCAATCAAAATTTGTCTCTCTAGAATTGGATAAAAAGATTGTTTTCATTACCAAAATATGTATCAAGTCCCCATGACAATTGTCAAAATAACAGTATGCATGAATGAGAGTTCTTCATTTCCCCCTCTTCTGTTTTCATTGAACTACATGATTTTCTCTTAAATATGGATTCTCCCTCATTGTTCAATTTCTCAGTTTGTCCCTGTATCAAGAGAAAGTGTTAGTTTCCAGATTAATTTGAAGATCTTCAGAAGACGTCATCACCAACTCCAATATTGCCATCATTGTAGATGTATATGGAGCTCCGCATCCAAGTTATGGCCAAAGGGGTTCTCAGTTCCTATGGCTAAGATGTACTGAGACTCCATTTTTCTTAATTCCATTATTCTGTTACCTCCTCGAATCTTTTGAGGCACAATTTTTATGCCAAAGTATTTTAGATCTCGATCATTACTAGAGTGGTGTTCAGAAAAATGTTTAGAGATGGGATAAGAAAAGTCTTTGTTCTTGATGGCTCGTAGGTGCTGGAGTATTCTTAACTTTAATTTATTAATCGTACTCCCAACGTACTGTTTTTTACAGGGGCATTCCATTATATAGACCACATACTTGGACTCGCATGTGATATGGTCAGTGATGTTTTCAATTTTACCATTCTGTAATTTGAATGTTGATGTGTTCTGGCCATATTCACATGCCTTGCATTTCGAACACCTCCAAAATCCCGGGGTGTTTAACCAAGTTGTTTTTCTGGGTTCCCTAATTTCAAAGTGGCTGTGTGTAAGAATATCCCCTAAAGACGCTGTTTTTCTATAGGTTATGCTAGGACGTGATGGTAATTTTCTTCTCAGTGTTTCGTCCAGCATGAGGACATTCCAGTTCTTTTTTACAATCTTTTTCAGTACTGTGTTGTCATTGTTAAAATCTACAATCAGTCGTGTTGTCACATCCTCATCATCTTGTCTTACCAGGTCTTCCTGTTGTAACATCAATAAGATTTCTCTTGATTTCTGATGGACCTTCATTCTGGCTGTTTTAATTACTTCTAAGGGGTAGCCTCTTTCCAGAAAGCGTGTACTCATCTCAGTGAGTTGTTGTTCAACATCACTCAATTCTGAGCAATTTCTCTTTATCCGCAACATTTGTCCGTAGGGTATACTCCACTTCAGATGTTGCGGATGCCCACTATTGGCGTGGAGTATACTGTTACAGGCAGTCGGTTTCCAGTGTATTCTGCTGCAGATTTTCTTGTTCTTGATGAATACTTCCACATCTAAGAATATTACACTATTCCTACTGGTTGTAGATGTGAAAGTTAAATTGAAGTTGTTTTTGTTCAGTGATTCGATGAAGATTTCCAAATCCTGCTGTCCTCTTTCCCAAACCACGAACAAGTCATCAATAAATCTAGAAGACAAAAGAGGTACGGTGTTCCTGGGTGGCAAGTTGGCCACCTGGTTAGTACTCAGAGTGGTGGGGCGGTGGGGAATACCTCCTTTCGGAACTAGGACCCTCACACACCCAGCAAGCTAGGTGTCATGCTTCAACATATGGGTCTGCTCCTCGTCGAGCCGGCGCTGCAATGCTCGACGGGCACCCATAAAGGGGCTCTTTATCGGAGATCTTTTGTTCCTTGCCGTATAGGTGCCGTGGGTGTGAGGGGCCTGGTAAGATGTAGACGTGGTGTGTGGGTTAAAACAGGTAAGGGAATCCTCTATAATTATTTTTATTCTGGAGCGGTTACAACCTGATTAAAAAGTAAAAAGGAGAAGGAGGGCGATTATTTTGTTTTAATCTGACAAAAATTACGCTCTACCCCTTAGTGGTCAACATGTTTCTCGCCTATAAAATGTCTCTAATAGATCAGTTGGCGATTCCTCAGGACCTAGTGACTAAATGAAAACTATCTACAGTGTGTGGTGTGGTTCTACATACCACTTCTTCTCTCGGTAGGACGTTGCCCCGGAGAAAAGCAGCCAACCTAGAGTACAAACAAAAAGGATCAAAAAACCAAATGGAAATATTGGTACATGGTCCTATTGATTCAAGTGGGTGTGTTTCACCGTACACAACCTCTTTGAATCTATACAAGTGATAAAAACAACGTGATTTCATGCATATCACATTCTACGTGTGCCTTCCTTTGTATTTAAAATATAAAACCTCTGTGTAACCAGTTAGAGTAATTGAACAACATGGTGAGTGAGTATCAGCTCACCTCTTAAGGATTCAAGTGCTGCTTCATCAGACCGCAGCGGAGTATATGGACACTCAACGTAGTGTCGCTGTTTATTAAAAGGAAAAAACAAACAACAAAATATGTTGGGTGTGGGCTCGTAGGCACAACGTTTAGTTGATAAGGCCATGACTCTAGAGCATTAAAAGTGAAAGTGGGCATGGTTCAGGTTAAAGAAAGCCCATAGTCGTGAAATTGGTATCATTGACAAGGTTATTCAACAGACTCAAAAGTGCCCCAGACCTGGCTGCGTAGCTGCTGGCACCTTCACCATGCGCTCCGCAATTATGCCAATTGTGCGGTGTGTTAAGAGCGCCTACAGCGCCCAAGCTATGTCTTAGTGCAGAGCTCTACAGAACATCAGAGTCAGCGTACCCTTCCCAAAGACCAGCGGTAACTTGTCAGCAATTCCCAGCACCTCTTACCTCTCTTAAAAGCTTGTGACCAGGCATAGTCTCAACGTGTAATCCATACTCACCTGCTCCCGCTCAGAGCAGTCCGGCTCACCTACCCGCTCTGCTGCATCAGGAAGGAAGAGACAGGTTGTCGGTTCCTGTCTTAAATACCCTCTCCTGGTGCCATTAAGCATGGTAAATCAGCCGCACCTGGTGTGTGGTGTGATGGTGTCGGCATGACATCATCTACAGTGTAACCATGGAGGCCATCTTTGAATGTGGTGAAAGTCTATAGTTCTGGCTATTACCTTGATGTGGACGCGCATCAAGGGCTTCAAATTTGGCATTGAGTGGCGCGGTTTTATCAACAATGTGAACAAGAATTTATACAGTGCAAAAGTGCTCGCGTCACTGCGCTAAATTTGTGCATAAGTTGCTGGCGACTGCCGATTGGGTGATTCGTATGTCGGCCATCTTAGAGTGTAGTATTGTAGTCTATTGTTAGTTATTAGATATATCGTCCTAACATAGCCTAATCTCCATATCTGATCAGATATGGAGATTAGGCTATGTTAGGACGATATATCCTAACACCATACCGTACCTCTTTTGTCTTCTAGTTCTACCCAGGGCAAGTACGGTGGACCGTTATCAAGCACTCATTGTCCCCCTTGTTGTTTACTAAGTACTGCACGGGATCTCCCGTGGGACTCTTCAGGTTACCAGAAGGATAATATCCTTCATTGGCCCATTTTGTGGGACTTATTATTTAGTCCCGCCCCTTCTAATTTGCCTTCCCCCAAATCCTCTGACATACCAGTCATCATGGATGACAATCCCGGACTTAGCTTTGATGATGCAATGGCTGCAGAAATTCTCAGGAAAACACCATCTATCCTGGGAGGTGAAGGTTCATCAGCCTCTGGATCACCATCTGAGGACTGGACCTCCCTTACCAATATGAAAAGAGACTGGGTGAAAATAACGCTCCACGGTGCAATGATGACGGAGTACTTGAGGGCCAATATTGCACCAAACGGCCTAATAGTCAAGAACTTCCCTAGACTTTTCCTGGATGACGCTGTCTTTAAAAGGAATGGTCCCTGGTAGCATGGAAATGCACCAGGGACTTACTTATCCTCATTATTAATTCAGCAAAGAGGATAGCTGATGCCCTCCTTATTAGAATACAGGTTGCTGAAGGGGCCATAAAGACTACCATACATGGCACTGTATTTAAAACCAAATTGACAGAACTCAACCATGAGATTGCTGAGCACAAGGAATTTCTGATGAAGCAGAAGGTTAGCAAGCTTCAGAAGGATATAAGCAGATTTAACAAAGAAAAAATATACCCCTATCTGAAAGCAGACTATACCAACAGCAAAACTAGCTACTCTTCTGATGAAAATAGTGAATCCGACAGAAGAGACTCAGGCTAGCAGTGACTCCAGCAATGGGAGCTGGAAGGGTTCGAATCAGAGGAGAAAGAATTATCCACAAAACCCCACTACCCTGTACAGAATTTTCAAGGGCCGCAGCCTCCTTTTGGGCTTTGCCGATGTATCCCCAGGGCCAACCGCAATACTTCCCTGCCAGCAATCCACCTTTTTAGGCAGAGGCTGGGGCAGAGGAAGAGGGCGCAAAGAGGAGGACAAAAACAAGTCCAGTGGCAGGACCAGGAACCGAATATGATGGAAACCAGGAGCAAAACACAGGGCAGGAGAGTCTAGTGGTTAATTTGTCACATAGACAACTGACACCTACAGAACAAACAGTACTTGAGAAAGGCCTTGGCTATGTCCCTACCCCCAAAGAGGACAGTTTTCGGGAACAATGCGAAATCCAGAACCTGTTTAGAAAAATACGCCTTAACGCCCACTTCGATGGTACTGAGGAACCAGCCAGACTGGATTCAGGCCTTCGCAATCCCTCGACCTTCACACCTACCGTTGGCATGGTACCTGTGGAGGTAGTGACCTTTGAGAAAGCTGTCTTAAAAGAACTTAAGAACCAGGATACCAGAGTTCCTTTCCATAATCTCTCTAATCAAGAACATGCAGCGATTAGATCATTGACTGAGGTCAAAAGCATTACAATAAAGCAAGCTGACAAAGGGGGCGCCACGGTCATACAATCCACTTCAGATTACAACACCGAGTGCCAACGCCAACTACGGAATAGTAAATTCTATACTCCGATAACAACAAACCCCACGACTCGATTAATGACCGAGATAACCACCATGGTCTATGAGGCAGAGAGTAATGGGTGGATCAGTGGTAAAGAAGCTGATTTCTTGATTACCAAACATCCCAAAACACCCTATTTTTACACTCTGCCGAAAATACATAAGGGGACCACCCCTGTTCCGGGCAGACCTATAGTTTCAGGAATCGGCTCACTCTTAGAGCCGCTCTCAAAATTCTGCGACCATTACCTACAACCTTTGGTCAAACAGACACCATCATACATCAGGGACACAACAGATATCCTCTGTGTTATAGGTGAAATAGAAAACACATGCGATATTGACCTCCTGGTCACCTTGGATGTGGAACAACTGTATACCAATATCCCACGGAGAGAGACATTGGCAGTAATAGAATCTGCACTAAGTGGGAGTGAATGGACAGCAGCAACACCCATTTCGTTCATCATGCAATGTGCCACCCTGGCCTTTACAGAAAACTTTTTTGAGTTTGACAGCCAACTCTTCCACCAGTCTCAGGGTACTTCGATGGGGAGTACCTTTGCCCCCAGTGAGGCATGTTTGTATATGGCGGCGTTTGAACAAGAGACCATCCAACATGCGAGTAACCCCTTCGGAGCTAACCTGAGACTGTGGAAGAGGTACATAGATGACATCCTCATCTTTTGGCAGGGTGACATACAGAGATGCGCTGAATTTTGCGAGTGGATTAACACAAAAATCCAGCACTTGAAATTCACCCACACTATATCTGCCACGAACATTGCCTTCCTAGATCTCACCATCAGATTACAAGAGGGTAGAATAACGACATCCCTATACAAAAAGCCTACCGACAGAAACAGCTTGCTACTGTACAGCAGCTATCATCCTGCTACACTGAGAAATAACCTTCCCTTCAGCCAATTTCTAAGAATTAGAAGAAATTGTAGTTCTACAGAGGACTACGAAATTGAAGCAGAGATACTGGCTGACAATCTGCTGAAGAGACAATACCCTAAGAAACAGGTTCACTCTTGCATGAAACGAGCAAGAAACAATAATCGTGAAAGCCTCCAAGAGGTACATGAGAAAGAACCCACTGACCACGTACACACCTAGATCCAATCTAATAAAGAAGGCAGTGAACAAACACTGGGCAATTCTGAACACGGGTACTCTGTCAATACCCAAACCAAGGTTTGCGTTTAAACGTACCAACAATTTGAAAGATATGTTGGTGCACACTAGACCCAAGAAGAGCAACATCCCTAACCAGAGGCAACTGTGGGATCTCCCACCCGTGACAGGACACTATCCCTGCGGCTCTTGTATCGTGTGCCCACAGACCAGACACACCAAACAATTGGTTCTATCAGACACATTTACATGGACGCTAATCAAACACACTAACTGTAACACCCCACGTTGTGTGTACATGCTGACCTGCCCTTGTGACAAGAGGTATGTTGGCATGACCATGAGGCCCGTTAAGGTCAGAATCACTGAGCACAAGAGCTATATTCGTTGCCATAAAACTACCACCAAACTATACACCCACTTCTCTGAACTCAGACACCCCCCAGAGAGTCAACGCTGGGTCATCCTAGAATCCCACCAACAAATAACACAGACTGCTTTGTACAGGATTGAACAAAGGTGGGTGTTCCGTCTTGACTTAGCAAATGACGGCCTGAATGACGCCATACCCTGGAGCACCATTAATTAATCTGATATATACAACCATTATCCGCAACTTTAACGAATGAATATATCAGCTTAGGACTCCATGCTAGTCTCTCACCTCTTTATACATCTCTGCCACATGATATCGACATCAGGCTAGTCAGATATGGAGATTAGGCTATGTTAGGACGATATATCTAATAACTAACAATAGAGTACAATACTACACTCTAAGATGACCGACATACGAATCACCCAATCGGCAGTCGCCAGCAACTTATGCACAAATTTAGCGCAGTGACGTGAGCACTTTTGCACTGTATAAATTCTTGTTCACATTGTTGATAAAACCGCGCCACTCAATGCCAAATTTGAAGCCCTTGATGCGCGTCCACATCAAGGTAATAGCCAGAACTATAGACTTTCACCACATTCAAAGATGGCCTCCATGGTCACACTGTAGATGATGTCATGCCGACACCATCACACCACACACCAGGTGCGGCTGATTTACCATGCTTAATGTCTTAATACCAGGAGAGGGTATTTAAGACAGGAACCGACAACCTGTCTCTTCCTTCCTGATGCAGCGGAGCGGGTAGGTGAGCCGGACTGCTCTGAGCGGGAGCAGGTGAGTATGGATTACACGTTGAGACTATGCCTGGTCACAAGCTTTTAAGAGAGGTAAGAGGTGCTGGGAATTGCTGACATGTTACCACTGGTCTTTGGGAAGGGTACGCTGACTCTGATGTTCTGTAGAGCTCTGCACTAAGACATAGCTTGGGCGCTGTAGGCGCTCTTAACACACCGCACGATTGGCATAATGTCGGAGCGCATGGTGAAGGTGCCAGCAGCTACGCAGGCAGGTCTGGGGCACTTTTGAGTCTGTTGAATAACCTTGTCAATGATACCAATTTCACAACTATGGGCTTACTTTAACCTGAACCATGCCCACTTTCACTTTTAATGCTCTAGAGTCATGGCCTTAGCAACTAAACGTTGTGCCTACAAGCCCACACCCAACATATTTTGTTGTTTGTTTTTTCCTTTTAATAAACAGCGACACTATGTTGAGTGTCCATATACTCCGCTGCGGTCTGATGAAGCAGCACTTGAATCCTTAAGAGGTGAGCTGATACTCACTCACCATGTTGTTCAATTACTCTAACTGGTTACACAGAGGTTTTATATTCTAAATACAAATGAAGGCACACGTAGAATGTGATATGCATGAAATCACGTTGTTTTTATCACTTGTATAGATTCAAAGAGGTTGTGTACGGTGAAACACACCCACTTGAATCAATAGGACCATGTACCAATATTTCCATTTGGTTTTTTGATCCTTTTTGTTTGTACTCTAGGTTGGCTACTTTTCTCCGGGGCAACGTCCTACCGAGAGAAGAAGTGGTATGTAGAACCACACCACACACTGTAGATAGTTTTCATTTAGTCCCTAGGTCCTGAGGAATCGCCAACTGATCTATTAGAGACATTTTATAGGCGAGAAACATGTTGACCACTAAGGGGTAGAGCGTAATTTTTGTCAGATTAAAACAAAATAATCGCCCTCCTTCTTCTTTTTACTGTTTAATCAGGTTGTGACCTCTCCAGAATAAGAATAATTATAGAGGATTCCCTTACCTGTTTTAACCCACACACCACGTCTACATCTTACCAGGCCCCTCACACCCTCGGCACCTATACGGCAAGGAACAAAAGATCTCCGATAAAGAGACCCTTTATGGGTGCCCGTCGAGCATTGCAGCGCCGGCTCGACGAGGAGCAGACCCATATGATGAAGCATGACACCTAGCTTGCTGGGTGTGTGAGGGTCCTAGTTCCGAAAGGAGGTATTCCCCACCTCCCCACCACTCTGAGTACTAACCAGGTGGCCAACTTGCCACCCAGGAACACCGTACCTCTTTTGTCTTCTAGTTCTACCCAGGGCAAATACGGTGGACCTTTATCAAGCCCTCATTGTCCCCCTTGTTGTTTACTAATCAATAAATCTAGTTCAGATTTTAATGTTAGATTTATAATTGCTAGCCAATACATCCGTCTCCCATGCTCCCATGAGTAAGTTCGCATATGTGGGGGCAAATGATGTACCCATTGCCATCCCCTGTTTTTGTACCTCCCCATTGAAAAGAAAGATGTTGTGAGTTAGACAGTATGATAACATTTCTAGGAGCATTTCTGAATGCTCCAAGAAGCTTACTGATCTTGTTTTTAAGAACTGTTGGACAGCCTTGATTCCGTCCGTATGTCGAATTGATGTATATAAGGAACACCCATCTATTGTGGCCATAATCACTCTATCACCCCATTGGACACCTTGAATCTTTTTAAGGAAGTCAGTAGTGTCTTTTAGGTAAGATGGCAATGATGTTACATAGTCCATCAGGAAGATGTCAATAAAGCGTGATGTTTTCTCCAAGAGCGATCCAGTCGAGCTCACGATTGGTCTTCTTGGTGGGTTATTGATTGACTTGTGTACTTTAGGTAAGAAGTATATGGTTGCTATGATGGGATGGTTCTCTTTTAAGTACATATACTCCTCAAAGTTGATCAATCCCCGATAAATCCATTGTTGTAGTTTTAAGTGGTACTCCTGGGTCCATAATTCTATTGGATTTTTGTCCAGACGTTCATAATGGTCTCCATTGTAAATTTGTCTAATCGCCTCATCCATGTAGTTTTTAAGATCTTGAACAACGATATTTCCGCCCTTGTCAGAGGCTTTGATTATGATATGTGGGTCATCTCTTAGCTCTTTTAGGGCCTTATGTTCCCCTGATGTTAAATTCCATTTTTTTCTTCTTTTGGATCCTTGTTGATTTTGACCTGGGAGTCAGTAATTTGTTGATATCCTCCACCATTAATTCTTGGAATAGGTAAATTTTATTCCCTTGTGGAAGTTGGGGACAAAAGGTTGATTGCGCCTTAAGTCCACTACCTCCTCCTCTCCCCGTGGAGATGCCTATATTCTGACAAAATTGTATGTAGTTTTCTTCATGTTGATCCATTGATGAGCTCGGTTGTTCCAGATTTTCTTCCAGACTATTCAGTGTTCTCAATGTTGAGATATACCTTTGGTCTAGTTGTGAGATTTCGATTGTAGATGGAACTTTTGAATTTTGACTCCATGTTTTTTCCTCATAATATTTTTTGAGTTTTAACTTGCGAAAGAATTTATATAGATCAATGCGGATGTTAGGTAGATCCATATCTTGGTTAGGGCAGAAGGACAAGCCTTTATTCAGCAGATTTATTTGTTCCGGACTTAAGGTTTTATTGGAGATATTAATAACCAAGTTCTTTTTAGTTAATTTTTTCATTAGGTTTGCTGTTTCTTTCCTCTTCCTTTTTTATTCTTTGCTTCGCTTTCTGCTTCTTCTAATTGGGGTTTGCTTTGTCCCCTTCCCAACGTTGTTCCTCTTCCTCTTCCTCTTTGTCGCGTGACCATCTGAATTAATCTCATCTCCCCGAAAAAATCCAAATTCGAAGTGCTCTGTTCCTCATCAGCAGAGCTAATATCCGAGCTGTCCACTGTGCCAGTTGTTTCATATCCTGCACATTTATCCATTACAACTCTATTTCTCAGTGTGTCAAACTTTCTCGCGAATGTGTATATACGCCCACTGGCATAATCGATTCGGTCTCGATTGAATTTGCTGGCTTTTTGTTTTTCCACATCTGCCTCATGCTTGCTTAATTTCTTCTCCATGGACTCTAATAGTTCTTTTTTCTCCTCATTCTCTGGGTGTTTGTCCAACTCTTCTTCCAGTTGTTTGATCTTCTCGATTATAACCTCAAGTTTCCTCTCGACATGTATAATCAAGGTCCTCATTAATTTGAATGAGCAGTCATTAGTGTCCGTTTGCCATTGTTTAATTAGATCTAAGTCGAGGTCATTGAGTGTTGGCATTATTAGGATCCTTAGGCCCTTTGGCACTCGCTTGAGTTCAATGTATTTTTCAAGGGTGATTTTCTCCCACCATTTATTCACTTCTATGATCCTGTTCTGTTGTAATACTCTAATGATACCCTGGACTGTTTTCCTCCTTCCTTCCACTTGGGTGTCCCGGAAGTTAGCGCTCCCCATAGCTGCCATATTATCGTCAAGTAGTTCACTTGCTCGTTGTGTTCTATTCCTACTTCTTTCCGCCATGATTAATTTTGATTTTTAAAGTGGGTGCTATGTTTCTCTTTTTCTCTGCACGTGGTGCGTTTTTTTTTATAAAAGTGTAGATTCTTAAGATGTTCAAAAAAGGGGGTCCCATGTATCAGATCACTTCTTCACTCTCGCATTATGACTGGAAAAATGCGGGAATCAGGAAAATACCACTCGTATCTATGTTTTCCTTAATTGTGGAAGCGTGTTCACAGGTTCGTGATCACCAAGTGGTTACGATCACTAAATCCCCATTGTGCCTCTCCCCGATGCGGCTCGTGACTACAGCGGCTTTCCGAGATGCGGGTCTTGGCAGAGAAGCGGCTCCCTCGCGTCACCAACGTAACCCGACGGGCAGCCGCCTACAGAGCTTCCCCCCACCTCCCGTACTCACCGCTGTGTCTCTTCGCCGTAATTCACGTCTCCGTCAGCTCACTGGATGCCAAACAGGCGTTCCTTCCGGCGTGGTGTGGTAGAGGCGTCGGCCGATATATCCACTTCAACAGTCGGCTGAAAGAAGTGGGTCAGCCGCTTTGCCTCAATTCCTCAGTGCTCGTGATATGCGGTACAGCCACCGCATAAATATTTTCACGTTCTCCAAGCCTCCATACAGCAAGGACTTCACGGCACCATGAAGAAGAGTCCGAGCAGGTAGTTTCTTCCTTTTTCAAATATTTATTTAACCACCATTCGTGCAGAAAACATGGACGGTCTATGCGTTTCGGTGCTGTGTCTTCAACTGGACCATAGAGTCCGGCTGTCTAGATCGCCATTTTAAAGTGACTGGCACCCATTCAAGTCCCTTGTTCATTTTTACCATTTGTGCAAATACTAGACTGCTAACCCACTTAATACTGTGGTGGCGCTTTACATCTGCCATTTTTCACATTCCATTAACTGTAAAGAACATTAATAATCATTTATATCCTTAAGATATATCAACTCAGAAAGTGCAAATGCATAACTTTCAAAAAGTGCTATTGCAAAAAGTGCATTGGAAAGGAATTTGTGCAATTCGTTTAAAAACCACAGTTCTAAACAATTTCATGCAAAAAGGGGAGGGGTACTTAGGATAGCAGCAATGGTTTAAGTTTCTATAAATTTTCATAGAATCTTTAAAATTCATGCAAACAATTCATACAATTTCATCGATAGAATCATTGAAAATGTAATCATTAAAAAATATAAAAAGATTTTCAATGTTAAAGATCCAATGATAAAAATATGTGTAAAGTACTAAACAGTATGATAAAATTGCTGATTCAATTCAAACATATATATACATATATGTTAAACCGGATAGCTGATGGTATGCCAGGAAAAAGTCTCATGTACATGAAATTCTGTTAGTAGTGTCAAGAGCGATTTAAGTTCCCCCTCTGAGGAGGGATGATCTAACAAGGATTGGAAGCAGCGAAGAACTGTTTAGTTTCCTTCTTGTTGCCATAAGAAACAGTGGCTCCTCCCAGAAGCCATGGTGTCACCCTGCCTTGTGTAACACACATGAAAGGTGTCAGGTTTCTCCTTAAGAGTGTCACAGTTAGGAGAAAAAGACAAAAGGGTAAAAAATACTTCCTTGGTAGTCTGCAAATCTAATACTTCTTGATTGGTGATGGAGATTTATAATACACTAGATAAGGCATGCACCAGCCTCCCTCTGGCATCAGGTAGAAAGAAGAATCCACAATATGAATCAAAGAGTCCAGTTTTAAGAAGCAAAAATGAAGGACAAAAATAGAGAACAAGTGCACACTGAACATGTTGAAAATAGGGAATGAATAAATGTTCCAGGAGAGTTCTGTGAACAATCCACCATCTTGGGAATGGTAGTTCATAGGCTTGATCATACCTCTTCCTTTAGAATCAGGCGTTGGCTAACATGCAAAGAAAAAGACCAAGTCTGGCATCCCTTGTCTTCTGTTGGATTCCACAGTTCCACCACCACCCATGCTGACTAATGCCTTCAACTGACCATGGAACTCCCCTCCTTTTGACCGCAACCATTGAACTATCAGCACAGCCTAAGTCGCAAGGATGCTCCGCTACATGCTGGGCATGGCATCCGGCAGCATGTCACCTGAATGTGCTGTGCACGCAGTCTTCCTCTGACTGCAGACAATCGCTTGTAAGCCCTGGGTTCGGACGTGGCATGATCTTTCTGCGTACATCTTTTGGACACCCAATTTTGCCAATACAAGTGGAAGTCATCAATAATGAATGCTGTAGTCTGCCATAGCGGGGCCGAACCATGAAGTCAAGGGTCTAGCTTGATCTTTTTGTGGGCTACGTTTCAACATAACCTTCAATACAGAGTCATCTACTGTGGTTGGGAGGGATTTGTATGTGTACAGATGGGCTAGTCCTTGATCACAGTGCAATACCATAAAGCCTTTTTTATGCACACCCACGCTGGTGGTATGTTGATTAAGGGGAGAAAATAAACCGGTTGTGATAAGTGATGAGCCAGGTTATGATAGGCTATTTGTGGTAAAGGGAGCCCTCAACTTTAGTGTGTGTATTTTTCTGGGTTCAGACTCGGACGTGTATTCCCTACAAGAACAATTTAATACCTGCATTGATTTGTGTCAGATGGATTTATGAATCAGCAGGGGTAACATACCAAACATGTAGCTATTACATGGGGCTTCACTTATTTTAAATACTTGGACCCTACTCCACATGGTAGGTGAAGGTAAGTTCACCTTGCAAAGTAATTTTACATCATAACCATTAATGAGTATATATTGTCCTTAACGATTCTCTCCAACCCTCTGTTAATGAGAATTATGAGATATTTCAGACATTCTGACACCCATTTCATATTGTATTCGTACTACTGGCTTTTGTGGTATAGTATGAAAAGAGCATTTCCTCCCCACAGTACACCAAATAGCTGGAGAAATGTGTCAATAATTGGATCAGGGACATTAGGGCAAGGATAGGGTTGCCTAGTTAAGTAATTGTCATTAGGACGTCATCCCTATAGACAAATGACTTCATCTGTCACAGAGGAGTAGGTATACCTTTTAAATCTGCTGACATCGGAATCTGTCAAATGCCTTCTCCATGTTGAGTGAGCTGGTCAAAACATCCTCAGAGAGGTCCCTGGAGGTTATAGGAGAAGAGCTAGCGTCATTACATGATCCCGGGAGGATCTGGTACAAATCCTACTTGAGATGTGTGGATCAAGGAGAGAATAAGAAGCTAGTATGTTGGCTAATATTTTCATAACTACATAAACTGTAGAGAAAGGTCGCTAACTATTTCATTTGAGTGGATCTTTCCTCTCTTTAGGAATGAGAGTGAAGCTCACTCACCATCCATAAATACGGGACCCACCACATATCCACCCACTTACAGTGTACGCAGCCTCCGTGACATGCTTACTCAGCTCCTGATCCAAATAGAGCAAAAACTAGTTTCTCTTGCCAAAGACATATCACACGTAAAAAATGACCTTGGTTCCAGACCAAATCAACTCATAATCTCACTTGAGGAATAGAGAAAGGGCATCCAAATAAAGGATCGCCAATTGCCAGCCCGCATCCCAGTTGGACCTCCATTCCCCTGAGCTGCTTGTCCCACAGACACTACCGAGCTCTCAAGCCCTTTTCCTCTCTGGAAGCAGAAGCACTCAACGAAGCCTAAACCACAATGACCCCAAAAATGGTCCACAAGCCTCCATCCACAATCCCAGTAATCATGGGCACAAATAGAAACCCTCGAGCGAACATCTTACCTAGACCGCCTGCTCAATATACCACCATTCAGACACTTCATACAACTGAAAATAGTCCCAGCCCCCTAACCTGTATGCTTCTCAACTGCAGATCAGCAGTTAAACACGCTACAGAAATCACTGAAACTATACTTGCTTATGGAATCAACATTGCTTTCATCACTCAAACTTGGCTTAACAATCACTCAAACCCTATCCTAGACTTGCTTACACCACGTGGTTATTCCATCATTAGACAGGATAGACCAGGGTGAATAGATGGTGGGCTAGCGATTATCCACAAAGAAGAAACCCAGCTTCTCACCCTAGATACCGCAAACTACTCGACCTTCAAATACCTTGGAGTAGAACTCGCAACAAAAGGCTCCTCTCCTACCAAACTCCACACCATCTACCACACCCCTGGTGATCGCACCCTCTTCACAGAAGAACGAACTGTCTTAATAACATGGTTCTCCCTAACTGACACCATGGACGTTTTCCTAAGCGACTTCACCCTGCACTGGAATGACACAGAAGACATCGCAGTCCAAACCTTCTTGAAATAAATTATCTCAATGGACTCTGCAACAAACAGACCCATAACAAAGGCTCCACTCTAGATGCGATAATCACCAGAAATTAACTTGTCTCCCTTCGATCCAGCATACTCATCAACTGGTTAGACCACCATCTAATACTGTTAAATCTTAAGACCAACCCCATATCCTAACCAGCTCCATTCAACAAACCTATGCATTGGGCTAGGAAAATTAAACAAATACCAATAACGACGATGGAACCCAAGATCAGCATCCAACTACACTCTCAACCTCTCCCTCACACTGTAGATGACCTCACCGCCCATTATAGAGCAGCGATGACAGATGTCCTTGACCAATTGGCACCGCTCA
This sequence comes from Calotriton arnoldi, assembly GCA_963921515.1. Classification (NCBI taxonomy): domain Eukaryota; kingdom Metazoa; phylum Chordata; class Amphibia; order Caudata; family Salamandridae; genus Calotriton; species Calotriton arnoldi. The sequence continues at coordinate 2,436,119 of CAWUFW010001957.1, read as the reverse complement.
AACTGAAACGCACTAGAAAACTCCAATATCAATCATGGTTCAATGCAAATCTTAACAAAGAGAGGAGACAACTAAGACAGACCGAAAGGCTATGGAGACAGAACCCTTCCCTGGCACACCTTTTACTCCTAACATCCATACGGCTCTCCAACAAGAAACACATACTTAGAGAAAAAGCCAATTTCTTTCACACCCAACTTGACTGCGCAAAGAACAGCCCCAGGGAGCTCTTCAACATAGTCAAACAACAAACTACCCTTACCTCCCAACACGAAACTACAGAAATCAACAAAAGCTGTGGAGAAATTACTAGCTTCTTCACTGACAAAGTTGCAAAAATTGAGCGATCCCTCATTCAAGAAACAAGTCTGTCATCCTTAACCACCTGCTCCACTGACACTCAGACCACCATGGAATCTCACCCGCAAGAATCAACTAATGATCTATGTGCCCCAAGAAAAACTAAAGGCAACAATGATATCCTCCAACCGAAAAACAAATGCTCACTGGACAGACTTCAAACCCATGACAGAAAGAGAAATCTTCAATAGAATCGCAAACTTGAAGCCCGCACCCCACACTACCAATCCCCTCCCATCCATACTAGTACAGAACCTCAACCATATCATCTCCCTATTTTGGAGAATAACCATCAATGCTTCTCTCTCTTCAGGACATGTACTTGACTCCCTCTAACTTGGCCAAGGTACACCCATAAACAAAAACCCTGGGGCTGACCCAAATTACCTCAATAACACCAGACCTATCACCAACCTTCTGTTCTTAGTGAAAACAATGGAAAAATGCATCCTACTACAACTCAACCAACACATAGACAAATTTAACCTACATGACACCTTCCAATCAGGATTCAGGAAAAGCTGTAGCACAGAAACTGCTATGATCAATATCTCTGATGACATCCACAGATCCATAGATGAAGGTGATCCTACCTCCTAATCCTACTCGACTTATCTGTGGCTTTTGATACAGTGAATCATCCAGCCTTTCTTGAGACACTCAAGAATCACACTGATATCAATGGCACAGTCCTGAAATGGTTCTCCTCCTACCTACAACATTGCTTGCAACAAATAAAAATCAACAGCTGTCTCTCGAAACCTACGACAGTTCCACAAGGTGTACCCCAAGGCTCATTTCTCTCCCTAGCCCACTTTAATCTCTTCATGGACCACCTCACACTTATTCTGAACCAAGCAGGGATCAAATATCACCTATATACAGATGACACTACACTCTACTACAAAATGAAGTCACCCTCTGAAACTCTGCATCTGATGCCACACTAATCAAGATACAAACATGGCTAAATACCGACCATCTAAAGCAGAACCCCAGCAAAACTGAACTACTACTCTCTCCCCTAAAAATAATCCTTTACCAATCCAAGAATGGCTCAAACATTTGGATGCACTAAACTGTTCTCTCACACCATCTAACTCCGTAAAGTCCTTGGGTATCACCCTGGACAAAAACATGTCAATGAAGGAGAACATCAACAACTCAGCCAAAGGAATGCTCTACACACTAAAACATCAAGAAAATCAAACCATTTATTTCCCTGACGATCTTAAGATTGTAGTACAATCACTTGTTTTCTCGAAACTTGACTACGGCAACGCCATCCTCACTGGCACTCCGAAAAACACCTTGCACCCCTAAGAGCAGTTTGCAACACGGCCGCCCGGCTCCTCACAGGTACTAAATGGTTTAAGCACATCTCACATGCCCCCAAGAGTCTCAATTGGCTTCCCATTGAAGGACGATGCATTTTCAAGACAGCTTGTATCACCCACAAAGCCCTTCATACAAATAACCCCAAATACCTAGAAGCCAATTTATCAAGAGCAGGAAAAGGCGGGACACTGAGAAGCTCCAACTCACTTCTTCTCATACCTCCTTAACTGAAAAAGAAATCCTCCTAGACACGCTCTTTCACAGGAAACGCACCTAGGATTTGGAACTCACTCCCTCAAGATCTCCGTTGCAACCCCTCCTTTTCCTACTTCAAACGTGACCTAAAATCACTACTGCTCAACAACTACTTCAATCAAGCACACTAGCTGATCCATGTTTCCCAAAGCTCCCACCCACACTGTCCAGACCGGCTGAGGCAGATACTTGTTTTAGCTTTTATTTTGTATCTTAATCCATTACCTTATCCTGTATTGTTATATACTTTTTCTAACTAGTTTGACTGTCTGAATGCTGCTTTGTTCAGTACTTTGTTTGTCTTTATATGCGTATGTACTCCAATCAAACGTACCCTCATACCATGTAAAGCGCTCTGATACCTTTGGATTCCTGCTGGCGCTATACAAAACTCAAAAATAAATAAATTAAAGATATGACAGCTCTATTTGAAATCGGCCCCGGTGAGCCAGTGGTCTCAGTTTCCTTCAACACTGCATATAAAATTGAGGCTAATAATGTCTTATAAAGTTTGTCAAATGTGTGAGGAAATCCATTTTACCAGGGGTATTTACATATAAAGAAGGAGCTCTGGGGATTTCATCTAGCGTGATTTCAGTGTCTAGTAAAGATCTTCCCTCTGGTGTGTCAGGGTGGGTAAGTGCTGAGATTCTGTGAAATTGTCTTCAGCTTGTCTTTGCTTCTGGGCTATATTTTTTCTCAGAATAAATGTGAAGGTTTCTGATACTTCCTCAGGGTGATAAACTAATCACTGTTTCATCGTGTACTGCAAGTATACCCATTTGCACCTCTTTTTGTCATAACTGGCATGCTACTAGTCTGCATTTTTTTTCATTTTGCTTATAATGCCGCCATTTAAATTTCCTTAGCACTTTCTCAGATAAAAATGAAAAGAACAAATTGCATTTCAGCCAGTGGCATAGCTAGCCCTTTGGCCGCCCGTGGCAGGCCCTGCGTTTGCCGCCTTACGGCGGGCACATTGAAGAGCTGGGGGTTGCTGGTTATTGCCGCCCGTGACGGCAGGTAGGAGCAGAGGTAAGCCGCCACCACCACCAAAAATCGTGCCGCCCAGGGCTGACCGCCTCCCTCCTCCGACACCCTTGCTACGCCACTGATTTTAGCTTCAAGTTGGTACCAGAGATTCGGGGATAGTCTAGCATTGCATTGGTTAGTGAATGCCTTAACAAATTGTTCTGGTTTGTATTGTTCTCCTTTGGCTTTCGCCTGGGAGGTGTGTCAAGCCCAAGTTCAAACTTTAATTGTACAGATGAATGGTTTGTAACACAACCCTCTAAATTCCCATAGAGTGTGACTGTTGGTAAGACGGAATCCTGGATAGTGCAGAAGCCAAGGAAATTGTGGTCTGTGTCTGATTGGTGGGCCAGACAGCAGATATCAATAAGTCCATAGTCTTCCAGGACATCGTGAAGTAGGGCTCTGTCACTGTTGTTAAATATGTCAGGACAGGGTCAATGGCAAGATTCTAGTCACCCCCAGTTCTAGTACGAGTTCTACCGAAGTCAACAAGTAATCTAGTTAGATGAGAAAAAATGTTTGCCAGCGTTGGAGGCATAAATAGTGGCACCCATCAGTATTGAACTTGCGTATTTCAATGCATATTTGCCCTCTAGCTATAACCATGTTTTGCATACTAAATACTCTCTAATAACTACTGCAATCTTGCATTTCTTAGATCAGCTGGAGGACCTAGCTGGTGAGTCAAGGGAGGAAATCATGCAGTACCTGACCTACTCAATCAGGCCAGAGATTTTTGGATCCAGAAGTCGACAAAGGCGTCCCTTGGACCAGTGCTATGTCTGTGCCCATGGGATTCACCTAGAGTAAGATTTTATTTTCATAAAGTGTCACATAATGTTTACATTTAGGTATATAATCTGCATGTTTTTACTATAACATCAAGTTGTACCTCTTGGCATGGTTTGCTGTTAAATCTAAGGGTCCGCTAATATAAAGTCTAGGAAAGTGGAGATGTGAGATGATGTGTCTAAGGGGATGGTGAAAAAAGGCTGAGTGACAATGAAAGTTACTGTGACTAGGTTTAGAGATTCTTTTCAATCTCTGTCTAGACAGAGTGTGGAAGAAGGTAATTGAGGAGAAAAGGGAGTTTCACATTAGTCGGAGGTGTGGGATTTCACATGACTCAGGCCCTACTCAGGGAACTTTGAACTGTATGCCAAACTATAACTAAGGCAGTCAACAGCTACTAGGACCAAGGTAGCAGTGAATAGTAAATTGAAGGCACGTTGCTGCTCCAGAAGGCAATAATTACTCCGATACATTGTCAGGTGGTCCATGAACCTCAGCTACCCTACATATTGATTATGACTTAAGTGTGACAATAGGAAGAAGGTCCATACACAGGCACAACATTTGTCTGAACATGTGTGACTAAATACATCTAAGAGAATGTGTGCAAAACTAGGGTAGTTGTAGAAAACACCGCTGCACATCCAACAATAACAGTGTGGGTGTATTCTGATTTCACCAGTCAGTTCAGATGAGAAGTGGGGCAACCACAATGGCCCAACACCCTGCTAATTAAGAATGACATCCAAGCTAATGACCGAATTACCCCAGCTCTCCTAAGATAAACAATTGTGTCATCATAGCACTCTATTATGTTAGATGTAAAAAAGAAAATCCAAGGTTCACAAGGATTTCCGGTGTGAAAAGCAAAAAGGAGAGCATGTTATCCATACAGCACACACGTGTTTTGACCCATCGGACTTTCTCAAGGCTGACGTAGGAAGTATCGAGTGTTGAGCCTATGAGATAGAAAATGTTGCAGAGGGAGATCCCAAGCCAGTCCAGGTAGCGAGTATTGTAGGAAATATTAAGGTCCACATACTAAATAGAGTAGCTTTCCTAAATCAATGTGTCCATAGCAACAATGCCACTCAAATAGTGGAGGAAAGGCTTATTACTAGTGTCCAAGCCAGCGAATGACAATATCTAGTTCCAAGATCAAAACTTTAGCCTTAAAATGAAGCCTTTGAATTTGAAACTGCAGATTAAGCACTGGATATTTCCTCAGTTTATTGCAGCACAAGCAATACATATACATGACTCTATGGTCATATATAGTTCAGCGGAAAGGCAATATAAAAAAGGAAAAAGCAGAAACTAAAAATACTTTATTTGTAACAAACTGCAAGAAATAAAAACAACTATTTATTCACATATGATCTGTATATGACTTCTTCAAATCAACACAATGGCAAACATTACTGGTCTGGTATCAAGCAGCCAAAAAATGAAAACATAATAAAGACACCTTCCCTTTTAAAAACATACAGGATCTTGACTGGGGGACTAGTGCTGGCTCATTGTTTGTTCTTTCTGAAAAATATTGGGTGTTTCTGTACTGATTGTCATCTATTTGTTCAATGACGAAAATGACCGTCTAATATGAAGCGTACTGTTTTCACTATAATTTTCAAGTTATGTAAAGAAACTCTGAGAACGACAGCTACCTGTAGTGAGCGTGAATCTCTAATTTGTGAACTGGACGCTGCCGGGCCTCTTGTTAAAGAGGTGCTGTAAGCCGCTCAGGTTGTAAGACTGACTTATTGAACTGTCAAGAGTACAAACCGAACCAATGCAGGCTGCTAGGAAGAAACATGTCTCCTCACCAGGTGTAAATGGAAAAAGAAAGGATGCTTTCCATTTGCACCTGAAATGCAGTCTTGTACAATAGCCTGCGATTACGTGTGGGCCCCTTTTTCATTGTACAGCTAACAAAAAAACGCATCGATTTTCCTCTATCTGTCCAGTTTTCTTCCTTAGACACACAGGTGTTTGTTGTTGTGAAATCCATTGACTGCGAAGGACAAAGTTCACATAATAAAGCGACAATGCCTGTGTTTCTGTATGTCTACACTGGAAATGTGAAAGCAATGAAAACAGAAGGTTTTAGTGCTATTAGAAAGCTAAAAAATAAAGAAATTTCCAGTAGCCTCTCTTCATTTTTCAGATAAAAAGATTTAATTATTTCTATTTTGCTGTCTGAAAAAATAGGTAGTATTGCTTTCTGCTGTGCCTCACCAAAATGTCACTTTTATGAAAAATACAATTTTACTTGACATAGTTACATCTAACAATATATATCTGCTACATACACTCTTGATAGTCTAAATAAGATTCTTCATGTGTGTGCTATATTACAACTCTAGTTGGTCAGATGTTGTAAAAGAAACTGTGGAAATTGAAACAAGACCGTCTACTGCTTCTTCCCATTGCTGGATGGAGTGATCCAGTTGTACTCAGCCTGGACTAACACAAAGCTGTTCTCTCTGACCTTCCTAAACTCCATCATGTCACCGCTTTCCCTCACTGTAATGACGTTGGTGTCTGGTTCGCTGAAGGATACCTCGGTCCTCTTGTGACAGTACTGAGCGTGGATGCACCGCAGGCCGGCAGCCAACGCCATGCCGAGTGCTGCTGAGCAGCCGAGAAGTATGCCCAGCTGAGCCGCAGCAAGTTGCATTCCTCTCCTGGGATTTTCTCCTCCTTTTCCAGGCTCTCCATGCTCGCGCACTGGTCTTGTCATCCATGGCGGTGTAGGTCCAGCTTCTTCCCCACCAGTTTGTCCTGGAGCAGCCTGCTCTGACTGCTGCAAAAAGTTTGCCGAAACCTTCTTGGTGACCGCCTGTCCCTCTACCCTTTCTCTTGATGGTACTTGAGTAGACATGTTGGATTCATGTTTGTGAGACAACTGCAACAACTGTCCAGCAGGTAGAGGCCAGGAAGTGTCTTGAAATGAAGAGGAAGGTGGAAGTGTATGATGATTCTCAGAACTCCCTAGAGCGGTGTCAGGACCCAGAGACAAAACCTTATGAAAATAAAAAAAACAGGACAAACCTATCATCAGTAAGAAATTAAACATCTTCACATAACAATTACTACGATTATTAACTAGAACTTAAAATGGGCCTTGATGTGCTCACGGGCGGGAGGAGACACGTGGGAAAACACATTGCCATTTATCGGAACTACTCTCACCTGACTCCTCCTTGGAATACTGAAGTACAGATGTGGCTGATACACTCTTGAACATTATAAGGCTATTGCAAGTCACTAAGTATGTATGCATGTATGCATGTATGTATGTGGCATTTCTATAGTGCAAACCTACCCAAAAGGCAGCATAGCACTGTACGGGGTTTTGCTGAGGAGCTGGGCTAACATATAGAGACCCAAGGCCCAAAGCCACAGGCTGTGTGCTCTCATGAGGTTACAGAACTAAGATGTGACTTGCAACATCATTTTAATGTACAAATGGGGAAACATATTCTATATAATAAGTATCCATTTGGAAAATCACACAAATTTCATTTGATGCCCCTGGTCAGGCATGAGAAGGGCACCACTATTATGGGGCTTATAGTTGTGTTACTCAGATAGGATGCAAGCCGGAATATTGTTTACAAAAATATTGTTTGAAAGAAATATTGAGTCTTACATATTGTTTACAAAACTATTGTGCCACTGGGTGTAGATTTCTATTAACCCCTTCGGTGCTCATGACGGAATGGTTCCGTCATGAGCACCAGTGCTCCTGTGCTCATGACGGAACCATTCCGTCATGAGGACAGGGGCACGAAATCCCTCTGCTGCAAACAGCAGAGGGATTTCCATTTTTTTGGGGCCTCAGGAGGTGGGGAAGAGCTTCCCCAACCTCCCGAGGCCATTCCCTCATTTTCAATCTAATGACGATTGCGTGCATGGCGCGCTTTCGTCATTAGATTGAAAACGAATAGTGTTTCAGTGCTCGTGGGGCAATCTCAGCCCCCGAGCACCTAAACACTTGGGAGAGGTATCGTTGGAAAGGGAGAATCTCCCTTTCCAATGGTACTCCTTCCTAGTGGATCCCTGCTTGGGGATCACCCCAGGAGGACGATCCCCAAGCAGGGATCCACCCACTAGCACCAGGGAGGGGGAGCGGCCCCTTGGGCAAGGGCCTTTGCTCTCCCCATATTTTTGGGCACAACAGTCTTTCTGCCCCCCTGGGGGCAGATGGGGGCAGTAGCCCCCAATCTGCCCCCCCGGTGGGGGCAGAAAACCCACTAGAAACCAGGGCTTTTTAAAATTTTATTTACGTTGGGGTGGGGGCTGCCCAAAAAGGGCATGGCAATGCCCCCCCCAGAGAAATGTCAGTCTTTCTGCCCCCCTAGGGGGCAGATGGGGGAAGTAGCCCCCAATCTGCCCCTGGGGGGGCAGAAAGCCCACTAGAAATCAGGGATTTTTTTTATTGATGTTGGGGTGGGGGCTGCCCTAAAAGGGCATGGCAATGCCCCCCCTGAGAAATGTCAGTCTTTCTGCCCCCCCCAGGGGGCAGACGGGGGCAGTAACCCCCAATCTGCCCCCCGGGGGGACAGAAAGCCCACTAGAAACCAGGGATTTTTTTTATTGATGTTGGGGTGGGGGCTGCCCAAAATGGGCATGACAATGCCCCCACCCCCAGTTAAATTCCAGTCTTTCTGCCCCCTCGGGGGCAGATGGGGGCAGTAGCCCCCAATCTGCCCCCGGGGGGCAGAAAGCCCATTAGAAACCAGGATATTTTTTTATTGATGTAGGGGTGGGGGTCCAGCAAGGTATGGCTTGTGTGGGTCCCCCAACATTTCCCTACCCAGAATCCCCTGCAAACCTCAAATTTAGCTGAAAAACCCACATTTTCCACATATTTTTGTGTAGAATCACCGTGCCGGCACAAATGTCTGACCCCACAGCGTTCTCCTTAGTGTCCCGAGTAAAATGATACCTCACTTGTGTGGGTGTCCAATGCAGAATTGGCTAAAAACGTATTTTTTTTTAAAATGTAGCACTTAGAATTCTCAGTGCTAAACCCTTAATCCCTATGTTTTGGGCTCTTCCCAGTCACAGGCCCTTGCCCCACCCACACAAGTGAGGTATCATTTTACTCGGGAGACTGAGGGGAACACTGTGGGGTAGGACATTTGTGCAAGCTCGGTGATTCCACCCAAAAATATGTGGAAAATGTGGGTTTTTCAGCTAAATTTGAGATTTGCAGGGCATTTTGGGTAGGAAAATGTTGGGGGATCCATGCAAGCCCTACCTCGCTGGACTCCCCGGGTGTCTAGTTTTCAGAAATGTGTGGGTTTGGTAGTTTCCCAAGATGGCCGCCGAGCCCAGGGCCAAAAACCCAGGTGAGCCCCCTTGCAAAACCAGGTTGTTTTGTGATAGGTAATTTTGATGTCTCCTCAATATGTTTTGGGCCCTTGCCTGTCGCGGGTACTTGACCCACTCACATGAGTGAGGTATCATTTTTATCGGTACACCTGGGGGAACACTGGGTGGTAGGAAATTTGTGGATCCACATAGATTCCAGAACTTTCCCACACAGAAATTTGAGAAAAAAGTGAATTTTTAAGCTAAATTTGAGGTTTGCAGGGGATTCTCGGTAGGAAAACGTTGGGGGACCCATGCAAGCCATACCTCGCTGGACTCCCCCTGGTGTCTAGTTTTCAGAAATGTGTGGGTTTGGTAGGTTTCCAGTTAGACCTGGCATTTCTTGGCGTGATTACCCATGACTTTTTTGCCTCTACCTCCTCTATTTTTGATGCTGTGATGGATTTCGTTTGACTGGCTTAGATGCTTTGGGCACTTTGCCACTGCTGATCAGTGTCAAAGTGCAAGTGCTCCCTGTGTAAAGTGTAATGGTAATTGGTTGTCCATGATTGGTATGTTTGCCTTACTAGTAAAGTCCCTAGTAAAGTGCACTATGTGTGCCAGGGCTAGTAATGCAAATGCTACTAGTGGGCCTGCAGCACTAATTGTGCCACCCACACAAGTAGCCCTAAAGAGAGAACTCAGGCCTGCCACTGCAGTGCCTGCGCGCAGTTGTTAAACTGCCTTGTTGTCCTGACAAGTGCACCCACTTGCCAGGCCTTACCCTTCCCTTTCTATGCACATCAGACACCCCTATGGTAGGCCCAAGGTAGCCCCCTGGGCAGGGTGCAGTGTATGTGAAAGGTAGGACATGTACTGAGGTGTGTACCATGTCCTGACAGTGAAATACTCTCCATTTCGTTTTTCACTGTTGAAAGGCCATCTTGCCCATAGGACAGAATGGGGAAGGCTGTGTAATATGTTTCCAGCCTATCTTCCCAAAGGCTTAAGATGGAGAGGTGAAGTTTAGTGTGCCTGAACTCACAATTTAATAACACATCTTTTTGTGAAGGTGGTTTTGAATTGGGTGTTTAGAAACCACTCTTTTAGAAGTGGCTGGATTTTTGTGCTCTAACATTTCTGTGTGTCTCTGCCTGGTTGTGGATTGACTGTCTGGATTTGAATGTGATAGGCTCTGGGGAATGTCTTGACCCAGGGGAGGAGGTGAGACAGCAACAGGCTGACCTGCATCTGGAGTGTAGGGGGGAGGAGTAGCCCCTGGAGGGGAAGAGGCCTGGGTTGCTGCCATAAAACAATGGCTCTATCTCCTGCTGAGTGATTAAGGATCCAGACCCCCACTATCAAAGGCAGAAGGTGTCACTGGCAGGGAGACACCCAAAACTGGTTTGGACAGGGGTCAGTGCCCCCCTGAACACAAAGACTTCAAAGACATTTAGGGGTATAACTATGAGAGCTGAAACCCCTGGACTTTGGAATGGAACTGTTCAAGACTGTAAAGGATTGAAACTACTTCATGGTCAAGAGGAACCTCTGCCAAGGAAGAAACAGCTGAAGAGACTGAAGGAAAGGACTGACCCTTGCCGTGTGTTCTGGGGCTGACCTGCAGTTTGCTGATTTAACCAAGGAGAGGCTAAAGGGACTTTGCTGTGCGCTGTGTCCCCCTGCTTGAAAGGACTTTGCTATGTGCTGTGTCCTGAAGTAACTTATCCCCAAGGGCCAGAGGAGAGCTGGCTCCCTGTTGTGGAAACTCAGGAACACAAAAGTTTCCAGGTGTGTCTCAGCGACGCTGTGTGCGTGTGCTTTTTGCAGCCTGATACCCTCGTAAGAACTGCCCTGTGATCGTGGGCACCTGGAGTCCAAGTGAGTCTCAGCAACGCTGTGTGCGTGTGCTTTGTGCAGCCTGAGACCTTCGTGAGGATTGCCCTGTGATCGTGCACACCCGAAGTTCAAGTGTGTCTCAGCGACGCTGTGTGCGTGTGCTTTTTGCAGCCTGAGACCCTCGTAAGAATTGCCCTGTGATCGTGGGCACCAGGAGTCCAAGTGAGTCTCAGCGACACTGTGTGCGTGTGCTTCGTGCAGCCTGAGACCTTCGTGAGGATTGCCCTGTGATCGTGCACACCCGGAGTCCAAGTGAGTCTCAGCGACGCTGTGTGCGTGTGCTTTGTGCAGCCTGAGACCTTCGTAAGGATTGCCCTGTGATCGTGTGCACCCGGAACTCAAGTGAGTCTCAGCAACGCTAGGTGCGTGTGCTTCGTGCAGCCTGAGACCTTTGTGGGGAGTGCCCTGTGACCGTGCACACCCGGAGCTCAAGTGAGTCTCAGCGACGCTGTGTGCGTGTGCCCTGTTGCAGCCTGAGATCTTCGTTATCGCCATCGGCCCGGACCGGCATCCCCAGAGGAGCTGTGCCGCCGGCCCGAGCCCGCCGTTGCCAGAAGCAGGACCTCGAACCAACCCCGTCGGGGGAGGGCCCGAGTTCCACTGCCCGGAATCAACCAAGTCGCATCGGAGGCCCAAGTCGCCAGAGAAGGAGAGGAGAGCGAGGTCGCACCCCCCAGGTAAAGTGTGTCGCCGCCTGGGGCGGGGTGCGGGCTCGGAGAGAGACGCTCTCGGCCTCTCCCATTCTTGCAGCGCGAGCCTCTGCTCAAGCTCGTATCGCGGCCCGTACTTGCCAAAGGAGTGGCAGTACCGGGGCCGGATTGTGGAGCTGCACTTTGGTTTACACCATACCTGTGTTGGGGGCATATGTTGGCGGAAGCTGACCGCGAGTCAGTACGAGTGGCAGGGAGACCGTCTAAAGCACCGTGATCGGTGCCGGAGTGCCTTGCGCATTGCATTGTTTCTGCATTACGAACTGCCTGATTGTTGCCTTGCGCATTGCATTGTGTTTGCATAACGAACTACCTGATTGTTGCATTATGCATTGCATTAGTTTGCATCACGAACTACCTGATTGTTGCATTACGCATTGCATTATTTTTGCATTACGAACTGCCTGATTGTTGCATTACGCATTGCATTATTTTTGCATAACGAACTACCTGATTGTTGCATTACGCATTGCATTATTTTGGCATTATGAACTGCTGGATTGTTGCATAACGAACTGCATTACTTTTACATTGTAAAGTGCCTGATTCTTGCATTACGAACTGCATAGCATAGCATTAGGACTGCATTGAATCATCTAGAATTGCTCATTGATACCGTCAGAACCTACAAGGGCTTGCTGGCCTAATAACCAGCAAGGTGAATTATTACAAGTACGCATATGTTGGATTTTTATCTTGTGGTCTCATCGTATATCTTTTTATATAAACATATACTTGTTTTTTTATGAAACTCATGTGGAGTCCATTTGTGGTGTCATCATTGGGTCACTGAGAGCGTGGTTGCAAATACTTTACACATTTGCCCTGAAGATAAGCCTGGCTGCTTGTTTCAAGCTACCGAGGGGTGAGTAGGGGCTATCTGAGAAGGTGTCCTTCCTTTCCCTGACTTAGAAGCAAGGGTCCCTATTTGGCCTAAGGTACCTACCTCAGCCAACTAGGAAATCCCAGCTCTAACATTGGCGGCAGCGGTTGGGCCCTACCGTTGATGGTCAGCGGTTTGGAATTTGAACGTGTATTTGCAAATTCACTCACAGTGATTGGTGTACATCACTAGTTTAGCGCAGACGACGACGTAACCACATATTGTGTGTTTTGATTTTTTGGTTCTATTTTTGATCGACCTTTAAGCCACACATCATGTCTCAGAGGAGTCAAGTAGCCAGTGAGACTGCAGAATTAGACTTCGACATTGATGCATTGCTTACCTACAAAATTGATCAATTGAGGCAATTCTGCAGAGCTTTGGGATGTCACATGAAAAGTAGTGCCAAGAAGGAGGAGCTGCAAATGGCCTTGAGGGCCTGGTGGGAAGCCAAATGGGCTCAAGAGACAGGTGATGTTGAGGTGGATGAGGATGACCCAGGGAATGGATTTGGTCCACAGGATTTACCAGTGGAAGGACCAGCCTCAGGGGCTGGTAGTAACCATTCAGGGAGGAGTTTTTCCCCAGAGGAGCTGGAGGAAAACCAAAGGGTCAGAGAGCATGAGTTGGAGGTTTTAAAACTTAAAACTCAAGCAGAAGAGAAGAAGCTGCTCATTGAAAGTGAAAAGCGAGCAGAGGAAAGCAGGAACGCTCTCGCCTTGAAAGAGAAAAAGATTCTCTTAGCTCATGAGTTAAGCATGAGGGAACTGGACATGAAGGTTAAACAGGCGGAGTCCAGTTCAAATGGTGGCAGCACACAACCAGTGCCAGTGGGTAAGGTGTACATTCCCAAAGACTAAGTGCGAGATTACCAGAGGGGTGATGATATTTTTGCGTGGTTCACGGCATATGAGATCGCACTGAGGATCAATGAGGTGCCTGAGAAGCATTGGGGGCGGGCCTTTGGAAACACTTTGAGGCTTCTGGGAGGGATGTATTACCCCCTTTAGAGAGGGCGGGAACCCTGACCTACGCCAATATGAAGGAGGCTTTATGCCTCAGGTATGGGCTCACTCCTGAACAGTACAGGCAGAAATTCAGGAACTTCAAGAAACTGGAATCCAGTACTTGGGTTGAGTGTGTGAATGCATACACGCATGCACTGGTTGGTTGGATGAAGGGCAGCAAGGTAACTGATTTTAAGGGCTTATGCGATTTAATTAGTTGGGGAACTTGAGTAGTCTGTGCATTCTAGAGCTGCGCCAGCATCTTTTGGACAGTAAGCTGACTGATCCCGGTAAGCTTGCTGAAGAGGCGGACCGCTGGACCAGCACCAGGGTCCACAAGGGGATTGGAGGTACCACTACCAAAGGTGTACAGGGTCCCCACAAGGGGTTCTCTAAAGGGCCCCAAAGTAGTTCCCAGGTAAAAGGGTCCCAGACCCCCAAGGCTAAGAGGTCCTGGCCCCATAAGGGCAAGCGGGACAACAGAGGTCCTCCTACTTGTTATTTCTGTAAAGAAGTGGGTCATATTGCCCCTAAATGCCCCAAGAAGTCACCTGCACCCACTGGTGCTCCAACACCGGGTTTAGTGAGTGTAGCGTTGGGGGAGGAATTGAGTCCTTGGAATGGGGAGGAGCAAGCAGTTATGACCCTGGTCTCGTTAGGAGATCGAGAGATGGTCCAGGAAGTCTCTCTGCCTGAGAATACTAAGAAGTACAGGCAGTGGGTGACCTTCAATGGAAGGAGGGTGGAGGCTCTGAGAGACACAGGAGCCAGTTTGACATCTGTCAGGTGTCAGTGGGTGTCTGAGGAGCAGGTAATTCCCAATGTACTTCACCCTGTAGTTGCAGCAGACAACTCCGTGCGCCTCTGCAAGGTGGCGCTAGTTCCCTTTGAGTGGGGGGGGGGTCTCAGGTTCTTTGAAGGTTGTTGTAAGCCCGTCCATGCCTGTAGACTGTCTGCTGGGGAATGACCTGGAGAGTTCCCCCTGGAAAGAGGTGGAGCGCCAGGCGCATTTGGAGATGTTCGGTCTGCCTGAGTGGGCTTGTGTGACCCCTCGGTCTATGGCAGCCAGTAAAGGTGTTCAAGAGGACCTGGAGCCTGAAACAGTGGCCCAGGTGCCTGCCTTAAAGAGAAGAGGCAGGGGGCGCGGGAAACCGGCCCCCAAAGTTCCCATGGTCCAGGAGGAGGCAAACCTTGAGGGGGATGCCCTGGAGCCTACGGGGGAGCAAGTAGCTGAACTGGGGGACCTACCTGAGCTGACCGAATGGCAGCAGGAGGGAGGGCCCTCCAGGGAGGAATTCTGTGAGGAGCAGAAGAAGTGCCCTTCTCTTGTAGGTTTGCGGCAACAGGCAGCAAACCAGGCAGCAGGTGATCCGTCCGGGTCCCACTTGATTTACTGGGAGAATGATCTCCTATATAGTGAGCCTAAGGTTGCTGAGCCTGGGTCAGCCCATGCGCTGGTGGTACCCCAGTGCTTCAGAGCCTTCCTACTGGGGTTGGCTCATGATGTACCTTTAGCAGGACATTTGGGGCAGGACAAGACCTTTGAGAGGTTTGTCACCCACTTCTACTGGCCTCAAATACGCAAGAGTTCTGATACTCATTGCAGGACCTGTCAGACTTGCCAGGCAAGTGGTAAGAGTGGGAGGAAGCGCAAGGCTCCTCTCCAACCTTTCCCTGTAGTCAGCACCCCCTTTGAAAGGGTGGGCATTGACATCGTGGGGCCTCTGGATCCCAAGGTAGCCATGGGCAACAGGTTTATCCTGGTCTTGGTTTGACCATGCCACCCGGTACCCGGAAGCCATCCCTCTCCGGACGGTGACAGCCCCCGTGGTGGGCCGTGCACTGATGGGGATTTTCTTCCGCGTGGGGTTCCCCAGGGAGGTGGTGTCCGACAGGGGTACTAATTTCATATCTAGGTATATGAAATCTCTGTGGAAGGAGTGTGGTGTAACCTATAAGTTCACCACGCCTTACCACCCCCAGGGTAACGGGCTGGTTGAGAGATTTAACCGGACTCTGAAGGGCATGATTATGGGTCTTGAGGAACCCATGAGGCGTAAGTGGGATGTCCTCTTACCATGCCTGCTGTTTGCTTACAGAGAGGTTCCACAGAAGTCCCTAGGGTTCAGCCCCTTTGAGCTCCTGTATGGGCACCCTGTAAGAGGACTCTTGAGTTTGGTGAAGGAGGGCTGGGAGAAGGCTCCTAGTAAACACCCCTAGGACGTATATAGCTACATGCTGGCCTTCAGGAACCAAACTAGGCGTTTCCGGCAACTCGCTCAGGCGAATCTGGAAGCCAGCCAGGAAGAAATGAAGCGGTGGTACGACCAGAATGCCACTCTGGTCGAGTTACAACCTGGGCAAAAAGTGTGGGTGATGGCGCCAGTGGAGCCTTACGCGCTCCAGGATAAGTGGACTGGGCCTTATGAGGTGGTGGATCGCAGGAGCGAGGTAACCTACCTGGTTGACCTACGGTCTCCTAGGAACCCTTTGAGGGTCCTCCATGTGACCGCCTCAAACCACACTTTGAGAGGTGTGATGTGACCATGCTCTTGGCTACAGATGACGGGGCAGAAGAGGAGAGTGAACCTCTTCCTGACCTCCTGTCAGCCAAGGAGAAGGATGGGTCAGTGGATGGGGTGAACCTCTCGCC
This sequence comes from Calotriton arnoldi, assembly GCA_963921515.1. Taxonomy (NCBI): domain Eukaryota; kingdom Metazoa; phylum Chordata; class Amphibia; order Caudata; family Salamandridae; genus Calotriton; species Calotriton arnoldi. The sequence goes on along the minus strand of CAWUFW010001957.1, from coordinate 2,419,865 downwards.
TACCCTGACCCCGGAACAGCAGAGGGACTGTCGCCAGGTATTGGGTCAGTTCGCCTCCCTGTTCTCCCTGACCCCAGGAATCACCCATTGGTGCGTCCATGATGTGGACACTGGAGACAGCCTGCATGTAAAACAAAAATTTTACAGGGTAGCTGATAAGGTCAGGGCCAGCATCAAGGAGGAGGTTTCCAAGATGCTGGTGCTAGGGGTGATTGAGCCATCCAGCAGCCCCTGGGCTAGCCCAGTGGTCCTTGTGCCAAAAGCTGCTGCACCAGGTGCCACCCCAGAACTCCGGATCTGTGTGGATTACCATGGACTCAATGCGGTCACTAAGACTGATGCTCATCTCATCCCCAGAGCTGATGAGCTCGTGGATCTGCTAGGAGCTGCCCGGTACCTCAGTACATTTGATTTGACATCTGGGTACTGGCAGATTGCCTTGACCGAGGGGGCCAAAGAGAGGTCAGCGTTCTCAACACCAGAGGGGCACTACCAGTTCAGAGTTATGCCCTTTGGGTTGAAGAACGCCCCTGCCACCTTCCAGAGACTGGTTAACCAGGTGCTGAGTGGGCTGGAGGAATTCAGCGCCGCCTACCTGGACGACATTGCTGTGTTTAGCTCCAGTTGGGAGGCCAGCTGAACTGGGATCACTCCCCACCCCTGTCAAGAAGGCCAGAAACTTAGGCATTATATTTGATGAGAGCCTATCCTTCAAACAGCATGTCAACGCAGTGGTCTCCTCATCCTTTTATGTCTTAAGGATAATAAAGAAATTGCTACCTTTCCTCCCGACTAGCACTGGAAAAACACTCATCAGTGCCCTAGTTATGTCAAAAGTCGACTACTGCAATGGCCTTTTAATCAATGCCCAAGAAAATGTTCTGAATAGGCTGCAACTGATACAGAATGCAGCCGCCAGGATACTGTCAGGTACTCCAAAGTTCAAGTCAATTTCTAATGTGGTGCGCCAGTTACACTGGCTGCCCATAAAAAGCAGAACTAAATTTAAAGCGCTATGCATTGCCTACAAGGCAGTTCACGGTACAGGACCTGACTACCTGAAAAAAGCTTTTCTGGCATACGCGCCCAGCAGAGCCCTGCGCTCGGCAGATGCCAACCTTCTGATCGTCCCCAGAACTAAGAAAGTTAACTGGGGTGACAGAAGATTTATAGTGGCCACGGTTAAACTAGGGAATCTGCTCCCCCTACAAATTAAGACCAGTCCCACTTTGCTATCTTTCAGAAAACAAGTAAAAACGTGGTTATTTGAGCAATAAGGGGCCCCCTCCGCTTTTTCCTTACAGTCCATAGCGCCGAGACACCCACGGGTATTTGTGCGATCTAGAAATTGTTAACATAACATAACATTTGCGACACCTCTGTGAAGTGTTGAAGGCCTTGCAGAGGGCAGGCCTGACTATCAAGGCAAGTAAGTGTCAGATAGGGCAGGGTTCTGTGGTGTACTTAGGACACCAGGTAGGGAGCGGCCAGGTGGCGCCCCTATAGGCAAAAATTGATACCATTCTGGCTTGGGAACCCCCCAAGACCCAGACAGGAGTGAGGGCCTTTCTAGGACTCACTGGGTATTACAGACGGTTTGTGAAGGGGTATGGCACCATTGTTGCCCCCTTGACAGAACTAACGTCAAAGAAACAGCCCAAGAAGGAGATCTGGACTGATGCCTGCCAGACCGCTTTTGATGCCCTGAAAACTGCCATGTGCACGGCGCCCGTGCTCAAGGCGCCTGATTTTTCCAAAGAATTTGTAGTGCAGACAGATGCTTCAGAGCATGGTGTGGGAGCAGTACTCTCACAATTGAACCACGAGGGCTGGGACCAACCCGTAGCTTTCATTAGCAGGAGGCTACTCCCCAGGGAACAGAGGTGGAGTGCAATTGAAAGGGAAGCTTTTGCTGTGGTATGGGCGCTGAAGAAGCTGAGGCCCTACTTGTTTGGGACTCACTTCCTGGTTCAGACCGACCACAGGCCCCTCAGATGGCTGATGCAGATGAGGGGTGAGAACCCAAAACTGTTGAGGTGGTCCATCTCCCTACAGGGAATGGACTTCACGGTGGAGCACCGGCCTGGAACAGAACACGCCAGATTTTTCTGCCTTAGTGATGAGAACTCCCATGAGGGTGGGTAGTTCCCCCCACTTTTCGGCTGGAGGGGACACGTATTAGACCTGGCATTTCTTGGCGTGATTACCCCTGACTTTTTTGCCTCTACCTCCTCTATTTTTGATGCTGTGATGGATTTCGTTTGACTGGCTTAGATGCTTTGGGCACTTTGCCACTGCTGATCAGTGTCAAAGTGCAAGTGCTCCCTGTGTAAAGTGTAATGGTAATTGGTTGTCCATGATTGGTATGTTTGACTTACTAGTAAAGTCCCTAGTAAAGTGCACTATGTGTGCCAGGGCTAGTAATGCAAATGCTACTAGTGGGCCTGCAGCACTAATTGTGCCAACCACACAAGTAGCCCTAAATAGAGAACTCAGGCCTGCCACTGCAGTGCCTGCGCGCAGTTGTTAAACTGCCTTGCTGTCCTGACAAGTGCACCCACTTGCCAGGCCTTACCCTTCCCTTTCTATGCACATCAGACACCCCTATGGTAGGCCCAAGGTAGCCCCCTGGGCAGGGTGCAGTGTATGTGAAAGGTAGGACATGTACTGAGGTGTGTACCATGTCCTGACAGTGAAATACTCTCCATTTCGTTTTTCACTGTTGAAAGGCCATCTTGCCCATAGGACAGAATGGGGAAGGCTGTGTAATATGTTTCCAGCCTATCTTCCCAAAGGCTTAAGATGGAGAGGTGAAGTTTAGTGTGCCTGAACTCACAATTTAATAACACATCTTTTTGTGAAGGTGGTTTTTGAATTGCGTGTTTAGAAACCAATCTTTTAGAAGTGGCTGGGTTTTTGTGCTCTAACATTTCTGTGTGTCTCTGCCTGGTTGTGGATTGCCTGTCTGGATTTGAATGTGATAGGCTCTGGGGAATGTCTTGACCCAGGGGAGGAGGTGAGACAGCATCTGAAAGAGACTCGTTAGTGACAGATTCCTTACCTTAGAATATCCCCAGGCGTCAGGCTGGATCCGGAAAGTTTTTGCGTAGCAGTACCCTTGCGCGCCGGTAGGCGGCGTCGTGCGGCTCCGCGTCCGTCGTCGGCGTCGTGATCGCCGGGATGACGTCGCGGGCAGTACTTAGACGCCGCCCCTGCGCGCTGACGTCAGTTCTTCTTTTTCCGCGCCAGTAAGCGCAGATCCGGGAAGAGCAGTGCCCTAGTCAATTTTTGACTAACTTTTTTGTGAATTTTTTCACTGTTTCTTTTTCACGAACTCAGCCGCAGGTGCATGATGGATCACGAATGGCGTCTTCACTCGGAAGTGGCGCAAGGACTCTTTCTACAGTGGGGAGAGCCTTGGTTAGATCTATTCGCCACCGAAGAGAACGCGCAATGTCATCAGTTCTGCGCGTTGGAATTTCCAAGGCGGCACTCGCTCGGCGACGCTTTCGTCAGCGAGTGGAGTTGCGGTCTGTTGTCGCCTTTCCGCCTATACCACTTCTACCCAGAGTGTTGAAGAAGATTCGGCACGACCGGGCCCAAGTCATTCTTGTGGCTCCGGACTGGGCTCGAAGAGTTTGGTATCCCGAGCTACTCAGTATGAGCGTAGATCCCCGATCCGTCTGCCTCTTTGGGAGGATCTTCTGTCGCAGCAGCAGGGGACGGTCCTCCACCCGAACCTGTCCAGCCTCCACCTGCTTGCGTGGAGATTGAGCGGCGGCAGTTGATTCCTTTCGACTTGCCTCCCGAAGTTTGTGATGTGATTCTGGCAGCCAGGCGTCCCTCCACTAAGGTGGTATACGCCTGCAGGTGGAACAAGTTTGTGGCATGGTGCACAGCAAAGGCTGTGAATCCCCTTTCTGCCCCTCTTTCTGAGGTTCTTCTGTTCCTTCTTTCCCTGGCCCAACAGGGTTCTGCCCTGGGTACCATCAAGGGCTATCTTTGTGCCATCTCAGCCTTCCTCAGGCTTCCTGATCAGCCCTCCCTTTTCAAGTCCCCTGTTGTTAACAGGTTTCTAAAAGGCATTACACACCTCTTCCCTCCTGTTCCGTTTGTAATGCCTCAGTGGGACTTGAACTTGGTTCTTACCTTTCTTATGTGCGCTCCCTTTGAGCCTCTACATAACTGTCCTCTTCGTCTTCTCACCCTGAAGACAGCCTTTCTGGTGGCCATCACATCCGCTCGGCGGGTGAGTGAGCTCCAGGCTCTTTCATGCAAACCTCCCTTTCTGTCTGTCCATCCAGACAAGGTTGTTCTTAGGACGCGTCCGTCCTTCTTGCCAAAGGTGGTTACTGCCTTCCACATTGGGCAGACCATCACTTTGCCCACCTTCTTTCCGCCTCCGCATCCTTCCAGAGAGGAAGAGAGGCTCCACCATCTGGACTCAAAACGTGCGCTTTCTTTTTATATCAACCGCACACAACACTTCCGGGTGGATGACCAGCTCTTTGTTGGCTACGTGGGCGCCAAAAAGGTCGGGCGGTGCACAAGAGAACCATCTCCCGCTGGGTAACCTTGTGTATCAAAGCCTGCTATTCTTTGGCTAAGAAGGAGCCTCCTGTTGGGCTGCGTGCCCATTCCACCAGGGCAACGGCTGCTACCACGGCTTTAGGCCGCGGTGTTCCGCTGCAGGATATCTGTCAGGCAGCTACGTGGGCCTCGCTGCACACGTTTACCAAGCATTACTGCCTTGACAGTCAGGTCCGGAGGGACGGCTTCTTTGGCCGTTCTGTCCTCCGGGACTTCCTTGTCTGATCTTTGTTCGCAGACCCACCACCGGGGTTGGTATTCCTGGGGTATCTATTCTAAGGTAAGGAATCTGTCACTAACGTGTCTCTTTCAGATGCACAAGTTACTAACTTGTGTAACAATATATCTGTAAGAGACAGTAGTTAGTGACAGATTCCTTACCGTCCCACCCATCCTCCCCGTTCTGCGAACTAATTTCTAGGGGTAAGGACATCCCTTTCAGGGCCCTAGTATTTTTCAGACACCTATGTCAGCTTCTTGCATGGCTCTGCGTTCCTGGCGCGGAAAGTCGTGTACAGAACTGACGTCAGCGCGCAGGGGCGGCGTCTAAGTACTGCCCGCGACGTCATCCCGGCGATCACGACGCCGACAACGGACGCGGAGCCGCACGACGCCGCCTACCGGCGCGCAAGGGTACTGCTACGCAAAAACTTTCCGGATCCAGCCTGACGCCTGGGGATATTCTAAGGTAAGGAATCTGTCACTAACTACTGTCTCTTACAGATATATCGTTACACAAGTTAGTAACTTGTGCAACAGGCTGACCTGCATCTGGAGTGTAGGGGGGAGGAGTAGCCCCTGGAGGTGAAGAGGCCTGGGTTGCTGCCATAAAACAATGGCTCCATCTCCTGCTGAGTGATTAAGGATCCAGACCCCCACTATCAAAGGCAGAAGGTGTCACTGGCAGGGAGACACCCAGAACTGGTTTGGACAGGGGTCAGTGCCCCCTGAACACAAAGACTTCAAAGACATTTAGGGGTATAACTATGAGAGCTGAAACCCCTGGACTTTGGAATGGAACTGTTCAAGACTGTAAAGGATTAAAACTACTTTGTGGTCAAGAGGAACCTCTGCCAAGGAAGAAACAGCTGAAGAGACTGAAGGAAAGGACTGACCCTTGCTGTGTGTTCTGGGGCTGGCCAGCAGTTAGCTGATTTAACCAAGGAGAGGCTAAAGGGACTTTGCTGTGTACTGTGTCCCCCTGCTTGAAAGGACTTTGCTGTGTGCTGTGTCCTGAAGTAACTTATCCCCAGGGCCCGAGGAGAGCTGGCTCCCTGGAGTGTAGGGGGGAGGAGTAGCCCCTGTGGCTCCGGACTGGGCTCGAAGAGTTTGGTATCCCGAGCTACTCAGTATGAGCGTAGATCCCCCGATCCGTCTGCCTCTTTGGGAGGATCTTCTGTCGCAGCAGCAGGGGACGGTCCTCCACCCGAACCTGTCCAGCCTCCACCTGCTTGCGTGGAGATTGAGCGGCGGCAGTTGATTCCTTTCGACTTGCCTCCCGAAGTTTGTGATGTGATTCTGGCAGCCAGGCGTCCCTCCACTAAGGTGGTATACGCCTGCAGGTGGAACAAGTTTGTGGCATGGTGCACAGCAAAGGCTGTGAATCCCCTTTCTGCCCCTCTTTCTGAGGTTCTTCTGTTCCTTCTTTCCCTGGCCCAACAGGGTTCTGCCCTGGGTACCATCAAGGGCTATCTTTGTGCCATCTCAGCCTTCCTCAGGCTTCCTGATCAGCCCTCCCTTTTCAAGTCCCCTGTTGTTAACAGGTTTCTAAAAGGCATTACACACCTCTTCCCTCCTGTTCCGTTTGTAATGCCTCAGTGGGACTTGAACTTGGTTCTTACCTTTCTTATGTGCGCTCCCTTTGAGCCTCTACATAACTGTCCTCTTCGTCTTCTCACCCTGAAGACAGCCTTTCTGGTGGCCATCACCTCCGCTCGGCGGGTGAGTGAGCTCCAGGCTCTTTCATGCAAACCTCCCTTTCTGTCTGTCCATCCAGACAAGGTTGTTCTTAGGACGCGTCCGTCCTTCTTGCCAAAGGTGGTTACTGCCTTCCACATTGGGCAGACCATCACTTTGCCCACCTTCTTTCCGCCTCCGCATCCTTCCAGAGAGGAAGAGAGGCTCCACCATCTGGACTCAAAACGTGCGCTTTCTTTTTATATCAACCGCACACAACACTTCCGGGTGGATGACCAGCTCTTTGTTGGCTACGTGGGCGCCAAAAAGGTCGGGCGGTGCACAAGAGAACCATCTCCCGCTGGGTAACCTTGTGTATCAAAGCCTGCTATTCTTTGGCTAAGAAGGAGCCTCCTGTTGGGCTGCGTGCCCATTCCACCAGGGCAACGGCTGCTACCACGGCTTTAGGCCGCGGTGTTCCGCTGCAGGATATCTGTCAGGCAGCTACGTGGGCCTCGCTGCACACGTTTACCAAGCATTACTGCCTTGACAGTCAGGTCCGGAGGGACGGCTTCTTTGGCCGTTCTGTCCTCCGGGACTTCCTTGTCTGATCTTTGTTCGCAGACCCACCACCGGGGTTGGTATTCCTGGGGTATCTATTCTAAGGTAAGGAATCTGTCACTAACGTGTCTCTTTCAGATGCACAAGTTACTAACTTGTGTAACAATATATCTGTAAGAGACAGTAGTTAGTGACAGATTCCTCACCGTCCCACCCATCCTCCCCGTTCTGCGAACTAATTTCTAGGGGTAAGGACATCCCTTTCAGGGCCCTAGTATTTTTCAGACACCTATGTCAGCTTCTTGCATGGCTCTGCGTTCCTGGCGCGGAAAGTCGTGTACAGAACTGACGTCAGCGCGCAGGGCGGCGTCTAAGTACTGCCCGCGACGTCATCCCGGCGATCACGACGCCGACAACGGACGCGGAGCCGCGGCACGCCGCCTACCGGCGCGCAAGGGTACTGCTACGCAAAACTTTCCGGATCCAGCCTGACGCCTGGGGATATTCTAAGGTAAGGAATCTGTCACTAACTACTGTCTCTTACAGATATATCGTTACACAAGTTAGTAACTTGTGCAACAGGCTGACCTGCATCTGGAGTGTAGGGGGAGGAGTAGCCCCTGGAGGTGAAGAGGCCTGGGTTGCTGCCATAAAACAATGGCTCCATCTCCTGCTGAGTGATTAAGGATCCAGACCCCCACTATCAAAGGCAGAAGGTGTCACTGGCAGGGAGACACCCAGAACTGGTTTGGACAGGGGTCAGTGCCCCCTGAACACAAAGACTTCAAAGACATTTAGGGGTATAACTATGAGAGCTGAAACCCCTGGACTTTGGAATGGAACTGTTCAAGACTGTAAAGGATTAAAACTACTTTGTGGTCAAGAGGAACCTCTGCCAAGGAAGAAACAGCTGAAGAGACTGAAGGAAAGGACTGACCCTTGCTGTGTGTTCTGGGGCTGGCCAGCAGTTAGCTGATTTAACCAAGGAGAGGCTAAAGGGACTTTGCTGTGTACTGTGTCCCCCTGCTTGAAAGGACTTTGCTGTGTGCTGTGTCCTGAAGTAACTTATCCCCAGGGCCCGAGGAGAGCTGGCTCCCTGTTGTGGAAACTCAGGAACACAAAAGTTTCCAGGTGTGTCTCAGCGACGCTGTGTGCGTGTGCTTTTTGCAGCCTGAGACCCTCGTAAGAACTGCCCTGTGATCGTGGGCACCTGGAGTAGAAGCGAGTCTCAGCGACGCTGTGTGCGTGTGCTTCGTGCAACCTGAGCCCTTCGTGAGGATTGTCCTGTGATCGTGTGCACCTGGAGTCCAAGTGAGTCTCTGCGACGCTGTGTGCGTGTGCTTTGTGCAGCCTGAGACCTTCGTGAGGATTGCCCTGTGATCGTGCACACCCGAAGTTCAAGTGTGTCTCAGCGACGCTGTGTGCGTGTGCTTTTTGCAGCCGGAGACCCTCGTAAGAATTGCCCTGTGATCGTGGGCACCAGGAGTCCAAGTGAGTCTCAGCGACGCTGTGTGCGTGTGCTTCGTGCAGCCTGAGACCTTCGTGAGGATTGCCCTGTGATCGTGCACACCCGGAGTCCAAGTGAGTCTCAGCGACGCTGTGTGCGTGTGCTTTGTGCAGCCTGAGACCTTCGTAAGGATTGCCCTGTGATCGTGTGCACCCGGAACTCAAGTGAGTCTCAGCGACGCTGGGTGCGTGTGCTTCGTGCAGCCTGAGACCTTTGTGGGGAGTGCCCTGTGACCATGCACACCCGGAGCTCAAGTGAGTCTCAGCGACGCTGTGTGCGTGTGCCCTGTTGCAGCCTGAGATCTTCGTTATCGCCATCGGCCCGGACCGACATCCCCAGAGGAGCTGTGCCGCCGGCCCGAGCCCGCCGTTGCCAGAAGCAGGACCTCGAACCAACCCCGTCGGGGAAGGGCCCGAGTTCCAATGCCCGGAATCAACCAAGTCGCATCGGAGGCCCAAGTCGCCAGAGAAGGAGAGGAGAGCGAGGTCGCACCCCCCAGGTAACGTGTGTCGCCGCCTGGGGCGGGGTGCGGGCTTGGAGAGAGACGCTCTCGCCCTCACCCATTCTTGCAGCGCAAGCCTCTGCTCAAGCTCGTATCGCGGCCCGTACTTGCCAAAGGAGTGGCAGTACCGGGGCCGGAGTGTGGAGCTGCACTTTGGTTTACACCATACCCGTGTTGGGGGCATATGTTGGCAGAAGCTGACCACGAGTCAGTACGAGTGGCAGAGAGACCGTCTAGAGCACCGTGATCGATGCCGGAGTGCCTTGCGCATTGCATTGTTTCTGCATTACGAACTGCCTGATTGTTACCTTGTGCATTGCATTGTGTTTGCATAACGAACTGCCTGATTGTTGTATTACGCATTGCATTAGTTTGCATCACGAACTACCTCATTGTTGCATTACGCATTGCATTATTTTTGGATTACGAACTGCCTGATTGTTGCATTACGCATTGCATTATTTTTGCATAACGAACTACCTGATTGTTGCATTACGCATTGCATTATTTTGGCATTACCTACTGCTTGATTGTTGCATAACGAACTGCATTACTTTTACATTGTAAAGTGCCTGATTCTTGCATTACGAACTGCATAGCATTGTCATTAGGACTGCATTGGATCATCTAGAATTGCTCATTGATACCGTCAGAACCTACAAGGGCTTGCTGGCCTAATAACCAGCAAGGTGAATTATTACAAGTACGCATATGTTGGATTTTTATCGTGTGGTCTCATCGTATATCTTTTTATATAAACATATACTTGGTTTTTTATGAAACTCGTGTGGAGTCCATTTGTGGTGTCATCATTGGGTCACTGAGAGCGTGGTTGCAAATACTTTACACATTTGCCCTGAAGATAAGCCTGGCTGCTCGTGCCAAGCTACCGAGGGGGTGAGCAGGGGCTATCTGAGAAGGTGTCCTTCCTTTCCCTGACTTAGAAGCAAGGGTCCCTATTTGGCGTAAGGTACCCACCTCAGCCAACTAGGGAATCCCGGCTCTAACATTTCCCAAGATGGCCGCCAAGCCCGGGGCCAAAAACCCAGATGACTCCCCTTGCAAAACCAGGTTGTTTTGTGATAGGTCATTTTGATGTCTCCTCAATACGTTTTGGGCCCTTGCCTGTCGCGGGTACTTGACCCACCCACGCGAGTGAGGTATCATTTTTATAGAGAGACCTGGGGGAACGCTGGGTGGTAGGAAATTTGTGTCAGCCCGGTGATCCTACAACTTTCCCACACAGAAATTTGAGAAAAATGTGATTTTTTCATCAAAATATGAGGTTTGCTGGGGATTCTGTGTAGGGAAACGTTGGGGGATCCAAGCAAGCCATAGCTCCCTGGACTGCCCTGGGTCTCTAGTTTTCAGAAATGTGTTTTTTTTAAGCTAAATTTGAGGTTTGCAGGGGATTCTGGGTGGGGAAACGTTGGGGGATCCACGCAAGCCATACCTCATTGGACTCCCCAGGGTGTCTAGTTTTCAGAAATGTGTGGGTTTGGTAGGTTTCCCTAGATGGTGGCGAGCCCGGGGCCAAAAAAACAGGTGCCCCCCCCAAACCAGGTAGTTTTGTTATAGGTAATTATGAAGTCTCCACAGTACGATTTGGGCCATTTCCTGTTGCAGCCACTATGCCTACCCACACAAGTGAGGTACCATTTTTATCGAGAGACCTGGGGGTACGCTGGGTGGTAGGAAATTTGTGTCAGCCCGGTGATCCTACAACTTTCCCACACAGAAATGTGAGAAAAACTTGATTTTTTCAACAAAAGTTGAGGTTTGCAGGGGATTCTGGGTAGGGAAATGTTGGGGTACCCATGCAAGCCATACCTTGCTGGACTCCCCCGGGTGTCTAGTTTTCAGAAATGTGTGGGTTTGGTAGGTTTCCCTAGATGGCCGCCGAGCCCAAAGGCCAAAAACTCATGGGACCCCCCTTGCAAAACCAGGTTGTTTTGTGATAGTAATTTTGTTTAAAAATCTTTTTATTGAAGATATTCGGAGCACCACAGTAAGAAATACATGGCAGGGATAATCATACAATAAACAGGTCGAATGCTATCGAAATCTCATGAGACAACACAGCTTGTGAACAAGGATTCGACCCAATACACATTTATGCTTCTACACCCCTGCTTATTTCCACCGCTTGCATTAGCAGATCTTCTGGATAGCGACCCAGTTGAAGGAGTACTCGGTGAGAATGTGAGTGCTTATTATCCATACTATGTTCTCCATTGAGAAAAACATGAACTAGTAAAAGAAAGAAGAAGAGAAAAAAGAAAGAAAAACAATGTAAACACGGTATCATGGTGTAAAGGGTGTGGAGTGGTATGTCGTGTACAACGCAACGTGGGAAGATGTCCTCCTTGGGGGACCCCCTACTTGGTCAGATATGGAAGAGGTGAAGAGCCCTCAGTCGGGGGCTACATGCAAATAAGTGAAGACCCTCCGAGAGGTATGTCACTAACGGGGACCAAATGTAGTCGAAGCCTTTCCTAGTGTCCTCCATGATGTCCGTCAGTCGTTCGAGCGCCAGCGCTCGCCATAATCTCGCATGCCACTGTGAGATGGAAGGGGCCTCTGTCTTTTTCCAAGCTGCTGCAACCGCCATCTTAGCTGCACCTAGGCATAACCACATAATGGCTCAGTCACTGTTTGTTTGTCGCTTCAGTAGAGGATCTCTTATGCCCAGGAGAGTGTGTTCAATGGTCTCCGGTATGGGATACCCTAGAATCAGTTTTATTTGAGACAGAATTTCCTTCCAAAATGGTTTAATGGAGGGACAGTCCCACCAGATGTGTCTAAAATCTCCCAACAAACCACAGCCCCTCCAACATCTATCAGAAGTGTTAGGGAAAATTTTATGCAGTTTCTGCGGGTACATGTACCAATCATACATTGTTTTGAAATGGGCTTCCCGGAGGTACATTGAGCGATTATGTTTTGTTATATCTTTGTATAGGCGGGTCCACTGCCTCCCCTCTACTGGTTTAGGCAAGATGGCTTCCCAGAAAGCTCTGCGCTTCTGTCTCTCCCGAGGGCCCAACGACCGGATAAGGGCATACAAAAAAGATATATTGCCCTTAGTGGAGGGTCCTGACTGTGCGAATTTCTCTATTGGGAGCAAGTCCCTGGTAGCGGCCAGCCACTCCTGTGGTTGCTGCACCCAGTGCTTGAGTTGCGTATAATGGAAACCCTCATGTGCTCCCAACTGGAACTCTTTGGCGCATTCCTCAAACGTCATTAGGTCCCCCTTCTTAAATAGGTGGGAGATCATTAGACAGCCTCCCTGTTTCCACTGCGTAAAAGGCCCCTCCTGCAGTGGCGACTCTTCCATAGGGGCGTTTGGGCGTCGCCCCACTGCTTTGTCACAGTGCGAGAATCAGAAACATAAAATGGTAAAAACTGCCATTTTATGTTTCTGCTTCTCGCACTGCGAGAAAGCAGAAGTGCCTGGTTGGGGGCGGGAGAGTGGGCGGTCGTGCTCGAGGGCAGGGGGGAGTGGCTTACCCACTGTTGTGGGTACTGACTGTTTGGTCGGCCCCTGGAGCCGACCAAACAGTCAGCACCCACAACAGTGGGTAAGCCACTCCCCCCCTGCCCTCAAGCACGACCGCCCACTCTCCCTTTTTCTGTATGCAGGATAAAATGGCGCGGCTGGGGCGCTCTCCCCTGCGCCTCACCAATCAAAACGCTGCCATTGCAGCGTTGTGATTGGCGGAGGGGAGGGAGGGAGGCTGCCTTTCCTGATGACGAGCCGAGGAGCTGCAGGAATTGGTGCAGGACGGAGGGAGTCGTCGGACCCATGATCCAGAAGCTGGGTAAGTTTTATTTAATTAGAACCCTCCCGCCTACCCCCCAGGCCCCCGCAACAACCCCCACCCGCCCATAATGCTGGCCCGACTGTTCACTGCCCCAGCATGCGTGTCAGTAGCTCCCTGTCCTAGTGCGCGAGCCAGTATCTATCTCTCTTTCCTGCTGCATGTTTCACTGCCCCCTGCCCCAGCCTCCCCGTCCCAGTGCGCGAGCCAGTGTCTTCCCCTCCAAGTATGCAAGAGTGCTTCCTTTCGACTCTGCCCGCACGGACACAGGTGCTGTGGATTCGACCATCTTAAGGGAAAGTGCGCACACACAGAATTCCCCTCACAGTGCCAAGATGCCACGCGAACGGAAATCCACCATGGCACGTGCTGTACACAAGGCAGGTATCACAACACTGCCTGAAGAAAGCCTCGAGGTCATTACTGAATAGTACAGCATGGCCACTGCCTGAATAGTGCAGCAGGGCCATTAAATGAATAGTGCAACAGGGTCATCCACTGAACAGTGCAGCAGGACCATGAAATGAATAGTGCTGCAGGCCATTACTTGAATAGTGCAGCTGGGGATTTAACTCCATAGCCTAGCAGGGCATTAACTGAACAGTGCAGCAGGGGCATTAACTGAATAGCGCACCAGGGCCATTTCCTCTTTACAGCACAGGGCCCTGCGGGTGGGGTGACTGAGCTAAGTCTCCCCTGGGTGGGCTTCTCGAGTGTGTATTGGGTCGTTATTGTTCTCTGATCGAGGGAAGCCGAGGTGTTCGATAGTGCGCTGATGGCATTCGGTGCGGTGGGCACCTGGGGGCGAGGGCCTGTGGGGGTGACTGTTTCCAGCCGAGGAGAATAGAGGACTCGCGAGCCCCCGTCTGACTAGAACTGAGCAACTCCCACACAATTATCGTTGCGCAGGGGTTCCTTGGTATAGTGTGTGTACGTGAGTGTGATTTCTAAGCCTGAACACAGAGTTGCTTGAGCTAATGGAGGACGAATAGATCCTGGAGTCTCGTTCAAAAACCTTGTTTAGGACCATTTCCTCTAGTACCTCAGTTCGCGTACAGGAGCATTTCACCACCTTGTAGAATTGAAATCCCAGACCGCAGCTGTCCATTGAGACGAAACAGCACTATATTAAACTTGGCTGTTTCATTATTCTGCATTAGACTCGGCAATCCATGCAGCATTTTACCAGCATCGCCCTGCAGAAAAACGCGTCAGCTTCGTGACGTTTATATAATGCTTAATGCATATTCCAGAAAACTGTGCACATGTAATATTCTGTCAAAATACGTTTGAAAAGTTGGTTGTTACGTCCCGTCCTTAAAGTATTGTGGTCACGGAGGAGCTGTGACATTTTGGGTCAGTTTTAGTTTTATGCAGGTGCTCCTTCAGTTCCCAATTAAAACGATGCCTGCCTTCCGATTGTGCAAATTAACAAACAGCATTAAGAATTGAGTGGGTTTGAAGTAAATAGAAAACGATGGGTAGCGACATCTTTAAGGAAGTGCACATGGAATGCATAAGGGAAAAATGATAGTTCATGCACAGAAACTCAAAGTGCAATCACACCGAAGTGTATGCAAGCAAAAGGCACCACATAGAAATATGAAGCATCCCGGTTTTATTTGGAAACGAGTCTATCTGTATGGGAAATGTGGGCTGTTTGCTAGAAATGTGGCCACACCTTAGCTTTGTTTTTTTAAGGATGCTGATCCAAGCTCTCTATGGAAAACAGTATATATCTGTAAATATACACACAGCCATCATTGTCTTAGTTGTATGCAATCTGTAACACAATGTGCATTTAGTAGTTTGTGGGAGTGAAGGTTACCTCTGTGTTTTTAAATTGTTAATTATATGATGCGCTTTAAGCAGATTACCATATTTTGGAATCACCTCATCAGCATCAACTGTCATAATGCCAATGTGAAAAAGTGCTAAGGCAGTGCCAGTTGAGGACACGGGAAGCGTGCTGCCAGATCTTTATCAGCATGCTGATGCTGTCAGAGTGATGGGAGGTCCTAGTCTTCTTGTGAATGAATGCCTCACTCTGCTGCGGTGCTGCTGTCTGTGAGTGATCATCTTGTTGTCTTTGCTTTCGCGGGGCTGATTTATTAAAGGTTTTTGCCTGTGTCAACTTGTTAAATGCCCACCATGCATTCTGGATCACATTTGTGTTTTCCTGTTTTTGTGACACCGACTGTCCCCACACCCAAGGTTGAATATGGTCAAGTCCTAACACAAAAAATGACAAACCCTCTCACCGTTTAACTGGTCGAGTTTGAATATTCTTTCGAAAGTGGAAAATACGTCTTTACTGTACATTGCTATTGGATTAACTCTTTGTGGATTTATGTGTATATAAACTTACATTATGGATTCACCAAAGGTTGGTGAACTGTTGTGAGGGTAAACTGTTTCTGCTACTGAAAACACACTCCTTTTCTACTGCTGCACAGTGAGTGGCTTACACTCAGTGGAATTTAGACCTGTGACTATAGCTTTCATAAGAGGGGTAATCGAGATATTCCACTGAGCCTTAGAATGAGTGTCATCCTTTGTTCCAGGGGTGCTCGTGGCTCGTTCAATCTTCCCGCCTTTTCTTCTCCGGGTCGCCTGTGTTTGGAATCCCAGACACACCTATGTAAACAGCTGCACACATTTACATCAGCATACGCAAAGATTGTCCTCTATAACTCATAAAAAATTGGCAATTTCTTAAATGATAAATAATTAAATCGTATTGCTTTATTAACCTTCATGCTTCCTCAAATTTGCTTGAAAATGCACCATTTGCCCACTCTTTTTCAAACTTTTCTCAGGGGAGAACCCCCCGAACCCTCCGTAGGTTATTCGGGCTTGCTCGCTACGCTTGCTCGCCACAGTTCAGTAGGACAATAATTTACGCCCCACCACTTTCAAATGTCACCAGCCACCACTGCCCTCCTGCATAGCCGGTGGAAAGTCGGGATTAAAATTAATGGGGGTGAAAGGCGAGGGAAAGGTGGATAGAGAAAGCGTTTTAGTAAGCAGATCCCAAACTCTCAGGGTAGTGGCCGTAGGGGTACTGATGTAGGCGTTTGGTGATCTGTGCTGTTTTTTTAACCACAAAAGATCCCAAATGGTCCTTCCCGTTATCTGGCGATCCATATGCAACCAGTGTTTTTCCGACTCCCTAAGCGACCATTCCGTGATGACCCGGAGCTGGGCCGCTCGATAATAACTTCTAAAATCCGGGAGGGCCAGGCCTCCTTCTGATCTGGGTCTAGCCAGAATCCGGTGCGAGAGTCGGGCCCTTTGATCCTGCCAAATAAATTTGGTGACTGCTTTTTTGAGGGCAGCAAAAAGTTCCCTGTCTACAGAAATCGGGAGACCTTGAAATAGGTAGAGTAGTCTAGGGAGAATATTCATTTTTACCGCGTTTATTCGACCAATCCAGGAAGTGTAGGCCGCCCTCCACCCTTTGAGGTCATTCTTAATTTGCCGCAATAGCGGCGGACAATTGGCTTTGTAGAGGCCTGAGAGTTTGGGAGTAAGCTTGACCCCTAGGTAAGTAAGATGTTTGTTAGTGCAACAAAAAGGCACAGTCTCCTTTAGATGCTCGCAGTCACCCGCAGGGAGAGTTAGGTTTAAGAGGAACGACTTGGAGCTATTCACCCGAAATCCCGCCACTCGTTCGAAGCTCTCCAGCTCCACTAGAATTGCCGGAAGCGTGGTCTGTGGATCGGTTATGGGTTGGAGCACGTCAACTGCAAAGAGAGTGATCTTGTGAGTATCGGGGCCGAAGTGCACCCCCTTGATGTCATGGTTGGCCCTTATCCTCTCTGCCAGGGGCTCAATACTGAGCGTGAACAACAAGGGGGACAGAGGGCAACCCTGTCTCGTCCCCCTCGTGAGCGTGAAAGCGTCAGATACCGCTCCATTGACAAGAACTCTAGAAGGGGGAGAGTGGTAATTGGCCTGTACCATATCTATAAACGCTTCACAAAAGCCGAATCGTTGCATGGTTCTAGCTAGGAAGGCCCAATCGACACGATCAAAGGCCTTCTCCGCGTCCAGCGAAAGGAGGGCCGCAGGGATGTTTTTCCTCTGTACCTTCTCAATAATATGTGCCATTCTGCGGAGGTTGTCATGGGTCTGACGTCCCTTGACAAACCCCGATTGGTCGGGATCAATCAATGCCGGGAGGAGGTTTTCTAGGCGCGTAGCTAAAATTTTAGAGTAGAGTTTAGCATCCAGGTTGAGAAGAGCAATTGGCCTGTAAGAGGCACACATTGCGGGATCCTTACCTGGTTTTGGGATGACTGAAACCAGGGCCTCCCCCATGGTGTCCGTGACTCGGCGAGCCTTTGCTATTTCGTTAAATAGGGTCACTAGATGGGGGGTCAATTCGGGTGCAAACGTACGATAGAAGTGGGCATTAAGCCCATCCGGGCCCGGTGCCTTCTGTAGTTTTAAAGCATCTATTGCCTTTTGGACCTCCTCCTTAGTGAACGGCTTACTCAATTCCTCGTTGGTGTGAGCCGAGACCTGGGGCAGGGAGAGGGACTGCAAGTATTGCTCCTGGGCTTGGCTGTCTACGGGGTCCGCGGTGTACAAAGCTTTGTAGAATCGGCCAAAGGCATTTGCTTTGTCCTCTTCCGTGGTGTGGGAGAGGCCCGCGTCATCCACTATCTTTCTAATGTATGCTTTTTCTTGTTTTGCCCTGAGTTGGCGCGCTAAGAGTGAACCTATCTTGTTGCCACTTTCATACCCTCTGGCCTGCAGCCAAAGTAGTGTATGCTCGGCCCTGTTAGGATATATGGCTTTTAATTTCCCCTTAAGGGCAGTGACTTTTCGAAGCGATTGGCTGGAAGGGGACGTTTGATGGTTCTTTTCCGCCACTTGTAAGTCATTTTCCAGTTGGAGCCTCTCCTCCTTTTGTTGATTTCTGAGGGCCGTGACTAATTCTATACATTTGCCCCGAATCACCGCCTTGAAGGCGTCCCAATTGTTGGTAAAGGAAGTCAGGCCTGGGTCGTTATTTTAAAAAAAGTCCGTGATAGTTGCCCGCAGGTCATCCCTAAAAAGTCTATCCCGACTAAGAACATTGGGGAAAAACCATCTTCTGTGTTTTGACCGTGGCGCCGGCCAATCTAAGGTAGTCTCTAGTGGGGCATGATCAGAGAGGCAAATCGGGTGATAGCGGGAATCCAATACTCCCCCCAGGAGGGACTGGCTGAGAAAGGCATGGTCTATTCTAGAGTGAGTTCTGTGGGAGTGGGAAAAAAAATGAATAATCTTTCTCAGTGGGGTGGATTTCCCTCCATGCGTCTACCAAGCCTAATCGCTGAATCGCCGCTTTAAGAAATGTACTAAATGACCCCCCGTAGCTCTCTGGGGATGGGTTGTATCCAGTGCGGGGTCCCAGATGAGGTTAAAGTCCCCTAAAAGCAGAATATCGCCCTTGGCAAACCCCTCCAGTGTGGTCAGGAAGGAGGTCAAAAAATCTAGTTGTCCCGTGTTAGGTGCGTATATTGTGGCTATGGTGCATTCCCTGCCTCTAATCACCCCCGCACCATTACAAAGCGCCCTGACCTATCGGATTTAGTTGCGTGGTGCAGAAAGGGAAGCGTGGAATGAAAGAGGAGGGCGACCCCATTCTGCTTCGAGGCGGCAGAGGAGCGGAATATCTGGGGATACCTCTTGTGTTTCAGCCTACCCTCCTCAGTTTTCTTGAGGTGTGTTTCCTGCAGTGCGGCCAGTAGGATCTGATGATCTGTTAGATATTTCCATAGGGATTGCCTTTTATTGGGGGAGTTAAACCCCCTCACATTCCAGGAAAGACAGTTAACTGCCATAGTCTGGGGTACATCTGTTCCATCCAATTGTAAGTCGCATCAGAGCCTCCCGGCCGGTCCCCACCCCTCCTGCCCCCCGACACCACCCCGCGTTACACAATAAGGAATCACCATGATACCCAACAAATATAACAAGAACAAATAACTAATACATTGAGTTGTAGGAACCTCCATCCCAGAGGAGGTACTCCCGTCGAACAACTCCGGAAGCGAGCCCATTTCCACTCCCAGATACCTCAGGTATTTCGAAATCAGGGTGTACATTTCGTCTCCATCTTCAGCAGATAGCAAAAACATGACCCACAGGAAGAACCAGACGCCGAGTCACTCTGTGAGTATCAGACTCCCATAGACAGAGTTCAGGGGGAGTCGACGTGGAGGCCTTAGACCTGTGTCTGGGCATCAATGGCCCCCCGGGGCTTCCTGTCATCGTTCAGTGTCGCTCCCCCTTGAGTGGAGCTGCTCACCCGGGAAATTTTTCACAGCAAACCTGCATCTGACCGGCATTAACTTGGCGTCTTCTTGTTTGTCCGACCTGCCATTCTCCATGCACCAGCGCCACTCCGCACCTCCCTCCGGACTCCTTCATTGTGCTGCAACGTGGATTCATTTAGAGAGGTGGGAGAATGGAGACCCAGGAGCTCCATTGCTTCCCCGAGGTCCGTGCAGTGAACCGGCTTATTTTCCATATGGAAGGCAATGCCGAAGGGATAGGTCCATCTGTACTTGACTTGCCATTCTCTCAGCGCTTCTGTTACCGGGCGAAATTGCTGGCGACGCATCAGGGTGGCCTGGGCCACATCCTGGAAGAGCGAGCAGGAAGTATTCTGGAAGGTGATCTTCTCCAAGCCTCTCGCTTTCTGCAGAACCAGTTCCTTTGTCTTGAAGGAGCTAAATTTCGCAAGAATATCCCGCGGCCGCTTGTTGGAGCCAGGCAACTTTGGTCCCACTCTGTGCGTCCGCTCGAGTCGTACCTCCGGACCCCCCTCTCCGATCACAGTGGAGAAGAGGCCCACCAGGAAGGCCTCCAGGTCTGGGCCCTCACTTCCTTCTTCCAGACCTCTAATTCTTATGTTGTCACGTCGAAAACGATTTTCGAGGTCCTCGCATTTAAGGACAGAGGTCTTCAGTTGCTCACGGAGCAACGCTGCTCCCTCTTCCAGTGGGCCCAGTCGGTCTTCCAGTTCCTGACATTTCACCTCCACATCTAATGTACGTGCCCCCACCGAGTCCACATCAGCTTGCAGAGCTACCATCTTTCCTCTCATCTCAGCCCGGAAGGATTCAAAGGAGGCTGTCATGTCTGCCTTAATGTCCTCTCTTAGTTCCCTTTTGAATTCCCTGAGCGACTCTAGTAGATCCTCACGAGTGAGCGCCATGGTGCCTCTTAATTGTGCGTCGCTTTCCTTGGCGGAACCCGTTCCTGGTTGGCCAAAATAGTTTGAGACTTTGTTGGTCGAAGTCTTTTTGGGTGGCATATGGGGATGGAGGAGGAGGCCACGCCGGGCCTCGCCAAGGGGAGGGCATCGCGCTAGACAATCCACCAGGTGTGAGGCACAGTGGCCGGCGTTCACTGACCTGGTCCCATGGGGCCACGCGGTTCGGATCCTCTACTCGGTGGCCAGGCTAACTGCCCGTGTCGTGTGAATCCGGCGCAGCTCACCAGCGGGAGACCCCCACCGGCTAGATGGCTCCTCGGCTCAACTGGGGACCTAGATCATAGGACTTATGGCGCCAAAGTAGGCTGCTTTGCTCATGGGGATTGTCCCCTCTTCAGACCATCCAACCTGCTCCACAGACCACTCCGCCCGAGGAACTGCACTCGTGAGTTCTGTACAGGGCTTGGGGACTTGGTGCTGAACTGTTCCCACAAGGACACTAAAGCCTCCACTGGAGAGATTGGGGGTGCTTGAAGTGGGATCCACCCTGTTGTGTGGTAGGTGGGTCGGAACCGACGTTGTGGAAGCCAAAGGGAGGACCCCCAGCCCGGGGAGCTGACTGGTTAATGCTAGGCTTCAGAGACAATGCACAGCGCCGACCAGGGACCTCCCGCTGCGAAATGGCAGCTCTCTGCATGCAGCCGCCGCCATATTAGGGTCAGGCAGGCAGCCTCCCTTTCACTGAAGCACTTCACTGTTCGGGGTCCCCCCCCATCACCTGGAACTTTATCAGGGAGGTCCGCCGCCTCTCGGAGCAGGGATGAGTCCGCCTGTAATCAGGTCACTGCAATGCTGTGGGTAGCGCTGAGCAGAGTCCTCCCGCTGCGGAATGGCGGCTCCCTACGCGCGACCGCCGCCACACTGGGGTTAGGCAGGCAACTTCCCCCACTCCGACGTGCTGCTCAATTCAGGGACCCCTGCCTTTAGTATCATTACCGGAGGTGCTCACAGCCTCACGGAGCCGAGAAGGGGATGCCGGCGGACTGGTCACATCTTCGTCCGCGCCGCACTCACCCGATCAGCTCCTTCCTGGTGTCCCCCCGTCCGGGGATCACTCACGTCAGCCCACTGCTCCTCTGCGGTGGGGGTCCCCCGAAAGCCCACCGTCGCGCCAAGCAACCGGCCAGAGAACAGAGCCGCAGCGGAGGAGCGGTATCACAAGCTCCGGGGGTGCCACCGGCGACCGGCCGCTGTTTTGCGAGGCGCAGCGTCGGAACATGTCCTCCTCCAGCAAACACCGAAAGTGGCCAAAATCAGGAATCGGGAGTTCACCACAGCATGCCAGCGGCTACAACCTCTATTTCCGAGAGTGGAGGGGACCCTACGAGATGGATAACACCCGTAAAATAGCTTAAATCATGGGGCCTGTGCCGGAGCCGATCGGATTCACGGCCGAGCGGCCATGATGGCTGGCCACGTCCCAATAGGTAATTTTGATGTCGCCTCCATAGGTTTTGGGCCCTTGCCTGACGCGGGTACCTGTGGACCCACCCACACAAGTGAGGTACCATTTTTCTCGGAAGACTTTGGGGAACGCAGGGGTGGGTGGAATTTTGTGGGTCCACGCAGATTCCAGAACTTTCCACCACAGAAATGTGAGGAAAATGTGTTTTGTTTTACAAATTTTTAGGTTTGCAAGGGATTCTGGGTAACAGAACCTGGTGAGAGCCAGTCAAGTCACCCCATCCTGGATTTCCCTGGGTGTCAAGTTTTTAAAAATGTATAGGTTTGCTAGATTTCCCTCGGTGCTGGCAGAGTTAGGGTTCAAAATCTACAGGTAGGCACTTTGAAAAAAGGGTCCGTTTTACTGAGAAAAAGTGGTGTGTCCACGTTGCGTTTTGGGCCGTTTCCTGTCGCGGGCACTAGGCCTACCCACACAAGTGAGGTACCATTTTTCTCGGAAGACTTTTGGGAACGCGGGGTGGGTGGAATTTTGTGGATCCACACAGATTCCAGAACTTTCCACCACAGAAATGTGAGGAAAATGTGTTTTTTTTAAAAACAAATGTTGTGGTTTGCAAGGGATTCTGGGTAATAGAACCTGGTGAGAGCCAGTCAAGTCACCCCATTCTGGATTCCCCTGCGTGTCTAGTTTTCAAAAATGTATAGGTTTGCTAGGTTTCCCTAGGTGCCGGCAGAGCTAAGGTTCAAAATCTACAGGTAGGCACTTTGCAAAAAAAGGGTCAGTTTTCACTGTAAAAATAAAGTGTGTCCACGTTGCGTTTTGAGCCATTTCCTGTCGCGGGCACTAGACCTACCCACATAAGTGAGGTACCATTTTTATCGGGAGACTTAGGGTAACAGAGAATTGTAGAGCAACTGTTATTACCTATTGACTTTCGATGCATTTCTGCCTTCCAAATGAAAGACAATGTGTAAAAAAGAAGTCATTTTGAAAAATGACCTATAATTCTCATGCTAGTATGGGTACTCACAATTTCGGAAATGTGCAAATATCTACTGTTTCTAAACTCTATATTTTGTTCCAATTTCAGAAATACATAGGTGTCTTTCATACCAATTTTTCCATGTATATATTTTCCCAAATTAACTGCTATATACCCGGTACATAATAAAAAACCATTGCAAGGCGCTGCTCAGTTATTGGCTCTGGGTTCGTCGGGTTCTTGGTGAACCTACAAGTCCTATATATCCCCACAACCAGAAAGGTCCAGCGGATGTAACGGTATACTGCTTTCAAACAGCTGTCATAATTAGAAGAAGTTACAGGTGAAAACGTTGACACAAATGGCTTTTTTTTCAACTAATTTACAATTTTTCCTATATTCAACTGTTAGTTTCTATAAAGAAACCTTGAAGGATCTACACAAATGACCCCTTGCTGAATTTATAATTTTGTCTACTTTTCTAAAATGTATAGCTTTCCAGGATCCATTATTGCTTTCTTACCCATTTATACCATTAACTGGAAGGAGGTTGAAAGCACAAAAAATAGCAAAAATAGGCTATGTCCCAGAAAAATGCCAAAACTGTGTAAAAAGTTTTGGTTTTCTGACAAAAGTCTGCTTGTCCCTGAAAGCTGGGAAGATGGTGATTTCAGCACCACAACCCCTTTGTTGATACCATTTACAGGGAAAAAACCAGACGCTTTAATCTGTAGCTCTTTTTTCCCATTTTTCCCCCAAAAAAAGAAATTTTGTGTATTTTGGCTAATTTCTGGGTCCCCTCCAGGGGAATCCACAAACCCTGGGTACCTTTAGAATCCCCATGATGTTGGAAGAAAAGGACGCAAATTTGGCGTGGATACCTTATGTGGTCAAAAAGTTACAGGGGCCTAAGCACGAACTACCCCAAATAGCCAAAAAAATGGCTTAGCACAGGGGGGGAAAAGGCCTAGCAGCGAAGGGGTTAACTCTAATGGGCTGTATTTTTGTTCACAGTATTTATTACATGATATTTCTGTCTTACAATATTTTGGTTACAATATTCCGGTACCATTCCCAGAGAGCAAAAGCAGAACTACAAATCCCAGACTACAAATATAAACGTTGTGCGCTACACAGGTCTGACCTTGGGTATTGTTTTTTGGATCCCAGGCCTGTCCTAGATTGTCTGGGAGCATGAAACATACATGGAAACTCTCTCTTCTTCCTGCATGACCTATTCCATTCCTCCATGTTTTGGCTTACTTGCACTGTCAGTTGTGGAAGGCTGATAAACGTTTGAAGTGGTGAGGCGTAAGACCAATCCTTCAATTTGCCTTGGTAAACACGTGAACATGAGATTCCCAAGCCGAGTTTAGGGGTTTCTCCCCAGAGATTTTCTCAAAAAATGGGGACAAATGGTGCATTTCCAGCAGAGTATCTTTAATTAACATGATGGAACTTACAAGGAGGCCTGAGATTGGGGTTACTAGAATGACTAGTGCAAATGGATTTGCTAGGTTGCCTATATTCAGCCACTAGCTAAAAAAGAACAAAATATTCTGCAACTATTTTTTTGGCCTTTCACCTCCAGGTAAATTCACATAAAATATAACTCATACACCTTATTTGAAAAATAAATGCAGGTCAAAGTAATAGGTAGGAAATGCACTCATTTAGGTTGTGCCAGTTTAGCTGGATAATACAATCACTGCAGTTGCCTGTCTGTAACCAGACAGTCAGAGAACTGGTTGGCGCAATTGCGAATAGAGGCGTGTATTGATAGTGTGATGAGGTCCCAGCCTACAATTGAAAGCACTGTGAATGTGCAAGTGATTATTTTATCATTGCATTACACATAATATAAAGCCGCTATAAAATGTGCAAAAAGGCTGTGTTTAAGATAAAATAATTGATTTAAAAATATATATGTTTAGTAATACACAATCAGACTGTACCAAGTTAAAGTCTTTTTTGTAAGTTTTCATTAGAAGAACACACTCCAAAACTCAGCTAGTAACACTCTTATATTACCTCTCAAAATGAATAACTCTTTGTCATCATGAAGCTTCAGATGATTCTAACAGTTTGAGCCTGTCCTGGCTCCCAAGCAGCCTTTAGATTTGCTGATTAAGCAATTGCACACATTTACATTTATTCAGATAGCAGGGCAGCCTAGAGAGAAGTCTTGCTTCTTATTCCCTTATCTGCCTCTGTTAAACAGAGCGTACCTTCTTTTTCTGGACCTATAAAGAAGGGGCACTGGATGCAACAGATGAAACCTGAAGAGCTGTGCTGCACAGTGCATGCTCCTCAGTAGTGTTCAATGTCCAGCAAGTATCGACACTGAAAACAGGGCACAAAGCTGTGAATTGGATCCTGCACACTGTTTCTGCAAAACTCCTGTTGATAGTGTACGCAGGTTCCAGGGCTCAACTTCTGACGTAAAGCCTCTAACACCAACTTTTCATGTCTCATCACAAGACACAGTGCCCCTGATGGACATGTATTCCGAATACATGTCCAGTCCAGCCAACTACCATGCATCAGGCGTTAGACTGACGCATTTCTGTGTGGTATTCCGCATCACCGCACTGAAATGCAAAGTCATGCATTATAGTTCCTCCTCAGCCGTTAAGCAGGAGCGCTAGCTGCTAATGCTACATTTATAGATTGAAAGCAGCTGGAGGGGCAGCTTTGTGTGCGCTGCTCTGGGAAGGCTTGGGGGCTCCCGGCTGGCTGCTACGGTGTAACACAATAGGATTCGCTGTGCAGCAATACATTTCACTGATGTCAGGAGTCAGGGCCCATTAGCTACTATGAAGACGGTGTCAGCCAGTGAAGTGAGGACATCGAGGGTCATACTCTGTAATAGGCGGGTCCTGCCGCCTGCGGCGTGAGCGGGCGGCAGTTTGAAAAAAAATAAAGGTTTGGCTGCTAGCAGCAATGGTAGCGCAGCTCACCCACGGTAATGAATTATCAGAGCACAGTCACTCTGAATATAGTGATATTACGCTCGTAATTGCTCAAAGCGCTGCAACTCCTGTGTCCTGGCTGCATTAGAGCCTAACTCAATAGGTCTGGTGTGTGTCACAGGCAGCTACAGTGTTGAGCCGAACCCAGGGTCAAAAGAGGACTGTCGTTGTCATAAATACTAATTGAAAAGGTTGTGGGGCACTCCGATTCTAAATTCTTTGCCTGTTTTATACGTGACCCTCTGAATTGCATGCAACACAGGATATGGGGACTGTCTCACCTCCCCTGGAAATTAACTGGAAAAAATATTCAGGACCAAGTTGTGCCTGAGGCCTTGTGTGCACTGCCTAGAGTATTTAACACACTGTGTCAACAATGTGAGCATGTATTAAACAATCTCCAACCTCAATTTTATATACCAATTTTTCAAAGAGTGTTTACACACAACCAATTAATTTTTCGAATGATTCATGTATTCAAATGTTCAACATACATTTTTCACAGTTTGAAATAAGAAGAAATCAAAATTTACACCATCTGTGTAACCCTTTTCAACAATGTCACTTAATGTTCTTTACCAATTATAATGAAATGAAGCAATCTTCATCTGTACAATCCACTTTACAGAGTTGCCTTTGCCCAATGCATTTCGGGACTGGACGTCCCATCTTCAGGGGCCACTGTATTAACTGAACATGAAAATAACATAAACTTCGTTACCTTATGATACATCACAATTATGTAAAACGAACTAATAGTATGCGTTATCAAGAATCGTGAACAACTGATGGAGCAAGGACTCACAAATGAGACTTGCTCGGAAGCAATCCTCTCACAGTATTAATTTATTAATCTTTGTAAAGTTCGTACTAACCACTGCACACACAAATATAAGGAGAAGGAAGCTTGCCTATGTGTTTAAAATAACAATTAACGCTTGTCTATTCTAAAATGGCCGCTAAAGTGTGGGAAACTTATTGCGCATGTCTCAACCATATCACATGGTGTGACGTCTTTCTTTGCTTGGAGGGAAATCCTTGCTTCTGCGCAGTGTGTATTAAAATGGCTGCTTAATGTTTTCACGTGCTGCAGCTTGCTTACATGTTGCAATTAAACTGTGATATCCTAACGCTATTAATGCGGGATAGAATTTATAAATAAATGGGAATAGAGTAGAAAGAGTGGGTATACAGTGAAACAATTTATTTGTGATTTTAATATTTTCTTCTTTGACTTTTATTAGTTCGTAAATGGGCCTGGGGTTGGTGAACTGAAAACTCGAGAGACAATGGTTCTGCGCATGCGCCCTGAGTGGCTGCCCAGAAGAGCGGATGAAGTCAACCTGGACGTTGTCCAAGGCCATGACCTGATGGCCAACATTATTGTACCCACGATGTCCCTACCGAAAAGAAACAATTTATATGAACAATGTATTAAACTTGTCGTGAGACGGGTGGGAAATAAAGCAAATGTATTAATTATGATTAGGGCTCCCGGTTTTATGGTATTTATTTTTTTAACATTTCCGTCTGTATTTATCCATATTTAATTTTTGCCCATTTTATCTGTATTTATCCATATTTATTTTGTGTTTTGCGTATAAATGTAGTTGTAAAACTGTACATTTCCATATTTATTTAAATGATAGACGTGCAATCATACTTTGATATCTGTCGTGTTTTAGCTATTTAAGTTGCCAAATATTACATAACAGTACATCCACTGGCAAATATTAGCATTATACTACAAATGTTGTTGACAAATGCAGTTATTTAAAGAAATTTCATCCCGTTTTTTTAATTTCCCATGCTGTCCATCTGCTCAGCTGTTGGGCTAAATTCATGAAGGACAGCACGAAGAGTCACTGAAAATAAGCACATTTTCTGTATTTATCCATTTTTAAAAATAAATGCAGACAGAAAACACATTGTTTTCTGTCTGTATTTATCTGTAAAAATCCATAAAAACGGAAAACAGGGAGCCCTAATTATGATGGGCGGTATTTTAAAACAAAGGGCTTAAAGAAATTGAATTAAATCAATATGGTGTGAGGATCAACCCCCTGTCCCCGTCCAATCAGAAGTAGTGGGCCCATAATTCTGCAACATTTAGGGGAGGTACATGGGTGTAGAAGGGTATAATAGATATAGAATTAGTTAATTAGAGGCAGAGACGATGCAGAGGAGCTCAGAGAACAGGCGTTAGCATTAGGACGCTCAAGCGGAGAGAATTCGAAGTTCGAGATCCATGACGAGCTGATCGATTGCAGACTGAACCGCTGTCCAGAGAGGTCCTGAGGTGGGGGTGGCGGAGTACCTTAGAAGCAAGACACAGGAGAAATCGAGGAGAAGCGAAGTACCAGAGAGGGGAACGACGCAGGTGTCGTTGATAGAGAGGTCACCGGTCCTGTCCTGAACTTGGAGGAGGTCTTTGCTCTTCATCCTTCCTGGGTTCTACTTTTCCAACTCCTTGGCCAAGGGGTTTGGTTCTCGCACTTTTAGGTAAATATAAATGCAAACCTTAGTTGCGCTGCTATCTCTATCTTCTCTTTTCTGAGGGACCGTCATTGATCGATAATTTGATTATTATGCTTCATCCTTGATATACGATTTAAGTATCATGTGGTTCTGTATTTACTCTGCTAAATCTTTAGATAAACATTTTAAAACTTCCTGACTCAGTGATTATTTCAGGAATTATGAATTGTATTGAATGTCACTCATTTTAAACTTCCCAATTAGCAAAAGGTCCATTGGTAAGTCATTACACTTCAATCAGAAAAGTAATTGGTAGCAGGGATTATGATAAAGAGTACAACTGACCCACCAGTGGAAATTGCTAGCATAGTATGAATGTATGGCCCCAAGTGAGTATTTTGTGTATGAATGCTTGTTGCTAGTAACCCGCTGGATCAGTTTTCTGGCTAGCAGAGGATGGTTTTGGTTGCACTTTGTTAATTGGGTAATGAGAATTTATTTTTTATGAACTAACATCCGTGTGTTTAAAGTTTGTTTTATGTTGTCCAGAATCCCCGGGGAAAGAATAGCGGATGGTAAGTGGAAGCCATACTGCAGTGAGGTTATCTGCCAGGCAGAAATAGTACTGACAAGTTAAGTAGGGCTATCAGTACTTGTTAGGGACTCTATGCGTGTGAGTGACAGCAAAGGAATATGCTGGTGAAAATTTGATGTTATATCACCTAGAAAGGGTAACATTGAAGAAGTAGCAGGTATTTCTGAAGCTTGTGTGAGGAGTAAACGGAAGGGTTTTACTCGTAGTGTATGTTTAGTAAACGGAAAGGTTTTACTAAGTGTGAACGAAACTATCCTTTTTCAAGTTAGTGAAACTGGCACGATAGCGAATGTTTTATGTTGTTACTGAATTTTAAGAAACATAGAGAAAATAAAGTTTCGCGTACGATTTTGTAAAGGGAGGGTCAGCTACCGGAGAGGAAGCTGACGTCACAAAACGCCACGCTGAGATTGGTTGAAACCGCGGGCGTAGAACGACTCTTGTAAAGGAGGGGTCAGTAGTCAGGAGTAGTACTGACGTCACAGGTACCGCGCTGGGATTGGTCGAAACAGCGAGGGACAGAGAAGCGCAGATTGTAAAGGAGGGGTTGGCAGAAAAGACGTCACTAAAAGCCCGCGCTAGGATTGGTTTAGAGACAAGTGTTAGCTGGAAGTTGATTGGTTGTTACCATAGAAGCCGAAATCCTAATGGATAGTGGAGATTGTATGTTAAAACGTGATCCAACTTTAATAGGAACTCGTCCAGACAGGAGATTCCTAGGGTTTGCAGAAAATAATTTTATACACCAAGATTTGCCAAAAATGTACGGAGAAAAGAGGAAATTGTCATTTCTACAAAAGATTAAGAATTATTTTAAAAAGGATAAACCAATCAAAACTAGAGAAGGAATTATCATTCCACCAGCTAAAATGCCCGCTTCATTTATGATGATGGAGAGAGGTTATCATACTTGCGTATGGATAGAAAATTGGATGGAATATACCAAAAATGATGGAATATTAGCATTCCCCGAAAATGGTACTTTTAATGGGAGAATTCTTCAAAATTTGAGATTGAGGATGAATGACTTGGAACCCAGACCAACATTAACTCAATACGAAGCCTTAGAAGAGTGGGAAACCGAGGCATTCGAACGTGACCGATCCAGGAGTAATAGGGTTTATAGGGGATTTTTCCCTAGATACCAAAACGAGTCAAGGGACGGTCAGATGAAACAGTGGAGAAGAGCAATGCTTACAGAGGGTTTATATCCAATATTAATGGCAGAAGAATCGTCAGGGAATAAATGCACTGAAAAGACAAAACACTTGACTAGATTTGGAGATTCTGAAGATGAATTTATGGAAGAAATATTAAAGAACCCGCCACCATATCAGGAAGGGACAAGTGGATGCACCCCAAGTGCACCACTGTTAAAGGCACCATTGGTACCACAAGTATTGCATAGTCCCCCAGTTAGTAGGGTACTTCATGATAAAGAAAAGGAAGCAATAGATAAAAACAGAGCAGAATTAATACAGAAAGTAACACAGTTGAGTGTCCATCCTGATTCGCTGACCATACCTGTAACAATTGGTCCAGTGGTTCCCTTATATGGTGACAAAGTAAGTTATCCGAAACCATTAGCAATGCCCACATCTGTAGAAATCCCAAAACCAGATCCTGTAATAATTGATGATCAATTCAGTGATTGTGAAGTATGATATCCTTAATGGATTTACCTATTCGAGGTTCTATAAATACCTCTCCTAGAAGAGTAACATCTGGTTGCTCCAAAAATGTAAACATAGTAACCTCATCAGGAACCAAAAGTGCCACAGTAGTTACGCCAGAAGACTTAGAAAGGTGGGCACAAGGATCAGACAAACAGAGTTCACCTCCAAAGATTATGGACATTTACAAATTAAAGGTCGAGTTAGAAGAAATGATAGCAGGAAATGTAGGAGTAGATCGTCTAAATACTTACGATGAAGAAGAGTTATTATTTGTATGCAGAAGCATCACTAGAAATGTAAAAATATTTCATGAGAAGTTATCAGATTTGGCTTTGCAGATGGGAATTGAAATAGGGAAGTCAAAAGTGTTACAGAAACCCTATAGAGCAGACTTCTCTGACAAAGATTTAGAAAACATGAATGCCTCTGGCTGAAAACTACAAATAAAAGAATTAATGTCAGTATTACAGAAATGGGGAGATTTAGATCAATGGAAAACTAGATGGACAAAGAAAAAGGAAGAGGCACGGTACAGTAGAACCACTTCTGAATATTTAATGAAGGAAACAGGGAAAGCAGATCAAATGTACCCGATGCGAGAAGTTCCAGGAGGAGGATATGTAAATGTCCCATGGAGCAGACAGGATATTTTGTCATTTACGAATGATTTTCCAAAATTGAGAGAAAATCCAATTGAATGGTACAAGCAGGTTGAGAGGTTTGTGAAGGTGTCAAAGGTATTGTTGAAGGACTTGGATGGTTTGTTCGACATAGTGGTACCTGCCGATTTATGGACAGATTGTAAAATCACAGTTGATTGGCCAAGCGAAGAGTATCCTAGAGGTCCAAAGACAGGTGCCCCATCGAGTGATGTAATGAAAAAGTATCAGCAGGTAATAACTTACTTGAAAGGGAAAATACCACCAAAGGAGACAGATTGGGTGAAAATAGACAGAACTACCCAAGAAGCCAGCGAATCGGTACATGCCTATTACGAACGTTTATTGCAGGTATTCAAGCAGTATAGTGGATTTGAAGATATTGGAGATAAGAACATGAGTCAATTTGTTTACCGATTTGTTTATGGATTAAAACCAGAGATTTGTCAGATGATTAAGCAGCACATGTTGTGCTGGCAAGGGAAACCGATTGATGACATTTTGAAATATGCGAAATATTGTGGAGATGACATTGAGGATAGGCACAAGAAACTGCAAGAGAAAGTGATGTGGGCTCAGGTAAAAATGGCTGAGCGACAGGGAATTAATTTGGATAATCCAAATGATAATCAGGGAAAAGATTCTGGAACGAATGGTGACACTGGGAATGGAGGAAAAGTGAGAGGACGAATGAGCAGAGAAGAGGCTAAAAAGAAGTTTCCTTGTCATGGGTGCGGAAAATTGGGGCATTGGAAGGACGAATGTAAAAGATGCGGAATAATAATGGCCCAAATCAAAATTTAAATCCACAGACGCAGAATGACTCACAGCAGGGTGTAAATCCTCAGAGTCAGTTGCCACCTGCACCTATACAGGGTAATGTAAGCAGAGCAAAGCACGGTACAGACGTCGGATATCAAGGAGGAAGTGGTAAGAATGATTATGTAACCTCACAATTTCTTTTACAGGACGACTTCTGTCCATATAGTCAATGACGGTGCCTAGGAGAGGGGGAGAAGGAGTGCGTACTTGGTGCATCCTTACCGGTAGATCAGTCAGGTCCATATGTTGAAGGGAAGGTGAAAGGTAATGATATTACTTTCCTTTTGGACACTGGTGCTACCAGGTCTACTGTGAGAACAGGAGACATCCCAGACCTTCCTCTCTCTGGAGAAGCTATCCAAGTTGTGGGGGTAGCTAATCGAAAGATTAGAACACCTCTTACCGAACCAATGGAAATAAAAATTGGAACTTTTAGAGAAATGCATCAATTTGTAGTGTGTGATTCCAGTCCAGTGAATTTATTGGGCCGAGATTTGTTGTGTAAAATGAACTGCACAATTTTCTGCACACCGGATGGTGTGGCAGTTCAGACCCCGGATGAAGACCATGTACATACATTTATGATTGCAAAGCAAGGTACAGAAGTAGATGAGATGTTCTCTTTGATAACAAAAGATGAGTAGCCACAAGAATTAAAAACTACAGTAAATTCCATAGTATGGGATTTCACGGGAAAAGAAGTAGGACTTATGGCCAAAATAGACCCAGTTAAAATTACTGTAAAGGAAGGTGCAATTTTCCCAAATACTAGACAGTACAAAATGAGTGCAGAAGTAAAAGCAGGGGTCATTGAAGAAATTAACAGAATGGTAAAACAAGGCATACTAAAAGAAGAAATGAGTAGCCCTTGTAACTCACCAATAATGTGTTTAAAGAAACCTAGTGGAAAATATAGGATTGTTCAAGACCTGCGAAAAATAAATAAAATTGTGGAACCTTGTTGTCATATAGTGCCAAATCCTGCAGTGATCCTATACCAAATTCCTTGGAGTGCAGGATGGTTTACCGTGATTGATTTATGTCAAGCATTCTTTTCAATACCATTGCACCCAGATAGTCAGTATCTTTTTTCATTTAAATTTGATAACAAAATCTATGTATGGAATCGTGTTCCTCAGGGGTACACGGAAAGTCCTTCCATCTTTAATCAGATATTGAAAAAGTGTCTAGAGAAACTAGTGATGCCAGGAAGCTCAGTCCTAGTACAATATATAGATGATTTACTGGTTGCATCTAACACCAGAGAGGACTGTGTTGTTGACTCCATTGCATTATTAAATCATTTAGCTGAAGAAGGGCATAAAGTTTCACCTGAAAAGTTGCAGTTTTGTACAACAGCAGTTAAGTATCTAGGACACCAAATTGAGAGGGGAAAAAGAAGGATAACCTCTGAAAGAGTAAAATTAATCAAGAAAATGCAAATGCCTGTCTCCCAACGAGAAGTGAGAATGTTCCTTGGAATAGTGGGTTATTGTCGACAATGGATACTAGGGTTTTCTCTGCTAGCAAAGCCATTAATTCAAATGACGAAAAAGAAGGCAAAGGACCCAGTTGAATGGGATGATGAAAGCGTAGGAGCTTTGGTAAAATTGAGAAACGCTTTGTGTGCAGCACCTGCCCTAGGCATGCCTGATTATAAAATAAAATTCGCATTATTCTGCCATGAAAGAGAAAATTGCGCACTTTCAGTCCTAACCCAGAGACATGGTTTGGACAGACGTCCTATAGCATATTTTTCTGCTATATTGGACCCAGTGGCAGCTGCATTGCCAGGCTGCTTAAAAGCAGTAGCGGCTACATGTTTGAGCATTGAGCAAAGTGAATCAATTGTAATGGGACATCCTGTCAAAGTATTTGTTCCACACTCAGTTGTGATTCTGTTGACAAGAACCCGAACTCAGCATCTTACTCCTAGTCGGCTGACTAAATATGAAAGAATAATACTAGGTGCTGAAAATGTGACTATTGTAAGGTGCACAATAGTAAATCCTGCTACCTTACTACCAGACCCATATCATGAGGAAGTTAAAGATGATGAAGAGGAACATGATTGTTTACAAGTCACAGAGTTGTGCACAAAACCTCGTCCTGACATACAAGAACTACCCCTCAGGGAACCAGACAGGGAGCTGTTTGTTGATGGTTCATGCCAAAGGCATGAAGATGGTAAGCTAACTGCAACATACGCAGTATGTGAATTAACTGGAATAGTCGAAGCATCCTATTTACCAGGAGTAAAATCTGCACAAGTAGCTGAATTAAGTTATTTGATAAAAGCCTGCAAAATTGGGAGGAACCAGAAAGTAACTATATTTACAGATAGCCAATATGGTTATGGGGTTGTGCATGATTTTAGCCAATTATGGATGCAGAGGGATTTCATGAATTCTTCAGGATCCCCCATTAAAAATGGACAGTTCGTAAAAGAACTATTGGAAGCAATACAATCACCAAAAGAATTGGCTGTGGTGAAATGTGCCGCACACCAGTCAGGAGATGATTGGGTGGTAGTCGGTAACAGATATGCAGATTTGGTGGCGCAACACTGTGCCAAAAACAGGTTGTCAGTTAATAAAAGGGTTGAAAGAATGGGAATCAGCTGCCAACTTATGCTGTATGCACCTCCTGAAACATGGAATGATGTGAAAAGACTACAAGATGATGCTGATGAGAGTGAAAGAAATGCATGGATTAAAATGGGATGTTCTCAAAGGTCAGACGACGATGTATGGATTTATGCCGATGGCAGACCAGTCATGCCCGACTGTCTGATTTCACAAATGGCCAGAATGTATCATGGAGACACCCATGTAGGGAGGGATGCAATGATTAGGCTCTTCAGACAAAATTGGTACAATCCAAGGTTTAGGGCTGTAGCAGAGAGTCTTTGCCAGAGATGTCTAACTTGCCAAATGCATAATCCAGGAAGAAAAACAGTAATTGGGGTTGGGAAGATCGGAAAGGCAGAGGGTCCATTTGTGAGATTGCAGCTAGATTTCATTCAGCTACCACCATGCAGAGGACTGAAATATGTACTTGTCATAGTGTGTCTGTTTTCAAAGTGGGTGGAGGCTTACCCGACCAGGAGGAATGATAGTATTACAGTCGCAAAGTTGTTGCTACGAGAACTCATTCCTAGATTTGGTTTTCCAGTAACTTTGGAATCAGATAGAGGAAGGCACTTCAACAGTGATGTGATTAGAATAATCTGTGAAGCATTCCAAATTGAGCAAAGATTGCACTGTGCATATCGTCCAGAGGCTTCTGGAGTGGTTGAACAAATGAACGGCACAATAAAATCCAGACTGGCAAAAATGTGTGCATCAACATCGTTAGATTGGCCGGATGCATTGCCACTTGTTTTGATGGGACTCAGAAGCCTTCCAGATAGAAATACCGGATTGAGTCCGCACGAAATAATCATGGGAAGAGCAATGAGACAAGCACATGTTCCTACAAATAAACTGCTGAATATAACTGATGATATGGTTCTGGATTATTGCAAAGGATTGGCTGACCTAGTGCGTTCTGTCTCTCACCAGGTTGGGGAAGACGCAGTTTCCAGGCAGCCTGAACAAGAACATGATATGATTCCTGGTGACTGGGTGGTTGTGAAGCATCACACCAGAGAAACGTGTCTATCACCCAGGTGGGAAGAACCTCGTCAGGTCATACTAGTTACGAACACAGCAGTGAAATGTGCAGGATATCCTAATTTGATCCATGTAAGCCACACCAAAAGAGTACCAGACCCTGAAGAAGAAAATCCTCAGACAGCATCGATAACTGAGGAAGCTGAAGGTTGCCCAACTGAAGAATCTCAGGTCCGAGATTCAAGGGAAGCTGAAGAAGAACAACCGAGCACAAGTCAGGACTGGATACCGGTGGTGGAAATATCTGAAGTTTATAACAGAACAAGAAGTCAAGCAAATTTAGAAGAAATTGAAGAAGATCAGATAGGTGAAGAAGAAGCAGCTCAGGAAGAGGAAGAATAAACAATAAGAGAACCTGAGCAGGATCAGATAGGGAGAGGAAATTGGGCTCAAATCAACAACGAACCAACAGATTTTGAGCAGGGACAGACAGGTCTAGAAGAACGCGGTCAGGCTGCAGAAGTACAAAGTGCAATAAGCCCTGATCAGAATCAGTTAGATTTAGGAAAATACACTCAAGAAGAAGATCACGAGGATCACAAGCATGAAGACGTAAATCCTGAACAAGGTCAGTTACTGGAAACTCACAGTGGAGCAGCTGAAGAGAAAGTAATAAGACCTGAAAAGAGCAAGTAGAAGAAACTGAAATAGAAGAAAACGAAATTGTGCCACAACTGGAAAATAAAAGAATTTCTGAAGAAGAAATAAGAAGTGAAGAGACAGTGCAAACAAAGAAGGTCAGAAAAGGTGATTGTTGGCCTAGTGTAATTAAAAGAGTAAAATACCACATAACAACCAGAAGTGAAGATCCAGAACAAGTAAAGGAAGTGACAAGCCTAACAGGACAAACAAGTGGAATTGAAAGACGGAAAAGCAAAAGACTGAAACTTGTGAACAACAAATTTAAAGGTCCCGATTGGACTTATATCATCCTTGAAGACTACGAGAGCTCAGAGTCAAGTGAAAGTGGTGACGAAGGAACAAGTACGGAACTGACTTATGAGAAAGAAATAAAACCACCTTGACAAAGTAAAGAGACTTGAAATTACGATAAGAAGAGAAATCTTCCTTGTCCAAAATGCATGACGATAGAGTTACTGGGAGACCAAAACAGAAATGTTGTAAAAGATGCTGTGCTATATGCATATGTAATCTGGTAGTGGTGCTTATAGTATGGTTAGTTGTGATCGTAGCAATTCCTTACCTTATGATAATAGATAAAAAGATTAACAACAAAACGAAGGAAAGGACAGATAACTTGAAAAGTAATAGAGTAGAACTAAATACAGAAGATGAACCAGAATTTCATCATGAAGTAACAGATAATGACACTAGTCTGAATGTTTTCACAAAATTATTGTTTCAATATGTAGATACCATGGAAGTTAGTAATTGTTATGTCTGTATGAAATTACCTGAATCAGTAGCAGAAGGGTTAACATATCATCACTTGCCATTAACTTATGGCATATCATGTAGTGTATTGACTAGTTTATTTTATAGAACAGGGCGACTTCAGTATTATTATTCAAATATAGATGTGATATTTTCCGAGGTTCCGATTCGAAAGAATATGAATCCAGTGCTTAGTAGTAAAGATGCACAGTTTATGGGAGAATTTTTCTTAACAATGAAATCAATAGACATAACACATGCACATAGAAGCAATCTAACATGTTCATTACATGAAGAAGAAAAGGTATTTTGAATTTAGTGGAAAGCAGAAGACAAGATTTCCAGAAGAAAGCTTCTGAGCATAAGGCTCATCTGCCACCTTGGGCTGAGAAAGAGGGTAGTTACACACCTGGCAAGGCTCAAGCTGCTATGGCTCTGGATTTTGTAAAGACAGGGAAAATTTGTCTACATAGGTTAAAGACTGATTATAACAATATTTTCATCGGTACCAGTGAATGTGAACACAATTTCTTAAATCTTGGAGGTTGGGGATTAAAAGGAGTAACGGATTCAGTTTTTCCTGGAATCTATTATGTGTGTGGGAATAAGGCTTACTTTAGGCTTCCTGCACGGTATGGAAGTTGTTATTTTGGAATAGTATTTCCAAAAATATACCATGTAAAAAGGAACACTGGGAGCAATGAAAATAATAGTGAATTAACACGTAGCAAAAGAGCTAGTTTTTCTGAAATTGTAGGTGATATATTTGGTGCATTAATACCTTCAGTGGGAATAATTCTGAACTCAAGGAAGATATGTAAATTATCTACAGTGGTTGATCGTTTATCAACTGACACTGCTGGAGGATTTCTAATGATTAATGCGGAGATGGTTGCGATTAGATCTATGGTTATGCAAAATCGACTTGCTCTTGATATACTATTAGCAAAAGAGGGCGGAGTCTGTAAATTATTGAAGACGAAACACTGTTGCACTTACATACCTGATAAAAGTGCCGAAATTGGAACGTATATACAGAATATAACTAAACTTGAGAAGGAACTAAAACCACTGGAAGTTGATAGTGTATGGGAAAGATTGACAAATAGTATTACGTCAATTGGTACCTGGTTTGCTAATATAGGGAAAGGACTTATAGGTCAAATATTAGTACCCTTAGCAGGGATAGCAATAATAGTACTGGCAATAATAATATGGTGCAAATGTTGTAGAAAGAATGAATTGTATAATGTGACAGGAAAAGGAAAGAAGCGAAAGTTTGACGAAATTGAATTAGAAGATTTGAGAAGTGAATTATACAAGAAACTGAAAGGAGATGTGAAAAATAGAAAGTGTAAAAATGAAGCTGAGACAATTTTATGCTAAAAGTTGGCATCTGGTTGTGGGTAGTATTTTGATGGCTCATGTGAGAAGTTGGCCTGGTATATGCTGTCCACTAATTATAGTGGGCACCTTGCACCAGTCCAAACAACCCCTTATTGGAGATAGGTTAAAGACAACCTTTATTGAAAGCTATCCTAGTGGTAGCTATGGAGAGCAGCCTTCAGGCTAAGTCTTGAAGGAATGTAAAGCAGCTTGTTTTACCAGTCTATAATCTCTTGAGTGACCAAATGAAAGAGGACCACACCAGGTATATATTTAAAATATATGTATTTAGTCTTAAACACACCCCTCTAGTCTCTTTCTGAGGCTAGAGTTCGAAGTACATAAGTTATAAGTTAGTTATCAACAGTAATAGCACAAATACACGTTTGAGCCCTAGGGGCGTACCAAACCATATACCAATAAAGTGGTATAAGAACCACGACTGAGCTAGACACAGGGCCTAGAGCCTGTAGAAGTGCTTGGCCCTCAAGGAACCACCCAAGGTAGTGACACAGGGGACCCACGGGGTACGCGTGCAGTGTGAGAATACAGCCGCGAGCCGCCGTTGACTTCTATGGGGAATGTCGCGGTTGGAGTTTTTAAAGAAAAGGGACACTTAGAGGAGGACTTGGAGCAAACCCCTTTAGAACTAGTTTGTTCTAGAGTCTATACCCACGGGAGCACTGGAGTACTCGAGTTACCTCACCAAGGGAAGCCGGGTGCATAGGTGTCTTTCGGGGTCGGGTTTCGTCGTCGTTTTCAATGGCGATCTGCTGCAAAGTGCTGCTGGCGGCCAAGTCGAAAGTGTTCGGGTGGATCCAAAGGTGGATCGAAGATCTGAAGAACCTGAAAGCAGAGGGGACAGAGTCTGGGTCACTAGCCAGTGACCAGGAAGGCGATGCGCGGATGCCCACCGATGTCGGGTGCTTCAGGTAGGTTGACGGTCGTCTTGGCTCTTCAGCCACGCGGTCCAGGAGGCGTCAACGACGACCAGGAGCTGGATTCGAGCTGTCCCACGACGTCTGTCGATTGCAGGGGTGTCGGCGACCGGATTGGACCCACAAGCCTTGGCAATGGCAAGTCTTGTGGAAATAGAAGAAGGACAGTGGTGCAGACCAGCAAGGTCTGAGGGACTCACCCAGCGAGGGTAAGTCAGGGCACGCCTGGAGCAACCAGGGAAGCCCAAGGAAAAGAAGAGTTGCCTTCGGGAGGGCCCACTAGCCAACGGACTAGCGACCGCGAAGGAGCCTCGAGTGGACGCACTTGGAGCTGGCTCACAGGACACTCGTGGAGTGGAGGCCAGTGGTCTTCGGTGCAGTCGGTGCTGGAGGCGGGGGCTACTCGGAGCCCAAAGCACAACTTTGTGGGAGACCAGGAATAGGATGCACTTGCAAATGCGCTCGGTGGCCAGGGGTCACGGTTCCACGTTACCCACGACAGCTACGGGCCTCAGCTTGGCTGGGGACTCAGGGCAGCCTCGGGGACGTCTGGAAATCCACCTCTGGTGATGCAAAGACTTCGGCGTCCGGCGGGAGCTTCAACGATGCAGACCGGACAATTGCTTCGTTGGTGCCTGCCAAGCAGGGGAGTCACTCCTTGACCCCAAGGGAGATTCTTCAGTCCTCTAATCTTGAAGTAGAGCGTCGAAGGTCCAGGATTCTGTATCAGAGTTTCGTCCAGGTAAATCTAAAGTCCTAAGGACTGGGGTCCCATACTTATACTAAGTTAGGGGTTGGACATACTCTGGGGGCCCACCTATGGGAGGGTCAGGGAAGAGGGATGGTTACACCCATTCCCTTTGTCCAGTTTCGCGCAAGCAGGGCTAGAAGCCCCTGAACCAGTTTGAACTGGGGTATGCACAGGGACACCAAATGTGCCCCCAGTGCAGGACTTCAAAGCACCAGAGAGTGCTCCCGCCCAGCCCCAATACACATTATCCTGTCTGGGGAGGTGGTTACACCTCCCTGGGACAGGAAACCTATTGTCCAGGCCTCCCCTGCCGGAGTTTCAGTCAGCAGCAGGAGGCCAGACCCGTGTCTGTGGCAGCGGCATCCATTTTGTGATGCCAGGGCTTGGAAAGAAGTTACCGGGCAGGCCGGTGTGTACATGTCTCTCCCTCTAGAAGGGTGGAATGCTACCCCGCCGCCAGAACTGGTGGGGGGTAGTATTCCAAGATGTTTGACACCAAACACAACATGTTTCCGTGCAGCCATCCCAAAGTTAGCATTTAACGCGAGGTTATAATGCGCTTAAGAGTATATGGTCAGGCTGCACTACAAACAGCATCAGAGAAGGGTCTCCGAACGCTGCAGAGGGGCTCTGCTCATGCAGGGGCACCCTCTCACATAGGAACCAAGCACTCTGCCTTCAGGATTGACAAGGCCTGCCATAGGAGTGACTTATAGGTTTATATGTGTGTATGTATGTAGTGATATAGGTAACCTATATCACAGTAAGGGGTGCAGGCACCACCTTACCCAGGGTGCAGTAGCAGACCTGTGGTGTCATCTTGGATGGCCTTCCAGGGGTGGCACAATACATGCTGCAGCCCCTGGTAGGCCTCTGAGGTACCTATGCCCTGGGTACATAGTATACCGTATACTAGGGACTTATAAGGGCACTTCAGATTCCAATCAGAGATGTGCTTAAGGCACATGGAAACCATTTTAGAGAGGAAGCAGCTAGGCTGGGGTTCTGATTAGCAGGGCCCCAGCCAGACTAAAGTCGAAAAACAGTGAAGCATCAGCAAAAAGTGGGGGTACCCATGTGAAGCAGATCCTACTCTCCTACACAACCCCCCCCCCCCCAAACGTAGGGACATTAAACTAACCTTGTTCAGTTAAGTCTTCATGTTCTAAGTGGAAGTACCTAGAGAGTCCATCTGCATTGGCATGGTTACTCCCAGGTCTATGTTCCACTGTGAAGTCCATCCCCTGTAGGAAATGGACCACCTAAGCAGTTTGGGGTTTTCACCCTTCATTTGTTTTAGCCATAAGAGGGGCTTATGGTCTGTTTGAACAAGGAAGTGAGTACCACACAAGTATGGCCTCAACTTCTTCAGACCCCAGACCACAGCAAAGGCCTCCCTCTCAATGGCTGACCAACGTTTCTCTCTAGGGGTCAGCCTTCTGCTAATAAAAGCTACTGGCTGATCCTGACCTTCATCATTCAATTGTGACAGTACAGCCCCTACCCCCAATTCAGATGCATCTGTTTGGACAATGAACTTCTTGGAGTAATCAGGACTCTGTAGAATGGGAGCAGTGCACATGGCCTGCTTTAGGTCATCAAATGCCTTTTGACAGCTAACTGTCCACTGAACCTTTTTGGGCATTTTCTTGGAAGTTAAGTCATTCAGGGGTGTCACTATTGATCCATACGCCTTGACAAATCTCCTATAGTACCCAGTCAGGCCTAAAAGGCTCTCACCTGAGTCTGGGTAGTGGGAGCAGTCCAGTCCATGATGGTCTGGATCTTGCTCTGCAAGGGTTGAACCTGGCCTCCACCCACAAGGTGGCCCAGGTACACAACCTGACTCTGCCCTATCTGGCACTTTGTGGCCTTGATAGTCAGGCCTGCTTTCTGCAGGGCCTGCAAAACATTTCTGAGGTGGACCAGGTGATCCTCCCAGGTGGAGCTAAAGACAGCAATATCATCTAGATATGCTGCACTATAGGCTTCCAGACCTGTAAGGACTGTATTCACCAACCTCTGAAAAGTGGCAGGTGCATTCTTCAGACCAAAGGGCATTACCACAAATTGATAATGCCCACTAGGGGTTGAGAATGCTGTCTTTGGCTTTGCATCATCAGCTAGTCTGATCTGCCAGTAGCCAGCTGTCAGGTCAAATGTGCTTAGATACTTGGCTGAGGCCAAAGTGTCTATTAGCTCATCTGCCCTAGGTATTGGATGGGCATCAGTCCTAGTGACTGCATTGAGACCCCTGTAGTCCACACAAAACCTCATCTCTCTTTTCCCACCACTGGTGTGAGGTTTTGGCACAAGGACCACTGGACTAGCCCAAGGGCTATCTGAGGGTTCAATAACTCCCAAATCCAACATTTTCTGGACTTCTGTCCTGATACAGACCCTGACATGGTCAGGTTGCCTATAAATCTTATTTTTAATAGGCAGACTGTCCCCAGTGTCCACTTCATGAGTGCA
Organism: Calotriton arnoldi; assembly: GCA_963921515.1. Classification (NCBI taxonomy): domain Eukaryota; kingdom Metazoa; phylum Chordata; class Amphibia; order Caudata; family Salamandridae; genus Calotriton; species Calotriton arnoldi. The sequence goes on along the minus strand of CAWUFW010001957.1, from coordinate 2,377,504 downwards.
CCAGGTGGTCTGACTTGGAGTCAGAGAGAACATATGTCTGTACTGATTGAGCACTTGTCTACAATCAGTTTGCTGCTGAGCAGTGAGGCTGCCTGCCAAGGCTACACCATCCACTGACCCATCATCAGGGTTCTGTGAGAGCAGGTCAGGGAGTGGGTCACTCTCTTCCTCCTGTCCCTCATCAGTAGCCATGAGCAAGCCCATGTCTGCCCTGTCCACATATGGTTTTAACCTGTTGACATGGAGAACCTGTGGGGACTCCTGGGTGTTCCTAGGTCTACTAAGTAGGTAACCTCACCCTTCTGTTCAACAATGGTATGGGGTCAACTCCATTTGTCTTGGAGAGCTGCTGGGGCCACTGGCTCCAACACCCACACCTTCTGTCCTGGCTGGTAAACAGTCAGTACAGCCTTTTGGTCATGCCAGGCTTTTTGAAGTTCCTGGCTAGCCTCAAGGTTTTTAGTTGCCTTTTTCATGTACTCAGCCATCCTGGAGCGGAGACCAAGTACATAGTCCACTATGTCTTGCTTTGGGGGCTTGAGAGGTAACTCCCATCCTTCCTTCACCAAGCACAATGGACCCCTGACAGGGTGACCAAACAAAAGTTCAAAAGGGCTGTAGCCAACCCCCTTTGAGGCACCTCCCTGTATGCAAATAAAAGGCAGGGCAAGAGTATGTCCCATCTTCGCCTACTCTTCTCTGGGAGTCCTTTAATCATGCCCTTCAAGGTTTTGTTGAATCTCTCAACTAAACCATTGCATTGTGGGTGATAGGGTGTGGTGAACTTGTAAGTCACTCCACACTCCTTCCACATTGCTTTCAAGTATCCAGCCATAAAGTTAGCACCCCTGTCTGATACAACCTCCTTAGGGAAGCCCACTCTTGAGAAAATTCCCAGGAGGGCTCTTGCCACCACAGGTGCTGTAGTGGTCCTAAGGGGAATAGCCTCTGGGTACCTGGTGGCATGATCCACTACCACCAGGATAAACCTGTGCCCAGATGCTGTTTGGGGATCCATGGGACCAACAATGTCAATCCCCACCCTTTCAAAGGGAACCCCACCACAGGTAGTGGTATCAGAGGGGCCTTTGTAGTGCCACCTGCCTTGCCACTGGCCTGGCAGGTTACACAGGAGCGACAAAACTCCTTGGTGTCTTCAGACATGTGGGGCCAGTGAAAGTGAGGGACAATTCTGTCCCAAGTCTTGTTCTGGCCCAGGTGACCTGCTAAGGGAATGTCATGGGCTAGGGTCAATAGGAAGCCCCTGAACTTCAGAGGTATAACCAACCTCCTGGTGGCACCAGGCTTGGGGTCTCTACACTCTGAGTACAAGAGGCCATCATCCCAATACACTGTATGGGGACCACTAGCTTTCCCAGCAGCCTCAGCAGCAGCTTGCTGTCTGAGGGGTTCAAGAGAGGGGCAGTTCTGCTGCTCCTGGCTCAGATCTGCCCTGGAAGGGCCCCTGTCCCCAAGAACTCAACCTGGTCAGGTTCAAGCTCCTCTGGGACAGTTCCTTCCTCAGGACTGAGATCATCCCCTCAAGAGACTGATCTTCCTTCTGAGCCAAGGGGGAAGGCACTGCCTTTACCCTACTACTCCTCCTCTTGGATGGCACTTGGTCCATTTTTCCAGGATCCAAGGCCTGTTCAGTGTTAGACATTTTGCTCTGTGACCTGGTCACAGCAAACACATCTGCAGGGATGCCCAGCATTTCTGCATGGGTCCTGAGCTCCACTTCTGCCCAAGCTGAAGTTTCTAGATCATTGCCAAGCAAGCATTCAACTGGTAGGTCTGCACTTACCACAACCTTCTTAAGGCCAGTTACCCCTCCCCAGGAGAAATTAACAACTGCCAGAGTATGGTCTGTTCTGACATTGCTAGCATTGGTCACTTGGTACATTTAACCAAGTATAATCTGCCCAGGATCCACAAGGTCTTGTGTCACCATGGTGACACTTGCCCCTGTGTCCCTAAATGCCAAAGCCTCTTTTCCATTGATTAAGGGCTGTTGCCTGTACTTGCCCAGATTACTGGGACTCACAGAGGAGGTCACATCCATGCCTCCATCACAGACTAGGACAGCCTGAGTGAGTTCTCTGACTAGGTCAGAGCTCATCTCCTTACCCAGGGTCAACCCTACTAAACCCTTGGCCTGTGTATTCCCACCACCAACTGTAACTGCACTAGGGGGAACAGGTGCCTTAGGGGCATTGGTGGGGGCTGGAATAGAGTATTTGGACTTGGTGCAATCACTGGTCCAGTGTGTCTTTTGCTTACAGACTTTGCACCATGGTTTCTTTTGGCCTTTTCCCTTGTTAGACTGTGAATCCCACCTGAAGAAGATTTTTGGGGGCCTTGTGAAGACTTCTGGTCTTTACCCTTCTCCCCACCCTTATCAGAGTTTTTAGAATCTTGCTTCTTAGGGTCACCACCTTGGTTCTGTACCTTCTACCTCACCCTGGTTCTGACCCATTTGGCTGCCTTCTTTCCCAATTCTTGGGGAGAGGTCAGATCAGAGTCCACCAGGTACTGATGCAACAGCTGATTTTGACAGTTATTAAGAATCTGCTCCCTCATGATAAGATTGTACAATCCTGTGAAGTCACATACCTTACTGCCCATCAACCAACCTTCCAGAGCCTTAGCAGAACAATCCACATAGTCTACCGAGTCTTGAGTCTGTGCTTTTTGGGTATCTCTGAACTTTAACCTGTATTGTTCAGTTGTTAGGCCAAACCCATCAATCAGAGCACTCTTCAAGACTTTGTAATTGTCAGCATCCTCTTCTCTTACAGTGAGGAGCTTGTCTCTACCTTTGTCTGCAAAGGAGAGCCACAAGATTGCTGCCCACTGCTCCTGAGGGACCCTCTGTACTTTACAGACCCTCTCCAGTGCAGTTATCCATTTGTGGATGTCATCCCCACTCTGGTAGGGAGGGACAATCTTGCTCAGGTTTCTATGGTCATAAGACCTTTCCCTATCTCTGGGGAAATTGCTGCCACCATGGGACTCTAGTCCCATCTTTTTTCTTGCTTTTCAAGCTCTAGGGACTCCCTGTCTATAGCCAACTGCTCTCTTCTGAGCTTCAACTGAGCTTCTCCATATCTGAGCAGTCTCTCTTTCCTTTCATGAGAGGATTCCCTCCTATGAGAGGAAACAGAGGTCCCTATTGAGGTGTCAGAGTGGTTAGACTCCTGAGAAGGAGATCTAGGCCTTCTGGGCACACTCACAATTCTTCCTGGGGGGACAAAGGGGAGGTCATTCTGATCCTCCTCCTCCTCCACAGGAGGAATTGGGTTTTCCAGGTCAAAGTCATTTTCACCTTCCTGGCCAGTTTCAGAGGGGGGCCCTGGGTTTCTTAACCCCTGACCCCTTCCTCATCTTCTGTCCCACCCTGTCTGCCTACCCCTTCAGACCCTAGGGGTCTGCTGAGATCATCTGACAGTAGCACCTCCCTGAGGTGTTGGGTGCTGGCACTTTTGCCTGTCTTCAGCTTCCTAGTATTGCACAATGCTCTCAATTCCAAGAATGGGAGATTATCATACTTGGAGGGAAGAAGCCCACTGGCTTCTGGCAAGGACTCACTGGGTCCTGGCTTTGAAGACATTACTAGTGAGGTGTGGTGTATGCACTACCTACTCTAGTGTGGCCTACTAAACTCTCTTGAGTTGTAGAAAGGGTGTGCTATCCCTTAACACACAACTCTAAGTTCAGTAGAACTTACTGTATCCTAAGCTTGATTTATATGTACCTAAGGTACCCTTAGTGGTTTTCAGTTGATCAATTCAATTGAGATTATCTGGTAAAACAATAGCAAGCTGGAATCCCACACGCTGCACACCAATGTGAGAAGTTGGGCTGGTATATGCTGTCCACTAATTATAGTGGGCACCTTGCACCAGTCCAAACAACCCCTTATTGGAGATAGGTTAAAGACAACCTTTATTGAAAGCTATACTAGTGGTAGCTATGGAGAGCAGCCTTCAGGCTAAGTCTTGAAGGAATGTAAAGCAGCTTGTTTTACCAGTCTATAATCTCTTGAGTGACCAAATGAAAGAGGACCACACCAGGTATATATTTAAAATATATGTATTTAGTCTTAAACACACCCCTCTAGTCTCTTTATGAGGCTAGAGTTCGAAGTACATAAGTTATAAGTTAGTTATCAACAGTAATAGCACAAATACACGTTTGAGCCCTAGGGGCGTACCAAACCATACACCAATAAAGTGGTATAAGAACCACGACTGAGCTAGACACAGGGCCTAGAGCCTGTAGAAGTGCTTGGCCCTCAAGGAACCACCCAAGGTAGTGACACAGGGGACCCACGGGGGACGCGTGCAGTGTGAGAACACAGCCGCGAGCCGCCGTTGACTTCTATGGGGAATGTCGCGGTTGGAGTTTTAAAGAAAAGGGACACTTAGAGGAGGTCTTGGAGCAAACCCCTTTAGAACTAGGTTGTTCTAGAGTCTATACCCACGGGAGCACCGGAGTACTCGAGTTACCTCACCCAGGGAAGCCGGGTGCATAGGTGTCTTTCGGGGTCGGGTTTCGTCGTCGTTTTCAATGGCGATCTGCTGCAAAGTGCTGCTGGCGGCCAAGTCGAAAGTGTTCGGGTGGATCCAAAGGTGGATCGAAGATCTGAAGAACCTGAAAGCAGAGGGGACAGAGTCTGGGTCACTAGCCAGTGACCAGGAAGGCGATGAGCGGATGCCCACCGATGTCGGGTGCTTCAGGTAGGTTGACAGTCATCTTGGCTCTTCAGCCACGCGGTCCAGGAGGCGTCGACGACAACCAGGAGCTGGATTCGAGCTGTCCCACGACGTCTGTCGATTGCAGGGGTGTCGGCGACCGGATTGGATCCAACAAGCCTTGGCAACGGCAAGTCTCGTGGAAATAGAAGAAGGACGGTGGTGCAGACCAGCAAGGTCTGAGGGACTCACCCAGCGAGGGTAAGTCAGGGCACGCCTGGAGCAACTAGGGAAGCCCAAGGAAAAGAAGAGTTGCCTTCGGGAGGGCCCACTAGCCAACGGACTAGCGACTGCAAAGGAGCCTCGAGTGGACGCACTTGGAGCTGGCTCACAGGACACTCGTGGAGTGGAGGCCAGTGGTCTTCGGTGCAGTCGGTGCTGGAGGCGGGGGCTACTCGGAGCCCAAAATACAACTTCGTGGGAGACCAGGAAGAGGATGCACTTGCAAATGCGCTTGGTGGCCACCAGGGGTCACGGTTCCACGTTACCCACGACAGCTACGTGCCTCAGCTTTGCTGGGGACTCAGGGCAGCCTCGGGGATGTCTGGAAATCCACCTCTGGTGATGCAAAGACTTCGGCGTCCGGCGGGAGCTTCAGCGATGCAGACCGGACAATTGCTTCGTTGGTGCCTGCCAAGCAGGGGAGTCACTCCTTGACCCCAAGGGAGATTCTTCAGTCCTCTAATCTTGAAGTAGAGCGTCGAAGATCCAGGATTCTATATCAGAGTTTCGTCCAGGTAAATCTAAAGTCCTAAGGACTGGGGTCCCATACTTATACTAAGTTAGGGGGTTGGACATACTCTGGGGGCCCACCTATGGGAGGGTCAGGGAAGAGGGGTGGTTACACCCATTCCCTTTGTCCAGTTTCGCGCCAGAGCAGGGGCTGGAAGCCCCTGAACCAGTTTGAACTGGGGTATGCACAGGGACACCAAATGTGCCCCCAGTGCAGGACTTCAAAGCACCAGAGAGTGCTCTACACATTATCCTGTCTGGGGAGGTGGTTACACCTCCCTGGGACAGGAAACCTATTGTCCAGGCCTCCCCTGCCGGAGTTTCAGTCAGCAGCAGGAGGCCAGACCCGTGTCTGTGGCAGCGGCATCCATTTTGTGATGCCAGGGCTTGGAAAGAAGTTACCGGGCAGGCCGGTGTGTACATGTCTCTCCCTCTAGAAGGGTGGAATGCTACCCCCGCCGCCAGAACTGGTGGGGGGGTAGTATTCCAAGATGTTTGACACCAAACACGACATGTTTCCGTGCAGCCATCCCAAAGTTAGCATTTAACGCGAGGTTATAATGCGCTTAAGAGTATATGGTCAGGCTGCACTACAAACAGCATCAGAGAAGGGTCTCCGAACGCTGCAGAGGGGCTCTGCTCATGCAGGGGCACCCTCTCACATAGGAACCAAGCACTCTGCCTTCAGGATTGACAAGGCCTGCCATAGGAGTGACTTATAGGTTTATAAGTGTGTATGTATGTAGTGATATAGGTAACCTATATCACAGTAAGGGGTGCAGGCACCACCTTACCCAGGCTGCAGTAGCAGACCTGTGGTGTCATCTTGGATGGCCTTCCAGGGGTGGCACAATACATGCTGCAGCCCCTGGTAGGCCTCTGAGGTACCTATGCCCTGGGTACATAGTATACCATATACTAGGGACTTATAAGGGCACTTCAGATTCCAATCAGAGATGTGCTTAAGGCACATGGAAACCATTTTAGAGAGGAAGCAGCTAGGCTGGGGTTCTGATTAGCAGGGCCCCAGCCAGACTAAAGTCGAAAAACAGTGAAGCATCAGCAAAAAGTGGGGGTACCCATGTGAAGCAGATCCTACTCTCCTACACAACCCCCCAAACGTAGGGACATTAAACTAACCTTGTTCAGTTAAGTCTTCATGTTCTAAGTGGAAGTACCTAGAGAGTCCATCTGCATTGGCATGGTTACTCCCAGGTCTATGTTCCACTGTGAAGTCCATCCCCTGTAGGAAATGGACCACCTAAGCAGTTTGGGGTTTTCACCCTTCATTTGTTTTAGCCATAAGAGGGGCTTATGGTCTGTTTGAACAAGGATGTGAGTACCAAACAAGTATGGCCTCAACTTCTTCAGACCCCAGACCACAGCAAAGGCCTCCCTCTCAATGGCTGACCAACGTTTCTCTCTAGGGGTCAGCCTTCTGCTAATAAAAGCTACTGGCTGATCCTGACCTTCATCATTCAATTGTGACAGTACAGCCCCTACCCCCAATTCAGATGCATCTGTTTCGACAATGAACTTCTTGGAGTAATCAGGACTCTGTAGAATGGGAGCAGTGCACATGGCCTGCTTTAGGTCATCAAAGCCTTTTGACAGCTAACTGTCCACTGAACCTTTTTGGGCATTTTCTTGGAAGTTAAGTCATTCAGGGGTGTCACTATTGATCCATACCCCTTGACAAATCTCCTATAGTACCCAGTCAGGCCTAAAAAGGCTCTCACCTGAGTCTGGGTAGTGGGAGCAGTCCAGTCCATGATGGTCTGGATCTTGCTCTGCAAGGGTTGAACCTGGCCTCCACCCACAAGGTGAAGCAGATCCTACTCTCCTACAGCTCAGAAACACCATCAGAGAGGGGATTGATGGAGCAAGGACTCACAAATGAGACTTGCTCGGAAGCAATCCTCTCACAGTATTAATTTATTAATCTTTGTAAAGTTCGTACTAACCACTGCACACACAAATATAAGGAGAAGGAAGCTTGCCTATGTGTTTAAAATAACAATTAACGCTTGTCTATTCTAAAATGGCCGCTAAAGTGTGGGAAACTTATTGCGCATGTCTCAACCATATCACATGGTGTGACGTCTTTCTTTGCTTGGAGGGAAATCCTTGCTTCTGCGCAGTGTGTATTAAAATGGCTGCTTAATGTTTTCACGTGCTGCAGCTTGCTTACATGTTGCAATTAAACTGTGATATCCTAACGCTATTAATGCGGGATAGAATTTATAAATAAATGGGAATAGAGTAGAAAGAGTGGGTATACAGTGAAACAATTTATTTGTGATTTTAATATTTTCTTCTTTGACTTTTATTAGTTCGTAAATGGGCCTGGGGTTGGTGAACTGAAAACTCGAGAGACAATGGTTCTGCGCATGCGCCCTGAGTGGCTGCCCAGAAGAGCGGATGAAGTCAACCTGGACGTCGTCCAAGGCCATGACCTGATGGCCAACATTATTGTACCCACGATGTCCCTACCGAAAAGAAACAATTTATATGAACAATGTATTAAACTTGTCGTGAGACGGGTGGGAAATAAAGCAAATGTATTAATTATGATGGGCGGTATTTTAAAACAAAGGGCTTAAAGAAATTGAATTAAATCAATATGGTGTGAGGATCAACCCCTGTCCCCGTCCAATCAGAAGTAGTGGGCCCATAATTCTGCAACATTTAGGGGAGGTACATGGGTGTAGAAGGGTATAATAGATATAGAATTAGTTAATTAGAGGCAGAGACGATGCAGAGGAGCTCAGAGAACAGGCGTTAGCATTAGGACGCTCAAGCGGAGAAAATTCGAAGTTAGAGATCCATGACGAGCTGATCGATTGCAGACTGAACCGCTGTCCAGAGAGGTCCTGAGGTGGGGGCGGCGGAGTACCTTAGAAACAAGACACAGGAGAAATCGAGGAGAAGCGAAGTACCAGAGAGGGGAACGACGCAGGCGTCGTTGATAGAGAGGTCACCGGTCCTGTCCTGAACCTGGAGGAGGTCTTTGCTCTTCATCCTTCCTGGGTTCTACTTTTCCAACTCCTTGGCCAGGGGGTTTGGTTCTTGCACTTTTAGGTAAATACAAATGCAAACCTTAGTTGCACTGCTATCTCTATCTTCTCTTTTCTGAGGGACCGTCATTGATCGATAATTTGATTATTATGCTTCATCCTTGATATACGATTTAAGTATCATGTGGTTCTGTATTTACTCTGCTAAATATTTAGATAAACATTTTAAAACTTCCTGACTCAGTGATTATTTCAGGAATTATGAATTGTATTGAATGTCACTCATTTTAAACTTCCCAATTAGCAAAGGGTCCATTGGTAAGTCATTACTCTTCAATCAGAAAAGTAATTGGTAGCAGGGATTTTGATAAAGAGTACAACTGACCCACCAGCGGAAATTGCTAGCGTAGTATGAATGTATGGGCCCAAGTGAGTATTTTGTGTATGAATGCTTGTTGCTAGTAACCCGCTGGATCACAACCATTTTCACCTTGTGATTTGCCACAGTGAACTGCAAACGGATCAGTGAATATTAATACATGCACTAAGTGTCCACTCCACTCGAGACTCATAAGTGTTCCAACCGACACCGCACCGCAACAAATCTGTGTCGTGTGACCAACTGATATTATAACGCATCATTGGCAATCTTCCCTACATGCTGCTGTGTCTACCAACATGCCACACTTCCAAAGCATACCATTAGAACAAACGAACCCGACTGTGTCCACAGTGGAAACGTCGTCTATGACGCTTCGCCGATAACTGCATAAAATGACAAACCCAATAATTCTCAAATGAGTCACAACTCGAGTTGACAACCCGGTCTGATCTACCACGTCATTGCCATGATAACATACGCATTCTGGGGTTTTCAACATTCCTCTGAAACTCCCTACTGTGACACTTATTTCAACGGTGATCAATCCCGCATCTCATTCTTCCCAACGCTATGCCTGCACTTACGGTGTCTGACCCGACTCAACACTGAAAACGGACTACTCCATGGAAGAAAAAACCTAAAATGCAATCGCAAGGCGGCCATCTTGTAACAGCAGAATGCCCATAAGCTACCAACGTGCTTAGACAACATGAACTCCATCTAGATCTGACTAGAATCAATGATTGCTCATACATACCGAGATAACTGTGATTGTACAAGATACGAACGTTAGGCGGCGACCTTCGGGGGTTAATAATCACTTGTGATGTCCGTGCAATGTGCTCCATGCTTCAATGCCCACAGTGTAATGTTTAATACATACAGTTATTTTCTTATTCATAGACATCATTGCATTAGTTACTTTTTCACCGAACATACTGCCCAATCTGAATCCTACTGTGTGAGTGAAGCGATCCTCCATTTAGGCCTATTGCGTCAGGTTGTGGATCCTTATTTGAACCACTAGGCAAATATGTTGATTACGTTCTTCAGCCAATTGTACAATCTTGGCAGTCATACATACAAGAGACCACAGATGTTTTGAATAGATTGATGGATTTACCAAAAGTAGACATGAAAAATTGGATCTTGTGTACCATTGATGTGACTGCATTATATACATGTATCCCACTCCTTGAGGCAATGGAAGCAACAGAATGGACATTGTTAACCCAGACACCTCTGAGAGTCAACAAAGTGTTTTTACTTGAACTTCTGCAATTTTGTTTACAACATAGTTATTTTGAGTGGCAAGATGACTTTTTCAAGCATGGAGCACATTGCACGGACATCACGCATGATTATTAACCCCTGAAGGTCGCCGCCTAACGTTCTTATCTTGTACAATCACACAGTAATCTTGGTATGCAGAAGCAATCATTGATTCTAGTCAGAAATAGATTGAGTTCATGTTGTCTAAGCACGTTGGTAGCTTATGGGCATTCCGCTGTTACAAGATGGCCACCATGCGATTGCAGTTTAGGTTTTTTCTTCCATGGAGTAGTCCGTTTTCAGTGTTGAGTCGGGTCAGACGCCGTAAGTGCAGGCATAGCGTTGGGAAGAATGAGATGCGGGATTAATCACCGTTGAAATAATTGTCACAGTACGGAGTTTTGGAGAAATGTTGAAAACCCCGGAATAGGTATGTAATCATGGCAATGACGTGGTAGATCAGAACGGGTTGTCAACTCGAGATGTGACTCATTTGAGAATTATTGGGTTTGTCGTTTTATGCAGTTATCGGCAAAGCGGCATAGACGACGTTTCCACTGTGGACACAGTCAGGTTCGTTTGTTCTAAAGGTATGCTTTAGGAGTGTGGCATGTTGGTAGACACAGCAGCTTGTAGGGAAGATTGCCAACGTTGCGATATAATATCAGTTGGTCACAAGACACAGATTCGGTGTGGTGTCGGTTGGAACACTTATAAGTCTCGAGTGGAGTGGACACTTAGTGCATGTATTAATATTCACTGATCCGTTTGCAATTCACTGTGGCAAATCACAAGGTGAAAATGGTTGTTGTGCATGATTCTTGATAACGCATACTATTAGTTTGTTTTACATAATTGTGATGTATCATAAGGTAACAAATTTTATGTTATTTTCATGTTTAGTTAATACAGTGGCCCCTGAAGAAGGGACGTCCAGTCCCGAAATGCATTGGGCAAAGGCAACTCTGTAAAGTGGATTGTACAGATGAAGATTGCTTCATTTCATTATAAATGGTAAAGAACATTAAGTGACATTGTTGAAAAGGATTACACAGATGGTGTAAATTTTGATTTCTTCTTTTTTCAAACTGTGAAAAATGTATCTTGAACATTTGAATACATGCATCATTCGAAAAAATAATTGGTTGTGTGTAAACATTCTTTGAAAAATTGGTATATAAAATTGAGGTTGGAGATTGTTTAATACATGCTCACATTGTTGACACAGTATGTTAAATACACTAGGCAGTGCACACAAGGCCTCAGGCACAACTTGGTCCTGAATATTTTTTCCTGTCATAGATACTGTCATTTCAGCCTGAGTCCTGCTGTTTACCTTGTCTGGCTCACCGCTTCCCCTAATGTCACATGGCATCTGACCCTCTTTACTTATAGTTAGGCTGCAATGGGTGAAATGTCTGATATTTATGTCTCCCTTGTATTCATTGTTTGATTTTGCTCAGGTGTGCCATTCATAGTTGTTGAAATGTCACTCATAATTGCACTGAAATTATGGAAATGTCACACATAGCAATCTGAAACCTTGGCAGCTATGTATTCCCTGGAGCCAAAGGGCTTCAGCCTTGAAGCTCCCGGGGCTAACTTTACCACCACGTCATCTGGGGGTGGAGTTCATTGCCAAAGGTTCTGGCTTTGCGGGGCTGATCACCTCACGGACCTCAGGGTTGCGAGATCGTCTGCCTGGCAAAAACTGATTGATGCCGGCCTGCTTGTCCATAGCTAAGCATATGCATGATCACAGAAAGTCTGGAAAAAGAAAGCAAGTGAAGGGTTTAGTGCTTTTCCAGGCTTTCTGTGATCATTCATACATCAACAGGGCAGGAGAAAGAGGCAGCAGGTTTTATGGACATATACTTTTTCAAATCAAACCACATAAGGGATAAATTAGAAAGGGTGCAGCCGGGAAGCCATCATTGAGGAACCGCCACTGCCTGTCTGGTTGGCTAGCTCCAGGAGGGCAGGGGTTTCAGCACAGAAACATGGCCTCTCAGTAGGTATATGTAGCAATAGGACCTGGCTCTTCGAGCAGTAGCAGCACCCCTCCCCCCCCTCAGCGCCTTGAGACCCTCACGGGTATGTAGTGCGCTCTACAAATGCTATGATTGATTGATTGAATAGGAGGGGGAGTGGTGAGTGATACCAGCACGCATGGCCAACACACCCTGAGCGCCTCTTAAGTGTTAGAGTCATTTGGAGATGGACAACACTAACAGTGACATACTGCCCACTTTCACAGGTATTTCATTTGCTGCTGGGTGGCAGGACTCTGAGTGAGCAGGAAGGGTGATATGGGGGGTGGGGTAGTAACTTGCCCTGGGCACTAAGATAAGGTGGAAGGTTGACATAACTCATAGCTTGCAATAACCTATTACAAGTGAGTGGTGACAGAATGTATAACTCGCCTGTAATAAGAAAACAAACTGCTTTATATTGTAGGGGCGATATTAGAATCACCATGATTAGATTATGATTAATGACGCAGCACCTTTTTGCATCCTTAAGCACTCCTGTTTGTATAATTAGAGCATAGGCTGGAATGCTTCTTCATGCATTTGCCTAAAAGTGACTCCATGGATTTTATAACTAGGTTATTGTGCTGTTTTTGCTGATCACATGGTTTTTTATATTGTTTCATAATTTGTGAGGGCAGTAATGGAACCTGGGAAGGCTATTCTAGCAGCCATTCCAACGCTGAGAACAGCTATGAACCAGGTGCTACTATTTTAGCAACATGACTGTGCAAGGCTACATTACAAACCATGACAGTCTTCCACAGGAAACACTGACAATGTCTGAGAAGTGCAGAGAGAACATTTCCACCACATTAAGGACATTTTAAATATGACTAGTGAAAGGTAAACGCAATTTGGCGTTACATTTCCAGTACCCACATTTGCGATAGCTTTACCACACTCCTGCCATGGCACAGTGGATCTTCCAGAAAGGATATTTCTCCATCAGGCAGATGGAAAAAATCTTCCTCCATGGTGAACTACTCAAATTTTGGAATTTGTCTGTGGCTGGAATGCAGAGGCTGTGCATTTGGGATCCTGGTCGTTTGGTAGATGGGTCTTTTCTGAATGGTGAATGGTTAGAAGAGGAATAAGGCAGATGATGACATTAAGGGTCAGATTTACTAACACTTTCTTTGTGCCAAGTTTGCGTCACAAAAGTTTTGAATTGGAATTTACTTTGCAGTGCAAATCGTGTTATGTGTTGGACAGTTACCCTAAAGTAACACTTTGTGTCAAAGAAACATTGCATGGGTGTCATATGGGCATTCCCAGGCAACCACCCATGGATTTTGACTCAAATAGCTATTTATTAACATTGGCAGACAGAGCTTTGCATTAAAAACATATGCCTCTTCGAGGCAGGTATAACGTTTAAGAAAAGTTCTCTCAAAACGTTTTTAACGTTGCATGTGTGCTGTACTGTACAGCACATATACAAAGCGGGAAAAGTGTTCAACTTTGACAAAGCATAGTATTTTGTACTGGAAGGATAGCCTTCCAGTACAAAACCTATGCTTGCCATCACATACACAACATTATACTATGGTAACAACATTACAGTATGGTGTGTTGTCACAAGGCAGCTTAGCATGCGTCCATGCTAGGGCAGAGAGCAACAGCACTGCATGTTAGTAGATGTGGCACTGTTCTGCTCTTGCCCTTTCACACAACGCAGAGCATCAACTTTGGTTTCTGCACTGCTTTGCATGGAAACTTGGTAAATCTGCCTCTAAGTACTTTCTCATGAATATCCTACCACGTCTCAAGATTATAGAGATAAAGTTGGAATCAAGAGAGTCCAGATCTGAATTTGCACAAAATTTCAATCTGCGTGGGCTGTGATATGATGTTGAAAGCAGTGAAAAGGTCAAAGTAGATGAGTAGGCTTAAGGCGTTGAAGGTGAATATGTGACGTTGCAACGCATGCGTTTACAACGCGTGCCTTTACAATGCAGTCGTTACAACGACCGCATTGTTACCACGCATGCCATTACATCGCAAGTCGTATCAATGACTTGCTGTAGGGGGCGCGCTGGACTTAGGAATAGTATTAATTACTATTCTCACTCCAGTTTGTGCAACAGCAGGGAAGGTGTTGGATTTAAAATCCAACACATTCCCTGGTGTTGTACGTCCCCTACAGCAAGTCGTTGATACGACTTGTGATGTAATGGCACGCGTGGTAACATCGCGGTCGTTGTAACAACCGTGTTGTAAAGTTACCGCGTTGTGGAGACAGCGTTGTAAACGCTGTTTCCCGTTGAAGGTAGTTGTGTCCTGGATGTCTTCAGTGATGTCTATAGAAATGATTTTTAAGAGGGGCACCCAAAGGCCCATCAACAAAACTGGTGGGCCACCTACAATGGACAAATGTGAAGAGTGGCTGCACACCCACATGTATGCAGTTAATTTGTGTGTGTGTGTAAATAACCTTCCCCCTTCCAAATTATTCTTTAATCATTCTCCCTTTCAGCCTCTATTTTAATGTATTTCTATCATTCTTCCCTTCAGTCTTTTTCCTTTTTTTTAAACTGCTATCACGTCTTCTTTTTCCTTACATCACATGTGATCTTTCTTTTACTTCCTCTACAGGCTTACCTAATGAGCTCAAAGTTCTGCTTTCTTCTCTTCTTTTAAAGTATTTTACATTTTGCTAATAGACTTGGTGCTGGGGCTAAAGAGGGGGCCTGGTGGAATTCAGGTGGGGTGCAGGCCACAGATGGCTCCGCCCTGGTGATGCTACTAAATTTCTTCACATATTGCGACCAGTTCAACTTCAGTACAGCATTTTGATGAGAGGCCAGATCAGTGATTGATATGTTTCAAGGAAGAGTTGAACCTGGTTACAAAGCTATTTCTAGGATTTTTCAGCTCGAGTATAAGCCGGCCATGAAGTAGGAGCTGCCTACTTCTATGGACACAAGGAGATTTTCTTGAGGACGTGTTGAGGATGTATTGTTTGAATGATTTGGGCACATTTCTGGAAGCAATGTAGCTGAAGATGTTTGTGGGTGATGGCAACGGAATGACCATTCCCACCAGAAAGGGCTGCAGGGGTGGCATAAAAATGTCCAAACATGTTGTTTTGTAGTTCTTAATACTGGCCCTGTACCCACCCAATACTATTTTTGGAATTTAACTGGGGCTCCATGTGACTCTCATTTGCTCAGAACCGCACAATTTGTTTAAACAGGAAAGCTGAGATAACAAGTCAAGCCAGCCAGGAGTCGCGCAGCCGCGACCCAAGATGGCCGCCTGACGACGGAGCTCCGCATCGCACCAGACTTCGCGGTTGCTTCTAGAGCGGTTCCAGCGCCTTTCTTCTTACTATGCTGACAGATTCCTGAATCGGAATGGTTGCTCCTCAGGATGATACCTTTTTCAGCCTTCATTCTCTTGGAGAAACGATGTAATTTACAGGTGACTCTTTTAGCTGCCTAGCGGCCGCCATTTTGTTTCTCTTCCTGTCGTTTTTCTTCAAGTCTCCTCACATGGCGCCCTGCAACTCAATTTTCTCGACGTTTCCTGTGTGTGGCACGCATTTTCTTTGAATGAGCTCTTTTCAACATTGGAAGTCAACACTATCTGTCGAAATTACTGTTTTTGTGAGGTAATTTTGCCCTTTCGCATATATGATGCCAGCCTTTTCCTGTGCTTTTCATACCATACTTCATGGGTAGGAGCAAATACTTACTTCATCACACCAAAAGATTGAAGTCAAAAGCTCCTGCAGCTTGTGGTATCGACGTCACTTCCCCTAACACATCCTCTCACTTACCTGAGGTATCGACGCACAGGGTTTGTTCTACTAACGCAAAGAATCTCACGGCCATGGCATCTAAAGCGCAATTACCTGCAACTACCGGCAAGAGACTTAAACAAAATCCTCCCTCTCCTCCTAAATCTGTCTCTCCGGTTTCCCTGGACATTGTTTTGGAGGAAATCCGCGCCCTGCGACCCTTTATTGAGGAAACTAACTCTCGCCTACAAACCTTGGACAATAAATGGTCATCTATGGAGTCTCGCCTCATTGTGGTGGAACAACACCTTAACGAGGTACAGGATTCATCTTCTAGAATTTCCTCTTTGGAGAAGGAAGTCTTACAATTGAGAAGAGCGGCTGAAGACTTGGAAAATAGAAATCGTCGCAATAATTTACACATTTATGGTCTTCCTGAGGGCCTTGAAGGTGATGACCCTGTTGCGTACTTTGCTTCCTTCTTGCCACAGTTTTTGGGTCTCCCTCCTGCAACCAAACTGACTATACAACGAGCACATAGAACAATCTGGCTCAGCACCCAACTATAATCAAGTACAGTTTCAAAAAAATATATGCAATAATATGCAATCGTCAATGATTAAGCATCAGCACAGTGTCTCCCGACAAAATCAAGTAAGACTTTGATTTACTGAAAACAAATCCTTCCTTTATTATTTTGTTCCTTTATTCAAAATTCTTTAAAATCATGTCTGACAAATCCATTGAATTCCTGACTTTGGTTCACGTCGTCACGCGATTTCACATATATTCTGGGTCACAAAAAACCCTTATGCATTCCAGCGTTCACGACATATAATAATCGTGTGTGCTTTTCTATATCGCTCAACACTAAGCCTTGAAGAAGTCCCGTTGGGACGAAACGCGCCGCGTCGGCTATGAATTCTGTGTCATGATTTTAAAGAATTTTGAATAAAGGAACAAAATAATAAAGGAAGGATTTGTTTTCAGTAAATCAAAGTCTTACTTGATTTTGTCGGGAGACACTGTGCTGATGCTTAATCATTGACGATTGCATATTATTGCATATATTTTTTTGAAACTGTACTTGATTATAGTTGGGTGCTGAGCCAGATTGTTCCATGTGGTTTTGGTTTACCAAAAATTAGGGACGTAGGAAGGTCACGTTCCTGGCTCTTTGCACCATATCTTTGCTATAAATACAGAAAAACTACACTGATTAGTGCTGGTCCTGAGTGCCTTGACCTTCTGTTTTTTTGTTGTATACAACGAGCACATAGACTGGGCCCACATCTGTCTTCTTCAGCTGCTCCATCTAAAGCTTGTGGAGTAATTATTTTATTCCTACAATTCACTGACCTTTTGCTGATACTGAATACCGCTAAATCCAAAAAGCAGCTACTCTGGCATGGTACAAAAGTGTTTATCTCCCAGGATGTTTCTTCGATAACTGCCAAACGACGAAAAGAATTTCTGGATCTTCGTCCGGCTCTTCGTTCCTTAGGTGCAAGATACGGTTTGTTCCATCCATGCCTGTTTAGGGTCACCTTCCTCAATAAGACTTCCACTTTTGAAGGTCCGGCTGACCTCAGAAGATTTATTCAATCTCACTCTACTGCCTCAATGGAGACGGCTCCTCCTACTTCTGGAACTTGACTGTAGTAATCCTTTGTCCTACTACTGCATTGAATTCGCTGTTATGGTTTATACTGTTTGGACTCCATCGTTCTACTTGTCTTTATATGCATAACTCTTTATTTCCTTTTACAGGCTCATTCGGAGTTCACTGTGTTCCTCTCCATGTTCCCGCTCCTGCTCATGTTTATTTGATGTCCTGGTGTGGTGTGTTGCCCTTTTGTTGGGTGTGCTGTTTCCGTTGCCGCCTCTCATCCTTCCCCTTTGTTCCCCGTAAGGTACGTATTACAGTCGTCACTGTGACATGTACTGTCTCCTCTTGTTCTTATTCTCTCTTCCCTTCCTTTCTTTCCTCTTTTTCGTATTTTTCCTCTCTTTTTTCTTGACTGACTTGTATCCTTCTTCCTTTATGTTTCTTTTCTCATGTGACTTCTTATTATCTCTCCCTTTTCCCTCTCTTTATCTCTTACCTCATAATTTTGTTGTTGCATATATTGTTCTTTATGTATTCTTGATGGTTTTGCATTCAGAGTTATTTCCTGGAATGTGAAAGGTTTTCTTAGCCCAATTAAGAGACAGAGAATACTATCCCATCTTGCCTCTTATAATCCTGATTTGGTTCTCTTACAAGAGACCCACCTTACAGAACCGGAAACATTAAAATTGAAAGAAGGGTGGGTGGGTTCAGTTTTAGTTTCCCCTACTTCCAATAAGAAAAATGGTGTTATTATTTTATGTCACAAGAAACTGAATTGTAAAGTTGTATCGCAAGAGACTGATACAGAAGGAAGATGGTTGTTGGCGAAGTTGTTAATTAATAACATTTCTTTGACTGTGTTCAATGTTTATGGACCTACCCAACCTAACTGTTCCTTTTGGCCTCTGGTTACACAGAAATGTATTCAGTTTAGAGATGATTTCTTTATACTAGGAGGTGACTGCAATCAAGTTGTTGACCCCTTTCTTGACCGCCAATCTCAGGTACGCTTTATTTCTAATAAATCACACAAACAATTTCTCGACACTATTTCCCAACCACACCTAGTGGATGCTTGGAGACTCTCCCACCCGAGGCTCTTGACTTCTCTTTCTTCTCTCCTCCTCATAACTCTCTCTCCCATTTAGACTATATTTTTCTCTCTCAATCTTTATCTCAAAATCTATTATCTTCCTCTATTGAACCTATTGTTATTTCTGACCATGCCCCAATTGTAGCTGATCTTGATCTGCTCCCTCCACATCCCAGGTCCTCCCGTTGGCGTTTTAATAACTCTCTTCTTCTTGACCCGCTTTTTTCTTCTTCTTTCATCACTTTTGCAAACAAATTTTTTAAACTAAACAGTGACCCTAACTCTCCCCCCCCATATATTATGGGACTCCTTTAAGGCTACAGCGAGGGGTTTTATTATAGACTTCGTCTAAAAAAAAAGAAACGTTTCCTTCAACAACAAAAAGCTACCCTAGCACAGATTAAAGTCTTAGAACACAAATTCTATACCTCGTCGGCGGACTCGGTCCTACCAGCTCTTATCCGTGCTAAATTAGCCTTTAACAAGACCACGACTGATACTGCATCTTCTATACTTCTCCGTAGCAGCGCTCGATATTACGGAGGACGTAATAAAATGGGTAAACTTTTAGCGAACTATCTCAAGTCCCGTAAAGACAGTACTCTAATCGATTCTATCTATTCCTCAGAGGGTACTGCCATTCACAAAGATCAGGACATTCTTAATGAATTTATGCTATTTTATAAAGATCTCTATACCCCGGATTCTCCCCCTTCCACCTCCCTCATTCAATCTTATCTCAATAAACTCCCAACCCCATCTAATGACCACCTTAATCTTTCTGATCTTGAAACAGATTTATCCCTTAATGAATTATCTACTGCTTTAAACGTTTTAAAGAAAGGAAAAACCCCCGGCTCTTCTAATGCTGATTTAATACACCTTCTCTTTCTTTGCCCTTCAGTATCTCTCTTCTGGGGGAAAATATGGTCCTATATTTCTCGCTTGTTTAACATTCTCATTCCTTATTCTATTCCTCTTCTTTTCTCTGGGAGTTTGTTTGATTCCTTAGATCTTTTCACTCATAAACATGGTCTTTTTGACCTTATGTTAGCTTTAGCTTTTCAGCACATAACTCTTAATTGGAAAACTCTTACAAAGCTCTCTGTCCAACACTGGCGGAATAGTCTCTGCCATTTTCACCAACTTGATATTGCTTTTGCCTCCTCTTGCAAACTGATGGTTAATAGGGAGCTCTTCTGGTTGCCACTCACTACTTATTTAGATAAACTAGCGTTAAAAAATGATTCTCGTTTAAATGCAGAAAATTTTAAGCCTCCTTAAACATTTATTTTCTCTGTTCTTTTCTTCTAACCCTTGTTGGCTTATTGTTTTTTCTTAATTATATTATAATCATTGTTCACATTCCTTTGTAGATATGCAATATTATATTTTACCAATTTGCAAGAGTTGCCCCTTCCCCCCTCCCCCTTTCTCTTCCCCCCTTCCCTTCCCCCCCTTATTTCCTTATAAAACTTAAACAGCTTTCTTTTCTCTCCTCCCGCTAGCCATTTTACCGTTTTGTACTCACTTCAATATGTTATTCTCTGTATTGCTGGCCTTTTTGTATTTTCTGTTATTATTCAAATAAAGCTTTTTAAACATTAACAAGTCAAGCCAGGTTTTCCAGTCTCACAATTTAACCACATGGCCTGCCTTTGACTTCAGCACTCTGCAAAATCCTGGCCACTTTGTGTCACTGTTTAATTGTTATTGGCCCTGAGGTGCCTTGCCAAAAGAGGGATGCACAGATGTCGGCTTTCTTCAAACGTTAAGTCATCTGGTGCAGTAAACAATGACTGGTCCCCTGTTAAGTCTGGTTTTATACTACTGTCATCAAGACCTATTGTTACTGATTCTTTAGAGTACACAGGGTGGGCCTTGGATCAACCCAGAGCAGGAATCTCTCCCACCTCATTCTATTAGCTGTTTTGTACATGAGTGTTTCTTGTAGCAGGAGCCTCCATTGGAATAAATGAGGCATTTTTAACATCTGAAAAGCACACCCAATAATCACACTGTTTATCACATTCAGTTCTTTATTTCCGCTTTGCATTCTATACAAAATCAGTCCTTTTGGTATTTATTCCCATCTTTAGTCTGGATTTAATGCGCTAAACAGCATTTGGGCTTGCAACACATGCAAACATCATTTCTGCACACCTGTGTTTGCATGTGGTAGCATATTAAAGCCAGACCTATTGACTTTGCCAATGCATGTTAATACTGTCACTTTGATAATCATGTTGGTGAGAAGATCTAGGCTTGCGCCCCCTGTCCCAGGTCAGGGCCTGTTTCTTAAAATCACAAGGTCGGCACTGTTTCTGTTCCTATCCTGTGAAACTGGCATGAATAACAAAGTGGCTTCAGTAATTTCAAGGACTTTGGAAAGAGCATTAATCAGCCCCACGATATACTCAATTGGGTCCATTAGGCTAACCCGCTATTCCAGGCATGCTTAAGGTCAGCGTCTTGAATGAGGTGAGAGCTGTAAAGAACAGGATTTAGCACAACAATACTAATGGAAACCAAGTGAAAAAGTCACTTAACCTATCAATCTCTGCTCTTCGGGATAACACACAAAGACGCAGCATAAAAAAGCAGTTATTGAATGCTAAATCAAGGCGATGAAATGTATCTTATGAAATACTTTTCTTCAATTAACCTTCGTTGGAGAGTGTTCAATTATTAGTAAAAAATACTGCAATAATTTCCAGAAATGGGATTCTCACCGTCATATCCTTCCCACATTGAGAGCACAGCGGGGTTGTGCCGAAGCCCGGGAAATGTTCAGTTCTATTAAAAAAGACAGAAAAAGGAATACAAGCTCAGTGCTGGCCAGGTTCATTCAGAAGATGTGTGTGCTCCTACTCCTACTCGTACAGGTCTCAGAAACTCCTCTGACACAATATATATTTATATGTTATTGGTATAGGGTCACATTCCATTATAATGTTAATGTATTTCATGTGGTTTGTATTGCACCAAAATGCTGCTTTATTGCCACTTCAGAGGATGTTGACAGATTGTGAGCATACAGAACTTCAAAAATGGTGGTAGAGTTAGTAAAATACAGGCAGCTGCCGCAAACCAAGGGTGTAAACTGCATCAAGGGTGTCAATAGGTCTCCCATACGACTTACCCACCATAATATGGACCTTGGTAGCCCACAAAGACTACCAGGCGTGTCTAGGTATCCCCATGAAGGGCCTATTAAAGTGCCTCCAGCTACTAAAATGGGCCTTATCTAGACTATCACAGACAGGATACTTCATTACAGACCTGGCGGATATCCCATCCACTGTATGTATTATAGCCTTTGGCACTTGTAATATGAAGGATGGGATAGCTGCCATTTTTGCGACAGAGTATCCCATTCACCAAACCCTAAGTCTGCATCGTTAAACGTGTTGTCTCCACACAATTCCTGCCTTTTTGAAATATAGGGATAGATTTACTAACATTTTTGTGTTGTGACTGCGCCATTTTTGTGGCGTAACCACGATGCAAAATGTTAGTAGATAGAGGAAAATGCCATGAGGGGATTACCTTCATGCACAAAAATAATCCTGCTTACAACGCAAGCACCCTTGCAGCATGGTGCAAGGGTGCCTGCATTGGCGCTAGGCTGCCTGAAGTGAACCAGAAATATGAGAGCGTGCAAAAGTATGCCAAACAGCTGATTGTTCACTCAGTGTTCTTTGGTACAATCACTATAGAAGCTTAGAGTTCCCTTGGGGTTCAAACAGTGAAGCCCGCGGTGGAGCATATAATGCTGGCAAGGTGATGTTTTGACCGGTAACTAGACACAATATTGAATCAAAAATATAGAATGGACAGAATATCGAAGTCAAAATATAGAATGGACATAATATCGAATGGACATAATATAGTGGTTAATAATATCGAAATGCAGGTAAGTAATATCGACTGTCAAAATATCGAAGTACATAATAGAGGCATTAAAATATATCGAATTTTTAATAATATCGATTTTTTTTGTGTTATGTATGTTAGTATATGTGTTAAAAGTGTATATTATTTTTGTAATGTGTTTATTTTTTTTAAAGTAATTAATTTTATGTTATTTAATTTTTGCGTAATTTAATTCCGTAGCGGGTTGTGGGTTTATAGGGGAATAGGGTGGGAAGTAATTTAATTATAGTAAATTAAATATGATTTATTAGGAATTATTAATTATTTTTAATTGAATTTTGCGTTTTAGTTCTGTAGTGGGTTGTGGGTTTATAGAGGAATAGGGTGGAAAGTAATTTAATTGTAATTAAGTAAATATTTATTTGTATTTATTTGTATTGATAATTTATTGTTAATTAATTATTAATTGTTAATTAATTTTTATTAATTGGTAATTAATTTTTATGAATTGATTAGTTGATAATTATGTTAATTGTATTAATTTATTATTTGGAGCGGGTTGTGGGTTTATAGGGGCATAGGGTGGGAAGTAATTTAATTGTAATTAAGTAAATATTTATTTTTATTTATTGGTATTGATAATTTATTGTTAATTAATTATTAATTGGTAATTAATTTTTATTAATTGGTAATTAATTTTTATGAATTGATTAATTGATAATTATGTTAATTGTATTAATGTATTATTTGGAGCGGGTTGTGGGTTTATAGGGGCATAGGGTGGGAAGTAATTTAATTGTAATTAAGTAATTATTTAAATTATTGAAATTATTTTTGTGTATTGATAATTAATGTATTGTTAATTGGTAATTATTTTATTACTTATTACATTTTTGGTATTGACAATTAATTGGTTTTTAATTAATTATGAATAGGTAATTAATTTTTAATAAATAATATTTATTGGTATTTATAATTAATTAATTATTAAATATTTTGTAATTGTTAATTAATTGTAATTAATTTTTTATTGGTATTGATAATTAATTTATTTTTATTTAAAAATGAAATCATTACTTTCCCTACTGTTGCACTCCCTGGAGTGGGAATAGTAATTTTTACCCCTACGCTATCCAACACTTTCCCTACTGTTGCACTCACTGGAGTGGGAATAGTAATTTTTACCCCTACGCTATCCAACGCTTTCCCTACTGTTGCACTCTCTGGAGTGGGAATAGTAATTTTTACCCCTACGCTATCCAACGCTTTCCCTAGTGTTGCACTCACTGGAGTGGGAATAGTAATTTTTACCCCTACGCTATCCAATGCTTTCCCTACTGTTGCACTCACTGAAGTGGGAATAGTAATTTTTACCCCTACGCTATCCAACGCTTTCCCTACTGTTGCACTCTCTGGAGTGGGAATAGTAATTTTTACCCCTACGCTATCCAACGCTTTCCCTACTGTTGCACTCACTGGAGTGGGAATAGTAATTTTTACCCCTACGCTATCCAACGCTTTCCCTACTGTTGCACTCTCTGGAGTGGGAATAGTAATTTTTACCCTCCCGCTATCCAACGCTTTCCCTACTGTTGCACTCTCTGGAGTGGGAATAGTAATTTTTACCCCTACTCTATCCAACGCTTTCCCTACTGTTGCACTCTCTGGAGTGGGAATAGTAATTTTTACCCCTACGGTATCCAACGCTTTCTCTACTGTTGCACTCACTGGAGTGGGAATAGTAATTTTTACCCCTACGCTATCCAACGCTTTCCATACTGTTGCACTCACTGGAGTGGGAATAGTAAAGTTTACTCTCCCGCTATCCAACGCTGATGTAAATTTATTTTTAGAGATTACATATATTATTTATTAATTTTAATATGTTTTAATTAATTTTAAGTATGTTTTATTTAATTATATTGATTATTTAATTAAGTTAATATTACTTTTAACATATTTAAAAAATTCGATATTTTTTACAAACTGGGGGGCATATTAGCAAGACTGGCGAAAAAATTATCGCAATTTTAGCGGCAGGAAACTGCCGCTAAAACGGCGATAATGGGCTTGCTAATATGCGTTATAGAATTCAATAGAAGCCCAGGTTAGATGTCCTGCACATCTAACCTGGGCTTCTATTGAATTCTATAACGCATATTAGCAAGCCCATTATCGCCGCTTTAGCGGCAGTTTTCTGCCGCTAAAGCGGCGATAATTTTATCGCCGGTCTTGCTAATATGCCCCTATATTTTAAACGACTATATTCTGTCTTCGATATTTTTGTACTTACCTGTTTGTAGATAGGGAATCAATATTCTGATCTTCGATATTTTGGTGTCGATATTCTGTCCATTCTATATTTTTGTTGTCGATATTTAGTCAGTGATCCGTTTTGACCGACGTGGAACTTTAGACAAGAAAGATGCCTGTGTCTGCAAAACTAGCTTGTCTGGGAAAAAGGTGGTGTACGGCGGTTTGACACATGCCTCGCTGATGTTATGGCAACGAGGAACACTATCTTGAGGGTGAGAAGCCACAAGGGACAGCTGTGAAGCGGCTGAAAGGGAGTGCTTATCAGAAACGTGAGGACTAATATAAAGTAACCCTGTGGCATGACAAAAGGAAAGGAAGGAAACAAATGTAGTAAACCTTTCAAAAGTGCATAATACTTGGGCACTTAAACAGTGAAGGCTGATCAGGCAACTGCATAGAGGCAGAAAGAGCCAAAAAGTACTCTTTAACTGTGCCCTGAGCAAAGCCCTCCCGTGCTAAACAACAGACCATCAGATAACTTTACTTGGAGGGGGTTTTTCTGCTGAGTACCACACCAAACCAAAAATTTGTTCCAATGTCATGCGTATACAGTTTTTTTCGAGGGACGCCTGGCTGCCAAGATAACATCAACCACCTCCAGAGGAAGGTCGAAGGTGTTCAGCTGTTACTGTACAAGTCTCAAGCATGAAGGGGGAGATTGCGAAGGCCTGGGTGCAGAGCCCTGCCCGACTGCTGCGACAGCAGATCCTCCCAGAGGACCCAGGACCCTGATTGGGAGGACAGGTGCTCGAGGCCAGGAGTTCTGGAAACCATACTCTCTGTGCCCAATCCAGGGCCACTAGGATGACTTTTGCCCGGTCGGTCCTTATCTTATTGAGAACTCGGGGCAGGAATGGTATTGGCGGAAAGGAATACAGGAGCCCCAAATTCCACTTGACTCAGAACGCGTCTCCAAGTGAGAGACACCTTGGAAACTCCAACGAGCAGAAGTGCTGACATTGCGTGTTCTCGCCAGATCGAGCTAAGGTTCTTCTCTTTTGCAGAAGAGACCTTGTGCTACCTCTGTGTGTAAATGCAACTCGTGATACACTAGATGGTAATGGCTGAACTCCTCGGCCCTGGCATTTAGCATTCCTACCAGGTTATTCACCACCAGAAAAATTCCCTGGTGGACCAACCATTTCCAGAGGTGCAGGACCACCTGGCACATGGTCCATGACCCCACCTTGCTTGTTTGTTGCAGTACCACATGGGTGTGCTGTGGTCTATCAGCACCTGTACCAGCCTCCTCTTGATAGACAGAAGGAAGGCTTTCAACGACAAATGGACAGCCCTCAGCTCCAAAAGGTTGATATGGAGCCAGGGCTCTGCCAGAGAGCAGAGGCATCAGATCTCCACCTCACTCAGATTGCTACCTCAATCCAGAAGTAATGCATTGGTGCCGATTGTGAGCTTTAGGTGGGGAAAGGAGAGAGGTCTGCCTCTGAGCCACTCGTGGTCCAGCAACCACCGTTGCAAACTTTTTGAAGTCTTCTCTGAAATATGAATGTGGTTGGAGAGGACCCCTTTATGTTGGGTACACTAAGAGTTCAGATCCCACTGCAGAGCCTGCATTTGCCACCTGATGTGCTTGACCAGTGGGATGCAGGAGGCCATCAGTCTCAGCAGGCTCAGAGCTGACCTCATTGTAATCCAGGACCGAGGGTGAAATATCAGGATCGCAGCCTGAATGTCCTGAACTCTCTTTCTCAGGGCAAAGTTACAAAACCCAACCATGTCCAGAATGGCTCTGATGAAGGCGAGCATCTGAGAAGGAGTCAGGTATGACTTCGGCATGTTGATAGTGAACCTCACAGATGACAGGAGGTTTGCTGTTGTTTTGAGGTGGTTGACAACTGCCTAAGGTGAGCCGACCTTCAACTGCCAGTCAGCGAGATAGAGGAAGACTGGATCCTATGACCTCCAAATATGCGCCGCTACCACCGGCATCACTTTTGTGAACACCCGAGGGTAACTGGTGAGACCAAATGGGAGCACAGTGATCTGGAAATGCAGCCACGTTCACGATTCATTGTAGCTCGGACTCCACTAATTCCATTGGGTGTGCTATTAGCAAAGGCACCAGTGTCGCCATTCGCTGCCACGCTTTGCTGCAGTCAATCGGTTTTTCAAACAATGTCCATTTGTCCCTCATGGACATGCCTTTTGATGGGAGTTGCCTGTTTTGCGATAAGACAGATTCTACTCTTGAGCAGTTCAGGAGAGTACAGCCATTGCACACTCTCTGGGCTAATCTACCACACTGCTCCAACTGCATCAGCTCTATCGCTTCTTTAGCAGCTTCGGCAAAGGTACCCCATGCTGTCAGCCAATCCAACCTCAGCAAAGTGCCCAGCAGTTTTGCGGTCGAGGCCATGGTGACCGCTGCCCCTGCTGTCAAGGTCAATGTGCTGTCCAGTCCACTTGCCCCCTTGCAGCCCACCCGCCAAACCCCTATAGTGTACCCTTCCCTTAGTGGAGCACAGAAACCCGGTGGGAGGCAGAATCTGATGGTTCTTGCCAGGTTCTTTTTCATTCTGCTGCACCTTTCACCTTCCCCCCAACGACTGACAGAGGACCATGTGTCCATTTGTGGCAGCAAGTTCAAGCCCTTTTGGGCAAAGGGGCTATCAAGAGTGTCTTCAGCAAAAAGAGCGGATGTAGAGGGCCCTCGCATTCCTATTGGTTCGCATGATTTTGTAACCTTGACATGGGCAATTTCTGAAATAAAATAGACAGCGAATTGACCAGAGGCAATTTTAAACACACCACCTAATCTACCACTCCTCCCACACCTCAGAAAAAGGCACCATCCCTCTGTTTGGTAAGCACTAGACATTGAGATAAGAAGGTCTCTGGCAAATACCTCCCCCTCAAGGGGCCCGCTGTGTATTGCAGGGCCCACCCATCGAGGAGTATAACCCGATGATGAAGCATACCACTCTGGTGGGTGAGGGCCAGGGCGGAAGTAATTGGAAATGTGTTTGAGTTTGTCCTGCTTGTAGACGCCTGCACCACCAAGCTTTCAAGGAGGGTGCTGGGATAAAAATACAGGGTCGCCTGGGGGTGGGCGGAGGTGTGTGATCTGTTGTTGACCAGAGAGCCAGAGCACGGTTTGGCCCACACTCCCAGTAAGGTATCCATGAGTGCCTCATTAAAAGGCAAGAGGGGCTCAGTGGTTCTTTGCCCCAGCTGGAAGACTTCTGTCAGGACATTGGTCTTGATTTCCAAGGTGGGGAGCTGGAGATCAAGAACTTCGGCTGCCCTATGCATGTAAGAAGCTTTCTCCTCAGTGGCAGGACCAGAGGGTGAGAGGAGCCCGATTCAAGGGAGGTATAAAAGCCACTAACTTCCTGCAGGTCATCATAACAATTGTCTTCATGATATGGGTGTCCCATCTCATCATAGTCATTGTCTGAATCCATGCCAAACACGGAATGCAGGGAACAGGTTATTTCTTTTGGAGGTTGCAGATCAGGGGAAAGGAAGTGGACCCTGTACAGCTGCCAAGCTCGCCCTTGGTCGAAGTCGAACAGGCACTGACTCAGCATCAGAGTATCATAGAGAACATAGGCCCCTTGTCTTCCAGCGTTGACGGACTCGGAATCAGAGAGGACAATAGTCATCTCGTCTTCTGGCATCGGTGTCAGAGTGCTGAGAACCAGCATGGATCATGGCGCCAGAGGCAGAGTTCAAACTGGAGCTGGCGGTGCTGTGATTGTCTGAGAGGGTCCAACTGGTATTGAGGGGGAACCCGCCGGCAATATTCCAGGTGGAGAACCTCTCAGTTCAGTGGAAGCTGAAAGCATGCTGTTAGAAATAGGGGTCTCTAGTTGGCAGAGGTAGGTACCTTTGTCCAAATAGGGACCCTTGATTCTAGTCAGGGTAAGGGGATACACTTCTAAAATAACCCCTGCTCACCCCCTTGATAGCTTGGCATGAGCAGACAGGCTTATCTCAGAGGCAGTGTGTAAAGCATTTGTGAACACATACAGTAATGCAGTGAAAACACTACAAATGGACACCACACCAGTTTAGAAAAATAAGTCATCTTTATCTAAACCAAACAAGACCAAACGACAAAAATCCACAATACGGTAATAAAAATATGACTTTCAAATGGTAGAAATAGTTCAGTTCAAAGCAAATTGCAGATGCAACACTTTTCACACAAAGTACCTTGATGCGTCGCGCACACAAACAAAAAGGGTCGCAGGGAAGGTGATGAGTCGGTTCCTTACACTCAGGGAAGGTGATGCGTCGGTTCCTTGCTCCAGGCGAGGTGATGTGTCAGTTCCTTACTGCTGCGCAGGAGAGGTGATGCGTCGGTTCCTTACTGGAGAGGAGGTGATACGTCGGTTTCATACTGCATGAGGAGGTGATGCGTCGGTTTCTCACTGCGTCCCCCAACGATGCGACAGACTTGGCGCCTCGATGCAATGCGACGATCCGTCACGATTCGTGGGTTCTGGCAGCTGAAGAGCAGGCCTTGCGTCAGAATCGGTGCAGTGATCCCAGACTTCGGAGATCGGTGCACTCGATGCAGCGTGCAGCGATTTCTCGAGCCGCGGGCAGGCGCTGCGACGATTTCTTCGGCAATGTGTCAGAAACAGGTGCGGATGCGTTGCGCTTCTTGAAGTTGCGTTACTTTTCTCAGCTCCCAGCGGCAAACAACCTCCAGAGCTCCAAAATAACATCAGACACCTCTTAGCAGGTCAGAACTCCCAGCAAGGAAGTTCTGGCGAGCTGGTGGTGAAGACTTTGTGTCCCTGAGACTTCAGAACAGGAAGCAAGCTCAATTTCAAGCCCTTGAAGATCTTCCTCAAGTAGGGGACACAGCAAACAGCAAAGTCCTTTCTCCTTTCCTTGGCAGCAAGTAGCCACTGCAGGCCACCCCAGACAGCAAACAGCACTGGGGCAGTATTCCTCCTCAGCTTCTACGGCTCTTCTCCTTGGCAAAGATTCCTCTTGATTCCCAGAAGTGATCTAAAAGTCTGGGGTCTGGGCCCCTCTTTTTATAGAGTAAATCTCTTTGTTCTCTCCTGGCCCAGGGCTCTGAGCCCAGTCCAAACCAGTTATGGGGGGCACTTTTCAAGTGCACAACAACCTCCATTGTCAGGGTGAGCCCTGGCTCCAGACACACCACAGGGGGGAGGAGCCATCACTGTGGAAGGCAGGCACAGCCCTATTCAGGTGCTGGTGCTACTCCTCCCCCCCACTCCAAATGCAGACCATGCCTATTCAGCCTAGCGCTGACTCATCCAGACTCTCTAGAGCCACTGCACATCCCCATCCCCTGTCACTCCAAAGTCAGACAGTCAATACACATCCTAGCAGAGGCACACTGGATGGCTATGCAAGAAAATACCTACTTTCTAAAAGTGATATTTTCAAACACAGAATGTAAAAATCACCCTCACTAAAAGATGCATTTTAACATTCTGAGTTCAGGCAAACTAAATTTTATTTTCCTATCTGGTTCCTAGGGGCTGTTATGCTTATAAGATGTTATAAGCAAACTCTCCATTCTATCCTATAGGAACAGATAGTCTTACAATAGTGAAAAACGAAATTGGCAGTATTTCACTATCAGGACATGCCACACACATCAGGGCATGTTCTACCTTTCACATACACTGCACCCTGCCCACAGGGGTACCTTGGGCCTACCTTAGGGGTGACTAACATGTAAGAAAGGGGAAGGTTAAGGCCTGGCAAGTGGGTGCACTTGCCAAGTCGACATGGCAGTATTAGACTGCACACAGGCACTGCAATGGCAGGCCTGAGTTATATTTGCAGGAGGCTTATGTAGGTGGCACCACTAGTGCTGCACGCCCACTAGCAGCATTTGATTTACAGGCCCTGGGCACACACAGTGCACTGTACTAGGGACTGACTAGTAAATCAAATCAGCCAATTATGGAAACACCAATCCATACATACAATTTACAGGGAGAGCATATGCACTTTAGCACTGATCAACAGTGTTAAAGTGCCCAGAGTCATAAAACCAACAAAAACAGGTCAGAAACGGAAGGCCACAAAGCAAAAAATCTAATCTGGGGATAAACCTGCTGTAAAAGCCAGGTCTAACACAACCCCCTTCCGCCTAAAGCCAGGGTAGACTAATCAATCTCTTGATGGGCTTCCCTGGTTGAGGTGATAGTACCTAGACCTGGCCCACAACAGCGGGGGCACGTTCTGGTTCTACGCCTCTCTGAACCCAGTTGGATCCCTCTGTCCATACTCTCAGGGCCCACTAAGCTAACCCATGGGGAACCCTTATCCTCACCTGTGGACACCATCTGTGCAGCACCTAACCTTAGCTTGCTCACTGGTGTGTCCCAACAGGCAGACAGTACCCACATGGCCAACACAGTGGTGTGGCCCAGTCCACCCCCGGGGTGTGACTCCTGTCCCCCTCCAGGGGCCACTCTGTCCACCAGGACAGCAAGCCACAGTGGCTACTGACAGTTGTCAGTGATGAGACCCAGGCCTTATGCCTCTCAGGGCTCTTGAATCTCTGTGGCATCAGATAGTGGGGGGCAGTAGCCACAGGTGCCTGGCACCCTTTGTCCACTCTCCCTCCTGTCAGATCAGGGATGGCATCCTGATACTGATACACCAGCCCCGGGCCTGTACCCGGCGGCTGGACAGGAGACTGGGGTGGCCTTTCCCACATCTGGTTCTCCTCCTCGGGGCTCTTCACCCTCCCACCTGGAGTGGTACCCCCTTCCAGAAGTGTCAGGGCACCTGTGGCAGGTGTCCTGCACAATTCGCCCACCAGTTCAGGGGTTCTATCCTGCAACTGAGATCCCAACCTAGGGCCTGTACCCTTAGACTGGGCAGAGGTCAGGGGTGAGGCTGCCCTCTCCCGCCCCTCACTGGGTCCCTGCACCCTCCCACCTGGAGCGGTGCCCCCAGAAGACAACCCGGTAGGGGTACTATTAGCAGTAACCCATTCCTCCAGGTCAGGGGGGACACCCTGAACCTGGCCCTCCAACCCAGGGTCTGTACCCTTAGGCTGGACCTGTGCTTGGCAACCCAGGACTTCTGGGGGAGTACACCAACTCCCCCCCCCAAGGGAAACCCACTCCTCTGGAGTTGTGTAAGAGTCTGCCTGGCGCAGGTCTCCAGTCTCCTGTCCACCTGACAGAGCATGAAGACCCCCCAGGCCAGAAGTAGCCTCACCAGGGTCAGTCCTGGGGGGCTCTGACCTCAGAGCTGGCAACCCCTGACCCACTGGTCCTTCCACTGGGGACTGCATCCCACCCTCACCCCTCTCTCTGGACTCACGCACCCCCCCAAATGGAGAGGTGCTGAAAGACACCAGAGCTGGTGGAATGCTAGTAACAGCAGTCTCCCACAGCTCAAATGACACCTTGGTATCCCCCTCAGGGAATGGCCTCCCGGTACAGACTAGGCCCCCTCCTGGTGTTCCCTCATGAAACCAACCAGGCCTTGAGACTGGGTTTCGGGCACCTCAGGACACAGCTCACTCCCACTCCTTCTCCTCTGAGACAGGACATGGGACCCTACACCCCTCCCACTACTCTGGGACCTATCTGGGCCATCACAACCCTCCCCTACCTCACTTGGCTGGGGGAAACCTGACCCACCTCCTTCAGGATCACCCCCAGATGCTTCTTCAGACCCTCCGGAATCCACCAAAAGGTCTGCCTCCAGTGTGAGCTCCCTGGGGTCAGAGAACTCATGCTCCACCAGGTGTTGGCATAGCTCTGGAAAACAGGGACTTAAAATATGCTCTCCACCAATTGAATCACACAGTCCCACACAGGTGTTAACCAAGCTACCCTTTGCCTCACCATCCAGTGCCTCGCACAAGTACCCCATATCACTCTCCTGAGATTGGCAAGACAGTGTCTGACTGTCTCTGTCACTCAACCCACACTCTGCTGGGTGGTCTCCACACTCACAGACCAGGACTTCTACCATGGGGGACCCCCTCTCCCTGCACCTCTCATCTATAGTCAGTAGAGTGTCCCTTCCACCACTAGGAATATGATCCCCTGTGCCAGTTCCCCAATACACTACAGGGACACTAAACACCACTGGAGCTACCTCATAAACCTGAACCCCTTGGTGTATGTCAACCCCCTCCTTCAAGTCAGGCGCCACATCTTTGGGTGTGTGTACTTCTTCCTCAGCACTAGATAACACCTTTTTGCTGCCACCATCTGAGCTGGACTCCACCTCCAGCCCAGCCAAGCTCACTTCATGAGCTACACACATTTCTTTTTCAGCTAAGGCTCGCTCTATCTCTTCGCACTCCCGGTCTAACTGCCTCACCCTCCTGTCATGAGCATGAATCCGATTCCTCCCCTCACGAGCCAATCTTTCCCAAAATGTTTCCTCCTCAGGGCCAATGCCATCTTGGTATTCTGGCTGGGGATCCTCCCCCTCAGATTCCTCCTCAGAGTCATCTGATAATGTTGCTTCCCAGCGTAGCACCTCATAGCTATGCAGGGATGCTTCAAGATCCTGCCTTGTGGATCTCCTCTTTACAGGTAGCCCCCCTCTCCTTGCAAAATACTTTTTGTTCCCTCATCTTGTAGATGTGCAGGTGGTAAAAGTTGACTTCCATTTTGACAAGGCCCATCAGGTGCAACAACTAACCAGAGTTCCAACAACCAAATTCCAAAGGTAAACAGGGAAAAATAGTATGTGGTCGTGTGATGGTCTGCACTATACTAGTAGTGTACACCCATCACTGTATGAAAGACACAAATGCAAGTCCAGATCCTCACCGCTGACCAGCAATGTTAGAAATGGGGGTCTCTAGTTGGCAGAGGTACATACCTTTGTCCAAATAGGGACCCTTGCTTCTAGTCAGGGTAAGGGGGATACACTTCTAAAATAACCCCTGCTCATCCCCTTGGTAGCTTGGCATGAGCAGACAGTCTTATCTCAGAGGCAGTGTGTAAAGCATTTGTGAACACATACAGTAATGCAGTGAAAACCCTACAAATGGACACCACACCAGTTTAGAAAAATAAGGAATCTTTATCTAAACCAAACAAGATCAAACAACAAAAATCCACAATACTGTAATAAAAATATGTCTTTCAAATGGTAGAAATAGTTCAGTTCAAAGCAAATTGCAGATGCGACACTTTTCACACAAAGTGCCTTGGATGCGTCGCGCACACAAACAAAAAGGGTCACAGGGAAGGTGATGCGTCGGTTCCTTACACTCAGAGAAGGTGATGCGTCGGTGCCTTGCTATGGGGGAGGTGATGCGTCGGTTCCTTACTGCTGCGCAGGGGAGGTGATGCGTCGGTTCCTTACCAGAGAGGAGGTGATGCATCAGTTTCTTACTGCGTGGGGAGGTGATGCGTTGGTTACTTACTGCGTCCCCCAACAATGCAACAGACTTGGCACCTCGATGCGATGCAACGCTCTGTGACGATGCGTGGGTTCTTGCAGCCGCACAGCAGGCCTTGCGTCGGAATCGGTGCAGTGATCTCGGACTTCGGAGATCGGTGCACTCGATGCGGCGTGCAGCAATTTCTTGAGCCGCGGGCAGGCGCTGCGACGATTTCTTCAGTGATGCGTAGGAAACAAGTGCGGATGCGTCGCGCTTCTCGAAGTTGCGTTACTTTTCCCAGCTCCCAGCGGCAAACAGCCTCCAGAGGTCCAAAACAACAGCAGGCACCTCTTAGCAGGTCAGAACTCCGAGCAAGGAAGTTCAGGGGAGCTGGTGGTAAAGTCTTTGTGTTCCTGAGACTTCAGAACAGGAAGCAAGCTCAATTTCTAGCCCTTGGAGATCTTCCTCAAGCAGGGGGCACAGCAAACAGCAAAGTCCTTTCTCCTTTCCTTGGCAGCAAGTAGTACAGCAGGCCAACCCCAGACAGCAAACAGTGCAGGGGCTTCTCCAGCTCTTCACCTTGGCAAAGGTTCCTCTTGATTCCCAGAAGTGATATAAAAGTCTGCGGTCTGGGCCTCTCTTTTTATACAGTAAATCTATTTGTTCTCTCCTGGCCCAGGGCTCTGAGCCCAGTCCAAACCAGTTCTGGGGGGCACTTTGCAAGTGCACAGCAACCTTCATTGTCAGTGTGAGCCATGGCTCTAGACACACCACAGGGGGGAGGAGCCATCATTGTGGAAGGCAGGCACAGCCCTATTCAGGTGCAGGTGCTACTCCTCCCCCCACTCCAAATGCAGACCAGGCATATTCAGCCTAGCGCTGACTCATCCAGACTCTCTGGAGCCACTGCACATCCCCAGCCCCTGTCAAACCAAAGCCAGACAGTCAATACACATCCTAGCAGAGGCACACTGGATGGCTAAGCAAGAAAATACCTACTTTCTAAAAGTGGTATTTTCAAACACACAATGTAAAAATCACCCTCACTAAAAGATGCATTTTAACATTCTGATTTCAGGCATAATAAACTTTATTTTCCTATCTGGTTCCCAGGGGCAGTTATGCTTATAAGTAGAGCTCCCGGTTTTATGGTATTTATTTTTTTAACATTTCCATCTGTATTTATCCATATTTATTTTTGGGCCATTTTATCTGTATTTATCCATATTTATTTTGTGTATTGCGTATAAATGTAGTTGTAAAACTGTACATTTCCATATTTATTTAAATGATAGACGCGCAGTCATACTTTGATGTCTGTTGTGCTCTAACTATTTAAGTTGCCAAATATTACATAACAGTACATCCACTGGCAAATATTAGCATTATACCACAAATGTATGTTGACAAATGCAGTTATTTAAAGAAATTTCATCCAGTTTTTAATTTCCCATGCTGTCCATCTGCTCAGCTGTTGGGCTAAATTCATGAAAGACAGCACGAAGAGTCACTGAAAAGAAGTAGATTTTCTGTATTTATCCATTTAAAAAAATAAATGCAGACAGAAAACACATTGTTTTCTGTCTGTATTTATCTGTAAGAATCCGTAAAAACTGAAAAAAGGGAGCCTTACTTATAAGATGTTATATGCAAACTCCCCATTTTATCCTATGGGAACAGATAGCCTTACCATAGTGAAAAACGAAATTGGCAGAATGTAAGTATCAGGACATGCCACACACTTCAGGGCATGTCCTACCTTTCACATACACTACACCCTGCCCACAGGGGTACCTTGGGCCTACCTTAGGGGTGACTAACATGTAAGAAAAGGAAAGGTAAAGGCCTGGCAAGTGGGTGCACTTGCCAAGTCGACATGGCAGTATTAGACTGCACACAGGCACTGCAATTGCAGGCCTGAGTTACATTTACAGGCTGCTTATGTGGGTGGCACAACAGGTGCTGGAGGCCCACTAGCATCATTTGATTTACAGGCCCTGGACACACACAGTGCACTGTACTAAGGACTGACTAGTAAATCAAATCAGCCAATTATGGAAACACCAATCCATACATACAATTTACTGGGAGAGCATATGCACTTTAGCACTGATCAGCAATGGTAAAGTGCCCAGAGTCATAAAACCAACAAAAACAGGTCAGAAACAGAAGGCCACAAAGCAAAAAATCTGGGAATAAACCCGCTGTAAAAGCCAGGTCTAACACATGCCAGATGGAATTGGCAAGGATCCAGAGAGTGGGAGCATGGCCTCTCCAAGCTCTTTGATCTGTTTCAGAGTTGTGGACGGCCCAAGAAACTTAACTTGGGTTGTGCCGGGATAAGTTACAGGATAGGCTCTGAAGTCAATCAACTTGGAGCGAGATCAAGTTGCATGGTGTGGCTCCCGCACCTTCTCAGGAGAGTGTGAGTGGTGGGAAGTGACTGAGTCCCACCTAAATTTCTTGTGTTTTTTCGGCGACTTACCTAATGACTTTGATTGCGATAAAGACTGACCTTTGCAACCACTCCTGCGACTTGTGGATCTGGAACGGGAACAACCTCTCAACTTGGACAATCTCATCTCAGGGTCATCTGGTGCTTGGCGATGTAAAGTTTCACCTTGCTGTCTCGTATGGCCTTTGGATTCATCAACGTGCAATCACTGCAGGCCTTAGAGTTGTGACTCAAACCCAGGTACTACAGGTAACTCTGATGAGGATCTGTCACAGATCTTTGTTTGTGAAAGTCCTTACAGAGCTTAAAATCTGTTGTTTTGGGAGGTGAGATTTTCCTTGCACACTAAAAATTGAAAGAATTTGTATAGGTAAAGGTGTCAAAGAAAGGAGAAGTCTCTGTAACAAAGATTTTGCAGCAAGCAGTGCCTTCCTCAGCACTAGGGAAATTAAGCAGCACTAGTTAAAATGTTTTATGATCGGGCCTTTTATATCCTGGAAAATAGTCTGAACTTTGTCTACCATGCAGAAAAGTTTAAAAAAAATTATGGTAAGAATTCTGTAAGAGTCAAAGGCAAGCATACAGTCAATGAATGATATGAGAGGTAGCTGAATTCTAGGGCAGAAGTGTACTATTACTACATTATGATGTAGTGCTCTTTAAAGAGGTATGTCATCAACTCTTTCCTAAACTGGGACAGTGATGGGTGGGTACAGGGATGCTGTTCCAGATCCTGGTGCATAGATGGAAAAAGGCTGCTGATTTTCTTTTTTAGACTTCCTAGTCTGCACTCTAATGTTGCCGTGGCTGGTGGTTTGCCTAGAGCCACTAGAGAAGGTGAGCTTTTCTGTAAGAGAAGCAGCGATGTTGTTTATGGTGACTTTGTAAACGATGCAGATAGTTTTGAAGATGGTGAAGGCTGACAAAGGGAGCCAATGGATTTCTATCAGGATGGGGGGGTGATGTGATCATATTTGTTCAGGCAATGGATGAAAAGTGCGGTAGCATGTTGGATGTCCTCAGGGTGGGGGGCTAATATGGAGTCTGGGAGGACACACAGCAGGGCATTACCAACATCCACATAAAAAATGTACTGGGGCTTGAACTGCAGTACTTACGGTTGAGTATGCAGCCTGGAATAGTGCCAGCATATATAAGTATGGTCTTCATAATTGTAGGCAGGCATGGCCCAAAAGTGGCATAGAGGTGCGCCCATCATGGCAGCCAAGCAGTTTTTGAGAGGGCCTGTGAGTGACAGATGCTAAGTATGTGACTATCAGCTGCCAATCACATCCTGAAAGCAGGAACGAAAGGAGACATTTGTCATTGATATTGAGAGACTGCATGTCTCCCATTTAGGTTCTGTAACTGACTCCAATACGTTGAACCTCAAATAGGACAAAATCTTTGCTCACCGGGCCCAACCAATTTGCACATTGCTGTCATCTCATTACACAAGCACCCTATATAGTTTCTTGCTTAACCTTTGCTTGACTATTCATATACCCATCAGTTTTCTCATGGGTTGCTCCCTGCATTTAGAACTCACTGGGTGAAAACCGAAAACCATGAGGTTAAGCAAAAGAAATATGGAACTAATAAAAACTTAGGAAAGCATGTCAAAGGCACATGATGGGTTACCATCATCTAATATATTGTACTAAACATTCAGGAGTTATGTCCACAAGCTACATAAGGGTACACAACGGGATTTCAGCCAATACTTGAAACTGTGAGTAGACCTCCCCTCCATTTGGTAGCTCTTACCATGCCATCTGATTCCTTAAGCTCAGAAGCAGAGGATTAACAGAAGGAGCATGTCAGAAACTGCAACCTGGACAGAAAAAGAGGTAATGCACCGTCCAACCACTAATAAACACAAACCAAAACACAAAGGCCTAGATTTATGAACAATTCATGCAACACAGTGCAGCAACTAAAGTTGCTGTACTGCATTGTGTGCAGGGGAGAGAGCAGAACAGTGCCATTTCTAAAAAGATATGGCTCTGTTTTCCGCTTCTCCTACACTGGTGCACTTTAGGATGCCATGTGCCAATGCGCACGCCTTTGCGCCGCAGTGCAAGTGTGTGTGTGTTCTGTATCCTTTAACACTTTTCCTAGTTTGTATGCATGCTGTACAATGCATGCAAAGTAGGAAAACGAGAAAAAATTGAAACATTTCTCCTCATTACGCCTGCTAAGAGAAGGCTTATGAATTTGGTTTAAATCTCTGTCTATTAATGTTTGTAGATAGGCACTTGAGTCAAAACACATGGGTGGTTGCATGAGAACACCCATGTACTACCCATGAATGCCTCTTTAATGCAAAGTAATGCAGAGCAGTGTATAGTGCAACTTTGAGTTACTTTGGGAAACTATCCAATGCAAATCCTGATTTATGTAGAATAGTAAATCCCAGCTTCACACTTTGCTTCAGGTTTGTCTACAAAAGTAATGCAGTGGCGTAAGGAAAACACCTTACAAGGAATGGTGAGGGAGCCCCTCGCAATACCTGTATCCTCAAGCTGACAAGCTGAGTGGGCTCCCTTTATATATGGATGACTGGGGGCCTGCAGACTGCGGTGGCTGAGGGAGTGTCCGTTACGCCCCTGAAGTAATGCAAAACTGGCACAACGAGTTAGTGTGATCTTGCCAAAGAACGATTCAAAGTGTTTTACACAAGCTGGGAAAGGATACAAAGAAAGAGGGTTGAATCGCTGCACGCCAGAGAAGACGTAACTTGGATGCCAATGCCAGTGGGAATGCATGGATTTCAGAGTTTTATGTTGCAATATCAATTACAGAACATCGTGCTGCAAAAATATCGTGATCAACATATTGAAGACCAAAATGTCAAGAAGGTGCATGCATTTAAGCAAGCATTGATTTTACGATCCTCAATTCCAACTCTACCTATTATATATATATATATATATATATATATATATATACATATATATATATATATATATATATATATATATATATATATATATATAGCCTGAAGTAGACTATGAGCCATCAATTTTAAATAAAGCACAGCAATTTAACAACTTTCTACGTCTGGTGGTCTGTACCTGGAAGGTTCCATCAAGAAGCGGTGGACCAGGATTGTTTTTGTTCATATATATATATATATATATATATATATATATATATATACAGCTCCAGTTTCAAAGAAACACTGCACTCGCGGGGTCCGTTTCAGGTAACTTTATTATCAATTTGCAAGGACGCGTTTCGGCAATGAGCCTTCTTCCTGCTTGCGTTTGATCGAAGCGGCACTGACAAGATTGTCCTTTTTATCTTGCGACCTTGATTGTCATTGGTTGCCGTACAAATCAGGAGGAAGAGGATTGGTCAACAACGGGCCAATAGCATAGCCCCTCCGGTTCAATACACGGATTTTCAAAAGCGTACTTCATGAAAAATAAATCAAAATTCACAGTCTGAATGCTACATATAACTTTTCATATTGTTCCTCCACATGGGCATTTCATGAAGTTCACAATGGATCAATTTGGGAATTGTTCACTTTTCCTCCCGTGTTCCCTCCATCCCGCTATCGTGTGTGTTACCTTAGCTGGACCCCTCGTCTAGCCGCAGGGTTTGCTGACACACAATGCAGGAGTCGGTCCGATGGCCTGAAGTAGACTATGAGCCATCAATTTTAAATAAAGCACTGCAATTTAACAACTTTCTACGTCTGGTGGTCTGTACCTGGAAAGTTCCATCAAGAAAGCGGTGGACCAGGATTGTTTTTGTTCATATATATATATATATATATATATATATATATATATATATATATATATATATATATATATATATATATATATATATATTATCTACTGGCGGTCGCCAGTAGATAGTTATAGTTACAACCTATTATCCATAGGAAATCCAGCGACATTCTATTTGAAATAACTCTCTTGCCGGTTGACGTATCTTCGCGAAATTTTCAAACTTCGTGGGGCGCTCCGGTCCGCTCCTACCCTGAAAGTCTCGGGGTGATACGTCAAGCGGGGCCGAGAAAAAGGGGGTCCCAAAACGCGTTTTCCCATGCATTTTCCCATAGGAAACTTTAGACACGGCTACAGCCCGAACTGCTGAACGGAATTACACCAAATTTGGCAAAGAGGTAGTTCTTGGTTCAGAAAGAACCCTTTTTGTTAAATGGTGTAAATCCGTTCAGTAGTTGCTGAGAAAATCAAAAAGTAAAAGTACATATATATCTATGGGCACGGAGGATTCGCGCACCCTCCCGATCACGAGCTGCATGTTAATTGGCTGTCAGCTGGCTGTCAACATTCCGATTCAGGAAATGTTGGCAGCCATTTTGTCCCTCGGTAGAACCGAGGGACAGAAACTAAGTGCGCAAAGCGCACAAAGGGGAGGGTAGAAACACCCTGACCCCTAGGTTTGCTCAGGGGTCCCACAAGGACCCCTGGGCAAAAAAAAAATTTTTTTTTTTAAATCGGCAGGATGCGCTCAGGGAGCGCGAACCCTGCCGAAAAAAAATCGAAGCGCGGTCTCCGCGCTTCGATGTTAGTGGCCCCGGGTGGCCCAAGTCCCGGGGGCATGCTGAGGGGGGGTTAATTTTATGTGTGGGGGCCTCTAAGGGCCCCCAAGCCCGGGGACCACCACCCCCGGGGCTTTATGTACAATGGTGCGGGAGGGCTCTGAGCCCTCCCGCAGCCCGGAGACCACCACCTCCCCGGGGCTTCTTTTTTTATTAAAAACCTGTGTGGGGGGCTCCAGCCCCCACACGCCCGGGACCACCACCTCCCGGGGCACTAAGAAAAATTACAATGGGGGTCCGTTTTGGACCCCAGAGCCCGGGGACCACCACCTCCCCGGGGCTGTGCACTGAATGGGAGGGGGCCGCGCGGCCCCCTCCTGGAGCCCTTGATGGCCCTGGGGACCACCACCCCCAGGGCCGGCTCCTGCAGTGTCCCGGGGTGCCTACCCCGGGACACTGCTGTTGCAATGACAGGGACGGGAGCCTCGCGGCTCCCGTCCTGTCATTGCAAACTGCTTGGATATTGGAGAGAGAGCAGGAAACCTGCTCTCTCTTCCAATATCCAAAGCCGACTGCTTTCCACATGGGGAGCTGCATCTTAGCAGCTCCCCATGTGTAAAGCAATGCCGGCTCCCGTAGGACACGGGGAGCCGGCGGGACTGTGGGGGATTGGGGACCCCCACAGTCCCCAACGAGAGGGCCAGCCCCGGGGATGGGGTCCCGGGGCAAGTAGTGGCTCGGGAGGGGGCCACGCGGCCCCCCTCCCCCCAAAATTTTTTTTTTTTAAAAACGATCGGGCCCGCAGGCCCCGCCCCCTTCCTTCACCACTCTGCAAACGCGCCCCCTGGCGCGTTTGCAGAGGGAAGCGAATTCCCCTTGAATACTGGGGGTCCCTGGGGGCCAACTAGCCCACCAGGAACCTCCAGTATGCGCCAGGGAGCTGCCTTGCAGAGAGGTGTACAGAGGCCACGCCCCTTTTACACCTCTCTGCAACGCAGCTCTATGGCGCTTTTGGAGGTATATGGTGGGCTAGTTGGACTCCGGGGACCCTCAGGATTCAAGGGGACTTAATCCCCCAACTTAAAACGCGCCACGGGGCGCGTTTGCACAGTGGTGAAGGGAGGGGCGGGGCTTGAGGTGACATGTGTGCAAACAGGCCCCGTGGCGCGTTTTAAGTGGGGAATTAAATCCCCTTCAATCCTGAGGGTCCCTGGGGGCCAACTAGCCCAACAGCTACATCCAGAAAGCGCCACAGAGCTGCGTTGCAGAGAGGTGTAAAAAGGGGTGTGGCCTCTCTACACGTCTCTGCAACGCAGCCCCTGGCGCATATTGGAGGTTCCTGGTGGTCTAGTTGGCCCCTAGGGACCCTCAGGATTCAAGGGAACTTAATCCCCCAACTTTAAAACGCGCCACGGGCGCGCTTGCAAAGATGTCACCTCAGGCCCCGCCCCCTCCCTTCACCATTGTGCAAATATTCCTCTAAAATCAGCCGAAATAGGAATTCCGATTTACTCACCTGTTATAAGGAGAGACCTCAGTGCTGTATCTTTCAGCCCAGTACTGGTCCTGAAAAGTAATTTTAACCGTACTTACCGGTAACTTGAATTTCCTTCATAGGCTAACATTGACTGGTTTCACTTGGAAATTCTTCTAAGTGTGGAGTTTTGGAACTTTAAAATATTCCTCTAAAATCAGCCGAAATACGAATTCCGATTTACTCACCTGTTATCAGGAGAGACCTCAGTGCTGCATCTTTCAGCCCAGTACTGATCCTGAAAAGTAATTTTAACCGTACTTACCGGTAACTTGAATTTCCTTCATAGGCTAACATTGACTGGTTTCACTTGGAAATTCTTCTAAGTGTGGAGTTTTGGAACTTTAAAATATTCCTCTAAAATCAGCCGAAATACGAATTCCGATTTACTCACCTGTTATCAGGAGAGACCTCAGTGCTGCATCTTTCAGCCCAGTACTGATCCTGAAAAGTAATTTTAACCGTACTTACCGGTAACTTGAATTTCCTTCATAGGCTAACATTGACTGGTTTCACTTGGAAATTCTTCTAAGTGTGGAGTTTTGGAACTTTAAAATATTCCTCTAAAATCAGCCGAAATACGAATTCCGATTTACTCACCTGTTATCAGGAGAGACCTCAGT
This sequence comes from Calotriton arnoldi, assembly GCA_963921515.1. Taxonomy (NCBI): domain Eukaryota; kingdom Metazoa; phylum Chordata; class Amphibia; order Caudata; family Salamandridae; genus Calotriton; species Calotriton arnoldi. Next base: position 2,334,213 of record CAWUFW010001957.1, on the reverse strand, counting down.
GCTGCATCTTTCAGCCCAGTACTGATCCTGAAAAGTAATTTTAACCGTACTTACCGGTAACTTGAATTTCCTTCATAGGCTAACATTGACTGGTTTCACTTGGAAATTCTTCTAAGTGTTGATTTTTGAAACATACAAATATTCCTCTAAAATCAGCCGAAATCCGAATTCTGATTTACTCACCTGTTATCAGGAGAGACCTCAGTGCTGCATCTTTCAGCCCAGTACTGGTCCTGAAAAGTAATTTTAACCGTACTTACCAGTAACTTGAATTTCCTTCCATAGGCTAACATTGACTGGTTTCACTTGGAAATTCTTCTAAGTGTGGAGTTTTGGAACTTTAAAATATTCCTCTAAAATCAGCCGAAATACGAATTCCGATTTACTCACCTGTTATCAGGAGAGACCTCAGTGCTGCATGTTTCAGCCCAGTACTGATCCTCAAAAGTAATTTTAACCGTACTTACCGGTAACTTGAATTTCCTTCATAGGCTAACATTGACTGGTTTTCAGCAAAAAGTTTCAAAGTGTTGATTTTCACAAACTACAAATATTCCTTAAAAATCGCCTGTATGACTTAAACGCATTCTTTCAACTGTTTACAGGAGATGCACCAGTGCTGGATCCAGGATCCAACACTGAGTAAGAAAAAGTAACGATAACAGTTTTTACCTGCTAAGTGAATTTCCTTCCATAGGATAACATTGGTGATTCTATGAGAAAAAGTTTCAAAGTGTCAACTTTTAAAATACAATAATATTCCTTAAAAATCACGACTGTAACCAAAACGCTTTTACTCAACTGTTTACAGGAGATGTACCAGGACTGAATCTAGGATCCCGTCCTGTGGTTACAAAAGTAATCCATAAAGTAACTAATTGCATTTAACTAGAAATTCACATTGAGCTGAATGTTGCATTGTGTTTGAAAATGTGTTGCCCATTGCAACAACTGTAACTACTGTACTTAAAAGTCTATTGCCTATCTGCAAAGTATTTAAACTAAAGTAATTCATTCTGAGAAAGTATTTTTTGTAATGTAATGTATAATGTAATTACAATGTAATTTGACAAATAAAATATGTTAAAAAAAATTGTTTCTAAAAATGTAGTAAATCAGTATGAAAAAAATTAATATAACAATTAATACATTTAAAAATTGTCATTTACAAAACCTTTGAAATTCACTGAAAAAACCGTAGGTTTCAGGCACGTTATAGTTAGAAATTAGCATTTAAAAAACCTTTGAAATTCACTGAAAAACCATAGGTTTCAGACACGTTATAGTTACAAATTAGCATTTAAAAACCTTTGAAATTCACTGAAAAAACCATAGGTTTCAGACACGTTATAGTTACAAATTATCATTTAAAAACCTTTGAAATTCACTGAAAAAACCATAGGTTTTAGGGACAGTTATAGTTACTTGGACATTGCACTCGTACAAAACCCGTGAAATTCCCCGTTATAGTTAGTTCAGCTAACTATAACTCGCGCCCGCAATGCACTGCTGATGACGTCACATATTACATCACTCATGACATGGTCAGTGACATCACTGATGACATCACTGATGACATCTCAAATGACATCACTGATGACATCATCCACGTGATAATCTGATGCACCTCCTCACACCCTAATATAATCTTTGATACACCCACTCTAAATTACAGACTGCCATTCGCAAAACCATAGACACTCCAACACCAATAACTACATACCCACTCACTGATTCTTAGGTCTACACACACACATCCACTCACTCACCCGTACAGTCACTCATACTTACGGTCACTCAGTACAGGACTATCATATGCACTCTTACTCCTATATAGACACTCAAACAACGCCACTCATCCATAGAGATACTCACACACCTAGTCAGTCATGCAAATAATTAAACACACTGCCATTTACTCACCTATACAGTTATACATACACCAGCTCACTTACTCATACAAATAGTAGCACATTGTTACGCTCTTATACAATCACTGATACAAGCACACAATCATCCATACAGCCACTATCACAATCACTCACTCTTGCTTATAGCTATTTATATACTCCAACACACATATATACTGCCTTTCACATATGTAGTTACTCACACATGTACCACTGGGACATACATTCACTCACTAACACACTCTTACACACACTTACCCACCCATACAGTCTATCACAGATGCACTCTTGAAACCATCCACCCAGTGAATCACCCACTCACACATCTATGCACAGAGTTGCACACACCCCTCCCACACAAACACTCAGGCACCCATACAGATACTCAGACAAGCATTCAATAACTCATATAGAAAATCATTTAGCTATTCACAAACACATGCAGCCACTTACACAGCAACAGACAGACGGATACAGACATACACCCAGTTTAGTCACTAACCCATGCATTCAGTAAGATACGTTAAATCACTCACTTATAGAGTCAGTCACGCACCTACTAAATCATCCATACAGACACTTAGACACCCACTCATTCTTCAATACGTCTTTTCCTATATATTTTAAAAATATTTAAACTTTACAGAAACACACAGTCACTGGATGATGTCATCAGTGATGTCATTTGAGATGTCATCAGTGATGTCATCAGTGATGTCACTGACCATGTCATGAGTGATGTAATATGTGACGTCATCAGCAGTGCATTGCGGGCGCGAGTTATAGTTAGCTGAACTAACTATAACGGGGGAATTTCACGGGTTTTGTACGAGTGCAATGTCCAAGTAACTATAACTGTCCCTAAAACCTATGTTTTTTTCAGTGAATTTCAAAGGTTTTTTAAATGCTAATTTGTAACTATAACGTGTCTGAAACCTATGGTTTTTTCAGTGAATATATATATATATATATATATATATATATATACATATATATATAGTCAAGGGACTTGTCATCATTTCTCAATATTTCGGTCATGATATTTGGTAGCACGTTCTGAGGTCGATATTAAGGTGGAATGGCGATTTTCAGAGCATTCCTCAATCTCAGTAGTTCATTATCAAGGCATCAGAGAGCGTACATCTGTATGCAAAGTGTTCTGATCCCAAAAATCTTTGAAACTTGTTAAGTGGATGGCAAGCTTTTTTTCCATGTCCGAGCTTAGGTGTGTAAGCAGCAATTTTGGTGCCATCAGGCTGGACATATAGTATAGTTTGGCCATGGAGGGTGTTGTGCACAAGGCAAGAGGTCTTGAATTCACTTGATTGCTTGATCTGTTGCCAGAGGAGTGAAATCTCTGCTGGATCTATATGCTCGTGCCCTTTAGGTCAAGAATGAGGAAGATGGCTTGATTTTGTACACTTGGGAGCCTTTGCTAGAAGTCCTGAATAAATCATAATCAAATAACTAGTCCTTAAAATGATCATTGTGTGAGGTATGTCGACCTGACTCTGGGCCCTATGACAACTGCCTGGAGTCCCTGCCCTGGGATCACTTATTTTTAATGTATTTTTTACTGTATGCACTCATCTTTGTCTGTGGTGCAAGAACCCTTGATGGCAGAGTTGCCAAATCAGTGCATGTGGGAAGGACTCCATGTTTGTAGTCCTCACCTTTTACAATTCATTTTATCAAGTGACTGATGGCCCCGTGTTTTAAACCTGAGTCACAAATTGAGGAGAGCGTGCAGGCAAATTAATTGGGTGAGCATGGGTTTGGCTGCTCTAAGAGCTTGTGCACGAACTGAGCTAGGAAAACGTTTGACATGTATATCTTGCAACAAACATAATGTACAAATATGATAAAATCTCTTCCAAAAAATTTAATTCTTTTGTAAATGTTTCACCATGGCACATCAGATGATATCACTGCATAGACAGACATTTATTAAAAGTGACAGTTTTTAGAAACATTCATGGCTCGCCCTCTACCCCCAATGACAAAGTCATTAATGAACTAAGAGGCAAGTTAGTGGTCATGTAAACCCTGAGGCCTAGATTTGCTAAGATTTTTTCAGGGTTGCATCACTTTTGTGGCAAAGCCCGATGCAAAATTCTGTTTGGCATTTACTATGCCACGCAAAGTCGGTTTGTGTGGCTTTGCTAGGTTTAGTAAATAGAAAGTAATGCAAGGCAGCACCTAGTGCTGTCTTATGTTACTTTTGGTCAAGTAGGCAATACATGGGTGGTGCATGGAAATTCCCATGCAACCACCCATGTATTTTTTCGCAAACCCAGATTTACAAAGACTTGTAAACATGGGTTAGGGCCAAAATGGTGTGCCTACACTACAGACGCAAACAATGGAAAATATCTTCATTTCTACTCGTTACTTCCTCTTACAATGTGTGCAACATACTACAGCACACACAGAAAGGCACTGACTATGACAAGTTTATTGTTTGATTACTTAAAATCATTACAAGATACATAAAAACGCAGGTGTCATACTGAGGAAGAAAGCAATCAATAAAAATCCTTAAAAATGACGTTACCTGTAAAAGTGACTATTCATAATATTGCATTTGCAAAATAATATTCATTCAAAATTTATAGAGGTACAAAATATCTTACTTAAGAAAGCACATCATCATTTTGAAATCCTTAAATAAAAGAGGATTGTGTGGTGCATATTCATAATAAAGTGCTTGGAGCGATAAAGTATGTGCTGATGACACATGCATGAGCAGCTCGGGGTCGTGCCGGGAGTTGAAACATCTGGAATAACACAGGACCATAACATTAATGTGCAAAGTACAGTTCCAGCGGCACTTATAAAGTGCAAACAGCATGTAAAAAATAGATATACAAGAGAAACTCAAGGTCATGCTGGGTGAAATAACACAGGACCATAACTTTAAAGTGCAAAGTTCAATGCCTGAGGGTGTACGATTTAGAAGTGCAGACGGTATATGTAAAATACATATACAAGAGCCGCTCGATGTTGGGCCGGGCATAGTAACACCTGAGATACAACAGAAGAATAAGTTCAAGATTGTGCTTTCTGAATTGTGAGCTATGACATTCTAATGCACAGTGCTTCACCCAAAGGAATGCAATTTATGGAAATCCAGAGGACAGAATTAGTCAGAGTTGGCTGCGATGGTACAGGCCACTTTATCACAGAACCATTGTGAGAGGGACGGGCGGAAGAAGAAGCGAGGAGGCCGGAGTATGGGCTCAATGATGATGTACTTTATTTGGCGGTACAAAACAGGGTTAACTGTGGCTGGGTGTAATGGTTGTCTTCTCTCCTGGCGATAGCGGGGCCTTCGTTCCTCACTCCTCTGGGGTAGGGGTTCCGTCTCTCAGGGGTGGATGTCCCGGGAGGCTCATAAAGGAGAGAAGCAACATAAGAGAGGAGCGGTTACTACACCTTGCCTTGGTAACAGTATGGCAGGACAGAACCCTTCACCAGCTATACAGTCCACCGGCGTGTGTGGTATGGAAACGTGGGCTAGGGAAATACAGCGGTGCAAGACAGATAGAAGCCCGAACACGAGGCCTCCAGACAGACCTCCGTGGAGTGCCTCGTTTGGCGTCTGGTACGCAATATCAGAGAAATGATGGAGCTCAAGTTTCAGTGCAGGGGGGGGGGAGAACACAGGCAATCGTGAGGGATCGGGTGACGTGAAGGAAACGGTGGAGGGGGGGGAAATCACACACACACACAGAGTGATGGCACTCCGTGAATCCCTTAAGAAGACCAATCTTCCCTACTACCCTCCCTTCTACTCCCTCCCAAGCCACGTACCGTGTCAGCCGCAACTCTCCAGAGCTGCGGCGGCTCTCCAGCGTCCTCCGGGGGCGTCCACCACTCCTCCGTCCAGGATTCGGATCCGCCGTCTTCGTCCGGGACCGGAGGGTCGGGGCTCCCCGTGGTCTCCTTCTCCTCTCTATTCTCCTTTCGAGTCGTCTCCCTCGGCACGGCGTCTCTCTCCTCTTCCTCTCGGCCTGACGCGCCCTCCCTTCCGGTGGCTTCCGCCTTTAGGGACCATGACCCCGCCTCTCTGTGGTCTGATTGGTGGCAAAGCCCCAGCAGTTCGTGACGTCCCTGGAGGCAAGAGGCAGCCGGCGAAATTAACTCATGCTGTCCCAGTCTGCGCGGATCTCCATGTGTGGGTATGGGGTTAGGGGAGCACGGAGACAGGGGGGTAAACATCACGTCCTCATCGGCCCTCTCACAACCATATCGTGCTAGATGATGAACAGTTTAACTGCCGAGGCTGTTGGCTGTTCCTGCTCTTTAACAGAATCCGGGCTTGGGATAAAAAATTTCCTGAACTTGGTCATGTCAGTCACTGATTCAATGGTACATAGAAGAGAAACTGCCTCTTTGGCCGAATGGGTGCCATGTTGTAGAAAAATAGGCCTCAATATGGTTCGACGGGCAGGTACAGAGTCCCCTCTATAATTACACAATCTGCAGCAGGTGATGGTTTCAAGAGATCTCCAGGTTGGATTCAATTCCCTAATTGGACTAATCTAATCTCGCTGATAAAATTTGTTTTAATGCGTATTTTCCCACTGCCTGATGGAGATGGAGTTTGACTGAATTGTACAGTTGTGGCGCCGTTAGTGACTCGTGTAGGGCCTTAGCTAAAAGGGATTCCACACCCAATTCTTGGGAGGAGTGATACAACTGTTTTCTTAGGATTTGAATCGGTGGGCGGAGTTGCACTACGCAGAATTCCGCAGAGTTCCATAAAATCTCAGTGGAATTCCACGGAGTTCCGCTCCGCCCTAATATTAACATTGTCTGGGAATACCACTTCAGCAAGTATATACAAACACCCACTCACACCACTCTGCCACTCATCGCATGGTTCTTGTCCTGCTGCAGATGCCTGAAGGCCAGTTTGGTCAGGTATGCCAGGCTAAGGAGGAAGGCGCAGGGCAACACTACCCGGGATGCCTGGCTGCCCCCACCACCTGCTCAAACGGCACCCTCGAGCAGCGAGCCCCCAGACTGCAACAGGGACAGCAGCATGACTGGGGCAGCAAGCGGAGACTGCGGGTCAGGGCTTGGGCAGTGAGCTCGGTTCTTTGCTCCAGATAGGAATTCTGTGGTGGATGCAAGGGTAGCTGTATTTATGGGGGTGCTCTGAGGAATAATTCTAGGAACATGTAGGATGATGCAGCCGCTCAGAAAACGCTTCAGCAGGCTTATGGGCACAGACACCACTGTCACTGACTTTTGACCACAGGGGCGTGAACTGGAGAGTGGAAGGTCAGGTCCTTGGTGTTTACAAAGTGGGGCCCTAGCACTCAAGAGTAGGTTTGTGTGGGTCAGTGTGACCAGCGCCAGGACATTATCTCAAAAACTCTGATTGCGTCTACTTTGCCACCGAACCTAGACAACTTTATTATGCGAAGGCGAGGGAGGTAATAAAAAGCTGGGATTAGGATGATTGACCAGCGAAGGGGCGGGGAGAGGAGGGTCTTTGTGCCTGGACTTCCCAGCAAACCCTGAGATTGGTTGGAAAAATCAGGCCCACCTCCTGTTCCAAAGAAACCTCTACTGCTGGTAGACCGGAAAATGGCGTCCTTCTGCTCCGGAAGAGACCACCCTGACTGCTGCTGTGTCGGAACTATTGACCATTCTGCCCCGGAACAAAATGACTCAGACTAACGTAAGCTGCTGGAGCTACAGGCAAACCTTTCAACTCACTCCAGTTAGGACGTTAAAGGGGTGGGCGGCTGGGCAAACTGTGCTACGTGGCAGAATCCGGGTTGTTGCCGAACTATGTGCTCCCAGCGGAGCACGGAGTTGGCAAAACTCCGCAAACTCAGTTGGCAAAGTGGAGTTTATCGCCCACACCTAGATTTGATGCTCGAATAGCTGATCGTATTTGTGCCTATATTCTTCACTGTAAGTTGCAGGCTTTCCTTGGCTACAGCAAGCTTCATGGACCAAGGATTGTTAGCACTTGTCAAAATTATTTTGTATTAAAGCCTTCATAGTGTTACGGGAGTGGACATTGACTGCAAGTAGTATTTAGCCTGGGTTGCCAAGTTTTTGAGATTTTGCCTCACATGCCCAAATTCCAGCCTGATTAAAGTGTTCTCTGTATGCGGGGGGAAATGGAATAACTTCTTGTAGGCTGTGCACTGGATCTTTTCTATGGTGGGTGCCAACATGCCTGGGAATGCTTGCTCAGCGTAATTGAGTGCAGGGAGCAATTTGGCATGGACCACCCTCCGTATGGTGGTGGACGTTGGACTGTCGAGGGTGGTGTTTAATTTGCACAGGGCATACGTGACCATTCTTGCTTTGCTTTTCATTTTGTGTAGGTGCAGGGACGGTTTGCCAGTTTCTTATAGCCATGCTCCCAAATAGTTATAGTGTTGTGCACAGTCCAGCCTCTGTGGTCCCAGCCACCATCTAGTGGATCGCTTCTTTGGATATTTCCCAAAGGTCACTACTTTTGCTTTACGTCCATTGGCCACAAGCTCATTCCTGAGATTATACATATTCAGGGCATTGATGGCTTTTTACGGACTGATTTTCATGTGGTCTAATAACACTAAGTTGTCCGTGTACTGCATAAGTGGAATTCTCCTGTCACCGATTCTTGGATTGACTAAGGTGATAAGGCCAGGCCCAAATCCGCTGTAAAAAGGTTGAATAAGATAGTGGCCAGCACACAGCCCTGTTTTAATCTGAAATCTGTGTTGATCTTAGCAGTGGCTGTCTCTCCCGTGACTTTCACTTGTACCCAAGTCCTGGTGTTTAAGGACATGAATGCTTTAGCAGTTTGGGACAGGTGTTTCACCTCTCTAGTTTCTGCCATAAGATGTTACTGACGACTCCGTAAAAATAGTAGATGATGAAACATGCGAAAACCGGGAGTGATGTATGGGTTACTGCTTGATGGGCAAGGTATGAGAAGACGATATCATTATCCACCGTTGGCCCTACTGAGCGAAACCCTTTTCAGTAGAATTGTAGTAAGCCTTCTTCGCAGGCCCACTGCGCTAACTCTTGGAGCAGTATGCTGGCATATGCATAACCCTCAATGCCCAACAGCGCTATTAGCTGGTAATTTCTTTGGTCAGTGTTGGAGCCCTTTTTGAGGATGGGCTGGGAAAGGGATCCTCTCCATGATTCCAGGACTGCTTCGAGGAGTCTACATTCAGTATACAGTGGTGCTAGTGTGGAGGCCCGATACTGTGTGCCTTCTCTGAATAATAACCCAGGAAGGTAGTTGGGGCCAGAAGCACTGTACTTTCCGACCTTCTTTAGGACTTTACGGATGGCAGATTAGCTCCATGCTTAGTGTTCCCTTGAAGGCGATTTTGTCGCTGTGTCAGTTACGTCTGCATCCTTCTTGTAAGCTGGGTTCATAGGGGAGGGTTTATCCTGAGGCTCAGAATAAAGTGAATTAACATATGCGATCCATTTCCCTGCTTGAACGCACACACATAAAGAGGAATATGCCTCTAAGGATTGTTTTTGTGCAGGAAAGCATCCCTTCATGCACAAAAAACCCCCCTGTGTTGGCGCTAGTCAGCACACAGTACACCAGTGCTGGGAGAGAGCAGAAGTGTGCCATATCTTAGTAGATATGGCTTATTTCTGTTCTCTCTATTTCACACAGTTCAACAAGTTGCCTTGCTGCGCTGCATTGCGTTGCATTGTATTGCATCAAAGAAAGGTAAATCTGCCCCTAAATGTGGCCTAGATTCTTATCATAGATGGAATAACATTGTAGTCTACTAAATCAAACATGAGAGGTTTTTGTATAGCATACGCCCTGAACTCAGTTACTTAAAAGTGCGCAAGTATGATAACAAAGAAAAAGGAGGCTCTGCGAAATATAACATTTGCTGAGGATCACACAATTCTTCCATATATCTGGTTTCACATTTTTAAATTCAGCCACCAAATGGGTACCTCTGTCTCTGTCTGTCTCTCTCTCTCTTGTTTACATCTAAGGTCACTGTTTTCTTTCATTCTTGGCTCCGGACACGAGAAAGACCATCACAGAGAGAGCAGATCTGACTCAGTGCCCCCAGACCCCACTACCAGCCAAGAATGCATTTATTTGGGGGGTGTAACACCCCAAACACCCGTCCTGAAGCTACACCCCTAGCCAAAGGATTGTGGGGTCTCAGAGATAGTATGCCAAGAGACACTCAGCTTTGTCAATCATTAGCGGAAGTGATGAAATTATAAAAAGCTGAAAGCAACAATAGGGGGTAGACAAAGGGACATGGGATGCACTGAAGGTGGTTGTGGCATAGTCACATCCGCCATTTATAACAGAGACAGAAAGGCCACAAAGAAATAACTCGAAGCAAAACTGCTGGAATTGGAGGAGATGCACAAATGGTCAGGAAGCTCATAGTCATAATAGCGCAAGTTTACACTCTGGATAATGATTGAGCAGTATATGTTCTGCTGAGAACTAAACAAAAGTGCTCTAGTGGAGGCAATAGAGAAGACAAGATACTAGAAATTTGGGATGATCGAGGAGAGTTATGGCATTTAGATAAAGAAATAGTGGACGGATTTGGTTCATAAATGTAACATCCTCCCCAGCCCCAGGAGCATGCAAAGGACTACACCATACAGAGAGCTCTGGATTGTACGTCTTTATTTCTCAGCATACAATCACATACTGCACTCTCATAACCAATAATTACCACAACTTAACACCTCCCAGCAAGTTACGTAATTCCTTGTTGAGTCTGCCCAGAACCGCAAGGGTCCTAGCGCACATAGTCTCACTACACTATATCCCCCCCCTTGTTAAATGAAAAGTACAAACAATAATAACATCATATTTCTTCAATAATGCATTGAGGCGCTTGCACTAGTCGGCCAGATCGAGTGGTATGAGATGGTAGAAATGCACTCTGATTGTGCATTGATGGCACAGGTTCTGATGCTTGATCTCGACTATCAGGCGGGCTCGCCTCATTCATGATTGCAAGAGCTGACGTCCTTTGAGGTAGGTTCCTTAAAGTATGATGAGTCCCGTGTGATGGACTTTCTGGGAAGATGCGCTGTCACCATATGTCCTTTGTACATCACCACCCTGGGAGGATCAACATCAAATGGAGTGTCTGTTTTCTGCATTCGTGTCTGCTTGACCAGGACCCAGTCACCTTCACCGAAGGCTGTTTCCTGAGCTCGTTGATGACGATTGGCATATGTTTTCATCTGGCACTTCCAAGAAGTGTCTGTGACACGACCCTTATCAGCATTCAAGGATCGGTCTACTGTTCGGTTCGGCAATTTAGTGCCGATGGCTCTCCCAAATAGCAAGGTGGCAGGACTCTCCGCAGTTGTGGAGTGAGGAGTTGAACGATGGGCACGGAAGGCTTGACACAGGCCCTGGTTTAACTTGATTCCCTCTGTCAATGCTCGCTGAATTACCTGTTTGAGTGTACCCATGAATCCTTCCACAACACCATTAGATTAGGGCCACTGAGGTGTGATCTTTTGATGCTTGATATTTATTTTGACCAGGAATTCCTTGAATGCTTTGCTATTGAATGGCGTACCATTGTCAGATTTGAGAATGGCGGGGATACCCCACACTGCAAAGATGTCATCCAGCCGCTCAATGACCTTGTTATGGGTAACTGACGATAACTCCTCTACAGTGCTTAATTTGTAAAAAAAAATAAGTGCCAGGGCCCACACCAGGAGGCCACTGCAGCTTGCACCACCCGTTGCCTCTGCCAGAGTTGCCAATTACAGCATTAACACACTACTAATCCTCACACTGTTGAAAGTGTGACAATTCCAGGCCCCCAAAGCTATAAAAAAAAGGCCTGGGTGATAGGTATTAGTCATTTTGTATTGCGTATTGAATTTATAAACAGCTGTTGTCCTTATCTCTAACTTCGACTGACAATGCCACCATGTGCAGACTCAAGCAAAGTGAACAGATGATGGACGGAATGCTGAACAATGCAAACATTCACCCCCAGTCACAAGGATCTGGGTTTAATCCATCATTCTTTTGCTCATCACGCCACTCCAGTTTGGATCCAGCCATATGCAAATCAGTCTTCTCCCTGCTCCAAAGGTCCAAAGAAATCAAATACAATTCTTTCAACGCATGTGCAGGAAGGTCAGACATGTCAATGGGTGCTGCGTAACTTTGGGCGAAAGGCAGTTGCAAAGATGGTACTCTTTTAATTACCTCTCCACTCATTCATCTAGGCGCAGGAACCACACTTGGGGGCCTGTAAAGATTGTTTATGTGCAGGAAGGTGTCCCTTCCTGCATATAAACAATCACCCCTGCAGAGCAGGCACCCTGTGCAACATGGCGCAAGGGTGTCTGTGCTGGGGCTAGGCAGCTTTTTTAGCACCAGCGCTAGGGAAAACACAGGGGGGAGCTGAATTCTTGTGAATACAGCGCATCCCTGCGTTTTGTTACTGACGGAGCGCGGCGTTACCAATTTTGGCATAGCACCGCACTCAGCCAGTTTCTGGTAAATATGCCTCTTGGTCTCTTAGGGTTCTTTTGGTGGCTACAATGCCACGATGTCCATCATGGGCTAGTTCAATGACTTGCTGTCTCAGGCTCTCAGGTATGACGATTCGTGAGCCTATCAATGCCACTCCTTCCTTGGTAACAGACAGTTCATCCTGTACATTCTTGAGTTTTTGAAAATCAACTTCGTCAGCAAAAGGTCAAGCATGCTTCTTCCATGACAGAATTGAAATGATGTCTTTGAGGATAAGCATGTTCTTATCAGCATTAGTAGCAGCAATGATCTGTTCAATTGATAGGGCTGCTGGCGTGCTGGACCTCACAATGAAGTTAATGCACTCCTCAGCTGTTTTGGATGTCGAACTGTGCCGCTGTAATGAACTTGTGAAAAGCAATTAGCAGTGTTCTGGTCTCTACCCGGCTTGTGTACAATTGCATAGTCATACTCTTGAAGTCGCAACCTCCCCTCTCAATGTGAGAGGGCATCTTGGCTTTTGGATTTTCAAAAATAGTGAGCATCGCTTGGTTTTCCGTATAGAAGCACAAGAAAATGATTTCAGGTCGACACTACAGCCAGACTCTCCTTCTCTGGTTGAAAAAAGGCACGTTCTGTGTCAGACAGGCTTCCAATGGCACAGGCCACAATGTGTCTCTGGGCATTCGGATGACCATTAAGTTGAGCAAGGATTGTCCCCAGCCCCACCGGGCTTGCATCAACTGTGATATCAGTATGTAACTTGGGTTCAAAGTAGGCCATCTCGGTTGCCTTTTCAATCGCAAGTTTTATCTTTTGAACCTTTGATCACATTCAGCAGACCACTAAAATTTGAAATGTGAAATTTTTTAAAGCGCATTAAACCCAAAGGAGTCAATGCGCTAGCTAACCAAAGAAGCACCAACAGGAGAGACAACTAGGCCTATTCATCACCACAATAAAAAGCCAGGTTTTCAGGTTCTTACGAAATACAGCATGAGAGGAAAGGCTAGCGATATGGGTGGGCAGGGAGTTCCATACATTGGCAGCAGCCACGTGGAAAGAATGCCCCCCCACCTCGCTTTCTGAAATCTCAGAACCTCTACCTTCTTAAGAGAGGAAGACCTCAACTTTCTATTGGGAATGTACCATTTAAAGGTCTTTCTCAAGTGCATTAGCCCTTGGCAGTGGAGAGCAGGGTGGACCAGACAAAGGGCTTAAAAACTCACACGCTTCACAACCGACAGCCAGTGCAGAGAGCGGAGGCCCTCTCTGATAGACAGACATTTATGGACATCTAAGACCAGATGGGCAGCCCCATTCTGAATCATCTGGAGTCTGTTTAAAGTGCCATTATTAATATTAAGATACAGAGCATTGCAGTAGTCAATGCACAAAATAATAGGTGCAATGACCACAGCAAACCTAAGCTCAACAGGGATGAAATGAAAGACCTTCCTTAAGATTTTAATGATGAAGAAACAGGAACTGACAATCCTCTTTGCCTGCGTATCAAAAGAGAGGGAAGTATCAAAAACCACCCCTAAATATTAAGACTCAGTGACCGGGAGGGGGCCGCAAGGCTCTGGCCACCACATTTCTGACCATACCGAACTTTGCTATCCAAAAACCAAGATCTCAGTCTTGTCGGTATTCATTTTGAGCCAATTCTCATTCATCCAATAGTTGATGCTTACCATGCACTGTTTAAACCTCTCTGCCACCACATGAACATCGTCAGCAATTCACACAATAATTTGCATATCATCAGCGTATGATAATACCTGGAAGCCAAAGGATCAGATCAGTTTGGCAAGGGAGGACACATAAAGGTTGAACAAGGTCGGGCTGAGAGAGGAGCCCTGTGGCACCCCACACGGTAGCTGGAAAGAGCCGGACTTGAACTGACCACAGCTCACAGTGTGAGATCTATTGGAGAGGAAGGACTCCATCAGGGCCAGGGCGGTGTCCCTCAACCCAACCCAGCACAATCTATGTACTAGGCTGGAGGGGGACAACATATCGAACGTCCCTGAAAGGTCCAGGAGCACCAAAATGGCGGAACCTCCCTGGTTGACCTGATGACGAATGGTCTCAGTGGCAGACAGCAAAGTGGATTCCATTCTTTTACCCTTCTGAAACCCATTCTGTGAAGGATCCAGAAGATCCTGAGACTCTTAGAATGCTACCAACTCTTGATTCAAATGTTTTTCTAACATCTTAAATGGTACAGGAAGGAGAGATATAGGACGGAAATTATTTATGTCTTCACGGTCTCCGGTAGGCTTCTTTTTAAGGGGGACCACAATCGCCTCCTTCCAGGATTGGTGGAAAATTCCTGTTAAAAGAATACGATTGTAGACCTTTTCAAGGAAACAGGAGAGCTGATCTGAAGCTAACTGCAGAAAATGGGGAGGGCAAAGGTCGTCCGGAGAACCAGAGATCAGCAGAAGAAGGAGCTGCTTCACTTGGGTACATGAAACCAAGGAAAAGACAGACATAGTAGCAGTGGGGTAGCTGTTAGTAGCCTCATTGTCAAAATCTGAAAAGGGACCATCTTCCTCATGCTCAAAAGAAGCAACGATCTTCAGAATTGTATTCTGGAAGTGGTCTGCCCCCTTGTTCGAGAAATCCTCAGAACATTCGGTGGCTTGCTGGGCAGGGGCAATTGAAAGATTTTTGATCACTTAAAAAAAAGCTTGAGGGGGTGTTAGTGGCCGCCCTGATTTTAGTAGTAAAATAGGAGGTCTTAGCTAGTCTGATAGCACATGCATAACTGAGCATTAGTTCTTTGTGCTTATCTTAGTCTTCAGAGAAAGAAGAGAGTCACCACCTCCATTCCTTCTTCCTACAAAGGCGACTGTGCTCTTTAAGTGCTTTCGAAAATCAGGGAGCAGAGGCCCTTGATCTGGTCATTATCTTAGAGGCAGGTGGAACAAGTAGCTCTATAGTAGTCTCCACCCACATATGGAAGTCCTCTGTAGTGTATTCTAAGTAAATGTCATACCTTTATAGGGATTTGATAAAAGCAGCATCTAAATTCTCAGCAGAGATCTCATTCCATCTCCTGGATTTGGTAATATTCCTCTGTGACAGGCGACTAGCATTCTGAAAACTAAATGAAAAAGGTACCACACTGCGTTCCGCCCAGTAGAGGGGGAGTAGATCTCCCAGCGCTATGGCTCCATGGTTGGCAAAGATCCCATCTAAGGTGTATCCTCACTATGAGGAAGAAGGTCCACCAATTGGCCGAACCCAAAGTTCTTCATAAAATCCAACAGCCTAATGGAGTCCACATGACCAGTGTCCTCCAGATAGAAGTTAAAATCCCCAAGAATAGAAAAAAAATTGGAGCAGGCAATGTAGGGTTCCAGTGCTGAACTTGATACCTCAAAGAACTTAGGGCGAGGGACCAGAGGACACTAAACTAAAAGCCCTGCGAAGATGGAGTTAGAGTAAACTTTGGCTCTAAAATGGGCCATTTCGTAAATACCAGATAATGCTGAACCTCCCTGTTCTAAAGTGCAATTAAAATGATCTTTAAGAATCATAGCCAGTTCTCCTCTACGTGGAGATCTATCTAACCTAGCAATAACATAGCCTGGAGGAACAGCAGCAAGAAGATCAGGGCCAGAATCATCTCTTGCACAAGTCTCTGAAATGAAAAGACAGTCCAAATTCTGGGCCGTAATCAGCTCATAGACTGGAAAGGGACATCTCGTTTTGTCAAGTTTCTCAATGGGGCACTCACAGTAGCAAAGTCATGAATGTACCTTGAGCAATAACTGGCCATGCCTAAGAAAGATCGCATCATGTGGGGGGCAGGTAGCTGACAGAACTGGCACTTTTTATGGGTCAGGAGTCATTACCCCATCAGAGAATATGTGCCCAAAGAATTTGAGTTTGGTCTTGTGACGGGTTGAGGCGTGGCACAGGAGATAGGCTGTTGAACTTTTCGACCGGCATGATGTTAATCGATGCACCACTTTCTATGATAAAGGTTATGGGGCAACCATTGACCTTTATTGAAATCTTGGGACAATGTACAAACAAATTCTGTTGTTTTGTGTGGTGGTTCGCCTTTGTCTTTTGTTCTTCTTTGCAAGCAGCCAAACCTACTTGTGCCTGTCATTCCTTGGTCAATGCCTTCATCGCACATCCATCTTCTTCACTGGCTCTTGGTAATGACATTGACGATCCTTTGTAGGATGAACTTGACGACGATCGACATTGACTGGTTTCTATTTGTCGTAACTGATGTTGCTTTTGGCTTTGTGGGTGTGGCGAGAATGCTTCTGGAATCTTCTGGCGTCCATATTCTCTTCTCGCTGTGACGTAGTTAGGTTCTCTTTCGCATTGCAAACCGTTATGCATTGGTTTTCTTCACCACAACCTTTGCACGTTTGTCCTATGGCTGGACATTTGCCATCATGGAGAAATGAAAACCCACATCAGAAACAGCTATTCTTCTTTGGAGACGTCAACTTGCATGCATCTACCTTGTATTTGTGCTTGCTTTTCATGACCAATGTTGATTCATTTTTTGCTGTTCCAGTTTCCATATCAGTGACTAGTACATCTGCTTTCTCCCCGACTCTTGCAGCCATTAGTACTTTCTCTCAGCTGAGCATCTCTCTCAACATGCGTCTTCTGAAAGAGTCTGAAAGACAGCCATCGATGACTCAGAGAGGTGTGGCTTCTTCACCATTAAATTCACTAAACTTCCAGTGTTTGACAAGCACTCAAGTCTTTCAACAAACTCATCCATGCTTTCAACAGCTTGCTGTCTTGCTTAATTGAAAATGTACCTTTCATAGTCGGCATTCGGCATCAAATTGAACTTGGCTACCAATGCTTCTTTGACCTGACGGTATGATATCGCATCAGTCAACAAGATTTTCCTCAGCACTTCTTTCACTCTGTCACCGTCAAGGTTGTTTAAATGTTTAATGATTTTCTTATCGTCTACCTTTTCTAGGGCACCTACAAAGTCATCGAACTTCTCAATCAATGCAGTCCACCTGAAGCCAATATTCTGCTTCTTAGTAGTGTCGACTGGCGGTAGTGGTTTCAGAAACACAGCTGCATCATAATCATATATCACTCTCTTTTCTACTTCTGTCGAGAGCATATGCTCTTCAGACGACAGCAGCTGTTCTTCTGGGCCGGTACCTTCTGCAAGCACTGGCCGGGTGCATGTACCTGGGTCGTCACGCTCGATCTGAGGTAATAAAACTGCATCTTCTATCTTGACGGTAAGTAACCGTTTTGTCTCTTGTGTTTGCTCATCACTGCCTTTAGCTTTTTGCATCGTGCCTGGTTGTGGCTGCCTTTAGTATTTGCTATGTTTCGATGATGGCTCTGTGTTATGCTGTAGCGCAATGTGTCTTCTTTTGGCCATACCAGGGTTTTCCGGCAGGCTTTTCGAAAACGCTCCTTCGCAGGGCTTTCAACTTCTTTGAGGACTGTATATGGGCTGATGCAGGGCTTCAACTCCACACACATCAATGTCGAACTGCTTCTCATCGACTTGGGCGCATGTGGCATGCACAAGCTGTTTGCTGTAGCGTTGCAATCTCTCAGGGAGAGCAGTCTCATTTCTTCGGGGCACAGATCCCATCATCGTTGCGAGTTGTAGCATCCTCCCCAGCCCCGGGGAGCATGCAAAGGAATACGGAGATCTGGACTATACATCATTATTCCTCAGCATACAATCACATACTGCACTCTCATTACGTCATAATCAATAATAACCACACCTTAACACCTCCCAGTAAGTTACGTAATTCCTTGACCGCAAGGGTCCTAGTGCACATAGTCTCATGGAACTACATCTAAATGGCAAATTATACAGAGTGAGACATCCCCCACGCCCCAACAGGGAGATTAAGAGTTTCCTAGAAAAATCCAATGTGCTGCCCTTTTCTAAAGACAGGCTAGGAAACTAGTACAATCCATTTGACCAGAAGCAAATTATCAAAGTTCCCGGACCTGGTTGTTTTTCACCACTGTTCTACTAGACATACTATGCATTTTTTACCTCAATTCTAGTGAGGTTGTTTAATGCAATAGGTGAACAGGGTATAGTCATTGGCTTCATGTTACAAGTGAGGGGTACAGTGGGTATGAAATCAGGGAAAGATTTCACAAGCTCTTATAGCCACACGGGCCACGCAGGTAATAACAGCCAGCTCAGGCCACTGTTTCTGGTCATAATAAATCCAGACTAATCTAGATTTATCCCAGGAAGGGCCTGTGGAAACAATACAAAATATCATACAAATAATCAAAAAAGGAGTTTGATTGTGTCAACTTACATTTCCTAAAACGCACTCTAAATACATTTTGATTTGGACTCAAATTCAGCTCCTAGGTGTTGCACAGGTATAAAACAAAAAACGCAAAAGTGGGAGTCCACAGAACCACCTCCATTGCCTTTAATGTCATGTGTGGTACCAGGTTCGGTTGCCCACTTTCAATCCCAACGTTTTGTGCTCACAAGAGATGTATTCACAGATGGAATGTGGAACAGCTAGCAGATTAAAGGGGTGACCATCAGGTGGCACACTGACAAATATACCATGTATGTAGATGACATTTTAATGGTAATCTCAGATCCAGTGTGGTCAATATCTGCAGTGATGAAGATTCTGCATTATTACAGCTACATCTCTGGTTTCAAGGTAAATATAGTCAAATTTTTAAACCTTACACTGTCGCTGTCTCAAGGGTAAATGAGTTGGAAACCAAGTTCTAAGTTAAATGGGTAAAACACAGCAGATTATTTGGGCATCAAAGTAACTTGTTAAATAAACAAACTTTCTGAAGCTAATTATACCCCACGTGTACAGGATATACACAGGAACAGACATGGTATACAAAACGTTTTTCCTGGCTGGGTCACATTGGTGCGATTTAAATGATTTTAAGCAGAATCCTTTATCTAATACACTCTATCCCACTCTCATTGTTCCTCTTTGATCTTAAAGAAACTACAAAATGCAATCGAAGAATTCATTTATGTGGAAGTTACCAGAACTGCCAGTCACTTAATGCATAGATCCACAGGAGGTGCTGAGGGTTCCAGGCATAACAAAATACTACTAAGCTTCTCAACTACACTACATGGTAAGTGGGAGAGTAGGGAGTCAGAAAAGCACCAGTGTTTTGTGAACCAGGAAATATAAAGAACCAAAACATGGAAAGTGCAATGGTTGGAAAAAAGACATAGAGAGTGGGAACTCTACTCCTCGTCTGTCACTAGATCTACACCTGCTACATGGGATGCTGTGGCTGCAGGGAAGGACTTAAACACCTTCCCCCCTCCTGTTTATCCAAATTATTGACATTCCGTTATTCTCCCCTGGACTGGACACACAGGAATTCAGGAGATAAATGGGTACAAATACACACTAGGACACAAAACACATGTCAAGTCACAACTTTAAAAGAGACCACAGTGGAGCTGTTCAAAACTGCAAACCTTCTGGTAAGAAACACTTGACACAATAGATGATAATTTTCATATGGAAATTCTCAGATAGTTGGATAGTTGATTAAATACATAACATGTAAGAAATTGGGTTACTGGTTGGGGGGGAGGGTGAAACCCTACTCAAACAGAAACTGCAATCATTGTCAGGGTGAAGTCACAAGCAAACCCTAAATTAATCTGTGCTCAACCCTCGAGTAGTTTGGCACATAGCAGTCAGACTTGACTCAGAGGCTGTGTAAAGTATTTGTGCAACACTTCAAACAGTAAGAAAGTGAATACACACCACAAAAAGAATCCCACACGAGATTAGAACAATAGAGTAAACTGTAATAAATAAAACTAGACCAAAACGACAAAAATCCAATCAGTAGAACTGGAGATATGCACGTTTAAAGATTTCAGTGAAAAGAGCGCCAAATAGCACAAAGCACCAACTGTGGATATCTGGTCACGCCGACCGGGACAAAGTCACAAGCTCAGACCGACTATGATGGAGCTTGGCTGGCTATATAAACCCAGTTAGGACTGCTGAACAAGCGTTCCTTGAATCCTGGTTGCAGAGCATTTTGAGGTCCAGCGTATAGGATGCGTTGCACAGCTGAGGCTATGAGTTGGTTTTGAGGAGCTATGAGACTGTGATGTGCGGTCCTCTGTCGTTGTCGAGGATGCCGTAGACGATAGTTTGCGATGCAAAGTCTAGCGTCAAAGATGTGTCACGCAGCCAAGGCAATGCATTGGTTTCGAGGAGCTGCAAGGCTGTGATGTGAGGTCCTGCATCATCGTCGAAGATCCCGTCGAGCACGGCTTGTGATGCAAAGCCGGGGTTGAGGATGCATCGCACAGCTGAGGAGATGCAGTGGTTCTGAGGAGTTGTGAGGCTTCCGCTGCAAAGTCTTGGCACATGGAAAGTCCGCGCAGCAGAGGGGATGTGTTGGTTCTACTATGGGTTGCGCCGTGCAACAGAGGAGATGCGTTGTTTCTGCTGGATCCACAGGTGGGCTGGCAGAGCACCTTCAGGCCAACTTCCAAGGGTCCAGGACTTGAGTGGCACCACTTGGCAGGGTGGACTCGCTGTTGCAGAATCCAGGTGCTGGTTATAAGAGACTAGCCCTTGGAGTCACTCTGGAGGTCCTGGGTACACGTTGAAGGGGCTCTCCTAGGCAAGAGGTCAGCAGGCAGCAGGTCAGCACAGCAGGCAGCAGCCCTCTATGGCAGCAGTCCAGCAGAGTGGCTGTCCTTTTAGCAGCACAGCAGTCCTTTTTCCTGGCAGAGTTTTCCACAGGTCAAGAAGTGTACTGAAGAGGTGGTTTCTGAGGTCCAATATTCATACTTGGTACCTCCTTTGAAGAGGGAGAAGCTTCTAGAGGTTTCCCTTTGAAAGGTACAGGTTTCCTGCCTCCTCTGCCCTTGCTCCAGACTAACTACAGGGGTGCAGTCCTTTGTGTGAAGGCAGCACACAGCCTATTCAAGTGTAACTAGGGCTGTGCCCAGCTCCGCCCTCCCCTTCTGCCAGTGATGGCCCTTCCAGGCGCATGTAAGCTCTCTATTGTGTATGGCTATCAAGGAATAATACACAAAGACCAACTATCAACTACACCCTGTAATGTGACCCAGAGACAGTCTGCAGGCACTGAATGGCTAAAGCAGGAAAATGCCAACTTTCTAAAAGTATCATTTTGAAAATTGTAATTTAAAATCCGACTTTACTATAAAAGAGGATTTTTCATCACAATTCCAAAGACACCAAACATGAACTGTTTACCTTTTCTCATTTCGAAGTTGCAGCTTATTAAATGTAATAAAGTAACTCCCATATTATCCAATGGGAGAAGTAGACCTTATAGTAGTGAAAAACAAATGTAAGAGTTTTTCACTACCAGGACATATAAAATTTAAAAGTACATTTCCTACTTTTTAAATACATGGCACCCTGCCCTGTGCGCTGTTTAGGGCCTACCCTAGGGGTGACGTATATATATTAAAGAGGTAGGTTTGAGTCTGGCAAGAGGTTAATTTTTCCAGGTCGAAGTGGCAGTTTAAAACTGCACGCACAGTCTGCAATGGCAGACCTGAGACATTTTTACAGGGCTACTTAAGTGGGTAGCACAATCAGTGCTGCAAGGCTACTAGAATGTTTGATTTGCTCAGCATTCCGTCCATCCGTGTGTCTTTTGCTTTCTCGCCCTAAGTGCTCTGGGTATGCCCAGACGTGGGTCCTGGGCTCACTGTGCCACTGGATTCAAGCTAGCCTGGCTGATGAGGGGTGATGCCCTGAAACCGGTCCCAGGATGCTTGTTTCCGGTCCAGGGAGAACCTGGCTTGACAGTTCGGTCTGGACTGTTCCCATGAGGCACAGGGTCAAGACTGATTTGCATATGGCTGGGTCTAAACTGGGGTGGCATGGTGAGCAAAAGAACAATGGATTTAACCCAGATCTATTGACTGGGGGAGAATGTTTGATTTGCTCAGCATTCCGTTCATCATCTGTGTGTCTTTTGCAGGGCCACTAGTAGCATTTAATTTACAGGCCATGGTACATGTAGTACCAGTTTACTAGGGTCTTAATCGTAAATTAAATATGTTAATTGGGGATAAGCCAATGTTACCATGGTTTAAGGAGTGAGCACACACACTTTAGCACTGGTTAGCAGTGGTAAAGTGCACAGAGTCGTAAGGCCAACAAAACCGAGATCAGAAAAATATGGAAGAGTAAGGCAAAAAGTTTTGGGGAAGACCACCCTCAGGCTGACAGGTCTAACAATACATAATTGGAAATCTGATAAGACATTATGGGGATACATTGGGGACTCGTAAGAGTTAGAATGAGGGAAGCAATAAATATAAATACGAATGACAGGCATGAATTGGCTATTTTATTCCTAACCTCTTGATTAGGTGTCAGGAGGCTGACTTCATCCCACCAGATATCTCTGATTATGCCCTACTTTTTATCACCTTCTTATTGGAGTTCACTGATAATGGGGCCTTTAGAATAGCCAGGTGTGTACACGTCTATCCTGAAGGAGGTAGAAATGCAAGAGGTATGTTGGGCTCTAATTCAGTATTTGTTTTAGAATAATCTTTGTTCTGCTACAGTGGTTATGGTTTATGAATAGGTCTCCAGGTTTTATGGTATTTATATTTTTGTCATTTCCGTCTGTATTTATCTATATCTATTTTTTGCTAATTTTACCTGTATTTATCCATATTTATTTTAGGTTTTGTGAAAAAATGAAGCTAAACTGTGTACATTTCTACATTTTTTAACCAGTTCACGTACACTCGTGCCTGAACACCTGACAGGTTTTAATGATATATACACACTCAGATGATAAAATATGTACTTATAGCAAAACATGCACATTTTTCTATCAAGGTTGTTCAAATCTAGTGCTGTGTAAGGCTCTTTACTAAAATTCCTTTATTTTTTAATTCCCTTGCTAGTCAATCGGCACAGTTATTGGCCTGACAGTCATGATTGACAGCATTTAGAATCACTCAAAAACAACCCAGTTTCCATTTTTATCCACATTTAAAAATAAATACAGACAGGAAAATAAATGGTTTTCTGTCTGTATTTATCTGTAAAAATCAGTAAAAACGTAAAACTGGGAACCCTATTTATAAAGCATTCCAAGCCTATCTTCGGAAAAGGAGTAAGGATATCTACAAGGACTGGGATTCAGTAGAGGGATAAGACTGATCTAAATGAAAACGAAAGGGAGCTGGGGAAAATTCTGTGAAACATAGCACAGACCACTACCCCAGAAAATATTGGAAAAAGGAATAAATTAAGTAAAGAGATTAAAGGGGTCAGAAGTAAGAAGGCAATGATTTATCACCAAACGGTCTATCAAACCACCTTTGATAAAATGAATAAAATAGATCAATTTCTGTCATGGAAAATGAGAGAAAATCATATTAAGGATATCAAGTCTAAGTGATAGGCAGCTTAAAACGTGATTTATCAAGAATTGTGCTGGACTTTCTGAAATATTTTCAGAGGCTCTGCTTCAAATCTGTGTCCCCTTAAAATAGGATCAGGATATAGATGAATTTTTAAAGGAGGCTCCAAATTCATCAGCTCCTTTCATTACAAGAAATAAATGAAACAACTGGAGACTTATCCACAGCTAAAGCTCCAGGAGAAGATGGAATCCCTAAAGAGATATACAAAATGTTTAAGGGACTGCTGGTTCCTCACTTTAAAGCTGTTTTTAGTATTATAGTTTCTCATGGTCTCCTCCCCCTTCTTTTAAGACTGGGAAATTGCTAACCTTCCTGAAATTATATATTGATCCACAGTGCTGTGTATCATATCGGTCAATAACATCTACAAATGTAGATCTTTTTAATGAAGATCCTAGCCCAGATCTTTCTATTGGCTGCCTGTCAAGCATAGGGTCAAAATAGAAATATTCTATCTTGTACCCAGAGTTCTACATAGTGGTGCAACTAAGCACCAGCTTGAATTAATTGCTGCTCCTGTACCACCCAACAAGTTACCTATTGTTACCCTCCCAGAACCATTTTCTGCTTTGCATGACTAGATATAAACTGCTGAGTTTTACTGGATATGGATGCCACAAAAACAGAGTCAATAAAATTGACAAAACTAAAAATAAATTAGTATAATTCAAAAAGTCTTGCACCTGCTTCAGGCTTGATGTAAATTACAGATTTGGAACAGCTGAGCTGATGCAACATTTCTTGAGCCAAAATTGCTTTCTGTAGATGCCAATTGCATTTAAGTTATGCAAGCTGCAAAAGGTACATTAGTGTGATCTGTGATACTCTTATTGATTACTTTTTTAAAGTCATTTTAATTGTTTTCTTATCTTTAAAGTACATAAATTCAACATTTAAACTGTGGGTAACAACAGTGTTCACATGGCCATATATAATAAAAATGTGACAGTGCAGCATAATCTCACAAAGTTTATCATTACATCTTTTTCTGCACCTTGTCCTTAAACAATACCCAAGGTTATACCAACAGCTCATCAAGACAGTAAAGCACTTCAATTGTTCACATAATACCAGAGTGCTGTCTCCATGCACCTCATATGTTATCAAATTTAACCAGCTAGTCCCTACTACTGTAGATCACCTTCTCCGCTTCCACAAACCAGTCTAGATTCCTGCTCCATTGCTCTTGTGTAGGTAGTCCCAGTCCTGTTTTTCTCTCACCAAAGCCAAAATGAACATATTATGTGATGCCTGGGAATCACCAAATCCGCCCATACTCCCAAACATCCCAGTCCTGACGATAATTCCCAAGAGTTCCCACAGTGCCTTGTATTCTACACATAACCACCCTCCGGAAACTTGAACCAACCAACACCTGACTGATGAGCTGTGATCAGGGCGAAACTGGTCTCGGATTGCTTGTGTTCTGTTTCAGGGAGACCTGGCTTGGCAGTTCGGGCCGGGCTGTTCCTATTGGAGCAGGGTTAAGACTGATTTGCAAATGGTTGCATCCAAACTGAGGTGGCATGGTGAGCAAAGGATTGATAGGTTGGGATGGTACCCCGAGCAACTGCCAGTGGTTAGGCAAATTTCAAGAATACCTCCAATCACCTTTTGTGTGGTTGACATAGCGAGAACCTAGAAATTAGACTTGCATCTTTCTTTGGGTTTGCCCTTTTTATAAGTTAGAATTATAGGGGCCATTCTAAGGTCCTCCAACATAATGCCTTCTTTTGGCATGGTCCGAAATGTTTCTGCTCTCAATGGGATCACAACCTCAGACATTTTGTTGAACAGTTCAGATGGAAGTTCATTTGGATCTGGGGCCGAATTAAGCATTGTTATTGTTTGCGCCGCGCGCACCTTTTAAAAGGTGCGCCGGACGCAAACAATGACAATGCGCCCCATTATGGTGAAGCGCATTCATGTGAAAACACGGATTGGCTGCTTGCAGCCGCTCCATGTTTTCACAGTGCAGGCAGCAACCCGCCTGCACTTTTAAAGGGGATGTCTGGGGGGTCCATAGGACCCCCTTTCTCCCCTCCAGAGGGCTGCTCTCAGGGGGCGCACTCTCAGTGCGCCACCTAGAAGATGGCACACTGTGAGTGCACCCCCTGAGAGCTTCTTTGCCTCTGCACCCACGTCTGTAATATGGCGCAGTTGCAGAGGCAAAGGAATTCCCTCATTTGCATAGGGCACGTCCCTATGCAAATGAGGGAACGCCCCCGATGGTATCGCTGTCGCTTTAAGTGCGCCAGTGCTATCAGTATTACTGACGGGGGCGCACAAGCATCTGCTCCCCCTTCTGTAATACCAAAGTGCCCCGGGGGCGCACAAAGCGGGCACAAACGTCCGTTGCACCCCCGGGGCACTTATTGTAATACGGCCCCTGATGTTTTCCATGATTGGAAGTCAAACAGTGTGACTATGATGTCCTAAATGCTGCCTGCATGCTTACCTTAGCCTCAATATGGCGAGATCTTTAAAAACATTTATGTCGCTTTTATCTATCTGGGTACATCTGGAGGTATAAGAGATTTGAAAATGTGAGCAAAGACCTCAGCCATGTCTGCAGAGCAGCATACTACATTTCCAATGTCCCTCTTAATCCCTTCTATACATTAGTGCACTAAATCTTTCCTTTCCAACCAGGCCACAAGCATCCCTTCTGTATTGCTCACATTGTAGAGACACTTCTGGATATTTATAAAATGTGCTCTACCTTCAGTGTATGTTAAATATTTATACTCCTCACGCTTCACCACTATACTTACCTCTGTAAGTAAGTAATTTATAAAGCGCGCGATCACCGAAGTATCTTGACACTGGCGGAACCCTCTAAAAAAACAAATACCCAGCGAAACGTAGGTAGAAGAGGAGGCAAAAAGCCAGGTCTTTAATGATTTCCTGAAAAAAGAATGGCTATCATGGGACCTTAAAGATAGGGGCAGGGAATTCCAAAGTTTGCCAGCTACGTAGGACAATCTTCTACTGCCCCGAGTGATCTGCTGTAATCAGTATAGGATTGTAATCCCGCCTGCAGCTTGTCATTGGTTAACCCTACACAAAGGGAAATCATATTCTTAGTCAGAAACAGGTCATGAGTCATAGAACAAAGGGGTGGCTGAAAGGAGGGAAGTGCACCAAGCAAAGAAGAATGTTTTCATGGCTTTGAGAAACCCATGGAGGTGGATTGGGTTCTGGTATACAGAGCAATGTTATTACACAGCCTGGCAATTAGAGTTGTAAAGTGTCTGTCATCTAGGGTGATGCGTTTGGTGGTGCAGCATTTGGAGCGTGAAGACTAGTAGAGTAGAGGGTTCTACAGGGAATGTGGGGAGAAATTTTGTTTCACAGATAGGCAGGGGCTAAGTTTGTGAGCTATTTAAATGGGGGACTGAGAACCTTGAAGTGGGTTCTAGCTTTGGCAGGCAGACAATAAAATAAGAGAGTGGTACTGTTTAGAATGGGGGATAGTCTGGTGGCTTTCTCTGAACCTTTTGTCTCCTCATTTGATTAGGTAGTCAAGAAATAGCACAAAGAAGTCATTGCTGTTGCACAGTTTGGTTTTAGCCAGAATGCAAAATAATGAAGAATGTAGGCATGGGGATTGTGTTCATGAGATGTTATCACATGATCTAGCGGCCTCACGCTCAAAGTGTTTTAACACTCGCAAACCCTCAGATTCTGTTAGTCTGAGTGTTCTTAACTGCAAAAACACTTTTTTAAATGTAAACAATTCAGAAAAGGTTTTCCGAATCGTTAAATGGGTTTAGGAAACAATATGAAATCAGTATTTGGAAGGGGGCGTGTTTAGGGTGTCCCTTCCAAATACTGATTCCTTATGGTATGCATTAATCTTTTGCAACCAAAATCCGGTGACAAACCATTAATATTTCACCACAAACCCATGGGAGGTGGTAACCCATTCACGAATGGAAAGGGATCCCCATAGGACTCATTCCCCTTTGTAAATGTTGACAAGTAGTCAGTGGTCATGGTACTACTAACTTCTCCTAAAAAAGGTTTTTGTAACTTTTCTTTTTTTGTTTTAACACATTCTGTTTTCTGTCAGGAAAACAGCCTGTATATCTTTTTTAAAGATTGCTTTGTTTAAATGCAATCACAACAAGGTGATCTGCTGACCTCAGCAGGCCACCATCCCTGTGATTGTGGCCAATCGCAATGGGTCGCAATTTGTGACTTACCATATGAATGTTGATGCGGTAGGTCAAATTCCAACCCCCTATGATTCTGAATTCTGTGAACTGATATATTAGTGCAGAGGTCAGTTCACACAATCAAAAATGAATTTGGAAAAATTGGTGCACAATTTGCAACCAATTGTACCGAATCTATTCTCTCTTCATGACACCCTTATTCAGTGCTTAATTTGTGAAATAATAAATGCCAAGGCCCTGACCAGGAGGCCACTGCAGCTTGCACCACCCATCGCCCCTGTCATCACTGCCAAAACAACTACTAACCATCTCTCTCGCCTGCAAGTGCGACAGTTCAGATTATTCCAGGTCCACAAAGCTAAAGGATTGGCTGGGGAGGCAGGTTTTAGCAATTTCTTATGTATGTTGTATTAAAAAACAACTGTTGCTCTGCTCATATCTAAATTAGATGAGCTGTGCCACCATGTGGAAGACTGTCCTAAGTGCGGTGTTGACAATTAAGTGCGGGTGCCAAGCACCAGAAACCAATTAAGTGCCGGTGCTGAGCAACTGAAACCACCGCTCGAATGAAGTACTGCCCTTATTAAAGTTCTATTAAAGAAATGCAAGCAAAAAGAGTGGCGAATGCAGCAGCACTACTGAAGAACATTTATTTAAATGATTATTTGGCAACTTGTTTTTCCAAGTTGCCCCCATTAAGATTGTCTTACCTGGGAAAAAATACTTTTAATAAATACAGTTTACGATGAGTATACAAAGTTCATACCTATAAGTTGTCTTGGCTAAAAGTCTGTCTTCTTGGAAACCAAGATTTCGAGTGGGGGTTTCCACCTCTTGAGGCTGCTGCGATGACTCCAGATTATGGTCACTCTGCTTGGACAATTCTTGAACGCCTTTTTTAACTGGTGGTCTCACAAATTCTTCAGGTAGTCTAGTTATATTCTTTAATCTGCTCTGGACATCAGTAACCTTTTCTCTATCAAAAACAGGTGTAACCGGTTGCAGCACAAACGCTCCAGCCACGGTTCTAGCCTTATTGTCCAAACGGGAATTCATGCTTTGAGCTATAGAGATATTCCGGCGGTCAGAAACTTGAACAAAAATAGATAGAAAAAGAAACAGTAAATGAACACTCTCAACATATTCTAAGCCCAAACACATTTCGTAATAAAATACTAAAAGAAAGAATTCTCCATCTGACATGCAATATAGAAATATTTTCCAAACATATGGCTTTTTAACTGTTCAGAGATACTTTTGCAAGTTTTGTTTCCTGCAGGAGCTCTAGTGGGGCCATTGTGAGAAACTGTCCCTAGGCCTGAATCTTCATCTGCTCTGTCCTCTCCCAGCTACCCACCTGGCTCCCCGACTCCACTTGACTCTCTGACAATTCTGGGTCTGGTGGCTCAATGGACTAATGCATCCAAAACTAGAGTCTGTGTTTGATCTTATGGTTGCAGGTTCAAATCTTGGATGGTTGCCTGTCTTTCATCCTTCTCAGGTCTATAAAATAAGTACCATTGAACTGTGTAACAATTAAGATCTGTTATTCACTGCAAGATGCCAAAAGGGTGGGTTTGCTGAGCCACAAGTGTTAATGCATATCAGTGGGGAAGGTACATATTATACTAATACCTTTATCTGCAGAAATGTTTCCTTTAACTGTGAAGGGTATGTACAAAGGTGTGGCCATTATCTTGCTGGCTTCATCCTCATGAGTAAGAGCAGTTTTATTTTTTGTTGGATCAAAAACAATGGCAGATTCAATTCGTGCCCAGTAAACAAAATATGACTGGACCACCGATAAACTGTAAATAAAAGAGAGAACATTTAAGAGACACCAAAAGATCTAAAGGTATTGAATAGAAAGAGTTGGCAGTTTATGAAAGTGACAATGGTATCTGGGAAATTTACAAAAATCTCTGACATCAATATTAGTATATTGGAAGTAGTGCTTAATTTGACTTGGTAGTTGCAGGAGGTTACCTAACCTCCTAGAATCCACGTGGCACCCCTCACGTGCATCCTACAAACTTAAGCACGTCTCATCTGGGGCTGGAACAAATATGATCACCCCCATCCTAATGGAAATCCATTGGCTCTCCTTGCCGGCCCGCACCATCTAAAAACATCAGCTGCATCATTTACAAAGCCTCCACGCACAGCATTCCTGCTACACTGTGAACAATGTCATCATCTCTGGGGGCTCTAGTCGCACTCTGCTGCCAGGGCGCCATCACACTCGAGACTAAGAAGTAAGAAAAGAAAAACCAAAGGAGCATGCCATTTCCATTTATGTACCCAGAACATGGAACAACAGACCTGAATCCGTAAAAAACGCTCCAACACTGTTCCAATTTATGAAAAAGTTGAAGACACACCTTTTTATAAAACACAAGATTACAATGCAGTAACAATCCAATAACGCCTTACCTCTCCTATCACCCATTGACTACATGCATGTACAGCTTTCCCCTGCCTTTTTGGTTAGGTTTGTCGTTTACAAATACCACATACATACATACATTTGAGGGTACATCTTCTTTATAATATCAGAAATGTTGTAGCATGTCCATCCCAACCCCAATCAATAAATTGCAACTTTTAAATTTTTCCAGAATAGTTCGTTTAACCATATAAGTAAGGAGGATCCGACCTCTATGTCATCTGAACTACCTTTGCACATCATCCCACTCAGTGGCTATAAAATCACACAATGCATGCACTGGAGGGCTTCTTTAATCGAATCTCAGCCAGCAAGGAGCAAAATCCCTTCTGCTCCCCCTTCTTATGGCCTGATTTTTTAAAATGATCCATACCAAACACATGCCTATGTCATTGAATGTGTTCCTCTAAGCTGGAGGAGTCAGTAGTCTCCAGCGGCAGGCAGGAGCACCTATACTGCGGGACATAACTCAGCCCCTTAAGCATTAATTGTTCTGACATTCCCCTTTCCAGTGGTACCTCTACCTAGAGGATCCATGCTTCGAGGCTGCCATGGGAGAGTGATCCTTGAGTAGGAATCCACACCACTAGTCCACCCGAAAAATTAAAGAGGAGGAGCAGACCATCCAGCATAGACACTTGTTCCTCACCACTGGAGGGATTAGTCAGTCATTCTGCCCCCCAGAGGAACAAATTGGTGAGTTTATCCCCAGTATGCCCATTCCAGCATGTTGGAAAGCCCACCAGATGCAAAAGAAAGTCCACTAGATGTCAGGACTACTTATATTCGAGTGGTGGGCAGCACCCATTGGCATTGAGCCACAAACTGGCACGTTGGGAGGTGATACAGTCAACCGCCCCCCTCAGTGAGTTAACCCTCAATCTAGCCATCCAACCAGGGCAGAAAGCCCACTAGTATAACAGAGCCTTTGTGCACAACCTGTGGGGCAGATTGTGAGGCTTAACCCACATATGCACATCCTAGGGGGAAAGAAAGCCCACTAGCACACCAGGGTGTACTTTTTTATTTGAATGGAGTGTGAGTATGGACAATCCTGACATCAGGCCACAACCCCACCCCTGGTACTCAAACAGTCTATCTACCACCTGAGTTACCCTATTCTGCTTGTCCCGCGGCACCAAGTCCACTAGAGCATCAGTGAACATTTTTGTATTTGAATGGGCCACATCGCCACCACCCTCAGGCCTGTAAAGTCATGGGAATGCCCTGAAAACATCAAAACTACCCCTAAAGAAATTATGCCTAAAGAAGCCCAGTTTACTTTCACTTTCTAAGAGAATGGGTGCATCATCAGACCAGGGTCAGCCGTGACCCAGGGAACCCTACTATCTTGCAAATTTCTAAAAACTAGAGATCCATGGGAATCCAGAGTTGTGTGGCTTGAATGGGTCACTACAATACCCTGCAAATGTCAAATGTGTGGTAAAAAAGCTAAAATATGGATTTAAAAAACTCAGGGGCATATTATCAAGGGCAGTATCGCCACTTTAGCAGCACTTTTTGCCGATAAAGCGGCGATATTTTTATCGCCCTATTAGCAAGCTGTCGTTAACAGCTGTTAGCGACAGCTTAATGGCGATAGCGGCCGTTTTATTGCCGCTTTGCATGTCAGCGATAATTATCGCTTATGACGTGCAAAGTTGGCGTTCCCAACTAAAAGCAACTGCAAACAGTCGCAAACACAACTTCCCCCTATTATCAATGCCCGCGAAGCGATAAAAAAAGTCACGCTAACCGCGATTATCGCTGGAATTTAACACCTGATAAAAACTTGACTTAACCATCTTGTCAATGGGAGGTGGATTGTAAGGTTAAGTCCTCACCTGCCTATTAGCAAGCTTTTCATTAGCGCAGTGAATTTATCGCTGGATTTCTCGCGCTATTGCTGGGTTTTGCCGCTATCGCTGGATTTTTTTATCGCCTTGGAGCTAAGCGTTGATAATAACGCGTTATCTCCGCGATGAAATCCAGCGATAGTTGGCGAAAAAAAAAACAGCGCTAAGCGCGCTTTGCGATAATTATCGCAAATCCTTGGTAATATGCCCCTTAATTTCTTCACACTTATGTGAGAAACTTCCACACAATGGCAAAAGTCTTACCATCCTGCATTCCCACATTTCGTCTGATAATAATGGTACCCCACATGTGTGAGTGGGTCTATCACACATGGCAGAAACAGATCAAGTCCATGACTGTTTGAAGACCACCTTGGCATTTCTCTGACTTCATATGGCCACATTTTTTGGACTGTTCCTGTCTGATATAAAAGGCCCGCCAACACCTGATGGTACCGATTTAATCGTGAGAAGTATGGAAATCATCTATACTTTGATATTTGCAGGACATTCTGGATAATTTTCTATCTCATTATTCTTCTCTATGTGCAGCAACATAGTGGTTGCATGCTTTTATCGGCTGTATGCACAACCAAGCGATGAGATAAAAAAACATGCAAGTGAACCAGATACCACTTAATGATAGGGTATTAAGGTATAGATCTCCCTTTCCCATCCACCCGTCTCCATTTATGTAAATTAGCTCATCTGTGCACTTTCTTTTTATCTTTATTTTCACATTTACAATTAAATCTGTCCAACACGACAGTCATTCCAAATATGAACAGAAATAAAAGCTCATGCACATATGCAAGGGTTCACCTTACACTGCCAAAAGACATAGACATTCATACATTTCCTTCTTTTGTCCACACCAATTTCCCAGCCCACTGTGGTCATTCTCAGGGTTACAAGCCCGCATCTTGCACACTGATCCAAGTCTTTACAGCACCGCCCTTTTTTTCCCACTCTATCGGAGTTCAGTGGTTAGCTCAGAAGGCCCCCCCCTTACGGAGCTACCCCCCACTTGTTCTGGCAGGTCATACTACGTAGGTCAAATTCACTCATCATTAATTACAGGGTTGGTTTAATATCTCCGCCCAGTTCCTTAGGTCTTCCTCCGCCCTATTATCCGTTCGGATCATCTTTAAATGAAGTTCTTCTGCTAAGGCCCACATTGCGTTTCATGTGTGATAACCAGTGTATTGCTATGCAGCGTTTCTCCAGAAGGAGGCCCAACCCAATGTTGCGAATTTGTGCACCATTTTTCCCTGTTTGGATTTAGGGGCAATACTCAGTAAGCAGTGGTGTGACGTTAGCAGTGAGGGTACTTTCGTTCCTTGTTTGAGCCATTTCACCACCTCTTCTCAGTATCCCACCAGTGTGTTACATGTCCAGGTAATATGCAGGAAGGTGGCCTCCAGCTCAGCACATTCTGGACAGAATTGGGTCTACAGGCATATATCCTATGTATTCTGATGGGAGCCAGATGTGTGTGGTGTAGATAGTTGGAGTACGTCACTTTGATCCTAGAATTACTGGCCACCTCTTGAACCTGTGCACAGACCATAGTCCATTCTGTGTCTGTCGGAGGGGACTGTAACTCTCTGTCCCAAGCCAGCTCAGCCCTCAGTGCTACTGGTGGTCTGTCCTACTTCAGTGCTTTATAAATATATGAAACAAGCCCCCTCCCCCTTCCACCCTACAGTAACACCTTCATAGTGTAGGAGGTTTGTGGTGTACTAGGGAAACCAGTCCAAACATCCATAGGAGTACGTGCCAGCTTGCCAATTGTAAGAATTATCCAGCAGGAACCCCAAATATATACCTAGCCTCATTAAGGGCCTTATTACAAGATTGGCGGTCCTCCTGTTGGCCTGCCACCGCAGCGCCGACAGGTGGACCGCCAAGCTCGTAGTGCGTCCGCCTCCCGGATTACCACTGTTATCCATGTCGGGTGGTGTTACGGCAGAGGCTGTCTAAGGTTCATAGGAGAGCCTTAAGACAGACCGCCATCATGAGACCACCACAGCACGTTCCTGCACTGTATGGCATGCACCATGTCGTGCATTCCATACCATGCAGGAACTGGGGTGCAATTCCAGGGTGCACAACATATACCCCCCTGCATGCACCCCCAGGCTCAGAGGTGGCAGGGAGCCCTGTTAGGGTCCCCTTAGTTGCCTCAACACCACCCTTTTCATGGCGGGCTCACCGACATGGAAAGGGTGGTGCTTTGGCAACTCAGAATATGCTCAGCTGTACTGCTGCAGCACCACCAGCATATTCCTGCCTCAGACCGCCTCGCCTAGGGATCCTGGATCCCGGCAGAGGCGGCGGTCCGACTGTGTTAGACTTGGCATCTTTGGCGTGGTTTCCCCTTACTTTTTGCCTCTACCTCCTGTATTTTTTATGCTGTTCTGGATTTCGTTTTTGCTGGCTTAGATGCTTTGGGCACTTTGCCACTGCTGATCAGTGTCAAAGTGCAAGTGCTCCCTGTGTAAATTGTTGTTACCATTGGTTCTCTCTGATTGACATATTTAATTTACTGGTAAGTCCTTAGTAAAGTGCACTGAAGTGTGCCAGGGCCTGTAAATCAAATGCTACTAGTGGGCCTGCAGCACTGATTGTGTGACGCACATGAGTAGCCCTGAAAAGGTATCTCAGACCTGCCACTGCAGTGTCTGTGCGCAGTTGTTAACTGCCATATCGACTTGGCAAGTGCACCCACTTGCCAGGCCCTAACCTTCCCTTTTCTTACATGTAAGGCGACCCTATGGTAGGCCCAAGGTACCCCCCAGAGCAGGGTGCAGTGCATGTTAAAGGTAGGACATCTACTGGTGTGTGTGACATGTCCTGATAGTGAAATACTGCCAATTTCGTTTTTCACTATTGAAAGGCTGTCTTGCCCCATAGGATAGAATGGAAAATGCTTTGTAACATTTTAAAAGTATTAGTTCCCATTGGGACAAGATAGAGAAATAAAGTTTAGGCTCTCTGAACTCAGAAATTAATAACACATATTTTAGTAAATATGGTTTTTAAATTGTGTGTTTGAAAATGCCACTTTTATAAAGTAGGCATTTTCTTGTTTAACCATTCAGTGTGCCTCTGCCTGTTTGTGTATTGACTGTCTGGTTTTGGAGTGACAGTGGCTGGGGGGGTTGATGTGTGCCTGTCCCTTCCTGGATGACTCAGAGTTGGGCTGAATAGACCTTGGCTGAATTTAGAGTAGTGGGAGGAGATTTCCTTGCACCTGAATAGGGCCTGTCTCCCTTGCACAATGCTGTCTCCACCCCCTGTGGTCATACTGCACCAGTGAGGACAGAACTGGCTTGGACTGGGCTCAGAGACCCTTGCACAAAGAGAACAAAGACATTTTGGGGTATACGTATTAGACCTAAAACCCCAGAGAGTTAGACTACTTCTGGAATGAAGCGGAACCTTTGCCAAGGAGAAGAGCTGGAGAAACTGGAGGATGAGTACTGCCCCTTTGCTGTCTGCTGTCTGGGGTTGACCTGCAGTAGCTGTTTCTGCCAAGGAAAGAACAAGGACTTTGCTGTGTGCTGTGTCCCCCTGCTTGAGAAAGATCACCAAGTGCTTGAGTAGAGCTTGCCTCCTGTTCTGAAGTCTCAGGGACACAAAGACTTCACCCCCAGTTCCCCTGAACTTCCTTGCTGGGAGTTCACACCTGCCAAGAGGTGCCTGTGACTCTGTTGGGCCTCTGGAGGTTGTTCCTGCTGTTGGAAGCTGGAAAAGCAATGCAACTGCAAAAAAATCGACGCATCGCTCTTCTTGCGGCTGTTTTCCAGACGCAGCACCGCTGTGCGAGAAGAATCTCATCGCATCACCGCGCTGTTGCCAAAACCGACACAGTGCCTGTCGCCGCTGCAAGAACCGACGCATCCAGGGATCGCGGCTGAAGAAACTGACGCAGCACCGCTCGATGCCGCCACATCGCATCCCAGATTACCGCGCACCAAACCTGTGCAGCAAGTTTTCCCCACGCATCAAACGCGGACCAGAATCGTCTTGAAGTCGACGCATCGCTTCCCCCTACAGACCGGACACAACGCATCGCTTCTCCTGCGTGCAGCAGAACTATTGCATCGCCTCCCCATGGTCTCAGGAACCGACGCATCTCTTTGTGTTCTCCACGCTTCCCCTCTCCGCAGCTGTTTGGCCGTGTCAATTTTGTCGCATCTACAGGTACTTTGAGAGAAATCACGCATCCATAGTTTTCTATGAACCCAGTTGCTTAAAACCTTTTTCAAGTCATATTCATAATACTTGCATGTTGGAATTTTGTCGTTTTGGTCTTGTTGAGTTTAGATAAAGATGCTTTATTTTTCTAAACTGTTGTGGTGTCCATTTGTGGTGTTATCACTGTATTACTGTGTGTTTTGAGTACAAATACTTTACACATTGCCTTTGGGATAGGCCTGTCTGCTCGTGCCAGGCTACCCGGGGGTGAGCAGGGGTTATCTAAAGTGGGTACCCCCCTTACCCTGACTAGAAGCAAGGGTCCCTATTTGGACAAAGGTACCTACCTCTGCTAACTAGAGACCCCCCTTTCTAACAGACTGGCAAACTCAGAATGTGGCACGCGGTGCCGCAGTGATGGCAGTGGTCGGACCGCCACTGCAAGTACGGCGGTCCTATGGACCGCCGTACTCAGAATAAGGCCCTAAATGTTAAAAACACATCCCCTGGGTAAAGCTCATAGAGCGTTCGACAAAGACATTGCCTCCAAGAAGTAAGCAACATCACCTCTCGGATCTGACAAAATGGCTGCAGCCATTCAATAGGCAAGGATCTGCTGAAAGTGGGCGCTTCAGTATCTACTTAACCACTTGCTCCCATGCCATAGCCATCTGCAAAGCCACCCAAGGAGTGCCGCCCAGCTGGTGTGCGCCTCTCATCAGGTAAATTGGAAGGATGCCCTCCTCTATGGAAACCCTAAGTAGTCTTCACTCTCAATTCGATGTCACATCACACCACTTAGCTGCAACTCCAATGCTATGTTAGGCCTGGGCGGTAAATTCTGTTCCGCTCGCGGAATTTGCGAAATTTTGGCAATTCCGCGTTCCGCGGAGAACGCGGAATTGCCGAAAATTCCGCGATCCGCGGCGTAGCGGAATTTTTTCCTTGTTCGCGCTTTCAAAATGCGTGTTCGCGCGCGCGGTAGCGACTTACCGGGATCCCTGCGTTCGCCGACGAGTTTTCCTATCCGTTCGCGCGATCCCGCGAGAGTGTGCGATCGCAAACATGTCATTCGGACGCGCCATCGGACATCTGCGTTTGCGAACAGGAAACACGCATCGCAAGCGGGCGGGACAAGTGAAACAAGATGGCCGCGCCAATTGGCGACCGCATGGGCAAGTTCGCGAGATATTTCCCCCCAAGCACGCAAACAGCGTCCCCGAACAGGAAAAACGCATCGCGAACGGACGGAACAAGCAATTCCGCGTGCTCGTGGAATTCTGCGTGCTCGCGGAGATTTTTTACCGTTCCGCTGAATTGTGCGTAACGCGACTAGGCAAATTCCGCCCACCCTTAGGCGATGTAGTAGAGCTCCAGCTCAGGAAGGCCCAGGCCCAGTCCTACCTTTTTCCTGTCCATTTTCAACCCTTTCAGTTGGAGTCTGCTCCGTTTTCCTGCCCATCCGTGCAAACAGGGAGGCCATATTTTTCCCAGAAGACCAAGCTCGGTATTGGATACAAGACAATTTGTGATACGTACAGACAGTGGAGTAAAAGCACCATTTTTGCCAGTGCCACTTGTCCCAATATAGACAGCGGGAGGTGGTTCCAAAACGTTATCGAGGCCCTGAGTCCCCACAAGATCCTCTCAACATTACGTTGGGAGTGCATCATGGCAGTACAAGTCCCCCACATTACCAGGTATTGCAACTAATTTAGTTCCCATTTCCTTCCAACTACTGGTAAATCAGATTAGGAAGTTTCCCCCAGGCCAACAAAGGGGTATAACACGCTCTTCTGCTTGCTAAAACAGAAGCCCGAGATCAGTGCAAAAAGATCTACTTCCTGTAGAAGAATAGGGATGGAGACTTGGGAAGGGTCAGATAAGCCAGGTTTATATAAATCTTCAACTTTTTCACTTTATGTGACATAGGTTAAAGAAGTTATTCTAAAGCTAAGGAGGGGTGTGAGTGTACATGCTGTTTGCAAAATATTTATGTTTCCTTGTATTTAGTCTTCAGGAGTTCCCAGTGGCCTATTGAAACAGACAGTTGGTTATACAGTAAGTCCGTTTTTATATAGCGCAGCTACTCACCCTTACGGTGATACTGCTAAAGGATATCTACTCACAATTACAGCTGCATATAGAATTCCAGTAACAAGTTGCACTGCAACCTGCAGATGCCCTTGACCCCAAAAGTGAGGAAGCAGAGTGGTGACGTCCTGTGTCTCTATTTTTCTCTTGTCCCATTCCTCTTTCCCCACTTCTACCACTGATCCTCATATCTTAGCATATGTGATCATTGGTGGGGATGGTGAGAGATGGAAAGAACATTGCTTCCGTTGGATCCTGAGCAAAAGGTTGATGCAACCCTGACATATATTCTTGGTTTGTGAAAAATATTAAACATTATACATGCCAGCTATTGGTTCATACATTTATAGATATTCACTGAAAAAATCACAGGTTTCAGGGACATTATAGTTAGGCTGATATTTCACTCGTACAAAACCTGAGAAATTCGGCCATTATAGTTAGCTGAGCTAACTATAACTCCCGCCCCCGCAATGCACTGCTGATGACGTCACATATTACATCACTCATGACATGGTCAGTGACATCATTGATGACATCACTGATGACATCTCAAATGACATCACTGATGACATCACTGATCACATCATCCAGTGACTGAGTGTTTCTAAAAACTTTTAGAATGTTATATATATATATATAAACGCCAAGGTGTATTGAAGAATGAGTGGGTGTATGAGTGTCTGAATGGATGATTTAGTGGGTGCGTGACTGACTATAAGTGAGTGATTAAACGTGTCTTAGTGAATGCATGGGTGAATGACTAATCTGTGTGAATGTCTGTATCAGTCTGTCAGTTGGTGTGTAAGTGGCTGCATGGGTTGGTGAGTAGCTACATGAGTGTCTATATGGGTTCATGATTGGTTGTCTGAGTACCTGTATGGGTGCCTGAGTGTCTGTGTGGATGGGTTGGGGGGTGTGTGACTCCCTGCATGGATGCATGAGTGGGTGATTCACTGGGTGTATGGGTTCATGAGTGCGTGTGCGAGGGGCTGTATGGGTGAGTGAGTGTCCGTATGGCTGTGTTCATGAGTGAGTGGATATCTCAGTGGTATATGTGTGAGTAACTACATATGTAAAAGGCAGTATATGTAAGTGTTGGAGTATATAAGTGACTATATGTGAGAGTGAGGATTGTGAGAGTGACTGTATGGATGAGTGTGTGCTTGTGTCAGTGATTGTATAAGAGAGTAAGTATGTGTTAGTATCTGTATGAATAAGTGAGGTGGTGTGCATATAACTGTATAGGTGAGTAAATGGCAATGTGATTGATTCTTTGCGTGACTGACTAGGTGTGTGAGTAACTGTATGGGTAAGTGGCAGTGTGTGAGTGTCTGTATGGGTATATGATTGCATATATAAGTGGCTGTATGAATGAGTGACTGCGTGAATGAGTGACTGTATGGTTGAGTGAGTGGATTTGTGTACACCTATGAATCAGTGAGTGGGTATGTACTAACTGGTATTGGTGTGCCTATGGTTTCGAGAATAGTAGTCTGTATTTTAGAGTGGGTGTATCAAAGGTTACATTAGGGTGTGAAGAGGTGCATCAGATATTAAGTGGATGATGTCATCAGTGATGTCATGAGTGATGTCATTTGAGATGTCATGAGTGATGTCATCAGTAATGTCACTGACCAGGTGGTGGTCCCCAGGGCTTGGGGGGGCCCGCAAGGCCCCCCACCCAAAATTATTTAATGCCCGGGGAGGTGGCGATCCCTGGGTCAGCTTGGGGGGGCAGGAGCCCCCACCACACATTTTTAACAAAAAGCCCCGGGGAGGTGGTGGTCCCCGGGCTGCGGGGGGGCTGCGTGCCCCCGCACATTATTAATGAAGCCCCGGGGAGGTGGCGGTCCCTGGGGCTGTGGGGGCCCCCGTGGGCCCCCACTAAATATTTACATATTGCCCCTGGGACCTGGCCCACCCGGGGGCTGAAAACAAACAAAGTGCGGAGCCCGCGCTTAGTTTATTTTTATTTTTTTCTGCAGGATTCGCGTACCGTACGCGAATCCCGCCGAAATGAAAAAAAATGCTTTTTATGGCCCTGTGGGTCCCTGTGGGACTCCCTGAGCAGGCCTAGGGGGTCAGGGTGTTTCTACCCTGCCCCCTTTTCTTATTTTTAATCGTTTTTTTTACCTTTTTTCTGACCGAGTCACAAGATGGCTGCCAACACTTACTAGTTTGAAGTGTTGGCAGCCAATCAGAGTCAGGCTTGTGCTCGGGAGTGTTCGCGGATCCACCGCGGTCACTAGATATTGATTTTTTTTATTTTTGAATTTCTCAGGAACTACTGAATGGATTTACCCCATTTAAAAAAAGAACGCTTTCTGAACCAAGAGCTACCTTGTTTGCCAAATTTGGTGTAATTCCGTTCAGCAGTTCGGGCTGTAGCTTTGTCTAAAGTTTCCTATGGAAATTGACATGGAGAAAACGCATTTTGGGACCCCCTTTTTTCTCTGCCCCCGCTTGACGAATCACCCCGAAACTTTCACAACAAGAGCTGACCTGAGCAGGCCATTAGTTTTGAAAATTTTGTGAAGATTCGTCAAACGGTGCTAAAGATATTGGCAAATCAAAAAACGCTTTTCCTATGGAAACTAGGTCCTAACTATAACTACCTACTGGCGACCGCCATAAGGTAATATATATATATATATATTGGGACGGGGAGTAACTGCAGCGGTGGCCTACCCCTGCCAAACAATGATCAGGAGAAGTGACTTCTGCCAAAGAGTGAAATTAGTTTGAATTGTATCTTTTCCTTATATTCGTATTGGTAGGTTTCTTTGATGACCACACGGAGATGTAAAGGAAGTTTGGGAGGCGTTGTTTTAACCAACAAGACTTGAGTGTTCCCTATGATTGTCCAGATGAAGACAAGAATGGACGTCTAATTAGCCCTCTTTTTTGATGGATCGATACATCCACTGAATAAACATCATTACCTGTATCTAATTACCAAGTTGGGCAAAGAGTCATTGTGGATTACTATATCAACCTGCGTAGACATTAAAATTGATATGTGACCAGGTTTATTGAAAATATATTAAGAGTGTCAACTACCTATTTTTATTGTTTATGCATGCACAAGTACTCTTTGCACTTACTATACATGGAATACCCTATTCAATTATATTGTGGAATGACTTGGTACCACAATACATACTTCTACAATACATACTTGTGAAATAAAATTGTGTTTTTTTAAAATTATCTTTAAGAGGAAGGGGATTGTTTTAATCCCTTATGCTGAATCAATAATATGTTCATAAGTGAATCCTACAGAACCACCAATAGTGTTGTATTGTTCCCTCATGCAAGGGCAGCATTACAATAGCAGAGATTGTATTGGAAGTGAAGAAAATGTTATTTTAAACATAGCACACAAAGCAGGGAGTAACTGAATTTTCTTTAAATGGCTTCAGACAGCATCAGAAGAAAAAAGGCAAGGGGCTCCTCGGGCTATGCAAAAGGAACACACACCACCACTAAGATCATATGTGTAGGGGCCCCATCCATCCCCAGGAAATCTACCTGTGAGGTGGGTACCTTCATCTGACCAACAGGTGTATCCTGTAGGGCAGATACTGTCTCAAAGGCAATCCCAGACTTGATATTGAATTTGCCTTAAGCCTCACTTTATCTGAAGACAGCGCTATCAAAAAACAATGGTACAGTAACTGGGTTGTCAAACATGACCTCAGTGAAGACATGCAACAGGGTAACATATAATACAGGGCTAGTACTACATGTTTTTCTGAACCAGTGCTGACATAGTCCAAGCTCTTTAGGGACACTGTTGAAATAACCTGTATGCGTCAGTGGGAGCTATAAGCACACATCCTACCTGTTATTGGCTCAAGTAATTTGACACTGGTGCCCTGTGAGAAGGTTTGCACAGGGATCTTGCCATCCCCAAGCAGAAGCTACTCCTTCCCTAAATTTTGGGATTATTGTATCCCAGTAACCGTGCCTGAAAACTCCCACCTCAGCAACTGGCTCTAGTGCAACCACTGCATCAGTGTTGTCTTAAAGTGTTGCTTCTTCACAAAGTGGAACAGCTAGCACACACATCTTTGTGCATTTCTCAAAGTGGACTACCCTGGGACTTTTCCTGTCATGCCTCTGAGAAGTAGGGTCCTGCATCTCTCTAAGGGGCTGTATAGCCACATGTGAGCCATAAAGTCTTTGCTGGAGACCATGCTTGCAAATTGTATACCCTAAACCTAGAGAAATTAATGTGCCTATAGGGAGTTACTCTTAGCTGGATGAGAGAAGGAGTGTTAGTGTTTGCTTTGCTGCTTTGAGAACATTTCAGGAGGCCCGCCTGTTGTGTACAAGGACAATATCTACACAAAATAATTGTACAGCGGCATGATCATTTCCTCTCACTTAAACAAAATTACGTTACTTGCCCATTCCCCAACATTCTGAGACCAGTCATAGCTGTTGACATCAAGCATAGCAACTGCCCCTGATTGACTAAACAACTTCTGGTAGCGTTACAGAATACATTTCACCACCTTGAAGTCAGACACTGTAAATATTATGGGAGTTGGGTTACCAAGGGCCTGGACTATGTACCTGGAAACCTGGAAAAATGCATATGTGTTTGGTTCGTTCCCTTGAAATGTTCAAGTGCAACAAAAGACAGGAATGCCTGGTTGGCTTGAAGCCAACTGACATGAATTTTCATGTAAGCTGAACATGTGAAACTGAAAATCAGCTCACCTTTAGGGACATGCTTTCTGCCAGCACTGAGGAAAAGATTGGGACCAGTTGACGACACTGAAGCTACCTTCCTTTAGGAAACATTACCACTCTTTAGGATAGAGGAAGAAAGCCTACATTTGCATTGACCAGAGGAAGAGGTAGACTGCTTTGTGTGGTGATGACATGTTGACTCAGTTTGAAAAACTACTAAAGCCCAATTGCTGTAAGCATTGAATTGAGGACCTGTTACCTGAAGACAAGATGCTCCCATTCATGGACGTGAGGTGAGAGTTAACACCTCAAGAACCTTAGTGGTGAAGTGCTGAAATTAGCAAGCTGCTTTAGGCACTCTTCACATGTTCTTCCTAGCGTGTCCACCATCATCATCAACACTCCTGAACACTGATGGCCAAGAAGGAAAATTCAGACTTCAGAGAATTTTAAGTAGCAACCAATACAGAATATGCCTCCTTTTCACGCATGCTGTCACCCCAGCATGCAACGACCGCGTTGTAACAACGCATACCATTACCCCGCAAGTCGGAACAACGACTTGCGGAGGGGGGCGCTGGATGTTGGAATAGTATAATTCACTATTCCAACTCCAGTCTGTGCGGACAGTAGGGAAGGTGTTGGATTTTAAATCCAACACCTTCTCCCCCCTCCGCAAGTCGTTGTTTCGACTTGCGGGGTAATGGTATGCGTTGTTACAACGCGGTCGTTGTAACGACTGCGTTGTAATTGCATGCGGGGTGACGGCTTCGTTGTGAGGGCTGTTTACCACCAATACATATTGATCTGTTTGCTCAGAGGTATACAGTAAAATGGGGGAGAGCTATTGCTTAGAGGAAGCTTAGTGTAAATGTATGACCACTGTTGAGTTGAGAGCAGCCTGTACAGTCATGTAGATTATGTATGCAGAGTTGCATTATGGCTCATTTTAAGAAGTGAAAGGATGCTTAACTTGTGACCACTGCAAAAACTGAATTCTGTTTAATGCCCTCAAAGACAGACCCCTCCCGACCTGGT
Source organism: Calotriton arnoldi (assembly GCA_963921515.1). Lineage (NCBI taxonomy): Eukaryota > Metazoa > Chordata > Amphibia > Caudata > Salamandridae > Calotriton > Calotriton arnoldi. Next base: position 2,289,828 of record CAWUFW010001957.1, on the reverse strand, counting down.
GTACATTCTGCTGATACATCTAGACAATCACCAACTCATCTCTCCTTCGAGTACACCCTACTCAAACCAGGGAAACTAGAAAGTCTTCAGCCCCTCTCTGTTTCTTTCTGAGTCGGTCTGGCCTCCCTCGGCGAAACTGGGGGACTACGAGTCTTCACGCATGGAAGTCTCCTCATGGTCAGACCTTATAGGTAGGTTTGCACTACACAAACGCCTTGTAGATACATACATATAACCTACTACAGCAGTATTATGCAAAATAAAGTAATACTTGACCAGTGTTTGCCAGGCATCTAATTCTTACCAGAATTTGATATCACCAATGGGTTTATCGGGTGCTCGCCATACGAATGAAAGGTTCCTCTTCAAAGCCTTATCCGAATGAGTGACGGCATCACCATCCTTAAAGCAGCCTAGCTGTTTTGATCCCGGAGGTATATAAACAAAGGTTCCAGCAATTTGGTCATTCGACACCGTGCGAGCCTGTAGCAGAAAGCCCATGAAATCGCGGGTACTTCGTACAGTTACTAGAATAGAACGTAAAAGGCAAAGTTTAATTATTAAAGTAGCCTCGGATAATCGAGAATTCTCTTTGGCATTTTAATTTGAAAACAAAGGCTTACCTTTTCAATACTCATAGGAATGTTGGGATGGTTTGTTCTGAAGGACAAAAAATTGACCGCAACAGTCAAGCCCATGCCTATGAAACTATTGCTGAACAGTGATTCTTCTATGAGTCTCAAAGTATTGTTTAACATCATTGTAAATAAGGTCGATCATTTGACTTTTCAATAGAATTGTTTTCTGATATGAGTGCCGATTAAAGCTTGCTGGCAATATTTGCTTCTTCTAATCTCGTTCTTTGCTCATTCTAACATACCCAATTTTTGTGGCAGATGTTTCATAAGTACCCCTATACAGAGTTCTGTCATTCCTCTTCCCTAGAATTTAATTTATCCTAAAGGGTAGGATCTAGTTTTATACAGTATCTTTTTTATTTCCTACATTGCCGCTCCAGTGACCTTTACATATGTACAGCAATGGGACCCAATTTACTGTGCACAACTGAGAATTGAAAACATTTCAACTAACTTGGATAGAGTACCTTCAAAATGGAGCAAATCCCACCTTTACCTGCTCCATGACACAATTAATGTCACCGCTTATCAGCCCCAATCCCTCCACCATCACTCACCTCCCAATTGTTAGGACGTCCTTTTTGCTGTGGACCAAACATTGTTCTTTGATAATCTGGTGTCTTCTATGCTAGAGTATAGGTGCTGGAGTGATTGTAGACAAAACCCATTAAGGCTTCATTAATGTGCTGCAGACGGTATCACTGTGATAAGATTCACAACAGTCTTTTCAACTGAAAAGTTTCCTGACAGCCAACAGAACTTTATCAACCACGTCTATGGCTGTTGCACGAGAATGACAGGGAAAAATATAGACACCAAAAGCAATACCCTTCATGCCTTGAGGTCTCATTTATTTTCACAAAAAAACTAAAATTTCTATCATATTAAAGGTGCCAGCATTCTTATGAAACACAAATATGATATCTAAAGCAACACATCGTTGTCTGTTGTTACTCTAGGGGCCATATTTATCATTATTTCATGCAACGCAGCGAGACACCTTGCTGAGCTGAATGAAAGGGAGAGAGCATGAAGGCGCCATATCTATCAATATATGGTGCATTCCTGGTCTCTGCCTGCGCTGAAACACAAACTGCTGCCTAGCGCCAATGCAGGCACCCTTGTATCATGGTGCAAGCGTGCTTGTGTTACAGGCAGAATTGTTTTTGGGCAGGAAGGGACACCTTCTTGCAAAAAACAATCCTCTAAGACTTTCCCGCTTTCTATGTGTACTGCAGAATGCGGTACACATAGAAAGAGGGAAAAAACAAGGAGAAATGAAGATATCTTTCCTCGTTCGCCTCCCCTGGGAAAGCGTAGCATTATGACGTCTTCACAGGTTTACGAGTATTGGTAAATCTGGGAATTCTTCAGAATCCATTGGTGGATGTGTGGGGCAGAGTAACGCTTGGCAGTGAATTGTGCTGCATTGCATGACTCCATATTTTCCAGGCCACGCAGGGCCACGGTGGCCTTGTGTGGCTTGATAAATCTCATCATAGGTTTTGTGTCACCCTGCGCACACTTGCGTGGTGCAAGGACAATGTAAAACTCTAGATGCCCCTAGATATGTCTTCCACCTACATTGGGTCACAGTTCTAACTGGATGGCTTTAAGATGACTATTGAAGAAATGGCTTATTCATCAGGACTTTCTCTTGACTTCCTCGGCACCGACTCAGATCTCCAGCTCCACTGTAAAGATCACTGCATTACAAAGTACTCTGGAACCCGGAACCAGTAGAGCTTTAAAATCTGGTCAGAAACTGCCCCATTGGTTGAAGCCACTCTCACGAGATATCATTCTATGCAATTTCCCCATCATTAATCCAACAGGAACACAATATTGAGTCCATTGACGGAGAATGAAGCACCACTTTATATATATTTTACCACATGTTTTAATGTGTAATGCAATCTATGGGACTAATTCATCAACATTTAAGGGGGCAGTCAGAAATGTATGCAATGTATATGACGGAAACATGGGTATGCCATACATTTCCATAGTTCACAAAGGAAAGGGGCCTGGGATATGTCACTGAAAGTGTACATTTTGAAGTGCTGAAACGTTGAATAGGCTGAGCACTTTCTGTAGTCAGAATTCTTCCCACAAATGAAAATGTTCGAATTTTCAATGGTTGTCTCAGCACAAATGAGACATCACCACAGGAAAATGTAAGTGTTAATTGAATTTTAAGGGACGCTAATGCAAATCAAACAACACACCCATACATGAGTACAGTTTCCCAGAAGAGGTGCTCATTTAAAATAGGGAACACATTCTAGCCTGTCTTAATTAATACTATCCAAAGAACAAGGGAACAACACAAACAGCAAGACTGCTTGCAAAGGCAACAAAGATACAACTACAAGGCTACCATGCATTGCTGCACACTGATGGCATACAGCAAACACATTTATAAAATGAAACAGTTTAATGAACTTTTAGAGTGGAAATTAACGCAAAAGAGTGCACACGACAGCAACCTACAGACTTGCGCTAAGACCCACTGGGACTCGCACTAATCAAGTGCAGGTGAAGGTATTAAAGCAGCATGTGATCTCTGGAAGTTTTGCCGAAATGCCAGGACCAAGATTCACTTCTGGCTCTACCGAGCACGTGGAGAAAGAGAGAGAGGGCAGGCAACGGATGACAGTATTTAGTATGGCAGAGGAAGAGGTGGTGGGGAGGTATCACATTCCATCACATGCAGTCCAAATGATAGTGGGGGATTATGTCAATCAAGGTCGGACTGGGACAGAAAATAGGTCCTGGCACCAAAATAAAAGTGCCCTCCACTAGTGAATGAGAAAGTTAAAACAAATGGCCAATGTTTATAAATTGGGGCAGTTTTGAACTTGTAAAGACATGTGATATGGAAGTAATGGAAGACCGCATGGATTTGAGCTGGCTGTAGGCACTGCTTCTTTTAATATTAGGTAAATCAACTGTAAAATCCAGCGCACCTGACATAAAACAGGCCCACAAACAACCAAAAAAACAGTAGTGGCCGGTGTGTCGATAGAGTGGCGGGGAGGGGGGAAGGGGTGGATGGACGGACGGATGATGAGACAAATAAAAATAAAAAAAGCTTACCTGCCGCATCGTCGCAGTGCGCTCCTCTACACTGCAGGCACAGGTTCCCAGAGTCCACTGCGGCCAGTCCTGACGCTGCTTTCATGCTGCTGAAAGCAGTGTAAGGATTGGTCTGAGCGCCGATGATTTGCGTTCCCAGTTAGACTGGGAGCCTGTGCCTGCTCTCTCCAATCGGGCAACGCAGCTCAGGTTGGAGAGAGCTTCAGGGAGCATGACGGTTTGGCCAACCTGAGAAGGCTGGCTAGACCGTCATGCACACTGAACAGAGTGCAACCACTCCTCCACCAGCCTTTCATCCCCCTGGCCCCGACCCCAAGACTCGGCTCTAAGAGCAAAAATAAAACGATAATAAACATGGGTTTATTATTGTTTTATGTTTCATTTTTCGACTGCTGGCAGGTGGGGCGACGCTTCTCCGCCATAGCAGAGGAGCTAACGCTTCAGAAATCCGGCCCACACTCTGACCTCTCAGAGTGGCCCATCAGACACTGCCTGATTGCCCTTTATGCCAGTACGACCCTGATGTCAATGAGTTTACATCACCAGCTACCTTGTCTTCTGCCATCCCTTCACACAACAAGTATTTGCTTATTTTTCGCCCTGGCCTTTGTGTCTAGAGCTAGAGTTCGACCCACTCTTAGAGTGAAGGAGGTGGGCCATTTAGCAGAAGTGTTTAGATTACGACACCTGGGGTTTTGGGATAGTTGTGGGTGCCCGATGTTACATTAGGCTTTCAATAAAAGGGTCCTCCTAGTTCTGGGGCAACAGACTACTGCAAACCTGTGCACTGTGTGCCTTACTGCATTCTTGCTCTGCACGGCTCTCATGCTGCACCACACTGCACTTGCGATGAGGGCTGCTTACCTTTCCCGAACCCGCTGGCCCTGTCACCATCCTGTACCACTGCCCAAACCTCGCAGCAGATACCATGGGGTGCCTGCACCTCTGTGCTTCACAGCTCCAGCCGGCACTGTGCCTGTTGTGGCCATGGACGACGTGCCAGCTCCCTGTCAGGTGGTCCATACACTAGCATTGGCTGCATGCTGCCTGACCTGAATGACACCTGTTCTCCCTAGGAGAGGCCACAAGGACCACATGCGTCTATGAGAGGGTGCAAGCACTCCCCACTCCGGCCTGAGAAAGATTGCTTCAGCCTCCACGGTGGTCTGACCACAAAGAGTGGTTTCCGGCATGGTGAATACTGTCTGCCGACCCATGTCTCCCCTTCCACAGCCTGTATTACAGTAACACTGCCATACTCTGCACACGCTCCACACCATCCGGTGATCCGGTGGAGCGGACATACCGAAGTTCACTCTGTCACCAGGAGTCATGGCTGGCATCCCTGCCATCGAGCCATTTGTCATCTTGGTACCCCCCCTCAATACAGTGCCCCAAATAGAACTTGTGGGTGGAAAGACTGGACCTGTACTTCACAGCTACATGGATGGCAGATGAGTGAAAGAGAACCCTACTGCTCCACCTAGCAGGGCAGTATTTAAACTAAGTTTCACACACCCTTGCAGAAGCAGGGCCTCCACACACGTATGCCACAATGGTTGCAGCCTTCAATTTGAACCTATGTCGATCCCTCACTAGAAAAGATTAATTTTTCGGCAACCCCCCAAAGAATCACTCAATGTATTTTAGGCAAATAAAATGGCCACCACGTGCACGATTACAAACTAACCCAAAGAAATATGAGCATAAATTATTCAGGAGTGTGCATCCTCCAAACTAAGGGAGAACATCCTCAAGGTCCCAGGCATGCCACTCAACAACATCCTCACCCTGGGCAGTGCCAAAGAGTGGTCAAGGCCCTGAGAGTCCCATATGGAAGTAGCACTTCATATAGCTATCAAAGCACCCACAAAAGGGAAGCCCAGACCTCCACCGTGAGGCCCCTGAGGGTACTGTGGCTCGACGGAGTGCCCGGTGTGCAGCAAGACATGTGGCTCTTGCAATAAGCTAAACCATTTCGCAAAGGTTGCCGCTACAGTTGGCACTCTGGAATTGCACAACAGAAAACAGTGAACAGCATTGCTGCCCCTCCTGGAGATGAAGAGCAAGAAGCCCTGATAGACATGGATGATGATGACCTGAATTAAGTTGTCCACATGGTGTTGGCAGTAGGACTCGCGCACACAACAACCCAATCTTCACCCAAATGCAGGATCCTGACGGGCCGACCTGGCTTACTGCAATCATTGACACATGGGACTCCATCAACATCATAAAACGAGAGAGCTAGGCGAGCCTGAATCCAATATTGCCACTCAGCCCAGCAAAAGTCAAAGTCTATGCATAGGGACAAATGTACACATTGTCGCTGAAAGGCTGATTCACAAACCACATCTCCCATGATGACAATTGATGTCACGATATATGTCACTCAAGTAGGCACTGGGATGCTCCTGAGCTGCAGGAGTATGGGAGACCTCCTGGTGGTGCACTTCGCACTGCGGGTGCACACCAACCAGTTGGATAACCTCCTAGTGGAGTTTCAAGACATATTTGAAAGCATAGGTTGTCTGAAGAATCAGATGGTGGCTTTCCACATGGACCAGTCAATTTGACCAGTCTTGTTGATACACCGTAGTGAAGTCTTGCATCTGAGGCCCAAGTTGGAGGCAGAGATGAGAAAACTGGAAAAGGCAGATATCATTGAGAGGGTAGAGGGGCCTACACCCTGGGTGTACCCCATAGTTGTTACCAGGAAGCCCAAACAGCCAGGTGAGTTGAGGATATGCATGGACATGTGGCTACAGAAAGTAGCCACACAGCAAGTTTGCCTCCCCGCAGTTGGCTCTCACAGCGGTGGCAAATGTGCATTGGAAGATCATAACGTTCCATTAGGACTAAAGGGCCCCTGAAATTCAGAAGTCGAAATAGGTACTCTAAAATGTTTGCCATGAGTTGGTGGAAGGAGGAGAAGGATGCCTTCTAGGCTAGTAATCCCTGACATTCTTGTGCCACAAATAATAGAACTTGCACACGCCCTTCACCAGGGAATAGTAAAAAACAAAAGCTGGCTGAGACAGAAGGTGTGGTTCCCTCAGCTTGATGATGTGGTGGAGACCACCATCGGATATTGCATTCCCTGCCAAGCCACTGGGAGACTGGACCCTATGGCCCCCTTGATCACAGAGGAAGGGCCTCAAGGCCAGTGGAGGGAGTGCGCCTGGATGGAAAACACATGGGGCTGATTCACAAAGGTATTTACGTATAGTAAAGTTAGGAGTTCATGGCGGAAACTCTGCACTCGGGACGGAATCTCCGCATTGAGAACTGCAATCGCAAAGAGGAGTGATTTTTGGCACGCAACCCTGTCTACTACTGTTAGTAGACAGGGATTTGCTTTAAAAACAGTGGGTAGTTGCATGGGAACACCTATATACCACCCATGGCATGCCCCTCTGATGCAAAGTAGTGCAAAGCAGTAAACATCTCTCCTTTGCGTTACTTTCAGGCAACTTTCCAGTGAAAGCCAACCCAGCGCAAAATGTTAGTAAATCTGCCCCTTAGATCTTTCTTTACACCTTTGCATCTGTGTCTGCACCTTGACCCAATCACCTATCTTGGACTCCTTCACACCATGCTTTATACTGAAATGTTTCTTCATCCCCTTATGCCTTTCAATAGATTCTTTTCAATAATTGCTCCTAAACCACATCCACTATCCCTATTCTCTCCAGCTACCCAAGATTCGCCCTGCCATCTGCAATCCTTTTTCACAAGAACTCAAAGAGAACTTGCCCACTGTGCCAACACTGATGCTCTTGTACCCTAAACCATCTCCTTCACACATTACTATTCCAAACCATTCTTAACTCCTTACTGAATGTTCTCTTTTTCCATTTTATTCATCCTTCCCACTAACCATTGCTATGAGCAGTATACAAAGATGTTCATAGATGGGTAACACCGTACTCTTGCAGGAAAATGTTTATATGAATGTGAGAACTTGTATAACATTGCATATATTTCAGCAACGCTTCCCACTAAAACAATTTTTTCACAAATTGTCTGTACCACCTCAAATGCTACAGTTTTTCCAGCTCAATCTGAACCCATCTAGAGCAATGATCTATTACCATGATAGAGTAATGCTCTCCCCCCTCCCCCCCCAACTTTTTGGTCCAATTCTATTCATTGCAATTTTGTTACATGGTGTTTTTAAAACGGTGTCTCTATTACTACAAACACTCAAACCCTCAATAAATTCTTCAAACAACATATCAACCTGGCCACAATACATCTCCATTAGCCTACATTTTGTCCAAACTCTGCAACCTTCTTTCTCAACCCCAGCTTAGGTGTACCACTTATCAACAAACCTAAATTAGATACACTGAGTTCATCTCTCACTGAACAATATATTTTTCTACTGTCCTTGGCCATCCTTCTGTTACAAACCTTATCAATTGCTTCATGTACACCTCCATTTCCTCTCCCCATTTCTCCTCTGACGGTCCATTACCGACTAATTCTTTTATGTCCTACTGCACATCAGTCTCAATCTCTCCCTCTTCAGTATTTCATAACATTGCCTGGACAGACAATATGCATTAGTTTTCCCATCTAAATACTCCAGAAAGTTGTTAGGCTCTTTCAAATTCATAAACCATCTTGATATACACTGAGAGGCATTTCCTGCACCATGTGCAGCGAATTAACTCAATAAGGCTTGTGATCTGACCTTGTCTTATATGGAATCCCCCATAAATAAATGCTGACCCACTGGCACATGCCACAGCTTCCCTTTCTATCAATGCATCACTCTTCTGACTCCCCATGTAATACTACTGCTCCACACTCTGCATTTTCATATTCATAGTATGAAATATTCTTTGATTCACATCAAAACTCTGTAAAGCTCGCACTCTACTTAGGGTTTTAATCAGTATCCCAACTGCACCGTGGCAAAATATACTTTTACTGTCCTTACCCTGTCATTAGAAGCATCATTATGACTCAATGAATTAGTTGTATTTGCATTTGGAGAGCAGGGTCTTCACAGAAGAATGTGGAACCACTCAGGTAGGAGATATGTTATTTATTTCATGTTAGGCTCATAGGCTATAGACGCACTGGATAGCTCCTGTCAGAACGACATCCTCCCTCCAACTATAACCAATTCCCAGGCTTCATACAGACACAACATTGCATGCATCATTATATTCTCACAACATCACACTCAACATTCTACAGCATGCCCAACAGCTTGTGCATACACAGACGCCCCATGTCAATACAGAATTTACATCATGTTGCTCTTGGGTTGCAGTCATGGTACATACACAATCTTCAAACATATCTAGATTATTCCACCCCTTGGTCTACACCGATTACCCACTGAACTTAGTGTTTGATGCTGCCCAGAAACATTTTGGAATGTACTTATTACTAATTTTCAACAACAGTTGGTGTCACTTCTTTAACCCACATAAGCGTGCAATTTCCTAGCACCATCCTTAATTTATTGTTACAATGCAATTATCTCTTGGTTTGACATTTTTATGAGTCCTAGGAAAGAACCTCTGCTGTTATATACTCACTCATTTCCAAAGTATAATCAATTAGGAATCATGAATGGTTTAGACAGGAAAAGTGTTGTGGGGAAAATGCTATGGGGTACTTGAACACAAAATCAGTTTGTTGTGGCATTAACCACGATACAGTACACCCATCTTCCCCACAACACATCTCTTTGTTGCCACAAAGGAAGTAATTTGCATACCAAAGTATGAAGGTACATTCTTTATTCTGAAAGATCAAGAAATAGCTAGAAACTAGACCTATGTTAATCAAATTCTCAGGCATCTGACATCTTCCATGGACCACAAGACTGACTCTTCACTTTAAAACCTCTTTTAATTCCATTCTCTTCCTTACTTGTTATTTTCAGTGCTGGTCTTACTGCACTAATTTTATAGATATCTCAGTGGATTCATTCACTACTCCCCAGTGGTATGTATGCAGATATTTTATACCTGTACAAGAAAGAAGATGAAAGATTCAATCATGTGGTTTGGAGAAGGGGGCTGCTGCATGAGAGTTTGATGACAGTAGCTCATATTAAAACGTTGTTGGAGAAATAAATATACCGTGGTGAAGTCCAGGTCATATGTAATAAATGGGGCTGAAATGACCACTAGTGGCTAGTTATTTCCTTTCATTTATATATATGCAATAGCAACTGTGTTGTTATGGTTAGGTCTGACTTTTCATAGAAAAGGAGACGTTTGGTGTGCTTATAACTTTGGTGCTGTTTGATGAATTGACTCATAATGTTCCCATCAGATAGCACAACTGGCTAAGCAATAATAGCAATGTTAAAAAATATTGTATTTTTAAATATTTTTGTAGATAGTATTTTTATGAGTTTTTCATGTGTATAGGTTTCATGTAGATTTGTTTATAGATATGTGTTACGATGTTGTTATATTACATGACTTACTTGTGTTGTGGGTTTTATAATGAATTATATATATTATCTACTGGCGGTCGCCAGTAGATAGTTATAGTTACAACCTATTATCCATAGGAAATCCGCGACATTCTATTTGAAATAACGTTGGCGCCGGTTGACGAATCTTCGTGAAAGTTTCCAACTTGTTGGGGCGCTCCGCTCCGCTCCTACCCTGAAAGTCTCGGGGTGATACGTGAAGCGGGGGCCGAGAAAAAGGGGGTCCCAAAACGCGTTTTCCCCATTCATTTTTCCATAGGAACCTTTAGTCGCAGCTACAGCCCGAACTGCTGAACGGAATTACACCAAATTTGGCAAAGAGGTAGCCCTTGGTTCAGACTGGTGCCTTTTGCTTAAATGGTGTAAATCCGTTCAGTAGTTCCTGAGAAAATCAAAAGTAAAAGTACATATATATCTATGGGCGCGTCGGATACGCGTACCCTCAGCGCACCCTGCGCGCACCGTCCCGATCATGAGCTGCATGCTAATTGGCTGTCAGCTGGCTGTCAACATTCCGATTCAGGAAGTGTTGGCAGCCATTTTGTCCCTCGGTAGAACCGAGGGACAGAAACAAGTGCGCAAAGCGCAAAAGGGGGCAGGGTAGAAACACCCTAACCCCCTAGGTGTGCTCAGGGGTCCCACAAGGACCCCTGGGCAGAAAAAGATTTTTTTTTTTTTTAAATCGGCGGGATGCGCTTAGGGTGCGCGTATCCCGTTGAGAAAAAAAAAGAAACAAGTGCGCAAAACGCACAAAGGGGGCAGGGTAGAAACACCCTAACCCCTAGGCCTGCTCAGGGGTCCCACAAGGACCCCTGGGCAAAAAAGCATTTAAAAAAAAAAAATCGGCAGGATGCGCTCAGGGTGCGCGAATCCTGCCGAAAAAAAAATATCGAAGCGCGGTCTCCCGCGCTTCGATGTTAGTGGCCCTCGGGTGGCCCAAGTCCCGGGGGCATGGTGGGGGGATAATTTAATGTGTGGGGGCCTCAAGGGCCCCCAAGCCCCGGGGACCGCCACCCCCGGGGCTTTTTAAAAAATGGTGCGGGAGGGCTCTGAGCCCTCCCGCAGCCCCGGGGACCACCACCTCCCTGGGGCTTTTTTAAAATAATTTAATAACCTGTGTGGGGGGCTCCAGCCCCCACACGCCCGGGACCGCCACCTCCCCGGGGCACTAACAAATTAAAATGGGGGTCCGTTTTGGACCTCCGAAGCCCCGGGACCACCACCTCCCTGGGGCTGTGCTGATGTAGGGAGGGGGCCGCGCGGCCCCCTCCTGGAGCCCTTGATGGCCCTGGGGACCACCACCCCCAGGGCCGGCTCCTGCAGTGTCCCGGGGTGCCTACCCCCGGGACACTGTAGTTGCTATGGCAGGACGGGAGCCTCGCGGCTCCCGTCCTGCCATAGCAAACTGCTTTGGATATTGGAAGAGAGAGCAGAAACCTGCTCTCTCTTCCAATATTCAAAGCGATTGCTTTTCCACATGGGGAGCAGCATGTCAGCTGCTCCCCATGTGGAACAGCAATGCCGGCTCCCAAGGGACGTGGGGAGCCGGCGGGACTGTGGGGGGATTGGGGACCCCCCCACAGTCCCCAACGGAGAGGGCCAGCCCCGGGGGATGGGGTCCCCGGGGCAAGTAGTGGCCCAGGAGAGGGGCCACGCGGCCCCCCTCCCCAAATATGAAAAATTTAAAAAATTTAAAAAAAAGGAAAGGCCGGCCCCGGGGATGGGGTCCCCGGGGCCTTAAATAGCCAGAGGAGGGGGCCACGCAGCCCCCTCCAAAGAATAAAAATTAAAGGCCATGCCCCGGGGGATGGGGTCCCGGGGCCAATACAGGCCCAGGGAAGGGGGCCACGCGGCCCTCTTCCCGTTTTTTTTTAATTAAAAATTTAAAAAAAAGGGGTAAGGCCCTGGGGGATGGGGTCCCCAGGGCATAAAAACAGGAAAAAGGAAGGGGGGCCACACAGCCCCCCTTCAGGGGACAATTTTTTTTTTTTTTTTTAATTTAAACGATCGGGCCCGCAGGCCCCGCCCCCTTCCTTCACCACTCTGCAAACGCGACCCCTGGCGCGTTTGCAGAGGGGGAACGAATTCACCTTGAATACTGGGGGTCCCTGGGGGCCAACTAGCCCACCTGGAACCTCCAATATGCGCCAGGGGCTGCGTTGCAGAGACGTGTAGAGAGGCCACACCCCTTTACACCTCTCTGCAACGCAGCTCTGTGGCGCTTTTTGGAGGTATATGGTGGGCTAGTTGGACTCCGGGAACCTCAGGATTCAAGGGGACTTAATCCCCCAACTTAAAACGCGCCACGGGGCGCATTTGCACAGTGGTGAAGGGAGGGCGGGGCTTCAGGTGACATGTGTGCAAACAGGCCCCGTGGCGCGTTTTAAGATGGGGAATTAAATCCCTTCAATCCTGAGGGTCCCTGGGGGCCAACTAGCCCAACAGGTACATCCAGAAAGCGCCACAGAGCTGCGTTGCAGAGAGGTGTAAAAGGGGTGTGGCCTCTCTACACGTCTCTGCAACGCAGCCCCTGGCGCATATTGGAGGTTCCTGGTGGGCTAGTTGGCCCCTAGGGACCCTCAGGATTCAAGGGGACTTAATCCCCCAAATTAAAACGCGCAACGGGGCGCGTTTGCACAGATGTCACCTCAGGCCCCGCCCCCTCCCTTCACCATTGTGCAAATATTCCTCTAAAATCAGCCGAAATACGAATTCCGATTTACTCACCTGTTATCAGGAGAGACCTCAGTGCTGCATCTTTCAGCCCAGTACTGGTCCTGAAAAGTAATTTTAACCGTACTTACCGGTAACTTGAATTTCCTTCATAGGCTAACATTGACTGGTTTCACTTGGAAATTCTTCTAAGTGTGGAGTTTTGGAACTTTAAAATATTCCTCTAAAATCAGCCGAAATACGAATTCCGATTTACTCACCTGTTATCAGGAGAGACCTCAGTGCTGCATCTTTCAGCCCAGTACTGATCCTCAAAAGTAATTTTAACCGTACTTACCAGTAACTTGAATTTCCTTCCATAGGATATCATTGCCTGCTTTTTGCTGAAAAAGTTTCTAAGTGTTGATTTTTGAAACATACAAATATTCCTCTAAAATCAGCCGAAATCCGAATTCTGATTTACTCACCTGTTATCAGGAGAGACCTCAGTGCTGCATCTTTCAGCCCAGTACTGGTCCTGAAAAGTAATTTTAACCGTACTTACCAGTAACTTGAATTTCCTTCCATAGGCTAACATTGACTGGTTTCACTTGGAAATTCTTCTAAGTGTGGAGTTTTGGAACTTTAAAATATTCCTCTAAAATCAGCCGAAATCACGAATTCCGATTTACTCACCTGTTATCAGGAGAGACCTCAGTGCTGCATCTTTCAGCCCAGTACTGGTCCTCAAAAGTAATTTTAACCGTACTTACCGGTAACTTGAATTTCCTTCATAGGCTAACATTGACTGGTTTTCAGCAAAAAAGTTTCAAAGTGTTGATTTTCACAAACTACAAATATTCCTTAAAAATCGCCTGTATGACTTAAACGCATTCTTTCAACTGTTTACAGGAGATGCACCAGTGCTGGATCCAGGATCCAACACTGAGTAAGAAAAAGTAACGATAACAGTTTTTACCTGCTAAGTGAATTTCCTTCCATAGGATAACATTGGTGATTCTATGAGAAAAAGTTTCTAAGTGTCAACTTTTAAAATACAATAATATTCCTTAAAAATCACGACTGTAACCAAAACGCTTTTACTCAACTGTTTACAGGAGATGTACCAGGACTGAATCTAGGATCCCGTCCTGTGGTTACAAAAGTAATCCATAAAGTAACTAATTGCATTTAACTAGAAATTCACATTGAGCTGAATGTTGCATTGTGTTTGAAAATGTGTTGCCCATTGCAACAACTGTAACTACTGTACTTAAAAGTCTATTGCCTATCTGCAAAGTATTTAAACTAAAGTAATTCATTCTGAGAAAGTATTTTTGTAATGTAATGTATAATGTAATTACAATGTAATTTAAAAAATAAAATATGTAAAAAAAAATTGTTTCTAAAAATGTAGTAAATCAGTATGAAAAAAATTAATATAACAATTAATACATTTAAAAATTGTCATTTACAAAACCTTTGAAATTCACTGAAAAAACCGTAGGTTTCAGGCACGTTATAGTTAGAAATTAGCATTTAAAAAACCTTTGAAATTCACTGAAAAAACCATAGGTTTCAGACACGTTATAGTTACAAATTAGCATTTAAAAAACCTTTGAAATTCACTGAAAAAACCATAGGTTTCAGACACGTTATAGTTACAAATTAGCATTTAAAAAACCTTTGAAATTCACTGAAAAAACCATAGGTTTTAGGGACAGTTTTAGTTACTTGGACATTGCACTCGTACAAAACCCGTGAAATTCCCACGTTATAGTTAGTTCAGCTAACTATAACTCGCGCCCCGCAATGCACTGCTGATGACGTCACATATTACATCACTCATGACATGGTCAGTGACATCACTGATGACATCACTGATGACATCTCAAATGACATCACTGATGACATCATCCACGTGATAATCTGATGCACCTCCTCACACCCTAATATAACCTTTGATACACCCACTCTAAATTACAGACTGCCATTCGCAAAACCATAGACACTCCAACACCAATAACTACATACCCACTCACTGATTCTTAGGTCTACACACACACATCCACTCACTCACCCGTACAGTCACTCATACTTACGGTCACTCAGTACAGGACTATCATATGCACTCTTACTCCTATATAGACACTCAAACAACGCCACTCATCCATAGAGATACTCACACACCTAGTCAGTCATGCAAATAATTAAACACACTGCCATTTAATCACCTATACAGTTATACACACACCAGCTCACTTACTCATACAAATAGTAGCACATTGTTACGCTCTTATACAATCACTGATACAAGCACACACTCATCCATACAGCCACTATCACAATCACTCACTCTTGCTTATAGCTATTTATATACTCCAACACACATATATACTGCCTTTCACATATGTAGTTACTCACACATGTACCACTGGGACATACATTCACTCACTAACACACTCTTACACACACTTACCCACCCATACAGTCTATCACAGATGCACTCTTGAAACCATCCACCCAGTGAATCACCCACTCACACATCTATGCACAGAGTTGCACACACCCCTCCCACACAAACACTCAAGGAACCCATACAGATACTCAGACAAGCATTCAATAACTCATATAGACACTCATTTAGCTATTCACAAACACATGCAGCCACTTACACAGCAACAGACAGACGGATACAGACATTCACCCAGTTTAGTCACTAACCCATGCATTCAGTAAGATACGTTAAATCACTCACTTATAGAGTCAGTCACGCACCTACTAAATCATCCATACAGACACTTACACACCCACTCATTCTTCAATACGTCTTTTCCTATATATATTAAAAATATTTAAACTTTACAGAAACACACAGTCACTGGATGATGTCATCAGTGATGTCATTTGAGATGTCATCAGTGATGTCATCAGTGATGTCACTGACCATGTCATGAGTGATGTAATATGTGACGTCATCAGCAGTGCATTGCGGGCGCGAGTTATAGTTAGCTGAACTAACTATAACGTGGGAATTTCACGGGTTTTGTACGAGTGCAATGTCCAAGTAACTAAAACTGTCCCTAAAACCTATGGTTTTTTCAGTGAATTTCAAAGGTTTTTTAAATGCTAATTTGTAACTATAACGTGTCTGAAACCTATGGTTTTTTCAGTGAATTTCAAAGGTTTTTTAAATGCTAATTTGTAACTATAACGTGTCTGAAACCTATGGTTTTTTCAGTGAATTTCAAAGGTTTTTTAAATGCTAATTTCTAACTATAACGTGCCTGAAACCTACGGTTTTTTCAGTGAATATATATATATATATATATATATATATATATATATATATATATATATATATATATTCCTCAAAAATAGCCCCGAGCTTTAAAGTAGCACTCCACAGAGATGGGTTTCACCAAACCTTTTATTCAGGAAAACGGGTCACACAACCCGATAGATACATTGCCCTGACGCGTTTCGGTGCCACAAGCACCTTAATCATAGGGCGGCATGTTAGGCACACATGAAATAGATTATCACCTCTTTTACCCATAAGGCACTCGCTTTCCAGTAAGCGGCATGCCGGGAGTGAGAGTCCCAATTCTTCCGTTTCAGTACGGCCATGTGTTTCACCAACGTTGTTTTGTGCCAAATTCAATAAAGTTTTACAGCCCTCCGGTGGGCCTCAGGTCATAACACCGTTTCCAATTCTGTGCAAATCCGTGCTGTAACGAGGCTACAGATCGATATCCAGCCTCGCAGACCTCAGTCCAGTTAAAGTGGCGGTGCATACTTCCACGGCCGGAATATATATATAATTCATTATATTGTACAGATAAATAATATTGGGATTAATATATTTGAGTGCTCAATTTATTCAATTATATAATATAATTACATTTGTTCCAATTACTTGCAACTACTCTGGATTTTCTGTAGGGATTAGATGGGATGTGTTTTATTTTTTATATATTTTAATTAATTAACTATTTAAAAATAACATTTACATATAATGTTGTATTGATTTTATTTAAAACAATAAAATAAATGTGATGGGTTTGTGTTTGGTTTTAAAAATTCAAATTTAATATGCACTTGATAAAAAATATTTTTGATTTCGGTGTTGCTTTTCTAAGTCTTTTAAATTTTAAATAATTTTTTTTATTTAGTGCTGATAGTAATGTTATTTTTTTAATTTGTAAATAAGTTATGCTTTGTTATTTATTTTATTTAAGTATACAAATTATGTATTCAGTTGAAATATTTTTGTATTTGTGAAAATTATTTTATAAATATTTAATATCAGTATAATATTTAAAAGTAATAAACAACATTATTAATATTTTAAGAAACAAATAAAAAGAACGTATCATTTTTTTTTTTAAACAAATTTTTATTGATTTTCAATGAAACATCATGCAACAATTACACTATCAAAAGCTCTTGTTGGTCCTTAACCTCATACATCAGTTTATCTCTTATTTTAATGTCACATCAGTTTCAAGTTGTTATCAGAAGCAATCCTTCCCAACACCACAACTGATTAACTTAAATGATAAATGAAGGCCCAATTAACCCTCCCTCCCTCCCCACCCCCACCTAACCACCGGTGTGCCTTACCTATTCGCAGCTCATTATTGCACTAACATCTTCCCTGTCCATTATAGTGCCTGTAATGCCAGCAACACGATATAGGTGAGCCCGCCCCCAGCGAAGTCTAGCTAGCATGGCGGAGAGTAAATATTTCGTCATTCCATTACTACTGTGCGATTGGTGAGCCCAGTGACGCCCCGAATCCGAACCACCCGCTGCGTCCGCCTCAGATGTTTGCAATGCAGCTACCAACCCTTCCCACGCCCTCGCTACCTCCAACGCTTTCTCATTATCTGTACGCGCAGCTCGTTGAAACCTGAGTGTGCTTTCGCTCAGCGCCCATTTGTGGAACTCTGCCCTCCACCTCCCAAAAGTGGGGCCTCTCGCTGACTTCCAGTGTGCTGTAATCTCTCTCTTAGCCAGTACCAGGCCTAAATCCATAAATTTGCTTGTCACTTTCGTTTTAGAGGCGTGCGGAAACCAGTGCAACAAACAAGTGCCCTGGTCGGGTTCTATATTACGGCCAGTGACTCCCCGGAGTTGGGATACCACCTCTGCCCAATACGTACCCAGTTGTGGGCATCCCCACAGCATGTGCTGGAAGTTCGCCCCCTCCAAACTACAACGTGGGCACCGGGCTACGTCTGTGTCAAAGTATCGATTGATTCTAGCAGGTGTTAAATATGCCCTATGTAAAATAAAAAAATTAACCAGCTGAAACCTAGCGTTCCTAGTACTTTTCCAATTCCACTTGATTAATTGGGCCCAAATCGTCTCAGGGATCGCTTTGTCTAAGTCCACCTCCCATTTCCCTCGCAGTTCCTGCAGCGGTTCCAGCCTCTCAGTCAGCATGCGCCTATAAAGGCACATGATCGCCTTAAAGGTGCCCGCGGCCATCACCACATATTGGCAAGTCATTGATGTCTGTGGCTCCAATAGACCCTCCTTCCAATAACGTTGCATTGCCGATACGAGGGCTGAGTGCAAAAGATAATCTCCCTGAGGGAGGCCGTACCTATCCTGCAGGGTCTGGAACGGCACTAACACTCCGTCTTCATAGAGGTCGCCCACCATCTGTACCCCTAAAACCTCCCATTCTGCTAATGCTGTCCAATCTCCACCATGGGGGAGGGCAGTACACATCCCCAGTGGGATTTCTGGGGCATAAGGGTGAGTCACCCCAGCTCTGCGCTGGCTCCGGTTCCAGCAAAGTCTCAACGTCCGCTCTTCATCAGTGAGCTGCCCAAGGTGTAGTCGCTGCCGTAGTACAGTAAAGGACAAAACATGTCGTGGGACCCACCTTCCTTCAGGGCCATCTGGGCCCCGGAACTCCCGAGCCACCTCTTGGGTGAGCCACTGCAACTGTGCCGCTAAATAATATAGTTCGAAGTCCGGGACTGCCATCCCCCCGTCAACTCTCAAGCGCATCATTGTTGTTAGCGCAACCCTCCGTCTGCCAGTTCCCCATAAAAATCCCCCAGCCAGGGAGCGGAGTCGCTTAAAAATGGAGCCTGGGATCCAAATCGGCAATGTCCGAAAATAATACAGGAGTCGGGGAAGCGCCACCATTTTCAAAAGTGCCACCCGGCCCGCCACTGAGAGTGGCAAAGTACTCCAGAAAGCAAAACTACTCTTAAGGCCTCGTATGACCTTACCTACATTACCCTCCAACAGATCTTCTGGGGCGTGATATATATTAGTGCCGAGATAGGGTAGACATCTAGGTTCCCAGCGAATGTCTGCAACCTGGTCAAGGTCTGCCCCGGACGGTCGGACCGGGAACAAGCACGTCTTCTGCCAGTTCACCCCCAGCCCTGATACCCTGCTAAAATCCTGGAGCAATCGCTTCGCTCCCAGTAAGGCCTCCTCCGTGTTCGCAAGGAAGATTAGTAAATCGTCGGCATAGAGGGAGATGTATTGGATGTCCCCACGGAGATCCAGCCCAGAGTAGTATGTCCCCAGCCTAGCATGTGCAGCCAACGGCTCTATAGCCAAAGCGAATAACAAGGGAGAGAGCGGACACCCCTGCCTCGTTCCCCGGCCCACTGAACAAGAAATAGAAATCGTCGCTCCCGTTCGTATTCAAGCTGTCGCTGATTGAGATAAGATTTCCGTCCATCTCACAAAGGATTCCCCAAGGCTCAGCGCCCTCAGCAGACAAATACGGCCATTCTAGGCTATCAAAAGCCTTTTCAATATCGACTGAGAGGACCGTCGCTGCGGGAGCCATATTATTGCCCTCCCCCAGAATGCGTAGAAGGCGTCTTACATTAGTTGCCGTGGTGCTTTGCGGAAAAAATCCCACTTGATCACTATGAACCAACTGCACCATATATGGAAGAAGCCTCGTCGCGAGGATCTTACTAAGTATCTTGTAGTCAGTAGTTAACATGGACAACGGGCGATAAGCCGATCTGAGCAAAGGATCTTTTCCTGATTTTAACATAGGGACAATAATGGCCTCACGAGCGGAAGCGGGCAACCGTCCCAGGCCCCAGGCCTCCCGGAAGACCGCCAGCAGCCTAGGTGCCAATATATCGACATAAGTCGAATAAAACTCTATCGGCAGCCCATCCGTTCCTGGCGTTTTATTGCGTGCCATGTGTTTAATTGCTCCCCGTATTTCCCCTTCAGTAAGCTCCTGCCCCAGGAGGTCCGCCTGTGTTTTCTCTAAACTTGGTAAGTTTACTTCTGCTAAAAAATCTTCCAGTGCCTCGCCCGGAGTCCGGAGCCTGCTCTCATACAAATCGGCATAGTAGTCTAAAAACAATCCATTAATTTCTCGCTGTGAATAAACTGGTATTCCCGTGGGTGAGGCCAGGGCCAATATAGGCATGCCCCTAGGGGTCGGATTAGCCAACCAGGCCAGTAATGTACTCGTCTTATATCGTTCCGCATGCGCCCGCACTAGGTACGCCTTGTGGTCAAAGCAGCGCAATCTCTCCACCTGAGTCGCCACTCCCTCTCTCGCTGCCATGACTTCGCCCTGCGCCTCCGGATTCTCATATCTGGCTCTCTCGGCTTGCCGTAGCCGCAGCTCTTCTTTTTCTATGTCAGAGAGGAGGGTCTTCCGTACTCCTACCATTTTAGATATACATAAACCCCGCACCACAACCTTAAAAGCATCCCAATCCAATGCCAAGCTCGATGATGTACCCTCGTTCTCATGAAAATAGCGCTCTATGCCGGTCTGTACCTCTGCGCGGAAGACAGGGTCCTCCAGGGTTTCCGGGCGTAAACGCCAGGAGGGGATTAAAGGCCTCTCTCTGTTCCAGATTACTATCAGCAGCAATGGATTGTGGTCCGAAATCGTCCTTGCCAGATATTCACTAAGTCGGACAGATGCATGAACATCTGGAGAGCACAACACTGCATATATGTAAGTACTCTAGGGCTACTTCAAACAATTAGTTCTCTCAAACCATTATAAGGAACAGGACAATAGTGACACAATTAATTAGAAAGATATAAAAATTATTTATTAAACATAATAGACATTCTAATAAATATAAAACACACCTTAAGGAGAAAAAGGGGTCCTACAGAGACTAATAATTAAACAACATTCTGACCACATTCATTCATGACCACAAACATACTACATACACATAATCTTATTCATATTGATATATATGATCTCCTGAACAATTATAATTTGATTTGTAATAGATGTAGCAAAACAACAACAAGTTGATGAATAAATGATTCTTTTGGGTGGTTTCCAAAAT
Organism: Calotriton arnoldi; assembly: GCA_963921515.1. Lineage (NCBI taxonomy): Eukaryota > Metazoa > Chordata > Amphibia > Caudata > Salamandridae > Calotriton > Calotriton arnoldi. The sequence continues at coordinate 2,268,643 of CAWUFW010001957.1, read as the reverse complement.
GACTCTACGCGCGTTTCGACAGACAACTGCCTTCATCAGGAGTTCCACCACCGAATGTTGCGCTCCAGGTGTTTAAACAAGGTCCATGAGTTGAGGATAAAAGATAAAAGATGCACGCTCTCCGAAACTACATTCATATAAACAAGACGTAAATGCTCAGGATCTTAGACTGTTCTGATGTCAGAGAGAGCTATGGTGTATCTTGGGTCATCAAAGGAATAGCTATCACTCGAGATACCTATAGAGAGCCTTTTGTGATTTAGACCATATCTGAAAGATGGTTAATTTTCTTGCCACTTCCTATTGCTGAAGGAAGAGTTAACCTGCTCGTAAATAATTCCGGCAGGACGGATGAGCTGCTAGTCCTTTAAGCGATTGAAGCTGATGCGATTTGGATGTTTGAAAAAGACGGGCAGCTCATGTCTCAGAATAGCAACCGGCCGATGTTGATGGAGATGAAAAGCCAGTACTAGGTACGCCTTGTGGTCAAAGCAGCGCAATCTCTCCACCTGAGTCGCCACTCCCTCTCTCGCTGCCATGACTTCGCCCTGCGCCTCCGGATTCTCATATCTGGCTCTCTCGGCTTGCCGTAGCCGCAGCTCTTCTTTTTCTATGTCAGAGAGGAGGGTCTTCCGTACTCCTACCATTTTAGATATACATAAACCCTGCACCACAACCTTAAAAGCATCCCATTCCAATGCCAAGCTCGATGATGTACCCTCGTTCTCATGAAAATAGCGCTCTATGCCGGTCTGTACCTCTGCGCGGAAGACAGGGTCCTCCAGGGTTTCTGGGCGTAAACGCCAGGAGGGGATTAAAGGCCTCTCTCTGTTCCAGATTACTATCAGCAGCAATGGATTGTGGTCCGAAATCGTCCTTGCCAGATATTCACTAAGTCGGACAGATGCATGAACATCTGGAGAGCACAACACTGCATCCAACCGCACGTGTAAGTCGTGTAATGCAGAGAAGTAGGAATAATCCCTCTCACCCAAATGCTGTGCCCGCCAGGAATCTATAAGCCCCCATTTGTCCTGCCACTCCTGTCTGGTCTTGGAAAGTCTATGAATAGGAGCCTCGGGCAACGGGGGGTGAGACCTATCCATATTAGTGTCAGTGACAGAATTAAAGTCCCCCCCCATTATTACCGGGCCTGTCAAGAAGGGCGCCAGTTTCCCCGACAACCAGGCAAAAAAGGAGGCCTGATCCAGATTGGGGGCATATATACTACATAACGTCACTTCCTTACCATCTAACCGACCCATAACTGCTACAAACCTCCCCTCTGGGTCCACCAACTGTTGTATCGGCTGGAAGGGCACTCCAGCTCTGACCCATATCAACGCACCCCTAGCAAATGCAGAGTAAGTCGTATAAAAGAGCTGTCCTCTCCACCTGCGCTGCAACGCCAACCCCTCAGTTCGATCAACATGAGTTTCTTGGAGGAAAGCGATCTGTACCCCCCTACGCGCCAAAAAGGAATGTATCTTGTGGCGGCGCTGCATCGTGTGCATTCCCCGTACATTCCAGGTAATACATTTTAGATCAGGTGATGTCCCCATGGTGGTTGCCAACCCACATCACGAGCCATTCTCCCTCCAATGACACACCAGTGGTTCTAACTACCCCCAAAAAACAAACCAAAATTCCCCAACAGACCCACCCCAGAATAGATTCTAAAAAGCTAGCACCCATCCAAACTTCCCACTAACTTTATCCCCGGTATCTACCAGGGATTCACTCGAAACCTAATCGAAGGGGGGTGCTCTAGAGCCGAGAAGCACCAAGTCACAATCCCTATGCCTCCGAACCCCGAACCCCACGTCCAGAGTAGCCTCCGTGCCATCGGAAGGATCCCATTTAAAGGAGAACTGGTCTAGTCTGGCGCCCTCTCAGCCCAGCCCTCCCCCCGCCCGATCCTGGCTACCCCCCCAAAGGGCGCCAAGGCCCGCACCGCCCCGCTCAAAATATTAAATTTAGTCGCTCAACTTCAGGCATCGACAACCTCGTCCGCAGTCCCAGGGGTGACATGGGGCAGCGGAGCACTCCCAATGTCAGTGTCATCAGAGTCAGTCCCAACCGACCCCTTTTCTGAATCCGTCGCCGCTGCTGACGCTCGGTCTCTTGCTTGTGAGATCTCTGTCACAGCCTGCAATACTGCTAGTCTCTCCATCTCCGTCTGCGTCGTGGTGAGGCGCTGTGCTCCCGGGCGTCACCGCCCGGCATGCCGCGTACGGCGTGGGCGAGGTGCCTCCATTTGGTGTCCGGCACCACGTCCCTCTTTTCCCAATCCCGCTCTGTAGGATTCCAGCCAACTCCACGCTTCTTCGGGCTTTCTGTGAAAGTACGTTGTGCCGTCCATGATTACCTTTAGGCGTGCTGGGAACATCAAGGAATACTGGATGCCTTCCTCTCTAAGCTCCTTCTTGATCGCCAAAAACTAAGCTCGATGACGCTGTACTTCGAATGTGTAATCCGGAAAGAGTGTCACATTATTGTTATCCACTTTAAACGGGCCCATTGTGTGAGCTTTGTTCAGGAGCAGATCCCTATCTTTGTAATGGAGGAGGCGTGCCACGACCGGTCTAGGAGGTCTTCCAGGCGCTAGTTGCTTGGCCGGGACCCTATGCGCCCTCTCCAGGATGTAGAAGGGGGTCAGGCCCTCCGGCGCAACCTCAGTCCGCAGCCAGGTCTCCAAGTAATCCACCATATCGTTCCCTTCCACACCCTCCAGGAGGCCCACCACTCGTATCTTATTCCGTCTGTTGCGCCCTTCCGCGTCTTCGGCCCTCCGCTTCAGTACTTGCAGTCGGCGACGCACATCTCCCAACTGTGTTTCCAACGTTTTCTGCGCCGGCGCAAGGACCTCCAAAGTGGCCTCCGTCTGCTTCACCCGGTCAGCCAACTTTGTGTGATCCGCTCAGAGAAGACCCAACCCCAGGGCCACCTGCGCAATATCTTGCTGCCGCGCTTTTTCGTGTCCGTGATGGCCCTGAGTATCTGGTCCACCGGTTGCTGCATCAGGCCCTCTGGCCGCGGCTCCGCAAGGTCCTGCTGTCGGTGCTCCACCGTTTCTGTGTCCGGCTCAGGTGGGGCCCCCCCCTGCTTGCCTCTTGGTTTCCCCATGGATCTCAGTTCGTCGGGACCCCAACCGGTTAGGGGATATCCTCTCGTGGCACCAGGGTCAGGCCACCAACCGCACTCTCCGCCTCTCACCAAGTCGGGCTACGATCGCCAGTGGAATCGCTCTACTGCCCAACGACCGCTCTCCGCAGGTCAGCTCTACATAGGGAAGGCAGTCGTGTCGCCCCCAGGCCCCCGGTCACACACAGGGCAAGGATCCGCCCACTGCGGCCCGCTCCGGTCTGCTCCTATCGTCGGGTTTCAGCGCCGCACTAAGTCCCCTCAGGTCAGAAGCGCGCAGGGCCCGGGATAGCCGGAAAGTTCATCATATGAGCCCCCCAGTCCCCAGGACGTTCACCTGTCGCCAACCTCGGGCACGTCGCGGCTCTCCCCTGGCTACCCCACAAAGGCCGCCCTCCGCCGATCCTCCTCACACTCAGGGGGTGTCCTTGGTGTTCTCAGGCCCCAATCCGTGCGTCAGGCCAAGCGCAACCCGCCCGGCCCGGCGATTCTCCACCCTCGACCAGTTCGGGTCTACTCCGCTCCGCAGGTTGCCCACTGCCTCCACATCAGTCGGCCTCGCACCAGGCCCCGAGCGGCACTAGTGCTCGCCATCCAAGGTCCCCAACCACAGGACGCTCACCCTCTCGTCTCTCGACCGCGGCGGCAGGCCTCAGTCATGTTGCTGGTCCACCCTCGGGGCCCACTGTCTGCCCTCGGCCGTCCAGACTCTTCTGGGGTCAAGCGGTATCCGTGGCGTGCCCTCCACGACCCCGTCTGCACCCCACACCACCGTCGGGGAGGAGCGGCGGCCACCACGCCCCAGGGGGCTCCCTCAGGCCTCACTCCTGTACTCCAATGGGGCGATCGGCCGGGCCCCTCTAGGCCGCAACGCCGTCCCGGGGGAATAGTAGGTGTTTGCTCTCACTCCTTGCGGTCTTCAGCTTTGTGCTAGCAATGTCTATAAGGAGAGCACATGCACGACACAGTCCTGGGCACCTCCAGCCAAACCCCGGCCGCCAGCGCGACGGCTCTCTCCTCCGATATCCGCCCTCGCTACGATCTCCTCAGGACGACAAGGGCCACAGGGGCACCCCTTCAGGCCCCAGTGACCTCTCGCAGTTGAGCGCAGTTCCGTCAGGCCGCCTCACCTCCAGCGCCGATCAGGACCTTCGCGCAGGCACCAGCCGCATCCGGGCGCCCCGTAGGGCAGAGCCACTCCAGGCCCAGGCCAGTCTCAGGGTCCGTCCCCGGCCCCCGAGGGCAGAGGCACTCACCCGCTCTCTGCAATCTACCGGCGGCCGGTCACAGATGCTCCGTATTTCAGCGCCGGCTGCCACTGCCAATTCCGCTCTGGGCAGACGCCCCCAGGAGCGAACGGGGCTCCGAGCGGCCACTGCTGCGTCACTCTGTGGCCCCCACTGCAAAATGCTCTCGGCGGACTCCGGGTGCGACCGGACCCCGCGGCACCCCAGCAGGGGCCCTCACTAGCTCAAGCACCTCGCTCCGGTGGCCCGGGCAGCGCCCCTCAGGAAGAAGGCACGGCCGTCGCAGTCGCCATTTTGTGAAGGCGCAGGCCGGGATCTTCCGACTTCGCTACCACTGCAACGCAGTGGGGAGAGGGGGGGCGCCCAAACTAGCCCCCAGCGGTCTCCAGCCCCCACGGAGCCGATCAGTGAGGCTCAGCGATGGCGTACGGCTCCTAGTGCAGGATAAATGGTGGGGTTGGCGCGGAACTCACAGCTCACGCGTCCATCCTCATCGGCTCCAAAGCCACGCCCCATAAAAAGAACGTATCATCTACGGCATAGGTACTCGAAACATTTTCCCAAGGGCCGCAAAGTTTAGTCCGTGATATGACCGAGGGCTGCATCGATGCCAGCACAGTGGTGATCCTGGAGGGAGGGGGGAAGCACGCGGTAAGGTGGGTATAAGGGGAGCAAAGCATATACATCTAGTGGCTGAATTGCACAATGTGAAACCAGAAAACCTGGGATTAATCCCAGCTTCCCCACTTTACCAAATTGTGTGATCCTAGTCAGTTGTCTCATTTCACTTTCCCTCCTTTTTCTTTTATTATCACATATAAGATGACCTCGAAATACATAACTTCAGGTTGTGCGCTGCACAAAACCTTCTCCTGTGTTTCATTTAATAAACTATAATGTTGTTCATGTATAATAGGAGGCCACCCTAAGAGTGCACATAACAACTGACTTACCTCTAAGATTACTAGTGGCGTTGTTGTCAGTGTGGAGGAAGAATGTATGTTTCTAAATTCATATCTGAAAACTATCACTCAAAAAAATACTTATCAATGCACTAATATAATCTGATATGCTAATGTGAAATGGTTCTGGATGTTAATGAAATACACTTTTTGAACTTTTGAAGAAACCTTATCATATTTTTACACTTTTGCTGCAGGATGGCTTTAAAAATGAAGGTGTCCCTAAAGTTAAGTGGTGCAGGACAACCTAGTTACTTCTCTTCTTTAACTTCAATTAACCTTTAAATAAAGGCTGGCCTGTATATTTAACATCGTTTTAATGTTAGTGCTGAGTTGAGCGAACAGCAGCCTAGTGCTGCTGTTGATCAGGGGGCCACATGTAAAGTTCAGGAGGGTCGCACGCGGCCCCCGGGCCGTACTTTGAGTATAATTGATCTAGGCCTTGAAGAAACATGATCACATCACCCCCACCCTGATGGAACTCTATTGGCTCCGCCCGCACCATCTTCAAAACCAGCTGCATCATTTACAAAGTCGTCACAACTAGCACCCCCGCTTATTTTACAGACAAGCTGTCCATCTCTGGTGGTTCTTGGCACACCCACAGCCAGGACATCATCAGACTGCAGTCCAAGGAATTTAAAAAAGAAAAAAAAACAAGACACCAGGCCATTTCCATCTATGCACCCAGGATCTGAAACAACATCCCCATATCCATCAGGACCACCCTAACACATCCCCAATTTAGGCAACAGTTGATGACTCATCTCTTTAAAGAGACTACATCACAATGTGTTAAACTTCTACTACTCAGCTTCCTCTCCTATTACTCACCAACTTTAAGCTTGACTATGTACAGTGCTCTGCTGCCTTTTGGCTATGTTTAGATGATAGAAATATCAGATACATACATACCAAATAAGCAAATTCGTATTTTTAAATCTTCAATAAAAAATAATTTGTGAATACTTAATCATATTTATGAACAGATGCAATGCTTTACTAGTACATTAATGTAGCCAAAGTATTCAAGCAGAATTAAAAATTCTTTTTTTGTTGTTGAGAGAAAAGAAAGTAAATCCTCTGAACTTATTGGTATTCTCTTCTATATTTGTTTAACAACAGTTTGTTTATTAAATGAGGCACTTTTACTTGAGTCAATTAATTTATATTTCAAATTTTTTGTGGGATTGGAGTTAGATCAGTAAATCACACCCACTCAACATATTTTCAAATTCCCTATTATTTGAAGGACAGGAGCTACATTTCTAAATTGCACCGCTCAGTATATTTGTACATTCCACAATGTTTGTGGAAGTCGAGTTAGAATAGTTAATCTCCCCCACTCCTGACCCCAATAAATATATGTATTGTAACCAATGTTTGTGGCACTGGAATTACAATAGTAAATATGACCCCCCCACCCTCCAATTATACGCACTTTGTTAAATATGCGTGGGACTGGAGTTAAAACAGAAATCTGACATCAAAGATCCCCACACCATCCCAAGATATGCACTTTCCCCAGTGTTTGCGCGACTGACCTTAGAATGGTAAATGTGATAACTCCCAGCTCGGGGTACCCTTTCAACATCTGCACCATGTGGTTGACACGGAGAGGAGATATGTGATCCTACACAGGAGACTAGACAGCACTGAAATGTGCATTATCAATGTATATGCCCCTAATGAGGATAGGGCTTCCTTTTTCCCTGATCTCCTAGAGGCAGCTACACCATACCTGGGGGCACCATTGTTGCTGACAGGGGATATAAATTGTGTCATTGATGGTACTCTGGACCGCGAACCTCCGAGAGCACACACTAAGCCTAAAATGACTAGTGCGCTAGAAGATTTGCTAGAGGGGCTGCGCCTTCGAGATGTATGGCGAGAGCGTCATCCCTCTCTTGGGCAGTTCTCATGCTACACGCCCGCCACGGGAACTTCCAGTAGACTGGATTATTGGTTTCTCTCTACAGATCTTGGATGGAATGTGGGACGGATTACGTACCTGCCCAGATATCTATCAGATCACTCCCCAGTCTTGATGGAGTTAGGGGGAGGGGGATGACACCGGAGATACCACTGTGGCGGGTAAATACTAAAGCCCTGACAGACCCTCCATTCGTAGCCACAGTATCTGAGAAACTGGGCAGGTACTTTCAAGAGAACTGGGAGTCGACCTCCTGTCGTGCGACAGAATGGGAGGCTATGAAGGTGGCCATGAGGGGAATCTGCATCAAAACATCATACGGGGTCTGGCGTCAGTTGGAGTGAGATGTGGCTACTCACGAGGCAACCCTAAGTAGGCTAGGGTCCGAGGTAGCCTCGGCCCCCCAGAAATTGGGGGAGTGGCATGCGGAAAAGGTGGTCCTTCTGACCGACCTTTGCCGGTTGGAAAAACATGTCCACACAGACTATAAGCAACGATTGCACAGAGAAGGAGATAGAACTGGCTCGACTTGTAAGGCAAGAAGCATCGGTGATACCAATTATGCAGATCAGGGCCAATAACGGGGCGCTAGTGAACACACAGCGAGCGATTGCAGATGCGCTAGCGAGCCATTTAAGAGCGGTATATGCAGAGCGGTCTGGCTCAGGCATAGAGGCAATTCTCACATACTTAAACTTAATTGAGCTTCCTCGGCTGGATCCCCGAAGAAACGGAGGCCTTGTGCGCACCGATCACCAAAGAGCAAATAACCAGGGCTATCAATCGGCTAAGGCCGGCTAAGAGTCCGGGATCTGACGGCCTTCCGGACGAGTTTTATAGGCAATTCGCCCCCCTGTTGGCTTCGGGAAGTCTATAATGAGGCATTGGAAAAGGGGTTTCTACCACCCTCTATGAGGGAAGCACTGGTGGCCATGATTCTGAAAAAGGACAAGGATCCCAACTTGCCCAGTTCTTACAGGCCAGTCCCCTTGCTCAATATTGATGTGAAACTGCTCAGCGGGATACTGGCGGAACGTCTCCTCCCCAAGATACCACAGCTTATCCACCCGGATCAGGCTTTCATACCAAAGCGGAGTATGTCTCATAATCTACGTTGGCTGGCACACATGTGGCATGCCCCGGCGATGTTGGAAACTGACTGCGATGTGGCGCTGTTAGATATCGAGCAAGCGTTCGATTCAGTAGCATGGCCCTATATGTGGCAGGTACTCCGACGATTTGGGTTGGGTGAGCAATATCTAAAATGGGTGCGGTTATTGTACACAGATCCCTCTGCCAGAGTCCGGGTGGGTAGGGTGGTGTTGAGATGATTTGCGCTTGAGCGGGGCACTCGACAGGGTTGCCCGCTCTCCCCCCTACTATTTGCAATGACCATGGAGCCTCTGGCGGCCCGGTTGAGAACTGCTCTGGACACTTGGGGAGTTAGGTTGGGGGAGACTAACCATATGGTCTCACTATACGCTGACGATGCATTGGTTTATCTGACAAGCCCGGAGAGCTCCATCCCTGTGCTTATGATGGAGCTATGTAGCTTTGGGGAGGTCTCGGGACTTCGTATTAGCCCCGGGAAGTCCAGGGTAGTCCCTGTCGGCAGATTGGCTGCGGTCCTGGAAGGGGAGCGACCACAGATTGAACTGCCATGGGCAGAGGAGGGAACACGCTATCTAGGCATCCGTTTGGCAAACACAGAAGCTGCCTATCTTAAACTTAACATTGGTCGGGTGGTGGAAGGATTGCGAGGGTCGATTTTGGACGGGGTTACCGCTGTCTCTCATGGGGCGCATCGTGATTGTCAAAATGATTGTTCTGCCCCGCTGTTTATACGCGCTGCAGCACTTATTTTACATACTCCTGCGGTCGTACTTTAACACACTGGAAAGTCTGCTGATAGACCTTTTGTGGGGGGAAAAGCGCACAAGGATGCGGGTGACAACATTGCAGAGGACATGGGAAAAGGGAGGGCTGGAGGTGCCCTGCTTAGAGTTTTAATATATGGCCTCTCAGCTGCAGCATGCAGTCCACTGGTTGGATGGCGAGGGAAACTGGGACAAGCAACTGTTGGCAGGAACTTACGGCGACCACATGCTGACAGAGTTGTTGCTGTTGGGGGGCAGAGTACCCAATGAATGTCCATATGTCGTACGACATGTAGCAGTGGTGTGGGAGAATGTGGTGAGGCGGGTAGTGCAGCATGCCCTTTTGCTCCTGACATGCCCCTCTAGGAATTACACCCGTTCACCAGTATCGCAGACTCCATGTCAGTTCACCATTGGAGAGATGGCGGTTGCCAGACGCTGGGGGACCTCTATGTAGATGGAAAGTTCTTGACCAGGGAAGAAGCACAGGAAACCTTCAACCTCGGACCAGGCCAATTCCTGTAATATGGGAACATTTCTAGTGTTGTGCAGGAACTTTGGCCGGGGTTCCCGGAGGAGCCCTCCACTACCAACACTCTGAAAGTCATGCTATACATGGCGGGGAGAAGGAGACTGGTTTCCCATCTCTACAGAGGACTTAGAGATGATCTGCCAGGAGAGACTCTTAGAATCCAGCAGAGGTGGGATATGCTATTGGACGAACCCCTCACAGAGGGTGACTGGAGAAAGGTCCATGAAGGGGTACAGAGGATCAGCACCAACGCACGATTCAAGCTCCTTCAATATAACTTAGTACATCAAGTATACCTCACCCCGCACACGCTCAACATAATCAACCCATACCGCAAGGATGAATGTCCCAGATGTAAGTAGCATGGGGCAGATTTCCTTCATATGATATGGTCATGCTTGTCGCTGCTTCCCTTTTGGGAGAGAGTGTTTGCATGTTTGTGGGAGGTCACGGGCTGGAGTATCACCAGGAATATTAAACAGGCACTGCTGGGGGTATTGCCCGCGCCAAAGAACAAGAAACTCACCAGGCGATTTGTTAATCTTGGGCTGGTTCTAGCCAGGAGACGGGTTGTTATAGCATGGATGCATCCCCGGCCCCCAAAGTATACAGACTGGATACCGGATGTGTGCGAGTGGGCGATGGCGGAGTCAGTGAGAATGAAATTAGTCTGGAAGGATGCTAAGGTTGAGGAAGACCTCATGGCATGGACCTCTATTTTGATAGCTATACAGGGAGACCAAACACCTACAACTCAGACGGCCCCGAACGAGGAGGCCTCCGATAGAGAATAAAGACAGCAGGTTGCCTAGGACAGAAGTGGGCTTTCACACATAGATATATCGCTGAAATGTGTATGAGAACTTGTACTCTGAACTGAAACTGACATAAGAGGTGAAGGTGGGGGGGAGGCAGGGAGGGAAGGTAACTTTAGAAAGTTGTTGGTTATGTTATATTGAATTAGAACATGTGAGAACTAAAGTTGCATGTAAATGGTAATGGTTGTAAATGACATTCATGGATACAGATGCAATGTGGTTACCAAAATGCCAATAAAAATATAAAAATGTACAACAAAAAAAACTCCCAGCTCCCCATTTTATGGAGGAGGGCAAAAGCTAAAGTTATATTATTTTCAGGCAGGATACAGATAGTATATATTTTGCTAGAGGTTGGTAGGCATCACTTAAATAAATCATCCAAAGGCCAAATGTTTCAATGTGTCAATATATGTAGGCTGTTAGTTGTGCAAAATTAATTATTCTTCTGTCTTTATCAAGTGTGTCATAAAATAATACATTTTACTTTTCTTACCCAAGATGGGGTTATATGTCTATATCTGAGAATGTTTGAGATGCAGGTGTAGCTTGCCTCTCAGCTCTTTATTTCCTGATTATGGGCCTCATAAAATCTGATATAGAAGGCATTTGTCATACAGCTTGTGGTAGGATTTTTGGCTACAGTCTTTAATTATTGTTTCAGAAGGTGAAGAGGAAAAATGTGAATGCCTCCTTTATGGCTTACATTGTAATTCTAATTTCATTTTCAATGAAGAAACCCTCTTGTGCAACCACAAGAGTGTGCCACAGATGCACTGCTTCTTGACCGCTGAATCAAATTACACAATTTAATCCATTGTATGCTGATGTCCAAAATTCTTCTTTATTCATAGCTCATCAATCCTTTTCAGTTATTTGTATCTTCCACATTGTTTTATAGAAAACCATGTCCAGGTATGTCATGAATCTGAGTTCTAATGATCACCATTAATAGCAGATCAATATCCCCAATGCATTTTGGATTGCATCCTTCATCGGAGGGTGTCGCATTTACAAACAGTAGGCCTTTTGCTCCCAGTGGCCAGTAGACACTGTGCCATATTTATAACTGAAAAATACCGGGTTTTTTTAAATGGGAGAAATTTAAAGGGAAGAAAAATATTTCTATGAAACATTATGGGCCTTATTACGAGTTTGGCGTCCTCCTGTGGGCCCGCCACCACCGCAGCGTCAGGAGGACTGCCAAACCTGTTGAGAACCCGCGATATGACACTTGATATTTTCCCAATATGAAATTGTACACATGGTACAGCTCCACATTGGGGAAATGCAGCCCGCTGTTCAAATGTACAATATGTTTCTTTTTTCTATATGGCATAACATTTTACCTATGGTGATAACCCTTTCTCTACACCCAAATTACGTTTTGGGGCTGTCCTATTCTCCTGTATACCATGGCAAGGGAGTTAATTCAGCCATTTGTTGGTATACATCTCCAACCACATCCCACACAGGAAATGGTTGGAATGAGGTTAATAAATGCCAACACACTCACAGGTTTGTGGGCATTCACAAACTCTCAAGGCAAACCACACCTTCATTCATCCACTCCGCACCCTCTGTGTAAGGTTTGCTACTGAACAGTGTTTCACAATGGTGTTGTACAGTTACACAGTGGTAAAGCCATTTACACCACTTAGGGTTGCTTTTGTGGATACCTGACGCCATAAAAGGTGCCATTTTTGGCAATAAATGTAGGGTTTGTGAATCTATTGTGTGTAGAAAATCTATTAGATTCATCAGCGCTGGTATTGCAAATTCATTGTTGTTAGACCTGGCATCTTTTGGCTTGGTTTCCCTTATCTTTTTGCCTCTGACCTCCTGTTTTTGACTGGGTGCTGGATTTCTTTTTTGCTGGCTCTATGACTCTGGGCACTTTACCACTGCTGACTAGTGCTAAAGTGCAAGTGTTCCCTATCTAAAATGTAATTGTATTTGGTTTTTCCATGATTCGCCTATTTGATCTACTAGTAAATCCCTAGTACAGTGCACCAGGTGTGCCCAGGGCCAGTAATTCAAATGCTACTAATGGGCCTGCAGCACTGATTGTGCCACCCATATGAGTAGCCCTGCAAACATGTCTCAGACCTGCCACTGCAGTGTCTGTGTGTGCAGTTTAAACTGCCATGTTGACCTGGCCAGTGCACTCACTTTGGCATTTTCTTACTTTAACCATTCTGTGCCTCTGCCTGCCTCTGAATACACGTCTGGGTTGGATAACAGTTGGGCTCTTGTGGGTTCACTCTAGACAGTAACACAAAGGAAGCTGAGGTGTGCCCTGCATTTCCTGAATGCCCATCACCTGGCTGATGGGTCTTCTTGAGCTAGAGTTGTGGGAATGCTTGACACAGACACCTGAATAGGCCTGTGCCTGACCACACACAAAGAAGTCTCCATCCCCTGTAGTGTGTCTGCGGCCAGGGCAAGGAAAGACAAGGTCTTGTTCACTACAAAGACCTTTCTTTGAAGTTTGATTACTTTAAAGGCTGAATTGGGTATAAGTACTGGACCTCTGACACCATATACTCAGAACATTCTGCCAGGAAGAAGAGCTGTGTTGCTGTCAGGAGGGACTGCCACTTTGCTGTTTGCTTTGCTGTGCTGGCCTGCTGCTTGCTGCTTCTGCCCTGGGAGTGCAATGGCTGGACTTTGCTTTCTATATCCTGCTTTCCAAGTTTCTGAGTCGAGCTGGCCTCCTGTTGGAAGACTAAGGGCCATCAAAGACTTCACCTGCCAGCACCTGGGCTCCTCTGCTGAGAGCCCTGCTCTGCCAAGTGGTGCCAAATCCAGTTCCTGGTTCCTTGGAAGTAAACTCTGGTGCAACAAGAAGAAAAATCAACACATTGTCTCCAAGAGTCATTCAGAATTGGCGCATTATCGCAAAACGCGACGCATTGCCGCTGCCTGCACTGAAGCGTGGTCCCCGCTCTGATGCAACGACTGCAGCTTACAACGCAGGCCCCAACTTTTTGCTGCAGCGCCTCTGAAGAACTGCCACTGCGTGAGTCTCGAGCACCGCATCACCGAAGCCGGTGATGCACCACTCTGACTCTGATGCAGCACCTGCTTCGACACTGTGGAATCAATGCAGCGCGACTTGACTTTCGATGTACCATCTACATATCATTTCTGGGTGTGCTGATTTCATCATTGACACCGCACCGCAGTAAGGAACCGAGGTATCATCACCTCCCCTGCACCATGCATCGTCCCCGGATGTGGACGGCTCAACGACTCTGCACCACCTTAAGGAACCAACTCATCTCTGCCTTCAGCGATGCATCACCTCCTCTGCGCAACGCACTGTCCCCGAACGTCACAATGCCAATGACCTCATAACAATAAGGAGCCAACACATCACCGGATTTTCCGGCGCCTCACCTTCCCTGCGCTACGCATCGTCTTTGATTTTTAATGCATTTACGGTACTTTGTACTAGTCAATCGCAACCTTTGATTTCTAAGAACTAGAACTTTATTTAACTTTGGAAATTCGTATCTTGAGTTGTGTATGTTGGATTGTTGTCGTTTTGGTCTTGTTTTAATCAGATAAATATTGGCTATTTTTTTAAACCAGTGTGGAGTCCTTTTGTGGTGTTTTCACTGTGTTACTGTGTGTGTGTAGAAATACTTTACACATTTCCTCTGGGAATAAGCTTGACTGCTCCTGCCATGCTATGAAGGGGGTGAGCATGGGTTATTCTGAGGGTGTATATTACTTACCCTGACTAGAGTGAAGTACCCTACTTGGACAGGGTGCAAACCACTGCCAACTAAAGACCCCATTTCCAACAATTGTTGATCAGTGGTTTAGTTTCTCTTGGAACACTAGCAGTTGGGGCTTCTTTAGCCATATCAGGTCAATATAAACTCAAAAAGCTAATGTTACTTACCAGGAACTCTATCACCTGGAAGGTAGAAGGATCTATTGGTGTAGATAGTGACATAGTTCTTCCTGGGGTTCTGAGGCTGAGCTCGAATGTGTTTGGGCCGCATATCATTGCAGGCTGCAAGGCTTGCACCATGAGAAAAAGCAGCGGTGTATGATACCAGGCAAACGGTCATGCAGGCCCATCCAATAAGAATAAGCTGGATTCTCATTCCTTCATCTCCCTAGTTTGATCAAAGACAAAACTGCATTTTATTTCTTATTCCAATCACTCAAATTAAGTTTATTTCAGTTCATTAGTCTATCACAGCTACACAGTAATGGCAGAGTATGTGCTGTCGAAATGCAAAACAATATTATGAATAATGACAGATACAACAATAAGTCAGCAAAAATAGGCAAAACAAAATAAATAAGCAGGGATCCAAATAGATAAAACATGTTTACAAATTTCTAAGTAGAATGTCATTACCAACTATCATTGGGTTAAAATTCAGTTTTTTCAAATATTTAAACCAAATGTTCAATTTCCGGTGCTGTCTTACAGTGAGCTGTTGCACAGCATGATTATGTGGTTACTAGTAAAAATAGATTGCTTAAACATAAGTTATAAAGGAATAGTTGAGAACGTTGAAAATCAATGGTGAGTGCAAGGTTATTTTGCATACATAAAGTACACATTAAAGAACTATCTACCTCATAATAGAGAATTTCAGTTCAAGTATGTAGTAAGATTAAGCAGTTAATTAAATCATTTACATTGGGACAATGATTACACATACCAATGTACCAAGTTGGATTTCTCCACCTTTGCCTGAATGATGCCCAAATGGGGATATCCAAACAAAATGTACCACACAGCACCTAAGCCTGTTGAGATTCAATCCTATCTAGGAAACACTAAATCAAAAGTTATCTCTTGGATGGGAAGTAAGAGGTATTCATCTCACCTGTGTGATTCTCCACATCTTGTTTTTTTCAAGCACTTAATTCTAGTACTGCTCTTTAATAAAGCCAGGCATGCTCTTATGGCTAACTCCATGTTCAACTGCAGATCAGAAAGATCCATTCTGAATCAGAGTCACTATACACATTGAAACCAAGATACTTTGCCGGTTTTTGCTTTCTCTTCAACTTTTTTACATATTGGCTGGAAGGATGTTTTTTCTCCCTTGACCTGGTTCTCAAAAAGGACTGTGGGTGTATAGAAATAATTTTTCTTGGTTCTGAGTTTTGTATAATCCACAACCCCCCCCTTAACAAAAAAAATGTTTCCATATAAGGCAGACTTGGCTGCCAGAGCTTTGGACACTATTCTGCTCCCAAATTTCTCCTATTAAAGCACCTTGGAATCTTTGCCCTCCCAACTTTCGTTACTGGTTAAACGTAGATTTAAATAATGAAATCCAGTAACTCTTTCAAGTTTGGCACCTCTATGGGTTATTCTGGATTTAAAACTGTTATGCGGTTAGCAAGCCACAAACTGTCTTTTGCCATTTTTACCTTGAGCTCGCATTTTATTCAAAATGCATTAGATTAATTTAGCAATGTTTGTGAGCCCATAGAGAGGTTTTAAGACATGGGCAAAGCGGGCAATTGCCCATGGCCCCACCTTCAATGGGGACCCTGGGAAAGTAAACGTTATCTCGCTGTAGCTCACCTCTGTTTTTTTCTACAGCTGAGCCTCTCTTCTTCTCCCTGGCTACCTTTGCCTCTGTCTCTCTTTGCCCAGTGTCATCTTAATGATTTTTGGGGTCCTCGGAAAGGCATATTTCAACAGTTTTTGTGTGAAACCAGTTCCCGAAAGTTTGTATGGCATCATGCGAGCTGCAACTAATACAAAAGTGGATAGTAAAATTCAAAGTTGTAACAAACAGAGAGCCCTAAATATGTCTTGCCAGGGGGCCCAAAAATCTTCAAGATGCTACTGTGAGCCCTTCGGGATCCTATAAATGAATACAGAATCACCTACAAATGGTAATACCAATGAGTATAAAGTGTTCAAATACGTCATTTGCAAACAGGCAGAGTAATGTTGGTACCCATACACAGCCTTACCGTATTACACCTTCCTAATCCACAAACTATCCTAGTCTCCCCTTTCAATCCTGTCTTCCTTATGAAAAATTATTATCATGTATTCTCATTATGTCGTACAAAAGACTGCCTGGACTTTCAAGCCCCACAAACACCTCTCTATTCACACAATCAAAAGCAATCTGTATGTCAATGGACATCACAGACAGTCACATGTTCTTTCAACTTAATGTACTTTGTTGACATTAAATATAATCTAAAACCCTGAGCAACAGTATTCGTACACACACACACACACACGTGTGTGTGAAACATATGCTGTTGGTGCCACTGCTGGTGTGTGGTGTGTATTCCTTTATTTCATGCTGCGCATTGACTGTATCCATAGCCTCACTTGAAAAAATATTTTTACTGTGCGTTCTGGACCTACTCTTACTATGAAGGTAACATCACCACCCGCACTTACTCTGTGGAACTCTGGGGAACTTCCAATTAAATGTGACTTCCTTTTTCTGACTTAAGCCAAGTGAACCTATCTGTAGGAGAGAGGCAACACTAAAGTTCTGATTTAAAAAGGATATGTTTAATTACATGTGACATAGGCCTCCACCTCTGCTACAAACGTTTCTATTTTATGGCAAGACAGGAGGCTAGCAGTATGCATAAACTTTTATTCACTTCTTCTGAACAGCAACACTTCAAAGTTTCCAAAACCAGAACTTTAGAACTATATCTCAATAAATAGAACACTCAAGTCCTCTTGCCACCATTTCCTTCCTCTTTTGTTTGCATCTTCTGAGCAGATAAATATACAGTTCAGTGTGTCTGGTAGTTTACAGTAAAGATGTCTAGTGGTTAATTTTGGATGAATTTATATTTATAGGTATATAGATGGTTATCAAAACCCAATTGATGGGTAGAATGTAGGGTACAGAATTAGATAGTATTTAGAGTTAAAGTATGTTAGAAAATGGATTTCCCGAAGTTCTGTTAGCAATTTCATGTACAGTACATACTTGTAATGTTTTGCGCTTCTATTTTCAGAACATTTCAATAATTATCGTTTCAGCCTAACGCACTCGAGGAGGGGTTTCTTTTAAATCTCAGGAATGCTTGAAATGGCATACGACGATGCGTCCACCATTTTAGACAGGCAGCGTATTGCGCATGGCATGAGCTGTGGGTCCCTTCATTTTGCGCATGACGCGAGCATTGACTTCCTTTTCAAGGGGAAATTGGGCTTCAGCAGAAGACTCGTGCATGGCAAGCACGAAACGTCTGTTTTGGAAACAGATAGAGCGCATTTGGGTGCGTGTGTGCCGCGAGGCGTCTGGCTGCCTAGCAATGTTTCTCTAAGGAAATCGCTGCAAGAGGTGAAGCATTTCGGCAGTTGGGAGATGGTGATTTTGAGTAAAATAAGAATTCAGTACAAAATAACCCAAAAAATAATTTTAAAATATATATTTTGGAAGGGATTAAATAAAATGAGTGAGCAGGCTTGAGGAGAATTAGGTCAGGAGGAGTTAATTAGGAAGATAGTTACACAGGTGGTACAATTGGCGGTAAACAAGACAGTAAAGGAGGTTTTAGGTAACAAACGTCTACATATGGCTAGGGAGGATGAAAGTACTTTAGCTTCTCCGATAATAAGTGAAAAATCTTTTAAAAAGAGAAAGCACATAAAAAATGTGAATATGCAGAAAGGAGTCCCCAGCAACTCACAGAAAGGAGCCCCAACCGGCTCATGGAGATTGAATGTCCTGAGTGACATGCAAGATGGGCAATCTAGCATTGCAAATGATGATGATTTAAATCGGAGTGGCGAACACCGTGATTTAGTTGAGTATATTTTAGACTTAAATTATAAGGATAATTTGGAAGATGAGTTGGATGATATATTTTAAAGGGAAAGGAAAAAGGAAAGAGGTCTGTAGTTGATCCTCTTGGTGAAAAGCTTTCTGACCCCAAAGAGATTCGACATCCTAAAGGGAAGGAATGGTGGCTATTAGATCATGTGGCAGAATATATTAAGCACTGGATTAGGAACCCTTTAGATAAGGAAGAAAGAAAAATTATGCGAGGTAAGTGATCACGTGCAGTGATTGATGACAAGGATAAAACCATGCCTAATATTGATCCTGAGTTGATAACTTATTTTTTCAAAATGGGCAGAGACCCAAGGAAGGATATGGAAAAATCTCTGAAACAGTGCCAGGACTAGTTTTAGATATTCTCGGCCCTCTCACTAGCATGTTCGATTTGGTAGAGGAGGCCTGTTTCAAGGCACTGACTGAAATATACACCTTTTAAGAGGGTAGTGCCAAAGAGCGATATGCCTATTAGGAAACGCAAATGCGGGTCTCTTGGCTGAGCGAAGGAAGACAATCCTAATGCGTATAAACCCAAAACTTGGGGAGTTGGGTGTGAAAGAAAGCAGTGAAGATGCTAAAGGCCTTCTTTTTGGGGGAGGCATGGTTAAAAGTATTGTAAAATATGTAAAAACGTTTACCAGTCTTGATATAACGCAAATCTCCATGTGAAAGGTGTTTACTGTAAACAGTTTTTATAGGAGGGCTGGACGGAGAGGGCAAACTCTCAGCCTAGGCTATTATAATTCCCATAATTTTTTATTTTTTTATTTTTTATTAGTTTCCATATATTCTCATACATTGCAGATAAATGACATACATGAATACAGTATGAGGACGCCAAAAGCAAATCATAAAATAACAAAACAAGTGAAACAACCAACAAATGGCTATATTACGCGCTCAGAAGGAATAGGTTCCAATCACAGTGAAATTGCAACTGCACAACATTGTAGTACGGGGTAGCATAGCATACATGATTCAGACAGAGACATCATCGTTGGTGTCCGTCGGCACGGCAGATCGTAAATAAAGAAGAAGAGGCGCCCATATGTCATTTGGTCTGGACATAGATGGCAGCTCCTCTGCATAGAGCACCAAATTATCCCTACAGTATGTTAAATCTTTGAGCCAGTGTTCAGCTAAGGGGCTCTGTTTGCTCTCCCACAGCATCGCCACCCGCCTTTTAGCTATTAACAATGCCACATGAGCCAGCCGGCCCATGGCACCCCTTAGGGAGGGAAGTAGGCCTAGCAGGCACATCTTTGGAGAGCACGGCAATTCAACTCCCACAATTTTAGACAGAGTAGCGACCACCACCCTCCAGTAGTTTTGCACTCTCCCACAGGCCCAAGCCAGATGCCAAAAATCAGCCTCGGGCGCCCTACATCGTTTACAAGCGGCATAATCCCGGAGCCCATATTTAAAAAGTTTATTCGGTGTGTAATAGACCTGGTGCAAATATTTAAAATGGATGATGCGCAAATTTCCATTGGAGGTAAGGGTGTTTGTTAGTTGGCAGCACTGCTCCCACTCCCTCGGTGTCAAGCAGGGGTCTAAACAAGCATTCCAAGTGTCCAAACTCCGGGTAGGCGGAGTGCACCCATCTTCCTTAGCTGCGCGATATAGCCTGGCAACGAGCCTATGACGGGATGGGGATGTGAGTAACGTGTGTAGTGCCAGTAATACAGGCGGTTCTGCGGGGAATATAGAATAGTGCGCCTGTATCGCTTTTTTTAATCTGTGACACAGAAATAGAAACAGAGGCGTTTTGTGTTGGATGTAGTCCATGTCTGTAGCTGTCAGGAAAGTACCATTGGGGTAGAGATCTTGCAGCTTGTCAATGCCTACTAGTGCCAGTGTACGTATTGCCCCCGCCTCCCGCGCCACCGACAGCTCAGCATGATAAGCCAAGGGCAGCTGTGGGGAGTATAATGGTAGTTTACCGGCCTTGCGGCCCAGCACCTGCCACGCAGTGATAGTGGAGTTTATAGTGCTAATTGTACCTCTAGGAGTGGTTCTGCGGTGATGTGTGAGGACGGATTGCAATGGAATTGGGTGCGCCTCCCAGTGCTCCACCGCGACGTGTGCAACGAAATCGTGGGGCTGGTACCAATAATATGCGTATTGCGCCTGTGCACAGAGATAATATAAGTAGATGTCTGGGACGCAAAACCCTCCATGTTTATAATCAAGAGTGAGAGTGCTCCAGCCCACACGAGCCCGCTTGCCACCCCATATCAGCCGAAGAAGCATGGTACGCACCGCTTTAAAAAATTGCTGAGTGAGAGGAATCGGTATGTTATTAAAAAAGTACAGATACTTAGGCAGCACTACCATTTTTATCAAAGCAATACGATCTGCAAGTGAAAGCGGGAGGTGTACCCATCTGTCGGCCTGCTGTTCCAGCAACATAGTGGCAGTGCCGTAATTCTCGCGAATGACTCTATCTGGGTCTCGATGTACCCATACACCCAAATACTTGACCGGCTCTGTGGCCCATGCTAGAGGGAATTCAAGTGTATGCGGGAGCGTACACGTCGTCAGTGGCATCACCACCGACTTCTCCCAATTGATATAGAGCCCGGAGAAACGAGCAAACCGGATATACTCCCGCAGTACCGGGTCAAGGCGTTGCTGAGGCTCTCGAATAAAGAGCAGCATATCATCCGCATAAAGAGAGATGATAAGCGGACGATGTATAAGGGATAATGCTGCCTGTTTATGACATTGCCGAATGAGGCACGCTAGCGGTTCAAGCGTCAGCGCAAATAGAAGTGGCGAGAGCGGACACCCTTGCCTAGTGCCTCTAGTAATTAGTATAGAGTCCGAGGTGCACCCCCCCACCCGAACCCGCGCTGTGGGGTTGGCGTACAGGAGACGGACCCAGTTGACGAAGAAGGGGGAGAACCCCATACGTTGCAGAACATAAAAGAGATATCCCCATTCAATCGAATCAAACGCTTTAGCAGCGTCTAACATAACCGCTGCAGCTGGCAGCTCGGGAGAAATGGTGTGAAATAGAGCGAACAATGTACGTAAATTATGGGAGGTGGATCGCGTGGGAATAAAGCCCGACTGGTCCGGAAGCACCAGGTTTGTCATGAGAGGTTGGAGACGGAGGGCCAGAATCTTTGCCAGGATTTTAATGTCCGTGTTAATAAGAGATAGTGGTCTGTATGACTCACATCGCGAGGTCGATTGTCCTTTTTCAGCAACGTAATTATTAACGCCTCACGCAGAGACGGTGGAAGTACTCCCGTATCGTAGGCCTCAGTGTACATTTCAAGCAGGTAAGGGGTGAGCTCTTCCGCATAGGCTTTATAAAATTCACACGGGAACCCGTCGGGGCCCGGTGCTTTGCGATTGGGGAGAGATTTTATTGCTGAGCGAATGTCCTCAGCCGTAATAGGCCGGCCCAGTAAGTCTCTGTTGCCATCAGACAGCCATGCAATAGCTATTTGAGAGAAATATTCATCAAATTCGCCAATATCCGGCACACCCTGGGAGGTATAAAGGTCCGCGTAGAATAAGCGAAAGCGTTCCGTGATGTCTGGGACACTGAAATAGTCGCGACCCGTATCGTCCGTGATCTTGGTGATCGCATCTTGGTGCAAGCGGTGTTTGATCTTATTAGCTAAATGATGACCCGGTCTCCCTCCCTCGCCATAGGAACGGGCCACGTGTCGCTTGGAGATATAGCGCATCTCCACCTCTGCTAGCCTCCCGTGTTCGAGTAGAGCATCTTTAATGGATGCCAAAATCAACGGACTGGGGGCGGCTTCGTAATCACGTTCAAGTCTAGACAAGTCGGCTTCCGTTTTAGTCAGCTGGCCTCGTAGGTCCTTCAAAATGCCCGCCGACGTGCAGATGCACGTGCCCCGAATGGTGGCCTTGAATCCCTCCTACAGGACGCCAGCGCTATCCACAGAGCCCATGTTGTGAGCGAAATACTGTATTATGGCCTCACGAACTGTCTCCACATATAGGGGGTCTAGCAATGCTTCAGGTCGGAATCGCCAAGTGAACGATCGAGGAATTGTTTGTGGAATGCAAAGTGTGAGTTGGACTGGACAGTGGTCCGAAAGTGTGCGCGGCAGATTCACCACGTCAGTTACCCAGCCCGCCGCCCCCTCACTCATAAGCCAATAATCGAGACGGGACCAGCTACCATGCACTGTGGAGAGATGCGTGCCCTCAAGCGTCTCCTCGTGTCTGTGTCGCCATATGTCTAGAAGTCCCAATTCTGCCATTCCATCATTAATGACATGAGCCGTCCCAGGGGAGTGTCCTTCCCTGCCACTAGACTTATCCTTCCTGGGGTCCAAGTGTGTATTCAGGTCTCCCCCCCATAGTAATACCGCATCAGGTAATGTTCGCAGTATATCGAAGAGATGCTCATACAAAGCAGGGTCGTCTATATTGGGACCGTAGGTGTTAACTATGGTGACAGCCTGACCCGCCAGCATCCCATGAACTACCGCGTATCGTCCCGCTATGTCAACGTGAGTCTGCAGCATACTAAAAGGAAGACCCCTCTTGATATGTATAAGCACTCCCCGGCCATAGGAGGAATAGGAGGAGGCTAACCGATAACCGGCCCACCGGGTCCCAACCCGCTGCTCAGTGTCCGTTGTTAAATGTGTCTCTTGCAACAGGGCAATACCAACCCCATGTCGGTCTAAGTGTGCTAGCTCTTGGCGAATCTTCTTAGGTGTATTAAGCCCCCGTACATTCCACGTCAGGCAAGAGAGTGACAATGTATTGCTATGCATATATAACATACCAATTATAGGCAATTGAAGTTGTCTGGAAAACCTTCGTACAGAGCGCATCAACATTAAATAAAACATTGACAGTGTAAGCTGCCACAACACCCATCCCTTTGCAACCCACCCACCCACCCACCTACCCCCCCACCCACTTCAGCATCCCCAACCTGCTAAAGCCATCCCGAACCCCCAAGAACAAGTCCCACAGGCAAGGCCAAGTGTGTAACCAGTGGTGGGGAACACCCATATGGGGGCATGCTGGAGCACGAAAACAACCCTCCCGGTAGAAAGGGAGGGGGCCGAGTTGGCGTGCGTTCCCACCCATACGCTAAGGCAATGCATCATTCAGAGAGCTAAGACTGCGTATGCACAAAGCAATGATAAATATAGTCACAATAGAGAAGAGCGTGGCGTAAGCAGTCGGTTTCCAACATCGAGGGAAAATGGCCATGATCGCATATTCAAGGGTGAGCCAGACAGACAGTGACGACTTAGTCACTGGACAAATAGAGGCATGTCAATAGTCCAGTGCAGAACTTGTAGTAGTGTCATTGTTCATTCAGCGTTCCAGTGGTCTCAGCACGTTCCTCCCCTCCCGGATCTTGAGGCTTTCGTTGGCGGCGGTCAACAGATTTGGCGAACTCCAATGCCGCTCGTGGACATGTAAATATCTTTTGCTTCCCATTGACCTCCACTCTCAGACGCGCAGGATAAAGCATAGCGTATGGCACCTGTGCAGCAATCAGGAGTTTCTTGACGGGCTGGTACTCTCGCCGGGCCTCCTGTACCGCCATCGTGAAGTCCGGGTAGAAAGCGAGAACGTTCCCCTCATAATTGATAGTGCCCTTCTCGCGAGCCAGCCGAAGCACCGCATCCCGGTCTCTGTAATTTAACAATTGGGCGATGATGGGACGCGGTGGAGCGCCCGGTGGTGGTCGCGCAGAGAGAGATCGATGGGCGCGTTCCACAATCAGGACTTGAGACAGCTGGTCAGACCCAAATATATCACGGAGGAGCTGCTCCACATACGTTTCGAAGCGGCCCACTTTCGTGGATTCCGGCAGGCCCGTAATTCGCAAGTTGTTGCATCGCGATCTAGCTTCTAAATCCTCGTTACGGGCCTGAATGACAGCAAGGACCTTTTCCATAGACGCAGCTTTGGTGGTTACCTGGTGTAGTCCATCTTCAGCCTCAGAGATGCGTGTCTCTGCTTCCCCCAGACGTAACGCATGTTTGTCTAACTTTGTGGACATGTGATCCATCCGCAAGTTCAAGTGATCGATTTTGCCATTGATGGATTGCAGACTGGCCTGGACCGCCTGGAGGGTTTTGTCAATGTTAGTGAGGTGGTCGGTGGGGGCGTCAGCCTCAGAGTCCGATGCAGCATGCTGAGAGGCCCTACTGGATTTGCGGGGCTCGAATGTGAGTCGCGGTTGTCCGCGCTCGGTCTTCCCCATGTTGTCGACGTAATACAATAGGACATATACTGCGTAGACCCAATATGTCAGCAAATCGTAGAGGGGCGACGCGAGCCGGGAGATCACCGTATCCTATCAGCTCCCGGATCACAAGATTGAGATGGCGCACCGCCGCAAGCCACCCCGGGAATTAGGCCAGTAGATGGCGTCAGCCGAGCCCACCAGTGCAGGAAGGTCGTCTCCACAGATCAAGCGGGTATCAGAGCCACAGTTCTCCTCCGCCACTCACACCGGCAGCCCAATATAGAGGTGAACGCAAGTCTGTTAGGATTTTTCTCCTAAACTGAGAAAAATCCTAACTTTAAGACTTTCGGTATTCACAGAAGGCATTTAGGAGTCCTAAAGTTAGGAGTCCTAACTTTACTACTCCTAAACTGAGAAAAATCCTAACTTTAAGACTTTCGGTATTCACAGAAGGCATTTAGGAGTCCTAAAGTTAGGACTACTAACATCTGTGAATACCAAAATGAGTAAGTGTATTCTGTGAATACCAAAAGGTACTAACTTCACGTTTTTGACGTAAGTTAGTTCTGTGAATCAGGCCCCCTGTGTTGTTACAGTGCAGGAAGCAGAAACGTCAGATGGCTTTAGTGACTCCATTTGGGAGAACTCAGCCCTGGTTCCCAACAGTGTTGGAGATGGCTATGGAGATTCTGTTTCTGATCAGATCTTGCGAGGGGCTTTTAAGAGGAGCAGGAGAAGGAGAGCATACTCCAGTGGAAGCAGTTTTTTTTACCCTTCTAGTTTGGAAGATTATAGGGGTTCAGGAAAATTCACAGTTCTTTTGACGACAGCTTCAGGGTTACTTGATGAATCCTGGGCTCCAGGTACCGAGAAAATATATAGAAGTGCATAAAGAGTTTGGTTACATGGTGCTTGGAAAAGGATTTGGATCCCGTGGAGGCTGGTGAGATAGAAGTTATGAATTTTATTGTGGAGTTGTTTGATAGAGGTTTATCTTATAGAAAGTCAATATTTACAGATCGGCGGTGACAGCAGGACATTCTTTGGTCCAGGGAGTATCAATAGGTAGAAGTCTATTGATTTGTAGAGTTATGAAGGTAATAAGGTTAAAAAGACCTCCAAAACCAAGGTGTCAAACACTTTGGGATGTGGATTTAGTTTTGAGAATGTTTCAGCATTGCCCAAGTAATAAGTACTTAGGAGTGAAAGAGTCAGCATGGAAATTAGCACCTTTACTAAGTTTAATTTCTTTTAAAAGAGTGTTGGATGTTTGTGCTTTAGATATTTCACATAGATTTTATCAACTAGCAAGTGTGTTATTAGAAATTTGGAGGAGAACAAAAACTGTGACAACTTCTGTGTTTTATGCAAGTTTGGATGAAACCCCAAAGTTGTGCGTGGTAAGATGTTTAAAGGAATACGAATCAAGGATGCTAGAAAGGCGAAGTGTAGGAGAGAATCAGTTATTGATTTCATATGTAAAGCCATTCAAATGAGTCACTAGTGCTACTATTGTCAAGTGGGTAAAGTCTGTAATGAAGGAAGCTGGGGTTAAACTGTAGGAGTTTAAGGCTCATTCAGTTAGGGGTACTATGGCAATTAAAGTGTTTATGTCTGGAGGAAGATTGGAGGATATATTAAAAGCCGCTGATTGGTCAAATGCAGACACTTTTAGGAACTGTTATTTTAGAACTGTGGAGCATGTCTCAAGTTAAGGTTTGAGAAACTTTGAACATGCATACTGCTAGCTTCCTGTCTTGCCATAAGGTGTTGATTCTAAAAGCTTGACTGTACATAGAATCGCGATTTTATTAAATACTAGGAGGCCACCATTATCCCACCACACCCTTCCCGGTTTGTTAGGAGGTGTTTTGTTTTTACTAAAGTTTGTCAGATGAAAAAGTTTATTAAAAAGTATTTAGCTGTGCTATGAGTTTTACAGATAAGGTTTTTTGGACTAAGAATGATGATGGAAAGATACTTTTTCGTGATTATCTTTTTCAGATCAGTGAGTTTTACAAAATTGAGTTTAAGAAGGAGGATTCAT
Organism: Calotriton arnoldi; assembly: GCA_963921515.1. Taxonomy (NCBI): domain Eukaryota; kingdom Metazoa; phylum Chordata; class Amphibia; order Caudata; family Salamandridae; genus Calotriton; species Calotriton arnoldi. The sequence continues at coordinate 2,242,055 of CAWUFW010001957.1, read as the reverse complement.
GGTGAAAAGAAACAAAAGACGAAGAAAGGTGTGGACAGAGGGATTTAAGAGGACCTGAGTGTTCTATTTATAGTGATATAGGGCCTGATTACGATGACGGTGGGACCGCCACAGTGAAGCCGTCGGTGGCGGTCCCACCACCATCGGCCCCTGCAGGTCCGCCCGCCACATAAGGATGCGGAAGGTGGAGGCATCTGGCGGAGAGACTGTCCGCCATGCATCCGATGGGCTCAAGGAGCCTGCTGGACCATTGGAGGGACAGTGATCCCTACAATAGGGGTGGTGCCTGCTCAGGTACCGCCGTAGGGATTACAATGTCCCTTTACGCCTGCCCTTTCATGGCGGTCCACCTGCCATGAAAAGGCAGGTGGAAAGTGACTTTGGGGGCCCCTAGTGGGCCCCCATTACCCCTTGGCCCTCCGCTATTGAGTTCTGGGAGGCCCCTATGGTGCCCCCTAAACGTCCCTGCACCGTGTGGCAGGCACTGCATGGTGCCTGTCACAGGGTGCAGGGATGTTTACAAACAGGTCTCTTAGCATTGAGGCTTGTGCTGCGGTCCTTTTTCGGGCTGCAGCACAAGCCTCAATGCTACGCTGCATGTTTCCAACCACCTCCACGGTGATCGGATCGTAATTTGCATGGCGGGACAGCCGACTCCATGTCAGCCGGTCCCGTTATCGACAGGATGGAGGTCGGACGCTCGTCCGACCGCCATCATAATCAGGCCCGTAGTTCTAAAGTTCTGGTAACTTTGAAGTGTTGCTGCTCAGAAGAAGTGAATAAAGGTTTATGCTTTATACTAGCTTCCTAGTCTTTCATAAAATCGTGATTCTAAGTACAGTAAACCATTTAGAATCTAAATTCTTGTTTTTCCCCTAAATAGCAGCAGGTCCAAAAGATTGGCAGATTTAGCAAAGGAAATATGGGAATTTTGTCTAGAACACAAAATTTGTTTGAAAGTGGAATATTTACCAGGAGTTCACAATGTAGTTAAGGATTGGAATTCCAGGTATATAACAGATTACAGCAAGAGGAGATTGCAGGAGAAGTATTTAGGGAGATACAGAAATGTTTGGGCCCTTTAGAGGTAGATCCATTTGACTTTCCAGTTGGGTCATTACATAAGTTAGTGACCGGATCCAAATACAATTACAGTGGATGGGCTCGTGCAGGATTGGTCATGGATAAAGGGGTACACATTTCCTCCTTTTTCAATGATACAGAGAGTGTTGTTACAGTGCAGGAAGCAGAGAAGTCAGATGGCTTTAGTGACTATATTTTGGAGAACTCAGCTCTGGTTCCCAGCAGTGTTAGAGATGGCTATGGAGCTTGTGTTTCTGATCAGATCTTGCAAAGGGCTTTTAAGAGGAGCAATGGAAGGAGCGCATACTCCAGTGCATGCAGGTTTTTTGACCCTTCTAGTTTGGAAGATTCCAGGGGTTCAGGAAAATTCCCAGTTCTTTTGACAACAGCTCCAGGGTTACTTGATGAATCCTGGGCTCCAGAAACCAAGAAAATATATAGAAGTGCATAAAGAGTTTGGTTACATTGGTGCTTGGAAAGGGATTTGGATCCCGTGGAGGCTGATGAGATAGAAGTGGTGAATTTTACTGCGGAGTTTGATAAAGGTTTATCTTATAGAACGGTCAATTGTCACAGATCGGCGGTGACAGCAGGACATTCTTTGGATCAGGGAGTATCAATAGGTAGAAGTCCATTGATTTTTAGAGTTATGAAGGTAATAAGGTTAAAAAGACCTCCAAACCCAAGGTATCAAACACTTTGGGATGTGGATTTAATTTTGAGAATGTTTCAGCATTGCCCAAGTAATAAGTACTTAGGAGAAAGAGTTAACTTGGAAATTAGCACCTTTACTGTGTTTAGTTTCTTTTAAAAGAGTGTCGGATGTTTGTGCTTTAGATATTTCACATAGATTGTATCAATTAACAGGTGTGTTATTAGAATTTGAAGGAGAACAAAAACTATGACAACTTCTGTGTTTTATGCAAGTTTGGATGAAACCCCAAAGTTGTGCGTGGTAAGATGTTTAAAGGAATACGAACCAAGGATGCTAGAAAGGCGAAGTGCAGGAGTGAATCAGTTATTGATTTCATATGTAAAGCCATTCAAAGGAGTCACTAGTACTACTATTGCCAATTGCCAACTTTTAGGAACTGTTATTTTAGAACTGTGGAACATGTCTCAAGTTATGCTTTGAGAAACTTTGAACATGCATAATGCTAGCCTCCTGTCTTGTCATAAAATGTTGATTCTAAAAGCTTTACTGTACATAGAATCGTGATTTTATTAAATACTAGGAGGCCAGCATTATCCAACCACACCCTTCCCGGTTTGTTAGGAGGTGTTTTGTTTTTACTGAAGTTTGTCAGATGAAAAAGTTTATTAAAAAGTATTTAGCTGTGTTATGAGTTTTACAGATAAGGTTATTTGGACTAAGAATGATGAAGGAAAGATACATTTTCGTGTTTATCTTTTTCAGACCAGTGAGTTTTACAATATTGAGTTTAAGAAGGAGGATTCATGCCAAAAAGAAACAAAAGAGGAAGAAAGTGGTGGACAGAGGGATTTAAGAGGACCTGAGTGTTCTATTTATTGTGATATAGGGCCTGATTATGATGGCGGTGGGACCGCCACCGTCAGGCTGTTGGTGGCAGTGTTTTAATAATGTTATGGCAACATATTTTTCAGGGTGTTGGGTTTATTGGGGTATTGGGTGGGTAGAGCTTTTTTTAATTATATATTAATTAAATGCAATTGTTAATTTGATATTTGTTTATTTGTTATTTGTTAGATGCTCAATAAATCTTTTAGATTGTTTATTACATTTAATTTCAGCTTGTGGGGTTTTTGGGGGGTGTGGCTGGGCAGTGTTTCATAATTATATATTAATTCATGTTTATTGATTCTTTTTTAATGTGTTATTTACTAGTTTACATGTTTAATAAAGATTGAAATTACTTAATTCATTTTTATTTCATATTGTGGGATTTATTGGGGGATTTGGTGAATAAGGTTTAAGTAAAATATATTTAAATCGATAATTGATTATGTAGTCTTTATGCTTGTTTATTATTTTTGAATGTTTTATCTATATCCACATGTTTTTACAATGTGTGCATGTATGCTTTCGTAACCTATTAATTTATGTATTTTTATGAACAGGGTTGTGTATTGACGTTTGGGTGGGAATATTTATTTCTAAAGTATACATTAACTATTGCTCCTTGTTTAATATTTTAAAATTGTAATGTTTCTTTTTTAAATTATTTTCTATACTTTAGTTTTTTGGGTATGTGCGGCATATTGGGGAAATAAGTAGGTAGTGTTTTTATTGAAAAAATGTTAAATTATAAGTAAATCAAAATAAGATTTTTTTATCAGTACAGGTTTTATTAGCTTTCTTTTATGTTTGTGTAAAGTTGAGAAGGGGTGACTGAGGATTACTGTTTATTTAACTATTATTTTTGGTTATATTTTGAGCCTTTGACAAAGCCAGTAAGCCTGCCTTACTTAAAATGAAACCATTTACACAACACTCCACTCTACTCCTTAATACTGCACTCTACTCCACGACACTCCACTCTACTCCACGATACTCCTCTCCACTCTGCGGCATGCCCCAACCCTGCACTCCTCTCTATGCCACTCTACGACACTCTATGTCACTCCACTCTACAACACTCCACTCCATTACACTATCCTCTATGCCACTAACGTTTAGCCATGCGAAACAGCAGCCACGCTGGTGTACAACATGTCTAAAACACATTGGCAAAGCCAATAGGTCTTGCAAAGGTGAGACCTATTGGCTTTGCCAATATGTGTGTCACTGGGATGCCCCATTATTTCATGGACTGATGCAGTAACAAATTTACAAGTGCACAAGGCCCTGAACTTATCTCTTTGTGAATTAAGTTGAATGGCGCCTGCAGTCTGCTGGGTAAGTTAGTTTCTGAAGTAAAGAGACCTCCATTTGGGACTCCATAGATGTACAGCATACGATGCAGAGAGCACACACCTGCTCCCACTGGATGCTAATGCTCATGGAAGACACAAAGCACGCAACTGGGGCTGCGAAGCTCACCTCTGCGCTCCAGGATTAAACGGGAGTATAAGTGATATATGTGGCTAGGATTGTGACAGGCTCTGCATTTCTCAAGTTACGGTATGAATAAAATGTACCTTGTACGGAAAATTATATGTAATTTGTATGTTTGTTAGAACAGCACGTAAGTATACCTACTGTGAATATCTGCGTATAACCTACTGTCATTTAGATTCATTGAACTTTGAAGGTTTAAGGGCAGCACCGACTGCAGAGAGATGTCTGTGACTGGTAAACCACAAGTTTAAGTCATACCGAGATAGCTCCCTCCCAGCAATACACAGAGGGCCATATTTATCATGGGATGAGTCGCTTTTGCACCACGTAATGAGGTGGAAAACTGAAGCAACCCTTGAGATGCAATTTATCATCCCTCGCAAGGCCACCTTGTGTGGCCCTGAGCGGCTTGATAAATCCAGAGCAACGCAACGCAGTGCAAATTACATTTCCAGATTTACCATAAGTGGTGTACCAGGGAATGCACCAAAACTGAACTGCTACGCCTCACTAGGTGAGGCATAATGAGGAGAAATATGGTTATTTCTCCTTGTTTTTTCCTCTTTCTATTCTGCAGCACAAATAGAAAGAGGAAAATGCCTCAGGGGATTGCTTTTGTGCAGGAAAGTTCCCCTTCCTGCACAAAAACAATCCTGCTAACAATGCAGGCCTCCTTGCACCATGGTGCAAGAGTGCCTGCATTGGTGCTAGGCAGCACCTTGTGCGCCTGCACTGGGAAAAGGCAGGAATGCACAGTACAGTGTTCAGTACGGCAGATTCCTGCCCTTTTCCTGTCCAGCAGCACAGCGCAGAATGGTGACTTGCTGTGCTGCGCTGCATGATATAATGATAAATATGCCCCAGAGTGTGAGCATTCCATCAGCAGAACCCTCAGGTAACACAGATTTCAAACAATTGCTAATTTTCCCTTACAATATGCGATGGTTGCATACAAAGGCCTCGTCTCAGATCTTGTAATCAGTACTTGAATAACAATCGTGTGAATCCAGAAAAAAAGTGTAAACTCACTGTGACTGAAAATATAATTATGAGAAATGACATGCAGGTGTAAATATGTGAAATATGATGTCATGCAAATGTGTACTGTACTGTTTGTTGCTGACGCCCAATTAAAGTTCAGCGCTCATTGCTCTCCGTGTACGTTCACACTTCATAAATAGCAATACATACATACAGAACTAAGCCCACCAGCGCTACACTACTTCCGCATACCACCAACCCAAAAACCAAGGCCCTCCGTCATTCTTACCCACTGGTAATTTTGCCTTAACTCTTATGCTGCTGTGGCCTTTACACCAGCATTGATTGCTCTACTTATATCACAACAGTATTTATGTATGAGAAACCAATATAGGGATGTAAAATGAATACATGAATTTTGAGGTTAAAAATACTGAAATAAACATGGCTGCATTATCAACGGCGCTGCCTTTTCCGCAGTGGAGAGTACATGGCAGGATTGTACTCTGAATGTGCATGTGCTGTACACTGAAGTAATCTTGCTGGGTGTATGTGAACAAACTGTAATGTGAGCATTCTTGTCACCATTCTGCATTTACAGCCTTTGTGGCTCATAGGGTACCTTACCAATCTCTGACACTACAACACCACAGTTTACATTTTCATCTTTGGCACTGAATAAAGAAAGCGTGAAAGCTGTTTTTCCCTCTTTTTCATTTAAATGCATTTGGTACTGAGCTTATGCTAACATAAGCTGTGTTTACACTGTCCTCCATCTTGAATCACCGTCATAATACCCCACAAGATTACTTACTCTGTTTTTTCTTGTTCTAAATTTAGAATTGCAAGCTTTCTCTAACAAACAGAGAATGTTCCTAGGAACTTTTCCACTGCACCATTCCCTACCAAGAACATCACAACAGTCCCAGGCTATTGCGTATGCAATGTTTTACTTAACAGGCTTGAATAAACTGTGAGAACGGCTAAGATAGGGGAGTGGCTTGGTAGCATAGGTAGAGGAATACTAAAATTGCTTCTAACTCCTCACTTGGTTATGATAATCGACATTGCATGTGTGCTTATTTTGCTTATTTTTCTAAAATTTCTCAAAAGAGTTTCATTAAGCAGAATTATGGATGGAGGGTTTAAGAAGCTGTCAGCAACGAGAGGAAGAACAAGCATTTGCAATGCAATAGGTCTCGCATTATTAAAGTTTGAGCTATTGGTGTTGCATTTGCAAGAGTTTGAGCTATTGCCATTGTAAACGACAATGCCTTTTATTTATGTGTTTCGAAAAGCTGTATGCGGTGCATAAACACGCCCTTTGTACTTATAGTCCTTGCTTACGAAAAGGAAGGCTGGCAGTAAAAGAGGCATAGTTACTGCCAGCGTTGCTTCTCGTAAGCAACGACTGCAAGTACAAAGTGCCTGTTTACGCACCGCTTGCAGGTTTTTAAAATACAGAAATAAAAGGCATTGGTATTTACAATGCCAATAGCTCAAACTCTCTCAAATGCGACACCTATTGCATAGCAAATGCTCGTTTTCTTATTGCGTAGTAGAACCACTCTTTGTGGTAAACAACAATGCCATGCCAGATAGTCTTACAGGCATTCACAGATATACAAACCTACAATAAGTTTCCTATATTGAGGTTTTGGAATGTTCTGTTTTTGTAAAGCACAATAAAGATGGGGGGCTGTTGGTGGGGGTTGAGAGGTAACTCCCACCTTTAACTTGTGAGGGCCTGAGCCTGGTGAGGTAGCCTGTCTGCTTTGTTTCACTGTTCTACCAAGGTTTTAGGAACTGTAAGATTCCTATCAACAACAGCAAGTGATGGATGATCTGTGGCTCAAAACCTAATCTCAAGTAGTAATTGTAATAATTCATTATTATTATTTAGACCGGACTAAATATTGATAATGAATCATTACAATTACTACTTGGGATTCCGCTTGGTTTGCCCACAGATGAGTGCAAACATCCTTTTGTGTGAATATTAATCCAAAATGAGTGATGAATGCTAGCCACTAATAAACAAAAGTGTCTGTCCATCCCTTATTTCTCCTTGCTATTTTTCCAGATGTGGTCTGGATGAGATGCCCACAGATTTGCCCGAGCAGACGGGAGTGCACATCTGTTTGGTGGGAAGGGATAGCAAAAGATGGTGAGGGCGAGGAAGGAAGTAGGGGGAAAAGTAAGAGTAAAAAGGATTTGCAATGCAATAGGTCTCGCATTTACGCGAGTTTGAGCTATTGACAATGCCTTTTATTTTGGTTTTCGTTTTTAAAACATAAATAAAAGGCATTGTGATTTACAATGCCAATAGCTTAAACTTGCGTAAATGTGAGACCTATTGCATTGCAAATGCTTGTTAGGACTTGTGCCCTGGACAGGAGGTCAGGGGGTGATAGACCGGCACGACAAAAGAAGAAGGGCGGGGCAACAGAAGGGCAGGGGTGGAGACAGAAGCATGGGTAAAGACTAAGGCAGGGAGAGAAACAGAATAGGAGGGGACCAGACAAAGGTGCAGGGGTGAAAGAGAAGCACGGGTAAAGATACAAAGGCTGGGGAGAAACAGAGTGACAGAGGTAGAGACAGAAGCACAGGAAAGACAGGAAGGCAGGGGAGAAACAGCAGGTCAAGGGGAGAAACAGAAGGGCAGGGGTACAGACAGAAACACGGGTAAAGATAGGAAGGCAGGGGGAGAAACAGAAGGGCAAGGGGAAAAGCAGAAGGGCAAGGGGAGTGAAAGAAGGACAGGGGAGAAACAGGAGCCGGATTAAAGACAGAAAGGCTGGGAAGAAACAGACGGGAAAGTAAAGTGGGCATTGACGAGACAGAAGGGTATGGGGAGAGAAGGTTATAGGAAAAATAGAATGTTGGGGGAAGAGACAGGCGAGGGGAGAATCATATGGTTGTTGAAAGAAACAGAAGGGAAGGAGGCAGTACAGAAGAAGGGCAGTAAGAAAAGGTTAGGGTATTCCTAGTTTTCATCCCTTTCATAGGGGCTGCACAGTAATTTTACTGTTTATGGGCGGGGTGGGCTCAGTGCGTGCACCAGAGCACACATGGCGGCGGTACGGCGCTCATAGAGCTGTGCACAAGTGCTCCTGTCCACAAGGGCTGTGCATTATTTTACTGCTTATGGACAGGGCGTGCTTGGTGCGTGCACCGGAGCACACATGTTAACGTGTACAGCGCTCATAGAACGGGTACGCGAAGGAAGGCCACCCTAAATGCCGGCAGACAAGTTCACTGGTAAGAGTGGTTTGAATGGAAAAGATTTGAGGGACTAATTCTGCATGTGAGCACTTCCTCCCCACCCGCTTCCTGAAAGGGGAGGAGACCAGATGTCTTACTATACGTGACTCACAGGTCGGGGCGGGTGCTGACATCGGGCATTACACAATCTGCCGAGGCAGCATGAGGTTTCTAGGCCAGGGGGCAGAAGAGCCGTCGCCATAGTTGCACAGGACGAGCTTCTCCCGTGATGAAGCAACAGGAGTACAGTCCTTGCAGTTCTTCCGGGGAGGGTCTGTGGCTCTATTGAGGTCAGCATGGAGCGCTAGAGCAGTTTTTAGTATACGGTCATCGAGACACGACTCTTCGTTGGGCGGGAGAAGGGACTGCAATGGATAATGCCATAGGGTTTATGAAAGACTGCCGCATGGGGCAGTTTAAATAGTCGTCGAGAGGCGACCCTTCGTGTGCGGTTAGGATGTGCCCATGATAATGTCATCGGGTGTAGGGTAAGGGAAGAGGGCTCTCGTGTCACTGACAGAGCGGGGCCACGTCAGGGGTACCCCATGTGGGGAGGGGGTGTTTAAGAGTCATCACACCGCGGGTGCGAGCTTAGCATTCCCCTGGGAGGTACATGGCACGAATTTGGTGCCCTTCCGTTGCTTTAAACTTTCGTAAATCACAGTAGTTAGGATAAAGTCTAGAACAAAGTGCTGTCGGGAGGGGGCTGTAGGAACAGTTCGTTACAGAGCTGTGGGATAAACGGGACATTACTAGTTCAGGACAGTGGTGCGCGCGCACCACAGAGGAGCGCGCGGGGGGGAGGGGGAGGGCAGAGAGCGGCAGCGAGGCGAACGTGCGCTGACGCGCGTTCTGGCCACCGTCGGGAATGGGCGCGGCAAAGGCGGGACATGCGCCCGCCTTTGACCAATCGCGTGCCGTCTCCATAAAAAAAACGTACGCTCCAGCCAATGTGGGCTTCCGAAAACAAAACCACACGCACGAGCGTGTGGGTCGTTTTCAGAAGCCTTTTAAAGGTCTCGCGCGAGCAGTGCTGAGCACTGCAACGCTAGGCGCGAGACCTAAAAAGGAAGAGACTTGATGTAAAGGTTAAGGAGATGCAGAGCGATCCTTATGAAACCTTAAAGGATCTGGGAGAGACCAAGGAGAAGAACCCAAAATTGATGAATGCTTTATTGTAATAAAATATTGAGTGATGAGTTAGAAATCATTGGGGGAGAGCTGTTTTTCCCTCTTTTTTATTTAAATGCATTTGAAACTGAGCTTAACCTAAAATAAGCTGTGTTTAGACTGTCCTCCAGCTTGAATCACTGCCATAATACCCTGTGTGATTGCTCGCTCTGTTGTTTCTTGTTCTAAATAAAGTATTGCAAGCTTTCTCTAACAAACGGAGAACGTTCCCAGGATCTTTTCCACTACACAGTTCCCTACCAAGGGCATCCCAACTGACTCAGTCCTTGCTTATAAAATTTTCACTTAACAGGCTTGAATAAACTGTGAGAACAGCTAAGACTAATGTAATACTACTATGAGAGAATCCTTGAATGTATTCTTTAGTAGAATGCTTCTTCTTGCTTTTTCCTCATTGGTGAATATCCTGAGAACCATGTATTTGTGCATTACTGAATGAAAACCATTGCCTTTTATAGGCCGTGCTTTTCTCTGTAACCCAGAACCCCCCCATTGCCCCTCTTAGAAGGCAAATCTAAGCCGGATTACGCATAGAGCTTCACTAAGTTATTTGTACTTATGAATTGCATGCTTTGGTGCTAAGCTTATTAATGGCACATGCTATGTATTTTGCCTATTAATTACTTATATAAACCTTCAAAGCTATACCGGTATCTGTCATTCTTACTAAGAATGTTTCAGTACTGATTACTGAACTTCATTTCAAATGTATTAGTGATAGGTTCAGTCGGGAGCACCAAAGTCTGAATCAGGACTACACCGTTGCCGGTCCTATCCATTGGCACAGTTTGATATGATTAAAAAGACAGATTAGCAAGCTGACAGATCTGGTAGCAGAGGTGATGATTCTGATTGGATCCGACCGGTAATTGATAAACCCAATTGGCTACAGAACCGATTACTGCACCTTCATGATTCAGATTATTTTTTCCCAAGATTAAAATTGACCCAGTCCCGACCCCATCCTGGTTCCGAGAGACGAGATGGCCGAAGAAGGATGACATGAGTATCAATAGGGATTTGCATGTACGCAAGCGAAGCTGGTAGTTGTAGTGGATGCATTACGGTGGCATGCAGTGGATGGATTTAGAGGGCAATTATGATGTGGCTTTAGTTTTTGGATTGTGGGAACTATAGTTATTGTACTCTTGATTACATTTTTTGATTTTTGGAATAGACAAGTGTACAAGTTGCTATACATATGATACAGAGCTAAAGAAAAGTACCTCAAGTTAGAGTATTGAACTATTGAGCGGTATTTGGACAAAATATCAAGTTGTAAACATCGGCAGACATAAATATCAGGAAAAAAATATGGTGATACAAAAATATTTCAATGCAGAAATATCATTGTCAAGAATATTGTTTTTTCAGTTAAGTAATATCTTTGTTGTAAATAAAGTTTTCAATAAAATAGTTGTAAATAATATAGTTTTTTACTAAATTTAACATATTTTAGGTTATATATGAATTTTATGTTAGCATTGTTTGTACAATTATAATTTTTTTTAATATAGTTTGCAATTTTGAGTGATTTAGAATTTTTAATGAAATTGTTAATAGTAATTTATAGTGTTGTAGAGGGCTTTTGGGTTTGTAAGGGATAGGGTGGGAAGTTAATTAAGTAATAGTTTTACTTAATTAATACTTTTTAGTATGTTGTCATATGGCTTATACTTTCTCAGTAAAAACTGTGCATTTGTTGGACAGTATATGTGTCAGAACTGTGCAAGACTGATTTTATGCACACCATCAGGATATGTTGGCCTCAGTCTTGCTAGATAAAAGTGCACCATCTGTACCCCTAACCAGGAAAAGTAACAGGTGGATTATGGAACCTCCGAACATGATAACTGTGTCTCCCCAAGGAAATCATGGTCACAGATTAGAACTTTTTCATTTGGTTACTCATGCATACCCGAAGAGGTACACAAGGAAAACACAACATGCAGTTTCAATATTTATTGAAGCATTGTGATTCTTGAGTAAAATACGTGCACTGCAATAATCAATAGAAGGAAACAGAATAACGTTATTAGCATAATGAGAATGGTGAAGATGATAAACAGTTCAACCGTTTTGCTGTTACAGAGAATATATTCTTGCATATAAGTACTGTAATCTATTGTACTATTACCTAGCGCTACCTGTCCTAGTGTGGCTAGGGTGGTTGAATCTGCTAAAAACCCTGTTGGGTGATCTAACTCCCCCATTACCTGCGGGTAAGTGTCACCAGGAAGCTTGTCTTAGTGGAGAGCTGGGCTTCATCCCTCTCAAGAGGTAAATAGGAATCAGCTAGGCTGGAATTCCAGCATGTGGCGACCACTCAGTGCCAGCAAAATGCTCCTCTAACTAAACAAGGGAGGGATGTTGTTTATACAATAAACATCACCCATGTTGCCATGCCGGAGTCCTAGTCAGGCCGCTATTCTTGATTCTAATGTGATAGCTCAGTCACTGAATGGACAAAAACAAACAACAACATTGCGCAGTGAACTTAGCCCTTGTACAGAAAGTTCAAAGGATTTGATCATATGCCTCCGATGTGGAAACAGAAGCAAAGCTGTTTCAGAGAATATTATCCTGCACAGGAATGCAAGCAAATGTGAGTCAAATGTCATTATGGTTTACTATACTTATATTTTAGGTGCAGGTTGCTACATTTGTAAGGGTATAGGGTGGGAAGTTAATTAGGTAATAATAACAATTAATTTATAATTTATTATTAATTATTTAACTGATTATTAATTATGTAAATTGTGTAAAAGTCATATACCTTACCTATATTTTAGGTGTGGGCTGCTGGCCTTGTAGGAGTATAGGGTGGGAAGTTAATTAGGTAATAATTGATTAACAGTTCATCAATAATTTATTATTAACGTTTTAATTATTAGTCATGTACATTATGTCATACTGATTAGTTTTACTTATATTTTAGCTGTGGGTTGCTAGGTTTGTAGGAGTATAGGGTGGGAAGTTGATTAAATAATAATTAAAAATTAATCATTATTAATGTATAATTAAATATTTAATTGATTCATAACCATGCAAATTGTGCAATCATGATATATTTTAGTTATACTTAAGGGGCTGCTGGTTTGCAGGGTTATAGGGTGGTAATTTAATTAAGTAATAATTAATTAATAATTTACTATTAATTGTTAATGATGTAATTGATTTTCAATTATGCAAATTGTGTTATACTTATTTATTTTCATTATATTTTAGGTGTAGGTTGATAGGTTTGTAGGGATATAGGGTTGAAAGTTAACTAAGTAATAATTAAATAACCATTATTTTTAATTGAAAATTATTACATTGTTTATTAATTTTGTAAACTGTGTAAATGTTGTTTACTTTTTTATATATATATATATATATATATATATATATATGTATATAATGTTAAGTATTAATGTTTATATTTATAGTTTTATTTTTTTAGTAAATTAATAGGGCTATTCAAATATGTAATGTGTTTGAAGTGAAGTAGTTTGCCTACTGTTGCTTAGACGGGAGTGAAAATAGTAACTTTAACTCCTCCGAAGTCCATCACTTTCCCTACTGTTAAACAAACTGGAGTGGAAATAGTAAATGTAACCCCTCCGAAGTCCAGTGCTTTCCCTACTGTTACACAGACTTGAATGGGATTAGTAAATCTTACCCCTCGGAAAATGCAACGCTTTGCCTACTGTTGCACAGACTGGAGTGGTGAGGAAAAGTGTTCTTCTGATCGGTATCATTTGTACCAGGACTCCATTGTTTTTTCATTGCCATTTTGTGTCAAACACTTCCACACGACCCACCTGGTCGTTTCTGCTGATGCCTGAGGAAATTCTAACTAACACGACATAAACCATCTTGCAGCCTGCATTTCTGCCCAGGAACTGTCGCACACCCAACCCCCCTGTTCTTTGCAGTTCGACAGAAAACCCTGAGACACTCACGCCCTGTGTAAATGATTTGTTCCCCATCTCCTGCTCCCTGCCTGGTAAACATCCTTGACACCGTGATCAGGTTATCTGGACAATGGTCTGACTGCTGGGCCTTGATCAGGGTGATTGGACAATGGTTTGAATGACCGAGCTTTGATCAAGCTGATTGAACAATGACCTGAATGACCGTGCTTTGATCAAGCTGAGTGAACAATAATTTGAGTACCAAGCCTTGATCAGGTCACCAACTACAAACACCGTCTAGATCTGGTTATCAACTGCAAACACTGCCCTGATTGAACAATGGACTAACGGCCAAAAGACTGGAATGAAAAAGTATAAAAGGCTTGTAAGCTGCGGAGTAAAGCAGCAGCCTCCTCTGTCTTGTTTCTAACGAGCTTGGGACTCTGTTCCATAGCCCGGGCTATTTGAATAAATCTGGGTTCCTCCTGCAGACGAAGGCTCCTGTGTCTCCTTTTACTACGTATGAAGGGTATGGAAGACTTGGGCAATTCCCCGCCGCCGAGACCCAGTGAGTGGGTTATTCCGGTTCTTCAAATGGCGCCCGAACAGGGACTCCACGAGTACGAAGGTCAGGCCCGGTGGATGTGAGGAGGTGCACGGAGAGACTCCGACGGAGGCGCCCTACCCGAGGGATTCTTGCAATCCGGTAAGCCGAACGACTCGCCCGCTGTTCCTCCCCACCCGGTCTGGGCCACATGACCGCGTCCTCGCTGGAGTCCCCTAGCAAATAATTTCTGGAGCAGGACACAGCCCTACGTCTGCAGAAGAGAACTACCCCTGTAAGGTAAGGGTGGACTGATCACCCACCAAGTCTGTATGATTCTGCTGTTATTGACCTTTGCAAAAGCCAAGCAGGCGAGGTGAATTTTAAAACCCGCCGGTGTCTGTTACCTATTTACAAGCATGCCAGTCAGTAGTAAGTTCAAGAAATTATGTTGTTGTATGTGTACGCAGGACTCCCAGCTGGAGGCGGCTTGTCCGCTTCCTCCAGAAGGGACCCCTGGCCATACGATGTATGTTAAACATGGCCCTTCTGCCATATTGTTTTCCTCATTCTGGGTAAAATATACGAAACAAAGTAACGCGGAATTACAGTGGCCACTTTATGGCTCCTTTAATTCCCAAGTTCTCGCCAACTTAGAGGAACAATTAATGAAAAGAAAAACGCGCCCGTCTATGTTTGAATCTGTCCGATTTTGGAGGAAAGAGATAGAGCAGAGAGCTAGAAAGCAGAAGGCTCAAGAAAGAAAACAGGAACGCATGTCAATAGCCGACCACGCCAGAGTAAATTTACAAAATCAAATGACAAAATCGGTAGAAATAGCCAACAGGGAGCATGGGGCCCGGGTACAAAAATGCTATCCAGCTCGTGAGGAGAAAAGAAAGGGCCATATGGATGGGGGAGAAGAAGGTGATTCCTTGCTTGATACCATGCTAGAAAGCCCTCCTGCATATGCCCCAATGTACCCTGCCCTGACGCCTCATACCCCACATGTCCCCCCGCCACCGCCCACTCCTGCTCCCACTGCCCCTCCTACTGTTCTTCCTGTCACACCAACCCTCCCGATTTTTCCTATGACACCGACCACGCCCGCTAACCCTGTCCTCACTGCGGGAATGACAACAAGTCTCCATCCGCCCAACCCCTGCGGCTTTACCCCTACCCGCCCTTTTCCTACTTCCCCGTGGTCTACAGTTAAGCAGGATTTATATAAAATGTTCAATTCCCCCGACTGGCCTCCTTGCGCTCTGCAGTCAGCTTTTCGTCCCTTCGAGAAAATGACCTACAGAAGCAACAGTGTGAATGTTGGATAAAGAACGGGAATATTTATGCCTTTAAAGACATATGGTCCACCTTTTCCCAGTGGACGATTATGGAACAGACCACCTGGGCTGAATACATGTGTACGCTGGTCATGCAAAAATTTGAGAATGCGCTTATGCAGATACCCACTGGATTAATGGACCTTAGGTCACAAATAAGAAGAGGCGATGTTCAGGGAGAGGGGATGTTTGGTGCTGTGTCTGCTTTAATGGCTTACCGTGATATGACCGCTTTTCCAACACCCCTCTAGAAACAGCCATGCCAATGAGAGAGGCGGCCCCTGTCTTTGTTAACGCACTTACCGATGCCCAAAATAATGGCCGAGGGGCTGTTGAGGCACACTGGCGCAGGCTTTGGGTTCATGTTCCTTGGAAAAGGTCAGAAGTAATGCAGTTAAAAGAACAATTACCAGATCCCCGGAAGAATCCGGCTGCCTTTTACAGAGAATTAGGTCAGATTATATCTGCAGGTACTCTCGTTCTTGAGGATATAGATTTACTTTTGGTACGGTTGTCCCCACTGAAATTTGGGACAAGATTCGACATACTGATCATGAAGTGGCGTTGGGAGGTAAATGGGCTGACCTAGAGGCTATGGAAGAAGCAAGGGTAGGAGGGACTAAACCAGAAGCTGCCATCCTGACTTTGCCCGGTAAAATAATAACGTTTATGAAAACACTTTTGCCGGAAACTGTCATTAACTGTGATAAAATAAACGCCTGTAGGCAGCGAAAAGATGAGAATGTGGCTGACTTCTTTACCCGTTTTGAGACAGAATACAAGGGACATAGTGGTTTGGATCCCCGGACCCCAGGTTCTGGCCCAGTGTTTGTCGATAAGTTTGTCAGCAACTTGCTTCCTGAGATTTCCACCAGGCTTAAGAAAGTTGAAAGTACGTGGTCTGCCCAAACTATGACTGGTATCTTGGCTATGGCACAATATCATGAGAATAGGGAGAATGAAGATAGAGACAAGGAAAGTAAGAAGGTTAGGGATCTTAAGACTAAGGCACTTCTGCAGCAGGCTTACCCTCCCCGAGGTCCCGATGCCCGCGGGAATTTCAGACCTCAACCCCAACACCCTCCGAGGGCTCGCCAGTCTACCCCCTCCAGCCCTCAACATACGGGAGCCCTCCAAACAGATCAGTGTGCTTATTGTAAGGGGTACGGCCATTGGATAGACGAGTGTCCCGTGTTAGCTGAAAACATCCGAACAGGGAAGACTCGGCCTCGCGCTCCCAGGGAGGGAAGGCTGACTAGGGACCATGGCCCGCCCCATCCACAGGATAAAGAACGTAGGCCCGTTCCCGTCCGGCCGCGCCCGGCCAATAGGTTTGATGGGTACGAAGCAACACGCACTTATTACAATGATGATTATGACGAAGTTGATGAGATAGGGTCCTACCAAGCATAAGACAGCCAGGAAAGGGGTATTACCAGAGTGCAAATTCCAGTGGATCAAAGGGGCCCGTATGTTCAAATGTCAGTTGTGGGGAACGATCAGAATTTTCTTTTGGATACTGGGGCCACCAGGTCTTCTATTGCACGTCTGTCAGTCCCGGAGGCCCCCTTTCTGGCAAAATAAATGTCTCCGTGGGTTTTGCAGGAACACCTGTGACGAGCCCTGTCTCTGAACCCCTCCCTCTCGATATTGGCCCTGCACATGTTGACGCTCCCTTGGTCCTTACTACAGGTTGCAGTGAAAACTTGTTAGGCATGGATTTACTGAAAGCTCTGTATGCGACCATATCATGTAGTCCCCAAGGTGTATCCCTAACAATTTCTCCCACCGCAGCTTCCTATATGTATCTGTCTGGTCCCCTCCCACCAGAATTGCAGTTTTTACCTTCCTCCCTCTGGGCATCATCAGACACTGATGTAGGGTGTCTCAACATATCCCCTCATGTGGTACGCATCCAGCCAGGTGCACTTCTCCCCCGCCTCCGGCAGTATCGACTACCCGCGGAAGGAGAAATGGCCCTTTTAACAATAATATCTGAATTAATGGACAAGGGCGTAGTGGAGGAAACACGTGGCAATATCTGTAACAGTCCCATTATTCCCGTTCTTAAAAAGATCAATGGAGATGCTCTCTCCCCTAAAATATACAGATTCGTGATTGACCTGAGAGCCCTTAACAAAATAACAATCTCCCAATATCCTGTTGTCCCCGACATTACAGCCCTCTTAACGATGGTCCCTTCTGACGCAACGCACTTTTCTGTCATAGACCTGAAGAATGCTTTTTTCAGCATTCCTATACATCCTGACAGCAGACATTTTTTTGGTTTCTCCCTTGGTGGGCGAAGCTTTAGATTCTGCCGCGCCCCTCAAGGTTTCACCGAGAGCCCCAGTATCTATAGTCAAGCCCTCAAAAGTCAACTAGATTCCTTGGAACTCCCTGATAACTCCACACTATTACAATATGTAGATGACCTCCTCATTGCTGCAAATTCTGCCCCATCATGTAAAGAAGCTACTCTCTGTTTGTTACGCCACCTTGCCCTCCATAATCACAAAGTCTCTTTAAAAAAGCTTCAGTTTTGTCAAGAGAAGGTGACCTATTTAGGTCATCTCCTCTCGAAGGAGGGAAGGCAGCTCACCGCTGATCGTGTAGCCATTATCAATGCTATGACGGCCCCACGAACACAAAAGCAGGTGCGAGCCTTCATAGGCCTAACCTCATACAGTAGACAGTGGATTTCCAACTTTTCGGCCATGGTCAAACCTCTTCTTGCCCTCACCACTAAAGACATATCAGACAGTTCCTTTCCATGGACTAGAGAGCATGCGCAGGCCTTCCAAGATTTAAAGAGGGCTCTGTGTACTGCTCCAGTCCTCGGTACTCCTGATTATAGCAAGCAATTTTTTCTTTTTGTACATGAGACAGACGGCTGTGCATGCGCTGTCTTGACCCAGATGTTCGGAGGTCACCATCGGCCATGTGCCTATTTTTCAGCCACCTTAGATCCTGTTGCAAGGGCTCTCCCAGGATGCCTACGGGCGACCGCTGCGGCCGCCCTCATGGTCCGTCAGAGTGCGGGGATCGTCATGAACTCCCCCCTGACTCTGATGTTCCCCCATTCTGTAGATACCCTCCTTAATAACACCAAGACACAGTACCTCACTAGCGCACGACTCACAGGATATGAACTGACACTCTTTTCCAGCCACATTAACATCAAGAGATGCACTGTACTGAACCCCGCAACATTACTCCCACTGGATACTCAGGATGCCCGCTTAGACCCACATGACTGCATATTAAGGACAGAGGAGGAGACGAAGGGACGGGTTGACTTACGGGATACCCCGATAGCAGAACCAGAAGGTACACTATATGTGGACGGATCATGTCTCAGAGGGCCAGATGGTAACACCTCAGCCGCCTATGCCCTCACGACATTAGGACAAGTAGTAGAAACAGCTCAGATTCCCCAGTGCTCTGCTCAAGCAGCAGAATTAGTGGCCCTCACTAGAGCCTGTGAGTTAAGCAAAGGGATGACGGTAAATATTTATACTGACAGCCAATATTCCTTCGGCGTGGCCCACAACTTCGGGAGGTTATGGAAAGAAAGGAATTTCCTTACTTCCCATGGGACCAAGATTCAACATGGCCCCCTAATTCACCGATTGTTAGACTCCCTGACACTCCCCAGAAAGGTGGCCATTATAAAATGTAAGGCCCATAAGAAAGTGACAGATGATGTTGGGAAAGGCAATGCCCTGGCTGACCAGACGGCCAGACAAACAGCTCTTAGAAAAAGGGAAGGAATGTATGTAGGAGGTCCCGCTAGGTGGGTGGCAGACGAGGGCATGGTTGAAAACACAGTACAGAGTGTGATCGATATTCAGTCCCATACTACTCCTGAGGAACTACGGGTGTGGAAGGAGCAATTAGCAAAGGAGGGAATTGATGGTTGCTGGGTCCGCACGACTATGGAAAGACAATGGATGTTACCTGACAGTCATGTGCTACCAGTAGTTACGATGGCCCATGGTCCTGCTCACATTAGTGCAAAAGGGATATGTAAACTGTTGGAACCTACATGGTACAACTCTAAGATACCAACATATGCTGAAAAGCTGGTTAAAACATGCATGATTTGCCTAATGTATAACCCAGGAAAAGGCACAGTTACTCCTAAGGGAGGATTCTCTCCTCCTACCTTCCCTTTTGAAGTCCTCCAAATAGATTACATCCAGATGGACCGATGTAACAATTTAAAATATGTCCTAGTGGTGGTCTGTACCTTCAGCCGATGGGTGGAGGCCTACCCCGTCAAAGACTGCACCGCTATCACTACCGCCAAAATGCTATTAAAAGAGTACCTCCCACGATTCGGTTTGCCCCGCTTGGTCTGGAGTGACAACGGGACATACTTTACGGCTCAAATTATGGAATATATCTGTACAGCATTGGGTATAAAACAAAAATTTCATGCAGCTAACCACCCCCAGTCAGCAGGTCTAGTGGAGGTGTACAATGGCATCCTAAAAACTAAAATGGCCAAAATAGTAGCCGAGACAGGTGTCACTTGGGTTGATGCTCTGCCCTTGGCCCTATTGTCTACTAGAACAACAGCCCACACCAGGATAGGGCTATCCCCCCATGAGATTGTGTTCGGGAGGCCTGCCAATGTATGGGGTGTCCCGCGGCCTAAGAAACTGTCTGATGTTGAATACCCTGTATTAACTGATTATCTGTACAGTCTAACTAATACCTTTCGTACTCTTTATCACCAGGTGCATGAGGCCATACCTGACAAAAGCGAGGGCCCAGGACACGTTATCCAACCTGGTGATTGGGTCTTAGTAAGAAATTTTCAACGGACTAAGCGCCTCGAACCCCGCTGGACACAGCCCCGTCAGGTGTTGCTGGCCACCCGCACCGCCGTGAAAGTAGAAGGTCGGAAGAATTGGGTGCATTCGTCCCACTGTAGGCGTGTGCCTCTGCCCCTCCCCTATGATCAGTGGGTGAGGGAAGGACAAGGAGACTCAGAAACAGAAACAGTCCCGACATTTGTCCCATTCAGCGATGCCAGACTGCATTTTACATCTACGGAAGCAGAGAGTGACAGCATACTGAAAGGAAGGGTGGAACCCTCCCTTAACTCTGCTCAACGTCCAGAACAATTGTTTCCCGACCATACTGACCCTACTTCCGACCGATATAACTTGCGCCCCCGAGGGAAGGCTTGCCTTTGACTTCGCCAAGTGCCTATAGGCTGTAGGGCTGTGATCTCCCCGGCCGAGAGTAGTGCTGGTGTGTCAGACTAAGGTACGCCATAGGGCTCTAGGCACCTGCGCCCAGTGAAGCAACCACCAATCACAGACAGCCACTAGAGGTCCCTGGCTTAGCACAATGGCTGCCGTCCAAAACACTCGAATCCAGAAACAATATGTCAGTCTCCGACATAGTAAATGCTTCATGGCCACCGTGGTGACGCTGTTTGTCTCCCTCATCCTGTCTATTCTTGGTTGGCTGTTACTAATCTACCATCCTGTTACCTCACCAACCCCTACCCCAACTCCTGCAGAGCACCAGTATTACACGCTACCAGCCCACGAGTTACCCCGCCGTGCAGAATTCTTCAATAACACCTTCATCCAAATGTTGCATCATCATCAGCTGATCATGAACATTTCCAACTGCTGGGTTTGCGGACTGATGCCGCATTCCATGATACACCCTGTCCCATTCTTTCCCTACCCCTTTTCCATCTCTGGGTCTTGTCTTGCATGGTGGATGTTGATACAGGAGGCCTACACTGTCAATGGTACTGCCAATTCTGCCCTTGGAACATTTCAGGATGACTTCTGGCGGAAAAGATCTGGCCATGCCAATGCTCCTTTTGCCCGACCAGCTCATCCACATCGCTACTATCACCAGATGAACTCGGTGAGATGGTAGTATTCAACTCAACCACTCGACGAACATTTTCCAGATTCCGCACAAGAAGGATACTGCCCGATGAACGAGACACTGTGAATGTCATAAATGCGCAAGGCCGTGTCTGCATCCATGGCCTAGGGACTAAGAAAGTTGGTACCAGTACTTGTAATATCACAAAATCTTTAAACTCTACATCTCCTCCGAAGCTGGTGGCATCCCCCAACACCTATTTTATCTGTGGCACTGCCGCCTACACTTGGCTCCCCCGTAACTGGTCTGGTACCTGCTATCTGGCCTTCCTCCTTCCGCCAACGTATTCTACCCATGGGAGTTACCACCTGTTGATGAAGGGCGCTCTGCGTCGCTCACGTAGGGGCGTCATATCAGCCGAGGATACAACAGGCCAGGAAACCGGGGACTTCCTTAAAGGTTTCCTTCCATTCTGGGGCCCCATGGCAAACAGTCGGGCTGTACGAGGACTGACCAGGGTCCTTGAAGCCACCATCACAGTAACAGCTGGTGCCCTCTCCAACATCACTGCAGAACTACAGGCGGACCGCCTTATAACACTGCAGAACCGCATGGTCCTAGACGTCCTCCTTGCTGATCGTGGTGGTGTGTGTAAATTGATTGGCTCCAGCTGCTGCGTGTACATCCCAGACAACGCACCTTCAGTGTACTATGCCATCCAACGTCTGCATCGCCTTTCTTCCGAAATTCATCTGGATAAAGGCAACTGGTCCCTCACAGGCTGGATCTGGGGCCTCCTTTCCCAGTGGGGGTGGAGGGTCCTCATCTTCCTTGCCTTGGGAATAACTGTCCTGGTCTCCTGCTGTTTGTGCTTTCAGTGCCTGCCAGTGCTCTGTACAATGTGTGTCCAGACCATCCAGCCTCCACCCTCCAACATTCACAACACCAATATGATGATGATGCTCCAACAAGAAACCGATGGCCTTATGAACATTGACATTTCTTAAAGTATTTGCCACTCAATGGCAAAAGGAGGGTCTGAGGAAAAGTGTTCTTCTGATCGGTATCATTTGTACCAGGACTCCATTGTTTTTTCATTGCCATTTCGTGTCAAACACTTCCACATGACCCACCTGGTCGTTTCTGCTGATGCCTGAGGAAATTCTAACTAACACAACATAAACCATCTTGCAGCCTGCATTTCTGCCCAGGAACTGTCGCACACCCAACCCCCCTGTTCTTTGCAGTTCGACAGAAAACCCTGAGACACTCACGCCCTGTGTAAATGATTTGTTCCCCATCTCCTGCTCCCTGCCTGGTAAACATCCTTGACACCGTGATCAGGTTATCTGGACAATGGTCTGACTGCTGGGCCTTGATCAGGGTGATTGGACAATGGTTTGAATGACCGAGCTTTGATCAAGCTGATTGAACAATGACCTGAATGACCGTGCTTTGATCAAGCTGAGTGAACAATAATTTGAGTACCAAGCCTTGATCAGGTCACCAACTACAAACACCGTCTGGATCTGGTTATCAACTGCAAACACTGCCCTGATTGAACAATGGACTAACGGCCAAAAGACTGGAATGAAAAAGTATAAAAGGCTTGTAAGCTGCGGAGTAAAGCAGCAGCCTCCTCTGTCTTGTTTCTAACGAGCTTGGGACTCTGTTCCATAGCCCGGGCTATTTGAATAAATCTGGGTTCCTCCTGCAGACGAAGGCTCCTGTGTCTCCTTTTACTACGTATGAAGGGTATGGAAAACTTGGGCAATTCCCCCGCCGCCGAGACCCAGTGAGTGGGTTATTCCGGTTCTTCAGTGGGAATAGTAAATCTTACACATCCGAAGTCCAATGTTTTCCCTACTGTTGCACAGACTGGAGTGGGAGTAGTACGTTTAACCCCTCCAAAGTCCAACGCTTTCCCTACTGTTGCACAGACAGGAGTTGGAATAGTAAATCTTACCGCTCCGAAGTTCAATGCTTTCCCTACTGTTGCACAGACTTTGAGTGGGAATAGTAAATCTTACCCTTCCGAAGTCCAATGCTTTTCCTACTGTTGCACATACTGGAGTGGGAATGGTAAATGTAACCCCTCCGAAGTCCAACTCTTTCCCTACTGTTGCACAGACTGGAGTGGGAATAGTAAATGTTACCCCTTCAAAGTCCAATGTTTCCCTACTGTTCTACAGACTGGAGTGGGAATAGTAAATGTAACCCCTCTGAAGTCCAACGATTTCCCTACTTTTGCTCTGTTTAGAGTGGTAATAATATATTTAACCCCTCCGAAGTCCTACAATTTCTCTACTGTTGCATAAATTGGGAGTGGGAATAGTATATCTATTATTCCCAGACTCCAATACATTTCCTAATATTGGTAAAATATATTTTTTATTAATAGTTGGTTATAATTTACATTTTATAGCATTTGTTTATATTTTATTTTTAGAACATACTTTGTAAATGTGTTTTTTTACTTGTTTTTAGTGTATTTCTTTGGTAATTTATTTAATGCTTTGTCATTGAATTAATATTTTTTCTGTTTCATGTAAAAAAAAATATATATGTGTGTATAAAACATGTACTTTTTACAGTGGTAAATGTAAAGAATTAAACAAAAGATATTAATATAATGTAAAATATATATCTTTACTAATTGTGTTACATTATATATATCTATATATACATATATATAAAGATACACACATATATAATGTATGTGCTTTTATTTAAGCATCTTTATACATAGCATTAAATATTAGTGAGCTTTATTTAAATAACATTCTATTAATGGTATATATTAAAATATTTAAGATTTATTACTATAAACTACAGATATATATATAAATAAATATATATATATATATATGTATACACACATATATATTAGGAAACAAAAATTTTGTATGTTTTTATTAGTGTGAAACAATATATTTTTTCGATATTTTGTAATTACCATTATAAGAATAGGAAATTGATAGTTTTGTAAACAATATTTTTGACACAATATTTCTGTTACATGATATTGTTGATTCTGATAATATGTCAGTGATTCCTATTGAACAAAGGTGAGGTGTCCTGTAAGGTGCTACCAGTCACACCAAGATAGGGACGTATCTTTCTCATACACGACTTTGCTAATTGAACTCGATGGTGGTTTGTTCCTTAGTGCAGAGAAGGGAACACGCTGAGTACAGTGACTTTCACTGGTTTAGGATCTACTGTTGGGTGAAAGTAGGTAGAATTCTTGCTATTGCAGAAATTTCTGTTTAGTTAAAGCAGGCAAATGAAATATTTTGTGAGAAGTGGGTCTGGAAATTCTGGCTGCATTGGGTGTTGCGTCATCAAGGTGTCGCACAGGGATTGGCTGGCGGACAGGTAAGTGCGCTGTGATAGGGTGACCTTTGACAGGTGCGTGCTGGTATTGGCGGGCTGATCGTGAAATAGTGAGTGATTGGAACTGAGAGTAACTGAGAACTGGTCAGGATGGGAACTCCTTTGTCAAAGAAGGAGAAAGACATAAACAAGGAAGTGAAGTTTCCCCCAGAAGACATAGCAGCTAGGGAGATGACGATAAAGAAAGGGTTACATATGTGCATGTGGCTTAGCCACCCTACCAGTAAGTCCCCAGAGCACAGGGCACATATCACAGTGACTTAATGTCCTGAAAAGCTGAAAGCTGAGTTTGAAGAAATTGTTAAAGGTAATGCGGGAATGGATTTCTTAAGACATTACAATGAGAACGAATTGCTATATATGAGCAAGGAAGCTGCAAGAGTGGTGAGAAAGGTGCATGCAAAAATGGAGAAGGTGGCAGATGAGTGTGGAATTGACAGAACTCAGAGAAAGAAACTGCAGAAAAATGCTAGGATGACAATGCGTGAAAAGGAATTCAAATTGTTGAAGACAAGAGGGTTGAAGACTCATGTACGGGAATTGATTGAAAACATTAGGGAATGGAGTGAGACTGAGAAGTTTTGAGAATTGTGGTCCAAGTAAGAGTAAGTTATGGTGAGAGGAAAGAAAGAGAGTGATAGGGATGACGTGGAGGGAGCGACAGTGGGAACACAGAAGGAGTACCCATTGAGAGACGTACAGGGAGGAGCATAAGCACATGTCCAGTGGTCACATTCAGATATTTTCCATTTCACAAACTCCTTTGCGAAACTAAGAAAGAATCACGATAACTGGTATACACAGATGGAGCAATGTGTGACCAAGTCAAAGGTTTTGTGGGAAGATTTGGATGTGTTGTTTGAGATGGCAGGCTCGAAGGACTTATGGGTGGAATGTAAGAGGGCAGTTGATTTGCCAACCCAGGAGCCTCATAGAGTAGCAGGAACGAATGCACCTTCGCCCATAGTCAAGACTAAATACAACGCGGTTATCAAACACTCAAAGACTAAGGTTCCTCAAAGAGAAATGAATAGGCCAAAGATTTTCTGAGCCTCTCAAGAACCCAAAGAATCTGTGCATGCTTATTTCGAGAGGTCGATGCAGATATACAGGGGGCATAGCAGAATGAACGATCTGCTCAGAGACAATATGGAGAGGGTGTTTGCCTCTTTTGTGAAGGGACTCCGACCCAAAATCAGCAATCAGATTATCCAAGGTGTCCTTTGCTGGCAGAGCAAACCACTTGATGAAATCCTGCAGTATGACAAATATTGCAGCGACATGCTACAAGATAAACGAAAGGGTCTGAAAGAAAAATATATGATAGCCCAAATCCAGCTAGCACAGGGCAGAGGGGCAAAGGAATTTAAGGTTCCTCTTCAAGGTCCTGAAATGAACCCAGTTGCAGAATGACAATGCACAGAGTTTCCATGGCATACAGAGGGAATACTCAGGGGATAGGCAGAGGTCAAGGTGCCACCCCTGGGACTAGCATAAGCACTTTGAAGAAGGTTACCTCTTGTCACATTAGTAACAAGGTGGGGCACTGGACGTGAGAATGTCGCTATAATCCCAATCAAGCCATGATTGATCCCCAAGCTGAAAACTTCGCAGCCCAAGGAGAACTTCGCCCAATTCATCAACCCCCTGTGTTGACCTCAAAAGCCCCCAAATCAGCCTTGTCTCAGAATACTACAGGACAGATGAAGATGCAGGGAGGGATTCCTCATTTTGAATTGAACAATAAGATTCCCCACAATCAATTGATGCCTTAGAATGCTCCAGTTCCTGTGAAGTTTGAGACTTCCATTGATTTTGATCAGAACCAATCAATCAGGGAATTTTAAAGCGCGCTACTCACCCGTGAAGGTCTCAAAGCGCTGGGGGTGGGGGGGGGGCAGCTCCGGTCAGGCGAAGAGCCAGGTCTTGAGGGTCTTTCTGAAGATGTGCAGGGTGGGGGCGCGTCTGATGTTGATCGGGAGCTCATCCAGGTCTTGGCTGCAATGTAGGAGAAGGTTATTCCACCTGTTCTTGCTCTGCGGATGCGCGGGGACTCAGTGAGGGTGAGGTCGGGGGATCGTAGGTTCCTCTTGGGTATGTGGAAGGAGATTCTATCGTTGAGATATTGGGGTCCAGTGTTGTGGAGGCATTTGTAGGAGTGGGTGAGTATCTTGAAGGTTACTCTCTTCTCAACGGGGAGCCAGTGGAGGTTACGCAGGTGTTGGGTGACATGTTCGTGTCGAGGGATGCAGAGGACAAGTCTGGCTGCGGTGTTCTTTATGGTCTGGAGTTTGCGGAGCAGAGACTTGTTGGTCCCGGCATAGAGGGCGTTTCTGTAGTCCAGTCTGCTGGTTATGAGTGCGTGGGTGACGGTCCTTGATTCGGGGGGATCCATTTGAAAGTCTTTCGGAGGATGTGGAGGGTGTTGAAGCAGGTTGAGGCGACGGCGTTGACCTGTCGGGTCATGGAGAGGGAGGAGTCGAGTACGATGCTGAGGTTTCGGGCGTGGTCCGTGGGGGTGGGAGGGCTAAAGAGGGCGGTGGGCCACCAGGTGTTGTCCCATGCAGAGGGTGAGGGTCCGAGGACAAGGATCTCTGGCTTCTCCAAGTTGAGCTTCAGGCAGCTGCTGCTCATCCAGGATGCGACATTCATCATTCCTTCCTGGAAGTTGAGTCTGGTGGTGGACGGTGGTCCTTGGTGAGGGAGAGGATGAGCTGGGTGTTGTCGGCGTAGGATACTATACTGAGTCCGTGCTGTCAGACGATGGTGGCAAGGAGGGCCATGTAGATGTTGAAGAGCGTGGGGCTGAGTGGCGATCCTTGGGGTACTCCGCAGTTGATTTCCGTGGGTTTGGAGAGGAAGGGTGGCAGTCTGATTCTTTGGGTTCTGCCGGTGAGGAAGGAGCTGAGCCAGTCAAGGGGGGTTCCCTGTATGCCGGTGTCGTGGAGTCTGCCTGAGAGTGTGCGGCGGGAGACGGTATCGAACGCTGCAGAGAGGTCGAGTAGGATCAGGGTCGCGGTGTGTCCTTGATCGAGGAGGGTGCTGATGTCGTCTGTGGCGGCAAGTAGAGTGGTCTCTGTGCTGTTGTTGCTGCGGAATCCGGATTGGGAGGGGTCTAGAATGGAGTTCTCTTCGATGAATTTTGTGAGTTGGACTTTGACGGTCTTCTCTGTGACTTTGGCCGCGAAGGGGAGGAGGGAGATGGGTCGGTAGTTCTTGAGGTCCGTGGGATCTGCTGATGGCTTCTTGAGTAGGGGTCTGACTTCTGCATGTTTCCAGTCATTGGGAAAGATGCCGGTTTCGAAGGTGGCGTTGATGGTGCGTCGAAGTTCCGGAGCGATGGCGGCTCTGTGGAAGATGTGTGGGGGGCAGGGGTCCGTGGGGCTCCTGGGTGGATGCCTTTCATGGTTGATAAGGTGTCTTCGGTGGTGACTGGGGTCCAGGAGGAGATGGCGCCTAAGGGGGGAGGAGGAGTGTGTACTTGGTGCAGTCCTGGAAGTGGACCACAGTGCGCCATACATGGACGGAGAGGTTAGCGGGCATCCTGTATCTTTCCTAATAGACACAGGAGCCCCTCATTCAGCCGTTAGAACAGTTGAGGTCCCTAACCTACCCCTCTCGGGAAAAAAAGTCCAAGTCGTAGGCATCACCAAGCAACGGCACACTACTCAAATTACGGCCCCTGTTCCAGTAAAAATGGGAGATGTCAAGGAACAACACAAGTTTGTGGTGTGTGATTTGAGTCCTGTGAAACTGCTAGGAAGGGATCTTCTTTGCAAATTCAGCCGTGTCTTTACTGTACACAAGACGGAGTTGGAATTCAGACTCGAGCAGCCAATGCAGAGTTTAAATTACAAACGCCGGAGTATGTCATCAGACTCAATCCTGTCATTACTAAGTGTTATCTAACAATTGATTTGAGGGAAACAGAGAGGGTGTATGGGATTTCACAAAGAGAAATGGGCTTGATCACCAAGGAGTTCATTGGAAGTCCATGTAACTCTTCGATTATGGCCTTACAAAAAGCCAATAATAGGTGGTGGCTCATACAGGATCTACGGAAAATTAACCAAATTGTTTTTCCATGCTATCCTGTGGTACCGAACCCTGCTGTGATCCTATTTGAAATTCCCTCAAAGGCCAAGTAGCTCATGGTCATTGACCTCTGTCAGGCCTTCTTTTCGGTTCCCTTACACAAAGACAGCCAGTTTCTCTTTGTATTTTGGTTCCAAGAAAAGACCCTTGTGTGGTGTCCTGCCCCATAAAGGTATACTGAAAGCCGACTCTATTTCAATCAGATACTTAAAAAGAATGTACAATCACTGCAGCTACCATGCAGTTCGACCCTAATACAGTACATTGACAATCTTTTGATTGCATCATTGACCAATTAAGCCTGCAGACAAGACACTATCGCTCTGCTCAACCATTTGGTTGAGAATTTGCATAAGGTTTCTCCCTAGAAATTAGAGTACTGCCAGAAAGAAGTCATGTATTTGGAACATCGGATAGAAAATAGAGTGAGGCGAGTGTCTTATGAGCACATAGAGACATTCCTTAAGATGAAATTCCCAACAGCACAGAGGAAGGTGCGAATGATCTTGGGCATGGCTGGCAATTGCCGACAATGGATCCCACACTTTTCCTTTGTGGCAAAAATCCTTTACTGAGGCTGACACACAATTATGTCAATGACCCGGCACCAAAGGATAACATAAGCATGGAAGCCTTCCCGCAGCTCAAAAAATTTGCTTTGCAGCGCACCTGCTCTTGGAATGCCAGACTATACTAAATAATTTGTACTCTATTGCCATGAAAGAGTTGGGTGAGCATTCTTGGTACTAACAAAAGCCCATGGGGAAACTAAGCACCCCATTGGGAACTTCTCTGTGACTCTTACTCCTGTGGCAACTGCGTTGCCTGGTTGTCTCAAAGTGGATGCAGTGGCGAGCCTTGAGGCTAGTGATGGGTTACCCCCTAAGTAATGGTCCCTCGCTCAATTGAGATTCTCATGACCCACACTGCACGCACCATTTGACAAACAGTTGCTTAACCTGCTATGAGAATCATTTTTACTGCCGAAAACATTTCCATCAGGAGATGTAACACATTAAATCCTGCTTCTCTGTTGCCAACTCCAAAGGGAGAGAAAGAGAGTGATTTTGACCATGACTGTGTTAGTGTTAGCAAATTGTGCACAACACCAATACCCAACATACTGGATGTATCTCTTTCTAAATCTGATCATACTGTTTCTGTTAATGGTCTTGTTTGAGAGACTGACGCAGTATTTTCAGAGCCGCCTATGCTGTATGCACTTTAAGTGGGTTTGTGGAAGCATCCTACCTGTGCCATGTAACATCTGCACAAGTAGCTGAATTGATCACTCTTACCATAGCCTGTTGTACTTCAGAATGCTCACAAGTAACCATTTACACTGACAGCCAGAGTGGGTTCGGAGTTGGGCATGATTTTGGGTAGTGGTGGTCGCAGCGAAGTTTAATGACATCCACGTGATCCTCATTCATAATGGACTATACATTTCAAATTTGTTGCAAACTTTACAGCTGCCCAAAGAAATTGTCATGGTGAAGTATGCTGCACACAAAAGTGGCAATGATTTTGTCACCAGAGGCAATCGTTATGCAGACAAAACTGCCCAAGACTGTGTTCTTTAGTCCAGCACCTTTCACATGAATGAACCTTGCAATGCGGAAGGAGAGGTTATCTCCAATATGCTGATAAGTGCTGTAAATACCTTTAATGAAGTGAGAGAACTGCAACATACTGCTTCAGAAATGGAGAAGGCCAAAAGGGAAAAGATGGGATGTCTGAAGGATTTCAGTGACATTTGGATTTCAAGAAATGGGAAACTAGTTCTGCCCGATTCAATGCTGCCTGCTATGGTACGGTACATGCATGACCACACACACATGGGTAGAGATGGAATGGTTTCCACCTTTAAGTCATATTGGTATAACCCTCATTTTAGATCAATGGCAGAAAATCTGTGTCAGTGTTGTGCATGTGTCAGAAGCAAAATGTGGGCAAAAAGGTTGAGCCACATTGGAAAGTCTGATGGTCTATTCAATCATCTCCAAATCGACTTTGTGGAGATGCCCAGATGCAATCAATCAATTGAGGTATATCCTCATCATTGTCTGTTTATTCTCATGAAGGGCTGGGGGCATAACCCATCAGGAGATGTGACAGTTTAACAGTCGCTAAATGTTTACTGCAAGTGTTAATATCACAATTCTGGATGTCAGTTCATCTTGAGTCGAATCAAGGAACTTGCTTCAAAAGCGAGGTAATGCAGTTGTTGTGCACAGCATTAGGGATTGATCAGAAATTCCATTGTAGCCACAGATCCGAGACTTCAGGTATTGTAGATAGATTGAATGGGACCATCAAAGCTAAATTGGCCAAGGCCTGTGCCTCCATGTCATTAAAGTGGCCTGCTGCTCTCCCCCGGTGTTGATGAGTGTCCGAAGTACCCCCTGTAAACTAACAGAATTGTCTCCTCATGAGATATTGATGGGGAGAGCAGCGTGAATCCTTCTTTTCCCACAGCTGCTCTTGTGAATATCACAGATGACCCGGTTCTTCAGTAATGCAAAGGACTGATTGGTGTGGTGTGTTCTATCTCCCATCAGGTTGATGCTGCTACTCATGCTATTAGAGAATCCCCAGGACATGATTTGAACCACAGCAATTGGGTTCACAGAAAGAATCACGCATGCAAGTCTCCTTCAGCCACACCACGGAACTCCTCTGGACCGACCACCGCTGCATCCATTTCACCTTCCAGAAACCCACCACACACCACCGCACCCAACAGATCCCACGCCGCTGCTGGAGCAAAGTCACCGAAGACCAACTCCGGGCAACCCTCGCTCTCAGCCCTCCCTCCGACCCATCCAACACCGACGACGCTGCCTGCAACCTCAGACGATGGATGGACGACTGTGCCAACACCCTCGCCCCGCTGAAAAAGCTCACCTACAGCGACACCACCAAAAGAGCCAGCTGGTTCACCTCGGAACTCCTAGCTTCCAAGCGTACCTGCCGGAAACTAGAGAAGAAATGGCACAGTGATAAGACACCGGACAGCCACACAGCCCACAAAGACGCCATCCGTAACCACCACCACCTCATCAGGTCCGCCAAGAGAATCTCCTTCAAAGACCGTCTCGACAACAACGCACACAACAGCAAGGAGCTTTTCAACATCGTGAAGGAACTCTCCAATCCCAGCTCCAACACCAACGACATCCCGCCGTCGCAACCCCTGTGCGATTCCCTCGCCACCTTCTTTCACCGCAAGATCGCCGACATCCACGACAGCTTCAACACCCAGACAGCCCCAACTAAGATCGATGCACCAGACCCGCCACACACCATCGACCACGACCCCCTGCCAGCCTGGGCCAGCGTGAACATCGAGGACACCATCAAGACCATGAGCACAATACACTCCGGCTCCCCGTCAGACCCTTTCCCGCACCACATCTTCAACAAAGCCAGCAGCTCCATCGCACCCCACCTGTGCAACATCATCAATCTCTCCTTCGAGACCGCGACCTTCCCAGAGAGCTGGAAACACGCAGAGATCAACGCCCTACTCAAAAACCCAAGGTGGACCCGAGAGACCTCAAGAACTTCCGGCCCATCTCTCTGCTTCCGTTCCCAGCCAAGGTCATCGAGAAGATCGTCAACAAACAGCTAACCCGATACCTCGAAGAAAACAGCATCCTGGACCCATCCCAATCAGTGTTCCGCAGCAACCACAGCACTGAGACTGCCCTCATCGCCGCCACCGACGACATCAGGATCCTGCTGGACAATGGTGAGACCGCAGCCCTCATCCTGCTGGACCTCTCCGCTGCCTTCGACACTGTCTGCCACCGCACTCTACGCGCACCCCTCCACGACGCAGGGATCCGAGACAAGGCCCTGGAATGGACCACCTCCTTCCTCGACGGCAGAACCCAGAGAGTCCGCCTCCCACCTTTCCGATCCGAAGCCTCCAAGATCATCTGCGGCGTACCCCAGGGATCGTCCCTCAGCCCAACACTGTTCAACATCTACATGGCCCCGCTCGCATGCATCGCCAGACAGCACGACCTCAACATTATCTCCTACGCCGACGACACTCAACTGATCCTCTCCCTCACCAAGGACCCCCTCGCCGCCAAAGCCAATCTCCATGAAGGAATGAAGGCCGTCGCCGATTGGATGAAGATCAGCCGACTAAAGCTGAACACGGACAAAACGGAGGTCCTCATCCTCGGCTCCAACCCCTCAGCCTGGGACGACTCCTGGTGGCCAACGACGCTGGGAGCAGCCCCGACACCCACCGACCACGCACGCAACCTGGGAGTCATCCTCGACTCAACGCTCTCCATGGCCAAGCAAGTCAACGCAGTCTCCTCCTCCTGCTTCAACACCCTCTGCATGCTTCGCAAGATCTACAGGTGGATCCCGACAGACACAAGAAGAACAGTCACCCAGGCCCTCGTCAGTAGCAGACTGGACTATGGGAACGCCCTCTATGCGGGAGCCCCGGCCAAGCTCATCAAGCGACTGCAACGCATACAAAACGCCTCCGCACGCCTGATCCTCGACGTACCACGCCACAGCCACATCACCCCCCACTTGAGGAACCTGCACTGGCTCCCCGTCGACAGGAGGATCACCTTCAAACTCCTCATCCACGCACACAAGGCACTCCACAAAACTGGCCCAGCCTACCTCAACAGACGACTCTTCTTCTACGTCCCCAACCGCCAGCTCCGCTCCGCCGACCTCTCCCTCGCCACCGTCCCTCGCATTCGAAGAACAACCACCGGCGGCAGATCCTTCTCACACCTCGCCACCAAGACCTGGAACACCCTTCCACTAAGCCTTCGACAGACCCAAGACCTGCTGACCTTCAGGAGGCTACTCAAGACCTGGCTGTTCGACCAGTAGCAGCATCCCCCCCCCCCCTTCCCTCTCCCCAGCGCCTTGAGACCCTCGCGGGTAAGTAGTGCGCTCTACAAATTCTGTGATTGATTGATTGATTGATTGATGCAAGTCCTGTCTGGAGGAGCGCTGGAGAGGCCCCTATCAGGTGATACTGGTTACCAACACTGCAGTCAAGTTCGACAGTCTGCCGAACTGGATACATGCCTCCCACACTATGAAGGTGAGAGGAGAAGAGGAAGGAGCAGAAACAACATCCACTAACTCCTTGAGCCACCCTAGGTTTGAAGTTTCCGAAGCTTCTGAAGAAGAGGAAGACCAGTCTGAGGGCCCACAGTCTCCATCAGCAGAGCATCATCAGGGACAAGGGCCAGGTGAAGGCATTGTCATGCCTGCAACTACTGTGATACCAACCACTGGATTGTGAATATGCATTCACCGGGACAGTGAAAACTCATGGAAAGCTGGAACAAACCTGCCAAAGTCGGGGTCACAGGAGCCAGAGAGTAGTGTGGCACAAACAAAGAAGCTCTACCTCTGAGAGTGAATCAGCTTCATCAGAACCAGAAATCTGAAGAACCTCTAAGGATCAAGGCTCGACTGAGGAAGGCTGACCAAAGACTACGACGACCCGAAAGAGACTATAAACCACTAGAAAAGAGATCAGAGGCAATAAGGGAAGTTAGTGAGTTACAGAGAACCAGGACAGGCTGATCAACCTGACCTTGTGGATAAAAACATGGACTTGACTGCTTCCAAATGACCCCTAAGAGAGAGAATGTTCAACTGAAAGTACTCAAGCCTGGATTGGACTTTCTTACCAAAATAAATCTTGACTCTCATGGTTGCCTGACTGACATTGATGAACTTCTCTGAGACCAAGACAAGTTACACAAAGAGCTCACTTGTGTAAGTCACTGACAAATGTTAAATCGGAGATTAGAGAGCTAAGGTCAGAGAACATTAGCAAACACAACAAGATGATGGACGGAGTGCTGAAACTTTTCAACCACTCACCCCCAGTCATGAGATCTGTGTTTAATCGATCATTCTTTTGCTCACTTTGCCACCCCAGTTTGCACCCAGCCATATGCAAATCAATCTTGACCCTGTTCCTCGTGGGAACAGTCCAGCCGAACTGCTAGGCCAGGTCCTCCCTGGACCGGAAACAAGCATCCTGGAACCGGTTTTGGGGTTTCACCCCTCATCAGCCATGCTAGCTTGAATCCAGTAGCTCAGCGGAGCAAGGGACCCACGTCTGGGCATACCCTTGGCCACTTAGGGCAAACATAGCAAACACAAGATGATGGACGGAGTGCTGAAAATTTTCAACCACTCACCCCCAGTCAAGAGATCTGGGTTTAATTCATTGTTCTTTTGCTCACTATGCCACCCCAGTTTGGATTCAGGCATATGCAAATCAGTCTTGACCCTGTTCCTCATGGGAACAGTTCAGCCCAAACTGCCTGGCCAGGTCCTCCCTGGACCGGTAACAAGCATCCTGAGACCGGTTTCAGGGTTTCACCCCTCATCAACCAGGCTAGCTTCTTCCCAGGAACTGTTCCATTATGCTGTTTCCTACCAAGGGCATCCTAACAGGCCCAGGCCTTCCTTATACAATGTTTCACTTAACAGGCTTGAATAAACTATAAGAACAGATGAGACTAATGTCATACTACTATGAGAGCATCCTCAAATGCATTCTGTAGTAGAATGTTTCTTCTTGCTTGTTCCTCATTGGTGCATATCCTGAGAACCATGTATTTGTGCATTACTGTATGGAACCTATTGTCTAAAGTCCTATAAAAGGACGTGCTTTCCGCTGTAACCCGCAACCCTCCATTTCCCATTTTTAGAAGGCTAGATTGCACATAGATCATTACTAAGTTCTTTGTACTTATGAATTGTATGCTTTGCTGTTAAGCTTTTTGACAACACATTCTATGTATTTTGCCTATTAATTACTTATATAAACCTTCCAAACTATACCCAGTGTCTGTCATTCTTATTAAGAATGTTTCAGTACTGATTATTGGACTTCATGTTAAATGCATTAGCGATGGGTCCAGTCGGGGAGCACCAAAGCCCGTATTGGACTACACCACTCCCTAGCTGTTGGTGCACGTTCGTATGATTAAAAAGACACATTAACGCATTGACAAAAGCAACATTTTAAATATAAGACTTTGTTGTATAGACTTTGCATATAACATGTCGTTTTTTCCCATTTTGTCTTCAATAGTGGAATTTACATTTATAATACTTTTTGGTACTGGAACTGTACAATTCTGCAGCTTTTTTTGTGTAACTATGGATTTGCTGCATTTGCCACGTATTCTATCATCTGCTAAATAATTTGTAGATTTCACCCAAATATGTGTTTCTAGCTCAAACAGATCAAAAGTTACTAAAAATGTGGTGATGAGTCCGCAAATAATGGAAGGCACTTCACAAAGGTTAACTGGTCAACTTTCAGTTGCTTATTTCTGTATTTGGTTGTTAAACTGGTTCTAATGAGGTGAAATCTTTACCAAGGCAGTATCCACATTTGTATAATTATCAAGTAATACTATCAAAAATTGTGCTGCATTATTCCACATAATTTGCCTTTTCTTGCCGCATAATTTATTCAACCCTGCTGCATAATTTGGTGTTCCCCCTGCCGCACAATTCCAGTGGCCCTGCTCACAACTAAACTAGTGGTCTGTGTAGCAGCAGTTTTTTTATGTTCTCCATCTAATTTCATTTTTTGGCGGCTCTCTATGTTCGTCCCTCACCTTTAAAAGAGCATAACTACAGTACCTCTGTGTTGGACTTGGCCCTTTTTGCAGGGTTATCCCCAAACATTTTTCTTTCTTCCTTTTAATTTTTCTGACCTGTTTTTTTTGGCTTTAGGACTCTGGGCACTTTACCACTGCTAATCAGTGATAAAGTGTGTATGCTGTCTTGCTAAGATTGTGATTATGATTGGTTTATCCATGATTGGCAGGGTGCAGTGTATTTAAAAGGTAGGACATGTACTGGTGTGTTTTACATGTCCAGATAGTGAAATACTGCTAGTTTAGTTTTTCTAGCTGCCTTGTAACCTCTTACAAGTGTAACTTCCAATTGGGAAGAGATGGAGATTTGGAGTTTGGGGTCCCCGAACTCACAATTTAAAAATACATTTTTAGTGAAGTCAGTTTTTAGATTGCCTGGCTTAAAATGCCACTTTTAGAATGTGGGTATTTTCTTGCTCTACTATCCTGTGCCTCTACCTGCTTGTAGAATCCACGTCTGGATTAGACTGACAGTTGGGCTGTTTGTGCATTCATGCTAGGCAGTCATAAAAGGGGAGCTGAGGTGTGCCCTGCATATCCTGTTGGCCCATCACCAGGCTGATGGGTCTTCCTGAGCTAGAGTGGTGGGAGGAGTTGTCACTGACACCTGAATAGGGCTGTGCTTGTCCTTACATAAAGCTGCCTCCACCCCCCTGTAGTGTGTCTGAAGCCAGGTCAGGGAAAGGCAGGGCCTTGTTCACTACAAAGACTATTCTTTGAGGTTTGCCTACTTCAAAGGCAGAAATTGGTATAAGTATTGGAGCTGTGACACCGTAGCTTCAGGACACTTCTCGACTAATAGGAGATTCTGGCAAGAAGAAGAGCTAGAGAAGCTTCCGGAGGGGAGCAGAAACTCTGCTTGTTGCTGTGTTGTGCTGGCCTACTACTTGCTGCTTCTGTCTTGGGCAGTGAAATGACTAAATTTTGCTTTCTGTATCCTGCTTGCCAAGGTTCTTCAAGGGCTTGTGTGTGCTTGCCTCCTGTTAAGAAATCTCAGAGCCATCAAAGACTTCAATTGCAGCCCCTGAACTCCTCTGCTGGGAGTTCTGACCTGCCAAGTGTTGCCAATTCTAGTCTGGGTCTTTGGAGGTGGTCTTGCTGCAAAGGACTGAAGAAAATCCATGCATCAACCTCCAGCGCCGTTTTTTCCTGACGCAGCACCACCGTACGGTCAAAAATCCTATGCATCGCCATGGTGCAGCTGAAGAATTGATGCAGCGCCTACCGTGCGGGTGAAAGATTGCCACAGCCCGAGTCCCGAGCACTGTGCCACGTACATCCGTGGCACACGCTCCAACTCTGATGCAGGCCCTGCTGTGTGGCTAAAGAAATCGACACATCACCTGCTTGCGGCTGGAAAAATGGACACAGCACCTGTCTCACCACAAACGCATCGACCCAGAGCGTCTGGATTTTCAACGCAACGCACCCATGCTCCAACTTCATCAGTGTTGCCCAGCAGTAAGAAACCGAGGCTGTGTGTCCAGAACCGATTCATCACCTCCCCTCACAGTAAGGAACTGACACATCACCTCCCCTCACAGTAAGGAACTGACACATCACCTACCCTGCACTACAGTTAGGAACCAACGCATCATCCCCCCCCCCCGGCAGTAAGGAACCGACACATCACCACCCCTGGGAGTAGGGAACCGACACATCGCTTTGCTTTTCTGTCCCCAGCGCCTGCTTTTGTCTTTGATTTTGACGCATCCCAGGTACTTTGTGACAAAAAGTGACACATCCACAGTTTCCTATGGACTGAACAATTTTAAACCTTTTAAAAGTGATATCTTTGATAGTGCATGTTGGATTTTTGTCCTTTTGGGCATGTTTGATTCAGAAAAATATTGGTTATTTTTCTTAACTGGTGTGGTGTCGTTTTGGACTGTTTTCACTGTGCTACTATGTGTGTCTGTACAAATGCTTTACGCATTGCCTCTGAGATAGCCAACGGCTCCCAGGACTGGTTTGAACTGGACTATGCACAGGGACACCAAATGTGCCCCTCATGCAGACTTTCAGGCACTGGCAAGCACACCCACCCAGCCCTAATACACTAAATCCTGTCTGGGAGGTGGTCACACCTCGCTGTGACAGGATGCCTATTGTTCTGCCTTCCTCTGCCCGAGCTTGGCTCAGCAGCAGGAGGGCAGAAATGTGTCTCTGGTGGGGGGCAACCATTTTGTGCTGTCTGGGACTAGAAGGCTGGTACTGGTAACACTGAGAGCCTAATGGAGTGCTCTCCCGGTGCTTGGAATCATACCTCCCATACTGTTTACAGTGTGGGGGTATGATTCCAACATGTTTGATACCAAACATGATAGGATTCCTTGCAGCCGTTTTAGAGATGGTCATCGTGCAGTCATGCGATGCCCCTCTATATAGTACATGGCTGCTTCACTGACAACCCGGGAGAATGGACTCCGTAGCTGCAGGGGTGTCCTGCTCATGCAGGGGCACCCTCTCACTTAGAACCAAGCGCCCTGCCCTCAGGATTGTAAAGTCCTGCTAGAGGGGTGACTTATAGGTTTTAAGTGCACTGACCCTTAGCTATAGTAAACCTATATCTTTAGTAAGTGGTGCATGCACCAACTTACACAGGCTGCAAGGGCAGGCCTGTAGTTCCATTTTGAATGGTCTCTCATGGGTGGCATAATGCATGCTTCAGCCCATGGAAGACCTCTAGGGTACCTATGCCCTGGGTACATGGGTACCATATACTAGGGACTGACAAGGGTACCCCAGTATCCAATCTGGGATTACCTAGGTACTGAACACATCAGTTTAGGGAGAAAGTAGATAGACTGGGGTCCTGTTTAGCAGGATCCAAGTCAGACTAGTCAAAAACAGCATGATATCAAGCAAAAAGTGGGGGTAATCATAAGAAGCAGATCCTACTTTCCTACACATACTAAGTGCCATGACTGCTTGGCCAGCTGTCCTGGCCCGGCCAAACAGTCATGCACACTTTACATATTCCCCAGCCTAGTGGGGAACATGCACAGGCTCCCTGACCCTGTGTGAGAGCCGAACTATGGTACTCAGACCAATCACAACGTTAATTGGCCTAGGGGAGCCTCGATGCTTCCCAGGCTCGTCAGCAACGGAGGAGAAATGGAGGCAGCCGCCTGTAGGTAAGTAGTTTCTTTTTTTAAAATATATTTTGTTCCCCCTCTGCCCCTCCCACTCCCGTTCCCTGCCAGCCTCCAGGATACATAAAAATACACAAGCATCGTGCTGTGTAGCATGAATGGGGCAAAACTGCCCAGTTCAATTTGTACAAGTAGTTTCACAAAAGATGGTAAACTATCATACCATAGAGCACAGGCAAGCGAGCAGTGTTTTATGTGACATTGGTGCTCGGGGACCACTCTTCAGTCCAAACTTCTACATGCAGACAACCATCTAAAATGTACAATTTCCACGTGGAAATATCACATAATTTTCAGCATGCCCATTGTTTGCACTAGGTTTTATTTGGTGTTAAAATTGCACGCAAAGCCCAGTGGCCCTACTTTCGTTGAACTGGCACTGTCTGTAGTTCTAATAATGTTTGCTTTGTTCCGGTCACGCCTCCCCTTTGGATAGATTAGCAAGGGTTTCACATTATGCGATGCAGTGGTTTTCTAGCACTCCGCTCGGGTCAACTTTTGCTTGGCCCAAAATTATTTTGCACCCAAAATTTGATGGACGCCTTTTTAAACCTTTACATCTTGCAGCACTCCTTTAAAGCGCCTACGCTAAAGTCGAATAAATGTGAGACACAAAGGTATTCCACGATTGGCAACACCACATTGATGAGCTGCAACAACTGGGACTTACGCATTAGGCTGTGGTCAGTCCATCCATATCAAAAATCTCCTTAGAATTCATCAGATATAAAATACAAGAATAGCAATAAAATGCTTTTTTTTGTCTATAATTATTGTATGCAAAAAGAACAATTGATGGACAGAATGTTGAAAAAAGTCAAACATTCACCCCAGTACAAAGATCTGGGCCTAAATCCATCGGTTTTTGCTTCCCATGCCATTGCAGTTTAAAACAAGCCATATGCAAATTAGTCTTGACCCTGCTCCTCATGGGAACAGTCCAGCCCGAACTGCCAGGCCAGGTCCTCCCTGGACAGGAAACAAGCATCCTAGGACCGGGTTGGGGATATCACCCCTCATCAGCCAGGCTAACTTGACTCCAGCGGCATGGAGAGCACGGGAGCCACGTCTGGGCATACACGTCCCACTCGGGGTGACAAATGCAAAAAGAACAATTGATGGACCGAATGCTGAACAATGTCAAACACTCACCCCCAGTACAGACATCTGGGCCTAAAGCCATCGCCCCCTCCCCCCCTGGCATTTAGGTGTCTTTTGTTTATAATTATTGTATGGCACTGGAGCGCAAGGGGTTACTCTTGCTTCATAGTTTCACAATGTAAAAGAGGTTATGGCAATTATGGAATCTTTGAAACATACCAGATGTCATTTATCGATGCCGTGAACGTCGCACAGTGATATTTTATTTAAAGTCTGATGTGTGAAGAATGCTGGGACCGCCCCCAGCACTGGAAAGGTGGCCGATGTGGCTGGCGCATGGGCCTCCCACATCCAGACATAAACATCCCATATCAGAGGCTGGCTGCATAATGAAGAGATGGGGGGACTTCACCAATAGTGAAGAAGGGCAGTGACGAAAGCAGAGGTTGAGAAATGTGAGCAGAGGAACTCAGCAGCAACACAACTAAACAAAACCTCTGTTGACTGGGTCAGCCGGTAATCCATCTGAGGGCCATGGGCAAGAGTCACCCAGGCCCGCCCTGCATACATGAGATCATCCCAGGCGCCCTAATCAGGGGGTGATTCTAGCATGGGCCCCTGTGTGTGTCACCATCATATGACCCCAAGGGCCGCACTGCAAATTAGGGAACATAAAGGCATTATGATCACAGTCCCTCCCTGATATTGTTACAAGACATTGTGCAAGCGAGCTATTATGTGTCTGCATTCACGCCCAAAGAGACTCGGGCACAATTGGAGGAGTGTCAGCAGAGAAGGGTGACACAGGGGGCGCAGGGACAAGAAATGGGCGGCGGGGATGTCTTCAACGACAGACAAGTGACTGGAAACACACAATGCAAGAGGAGATCGGACTGAGGAAGAGGAGGGGTAGAAATCGAAGTCAAATTGAAGCTCTTAGGAAATAAGAAAGAAGTGGAACTATAGGATAAGATGGCGGTTCTGTCTGTCAATGACTTCAAATGGCCGTCTGAAGTAGGGGGAATCTCCCTGATTGGTCACAAGTTCATGGGTTTCTTTTTTGCACTTATTCAGGCCCAAAACTCTCCCTATTTAATATTATTTTGAAGTTGTAATGCTGTGTTATTAGCACTCAAATCAATTGTCCTCATGTCGATCGCAGCCGGGTGAAAGTCTGCGTGGGGAGTGATTTGGAACCTTTGAACAGTAGGAAAGCACATAATTCTGTGCTGAACAGTCAACTCAGTGAACTATCAATACGCTTTGCTATCAAATATCCGATACATTTCCCTTCCGTTCCTCAGAAACGCGCAGTATTGCTGACAATGAGAGAATACAGCTTTTGGATGTAACTCCTGTACATTTGCATCCTGTCACTGCCTCACACCACCACCCTCGAGGCGGGGCCACAGGTCTGGCAGTGGTGTCCCTAGAAATGATTTATAAATGGGGCACACCAAGACCTATATATAAAGCTGGTGAGGCCACCTATAATGGACAAACACGAAGAGTGCCCCATATATATATATATATATATATATATATATATTTATATATATATATATCTTTCTGGCATTCCTATTTCAATTCTTTTGTTGTACTCATTTTTTTTTTTTTTTATTACTTTTACATCTCTACATTTTTTAGACCACTTATTTTCCTTAGGTTTCTTCCCCTGCAGTCCAGTCTCCTCCTGCAGGCGTAGCGTTGCAGCTCGAGTGATGGGGCGCCGGGAAGAGAGGAGCGGGCAGGGTGAACGCCTGGCTGCTTGACCCTGAATGCTCTGTATCTGGATGCGCGGTGTATACATTGCAGACCTGAACTCCTCTCTACACGCAGACCTGTGCTCCGAGATCTTCTGCATGAACACAGCAGTGGACCACACTGTGTGTATTGAGAGCCTGCAATCCCAACATAGAAGAGAGACTCTGATTTTCTTATTACTTTCCGGTTGTAATGTCTCTAGTCACTCGAACTAATGAACTGGCATAGCTGCCTAACTGTAATAAGTTATTACAGGTGAGTTGTGGCATCATAATGCCTGCTTCCAGCATCCAAGCTGAACTGCAGGTCTCAGATCATCATTGCAGCTGCAGTTTAAACAATGAAAAACGAGAACAATGATATCATCTATGCATGTTTCTACACATTCTGGGTTGCAGCTTTTTTTAGTCTGATTGACATTAAACTAAATCTAACATCTTTTTACAACAAATTATTATAGTTGCTGCGTTCAATTTTGCACTACATATTCTGTCTGACTGCAACCATGCTATCTCTTAATGAGGAAGACAGCAATGATTTAAACAGTGTGAAGGGGCGACTATGTATTACAAGGAATAAAGTACCCCTTTCCATATGCTAACCGGATATTGGAAGTCACCTCGGAGTTCCATGACCGAAACGAACTTAACCGTTGGCCTTGCTCCTCTGTATGGTTATGTAACTCCTCAGTTACTTGAAATATTCTTATAAAGTACGCAGAGGGTTCTTTATGCCATATATATTTTATGGATAATTTTCAATTTTTTATTTATTGGAAGAATAATTATTCATTTTATTGTGAAGGATACCGTTTTTTATTATGTACAAGAACGCTGACTACAATGGATGTTTATTCATGGTTTGACCCCATGATGTGTTTGGTTGTTTAAGAACATTTATTTATGAGGTTTAGGTAGTCAAGTACAAAAAAAAAATATATATATATATATATATATATATATCTCTCTCTCTCTCACAAATCCCTTTATTACAGAGGGGGCTAACCGCTATAGGACCGTGTAGTT
Organism: Calotriton arnoldi; assembly: GCA_963921515.1. Lineage (NCBI taxonomy): Eukaryota > Metazoa > Chordata > Amphibia > Caudata > Salamandridae > Calotriton > Calotriton arnoldi. Next base: position 2,198,621 of record CAWUFW010001957.1, on the reverse strand, counting down.
ATTATTATTACAAGGCCAACTCTCTTGAACCGGTTGCGGGAGCCAGAGTGCTTCCTTAAATCCTGAGAGGGCTGACTTAGCCTTTTGCCTGCTGAAGTCAAACATTAATTGTGTGCTATTTTATAACCTTGTCATCAACAGCCATAGCTCTCGTTTTATTATTATTATGAGCCATATGTATGTAACTACCAGATGTGGATATGTGGTAAGCGTATGAAACGAGTAGGCACACGCTGGGTAGGCAGCTAATGTATCTGGTGTAAAGGTGTGGTGTAACCCACAGGCTCCAATCCTAGGGCCAATCAACATTTCATCCTTTCACAGTCGATAACAGGAGGAACAATGTTGTTTGTTAACGGTAGCTCAGTGTGATAACACTGTAAAAGTGGAAAGACACTCGAAAGGGATATTGATCACCCCAATAGTATAGTCCTTATTTCTACATTTGTCATAACATCGTATTCGCTAGCAGTCAGTCAAGTACTTCACTACTGGGGTCAAAGGTCGAAGGCCGCGCACGTTCTCCCACTTACCTTCCGGGCCATGCTCCCCCAACCTGCCGCATCCAAAACGCTTGAGCCGCGAGTCCTCCCGCCAACCTGTAGACAAACATCTTTTAAGAAAACGGCATCACTTCCTCCTCTAATGGGGAGGGCCGCAGCTGTGGCGGCTGCTTATACCTACAGGGGCCTTCTCTCGGGCGACGCCGCGCGCCATGCCTGACGCGATTAGTTCCTTCCACTCTCTTTCCTCACTTCAAGTCCTCTCACCGGCTCCGAGGCAGAGGGAAGCGATAGTGAGCGTCCGAGCCCTCGGCCGGGGGTCTCCCGCACGACGGCCGCAGCTGGGAGGGCCGTATTGTTCCCTTTCTTCCTGGGAATGAGAAGGATTTGAGGAACAAAGGCTCTCTCTGCTCCCCTCAGCCCTCCAGCCATTACAAAGCCGCGACATGAAGATCTCATCCCTGCCTGATGTTTAGGTGGGGAAAACACATCTACAGCCAGGCTGCATGGCAATAAGCCCCCTGTGCCCACAGATTATCGCATGGAAACCTTCAAGTGGCTTCCGTTTTTATCAACAGCTCGCTCTGCCCCCTGCGACTGCTAATAAGTGAAGAAGATACCGCTAGTTAGGGGATTATGTCGCTTAAATTGTCCATCAAACACATGAATATTGCGAGTGGAGGGTGCCAACTCTAGTCAGGGCAGGTTCCCATTATTTGTATATGCAAAGCAAACTTGGCTTGGGCAGTGCTATGCCAGGGCCCTGCTGCCTGGGAGCTGACCCCCGAACTGGAGCCTGTGGGTCAGTGCCAATTCCTGAATTCTCAGAAAGACAAAGTGGCATTGCCTGCCAGCTGGTGAGAAACACAAAAAGTGCATGATTTAAGCACTGTATCTTTGATGACTTATTAACAGTACAACTAAATTAGATTGGTTGTGACGAGATCAAACAGGTGTTGTCTGTGCATATACTATTAAAGCACATATATATAGGGTGAGCAAGGGGGCGACGTTCCCCGAAACGCGTAACTGGGAATACATCTAAGTCTATCGTAATATCCTGAGAGAGCGTGATTACTTGGTTCATGATACAAAACTTTAACCCGGTATGCTTTGCCGGGACACGCTCCATCAACCACGGGCCAATTGGGGCGGAAGAAGCAATGTAATGCACGATATATATATATATGTATATATTAACTAAAAAAACAAAGGTTAAAGTGATGTTATAGTTATAAATTATAATAATATCTCACTGTATATTAAAAATCCTTAGAAATTCCCTGAACAAAACAAAGGTTAACAGGACATTATAGTCAGGGCCATTGGAATTATGCAGCAGGAGACGGCCAAATTATGCGGCAGGGTTGCGTAAATTATGCAGTAAGAAAAGGCAAATGATGCAGAATAATGTGGCACATTTTGTAATAGTATTACTTTATTATTTAATCATTTTTAAACTTGGTAACACTGTCCAGGCATTGTTGCACCTCATTAGTAACAGTTTAATACACAAATATAGCAATAAGAAACAGAAAGTTCACCAGTCCAGCTTTTCAAAGGACCTTCTACTGCTCAGCAACACGTGTTGCTGTATTTTTTGTAACTTTTGATCCATTTGAGCTAGAAACAAAAACATTTTTTGTTAAAATCTGCAGATTATGTGGCAGATGATGGATTATGTCGCAAATGCGGCAAATCTATAATTCTGTGAAACTCGCCACAGCAACATAATCACATAGTTCCAGTGGCCCTGAATATAGTGTGGGAAATCTCAAGTTACCTGATTATTGAAGCCAAAATATCAAGGATCAAAATATTGAGGCGATAAGTGCACATCGCAAGTATAGATTTACTATTCATAATTCCTCATCTAAGTGCCTTGAATATATATATCTTCAAGGTACATATATAAAGAGTTAAATTAGAAGTGGGCAAGCTGCTTAAGGCTAGAGCCAGGCTCGAACCTGAAGCTTGGCGGTGGCTCAGCTCGAGGTCCTGCTGGAACCTCAAGCTCATAACGAGCCGAACTTTCATGTGGCTTCTACCCGACACCCTCCCTCTACCCAGGAATTGGGGTTAAAGGACAGAGCTAACAATTTTGGAACTGGGGCACCAGGTTCGAGTCTCGGGGTCGGCTCAACATCCTGTGATTCTGGGCAAATCGCTTAATCTCCCCATGCCTATAAAACATTAAATACGACCTTGTGTGATGTAACCAGTGCTCATGTAAAGAACTTCAATATCTTCTGGTCGCATTTACGCTGTATAATATGCAGAAATATGCATAGAGGTAAAAACAAAGCCTGAAAATAAGGAAAAACAATTAGATACCTGTTTCCTGGCTGATTTGTACAAAGCGAAACCAGAAAACCTGGCTACATTGTGGCTTTCCTGCTTAAACTGCGTGATTTTAGGAAAATATTTTATGTCACCAAAACTCCTCTTTCTTCATTATCGAGTATGAAACCACTTTCAAATGTGTGAGTTCAGAATACCAGTTATACAGAAATCTATTGTATTTGATTTAATAGACTGTAGTGTTGCTCTATAATAATCTGGGACACATACAGGCTTTAACCGAAAACTGTCTTGCCTCATAGTTCTCTGATGGTTCATGTTAAAAAACTATCAGTTTTAATAAGTAGTTCTCAGTGCAGTGCTATAAACTGACGTATTAATGTTAAAGGAATACACTTTTTTGAATTTGAAGAGACATATTTTACGTGACGTTTGTTGTATAATTTAAACAGGGCCTTTGGAGTTATGTGGCAGGAGAGGGCTAAATTATGCGTCAAGGTTGAGTAAATTATGCGGCAAGAAAAGGTAAATTATGCAGCATAGTGCTCCACATTTTGTAATAGTATTACTTCATTATTTAATCACTTTTAAACTTGGTAACACTGTCTGGGCATTAGTTGCACCTCAATAGTACCAGTTTAATACCCAAATATAGCAATAAGCAACAGAAAAGTGACCAGTCCAACTTTGCAAAGGACCTTCCACTGCACGGCAACACAGGTTGCTGTATTTTTAGTAACTTTTGACCTGTTTGGGCTAGAAACAAATTTTTTTTTGTTAAAATCTGCAGATTATTTGGCAGATGTTGGATTATGTTGCAAATGCGGCAAATCTATAATTGAGTGAAAATCGCCGTGGCCGCACAATCGCCTAATTCCACTGGCCCTGATTATAGTTAGGTGAAAATGCTAGTTAAAACATACCATTTAACAAAACCATCGAAATACCAGCGGCGGTTCCTCCTTCAGGGCGGAGGAGTGTTGCCTCGCCTGCTGCAAGCGCAGCGGTAAACCAACAACTAAGTTAAGTTATGTTATGTTATTTAGCATTTCTAACGCGCACAGATACTGCAAGAGTGTCCCGGCGCGAACCTTGAGAGAGTGAAGAAGCACCAAGAGCCAAGATTAGGGGAATAGATGAGTTTTCAGCTTCTTCTTAAAAAGAATCGGGTCCTGAATGCCCCGAAGCGCAAAGGGCAGATCGTTCCAGGCCAAATCGGCCTTCACAGCTAGAGAGCTGCCACGTGACCTTTGCAGGCGGAAACGCGGGATTTGGGCCAGGAGTTGAGAGGAGGAACGCAGTTCTCTTGCAGGGGTGTAAAAGGAAAACCGTTTCTGAAGATAGCCAGGCCCTGTGGCATAAAGAGCACGGTGGGCGATAATAAGGATCTTAAATCTGACCCTCTCTGCCATGGGCAACCAGTGTAAGGCGCGTAGGTGATGTCTCACGCTACATCTGGCGGAAACGTTCACGAGCAGCCCCGCCGCCGCGTTCTGCACCACTTGCAATTTACTTAATAGGTAGCTTGGGATGCCAGCATATAGAGCGTTGGCGTAGTCTAGCCGAGAAAGAATAAGGGCTCGAATCACTGACTCCTGGGGAAGAAGGGGAAGGAACTTCCTGAGGGACTTTAAGAGACCGAAGCAGGTCCCTGCCAGCTTCTTGACCTGGGTTGAGAAATTGAGATTCTCCTCGAACCAAACCCCTAAGTTCTTAACTGAGTTCCCTGAGGAGGGAGGCAATGCAGAGTCGGAGGGCCAGAGTGATTCCCTAAACCGGACGGGAAAGTTGCCGAATAAGAGAATTTCCGATTTCTCCTCATTGCATTTCAATTCAGCCCCAGCCAGCCAGCGGAAGACTGTGGTCAGGCAGTGTTTGGCGACCTAAGTAGAGACTTCGTTTTTCCTCCAAGTGAACAGGAGCTGTGTGTCGTCGGCATAAGCGATTATCTTCGCTCCCAAGTCCTCCGCCAACTGAACCAGAGGGGTGACGTAAATATTAAAAAGAAGAGGACTCAGAGAAGAGCCTTGTGGAACCCCTGTGGTCACTTTCTTCGGTGATGAGGAAAACGGTGGGAGCCATACCTCCTGTGTCCGATCCTCCAAAAATGATTGGAACCAGCCCCAGGCGTTGCCTGATACACCTATCTCCGCCAGTCGGGAGAGCAGCAGAGCGTGGGGAACGGTGTCAAATGCCGCCAAGAGGTCTAGCAACACCAAGGCAGCCCTCCCGCCGGCATCCAGGCAGTCTCTGATGGCTTCAGAGATTTCCACCAGGGCCGATTCAGTACTAAATTAATAAAGTGGTCTCATAACCATTTCTACAATGTGCGTGCCACCGGAGAGTTTGAGGGCGGGATGATTCCTGCTCCTTGATTGGCAGCAGCAGGGATGTCATGAAAAGTGCAGAGTGTGCATGTTGGATTGGCCGGTTGCCTTGCGACAGTAAGCCCAACATGCGCACTTCTGTCCGCACCAATCAAGCAGCTGTGTTAACAGCGGGGGGATTGCAGACACAGGCCCCAGTTGCAAAAGGAGCTCTGAGTTAACCTACTCCATCCAATCCTGATGCTTTTCCCGTGCTGAAAACAGCATGAGTGCTGCTGCAGGATTGGTTAGGCTTACGTTGGCATCACCAGACAGCAGCCTCGTAGGTAGAGCAGCACACAAACTCTTGGCTGAGAGAGAGAAAGACGATGGTCACCAGTTGGCTGCAGGCTTTGCCTCGTGCATGGCTGAAAGTCGGGGAATGAAGCCTGCATAGCGCGCAAGGTAAGATGGAAAAATTAAGTGAAGCTACTGTGTCGTCTGTGTCAATGTGGGTGCGCTGGTTTGTGTATTGGGACCCCATACGAAGACAACGCAGTGTGAAAGCAAGCAACGTTGATAACCACCTGATGCATGCCGTATTTTTATTTCGAAATTGAATCTGCGAAAAAATGCAACCACCCTCCTTGTGTTTTTTTTCTGAAGTAGTGGACGATGGCGATGTCTCGACCCCCACCCTGCACTCATACACTCAGCCCACAGCACTCTCCTGCTCTCTATGGCATTTTCTAAAGTAATTCAGTTATAGAATGTGTAATGTCTAGTTGAACCCTCCAGTGAGAACTGCAGGGATGAGAAGGAGTATCGGTGCTTTAATCCCAGCTCCCCACTTAGCCATGTGGTGTGATCCTGGGCACAACCGCATATTTTATGTGACAATATTCACCGTGAGATAAAACTTGGGCAAATGTAGTCATAGCACCTTCACGAACACAGCGGCGTCTGAAAGGGTGCATCGTACGGGTGCTCACTCATGCCTTCAGATATATTCTGTTTCCCGTATTTCACGCCTTCCGCAGCTCTTTGGGCTCTGGGCTGCCAGCACTGGTACCTTTCGTGGAACCGGAATGAGAGTTGACAACAATATAGCGCTCACAGCTACATCCCTGTGCTGCTTAGCGCTGTAAATAATAGCTGTCTTTATCATCTACATCAACGGCACTCTTTTCAGCAACTTCGAAAGAGTTAAAGTCTGAGTTGGCCCTAATGGGATCAGTTGTTAGGTCAAACAGAGATCCTTGAGGCAGGGATATTAACCCACCAAACTATCTCCTTGGAATTATGGGGCTTTGCACATTACGCATAAATCTGTGTAGGGGGAGTTTAATCTGTTTAGCTAAGTTTTCAGTGTATATGGGCCAGCAATGATATCCTAATTCCATGCGCTCATTTAGCATCCATGGAACCGAAAAGATACTGAATGTGCCTGGGAAGAGGTTAACAGGTTGCCTAGGATACGTACAGTCCAGCAAGCAATTAATCATTTGCCAGGCTATGTTGTCTCCTCATTCATTATTCGGCTACTTGAAACTACAATTCAATCAATCATGAATCACCATTTTATGGTGAATAATTGTGTCTAAACCCCAAAATGGCAGTAGTTTCTATCAGCTAGAAAGTAAACGGCATGTGAAGCGGGATACTGCCTAAACATTCAATATGTAACTCAGAAACTGATCTCTTCGTAGTCGGGCTTGCTCACTTCACTCGCTCCCTACATAAAACTCAGTCTCAACTTTTATGCCTCACCACTTTGAAATGTCACCAGCCACCTCTGCAAAATACACCAATTATAGTTATTTCAAGTAACTGTAACTCGTGCCCTATGTTATGGTGTTATGTTATGTCTATTTGTATAGCGCGCTAATCACATGTGAGGGTATCCAGGCACTTCGCAGGTGGGTAGGAGATATTATTCAAAAAGCCAGATCTTCAGCCTCTTGATGAACTCAAGAAGCGATGAGGAGGCTCTGATGTGATGTGGGAGGTCGTTCCATGCTTGCTTTGGGGGAGCTATACGAGAAGGCGTGGCCTCTGGCTTTGTTTTTGTGTATGTGGGGTACATGTGCTAGTAAGAGTTCAGCTGAACAGAGGTCTCTGGTAGGTTGGTGGAAGTGTTGAGGTAGACAGGGCCTATGTTGTGTAACGCTTTGTATGTGTGTGTGAGGAGTTTGAACCAAGCTCATTTGTGTATGGGGATCCAAGATTACAAGACAAGACAAGATTTATTTATTATGCTTGATTAATTTAAACCATTGCATACATTGAGTAAGCGTTAAAATCGAAGCAACTTGCGCTAATACAATAAATAATAACATTGTTAAGATAATCCGCTTTGTGATTCACGTAAAACAATATAAAAAATATTTCATGAATGTTAATTTCTTCTGCACAGTTGGTTCTTAGTCAGATTAAAAGACAATTTAGTAAGGGTTGTCTATAAAGGCAATCAACCACCAAGATCCTTCACAAGGTTTTTTTCTCTTTGGATTTTTTTAACTGGTGCTCTAACCATACAAAGTGTTCCAGGGCTGCTGATAACTGCTACAGTTCGCGCCTGTTTGAACGTTACGATGCCGTTGTAAGAGTCTCAGTGAGGCGCTGCGGAGCTGACTCTAGTGATGCCCAAATTCATTAGATGAAATTAATTCGTGTCTGGTGGAGATTAATTTTTCAGTCTTTGTGCAGTAAGATCGAAGAATTTTGTAAGGCGGCAATTTAGCTCCACTAAGGTTGGATTAAAGCACAACATTACCGCCTGTCTGCAAGACCTGACTCCATACTGATTGAAGGATGGTTTTAATAGGGTGTACCTTATGTCCTTTAAGTTGTTACAAATACAAATGATATGGATAAGGTCCTCCGTGCCGCGGCTGCACAGACGGCATGACTGGTCACCTCCTCTTCTTTCCCAAGGCGGTAAAAACGGATTGATCAAACCGACTCCCAGGCGAAGTTTAACATTTTTTTCCTTAGTCGCAATCTTTGTTCCTGCCTTAAAATAGGGTTGGGGTTTAAGGACATCGTAATTGTTGAGCACAACCCAGCCGTGTGCTCGTTTTGACAGCGCTTTCTTGTCCTCTTTGGCTGATATTAGTCGAGTTGTCTTTGTAACTATTTTTTTTAATACAGAGTGAGCCGTTCAGGTATTTCAGAGGTCCGTGAGACCTAGAGACTTGATGGATTCAAACAGGTACTCTTTGGCTGGCGATTTTCCAAGGCCGAACAGCTCAACCCAGAGATGGTTGTTCAGGGAACCTACTTCAGCTGCTTTGATTTTATGCCAACAGTTTACGTAAGCTCCCCTTCTTTCTGTTACCTGCTTTTGGAGTCCAAATTCCAACCTTATTTGGGCCGGAGAAACGTATTTGGGAACTGGAAAATCGCTCGTTAGGAGTTAGCTATTATGTTGTCTAGAGTTGTTGCATCTTTTCCTTTCAATGGTTCACTTCCATAGGTAATCGTGGGCTGTAGTTTGGCTCGCAGGACTTTTAAAAAAGGTTCTAGCGTTAGGTCCGGCAGTATCTTCTTCAGGGGTTTTAGTGCTAGGTAAGTCATGACTCCCTTCCTTCGCAGAGATTCCAACTGTGGCTTGAAGGAGTTGTTTTGGTCTAAGAGTATACCCAGGTATTTATAGCTTGCTACTTGATTTAGGCGATTCCCGTCCAGGAACCAGCTAGGGTTCCTCTTCTTATGATAATTTACTGTCATGATTTTGTTTTTTTTTAGGTTTATTTTTAAAGCGTTTCGTTGTGAAAATTTGTGAGACACGTCCAGAAGATGTTGAAGTCCGATGGGGGTCCGGCTGATCAAGACTAGGGGCCATATGTATCAAGCCCATTTCCCGTTCGCAAATGGGCCGATTCTCAGAATCGGCCCGTTTGCGAACGGAACAAGCCTTTGGGATGTATCATCCCAAAAGGCATTCGCAAATAGAGAATCGCAAAATTGCGATTCTCTATTTTGCGAATGCATTTAAGGAATCGCAAATTGCGATTCCTTAAATGAAATGTATGAAGCACCTAAGTTGTGCGATTATGGCTTAAGGAATCAGAAATTACCACCAACTACAGGTTGGTGGTAACTTGCGATTTCTTTGAGAAATGCATTTTTTTGCATTTTTCAAAGTGGCATGTGGCGCACATACATGCCCTTAGGGCATGTATGTGAGCCACATGTGCACCCATGCTCATTTCAGGGGTGCAACATGGTGTCCTTTGGACACCCTTGCAACCTTGAAATTGCATTCTCAATTTGCGATTCTCTAATTGCTAATCGCAAATTGAGAATGTCCTCCCATTCATTCCTATGGGCCTCTAGGCCCATAGGAATGAATGGGGAGGGTTTCCTTAACTGCGATTCGCAATTTGCGAATCGCAATTAAGGAATATGTAGGATTCGCAATTTTTCTTGCGAATCCTACATACATCTCGTTTGCGATTCTCAAATAGCGATTCTTAAAAATTCGCTATTTGAGAATCGCAAACACAAACTTTGATACATATGGCCCTTAGTGGTGGGAATTCTGCTTGAGAGATGTGTCCCGGTGCTGAACTTTATTCTGATCCACGTATTGGTGTGCAAGTACCTACGTTGATCTAAAAGAGGATTTGGTATCCCCCAACTATAAAGTTTTTGCCAGAGCTTAGTACGGTCTACGTGGTCGAAAGCTGCTGTGTAGTCTATGAAGCAAAGGAATAGGGGGTATTTACCCTGCTTTGCAGCGTCCATAAGCATGGTTAAGGCCATAATGTTAGTTATAGTGCCTTGTCCTTGGCGGAAACCTGTTTGTGCTATGGGTATAATGTGATTCGTGGAGGCCCAGCTAGCTAGATCGTTTAAGATGATCCCCGCGTAGTATTTAGCCTCAGTGTCTATGAGGGCTATTAATCGGTAGTTGTTTGCGGCGGACCTCTCGCCTTGTTTATGGATTTGGCTAATGATTGAGCCTCTCCATGACTCTGGGAAAGTGGTGGTTCTTAGCGCATGTCTAAAAACTGGTACTAGTGCATTACTCCAGAATTCGGGATTTTGTTTGTACAGCATTGGTGGAATGCCGTTGGGGCCGGGGGCACCCGCCCGTCTGCCTCTTGCTATTTGTTTCCTTATTGCCAGTGCTGCAGGGCCGTTTTGCTCTTCTGCTGCACTAGGTAGACAGTTTGGACCTGATGACGGTTCCATCTCCTGTTGTATCAGCCATGGGTGTCTATTGTCCACTTCGGCGGGACGGTATTGATTTGTAACTACCGTTATAGAGCTGGTGGTACTGTCATTTCCCGTATGGACAAGGGGGGTAACAGTTCTTAACTCCTCATCGTTGAAGTGTTTAAAAAGATAGTCGACCCAAATGGCTTCAGTAATATTAGAATCTATACCAGGATGGTTAGGCCGCTGTAGTTTATTAGCTGATTGCCAGAATTTGGCACTGTTTTTCTGATTTGCGTCATGGAGAAGTTTCGCCCATGAGTCATTATCCTTTGCTCTTTTATTTGCCCTTCTCCTCCGTTTTAGTGATGTTTTTAGTTCACAGAGGGTACTTTGCAGACTCAAGTTGTTTGGAGAACGGCGAAGTCGCCTTAGAGTTTGGTTTACGGATTGCTTTAGTTTTTTAGAGGCTGGACTTTTTGCCAGCTTCGTTGGGATGGCTGTGGCTTTCCTCTGTTTCGGTCCTAGCCTAGTTGTACATTTTTTTCCAAGAGATGTGACAAAGTTTTCCCAACTTTCCAGAGGCTGAGCCAACTTATCTCCTCCTTGGCTATACAGGTCTTTAGCTGCGGATGATATATTCTCTATGTTATTAGTGTCACACCTAATTCGTTTAAGATTTCTAGTTTCGTCCAGCACAATGATTTTACTAATTTCGAGTGATTGACTTGGACTTGCGTTGAGACTCAGCTCTTGTGGCATGTGATCACTGAATTCATTATTGCCAATCTTGAAAGTGGTAATTTTATTAAACAAGGTTAAAGTTGTGAAAGTAAAGTCTAGATGGGAAGATACTGTAGCCGAATGATACGTGGCTGCTGGTGGGTTATCCTCCTTAAAACGACCGTTTAGAGCTTGCATGTTTAGGTGCTCAAGTTCCCGGAGCAGGTACTTCGCACTTCTTGTAGGTTTGGTGGTCTCTATTGGGCCTTGCGTCGGAATTCCCCATGCGCCTGTTAGATCCTGCGTAGGGTCATCGTCCTGGGCATGCCCTAGGAGGTGCATATTGAAGTCTCCAGCCAAGATGATGCGATCTGTGACTTCCTCTTCCATTACTCTTTTTAGCTCCGTTGATAACTCCTTCGCTGCTTTTAGTTTTTGTTTTGGATGTACGTAAACATTTATTATTATTACTTCCTGTTTTTGCTGGTTAAACTTGAGCTTTACTTTTACGGCCTGGATGCAGCTTGGCGGTGTTAAGTGAATTTTTATAGGGAGGGTCTCTCCTATTTCTGTTATTGAGGCTAGGAGCAGTAAACCTCCCGAGCGACGGCCAAAGATAGATCCCTTGGTTGCCGGAATTGCATGAGAAGTATAACCTTGCAGTTCAAAGGACTTATCTTCCCAAGTCTCCTGGAGCAGTATTATATCAAAGGATTTCAGGTAATTTAGGATCTCATAGTCACTTGCTTTGGAAGCTAAGCCATTGATGTTCCAGACACATAAGGTGGTTCCTTCTCGCTCTGTTAGAGGTAGCTGAGTATCGGCCATCGATTGTCAATTTGTACGCGCTGATGTTATTAATCGCTGTATGCCCGTCCAGTTGTTATTTATTGGAGAATGTGTTGGGACGGATTGACCTTGAGTTGGCATCAGTGCAATTGTCAGGTTGCCCTCAGTCATTGTGCCTGGAGTTCTACTCCTTGCTCCTTTCAGAACTGAAGAAGTCTTCCGGCTTGGGCTGTTTACTTCGTTGCTTAGAAAAGGTGTTGGGTATAATGGTTTTGGGACTGGTATCAAGATTATCCCCCAGTTTTGAAATCTATTTCTTTCTTGTATGATTCTACCTGCTACCTCTGAGGTTTTCCATCTTGTTTTGGTTGCTTCAGAGCTTTGGCAGTTATTGTTTGGCAAAAAGTCTATTGACAGTAGATCAGAGGTTACAATATCTGCCAAAGTTGAGATGGAATGTAGGAGCCGCATCACGTTCCCTCTGGCTAGTATGTCCACACAGCCTCGCGATTTGTATTGAGGGGCGAATATTATAGTATTGGTTTCTTCTACTTGTAGTGTTTCCTGATTTTGAGGCTGTATGCCATTACTGTTGGTTGCTGTGTGGACAAGTGGTTCCTGATTATGGGGCTGTAAGCCAACGCTGTTAATTTCTGTGTGGGCAGAAGGCCCGGAGTGGGGAACATTGACAATATTTATTTCGCGATTAGGGTTGTTGTGAAGGAATATCGGTTGATCAGTTAAAGTCCAAGTTGTGTCATGCGTGCTGGAACTTTGCTCGAGGATTCTCCTCGTGGGTTGTGATTGCTCTTTGTAACTGTTCTGCGGGTCTGAGCCCGGCTTCAGCCTTGTGGTTTGTGCTCCTTCAATGAGTGCCCTACTAACTGGAGATGTTGTAAGTGGCGCTTGCTTTAGATTAGTGCTGTCAGGGTTGCTACCCTGAGTAAGAGCGCTTGGAATGGGATTACTGCCGGATAGTCTCCTGGTTGATTCGTAGTTGCCTTCCGGATTGTTGTTAACGCTTACTGAAGAAAGAGGGCCCCTTTGCTACTCCTGTGTAGTATTGAGTCTTGTGGACCGTTCCTTTGTACTGTCTACCATCGCTGAAGCTGAGGAATTTGAAGTTTCCTTACTTGTAAAGTTGGTTGTAGCTGAATTCAGCTGAAACTGGCTGACCGAGTGTTGAACCTGGACAATTGGTTTCTTGTACCTTCCTTTCCTTTTTTGCTTACGGCCAATTTTCGCTGGTAAAGTATGTTTATCAGATGATACTGTTTTGATGTTTTGCAAGGGTCGACCTCCTCCTGGTGAAAATTCACTATTTGATGATGTCGTCGCAATTAGTTGGGGGTCTGGTTTTGTATTGCCCTCCGTATGTTTTTCGTTACTCACAGTGGTCTGGGTTGTGGCTATTGGTTTCAGGACGGACAATAAGTTGCCTAGTATTGTCGGGAGCGTTAATAGTTTGTCCACTATTGGGGCACAAGAACATTCTTGTTGGAGTGGCTGTGTGTTGGAGGCCGCTTCTTGCCCTCTCCTTATTAGTCCGTTCAAATCGGCTAACTTCCGGTCAATCCCTGAGGTGAATTCGGCTAGAGTGTGAAGAACTGTAAGCTGAAGATCCAGTTTATGAGATTGATATTGTAGTGCCGCTGTTGAATATTGCGTGGTGCTTAATATTGATTCCCAGATTAAGTTTTTGTTTGTGTGACCAGTGTTACTTCTTTCTGAGCACACAGGTTTTGGAAGGTTGTTGGGATCATGACTATAAGAAGCGACTAATTCCTCCCACTCTTGGGAGGCTAAGAAGGACATATCGCCGTTGAAAGTGTGAAGATCTTCGTTGGAGGACAACTGGCCTTGCCCTGATGGTGATTTTTCAAAATGTTTGCCGGAGGCCGACGAGACCGCCGGGGACATTAAGTCTTCCAGGTAGGTGGTTGATGAAAATTGAAGGGGAGAGTTTTTTAGTTGTGATGCTTGTTCCTCCAGCTGTCTTTTTCACCGAAGAGAGTGAGAGAAGCAGCAAGGTTGCAGTCTCCCAGGGTACTATATTTTCACAAAAGGCAACCGCTGTTATCTGTTTTTCCGAATGGATATACAGACTGTAAAACTGGTAAACTCAAAACCGAAAAGTCCCGGAAAGGTTTTCCTTAATACACAACCTCTCTAGATGTTTGGATATCCATAGATATTGGAGAAGACGCCTCACTCACTAATAGTGACATGCTTCATCATAGGCGTCTTTCCACACCCAGGTAAGATGATACTACCTGGGCGGACTCAACCAAAGATATTATGGGAGTTCTTATATAAAGTTGACTGGTTATGCAGGGAACCAGATGGGTGATATTAAAAATACCTACAGGTGTACCCCCACTTTTTATGTTTTATTCTTGGGGTACCTGGGTATAAGATAACATTTTTAAAAAAGAATTGGGGTTCTTTGAAATTAATTTGTTCAAATATACCCTCCTCAAAATGCCAACATGTTTCGGCCCACAACGTGAGCCCTTACGGGTCTGGGGCCTTCTTCAGGGCTAGAATGTCTACTCCTAGGTTTCCCTGCTTGATGTTCCGCAATTTTATAATGCAAAAAAATGAGGCCTATTGCACTCACCTATGTTTCATATTATCCAGTAGTTTTTCTAAAGGAGAAGAAAACAAAAATATATGTGCGAGTGGTATGTAAAAAGTTCTCATGATTACAAATTATATTATCACCGTGACTTTATCCATGCACTTAAATAAAGTGTTTTGGTGAATAATGTCTACTCAGTCTTTGAACAACAAATGTGACTACCTCATAAATCTCTTTAAACCATGATCTTCTCTGTATTTTTGCTTACGTAATTCAACAGCTCAGGGCCCATGCTTGTATCTACCTAGTCAAACACGTGACCTCTAAATCTGTTTGTCTACCTCAAACGTGTGTTATTCTCCACATCATTTATATATACTCAAAGGTGGACCCAGTATAGGATCATATTCTATATATCCAGAACCTCTACCTTTAAGAGTTATTTCATGCACAACCCCCATCGTATTGTTATCAAAAGGCCTTTCTCACCTACTGAATGGTACTGTCTTGTACCATGCGGGTCGGTCGACCAAGGTGCCGTCTTTTAGTCACACACTGAAAAAGCTGGGCTGCTTCCAATGAAAGAACTTGGTGAGGCTTTAGGACGAGTCCCATCTCTTGGCTCTCTTGTTGAGGTGAAGTTTGAGTGTCCGTGCCGAGACAGGACTCCGCGTCATTAAAGGATGCTTGAAAATGCTTGGAATATGATCCAGATGTTATTACCCCTTGCTGGTGGGGTATTAAATTAGCTAACTCTGATGGGCCCTCAAGTGCTGCCCTAGGTGGTTGAGAAGGCAGAAAAGAGTTGTGAGCATTGTATAAACTAACCTGTGAGGTGTTTTGTAAGTTAGCTATACGCTCATTATTGTTATCCTTCTGAAGGGCAGCCTGGCAATCATGCTCCTTATTTGTACTTGATGCGTTTTGTTCTTCGCCTACTTGCATTGCTTCGTAATTTTGCCGGAAGAACAACTCTTCATCTCTGGTGTTCCCATTAGATTTGTCTTGAAGCCTATCGTTTGTGTGAATTAATGCAACGGTTAGCTTTGTTGTGGGTTGTAAAGTTTGGCCAGGGCTGCCTGCTAGTGAAGGTAGAAGAGGAGTTTGCAACCTTTTTATGGTGCCACTTTTTGAGAATATTGCGGTGCCGGGATCTTTCAGGAAGGAACATTTTGTGTATATCTTGGGCTGGAAAGAACAAATGTTTCTCCTTGATGATAGCCCTTCTATTCTGATTAAGTCCTGTTCTTCAGTGCTCGGCCTCGTGGCGGCTGCTGCATTGTTTTCTGTTGCAGTTACGGTTGAAAGATTATTGCCTTCCTTGCCTAAAAGGTCGCTGTTATCTTCGACACTAAGAGGGAATCTGTTGAGGGGGCTAAGGATCGTGTTGGCCATTGGTTTGGCTTTTGCCTCGTCAAGTTTTTCGCGTTTTGACTTGTAACTGTCTGGGCCAAGGTCAAATGGACTAGTGTCTCTAGGCCCGCTCTTACCCTCGTTCTTCCGTTTTGTCGCTTTAGGTTCTGGTCTTAGTTTTGTTGGGGCCTTTCTCACTCTGCCTGACCTCATGGTTCCCTGCCCACGGTTTTGACCAAACTTGCAACTACTTTAATTTGTCTATGTAGCCTCAGTCTTTCGCCTCGAGGTGTGCCTTTGACGATATTATACCTACTGGGGCTATTGTCCAAACTCCCAATAGCTTATTTGACTTGTTTGTCTGCAGCTTGTTCGTGGAAAGACCATAAGCAGCTGGAGGATTAGGGTTGTGGGGAGTCCGTATGCGAGCAGGGCCACGAGGCAGGGCCAGGCAGCCCGCTGACAGCCCACAACGAGGGCCAACAAACTGTCTCCCAGCAACTTTTCCAGTGAAGACTATGCTCGCTCAAACCTGCTTGCCTACCTCCCCCACGACTGGGGGCGGGACTGCTGGACTGCTGGGCTGCTCCATTCACTGTTAGCTGCAAGTTTGCACTGCTCACCTCTGTTTTCCCGCGCCTTGCAGTCTGGTAGTCTGAAGCCTGCAGTAATGACAGCTGAGGCTGAGGCTGTTGCAGTGACTGTGGTCTCTCAGGGCGCGAGGGAGGAACAAGGGATTAGTGCAGGATTGGTGCCACGGAGGGTTGAGGAGCAAACCACACCGCACTGCACTGCACCACCCCCACTCGCCGCCTGAAAAACCGCTGAGACAGCCGCAGGAACCGCGCAGGAGCCGGGGTGAGCACTTCAGCCTCCCGCTGCTCCTGCCTCTTGCCGCTGCTGGCGTACGGCTGCGGCTCTCTTGATCCGGCGGTGTGGCGGTTACCTCATGTGGTCTCCTCATATGGCGTGTATCCTCGTATGCCCTCGCCTCCTGCTGCTACCGCTTACCGCTTACTCCTCGCACGCTGCGGCGGTAAACTGCTCGACAAACTGGTGAGCTGGCGGACTGGCGAGCTGCAAAACCAGGAACGGAATCTGTCAGCCACAGACTGAGTTGAACCCAATGGGGATCCAGTGAAGCTTCTTGAGGTGGGGGTGATGTAGGTGCAGTGAGGTAGGTTGAGGATGAGTCTTGCTGCAACGTTTTGGATGACTTGGAGCCTGTTCAGGAGTTGTTTGGTGATTGCTGCATAGAGTGCATTCTGTAGTCAAGTCTGCTGGTTATCAGGGCCAATGTGACTGTTTTCCTAGCATCACCTGGTAGTATTTGAATTTGTTTTGCAGCTTCCTCAGGATGAGGAAACAGGAGGATGTAACCTGTTTACCTGGCCTGTCATGTCGAGGTTGTCGCCTAGGATGATTCCTAAGTTTCTGGCATGTTTGATAGGGGTTGGTGTGGAGCCAAGGTCTGCCAGTCACCAGGTGGATTCCCAAGCAGAGGTGTTCCTTCTGAAGATCACCACTTCAGTTTTGTCTGAGTTGAGCTTGAGGCAGTTGGATTTCATCCAGGTGGCTACCGTTGTCATGTAGGTGGCAAAGTTGCTTTTTTGTCGCAGGGGTCTTTTCTATCACGGAGAGTTTCAGTTGAGTGTTGTTTGCATAGGAAAGTATGTTGATGCCATGCGATCTGATGAGGTTGGCCAGTGGGGTCATGTAGATGTTGAACAAGGCTGGGCTGAGAGATGATCCTTGGGGGACTCCACAGATGAGGTTCTTTGCTTCTGACACGTAGGGTTACAAGCTGACTTTTTGTGTTCTTCCTGTGAGGAAGGAGCACATCCAATTGAGGGCAGGTCCTTGGATGCCTATTTCATGTAGTCTTCTGATCAGGCTGAAGTGGGAGACCATGACGGTCTAGGATCATCCTGATGTTGTCTGTTGTTGCGTTGAGGGCAGTCTTGGTTTTGTGATTGGGTCTGAAACCTGATTGTGTGGTGTCTAGCAGGTGGTGTGTGTCAAGGTAGTGGGCGAGTTGCTTGTTAATTGCTTTCTCCATGACCTTGGCTGGGTAGGGTATCAGGGAGATCGGGCGGTAGTTTGTTGGCTGGGTGGGGTCTTCCAAAGATTTCTTTAGGGAACATCGTTGTGGTGATGGAGGTGTTCACAATGCGGGTGAGTACTTCGCTGACTGGGAAGAAATAAATGTTCTAGATGTGGTGCGGGCAAGGGCCCGTCGGTGCCCCAGAGTGGATGGTTCACACGTTCTTCTATAGGCCAGAGGACCCCATCCCCACGGGTCTATTTATTTTTTAATGGGGAGGGGATATGGGGCCCTTCTTCCCGAGCCACTTAAGGGTTCAGGGGACCCATCTCCCCAGGCCATTTTTTGTTTTTTGGGGAGGAGTGTGGGGTAACCCTCCCCGACCACTTAAGTGCCTGAGAATCCCATCCCCTATGGCTTTCGCTGTTTTTTGGCGAGAGGAGCATGGGGCCCCCTCCCTGATCCATGTAAGGGACCCGAGTACCCCATCCCCTGGGCTGTAATATTTTTTTGAGGTGGAGGCCTGAAGCACACCTCCCCTAGCCATCCTTTGGTCATGGGGACCACATTCCCTGGGGCCCAATGGCAGCTGTTTTCTGGGGACCCCATCCTGTGAGACACTGCAATTCCCTGCCTGTAAGAGTGTGAGTAGGGAGAACTTAAACTTTCTGCCCACAATCTTGCAGGCAAGGAACACAGGTTTGCTACCACCTGGCAGAAGCAAAGAAAGCTGCTTCTGCCAGGCGAAGCTGGTGAAAGTTCCTGCTGCACTGTGAACAGTGCATGCAGGGGATCCGGCAGGGCCTGCGGAGGCCATGGGGCTCCCCCCTGGTTCCATGGCCACCAATTGCTCTGTGTGTCCCGGGTGGACACCAGGGCACCCACAGCAACTTGTACGTTGCGTTGGCCCTGGGGGATGGGGTCCCTGGGGCCTCTTGCTGGTCTGGGCATGGTGGCCACATACCTCCCTCCCTCTAAATTAAGTGATTGGCCCCCAGGGATGGGGTCCCCAGGGCCTTGTGATGGACCGTGGAGGGGGGTGTCCCAGAGAGGAAGCCCCCCCTAAAAATGTAATGCAGCCCTGGGTAATGGGGTCTCTAGGGCCAAATAATAGCTTGTCAAGTGGGGCCTCACACCCTCCTCTCCATACAAAAACATGATACATCCCTCTCCCCCAGAGGATTTTTTTTCAAAAAGTAAAAAAGAAAAGATAATTACAGCTGATCCACAGATTGTCTACAAATTTACTGTAAATTAAAAAAAATATATATGTTTTTGGCCTTGGTGGGGACTCTTGTACCCCTACAGCAAGCTTACGGGGGCAGGGTATTCCTACCCTGCCCCCTATATTTATTTTTACTTATTTTCAGGACTGGAGACTGAGTCCCTGAGTCCTGAAATGGGTGCCACCACATCTTTGTTGCTGTGGTAACAGCCAATCAGATCTTATCTCCAGATCTTCCAGCTTCACGGATTCTCCGCTGGGTGAAATATGCAAATATTTCAAACTTTAATTCCTTAAAACTACTGAACAGATCTACACAAAATCACAAAAAGCACACTTTCTGGACCAAGATCTAGCTTTCTGCCAAATTTTGGTGTCATTCTTTCAGCCCTTTTTGCAGTTTTGCAGTTCAATTTTCCCATGGAAATTTGCATGGGGAAAACATGTTTTGAGGCCCCCTTTTTCTTGGCCCTCACTTGAAGGATCACCCTGAAATTATCCAAGGATAAGCTGAGGTCGATAAACTTTTTTGGGGAAAGTTTTGTGAACATTTGACAAACTGCGGCAAAGTTATAAGAAAAACAAAAAATGCCTTTCCTGTGGCAATGTGACCCTTACTATAACTTCCCACGAGATTGGTTACAGGGATGTTATAGTTAGGCTCAGATTTCACTTGTAGAAAACCAGTGAAATTCAGCAGCTATAGTTACCTGAGCTCACTATAACTTACGCCCCCACAATGCACTGCTTATGACCTCGCATATTATATCACTCATGACATGGTCAGTGACATTACTGATGACATCATCCACAGAACCACTCACACACCCACTCACACCCCCATACAACCTCTAAAATTGCTCACTTACTCACCAACACAACCACTCACATACCCATTAACAGACCCATAGCAATACTCACATAACCACTCATTCCTCTATAGAGGAACTCACACACCCACTCACTCACTCATACAGCCACTCATACAACCAGTCACTCACCCATACAACCACTCACATAGCCATACACTCACCGATACACCTACTCATACACCCACTTATTTACCTACAGTCACTCACACACCCACTCACTCACCCATACAGCCTCTCAACACAGCCACTCACTCATGCACCCATACAAGCACCCACACACTCATTCACACACCCACACAACCACTTAAATACCCATTCACACATCAATACAAGCACTCACACATCCGCTCACTCATCCATACAGCCATTCACAAAGACAATCACTCAATACAGCCACTCACACACCAACTCACTTAACCAAACACCCACCCAAACAGCTACTCACTCACCCATACAGCCACTTACACACTAAGTCACTCACTCATACAGCCATTTAGACACCCACTCACTCACTCACCCATACAGTCACTACACACCCACTTACACCCCATAGAGCCCCTCACACTGCCACTTACTCACACATATAGCCACTGACACACCCACTCACTCCCCAACAGGGCCGGACTGGGAACCGAAACTGGCCCTGGCAAACTGCTCGGCCGGCCCCCGGGGGAGAAGGAGGGGGATGCGGCCGAGCTGTTTGCTATGGCCGGTTTCGGCCGATTTGGTTACAGGGGGCCGATATTGCAGGCCCCAGTAACAAAAACAGCCCCCAGGGGCCCAAAACCGGCCCCCAACCAGGGGGCCCACTGGGGAAACGCCCGGTGCCCGCTACGGCCAGTCCGGCCTTGCTCCCCAATACAGACACTCACACAGCATCTCACTCACCCACACTGCTACTCACACACCCACTTATACACCCATACAGCCACTTACACACCCATACACACAAGGATACAATCAGACAGCCACTCACATAATATATGTTAGAAGTAGTATCGCTCAATAGTAGTGCATCTAGTATACTAATTTAACTTTTGTAGTAGGTTAGTATATATGTTTAACACCCATAAACTCCTAAAAACACCCTCTAGACCCTCAATGGACCCTCTAGAGCCAAGGGGACTTCATGCCCCAACCAGCAGTGTTCCAGGAGGCACATTTCCAGAGTGCTGGAGAAAGGGGGCGTGGCTCCCAAAGTCCTCTCAGCAATCACGCTGTGTGTGACTTACTGGAGGTAACAGGAGGTCTTGTTGGCCCCCAAGGACCCTCTGGAGCCAAGGGGACTTCGTCCCCCAACCAGCAGTGCACCAGGAGGCGCATTTGCAGAGTGGTGGCAAAAGGGGATGTGGCCACCGAAGACCTCTCAGCAATCCTGCTGTGTGTGACTTACTGGAGGTAACAGGAGGGCTTGTTGGCCCCCAAGGACCCCCTGGAGCCAATGAGACTTCACCCCCCAACCAGCAGTGCACCAGGAAGCACGTTTGCAGAGTGGTGGAGAAAGGAGGCGTGGCCTCCGAAGACCTCTCAGCAATTTCACTGTGTGGGACTTACTGGAGGTAACAAGATGGCTTGTTGGCCCCCAAGGAGCCTCAGCAGCCATGGAGCCTTCATCCCCCAACAAAGTAGTGGATGAGGAGGCGCGTTTGCAGAATGGTGGATAAAGGGGGCGGGTCCTCCGGCACCTTGCCAGTCCTTTTTTTTATTATTAATATATTTATTGGGGGGCGTGTTGCCCCCTTCCTTGAGCCGATTCCGGCCCCATGGACCCCATCCCCAGAGTCCAGGCCTGTTTTGAATGGGGGAGCGGGGTGACATGGCCCCCCTCCCCTGGCCGATTTCGGCCCCGGGGCGCCATCCTCCAGGGCCTGTCCTTTTTAAAAATACATTTTTTAAACTTACAAGGAGGGGTCCCACCTCCTGGGCTGATTTCGGCCCCGGGGACCCGGTCCACAGGGGCCCGGCCTCTTATTTTTATTTTAAAAATAAATAAATAAGGGGAGGGGGTTGCGTGGCCCCACTCCTGGGCCTATTTCAGCCCCGGGGACCCCATCCCCTGGGGCACGGCCTCAATTGTGGGTGCCCTGGACCCACCTAGGGCATCTGCTCGTCACTGGTGGCGAACGTGGGGGAGCCTCAAGGCCCCTGCGGTGCCTGCCAGCTCTCTGCCTTTTACTTTTACACATGGAGAGCTGCTAACATGCAGCTCCCTGTGTGTAAAAGCATTGTGCTCCGCTTTCAGCAAGCGAGAGCCTTAATGCTCTCTCTTGCTGAAAGCGGAGTACAGTATGCTATGGCTTGACGGGAGCGGTAAAGCTCCCGCCAAGCCATAGCAAACAGCTATGTCCCGGGGATGGGCACCCCAGGACATAGCAGGAGCTGGCCCTGGGGGGGAGGGGTGGCGGTCTCCAGGGCCATCTATGGCTCAAGGAAGGGGGGCCGCATGGCACCCCTTCTTGCTTGAATTTTGCCCTGGGAGGTGGCAGTATTTACAGCTGCGGGGGCGCGCAGCCCCCCGCATTATTTAAATTTTAAGCCCCAGGGAGGTGGCACCACCCAGGGTTGTGGGGGAGTCCACACACCCCCACGTTGTGTAAAGTTAAAGCCCTGGGGAGATGGCAGTCCTCAGGGCTGGGGGGTCTAAAAGGCCCCCACCAATTATAATTAAATAAGCCCCGGGAGGTGGTGGTCCCGGGACAGCAGGGGAGGATAAAGAAACCCTGGGGAGGTGGTGGACCTGGGGCAGCAGTAAGCCCCGGGGGGCCCATGCGCCCCCTCCTTTATTATTTAGATGCCCCGGGACCTGGCTCACATGGGGGCCGATTAGAAACGAAGGGAGGAAGCCCGTGCTTTGTTTTCTTTTTAAATTTTGGGCTGGATTTGCAGATCCAGCATGACTCCCGCTGAAATTAAAAAATAAAAATGTTTTTTGGGCCTTGCGGGGTCCCCATGGGAACCCCCAAGAGGCCTAGGGGGTCAAGATGTTTTTACCCTGCCACCTTTTCTTTTTTTAAATTTTTTTTCTGTGACTCGGTTCAAGCCGCGTCACAAGATGGCTGCCAACATTTCCTGGTTTGAAGTGTTGGCAGCCAATCAGATCTCAGCATGAGATTGGAAGGGGACGAAGATCCCCCGCATCCCTACATATACAACTGGATTTTTTTTTAATATGTCTCTGCAACTACTGAACGGATTTACACCAAATCACAAAAAGGCACTTCCCTGAATCAACATCTACCTTCCTGCCAAATTTGGTGTAATTCCATTCAGCAGTTCGGGTTATAGCTGTGTCTAAAGTTCCTATGGAACTTAACATGGGGAAAATGCATTTTTAGAACCCCCCTTTTTCTCGGCCCCCACTTGACGGATCACCCTGAAAGTTTCAAGACAGCAGCTAAATTGAGCATCAAACTAGTTTTGAAACTTTTGCGAGGATCGTCAAATAAAACCTAAGTTATTGGCAAAACAAAAAATGATCTTCCGATGGAAACTACATCCTAACTATAACTACCTACTGGCGACTGCCGTAAGCAGTGCATGGCGGGGGCGCAAGTTATAGCTAACGCTGCTTATTATAACTGCTGAATTTCTGTGTTTTGTTTAGTTCAAAACATTAATGTTGTCACTGAGAAATTCACCTAGGTATAACAATATATATTATATATTCACTGGAAAAAACAAAGATTAAAGTAAGGTTATAGCTAGGTGTATTTCTCAGTGACAACAGTAACTTTTTGAACTAAACAAAACAAAGAAATTCAGCAGTTATAGTAAGCAGCGCTAGCTATAACTTGCGGCCCCGCCATGCACTGCTTATGACTTCACATATGACATCACTCATGACATGTTCTATGACATCATTTATGACATCACTGATGACATCTCAAATGACATAATTGATGACATTACTGATGATATCATCCAATGAGTGTGAATGTTTCCTTTATAGTTTACATAGCAGCGGGTAACTACCATTCTACTTTTCTATGTAATTTTGTACAGCTTAGGTCCAGCTAATGGATGTAAGTATCTACCAAACCCATTTGCACCCAATGCACTATTGTTGTGTAGAGGTATTGAAGGCGTTATAAATGTTTGCATTCAAAAGTAACTTTGTGTGCAAACTGACAGTTGACTAGTATTCATGCTGCTCCACACAACATTTTGGTTCTGCTGAAAAAGTTTCCAACAAGAGAAAGCTTCTACGTAGTAGATACTAACTTTTGTAAGGAGCCTTGAGTTATATGAGAGAATCTTGTTGCTTGATAATTTATACTTAACATAGAAGACTGTGTACACGAGGTACTAAGATATGTATGTGTTCTAGTTTTGCTAGAGAAGATGAGTTATCTGTAACGTTTTCGCCACAGTATGAAGGGTGCAGTTAGTATGCTCTTTAGCAGCTTCAGATTGTGATACTTGTTTAGCAAATAGTGACAACTGTTGCATAGAGTGTACACTGTTCTCAGTAGAGTTTTTTGAATACTCTGTGGTGTATTTATCATGAAAGTTTCACTGTCTTCAAACAGTTTGATACAG
Organism: Calotriton arnoldi; assembly: GCA_963921515.1. Taxonomy (NCBI): domain Eukaryota; kingdom Metazoa; phylum Chordata; class Amphibia; order Caudata; family Salamandridae; genus Calotriton; species Calotriton arnoldi. The sequence goes on along the minus strand of CAWUFW010001957.1, from coordinate 2,174,219 downwards.
AGTATACTCTTTCCATAGAGAAAAAATGTTTTCAGTAACCACTTTTCTGCAGATATCAATTGTATTTCTTAATATAGGTTCAGTGATTGTGATGGGTATAATACAGATTAAAGCTGCATGTAGTAGGCAACTTTGTTTTGAACTGGCATTACAAAACGCCCAGGGAGTAAAGAACAATATATGCATTACAATGACAGTGCAATGGTCCCATACAGTGATACAAAACAAACATCTCTCTGAAGTACAGCTAGAGTATGCCCAAACCACCCCTTTCAAACCATTTGCTCCATACTTTAACATACTTAGCCAGGCATCCATGTGCTTCCTAAACCGGCTTCTCCTGTTGGGCACACCAGTCCACCCCCTTTCTCCACTGTACCACCATGGGGGGCCTGGTAGATTTCCATTGTGCTGCGATGTCCCACTTGGCCAACAGAAGGGCTGTCCCCAGAAATGCCCAGTCAGCCCTGTTCCCCTCAACCCCTTCCAGCACCCCCAGCAATACCACCAACAGGGAGAGTTCCAGCTCTAGACCCACCACCCCAGACAGCTCACTGGTGTTCTCCTCCAGTACCTTTGTATGTGCTCACAAAGCCATGTCATATGAAAGAAATTGGCAGGTGCCTGAGAACACCAGAAACATGAGGGGCTGGGCAGAAAATTCACCCGGTATAGCCTGTCACGGGACAAGTAAGCACAGTGTAAGTAGTATGTCTGCACCAAGCACAGGCGTGACGACATGGTTAGTACCCTGGGGGCCATCACGGCGTCTCTCAAGTCTGCATGCCCCATCGGCCCAAGCAAACCGCCCCAACGCGCTGGTGAGGTGTCTGGTGCATTAATGATAAGTGTACGATAGATCTGGGAGACTCCCCATTTACCCAATGTCCCATCATGGTCTTGGCCTCCACTGGCTGAATTCTGGAATCTGCGTATCTGGGGGGACATGGACCCTAAGTGCATGTCGGAGTTGCAGATATTTATGAAACTGTGTCCCCGAGAGAGAGTAAGTACGCTGGAGATCCTGAAAAGAGGCCATGTGGAAGCCCTTCCAGATATCTCACAGAAGCGTGATACCTGTGGCATACCAACGTGCGAACCCTCCCAGAGATTCTATCTCCCTCAGCCACATGCCCTGCCATAATGGTGTGTGAGGCGTGAGTTTGGACCACCACCCCTTGTATTTGTGGGCTGCCCTCCACCCAACAAAGACCAGCCGAGTTACCTCAGGAAGTGTAGATGGAACTGTGGCCCGTAAAGCATTGAGAGAATCTTGGGGGAATTCCAGCCCGCTCAGCTCCAGCCTATAAGCCGGATTAGACCACCCTCCATTCATCCACTCATTGATCACCAGTAAGAGCGGCGCCAAATAATAGAGGTATAGATTGGATGCTCCTAAACCGCCTTCATAGGGGGCGCGCTGACAGGTCCTAAACACCAAGTGTGACAGTGAATTGTGCCATAAAAATGAAATTGTTCCCAACTCCATCTCCTGAAACCAGCGGCAGGGAATTGAGTGTGGAAAATTGGAGAGGAGATAAAGGAAACGTAGTAATGTGTGGTTGATTTTAATGTGATCTATGCTAACTGTAAAGTGTATGCTATAGGCTTAGTGTTGAATATAATGCTTGTTTTTAACACCTAAGTGAGTTGTATCTGTGGTGGCAGTAGTAATGGCTGTTATTCTCCTGAGCTATTTTGTAGTTACTGTCATGCCTCTAATGCCACAGTAACTTATAGAGCAATATGCGAGAAGCTGAAGTTTGGATGATGTAATCAGTGATGTCATTTGAGATGTCATGAATGATGTCACAGAACATGTCATGAGTGATGTCATATGTGAGTTCATAAGCAGTGCATGTTGGGGGCACAAGTTATAGCTAGCTCTGCTAGCTATAACTGGTGAATATATTTGTTTTTTTTTGTTCAAAACATCACTGACAAATTCACCTAACTATAACAATACTTTAACCTTTGATTTTTTGAGTGAATTTCTAAGGTTTAAAAAAAAAAAAACAGATTTTTTTTATCACACCTAACTATAACATTACTTTAACCTTTAGTTTTTTTAGTGAATTTCTAGGTTAAAAATAATAATTAATGTTTTTTAAGTGTATGTATGGTAGAATACCTGAATAATATATCCTGTGTGCAGACATTATTCTGAAAGGGAATTGCTTTCATATTGCAACTTAATAGGAAAGGGTGCACACTTTGCAAAATGTTTCTACAGAATGATATTTGAGTATAAAACAGAGTAATACAATATTTATGTTGCGATTGTCTATCTCCTTAGTTCTTCTAACTCTCATATTGAGACATTGTCCCAGCAAGTTCATTAATATTGTAATAGCATACTTTTCATAGCCTTTGTATGTGTTTTTTATATTAAAGTTGTAATTATAATATTGAATATTGTATAGTATTAAGTTTAATTATATAAAGAGTTGACTTGTGTTGTGGAGCTAGACAACTCTTCAGGGACTTCTACATATTTTGCTCCAGGAGATAGAGTTCCTTCGCAGGTAGTAACTGCAGTAGTAGACAATAACCCTGCTTACCTGAATAACGCATTATTTTTCTGCTTGTGTAAGCAGATCATTTTTTCATAAGAGACAAGCAGGTGTGCCCAGGAGAAGCTTGTCCAAGATCTTAATGTCCCCTAAACAGTAGTTTTTTTAAACAGTTTTTTCCGAAAATGTCTCCTTTCTGGTTTTAAGGAGATGTTGTTGGTGTTGTGTATGTTTTTATCCTACCCTATTAATAAAGTTTTAAAATACAAAAAAATATTTTAAATGTTAGAAAACACATTTTGTTTTTACAAAAACAGGTCTTTTCAGAGCTACCCTATAGTTTCATGATCTATTGTTATGTTCCATATAGGTACCCTAATATAGGCCCGGGTAACATCATACCCTTTCACCTACATCACCTCCCCTACATTACACACTAACGAGCCTTTTAAGGATTGAACGCCTTTTATGGACTGAACCTTTTACCTAGTTTTAGGCCTGGGTGCAGAAGGAGGGTTTTTCCCGAACAATAGTGTTCTATGACTTCATCTTTAGACTGACACTGCATGAATAAAATATTCATGAGGCTACTTGGAAACCAGGCAGGGGCTATACTCCACCTTCCTAATACCTACGCACAAGGTTCATCCCATACGTCATCCTCATACCCAACAATGGCTAACACAAGAGCAAGGGACAAAGGGACTCTATATACTTTTCTATATAAATACAGCACCTCTTGCTATCAGTCGTTAGAGGGAACCGAGACTTCCAGGCCGACACACTGACCAGAGATGCTGAGGCTCCTGGATGCAGACGCTCCAGCTGACAGTGGTCTGAACATCCCTTGCGAGGTGTCCAACTCGAGACCAAGAAGGGCTCCTACATTCTCACACTTCAGGTAATGGGGTTCGACTAATTCCTAGAGGGATTCTTGGCTTCACACCTACTCACATGCTAGGTACACTTAGGTACATCTAGATAGGCATCGTAGGAGTACGCACTCTCTTTTATCAATGCATTTTATATTCATGTATTTATTGATGCGTAGTGCAAGATGATAGAACTGTACTATCCATTTATATTCATAGTACTGCTAATCATATATCTCTGCTACTGTCTAATGGTTGTTTCAGCTCATATACTTTACACGAGAATAACAACTGTTCAATAAATCCTTATTGAAACGCCCAGACTGTTTATTCTGTGTACCTCTGAGATAAACTAAATGAGCAAGAGTGACTGAGCAAAAAGTAGTACATTATTTCCACGATCTTGAGGGATCAGGGTTGTCATGTTCTGAGGTTGCCAGAAACGAATCTCTCCCTGATAAGAGGAGACACTAGTGGCACTGTGAGCTAGCTAATGGAAACAGGCTATCATTCTCGGTGGGGGTGCTCAGAATCAGTCTGCCACCAAGCCCACAGTTTATGTTATCCAAACGCGCAGGTCCTGCATGGGTACTATAGGAACTACACGACATAGCGCCACCAACGATGGTTGGGCTCTTATTTAACAGTAGAATCTGAGTAGTTCAGTCGTGCTATTCTCAGAGACCCCTACTCACAAAACGCCAGAGACATCTGGAGTGGGTGGGAACAAACTCCGCCACAGCGGAGTAGGCAAGAAATCCTATTTATTGGCTGTTGGTTAATCAAGCTTGTAGGACATTTTGTTCCTAAAAATTGTGCATAAACACCTTATCATAGTTTCCTTGAAACATTAGTCTGTGTTCTATACACAATGACTACTACCCTGGTCTTAGACCCGCTACAGCAAGCACTCCCCCTCACAGACGAGGAGGAAGATGCGAATGCAATACATATTGCACAAAAATTCAGACGTACTATCACCCTGAAACTAATGGAATATGGTTTAGCACCTAGGGGTGGCTTAGTAGCCTTCGTGATTGAGGCACACGAATCAAACAAAACAGAGATTTTGTATTCGTGGGTTACATTCCCAGCAGCAAATGCAGTAACACAGACATTTCACTACTATATAGAAAGAGATGCACCACAGGAATACGGTCCTTGCGAGGACATAGAAGTTCCACTCACGTACCAGAAACACCTATACTGGTTTAAAGCCGCCCTACCCCATATAAGACACAGAGTAAGATTAGGTCCACTCGGAGGAGAGGTGCAACTTGGCCGATATTAGCGGCATACACACCACATCCTGACATTGAAACAATGCCGCAGCCAGACTTACTCTTACAACACAAGGATTTAATCAAAATCTCAGAAACCTGACACAGTATGTCATGAGGACTTTCACAGTCCAACCAACATCAGTTGCAATAAATGGAACTCAAATTCAGGGTACAGCAACTAAAATTACACCACAAACATTACACGCAGTAATGGGCAAGATGCCCATGAAACGTGAACAAATGCCATTCTGGGTAGCTCAGAAAATAACTCAGCTCGAGGCAGTATTCCCAAATACTACCCCGTTTGAAAAACACAGAATGATAACCATCTGCTTGCCCATGGGGATAACACCACAAGTAGAGGACTGCACCTCTTGGGGTACAGTCTTTGCTGCCATATATACCAAAACACATGGTATTCCTTCATTAGCAGTAGTACCAGACGTATTAAGAGAAATACAAAATGAGTACGGAGCAGAACCTGCCCTAAACTTAGGGATGAAGTTATTAGATAACTATGACCAGGTATCAGCCATAATACTAGCTAATATTAAAGGGGAAGCAGCTTCAGTGGAAATCCGCCAAAGCCTAAGGGAGTTCAGTCCGTTGGATCAACAACACGAACTGCCCAAAATAATTGAAACTGCATATTCAGAATTAGTCAGAGACAGTTTGGGTGGGAAAGCATTAAAACCACATCTGATGGGCGGTCCTGAAAAGGACACTACAAAGCAGACACCTGCTTCTTCTAAAAAGAAGTGGGATAGTAAAAAACAACAAAACTTTAAAAACAGATCTCAATCCCGGGGCAGATCTTCTCCACAGGAGCCCTCTGAAAAGAGGTATAACCTCAGGAATAGGGATAATAATAGGAAACCTGACAGGTATCAGGATACTGATACACGTTCCTCTCGTTCCTTTCAGGGCTCGACGAAAAACTCCGAGAGAGAAGGACGGTCAGAACACAAGGAGGAGCGTACAAAGTCCAGAGACAAGCAGCACGCTCAAGACTATACTTCCAAAAAAGAAGACAAACCAAAATCAAAACCACAGTTTAAGAAAAAGAAAGTTGCAGGCATAAAGATCAGACATGCCCAGAATTCTGAGGACGCAGCTTCTGAACGGGGAATGGGCTCTGACGATGCTAGACAGTGCGGCAGAAGTAACAATAGCTCGCCAGAACCGGATTGAATTTCTGGTGACAGCGGACTTGAATGATTACATCACGGTGGAAACACCAGACACCAGGGTGAGCGTCCCACATAAGTTACACGAAATAACACTCCAAATGGAGGGGGACAAGCCCAGGAAAGTCAAAGGTCTCTTGGGAAAATCTGTCATCCGGTTATGACATCCTATTAGCAGAACAAGATTGGCCGCCAACATTCGTTATGGAGTGCCCCAGGGGAGAAACTGTAATTTTTCCATCATTCTCCGACCTCGTTCCCATACATCTTAAACATGCTTATGCACAGGAGTGGGCGGTTGCCCTAGCTCCAGCACTATACAAAAATCATGCCGGTTGGGATGAGAATTCAACCCACCACGTGATCCCGTTAAAAGTTTCACCAAATGCTCAGAGGCAATACCCAATAAAGCAAGAAGCCAAAAAACTGGTCAGGGAGATCTTAGATCAACTTGAATACCAATGGGTGATTGAAACATGCACCTCACCAATGAACAATTCTTTGTGTCCAGTATCAAAACCGGATAACACATATTGTCTAGTTTTAGATTACAGACATTTAAACTCATGCACAAAGACATTCGCTGTCCAAAACGCACACAGCGCCGCATTAATGAATAACATTGTGCGGAAAAAATACAAAACTACACTTGATATCTCAAATGGATTTTTCTGCCAAAATATAGCGCCTGAAAGCAGGTATTTGACCGCATTCTCAGCGTTGGGGTCCCAGAGGCAATTTTGTCGCCTCCCCCAGGGGTGTAAGAGCAGCCCAGGGGTATTCTCAGCAAGAGTAACAGAGTTACTCCAAAATTTTGATGAAGAAGCATTGTCCTATGTGGATGATATTTATCTGACAGACGATGACTTAAAAAGCACTTGACCAGGGTGAGCACCATTATAATGTGATTCTCCTCTGAGGGCTACAAATTTAATTTAAAAAAATCAAAATAGCCCACCTCAATGTCCTATTTTTAGGATACGAGCTTTCATGTGAAGGGAAAAGCCTGGCAGCTAACTTTTTAGAAAAGTGTGCGCTGCTCCAGCCTCCAAAATCATTAAAAAATCTACAATCAATACTGGGATTCCTACATTTCGGCAGAACATACATTTTAGATTACGCAGAAAGAGTAAAACCTTTCTACGACTTAATAGAACCTGACTTTTCAGTCAAACATTGGACACAGGAACATTCAAATATCCTACGTTCATTACAAGAAGACATGATTGCTTCCAAACACTTACAGACACGCGTAAACATACGCAACTTGGTGATCCGTGTAATAGCGGGTAAATGCGGGTACACTTACTTAACCTTCAATGAAGGCGAAACCGTACCAATCGCATACAAAGAACACCTGTACACAAACGCAGAAATGCGTTTCACTTCAACAGAAAAAATCCTGACAGCAGTTCAGACCGTTGTAGCAAGAGAAAGAGCACTGGCTCAGGGGAAACACATAATTGTCGTAACCCCAGTACCAGCTTTAGAAGCTGTTACAAAGGCTAGCATTCCAAATGCAAAAGCTTTACATCCGAGATGGATACAATGGGCTAATTCTCTTACTGCAACGGACGTTGAATACAGATTTGACCCAAGTCTAAAACACAAGCATTTCTGCAATACGAACAAGAATATCCTCTACCTAATGAAATATTGCCTCTCGATCAGTATGAATATATTATTTACACTGACGGATCTGCTCAACCGGCCATAGGGAGTAAGCAACAATACAGCCCAGCATGTGCTATCTTTAAAGGTCGCATGCGGGATGGAAAGTTCCATCCAAGCTGCAAAACAACGCAATCTCTAGGAGACTGCACGGCTCAGTTGGCAGAATTAAAAGCACTAATACTTGCACTTGTAAATACGGATCATAAATTCCCCACACTAATTGTGTGTGATTCCTTTTACTGTGTGCAGTCATACAATGAGTATTTACATCATTGGGAACTAAACGGGATTAAAGATGCAAAAGGTGGCACAATTAAGCATAAAATGCTATGGGAACAGGTAGTGGAGTTGAAAGACGACATACCAAGGGCTCGCGTGATACACAGGGCTTAGGGACTGTTTGGGGCTACCTTCTACAACTTTGGGGCTCTTACTTTACCTTTGTTCCTCCCTGGGGACTTTCCATCTCCCCCAGGCTTCCGCCCCGTTCCGCTGCGGCAGTGTGCCGTTTGAGCGGAGGGCGTGTTTTGGGAACAGCTGGTCGGGCTCGCACTTTCGGCATTTCCGGGTTTTCATCCATTTAAACACATGCCGAAGGCGCGCCTAAGGCAAGCCGTCTGCGCCCGTCAGCGCCTGGCCGTCGCCAGACGCCAGACACGATGATAGTTTCACCAGAGGTACGGTTACCTACTCAATGGCGGATTTTTTTGCTATTCGGAAGGGTTTGAGCCCTTGCAGGTATCCTCCATGTATTTCTCTGGAGGGACCGTTTTGCTGTATACACTGTGGTTTTAATTCCTGGACGTCCTCTATACCCCCCTGTGTCCTTCCTAGCATCAGCCCTAAGATTAAACTTCTTAGTTTAAATTGTCGCTCCTTAGTCAAACATTTCGCAGATGTTCACGACTTATTACAGGATGAAGCCCGGGATGTTCTCTTTTTAACCGAGACATGGCTGGCTGATGATAGCGTAGCCGAACCAGGTTTGGCGCTCCCCCCGGGTTTTAGTATTAAGACGCTCAATAGAGAGTCTAGAGGGGGTGGTATTGTTGTTATTTTCAAATCATCTTACCCCTGTAACTTCGTTGAGGAGTCCCTAGCTGGGTGCGAAGCCGCGCGCTTTGGGATCTCATTTAACGCCAGTTACACCTTGTCGGGCCTATTGATCTTCCGCCCGCTAGGGCCCTCCAAAGAGTTTAGAGCTACACTTGTCGATGTTGTGAGCCCCTTAGCCTTGAGAGCGGCCAATTTTAGTATCATTGGGGATTTGAATTTGCATCTGGACAATTCTCAGGATGCTTACATGGGCAACTTTTTGGCCGATCTGGTGGCATGTCAGCTATTTCAATTGGTGCAGGGTCCTACACACTCTGCGGGCCATCTATTGGACCCAGTTTTTTCTAACCTTGCTCTCCTGACTGTCCACCCCCCTCCCCGATGTGCTGGTCTGATCACTACCTTATAACGATGACACTCTCCAGGGTTGTGCCCACGAGAAGGGTGTCTCAGAAGCTCTCACTCAGGCGACCCTGGCATAATCTTAACATCGCTCAATTTCATGGCCTTCTCTCCACTACTATGCCCTGCATTCTGGATGACTCAGAATCCGCCGATAAATCCCTGTCGGACTGGATCCTTGGCACTCTGGACTCTCTCATTCCTGTAAAGTGGTCTAAAAGCCGCAGTACCAAATCAAGTCCCTGGTACAATGCTAAGCTCACCTCCCTGCGTAAAGAGTGCAAAAGGCTGCAGAGAGCATGGAGAAGGGACTACGACCCTAACCTGAAGAGGCCCTATCAGTTAGCGATCAAGAAATATCATAGGTCTATCCAGTCGGAACGGGCTACCTACTATGCGGAGGAGATCAAGAGCAGTGCTAATCCATCTAAAAGTATATTTCGATACTGAAAGAGCTTAAATCATCTACGGCCCTTAATGCAACCCTGATATCGTCAGATGAGCAATGTGACGCTCTAGCCTCCTTTTTTGTAGAGAAGGTGGATAAAATCTATAAATCCTTCCCCCAGGATGCTCTAGGTTCTGACCCCGTGCCTCGACTTCTCACTCAGTGCACTCTGACCGCTTTCCCTCCTATTTCCCAAGAGGAGCTGTCCGTGCTATGCAGCAAAGTCAAGTCTGGCTCTCCGACAGACCCTCTCAAGCCGGCCTAGTTTATGAAACTCCTACCTGTGCTCATTTCTCCTCTGAGCCAGGTGATCAATCTATCTTTCTCTACGGCTGTTGTCCCCAGCGCCTGGAAACATGCCAGGGTGGTTCCCCTGCTAAAAAACCCCAATCTCGATGCTGCCAAACCAGAGAGTTTTCGCCCTATCTCCCTCCTGCCTTGGGTCTCCAAGATCTCCGAGGCCTACGTCAATTCCATCTTGACGGAGTATCTGGAGGAAAATAATATTCTGGACCCCTCTCAGAATGGCTTTCATCCTGGTCACAGCACGGAATCTGCTCTTCTTGCTGTGGCCGAACATCTGAGATGGGCCCTGGACGAGGGTCGTACCTCGGCACTGATCTTATTAGATCTTAGTGCCGCATTCGACACGGTCTCCCACCAGATCCTGCTGAAGCGGTTGGAGGAGGTGGGCATTGTGGGCTCTGCCTTGGACTGGTTTGCTTCCTTTATTTCTGGGAGGACCTTCTAGGTAGCCGCCCCCCCTTTTGTCTCTAGAGTTCATACCACCAAACAGGGGGTGCCACAGGGCTCGGCTTTGAGCCCTACCCTCTTTAACTTATATGTTCAGCCACTGGCAATGGTGGGTAAGAACAGACGGCTTACGGCAGTATCTTATGCAGACGATACACAGTTGGTAGTCACACTCTCCGATGACATCACTCGGGACGCTTGTAAGTTCCGGAGTGATCTTGAGGCCATTGCGGAGTGGATGACTGCCAACTGTCTCCAGCTCAACGCCAGCAAGTCTGAGGTACTGCTGGTAGGGAAATACTCTGAGTTGTGGAGTGAGCATTGGTGGGCTGCCGCGTTGGGGCTGGCTCCTGCCCCTAAACAGGTGGTAAAGAACCTGGGTGTCTGGGTCAACACCACCCTTAGTTTTCGGACCCAAACCAAGAAGGTGGCAGGGACCTGCTTTGGGCTATTGCGGGGGCTCAAACCATTGCTGGGGTTTTTCGACCCCCCTATCAGGCAGGTTATCGTTCAGGCTTCGATTCTGTCAAGACTGGACTATGCCAGTTCACTCTATCTGGGGTCTAACAAGTCTGAAATCATCAGACTGCAAAGGGTCCAGAATGCAGCGGCTGGAACCCTCCTTGGCCTGCCTAGGATGTGTTCCACATCTAGTGCTATTCATCGGCTCCACTGGCTGCCTGTGGCCAAACGTTTAGAGTTCAAGGCCCTTTGCATTACATTTAAAATTCTGAATTTTTCATCCCCAGGTATTCTGGCCAATCTGCATACATTTTACACCCCTCCCCATCAGCTTCGATCAATGGGGCAGCATCTGGCAGTTGTCCCTCGGGTGAGGAGGGTCCGTGCTGGAGGGCGCTCTTTTCGTGCTCTGGCTTCGAAACTCTGGAATGCGCTCCCCACTTCTATCCGCAGCCTAAAGACCTATTTGGCATTTCGTAAAGCTGTCAAGACGTTCCTCTTCCCTCCGTTGTAGGTCGTCTCCCCGCTAGTAGCTGTGCAGTTCTCTGCCTTCAGCGCCAGGACGCCCCTTTGCCGGGGCAGCTGCACGCTCTACAAGTCTGTATAACATAACATAACATAAAACACTGAGTCATCAACGTGATGGCGTTCACGTTGAAGGGAATTCATTGGCTGATGAAGCCGCAAAGGGGGCTGTGCGAACGGCTTCCGTAGCTGCAATCACTCATTCAAAAACGAGGATAGACGGTGAGATTATGGTGGCTGTTATTGCCTCAAGCAAGATCAGCGGTGCAGTACCAAAGAAATTTCCACTCAAGTACTCCTACATGTTAGATGCAAACAACATTCCATTTGCTCAGATTCCTGGAGTGGGGGAAAGAGTAATACCAAATATGGATCGTAGGCAAGGTTTAATACTAGCAGCACACAAGGGTTTGGGCTCTGCACATACAGGCGTTACAGCGACTAGTTCATTGTTGAAACAGCGCTATTGGTGGCCCGGTCTAACAAAGCAAACTAAAGACTATGTCGTGAAATGCGACATCTGTCAACAGATGAAAGGCTCCACCAGGACACGCCCGGCACAGACACCACTACTAATATCGGACAAACCTCTCGCATGCGTGTATCTGGACCACTGCGGCCCCTTACAATCTGATGGGGCTTACAAGTATATCATGGTTGTAGTGGATTCTTGTTCAAGATTCCTATGGATTTGGCCTCAGCGCTCGGCTGACGCTCGAACTGTTATAAAAGATTTGCGAGTCTTTATCGGGACATACACAGTTGGCACGTTACATTCTGACCGTGGCACGGCGTTTAGCTCTCGGGCTTACAAAGAGGCCATGAAAAGTATGGGCGTTGCACTGCGGTACTCCTCTACGTACCATCCTGAGGGAAATTCGGTTGTGGAGAGGAAAAACCGTGACTTAAAGCAATCTTTAACAGCTAGGGTACTAGGCAAGGGCGGTAGTTGGGTCAGTCACCTTTATGGGGTACAAAGAGCACTTAATAACCAGCCAAGAAACTCTCTAGGGGGTGTCACTCCATATGAGGTCCTATTTGGGAGAAGAATGTGGGTAGCTGATCTTGAGTATGAAGGCGCAGTGGCGGATGAGAAACCATTTGATATCCATGATCGTTTGGCTGTTTTACAGGACTTTAATTAATCCAGGACACAACAAAGCAACGTTGTCCAGAAACAGACCGCCACTGGGGAAGTCAAGGCAAACACGGCAAGACCTGTCTGGATCCCAAAAATCAGGGATTTGGTCAGAGAGAAAATAGCGGACAAAAAAGAATTTGGACCATCATACAGAAAGCCTGTACCTGTCCTAGCAATTCAAGGAACACAAACTGTTCTTTTGCCGCCTCTTGCCGGGAAAAAGGAGAAAAGATTTGTCTCGATCAACTTAATCAAACCACACTATGTGGCCGATACTGAACAGTAGGCCTCGTGGACTCCTCAGTAGCAGACGCCCTCCTCTGGCTACAATCCAAGAAGTTCAAACAGAAAGACTCATCACGTTTGAAGAGCCTCCTGTATGGAATGAAGGACTAAGCAACAATGCTATGGAACTCGTTCCCCTTGAACCCAAAGTTCAACTACAAAATTAAACTCAAAACAACACTCAAATTGCAATCAGACCAAATACAGACGTATACGTCAACATGCCTCGACGAGAGCAAAATGCGATTTCAACAAATCCCGATGCAATTCCTACAATTGATCGAACTGCTTCTGGCTACTTCATGAACTTTGATACCTTTTCTTTAGATCCAAGTGAACCGGAAACTAAGCCAGCCCAAAAATCATGTAAACAGCAAGCTAAAGACTTTCTGAACTTTCTTAAAAAGACTTACCTGGTATCACCTTGGTTAGAACTTTGGGTAATTACTGGGATTCTATTTTTTCTTTTCTGGCTAGGCTTAGTGATAACTTTTAGCATGCTTATTAATGGACGATATCTTCAGCAGAGCTCTACAGCCCCGAAAGTTAATTTGATTTTAAAACCACATCAATATTCTCATCGTGAACAGAGAGACTTGTTATCAGTGAACATCACAGCGGTTCCTATACCGGATGGTATAGTTTGGGGCAAGGTTGATTTCGAAATATTCGGTCCGACTGAACTTTTAAAAATCCCTCATTTATTTCAAATTTCATTAAGTGATATCATTACCTCCAGTACATTTTCTGATGATTGGGACACTGAAACTGTTAATAACATGTTGTCTGATTTAGAAAAAACTGCTGCATTTCCGAACACTGAAATGTTAGAAAGTAATTCAGACTATGACACTTTGTACTGTTACCAACATTATGGTCATCATTTCCTGCACAAATCTATTTTGCCTAGAAATGTGTTTGAGTACCATCAGTGGGAACATTGCCCTACACCACCAAAGGGTAGTTCGCAGACATTTGCACAGAAAGTTTCATATTTTTCAGGTTTTAACACCACTGACCCAACCTCATATTATTATAAGGTTACACCAACATCAGCACTGAAAATTATGTTGACAAACACCAAACAGATTTACTGTGCTTTCTTTATTGCCCAACTGTCTGAACAGGGTTTTGACCTATGGAAGGACACAATAGACTTAAAATCGGTCTGAGGTTCTAGGGACTGGCAAGTCCAGGGAACAGAAGTGCTATTTCGAGCATGCCTTATTCCACAGCAGATAATATTTCTAAACGAAACTGTGCAACAGACATCCTCTCTTGGATTAGCCAAGGTAAAGGACCTGAACACACCTCGATTTCCAACACCATCACAGATGGGAGGGTGGCAAAATTCGACTTCACAGGAAGGGGCAACAGTAGATGACATTGTAAAGTACAATAGATCAGACCCAAATTGGGGAAAATGGGTGGTTTGGCCCTTAGACACAAACATATGTCATAAACGATTCTTGGGTATTACCGAAGGGTACAGTATCCACAGGCCAGACCCACGTTATGTACAAAGAGAACATCCAGGGGTAGTGACATCCTACAGTGTTGGGAAGTTGTGCCTTGATTGGCTAGAGACCTCAACACTAACAGAAGTGAAACAACACTTAAGCTTACTCTCACAAGACATGGATCTTCGGGATTTTTTACAAGGTACCAGGAAACAACGTCAGAAACATTTCATATATGCTGGCTTCTATGCTGCCTATAATGAAGAGTGGAAAATATCACAACAAGAGGCCGCAGAGAGTGTACGGGAATTAGACCGTATTAACTTAGAAAAATCATTGGCTGTGGTGGACAATGGGTTAGCAACTTTGTCCTCCAGAATATATTCTTTGGGCAACATTGTGTCTTCTGCGATAGATATCCTAGAACAAGATTTGGCCATACTACAACACGGGCAATCTCAATTACGTTCTATCATGTTATTGAGCTGGACGCTGCAATCTTTGCGCGCAGGCTTTGTGCCTTGGAGTTTTATAAACAGTAAGTCTCTGTTTTCTGAATATAATCTAACAGCTAAACAGGTTGAAATGGCACAAAAGGGAGATAAATATACAATGTTGCATATTGAAAAACTGGACCGACTACCATTTACAGTAGCGGAAGGTCCGTCTACTGAATGGCTGATCCATGGCCACATAACTCTACCGGTCACCACTTTTCAGTTTCAATATTGCCTTGAACAACGGCAGGCGGGCAAATATGAAAAAATGGGCAAGGAGTACATTAGGGAATCCTGGGATTTACCGTATAGATTTCGATGCCGGAGTGGGGATCGAGAAGTGTTTCTAAGTGGTACTAACTGCAAGAACGCTTTGAGCGGTTCTCTCATGTGCCGGGACATTACATTGCACGGAGCATGTAATGGTTCGATAGCAAACTTGTCCTGCCACATGAAAAGGACTCCAGCTGCCGTGATTAAGCCGGTATTCGAGCTGCTCTCAAACAGGAGTTACTTGATGCTGAACGATCAAGGTTGCTGTGGTATGCTTCCGGGCATTGCCTATCTGGTCACTGGGAACTCCAGGGTTACTTGCTGTATGCAAGTATTGTTTCCCCCAACAAGTACAGTCAGGGAGGTGCCGTTATGGCCTTCGTTGAATGTTTCCTTTGTACAAGTTGATACTTTGAGCAGACTGAAAGCCATGCTTTTACAGCAGACCGTACCCTTAACCTCCGCTCGAGAGACCTTTGATCTTCAAATCGCAAGGACCTCGAGTGAGATACAGGCACTTATACGTACAAACTGCTCCATTCATTTAGCAGAAATGGTGGGTCGTATCTTTAATATGTTTGATACAAGTGGTATTGTACACCTATTTAAGACCATAGGGTCAGGACTTCTTAGCACCTTTCAGACAACCCTCGGAGTTATCCCGAACTTTATACACTCCGTATTTGGAAGCATTTTCGGAGGTCTACCTCTGATCCTGCTATCAATAGCGGGAGTCCTGATTGTCATTTACCTACTACGCAATGGACGGCCCAATTACCAACGAGATGGCAAAAGCGCTCCTGGAGCGGAAATACCGTGAACGCATGGTACAACATCTGGGCACACCTCGCCCAAGGGAACTAAGCGCCTCTTGGTTCCTATCGTTTAGACCAGTCTGGATGGACTGCATCTTACCTGTTCTTCGATGCCTGTTTTGCGGTGAAGAATGCGTGTTGGAGCTCTGTCTGACACTTGCAACGGACACGCCTGCGGACTTGAATACCCGGCTGGAACCCTTGAGGGCCCACGCTCGGCAATGTCCCCAGCGTATTCCCATCTTGATGGCTGCATTCCTCGAGAATCCGCAGGTGCCTTTTTGCAACTGGGGTAAGCTTTAGCTCCACCACTAGCACCGAGGTATCGACGACAGCATTGGCTGCCTCTACACCAGCTATTGGCAGTACTGAATATCATCTGTGCTCCATTGACGTGCTCTGCGAGGTGTTACAAGGACCGTCCCCTGCAGCAGCAAGCAGCGATGATGTTGCGTCTCCCAGCCAGGACATTTAATCTGTAATTGGCTCATCGTGTGCTGGGAAAGAATTCGGATTTTTCACTTTTTCTAAAATTAACTAAATTTGGAATACTCCCTAAAAATTGACACTTTCACGCTGGAAAAGCATGGCCTTTCGACGCTTGTGGACATTCAACTTATATAAACAAACTCAATTAGGACTGTGGCTTAAGTGACAATTCCAAACAACTAATTTTTGTAGCAAGAATTTAAATTTTTACCTTTTTTAACTGTTTTTAATATGATTTTAAAACAGGATTTTAACGAAGCTCATTGAAAAATGTTCTATACACTAGTATCTACTAAAGAGAATAGTCCACTAGCATTTTTATCATTGTTGACTGTTCGGAAGAGGATTGGGTGTTATGTTCCATATAGGTACCCTAATATAGGCCCGGGTAACATCATACCCTTTCACCTACATCACCTCCCCTACATTACACACTAACAAGCCCTTTATGGATTGAACGCCTTTTATGGACTGAACCTTTTACCTAGTTTTAGGCCTGGGTGCAGAAGGAGGGTTTTTCCCGAACAATAGTGTTCTATGACTTCATCTTTAGACTGGCATTGCATGAATAAAATATTCATGAGGCTACTTGGAAACCAGGCAGGGGCTATACACCACCTTCCTAATATCTATGCACAAGGTTCATCCCATACGTCATCCTCATACCCAACAATGGCTAACACAAGAGCAAGGGACAAAGGGACTCTATATACCTTTCTATATAAATACAGCACCTCTTGCTATCAGTAGTTAGAGGGAACCGAGACTTCCAGGCTGACACACTGACCAGCGACGCTGAGGCTCCTGCATGCAGACGCTCCAGCTGACAGTGGTCTGAAAATCCCTTGCGGAGTGTCCAACTCGAGACCAAGAAGGGCTCCTACATTCTCACACTTCAGGTAATGGGGTTCGACTAATTCCTAGAGGGATTCTTGGCTTCACACCTACTCACATGCTAGGTACACTTAGGTACATCTAGATAGGCATCGTAGGAGTACGCACTCTCTTTTATCAATGCATTTTATATTCATGTATTTATTCATGCGTAGTGCAAGATGATAGAACTGTACTATCCATTTATATTCATAGTACTGCTAATCATATATCTCTGCTACTGTCTAATGGTTGTTTCAGCTCATATACTTTACACGAGAATAACAACTGTTCAATAAATCCTTATTGAAACGCCCAGACTGTTTATTCTGTGTACCTCTGAGATAAACTAAATGAGCATGAGTGACTGAGCAAAAAGTAGTACATTGTTTCCACGATCTTGAGGGATCAGGGTTGTCATGTTCTGAGGTTGCCAGAAACTAATCTCTCCCCGATAAGAGGAGACACTAGTGGCACTGTGAGCTAGCTAATGCAAACAGGCTAACATTCTCAGTGAGGGTGCTCAGAATCAGCCTGCCATCAAGCCCACAGTTTATGTTATTCAAACGCGCAGGTCCTGCATGGGTACTATAGGAACTACACAACACTATGTAGTTTCTACCGTTTCTCTTTTTTCCTTTAAAAAAATCTCTTGCGAGACTCTCGCAAGAGCCAGAAAAGCCCATCATAATCGGCGGCTCTCACGGGCTTGCAGAAGCTTGTTAATGAGTCTCATGAGACTCTCGCAAGATCATAGCACAATGTGAAAATCACCAATGGATTATCTCCTCCTGTTTGACGAGTAACAGTGCATCATACAAACAGCAGTTGGTCACAGCCTAACCTACTTTTGTACCTGCCAAAAATCTAACAATGACATTTATATTTTTGCTTCACTCCCATGTTTTCTCTTCTCTTGTAAGTTCTTATTCTTTCTGAAACTTACATATTCTGCTGAGCACTCATCTATTGACTGACATCTCCATACTGCACCATTGTCGCCTCTGGATTTTGGGGCACAGCTTTATCCGCTGGGCTAGAGAATATGCCATTAATTTTGGTGTTGACAAGAATCTTGGATTTCCAGACTTGGACATCACTTCGATTGGCCATAGAGGTATAAAGTGGTATCAATTGTTACCACTGGTTGAGAGCATTTTGGATTGTAAGAATCCAGACCTGATGATAGTGCACTGTGGTGGCAATGACCTAGACACAATCACAGGGGTTGCGCTTGAAATCCAAATGAAGTAGACCTTTTCACAATTGACGTCTCTCTTTCATCACACTGCCTTTGTATATCCTAATATATGTCAAAGGCAAAAATGGCAGTGGTTCAAATACTTTTTTCCTAAGATTGACAAGTCCCGGAAGCATGTTAATAAAACAATTTCTGCATTTTTCGCAACCACGGCATGGGCTCTATATATCATAACAACTTACGGTTTGATATGCCAGGTATCTACAGGCGAGATGGAGTACACTACAATGCAGAAGGGAATAGGATCTTCCCTAATAACATCATGGAATGCTTCCAGTTCTATGTGTAACTGAACATTACACACTATAAACACAAAGGCTCTTGTCAGAGCCACCCTATTGCAACATCATGTGATTCATGTTTTAACTCCCTTTTTATTAAAATACTGACTCCCGCAAGAGTCTTGCGAGAGCGGGAGCACACAAACGCCTTCCTTCACTCATGTATTTGTCCCATTCTTATGAGATGCTCACAAGTCTAAGCATTTAACATATATTTCATGAATGATAGCTCTGTATCGTAGGGCATGTGTATTAGACTGTACAAACACACAGGGTCTCTGTTAGACCTCGCTCTGTAATGATGGGTGTGCATAATAGGGTGAGGAGAGAGACTACCCTCTCCGCTGAGACCTCTCTTTGGGCTGACAGAAGTGCATAGTAAGGTGTGGAGAGAGACTAGTGTCTCTGCTGAGACCTCTCTCTGTGATGATGGGTGTGTGTAGTAGAGTGTGTGGATAAACTGGCCTCTCCTCTGAGACCTTTGTCTCAGATGATGGGTGAGCATAGTATAATTTTTGAAGGGGCTGGCCTCTCTGCTGACACCCCTCTATTGAATGACTGATGAATATATTATAGTGTGGGGAGTGACTGGCCTCTACACTGACATTTGTGCTCATTACTCTTTCCACAGTGATAGGTATGCATAGTAGGGTGTGGAGATGAACTGGCCTCTCTACTGACATCGCTGTCTTGGATGCTGGGTACGCATAGTAGGATGTGCGGAGCATCTGATCTCTATTCTGAGACCACTTTCTTAGATAATCAGTGTGCATAATAGGGTAGGAGGAGAGCCTTACCTGTCTGCTCACACCTCTTCCGAGGGTGACAGGTGTACAACTAGGGTGTGAGGAGCAAATTAACTCTATGTTGAGAAGTCTCTCTTGGATGGCAAGCTTAGAGACTAGGTTATGGAGAGAGACTGCTCTGTAAGCTCAGACCTCTCACCAGAGTAACACGTGTGTACTACACGGTGGACAGAGACTGCTCTCTCTACTCCTACCTCTCTTTTTGGTCATGAATGTGCATACTAGGATATAGAAATGGAGTATCCTCTCTTCTGAGAACTGTGGCTTTGTTCATTGATGTGGATACTTGAATGTGGGGGCACACTTACCTCTCCCTCAGACCTCTCCCCATTGGGACAGGCAGGTGTAATAGGTGTACACAGGGAAAGACTTCACCACTGAAACGTTTCTCCAGAATCACAAGCATATATAGTAGCATGCGCAAAACAACTGCTGTCTCCACTATCACATCTCCACCAGCTCATAGCAGTGCGTAGCAGAGTATGAGGATGCAGTGGCCTCTGTGCCAAAACCTCTCTCTTGTATGTGAGATCTCTGTAGTATAGTGTGGACAAGGAGTGATCTCTCTACTGAGACCTCACTGTTGCATGACAACTCACCATAGTCGGATATTCAAATAATTGCTTTCTCCATTAACAAGTATGTGTAGCATAAAAGATTTGCATAATTCTGTAGACAAACATATAGATGCAGGAGCACTTCTGAAGTCTTTGAAGATGGAACTGTCAGTTTTAGTCAACATCACACTACTAAAATAATAGTCAAATCTTTAACTGTTAATCAAACAAATCAGTAGTAACTTTAAACTTTCTTATAACATTTGTTTTAAAAGAAAATTGCAAAGCTACAACTACATAAGCAAACCATATCAACAACTATTAAACAAGCAACTTTAATAATTGATAATGTTTTCATGAGACTCTAATAAACTACCACCAACAACTCCAACCGTTTCCCTTTATTTGTCTACTAGATTTTGACTCAAGTAGACCTTCTTTCCTTCCTCTGTTTCAGCAATCTTAGCCTGCCAAAGAATCTCTTAGGTTGTCCATTTCCTGTATGCCAGGCTAGGTGGCAAAATAGTCTCAGCAAAACTTCTCATCTCCCAGCCTTTGTAAAAGGTTTCTTTACAGTTTTTGCAAAAGAGTTCACAAAGCATAGCTCGTACAGAATTAGCTCATACTGCTGAACTGCAGAACTCTCCGGGTGGTTCCACATCCTTTCAACCTGAATACACTGTGCATGATCAGGTACTTATTGCTAAACAACACAATAATCCTTTTTATCTTAACAAGGCTAATGTTTGCTGCTTATGTAAGCAGATAATTATTTCCTCAAAGACAAGTAGACCTACACTGCACAAGGTTGTGCAAGATCACAAATGCCCCCTATGCAATACGAACATTATCAGTTTTCCAATTAATCCTTTTTTTCATCACTTTCCACAGAGTTATTATTTCCTGTTTTTCAAAAGTGACCAATACTTCTTTTTCTCCTCCATATATTTTCTCACATTGCAGTTTTCTTGTTCACAACGTCTGTTTTCCATTTTCCTTCTACAAAAGAGAAAGTAACCACAAAATTAAAATTTACATATTAGTCAATAAATGATAACAGTCCTTCTTCACTATATTCTTTAAACTTTTCCACATCTTTCACCCACAAGCACATATTTATATCTAGTGTACCACTGACTTGTTATTCCTTTCTCCTGAAAAATTCCACACCCTCAACCAGTGCATTCACAAATAAATTATAATATGCCATCAATCCTGATTTCATAAAAGTTTATAAAGTAACACATTCCTCTTAAGACACCTTTGCTAACACTGACCATGATGTTTCACTCTAGAAATAGCAATATCACCACTCAAACACCTCATAGGGCTAAAGTTTATGTACAGTGAGGTTCATAAAAACACATTCCACAATCTTTGTTTTATAGTTTGAGAAACACTGCTTCATTTACTTACAACTACAGTTTAAACACTTCATTTTTTAACACAATCTGCAAAATTTGCTGATATTTTTCTACATTCTAATGTCTACCTCTCAAAAACTATATTGAGAAATCTGCACCTCTATAAACAGCTTTTCACTCAGTAAATCTTGTGAAGAATAGGCTTACCAACATTAGTGCAGTTACTGAAACTTCTCAACAAACTTCAAAAAGTATACTTTTAAATACCTGAACTTGGTGCTCTTTCTTCTTAAATGCAGCTGAAGACACCAGTCTCTTTTTTTGTAAATTAAGTCACATCTGCTGAGCACAACTCAAAGAAATGTCCTTCTCCTCCAAAGCACCAAGAACAATCTGAGCTATCTTTGGTTCTGCACCCAATCACATCACAGCATTTCTTCAATCATGTAATAAGAATGTTAACTATTGGTTGAACCTAGGCCCTTTTTTCCAATTTCTCCCCATACAATCTTGCATGGCTCTTGCAGGATCATAAAACACCTCGTGGCAGGCCCAGTCATTTTCCATGCAGGTCTTGCGTAATGCTGACGGGATCGAACAAGCCTCATGCAGCAAGCATCACTCCCTGAAGCTTGCGAGACTCTTGCAGGATCGCAACACAATTCTAGGGAAATAGTGGTATGTGGAAGGGACTTGCCCCTCTATTGAGAACCCTCTCTTGGATAATGGGTGTCCACACTAGGGTGTAAGAAGTGTGTATGGAAGCAACTGTTCTCTCCTTTCAGACCTCTCTCTCAAATGATGAATGTGCGTAGTAGGATGTGAGGAGTAACAGGCCTCTCATTTCAGTCCTCTCTCTCAGATGACGAATGTGCATAGTAGTGAGTAGGGAGGGCCTGGCCTCTCCTGTCAGACCTCTCTCAGATGACAGGTGTGCATAGTAGAGTGTGTGGATGGACTGGCCTCTGCTTTCAGACCTCTCTCTCAGATGACAGGTGTGCATAGTAGTGTGTGTGAATGGACTGGCCTCTCCTTTCAGACCTCTCTCTCAGATGACGGGTGTGCATAGTAGGGTGTGTGGGTGGACTGGTGTTTCTTTTCCGAACTCTCTCTCAGATGACGGATGTGCATAGTAGGATGTGCGTGGGAATAGCCTTAACTCTACTCACAACTCTTCCAAAACCAATGGGCGTAAATAGTAGAAACTGATGAGCACCATCCCTGGTAAGACTCCTTCCTACAGTAACAAATGTGCATACCAGAATGTATTCAAAGATCCCCTACTCCTTCCTATTTTTCACAATCCCGCGAGTCTTGTGAGACCGTAACTTTTTTTAGAACAGTAATAACCTTCTACTTACCATAGTACTTATCTCTTACACACTTCCTTTCAAAAACAAGGACCACAATATGCATTCCTACTAGTGGAGTGTATTTTACTATTCACGATCCCGCAAGTGTCCCACAAGATCATAAAAATTGGTTAAAAACAATATACATTTATTTTCTTCACAGTATTTATCCCTTAAACACCGCCTTTCTAAATCTAGGGGGACAGCATACCACGAAAGGAGTGACGCAACTCCGAAACGCGTCGGGACCTAGTATTGCAATAAACATGATTATAATTGTGGCCGCGGCTCCAGTGTTTTTTCAAGACACGTACTTTCTACATTGGATTTGATGTGTGGATATATATATATATATATATATATACATATATATGAATTCACACGCTTCTTCCCAGACCACAGACCCATGAAAGGTGGTGCATACGCCGACGAAGCCCATCGGCCAATAATGTCCAGCCAAGTAAATCCCACCATGGGAGTACACGCACTCTCAGGACAAATCCACACGACAAGGGAATTAATACTCAGGAAAGTTTTACTGGTTCCACGCAACGCGTTTCGGCTGACCTGCAGCCTTGATCACACGTAAACAAGCCGTGTTCCGATAAGTTCTTAAGTACAAGCAACCAAAAATGAACATAAACATAAACAAGGGACTCAAAATTCGGTCATATACTGTGAGAATAAACAGAAAATAAATCGGCCATCTTGTAATGTATAGTTCATGATGTAATGGCATATGAAAAAGGTCACGGTCTCGTATATATGTAATAAAACATCACAGTAAAATATATTAGCAGAGCTGCGATAAATTAAATTGCTATGTACAGTATAAAAAACATCAAAAAAAAATATATGTATATTACAGTATTGACTCATAATAAATGTATAAATAAAAATAAATATAAACCTTCTAACAATGAGAGGATGTGAGTCAAAAGGTATCTTGATCTGAATCTCCAAAAGCGACAGACCGGAAAGCACAGATTAGCAATCAACCTGGAAACATGTACCGTCCAATGGCGGGTCACATTAGGAAAGTTAGAATATGTTACCTGGGGGGACGATTTCTTGCTTATGACCCTAGACGTGAGCTCATTGTACACAATCATTGAACACGACCAGGGAATAGCAGCATGTAAATATTTCTTACGGACTAGGGATATAAGATATAAGGCCCACACAGAGATGATCCTTGAGATGATCAACTTCTGCTTAACAAATAACATATTTCTCTTCAATGACACTCTCTACAAACAGGTCCTCGGTACTGCGATGGGGACCTGTTTTGCCCCAAGTTTTGCTAACTTGTTCTTGGGGCATTGGGAAGAAGACATATGGGAAGATAAAGTGAACTTTCCGGAGATGGAGCAGGTCGTCATGTGGCTGCGTTACATTGACGACCTGTTCATTGTCTGGAAAGGTTCACATGAGGCAGCTAATAATTTTGTTGAGAAACTCAATGCTAATACTAAAAACATCACACTTACATGGAACATCAGTGGAACAACAGCGGAGTTCCTTGATACCAAAATAGAGATTGTGGATGGGCATATGCAAACCAAGCTATTCCGTAAAGAAACAGCAGGCAATAGTCTCCTGCATGCCCTCAGTAGTCCCCCTGATACCCTTAAATGGAGCATACCTTATGGGGAACTACTGAGGGCAAAAAGGAACTGCAGCACTGAGTCAGGCTTCGAAACAGAAATGCAGATTATGCTATCTAGATTTCGAGAGAGAGGTTATCCTCAATGGGTATTGAACCAAGCAGTCATAAAGGTCAAGGAGAAAGAGAGAAGGGACCTTCTGTTTGCGCCTACTGAAGAAGCCAAAGGGGGAATGGAAAGTGGGAATTGTATTATTCTCACATATAATGAGAGATCACAAGATGTCAGACGTATCGTTAGTAAGAACTGGGATATATTGACTATTGACCCCATAATAGGCCATCTCATACAAGAAAGACCACTCATTACATACCGTAAAGTCGCAGTTTGAGGGACAACTTAGTCCATAGTGTGATTTCTAGTAAAAATAAAGACAAGGACCATGGGCTTAAAGGCTTTTTCCCCTGTGGCCATTGTAAAGCCTGCAAAAACAGCACCATGAAAAACCATCTTAAGTTGTTTAATGGTACAGAAAGACCATTAGCTCAATTTCTGACATGCAGTACGCCATTCGTTGTTTATATGCTAGAATGTCCATGTAAACTCAAGTATGTGGGCAGTATGACCCAGATGGTGAAAAAAAGAGTTCTTGAGCACATGCGAGCTATAACTAACAAAGACCAGCAATATCCTGTAGCTCGCCATTTTGAGAAGTATCATTTCTCCAACAGTGCTCTCCTTACCTTTTCAGCTATTGAACAGGTCGCCCAGATGCATAGGGGGGGCAATAGAACACTCAAACTGAGACAAACCGAATCTAAATACATTATTGACCTCCAGACCAAACATCCAGGAGGCCTCAACATTGATGAGGAATTAGGAGTTCATTTACATGATGTGTGATCTGAGTTATGAGTCCCCACTTGCCTTCAGTTATGTCCCCTCCGTTAGGCTGCTTTTATGATGAATGTTTATATAATCTTTTATTGTATATACACTGTTATGTACTAGCTACATATCTTGTTCACTCACTTATTATGTTTTCTTTCTTCTTTTTTACAGGAGGAAAAGGAAGGGGCCCACCCTGCACTTCTTATCACGTTCACGGGCCACCTAACCTTTTCTTCAGCAGCATCTTTGTGGGCACCTATCACAGATAAGACACTTTTCTAGTTTTGTGTACAAGCAGAATTATGATGTTTTGGTTCTTACGTGTTACAGTATATCTTTACAATTCTTTGCACCTGAGGGCACTTGCCCATTACTGCATCATGTATTATGCCCAGCCATGTACCAGACAGGTTTGGCAGGTGAATTGTAGGTGCATAGTGGTATTCGTTTCTCTGTACAGCCCACTTGGGCATTATATATCTGTGACTTGGAGCATTTATGTATTAGCAGCTGTATTGGTTATACTCCCTCGAACCGCAATTATGTGTTTCCACAGCATGCATCTGGGATTTCCCATGACTATTTATTCTATTTATTCTGCTTATTGGAGGGAATTTGCATTCCATTTTGTAGCAGATAACTTTATTAGCTACAACACGCAGAACATAGGCATTGCCGATCATGTGACCCGCCATTGGACGGTACATGTTTCCAGGTTGATTGCTAATCTGTGCTTTCCGGTCTGTCGCTTTTTGAGATTCAGATCAAGATACCTTTTGACTCACATCCTCTCATTGTTAGAAGGTTTATATTTATTTTTATTTATACATTTATTATGAGTCAATACTGTAATATACATATATATTTTTTTGACGTTTTTTATACTGTACACAGCAATTTAATTTATCGCAGCTCTGCTAATATATTTTACTGTGATGTTTTATTACATATATACGAGACTGTGACCTTTTTCATATGCCATTACATCATGAACTATACATTACAAGACGGCCGATTTATTTTCTGTTTATTCTCACTGTATATGACCGAATTTTGAGTCCCTTGTTTATGTTTATGTTCATTTTTGGTTGCTTGTACTTAAGAACTTATCGGAACACGGCTTGTTTACGTGTGATCAAGGCTGCAGGTCAGCCGAAACGCGTTGCGTGAAAGCCAGTAAAACTTTCCTGAGCATTAATTCCCTTGTCGTGTGGATTTGTCCTGAGAGTGCGTGTACTCCCGTGGTGGGATTTACTTGGCTGGATATATATATATATATATACATATATATATATATATATATATATTCACTGAAAAAACCGTAGGTTTCAGACATGTTATAGTTAGGAATTAGCATTTAAAAAACCTTTGAAATTCACTGAAAAAACCATAGGTTTCAGATATGTTATAGTTAGAAATTAGCATTTAAAAAACCTTTGAAATTCACTGAAAAAACCATAGGTTTTAGGGACAGTTATAGTTACTTGGACATTGCACTCGTACAAAACCCGTGAAATTCCCCCGTTATAGTTAGTTCAGCTAACTATAACTCGCGCCCCGCAATGCACTGCTGATGACGTCACATATTACATCACTCATGACATGGTCAGTGACATCACTGATGACATCACTGATGACATCTCAAATGACATCACTGATGACATCATCCAGTGACTGTGTGTTTCTGTAAAGTTTAAATATTTTTAATATATATATAGGAAAAGACGTATTGAAGAATGAGTGGGTGTGTAAGTGTCTGTATGGATGATTTAGTAGGTGCGTGACTGACTATAAGTGAGTGATTTAACGTATCTTACTGAATGCATGGGTTAGTGACTAAACTGGGTGAATGTCTGTATCCGTCTGTCTGTTGCTGTGTAAGTGGCTGCATGTGTTTGTGAATAGCTACATGAGTGTCTATATGAGTTATTGAATGGTTGTCTGAGTATCTGTATGGGTGCCTGAGTGTTTGTGTGGGAGGGGTGTGTGCGACTCTGTGCATAGATGTGTGAGTGGGTGATTCACTGGGTGGATGGTTTCAAGAGTGTATCTGTGATAGACTGTATGGGTGGGTAAGTGTGTGTAAGAGTGTGTTAGTGAGTGAATATATGTCCCAGTGGTACATGTGTGAGTAACTACATATGTGAAAGGCAGTATATATGTGTGTTGGAGTATATAAATAGCTATAAGCGTAGAGTGAGTGATTGTGATAGTGGCTGTATGGATGAGTGTGTGCTTGTATCAGTGATTGTATAAGAGCGTAAGAATGTGCTAGTATTTGTATGAGTAAGTGAGCTGGTGTGTGTATAACTGTATAGGTGAGTAAATGGCAGTGTGTTTAATTATTTGCATGACTGACTAGGTGTGTGAGTACCTCTATGGATGAGTGGCGGTGTTTGAGTGTCTATATAGGAGTATGAGTGCATATGATAATCCTGTACTGAGTGACCGTAAGTATGAGTGACTGTACGGGTGAGTGAGTGGATGTGTGCGTAGACCTATGAATCAGTGAGTGGGTATGTAGTTATTGGTGTTGGAGTGTCTATGGTTTTGCGAATGGCAGTCTGTAATTTAGAGTGGGTGTATCAAAGGTTATATTAGGGTGTGAGGAGGTGCATCAGATTATCACGTGGATGATGTCATCAGTGATGTCATTTGAGATGTCATCAGTGATGTCATCAGTGATGTCACTGACCATGTCATGAGTGATGTAATATGTGACGTCATCAGCAGTGCATTGCGGGGCGCGAGTTATAGTTAGCTGAACTAACTATAACGGGGGAATTTCACGGGTTTTGTACGAGTGCAATGTCCAAGTAACTATAACTGTCCCTAAAACCTATGGTTTTTTCAGTGAATTTCAAAGGTTTTTTAAATGCTAATTTCTAACTATAACATATCTGAAACCTATGGTTTTTTCAGTGAATTTCAAAGGTTTTTTAAATGCTAATTCCTAACTATAACATGTCTGAAACCTACGGTTTTTTCAGTGAATTTCAAAGGTTTTGTAAATGACAATTTTTAAATGTATTAATTGTTATATTAATTTTTTTCATACTGATTTACTACATTTTTAGAAACAATTTTTTTTTACATATTTTATTTTTTAAATTACATTGTAATTACATTATACATTACATTACAAAAAATACTTTCTGAGAATGAATTACTTTAGTTTAAATACTTTGCACATAGGCAATAGACTTTTAAGTACAGTAGTTACAGTTGTTGCAATGGGCAACACATTTTCAAACACAATGCAACATTCAGCTCAATGTGAATTTCTAGTTAAATGCAATTAGTTACTTTATGGATTACTTTTCTAACCACAGAACTGGATCCTAGATTCAGTCCTGGGACATCTCCTGTAAACAGTTGAGTAAAAGCGTTTTGGTTACAGTCGTGATTTTTAAGGAATATTATTGTATTTTAAAAGTTGACACTTTGAAACTTTTTCTCATAGAATCACCAATGTTATCCTATGGAAGGAAATTCACTTAGCAGGTAAAAACTGTTATTATTACTTTTTCTTACTCAGTGTTGGATCCTGGATCCAGGACTGGTGCATCTCCTGTAAACAGTTGAAAGAATGCGTTTAAGTCATACAGGCGATTTTTAAGGAATATTTGTAGTTTGTGAAAATCGACACTTTGAAACTTTTCTGCTGAAAACCAGACAATGGATTCCTATGGAAGAAAATATAAGTTACTGGTAAGTACGGTTAAAATTACTTTTCAGGGTCAGTGCTGGGCTAAAAGATGCAGCACTGAGGTCTCTCCTGATAACAGGTGAGTAAATCGGAATTCGTATTTCGGCTGATTTTAGAGGAATATTTTAAAGTTCCAAAACTCCACACTTAGAAGAATTTCCAAGTGAAACCAGTCAATGTTAGCCTATGGAAGGAAATTCAAGTTACTGGTAAGTACGGTTAAAATTACTTTTCAGGACCAGTACTGGGCTGAAAGATACAGCACTGAGGTCTCTCCTGATAACAGGTGAGTAAATCGGAATTCGTATTTCGGCTGATTTTAGAGGAATATTTGTATGTTTCAAAAATCAACACTTAGAAACTTTTTCAGCAAAAAGCAGGCAATGATATCCTATGGAAGGAAATTCAAGTTACTGGTAAGTACGGTTAAAATTACTTTTCAGGATTAGTACTGGGCTGAAAGATGCAGCACTGAGGTCTCTCCTGATAACAGGTGAGTAAATCCGAATTCGTAGTTCGGCAGATTTTAGAGGAATATTTGCACAATGGTGAAGGTAGGGGGCGGGGCCTGAGGTGACATCTGTGCAAACGCGCCCCGTGGCGCGTTTTAAGTTGGGGGATTAAGTCCCCTTGAATCATGAGGGTCCCTAGGGGCCAACTAGCCCACCAGGAACCTCCAGTATGCGCCAGGGGCTGCGTTGCAGAGACTGTAGAGGGGCCACACCCTCTTTACACCTCTCTGCAACGCAGCTCTGTGGCGCTTTCTGGATGTACCTGTTGGGCTAGTTGGCCCCCAGGGACCCTCAGGATTGAAGGGGATTTAATTCCCCATCTTAAAACGCGCCACGGGGCCTGTTTGCACACGTGTCACCTGAAGCCCCGCCCCTCCCTTCACCACTGTGCAAACGCGCCCGTGGCGCGTTTTAAGTTGGGGATTAAGTCCCCTTGAATCCTGAGGGTTCCTGGGGCCAACTAGCCCACCATGTACCTCCAAAGCGCCACAGAGCTGCGTTGCAGAGAGGTGTATAAAGGGGCGTGGCCTCTGTACACCTCTCTGCAACGCAGCCCCTGGCGCATACTGGAGGTTCCTGGTGGGCTAGTTGGCCCCCAGGGACCCCCAGTATTCAAAGGGAATTACTTCCCATCTGCAAACGCGCCAGGGGCGCGTTTGCAGAGTGGTGAAGGAAGGGGCGGGGCCTGCGGGCCGATCGTTTTTTTTTTTTTTTCCCTGAAGGGGGCTGTGTGGCCCCCTTCCTTTTTCTTATTTTTGGGCCCTGGGGACCCCATCCCCCAGGGCCTTACCCCTTTTTTTTTTTTTAATTAAAA
Organism: Calotriton arnoldi; assembly: GCA_963921515.1. Taxonomy (NCBI): domain Eukaryota; kingdom Metazoa; phylum Chordata; class Amphibia; order Caudata; family Salamandridae; genus Calotriton; species Calotriton arnoldi. Next base: position 2,144,057 of record CAWUFW010001957.1, on the reverse strand, counting down.
AAACATTATTTCTGGGGAGGGGGCCGCGTGGCCCCCTCCCGGGCCACTACTTGCCCCGGGGACCCCATCCCCCGGGGCCTGGCCTCTGGTTGGGGACTGTGGGGGTCCCCAAACCCCCACAGTCCCGCCGGCTCCCCATGTCCTACGGGAGCCGGCATTGCTTTTACACATGGGGAGCAGCTAACATGCTGCTCCCCGTGTGGAAAAGCAATTGTCTTTGGATATTGAGCGAGAGCAGGTTTCCCTGCTCTCTCTTCCAATATCCAAAGCAGTTTGCAATGACAGGACGGGAGCCGCGAGGCTCCCGTCCTGTCATTGCAAACAGCAGTGTCCCGGGGGTAGGCACCCCGGGACACTGCAGGAGCCGGCCCTGGGGGTGGCGGTCCCCAGGGCCACCACAGGCTCCAGGAGGGGGCCGCGCGGCCCCCTCCCCACATCAGCACAGCCCCGGGGAGGTGGTGGTCCCCGGGGCTTCTGGGGTCCAAAACGGACCCCCATTTTAATTTGTTAGTGCCCCGGGAGGTGGCGGTCCCGGGCGTGTGGGGGGCTCGAGCTCCCCCACACAGGAAAAAAAAAAAAAGAAGCCCCGGGAGGTGGTGGTCCCCAGGGCTGCGGGAGGGCTCAGAGCCTTCCCGCACCATTTTAAAAGAAAGCCCCGGGGTGGCGGTCCCGGGGCTTGGGGGCCCTTAGAGGCCCCCATACATAAAATAAACACTCCCCAGCATGCCCCCGGGACTTGGCCCACCCGGGGCAATTAACATCGAGCGCTGGAGACCGCGCTTCGATTTTTTTTTTATCGGCAGGATCCGCGCACCCTGAGCGCATCCTGCCGATTTTTTAAAAAAAAAATGCTTTTTTCTGCCCAGGGGGTCCTTATGGGACCCCTGAGCAGACCTAGGGGTCAGGGTGTTTCTACCCTGCCCCCTTTGTGCGCTTTGCACACTTGTTTCTGTCCCTCGGTTCTACCGAGGGATAAAATGGCTGCCAACATTTCCTGAATCGGAATGTTGACAGCCAGCTGACAGCCAATTAACATGCAGCTCGTGATCGGGACGGTGCGCGCAGGGTGCGCTCAGGGTGCGCGGATCCTCCGTGCCCATAGATATATATGTACTTTTACTTTTGATTTTCTCAGCAACTACTGAACGGATTTACACCATTTAACAAAAGGGTTCTTTCTGAACCAAGAACTACCTCTTTGCCAAATTTGGTGTAATTCCGTTCAGCAGTTCGAGCTGTAGCCGTGTCTAAAGTTTCCTATGGAAAAATGAATGGGGAAAACGCGTTTGGGACCCCCTTTCTCGGCCCCGCTTGACGAATCACCCCGAGACTTTCAGGGTAGGAGCGGACCGGAGCGCCCCACAAAGTTTGAAAATTTTGCGAAGATACGTCAACCGGCAAGAGAGTTATTTCAAATAGAATGTCGTGGATTTCCTATGGAAAATAGGTTCTAACTATAACTATCTACTGGCGACCGCCAGTAGATAATATATATATATATATATGTATATATATATATATATGTATATATATATATATATATATATATATATATATATATATATATATATATATATATATATATATATTTACTGGCGGTCGCCAGTAGATAGTTATAGTTAGGACCTATTTTCCATAGGAAATTCACAACATTCTATTTCCAATAACTTTGGCGCCGGTTGACGAATCTTCGCGAAATTTCCAAAACTCGTGGGGCGCTCCGGTCCGCTCGTATCCTGAAAGTTTCGGGGTGATTCAGCAAGCAGGGGCCGAGAAAAAAGGGGGGTCCCAAAACGTGTTTTCTCCATGTTAATTCCCATAGGAAAATTTAGACACGGCTACAGCTCGAATTGTTGAATGGAATTACACCAAATTTGGCAAAAAGGTAGCGCTTGGTTCAGAAAGCAACCTTTTTTAAATGGTGTAAATCCGTTCAGTAGTTGCGGAGAAATTCAAAAAATAAGAGTCAAAAAATCAATTTCCCATAGGAAACTTTATGCAAGGCTACAGCTTGAAATGCTGAACGGAATTACACCAAATTTGGCAAAGAGGTAGTTCTTGGTTCAGAAAGAACCCTTTTTGTTAAATGGTGTAAATCCGTTCAGTAGTTGCTGAGAAAATCAAAAGTAAAAACACATATATATCTATGGCCGCGGAGGGTCCGCGCACCCTCCCGATCACGAGCTGTATGCTAATTGGCTGTCAACACTCCAAACAAGGAAGTGTTGGCAGCCATCTTGTGGCTCGGTAGAACCGAGGCACAAGAAATCAGAAAAACAATCGCGAAAAATGCAAAAAGGGGGCAGGGTAGAAACACCCTGACCCCCTAGGCCTGCTCAGGGGGTCCCACAAGGACCCCCAGGGCCAAAAAAAGCATTTTTTTAAATCGGCGGGATGCGTTTAGGATGTGCGGATCCCACCGTGAAAAAAAAAAACGAAGCGCGGACTTCCGCGCTTTGTTGTTAATTGGCCCCCGGGTGGGCCAAGTCCCGGGGGCACGCGGGGGTTCATAAAATATTTGTTTGCGGGGGCCTCTAAGGCCCCCCCAAGCCCCGGGGACCGCCACCCCCCGGGGCTTTGATTTTAAAATGGTGCGGGAGGGCACTCGGCCCTCCCGCAGCCCCGGGGGCTGCCACCCCCGGGACTTTTTAAATAAAATTAAATGACCTGTGTGGGGGGGCTCGAGCCCCCCCACACGCCCCGGGGACCGCCACCTCCCCGGGGCACTAAGAATTTTAAAGTGGGGGTCCGTTTTGGACCCCCGAAGCCCCGGGGACCACCACCTCCCCGGGGCTGTGCAATTGTTGGGAGGGGGGACGCGCGGCCCCCCTCCTGGAGCCTGTGATGGCCCTGGGGACCACCACCCCCCAGGGCAGGCTCCTGCAGTGTCCCGGGGTGCTCACCCCCGGGACACTGCTGTTTGCTATGACAGGGCGGGAGCCTCGCGACTCCCGTCCTGTCATAGCAAACTTGCTTTGAATTTTGGAAGAGAGAGCAGGAAACCTGCTCTCTCTTCCAAAATTCAAAGCAAATTGCTTTTCCCACACGGGGAGCAGCATCTTAGCAGCTCCCCATGTGGAAAAGCAATGCTGGCTCCCGAGGGACGCGGGGAGCCGGCGGGACCGTGGGGAATTGGGGACCCCCCCACGGTCCCCAACGGAGAGGGCCAGCCCCGGGGGATGGGGTCCCCGGGGCTAACAAGTGGCCCGGGAGGGGGGCCACGTGGCCCCCTTCAGGCCATGCCCCGGGGGATGGGGTCCCCGGGGCCGATTAAGGCCTCAGGAGGGGGGGCCACGCGGCCCCCTTCCAAATTTTATTTAAAAAAAAATAAAAAATAGGGGGCAGGCCCTGGGGGATGGGGTCCCTAGGGCCAATAAATTAGAAAAGAAGGGGGCCACACAGCCCCCTTCTTAAAAAAATAAATAAATAAAAGACCGGCATCGCGCCGGAGGCCACGCCCCCTCCTTGCAGCACTCTGCAAACGCTGCAGAGAGGTGTTCTGAGGCCACGCCCCTTTTTACACCTCTCTGCAACGCAGCTCTGTGCGCTTAATGGAGGTAGCTGGTGGGCTAGTTGCACCCCAGGGACCCTCAGGATTCAAGGGGAGTTAATCCCCCAACTTAAAACGCGCCACGGGGCGTTTGCACAGTGGTGAAGGGAGGGCGGGGCCTGAGGTGACGTGTGCAAACATGCCCTGTGGCGTGTTTTAAGTTGAGGATTAAGTCCCTTGAATCCTGAGGGTCCCTGAGGCCCAACTAGCCCACCAGGTACCTCCAGTAAGCGCCACAGAGCTGCGTTGCAGAGAGGTGTAAAAGGGGCGTGGCCTCGGACCACCTCTCTGCAACGCAGGCCTGTGGTGCTTACTGGAAGTACCTGGTGGGCTAGTTGGGCCCCAGGGACCCTCAGGATTCAAGGTGACCTAATCCTGCAACTTAAAACGCGCCACAGGGCGCGTTTGCACAGTGGTGAAGGGAGGGGGCGGGGCCTCAGGTGACATGTGCGCAAACACGCCCTGTGGTGCGTTTTAAGTTGGGAAATTAATTCCCCTTGAATCCTGAGGGACCCTGGGGGCCAACTAGCCCACCAGGTACCTTCAGTAAGCACAACCGAGTTGCGTTGCAGAGAGGTGAAAAAAGGTGCGTGGCCTCGGAACGCCTCTCTGCAACTCAGCTCTGTGGTCCTAACTGTAGGTACCTGGTGGGCTAGTTGGGCCCCAGGGACGCTCAGGATTCAAGGGGACTTAATCCCGCAACTTAAAACGCGTCACGGGGCGCGTTTGCACACATGTCACCTCAGGCCCCCCTCCCTTCACCACTGTGCAAACGCGCCCCGTAGCGCATTTTAAGAGGTAGAGTTAAATCCCCCTGCCCTATTATGTACTAGGGACTTACAGAGGAGGTCATGCTAATCACAGGGGTACCCCAACGCATAGTGTTCCCTAGTGTATGTAGGGGTTTTCACTGTATTCTAAGTGTCTTTTAGCATAGCACTGGCTCTGGTTAGTCAGAGTCAGTTACCACCAGTACCCGTCTGAAAAAGTTGTGGGCACAGGATGATTTTGCAACAAGGCCTCTTTCTGCTCCTCTGTTGGTTCTTTCTGCACATCTTTTGCTTCTTCCTGCACTTTTCTTCGTCTTTGTGGACTTCTGTTGCTTCTTTCTGCATTTCTTTTGCTTCTTTCTGTGCGTTTTTCCTTCTTTCTTCACATGTCCTACCTCTGTAGGCATAGTTAGAAACTAGCATTTAAAAACCTTTGAAATTCACTGAAAAAACCATAGGTTTCAGGCACGTTATAGTTAGAAATTAGCATTTAAAAACCTTTGAAATTCACTGAAAAAACCATAGGTTTCAGGCACGTTATAGTTAGAAATTAGCATTTAAAAACCTTAGAAATTCACAGAAAAAACCATAGGTTTTAGGGAAAGTTATAGTTAGTTGGACATTGCACTCGTACAAAACCCGTGAAATTCCCCGTTATAGTTAGTTCAGCTAACTATAACTAGCGCCCCCGCAATGCACTGCTGATGACGTCACATAATACATCACTCATGACATGGTCAGTGACATCATTGATGACATCACTGATGACATCACTGATGACATCATCCAGTGACTGTGTGTTTCTGTAAAGTTTAAATATGTTTAATATATATAGGGAAAGGCGTATTGAAGAATGAGTGGGTGTATAAGTGTCTGAATGGATGATTTAGTAGGTGCGTGACTAACTCTATAAGTGAGTGATTAAACGTATCTTACTGAATGCATGGGTTAGTGACTAAACTGAGTGAATGTCTGTATCCGTCTGTCTGTTGCTGTGTAAGTGGCTGCATGGGTTTGTGAATAGCTACATGAGTGTCTATATGAGTTATTGATTGGTTGTCTGAGTATCTGTATGGGTGCCTGAGTGTTTGTGTGGGTGGGGTGTGTGTGACTCTGTGCATAGATGTGAGTGGGTGATTCACTGGGTGCATGGTTTCAAGAGTGCATCTGTGATGGACTGTATGGGTGGGTGAGTGTGTGTATGGGTGTGTTAGTGAGTGAATGTATATCTCAGTGGTACATGTGTGAGTAACTACATATGTGAAAGGCAGTATATATGTGTGTTGGAGTATATAAATGGCTATAAGTGAGAGTGTGTGATTGTGAGAGTGGCTGTATGGATGAGTGTGTACTTGTATCAGTGATTGTATAAGAGCGTAAGAATGTGCTAGTATTTGTATGAGTAAGTGAGCTGGTGTGTGTATAACTGTATAGGTGAGTAAATGGCAGTGTGATTAATTATTTGCATGACTGACTAGGTGTGTGAGTACCTCTATGGATGAGTGGCGGTGTGTGAGTGTCTATGTAGGTGTATGAGTGCATATGATAGTCCTGTACTGAGTGACTGTAAGTATGAGTGACTGTACGGGTGAGTGAGTAGATGTGTGTGTGTAGACCTAAGAATCAGTGAGTGGGTATGTAGTTATTGGTATTGGAGTGTGTATGGTTTTGAGAATGGCAGTCTGTAATTTAGAGTGGGTGTATCAAAAGTTATATTAGGGTGTGAGAAGATGCATGAAATTATCACATGGATGATGTCATCAGTGATGTCATCAGTGATGTCATTTGAGATGTCATCAGTGATGTCATCAGTGATGTCACTGACCATGTCATGAGTGATGTAATATGTGACGTCATCAGCAGTGCATTGCGGGGGCGCGAATTATAGTTAGCTGAACTAACTATAACGGGGGAATTTCACTAGTTTTGTACGAGTGCAATGTCCAACTAACTATAACTATATATATATATATATATATCACTGGAAAACGTTTCTGGTACGCTTATGGTTTATTTTGCATAAAAGATTGGAACATAGGTTTAAAAAACCCTCAGAATTCATTAAAAAAAAAGTGAAATTATGCTTTTGAAATGAGTAAACAAAACCAAAAACCGTAAATCAAGCCCCTGCCACCTTATACATGACATCACTGATGACACCATCAATGACACTAATGTTATCACAATACATATCACACCCTAATCCTGTTCAGCCGCACCTCCAGAAGGAACAGCCCTCTTCATCATTGTAGCCTTACTCTGCGATTGCTCACCTCAAAATGACCTTCTCCCTTCAGTTCACTCGCAGCCATATTGTAGATCTGTTTAAACTCGATAGTGAGATGTGTATGCTACTGAGAGTCAGACAGAAAGAACAAGATATACAAAGGGAGATTCTTTTTTTCTGGAACACACTGAACTATTTTGAGGGAGTGGAAGGAAACTCATGTTTTGTCCAATTCCTAGTTTTTGCCAAACATTTTGGGGCTTATTTAAAAGGCCCTTGCGCCACTTTTGCATTATTTTTAACATGGGAAAAGTGACATACAGGTGGCGCAAGGGGCTTGTAAATAAGCCCCTTTGGGGCTTATTTAAAAGGCCCTTGCGCCACTTTTGCGTTATTTTTAACATGAGAAAAGTGACGCAAAAGTGGCGCAAGGGGCTTGTAAATCTGCCCCTTTGAGTCTAAGATCTCTAGTCTGAGCTTGCAAGATCAGATCAGGAACTTCGCTCAGCCAATGTTGTTTTTGAGGTGGAGTTCTGAGTTTGCAGACTTACAGGTTTCAGCCTGCGAAACCAGTGCGTTTTGCGATAAAATCCTAACATAAACGCATCCCTTAATCATCCATATCAACCCAAGGCATATTTTTTTTTGGTCAACTAAAATGATCAATGCATCCATTTGCGTAACTTAAAATGCATTTTAGGTGTGTGTCAAGTTCTCAGACCTTCAATAGGAAGCTTCACCTTTGCCTTTTATTTTTTGATGGCACTTCCTGCTTCAGGTGTGCAAGCTGGGATGTGAAATTCCATTAAAAAGAGCAGTCAAAATAAAGCTACGGTTAGTAAACATAAGCGAAAAACTCACACCCCAATTGAAAGGTGTAGCTTGAATTGGGCTCTGAACGGAATTCGAATGCTCAGGTTTTGTTAATTTTTCATTGACAGAATGTTGATTAAACAATGAATGGACAATGTTAAAGTTGTGCAAAGTGGTTCGGGCCTGTGAATAATTTAATTGGAGTTGAAATTATGAATATTAATTGGAAATGAAATTACGAATATTCGTATTTTGCAAATTATATCTGTATGGTTAGATAAGTCTAAGTGATTGGTGCTCACTTGGGTTTCAATTTGCTTAAATGATATCAAATTAGCACCACAAACATGGTGTCTTAAAAAACACAAGCAAAATAAATGGCTAGGGAGGTTGACACCAAAATTGCACATTCAGCATGCATATTGTTGAAGTCCAGTAATGCAGTTTGATCAATAAAATAAAATAATGAATTGAAGAGTATTAATAGTGAATTTGACCCCTCCAAGTACGAATTATTTTTTATTTGAATTTCCTATTTGCTTTATTTTTTTCACATATTTTTATAATGTAATTTTTAAACTTATTTTAATTTTAATTTTATTATTTATTGTGTATTTTAACTTTTTTGAGTAATTTGTTTAATTCTATTTTGTAATATTTTTGTTACATGGGGGCATATTATCAAGGGCTTTATCGTTGCTTTAGCGGCACTTTTTGCCGCTAAAGCGGCGATATTTATATCGCCCTATTAGCAAGCTGTCTCTAACTGGCGTTAGCGACAGCTTTTAGGCGTTAGCGGCCGGGATTCACATCGCCTTGCATGTCAGCGATAATTATCGCTAATGACATGCAAGGAAGGCGTTCCCTACTAAAAGCGACTGGAAACAGTCGCTAACTCCACTACCCCCTATTAGCAAGGCAGGCAAAGCGATAAAATAATTCGCACTAAGCGCGTTTATCGCTATATTTTATCTCCTGCTAGTGAGGATGACTTACCTGTTTAAAGTATAGGAGGTGGATTCTAATGCTGAATCCACCTTAGCGATAATGCGAGAATATCGCTGCTTTTCCAGCGATATTCTCACATTTTGCCGCTATTGCTGGAAATGTTATCGCTATGGAGATAAACCTTGTTAATAGGGTGTTATCTCAGCGATATTTTCCAGCGATAGGCGGCGTTAACCAAAGTCGCGCTAAGCGCGGTTAGCGATAAATATCGCTATTCCTTGCTAATATGCCCCATAGTTCTTTGATTATTAACTATTATTTGTATTCTATTATTCATGTTTATTTAATATTTTATTTTATTTATATATTATAGTTATCATATTCTACATTTATTTTAAAGTATAGATTTTTATTATATGTTTTTAATTTATAAAATATATGTATGTATTTTGTATATTATATTCAAGCCAAAAATCCACACAATTGTACAACCCCCACCCCAAGGTGTAATAGTACAAATAAGTCTTTTGTGAGGCTTTTCTGTGTGCAGCGCCTTCCTCATTCTAAGGCTATGGGGTGCCCAAACACAATATAGATAAAAAGATATCATAGACATAGAAGTGATAACTCCTACATTAATCACATAATTCCTCTACTGGGTCCTTATATTTAAAAGGACACAATAAAATTCTAAATTGGACTATTGGTACAGCGTCATGAGCAGAATTCCCAGATGCGTGGATTAGTATATGCATTCCTATGTGATGCTGTACCTTGGTATGGTGCGCATGTCATAACACGAGCAGTCATATGGCACCTGTTTATGCTTAAACACCCTGGTGCTGTTCAAGCAAGTAAAATCAGCAACAATAGCTCTGTAGATAAGATCTGTGTATGAAAAGCACACGTTTGTGCTGCTCTCTCATATCCAGAGCTACTGGGCATGGATAGAGACTTGGCCAGGGAAAGGGAATATAATGTGATGTGAATGGGAGAGTGATCGTTAGTGATATAGTCACACAGGGTCGATCTTCAGCAGCCTATTAGACTGATATCAGCCTTTTGCATCAATGGCGAACCCCATGGTGGTTTAGGAGAGTAAGGGTATGCGTGGGTTATTGGCTGTTTTGGTTGTTTCAAGCTCCACCTTCAGCTTGACCATAGTATATCTAATGCCTCATCCTTCCTGTGCGATGAAGGGGAGTTTCAAATATTCAGAACATGCTACCTTAGTGAGAGTCATATGGGTAGGGTACAGGGAGCTGCTGCCACGTCTCTGGGATGATGTAGCTGAAATGGATTACCTGGATTGATAAATTACAATTGTCAATGTTTGCCTTATTACTATGCCATTGTGTTACTGCATAGTGCAAACAAATGATGCATAACCTACACCAGGTGCTCATTAAATTAGAAATTCCAACTCAGGATTCATCAAGTATAAGTCCCATCATCATTACTCAAGATGTGACACAAGCTCCTAAACCATGTTAAGTCGTGCTGAATGTCTGGTGGATATCTTGAGTATGTATTTTGATTCTAGTTGCCGTAACAATTTTACTCTGTCTCACCCTCTTCTGATTCCAAAGAAGCTCAGTTTCCCAAGTGCTCGCATTGTGAACTTCCTGAAAATGCCTAGCAACTGGATTAGTATGATCTTTATTCTTTTTGCTCCGAGGTGTTCCAGGACCACCTTCTTTGACGGAAAATAAGTGCTTCCCAGATATCTTTTAGGTGATTATGACATTCAAGCACACAAATACAGCAATCCAAATTTCAATTGAAAGTTTTCCTGATTCTTTTTTTTGTGCCCATCGGGTCATTTGTACTGTTTCACATATATGCTGGTCTTACACCCTTTGCATCCATCACACACATATAATCTTCTGTTGGTTTCAACCACCCACTCTTCTCCACTGGTTTATAATCACTATGAACCAACAGATCTTTCATTGATTTAGACCTGCAGTATGAGACTAAGGGATGCTTCTCAAGGTGGTTACCTCAGGATGGCCCAGTGTTTGGTTAGTATCCTACCTATGTCCTGGGATCTGGTAGGTGATAATAAATATGAGGCAGCTGGAAGAGTTCTTACCTTCAACCTGGTTAAAGCTAGTCATCCCTTTGTTTAGTTCTAATTTTCTGTTTATCCTGTTCCAGCACGTTAGCAGGGTAACCTGTCTCTGTAAATCCCTTTACCATATTGGCCTCTTCATGGCTTCTAGACAGATAAGTGAAACAGTTTCTCCATGCTTGGGTTAGTTCCCTATAAGGGATACTGCATTTTAGTTTAATGGGATGTTGACTCGGAGCATGGAGGACAGTATTACCCTCAGTCAGTTTCTGGTATAGGGTAGTCTCCAGCGTGTCCCCAGTGACCTTCACAAGAATGTCCAAAAAATTGATCTCTCTGTCACGTGGTAAGAGCCAAGTCAAGGCCTTTCGCCCTAGTAACTGGACGAATTCTTCTGCCTGACTTTTGTTTCTGTACCAGCTGATGATCAGGTCATTGATGTAGCATAGCCACATCAAGCAAAGGTTGGTGTATTTCCCAAATCTACCAGTCTATGGTCATAGAAATGTAAAGGTCTGCTTTGAAAGAGGTATTTACATGCTCTAATGAATTGATCATATGCAATATATGTGTAAAGGGAAGTTACATCTAGGGTGACTTGTAGGAAGCTAGGTTCCCATTGAATGCCTGAATTCAGTGCTATCTTTGCGATATGAGGCGAGGTGGAGCACAAAAGGAATCATAAAATGTTCAAGACACATAACAGGATTCTCTAGTAAACTCCCATTGGAGGGCACTTTGGGTTTGCCCAGTGATCTTGTTAGGATTTGGACTTTGGGAAAAAGGTTTCTCCTTTTTTAAAAAGCAATATTCATCAATGTCCAACCATCCTATCTCCTTCCAGTGCCATACTAAATCATGATAGATGATATTGGTTTGTCTTTAACTGTCAAAGTCAATTTTCTGATAACAGTCAGTGTTGTGAAGATGGCTTTGTGCTTTCTCTTGATATGCATCTACACTCCACCTCACAAGACCATATTTCCTCCCCTGTCTGAGGGTTTGATTATATTTGTGGTGTCATCCTGTAATGTTTTGATAGGCTTTCCTTGCAGGCTTATGTTGTTGCAATGATTAGATTGTTCTCTCTTAACGTTTTGAGGACAATGACCACCACATCACTAAAGACATCGATCTTGTCATGGAGGAAACAAGGGGTTGAATTTGGATTTTAATTTGAATCCACTCGATTACTCCTATCTAACTGCGACTCCATTTCTAACAATATTGTTCTTTCCTCAGAGTTTATATTTTGGTCATTCTCTACCATGTACATGGTGATCAGATTCTCAACATTACTAACATACGGGGTGGGAGTCTAAGGTTGCATAGAGTTAATCCTGGCTTGCCATTGGTTGTCACTGTGTTCATTGGCTTTCATAAGCTTTTAGTTTTTTGCATAAACACGAATAGGTAAATCTTGCTCTCCCACTAGTCAAAATCTGAGATGGGGCAGAAAGTTGGATCTAATTCCAGTATCGAAGTCTCTGCTTCTTTAATAATGTGGAAGGACAGATTGATGATCATCGGGCTCTTTTCTCCTTGCCCTATTACATCTTGCAGCTTCCTGTCTGTGCCTTCCCATTCAGCGTAGTGTCCATTTTGGATGTGCCAGCAAATCTTTCTTTGTCTCGTTCTCTTCCTTTTTTTCATCTTCCTCTTCTTCTTGGTTTTCCTCTTGCCCCTCTTGTTGCCAAGCGCCTGTCCTGAAGGATCAGGCAACATTAGCCTAAAAAAAGTTGTGTGTTGCCATATGCAGATGGGCCCTCCTTAGTGTCAGCACTAATTTCAGAAATTCTTTCAGTGAGATCTGTTGTTGTTACCTTGGCAATAGCGTGGTTTTAATGTCTTTCTTATTATTTCGAATCTTCTTGCGAATTCTATCTCCTGTGAAGTATTTCTTATCTCCCAGGATTGTTTTCATTTTCCTTTGTTTGATCTCTTCCTCAAATTTTTCAAGCATTTGGTTCATTGCCTTGAAGAATTAATTAACCATTTGTGATCTTCATGTAATTTAAAGTCCTCTCAAAATTTCTGGATTTCTATGTATGTGTTGTCAAGATCCAACTTTGCATATATGATCTAAAGCTATATCATAGATTTGCTGGTGCCTACTAGTATTGTAGCTCAATCCTCAAGCAACTTGGGGTAGGGATCCTCATGTGTTTGAGGATGTAGCACGTAAACTCACTGACAAGCAAGTTGCAAATTTTATTCCCATGGTTAGTGTGAAAAATTGGGTTGTTGGTGGAGGGGTGTGTGAGCCATTCTCAAGCAACAGCCACACTCCTTGTCAGAGTGAACCACAAAAGTCACTGAATTAACCTGTGCTTAACCCTCTGGTAGCTTTGCACAAAATCGGTCAGGCTTAACTTAGAGGCAATGTGTAAAGTATTTATGCAACAACAGCAATGAAGTCAAAACACAACACAAGAAAAATCCCACACCAAAAATAGAGTTGTAATTAATTATTTGACACCAAAAACTACAAAAATCCATTAATTAGAACCGGAGATATGCAATTTTAAAGAATTAGGGTAAGTATAGAGCCTAAAAGCACAAAGTGCCCCTCACAGTTATCTGGTCGTGCAAGACTGGGTTTAAGTCACAAGTTCAGGCCGACTGGACTAGAGGGTGGGTCGGATAGAGGCACCAGGTTAGTCTTGCTGAAAAAGTTACCTTCCAGAGTCAAGCATGTAGAGTCCAGTTCACGGTGAAGGAGGACGCGAGGAGCAGGGAGAGCGTCACAGATGGCGATTAACATGAATAGCAGGATGGGCATCACAGACGATTGCTGCTGGAGCTTCGCATTGGCAGTCACGGTGGGCTGTTGATGCTGTAGCATGAAGTGAAGATCTTGCGTTGCCAGTCATCGCTGGCGGTTGCTGTAGTGCAGAATCAGGCTCATTGAAACTTCGCATTGGTGGTCAGCTCAGATGGCAAGATCTTGGCGTGAACTGACTCGTTCACAATCGCGAAGAGCCCAGAACTTCAGGATTTCTCCTTTTCTTGTAGGGAGAACTCAACTGATGCCACAACAACAGTCTGGGTAGGTCCCAGACTGTTGTTGTGGCATCAGTTGAGTACCCCAGGAGGCACCTCTTGGGGTACAAGAACTCACTCCAGCAGAGGCCAGGCAGGTCCAGTTGCAGGTTCAGGAAGGTCCAGTACAGAGGAAACAGCGTTTAAAACGCTGTCTCCACAACGCAGTAACTTTACAATGCGGTCGTTACAACGACTGTGTTGTTACCACGTGTGCCATTACATCGCAAGTCGTATCAACAACTTGCTGTAGGGGGCGTGCAACATCAGGGAATGTGTTGGATTTTAAATCCAACACCTTCCCTGCTGTTGCACAAACTGGTGTAGGAATAGTAATTAATACTATTCCTAAGTCCAGCGCGCCCCCTACAGCAAGTCATTGATACGACTTGCGATGTAATGGCATGCGTGGTAACAACGCGGTCATTGTAACGACCGCGTTGTAAAGGCATGCATTGTAAATGCATGCGTTGCAACGTCACATATTCCCGGTACAGCAGGTCAGCTGGGCAGTTGTAGAGAGGCCTCTGTAGCTTGTTGTGTCCCTGTAGCTTAGAACTGGACGTCAGTCAGCTGACTCTTGGAGTCACTTCAGCCGGGCATGAAGGGTGCAGGTCAGTCTTCCTTCTGAGACATCAGGATTTCTATATCCAAAAATAACTATTCTCTATTTGCAGAAACTGGTCATGAATTTCAAATTATATCTGTAATTATTTAGTCTTTCAAAATAGATTTCAAACTCTTTCTGCATAACATCTAAAATCACAAATAAGCCATCGATGCAGTGAACCACGCCACAACTTTCTCGTACTTTTTGTTATCTCCTTTCCAGGACACTCCATTCTTCCACCATCCCATTGCTAAGTTTGCATAGCTGGGATAGAAGGAAATTCACATTGCTTTCCCCAATGTTTTCTTATGCAATTATTGAATAAAGTGCAAGATATTATATTTTAAACATATTTCGATCATTTTTAAAAGCATTTTTGTTTGTTTTAATTGGTTTATGTTTAATTGCCTTACGAAGTACTCACGTCATTATTTCCAATTTCATATTGCGCTGAGGTATAAAGAGCTACTACATCCAGAATGACAAGATGATACATTGCGTTTCATGAAATGTTATGCAACAGAATCAGTGGATTACTTGTATCTCTTAAATAAGAGCTCACATTTTTATATGTTTTCTGAGAAATATCTACGTTTGTATCCTGCTGTCAGTCATCTGTGTCAAAAAAAGGTATTCACTTATCTCAAGTCATCTCTCATTCAAAGTGCATCTTATTTAGACTTGGCTGCCTCTTCTTCGTCAGAAACTGTATTTTTGGTTTTTTTTAACATTACTGACCTATAAATACTAGCACCATGAAAGAAACGGGATTTTATGACATAGCTACACTTGACGTAATCTGGAATATATTGGGTTTTGAGGGTAGTAGTATGGTTTGGTGAGTTACTGCATTTTATATTTCACTCCACTGCAGGGAAATCTCATGTCAAAACAAAGTTTATCAACAAGACCATTTCCTTCTGAACAGTATTTGGCATCCTTGGAGGCAGACACTTAAAGGCCCAGCATAAGAGAGGGTCTAGTTACCATGCAATAGAGTCATCATAACCTCACAGATCCAAACAGATGTGTTCGTCTCATTTGCTTCTCGAATAACCACTTTAGTGTCTCTTGGTTTGATTTATAAAATGTTCGGCAAAGCATCTGCTGATCTATTGACAGAATTATGTTTTTATGATATAACACGAAGAGCTGGGAGAGAGGTATGCATAAAAGAAAAAGCAAGACAAAAAACAATGTACAAACACTGTGAACCTCATCAGGCCATTACACAGACCACACCCCAACAGATGAATCCCCAATTCCTGATGCATACCATTTTAAGCTAAGAACACAGAGCACGTGGCGGGTGGTTCATGCCACGCAATGCATTTTTCTTCCAACTTCAGATCGGTTTGGCAACCCTAATGTAATTTTAAAAATTACAACCCATAGAGGTAAGTTGGGTTGGGGAGATAGTACAGTTTATACCTGCTGTGGTTTTTATGGTCTAGCTTGACAGCGCATTTGTCGCCAGACAATTATGTGAGAATCACAAGAGAGGGGCTTTGCTCCACCCACATGTTGGGAGCCAGGAGTACATGTTTTGATTAGGCAGAAGTTGTGTGCTTCCACAAAAAAAGTGCTTGCTCGCAGCTGTGTCCATTCGTTTATTTATCCAGTTGACTAAGGTTGAGCTTTCAAGGGCATACACAACATTGGAAGGCTAATAAATTGTCTAAGCTAACAAGATAATTTATGTTGTTTTTCTCTGGCAGCAGCACAGATGGGCGAAAGGCAGTAATCAACCTACATAGATTTTTTTAGGTCTGGCTTAACAGTGTACCTGTCACCGGACCTTTTAACCAACAATATTATAGTACAGTTCTTTGCTTCCATACAGATACATATCTACTGCAGTGCTAATTACTTGCAATGCTTCACGTGACCATAAAACATTCAAATGAAGCCAGACCTACTGGCATCACCAATGCTTGTTGAAAATTATTGCACAGTTTCCACGCCAATAAAACTCAGGACTGGCTCACTAGTCATGGTCAGAGCTGAACCCTTGATTTTCATCAGCCTGACTCACTCGCTCTTTCTGCACTGCCTGTAACAGTGAGAGGCTCGTGACTCGTTCAGCTGTTCACGATGTTGGGTGGGGGGTCAGGTTATGTCATTTCCAATTAAATTATACCCTCACGATGGCTGTGCCTCTGACATGGTGCAGCTCCAATGCTCTGTGAGTGTTAGTCCAGCATGTGCTCATCTGAACATGCAAGCAGCACGTAACCTGCAGTCACCTACAGCCAGGGCTACTGGAATTTTGCGATTATGCAGCAATTTTCGCATTATTATAGAGTAGCCGCATTTGCCACATAATCCATCATCTGCTGCATAATCTGCAGATTTTAACCCAAACAAATGTTGTTTCTATCTCAAACGGATAAAAAGTTACTACAAATGCAGCGACACCACTTTCCGCACAGTAGAAGGCTATTTGAAAAGGTTCACTGGTTGCTTAATGTGATATGTGGGGATTAAAATGAGGTGCAAACAATGCCCAGTCATGGTTAACAAGTGTAAAAATTACAAAATAATGAAGTAATACTATCACAAAATGTGCCACATTACAATGCATAATTTGCCTTTCCTTCCCACATAATTTACTCAACCCTGCCGCTTAATTTGGCCATCCAATGCCGCATAATTCCAGTGGCCGTGCCTGTGGCCACAGGGCTGATATTGCATCATAATGCAGCCCCCGCACTGTGACTGTAGTTGGCAGCAGATTACCTTCCATTCACACGTACATATCAGCACAGGAAAGGCTCCATGTACATCATTTAGGGGTCGCTGCCACGACCCCTGGCAATCCCCTTATGACCCCTGGCACTCCCTTGCGACCCCTAGTGTCAGCAGTGGCAAAATCAGTTACAGGAACAGAAGCAGCTCGTCCTTATGGATGTCGGTGGGGCTGCACTCACCTCGCTTTTTGTCAATTTTTTATTATACTAATAGTGAATAATATTATATTATTCGCTATTAGTTTAATAAAAAATGGAGTACAGATAGCTGGAATATGACTTTCCATGGCAGCTGAGGTAAGTAAGTGTATTTATGTAAGAGAGAGTGTGTGTATGTGTGAATGTGTGTGCATGTGTAGGCAGAGTGCGCGACTGTGTGTGTGTGTGTGTGTGTGTGTGTGTGAATGTATAATCATATGTATGTGTGAGTGAAAGTGAAGGTCAAGTGGAATGTGAAGTCACTTCCGCTACCCCAGGCATTTTGGTGAGTTGACGTCCATGAAAGGCTCACAAAGAATGGGAGTTGTATCTCATACAGAGGCAGGGGCGTAGCTAGGCCTTAGGCTGCCCGTGGCGGCCCCTGCGTTTGCCTCCCTCGGCAAAATGATAGAAGAGCGGGGGTGGGGGGGGTGGTAGCGGGCGCAGGCAAGAGCGGGTGAAGGGGGGCCGGCTGCCGCCCCAAAACTCGTGCCGCCTGGGGCGGTCCGCCCCCATCGCCCCCCCCTAGCTACGCCACTGTACAGAGGCGTCTTGCTGGGGTGAGGGTGTAACTTAATTGGAAATAAATGCATTTGAGCGCAGTTACTGCACCTGTTACTGTTGTAACGCCACATTCAGCAGCTCCACTGTGCTACTAGTCTTGTGTTTGCTCTGATGCTCCGAGTACATGCCCACATACAATGCCCCGCGCTGCAACTAGCACTACCTGTTAATTAGATTGATGCAAACTGGCAGGGCTAGTGAGGTGACATGCTGCTGTCCTTTGGGTTGGGCAGCACGGGGGTCTGCACTGAAGGAGCGGAGTGGATTAGCAATGTTGATTATTGGCTGGCAGATCCATTGAAGAAACCGACATGGCGCTACGTGGCCACACATCCATTCAGCATCCAAGAATGAGTACAGGTTTATCAGTTCAATGCAGAAATATACTTGTTGCAGTTTTATCAATTCACAAAACATAAATAATATAAACAGTGATAAAATGAGCAAAAATTAAACATGAATAAAAAGAGATGGAAATGTAAAAAATAGAAATACCATAAAACTGGGAGACCTAATTAGGGCTCCTGGTTTAATCGTATTTATTTTGTTAACATTTCAAGTTGCAAATGGTATATTTCTACATTTACTGAATAAAAGATGAGTTTTAGCACTACGAAGTCCTTTAATACTTCAATACATTCATATGAAAACATTAGCATTTTATTACAAACACGCACATCTACAGCTGTGAAAGCTTCATTAGGGAATACTGTACGCTTTTCACCTCCCCTGTATGTCAGTCTGTAGCACTAATATCCTGCCAGTCACGATTTACAGCATTAACAACAGCAAACATGAGGGTCTGGTTTCTATTCTTTCCCCATATTTAAAAATAAATAAAGACATACAAACAAATTATTTTATGTCTATATTTATTGGTAAAAAATGAAAAACTAGATTATATATGGATAATTATGACAAGTGGAAGTTCACAAAACTGGTTGCATGAAGCCATAAAACAACCCACCACACACGCAAAAACAACCCCCCATTCACACAAAAGTGGCCCACAACACACCAAAAAACGGTCTCATTTGGCACTGCTAGACTGCTTAGTTCAAACCCTGGCTCTGAGGTGTGGGTGCAGGGCATTCCCCAACCTAAGACCCTGCAATACAAATGTCCGACTTTTCTCAGGTTCACAAAGACTTCCTGAAGTACTCCTGGAAATCTTAGACAGCCGCAGATTCTCAGAAGTACTGCTATATCTGCATACAGAAATGTACAGGTCTACCTTTCCACATGCGGAAATGTGGCATAAAAGCACTTTTTTGCTTCCAAGTATTTTTTCTTTCTTCTGAATCGAAATAATTTTTCCGCCTATTGAGAAATTGGTTCCCCTACATCCCCATCAATTTTGACTGTGTCCTGTCCTCAAGATGAGAAATTACCTACAACGCCGTGGTAAATATCCATAAGCATTTTGTTTATTGCATATAAATTACAATTTATAATACTAAAAAAGAACACTTAACATGCTTTCTAACATTTTGTGAGCAAAAAGAGGAATTCCTTTTCAGGTTTCAAAATGACTAATTGGCAGAATGATAACTTCACTACAAATGATATAATGTCCATGTCTACCCCTGTGCCAACTATTCCACCCCATGCCTAGACCGCCCATTTCGAGTCTGTTTACAAACCGGATGAGCCACTGCCAGTTTTTACTTGTCCCCGAGAAACACAGGAGCCTAACTTTAGCTGGGAGGAGGTGAAATCTGCTATTCTAGCCCTTCCATCGGGGAAAGCCCCAGGCCCAGATCGACCTGTATAAATCTTGTGGTCGCCCATAGTAACTTTTCACATTAATGCCGCAGCTTGTGGCCCTATGTCCACGTGCTGGCTGACGTCAGTGATTGTGCCAATATTTGAGAAGGGAAATCGTTCTGATCCGGGGTGCAATAGACCCATGTCATTAGTTGATGCTGAAGTAAAAATTCTTGGGACGGGTAGTGCTGAATTGACAAATAGGGTGAGCTAACGAACACAATATCCTATCAGATATTCAATATGGTTTTAGATCAGGGCGGGGCACCATCGAGCAGAATCTACATTTATACTTGCTCATTAGGAAGTACACTAAAGCAAAAAAGGGAGCCATCCACCTGGCCTTCATGGACCTCAGCATGGCCTTTGACTCAGTCAAATGAGATAAGCTCTGGGTCATGCTGGAGTCCATGTGGATCGAATTTTCACTTGTCATTTTACAGCATAATTTGCACACAGGACTATCGGCATCTGGGGAATGCACGCCGCAATTTAAGGTGAGGAGTCCGACAGGACTGAATTTTAGCGCCATTTTTTATTCTTTATATTAACCAGCTAGAGCCATTTTTAACAGAGCAATGCAGGGAAGTTCCCATGGCCAGGGAGAGACCAGTGCCTGCTCTGCTTTATGCAGACAACACAGTCCTGATTGCACACACAGCTAATGGTCTGCAGCATTTGCTAGATCGGTTTGCCGCCTTTATGGATAGTTTGGATCTCAACACCAACTTTTCCAAATCCCACCCCATGGCGGTGGGACCTCAGACCACCAAAATGAGAAAATTTACTGTCACGGGACAGCTTATCAGCACGGTTGAAAAAATTCGTTATCTAAGTATTCTGCTGGATTCCCAGTTTAACAGGCATCCCCCGATAGATAATAACATCCTGGCCTTTAACAGAGTCATGACCAGTGTGGGTGATTTCTCACGACGTTTGGGGCGTACTCACTCTGAATCCATTATGGTCATATACAATGCTAAATGCATCCCCAACGTTAGATTTAGGTGTGAGATCTGGAGTTACACGCCCTGCACTTCCATTCAGATTGGTTCCCCCATGTATCCTGTCCGAAATCGTCCATGAGGAATTCAGTCTGGGATACATTTCATATTTTATCCTCGTCCATTGCTCCTGTGGATCTTGATATGGTTGAAAGATGAACTTGATTTTAATCAATGGATATTAAGGAACTGGTTGGGACTGGATCGTATGTCTAGTATTCCATGGCTGCACTATATTATGAGCACCTTGGAAGACCTGAATTGTTCTTTGACCCAGCGGGTATTGTTCAGAAAGAGATTTTGTGGGTTAAACATGCTTTCCTTGCCAAGGTGAGTGCAGAAAGGGAAGTTTTTGCAATGTGAAAGCGCCCAGTGACTTATTATCACTTGATCAAATCCACCAGCACCATGGAATTTTATTTGTCCCTAGATTTTCCCTGCTACCACAGAAGACTTATAACCCATTTCAGGCTGAATCTGTTTCCTCAGTGTATGTATGGTCACACTGAGTGGCATAAGATATCTGAGCTCCCTGTATGTGTTTGTGACATGAATTCTAGCCCGGACACTTTGCACATTGTTTTCATATGCCCTAGATTCGACACTCTTCGAAGTAAATTTATTCGCCCGCTCCTGAAGCCCCTAAATTTTAGACAAGTGCGTCCCGCATTATTGTATTTGCAATCCTTGCCCACTGCAACTGTGTGTTTTTATTTATCATGGTTTGTATCTGGTGTTTTACAGTTTAGTGTTGGATATGTCTTAGAAATCTTTTTGTTTGTGATTTTATTATTGCTGTTTTATAATGTGTATTTTATGTACTTTTATGATTTGCATTGATCAAATCGAATAAAGAAACACTTGACTTGACTTGGCTTGATATAATGTGAACTTTGCCCTAGCGATGTCATAACTGGAAACTACTTCACACTTCACGGTACATAGTAATGGACACTGTTGCTCGTGACAGGTGTATTCCATCCAACAGTTATTATGGCCTTTTTTATAGAAACATCAAATCTAAAGGCAGAAAAGGAAATGGGGGTTTGACATTTACACAAAAGTCTCATAGCAATTCCAAAAAAAGGTGGCTGTGAAAAAAAGTCTTACATTGAAGAGTAGCATGTCCCTAGTGTAGCCGCTACCAAAATGAGAGATAGTCACCCCTCATATCTTTCAAGGAACTAATTGCCAAAAAATCCAAAGGCACACTAAGCTCGAACTCACTCTCTTTTACCCACTCCGCATTATAATTGCTCTCTTCACCATTCATGATTCTTCACATCCACCTGCTCTCATCATCCTCCATCTCATAATGAATTTTCTCTAGCTCTCCCATCTATCACTGCTCCCATTATCCTACTTTCCCTCCCAATTTTCCACCATCCTCCTCTTCATTATGATCCTCCTCCCCGCATGCCCCTCTCTTTTCACTGTGATCCCCTCTTGCCACCACTCCGCATGCCCAATCTACCCTTGTCTTGCCTCTTTCACATCTTCACCTCCACCACCCTGCCTCTCTCACTTCTACCTATGACGAGTCAAGACCTCTGACTAATGGAGAAATAGTAAATGCCACTTAATTGGCATACCCTGGCCTCGCCCAGGAGCATGTGATTATGTATGGGCCCACAAAGCTGATGATCACAAGGTTATGGAGGAAGTTAATCATCTCCATTACCTCCCCGTATGCCTTCCTCGTCCAGTCCTTTCTGCATGAGCAGTCCTCTGCTCCCACAGATATTGATTACCTGAACCATTCAAAAACATAGACCCAATATGGCCTCCCCTATCCCAGCATGCCATATAACAGGAAGCCCCACATGACCACATCCTGTTTTGTTTTTCTGTGGAAGCAGTATTGATGCCTGTTGACCAGCTGTAGGCGAGGGTGTTTTTACTTGTTTCCTTGGTTATTATTCATATATTTTGTTGCAAGTTATTCATAGAGGCCTTTTCTTTCTTTTTTAAAACCTGCTATAGCAGTTTTTGTTTTTAGGTGAGTCATTACCAAAGCAATGGGCGTTTGGGACTCTTAAACAGAGATAGGGGCTCGCTGGGCAGACCTTTCTGTAATTGCCCTGGGCATGAAGGTGCGCGCATTGCATTGATCATTATCTCAGTTTTTTTTCGGGAAACCGGGAGTGGTTCACGCATGTTTCAGGAAGCCGGTGCCCTCGTATCTTGATGTGAGTGTTGTGGAGTGATTTGGGCCTCGTTGCTGGGCAACAAAAGCCAAACTCAGGAAGTGTCGGGTAGGAGTGTGTTTTCTACCGGCACAATGGAGTTTGACCATCCTGAATGCGTGGAGGTATAGGCTGAGCCCTCCTCTGCCCTTCCCTCTATGGATGTCCTGCAAACCATGATTACAGCAGTAGTTGAAGCTGCAATGAGGGCAAGTGATTCTGGTCCTGTCCCTCATACAATGCCTCCCTTGGATCCTGATCCTTTGCCTGATGCAGATGAGCAGGATGTTAAAGGTCAGTTTATCCAGGGAACAGATCATATGGAGGTTTTATCTCACATCAGGAAGAATTTAGGTTTTTCTGCTCCTCTGCTGACTGCTACAGAGGAGGATTTCCTGGCACATTATCAGTACGCAGAACCAGAGTCCCCTCCATTACACAGTTCTGTAAGACAAGTGTTGACTAATTAGTGGAAGGATCTGGAGCATCAATCCTTTTCTTGCTTTCTATTAAAGAGATATCCTTTGGAGGGTTTTTCAGAGGAATTTCCCTTTAATGTTAAAGTGGACAACCTTATGGCAGGACTTTCCACACAGGTATCAGTGGTATCAGAAGATGCTCTTCCCTCACACCATGTGGACAAAAAGAATGAAACTGCAGTAAAAAGATCATATTCAGCCTCTAATTGTTCTGTCAGAGCTAATGCTTATTCTATTTCCAGGTGTTATCAGAGAAGATGACTGCAGGGACTGATTGCTCTTCTCTCCTGGGGGCCAAGGAACAACAGGTCTGTTATCTTTCTGACATTTCCTTTGATAACTTATGTTTTTCCGTGGCTGCTTCTGGGGTGGCTATTTCAGCACACAGAAATATCTGGATGCGTTCCTGGAAGTCTGATGCCTCGCACAAGGCTGTGCTTTTGAAATTACCCCTCTCAGGTCCAAGGTGTTTGGGCAAGAACTTAAGGATTTGGAAAAGACAACCGTGGAAAAGAAGAAATAGATCAACCCACCTAAACCTTTTGATAGGGGTTGCGGATTTGACTATCAAAGGGCTTTTGGTCCAGGTTCATTTGGGTGTAACACTCAGCCCTTTCAAAGCAGGGATCTTGGCTGGGGCACCCGTGGATTCCACAAATCCGGGTCCTACCACCAAGCCAGTTTCAGCAATCCAAACCCCCATCCTCTTCTGCCAAATTCATGACTATGCCATCGATCTCCCAGTCGGGGGGCGTCTTCAGGCTTTCAGTCATGTTTGGCAGATGACACTATCTCTAAAGCCCAAGTATCTGAGACTGTCTTGTGGCTACAGGATTCTGTTTGTTTCTACTCCTCCTCCTTAATTCAAAGTGACGTCGGTTCCGCTTCACCCTCTGAAGAGACTCAGTTTGCCAGAGAGTATTCAGTTGCTTCCTGACAAGGCAGCGATTTCTGTAGTTCCCCCAGAGGAGGAAGGTCGGGGCTACTACTCAATCCTGTTTTTAGTTCAGAAACCCTCGGGGGCATACCGTCCAGTGCTAGATTTGAAGGGAGTAAACAAGTTCATTCCACTGCAGTCGTTCAAGATAGTTTCCCTTCAGTCCATCATGCCATAGATCAAACCAGGGGACTTTTTGTGTTCAATAGACATGCGGGATGCCTACATACACATTCCCATCCATCCAAATTCCAGACAATACCTCTGGCTTGCAGTCAATGGCATCCACTACCAGTTCAAGTTCCTGCTGTTTGGTCTGTCATCCGCCCCAGTGTATTCACCAATGTGGTTGCTCCTCTGGTGGATATAATTAATTCTGCAGGAATTCAGGTTTACCCTTATTTGGACGATTGGCTCATTGCTTCTCCTTCTTCCTTTAAGGTACAGGAAGTTATATTTGGCACATAAGTCAAGTCCTGGAGAAGCACAGGTTTCTTCTCACATGGAGAAGTCCCATCTGACTCCCTCCCAGTGGCTCTAGTTCATTGGGGCTCTTTTTCAAACAGACTTGGGGCAAGTGATTTGTCAGACGAGCGGAAGATCAAATTACTGACTCACTTGGCATCTCTCGTGTCCAACGAGATGGTCCCTGTGAGAACTTGGTTACAAAGTCAAGGGGAGATGGCGTCTACTCTGGTCATAATCCCTTGGAGTTGTTTGCATTTTTTTCTCTAGTTCATCACCTTCTTCAACATTAGGATCCAATGTCACAGGAATACGGATTCCTAGTTCCAGTGACATTGGAAATGAAGCAGGGTTTCCAATGGTGGTTGGTGAGGGAACAACTGTTGAAAGAGTTCCTTCTGAATCCTCATCCTGTTTGCATAGTGACCACAGATGCCAGCATGGTGGGCTGGGGTGCCATTTGTCAACAACAGTCTGCTCAAGGGAGGTGGTTGCCAGCTCAGGCCTCCTAATTCTCCAATTGGAGGGAGTTGGCAGCTGTTTGGATGGTCCTTCTCAATTTTGCCCCATTGATCAGATCTCGGGCAATTTGCATCCAAACCGACAACCAGGTGGTTTGGTCATGCATCAACAGTCTTGCTCTCCTTACCCAGAGGATTTGCGGTTGGGCAGAGCACAATCTCTTAGCTCTGTTGGCAGTTTATCTTACGGGAGGGAGAATAGGCCTGCGGATCACTTGAGCCATCATTTCCCATCGTCAATATCCCTCTGTCTGTGTCTTCACCTTTTTCATCTGATCACGGTGCAGAACGAAACTCCTTGGTTGGAT
Source organism: Calotriton arnoldi (assembly GCA_963921515.1). Classification (NCBI taxonomy): domain Eukaryota; kingdom Metazoa; phylum Chordata; class Amphibia; order Caudata; family Salamandridae; genus Calotriton; species Calotriton arnoldi. The sequence goes on along the minus strand of CAWUFW010001957.1, from coordinate 2,118,844 downwards.
CTGTTCAACACAGAGGTCAACACACTCCTACCCTCCTTCTGTTTCCTGATTCCAGCTCAGCAGGGTCGGCTCCTCTGTTGAGGCAAAGGAGAGTTGCAACACTAAATAAATGCCCCAGAGATCAAAAAATTTAATTGTAATAAAGTTAATTTATTACCATTTTATTTTTCATAACCTTATCCCAAGCCGAGCTTCAGGATGGGGGTGGGGTTTTCTGCTGCTGCCAGTTAGGCACCAGCAGAAAGCAAAGATGGGCAGGGCACTTTAAGTTTAAAGTGTGCATGTCTTTTTGGCCGGTCGTCTTGTGATTGCAAGCCAGACATGTGCAGTTTAAACCTCTCTAATCCAGCTGTCTAAAACAGCTGGGTTAGAGACAGCATAGGGCTCCAGTGCCATCAGGAGCGGCGAGAGAGGCTATTCCCTCCAATCCTGGTGCTGCTCTCATGCAGCATGAGAACAGCGCCAGGATTGGTTATTGCAGTTTCCTGGAGCGTGCCTGGAGAGAAGACCAGGGAGAGGAGGACGTTGCGCCAGCAAGGTAAATGGGATTATTTTTTCTTTATATTTTTTTACTTTTATTTTTTTCCCCACCACCCTCCTTACATTCCAGCTACCACTGCATCACAGAAGGTATGGGCAACAGATGCTCTGTCTGTTCAGTGGCAGGCGGGCCTACTATATTGTTTCCCTCCTTTCCAATTGATCTCCAGAATAATGAGGAGGATTCAGTTGGATTATGCAGAAGTTCTACTGGTGGCTTCCAGTTGGAGCAGGAGATCTTGGTTTCACCTTCTCATTCAATTGTCAGTCTCTTCCCAGTGGCAGTTTCCCTATCTCCCATATCCACTGAGGTCTCCCCGCCTGTCTCTGGAGTCAGCAAGGAGACTAAAATTGGGGGTCTGGCATTTGAGAGGATGAGACTAATTTGGCAAGGTTGTTCTGAAGTAGTTGCAGAGACTATTCACCAATCTCAGCATTCCTCTACATTGAAGACGTATGGGTGTCATTGGAAGAATTTTGAGAAGTGGTGAATGTATACGTCTTTGTTTCCAATAGTATCTTTGAATTTATGAGATGCTTTATGATGGGTCTGGTGGTCTCACCTTTTTGCAGCCAGTAGGCAGCAATCCAGGCTATTAGAGGTCCAGAGGTTTTGGCTTTTCTGTTCTGGCTTCCAGCCTTTTGAGGAGTTTCTTTCTCAAGTGGCCTGTTGTGCATTTTCCTGTTCCCTCATGGGATCTTCCCCTAGTTTTGAATAGTATACAGGGTCCTCCATTTGAATACCTTGACTCTTCTGATTTAAAGTTTTTGTCTGCCACAGTGGAATTTCTTTCAGCCATCTGCTCAGGTAGAAGGATTTGGGAAAATCGAGCGTTACTATTATGTCCTTCTTTTATTTAGTTCTGTCCTGTTGAGTTATTCTGCGACCCAATCCTTCTTTCCTGCCTAAGGTGCCTAGGTTCTTTCAGTGTTCGGAGGATATCATTCTTCCAAGTTTTTTTCCGGATCATTTCATAAAGGAACAAGTCTGGTTGCATCCGTGGATGTCCATCAGGCGTTATCCATTTATTTGTCTAGAACTGAGTCTTTCCGTAAAGTTGATTTGTTGTTCGTCTCTTTTGGCCTGTCTCCTAAGGGTCTTCATCCCTCTTCTGCTACCTTATTCAGGTGGGTTAAGTTTGCAATCCAGGTGCTTATGACTCTGTGGGACAGCAACTACCTTCTTCTGTCCAGGACAGATCAACCAGAGGGATGTCTGCTTCTTGGGCAGCTTTCAAGGGAGCTTTGCTCTGTGATATTTGTTGCACTGCTACTTGGACGTTTCCTAATACCTTTATGTCTCACTATTGTTTACAAGTTGGGGTTCATCATCTACCTCATTTGCTGTTCATGTGTTATCTGTGGTGCAGGACGTTTGATTCTTTCCCTGCTTTTCTTCTTTATTAAGCACCTGGTGTAACAATTTGGTTCTTGTTCAGAGTTTATTATATATGTTTTTGTTGAACCAGAATATGTCTGCTTGGGTATTAGCTCATGCAGTAAGGACTGGAGGAGGAAGACGTTCGAGGAGGTAATTTCCAGTTACTCACTGGTAAACTTCATTACTCTGAGTGCAGGTCTTCATCGTCTCAGTCCAGAATTCCCACCCTCTCTGGTCTCATCCTGTACTTTGGTTCATGTTGGCTTGCATATGTCAGTATGTGGTCATGTGGGGCTTCCTGCTATATGGTATGCTGAGATAGGGGTGGCCACATTGGGTGTATGTTTTTGGCTGGTTCAGGTAATCAGTATGGGGGCAGAGTACTACTCATGAAGTAAGGGCTGAGACGAGAAAGACCTGTACTCAGAGTAATGAAGTTTACTGGTGAGTAACCGGGCATTTGTGCACATATGTTGTACTAAGTGTGAAAAAACATTCGGTCATGTGAATCCTGATAATTTTTTCTTCATACATGTCCGTCATATCTGTAAACTATTAACCTGCCTTACTACTGTACCCTTACTGTTAAAACTCACCTTCAGAAATGCTTTACCCATAACCTATAATATATCCAAATGTTTGTGCGGGAATGTGGCCACTTACATGTGCAGGGATGCAGGTTTGTTCATAATCTCCTGTCTAAAGGAATTTATCAATTTATCCTGAGTATATGTTGCAGCATTTGACTTAAACTTTTCCAAGACCCCCTGGCTTAAAACAGCATATCATCTGTATTAAGTCATAACGCTTTTGGAGCCCCCAGCTTGTATCCTTTTACACTGACGTGCCACAGTAGACAAGCCAGTGGCTCCATGGTTAACGCATACATCTGAGGCACCAGTGCACATACCAGCCATGTGCTCCTCTGCAAGGACCAGATCTGTGTTAGTTTTACCCCGAACCACCAGGCCTGTGTGTAGTAGATTCACCAAGTCAATAAACCTGGGGCACAATCATACACTTCCCATCGCCATAAATGTGTATTGTCAATTTATGAAATCAGTGGTATTTGGCATTAAGAATCACAAGACGATAACTAGATATAACCAGTGCTTGATTTGTAAACAAAAAAAATATCTTATGACTCTTACCACTGGCAGTGCCGAATGGCAGGGTTTCCGAATACCAAGATTACCTAGTTTTGATTCCACCTCCTACCTCTTTCTTCAATGACTCTACATTTCTTGTCACTTTATCTTACTCTTACAGGCTCTTTGTCATCACTGCTTCCACACTTTGCCACTGCTTTCCTGCTATTTTTCTCTTTTGCCTTCTTTCTGATGATGACAAATAAGTCCTGGTCCCCAAATATATGTGCCTGTCTTCACCATCTGCATAAATCAAGCACTGCATTTAAGATGAACTGAAATAGATTGAGTAGCTGGAATGCATGTCACTTGGCCTTCAAATATTGAATTCCAAATTGGATTAATATGACTACCAAAAAGCAAATTTCATTGATATGCCTAACAAAATCCACTTTAAATATTGTGTCAACTAATACCATGGAGAGTTGTTTGTAGAACAGACAATATGGATTGTCTTTGTCAGTCTTCAAGAGAACCACTATAAAGAGCTATCTCTTAGCAATTGTTAACACTTCCCTTTCAAAAGGAGAATTATAGACTTATACAAATTAGGGAATCAGCAAGTCCCCAAACTCTGTCAAAAATGTCACAGGAAGGCAATCCTTTCTCAGGTTTTTTGGTCTTTGTATATTCCTGATGGTAAACTTTATATTAGCGGGTATATTAGGCATTTCCAAATTGGACTTTGCTTCTTCTGATAGTGATTTTACTTCATCACCACATATGATCCACGAACCCTATAGAAATATGGTATTCTGTAGATACTGGTTAATGTCCATCTGGTCATTTAATAATAATAATAATAATAGTGACATTTATAGAGCGCGACAGCTACCTCAAGCAGAGGTGTCCCTGCGCTGAGCAGAAATCAAGTAGGGATCCGGACCGACAGGGGGCTATCCCTGGCTAAAGAGCCATGTCTTCAAGATCTTCCTGAACTCATTTCTGATTCAACCAAGCGCATATGAGAGGGTAAGGAATTCCACAGCCTGGCGGTCCTCACTGTGAAGGACCTACCTTCCATTCAGGACTTAGCATAGCAAGGTACACAGAGCAGGTGCTGGGAGTTGGATCCCAGTGTACGTTTATGTTGGTATGGGCAAAGCCTATGCCTGAGATACCTAGGTCCTTTATCATGCAGGGCACGAAAGGCCAGGGTCAGGGACTTGAACTCTATCCTTTTCGCTACCGGGATCCAATGGAGTTGTCTGATATGCGGGGAGATGTGGTGACGGAACGGCACCCGTCGAATAAGTCTTGCTGCCGTGTTCTGTACCATCTGAAGTCTGTGGATCACATACGAAGGCAACCCTAGGTACAGACTGTTCGCATAGTTTAGCTGAGAGGTCACAGTAGCATATACTGCGATCCTGCTGCTTTCCTCCGGTAATAAGTGCAGGAATTTCCTTAAGCTTCTTAACTTCCCGAAGCAGGACGAAGAGATGTATCGAGCTTGGGTTACAAAGGATAGGTCGGAATCCCAAATGATGCCCAAATTCCTCGCTGTATTTGCTGGAATTGGTGGTGAGCCCAGTTCAGCTGGCCACCATAACCCTGGGGACGGAGGGGAGGCCTGGCCAAAGAACAGGACCTCCGTCTTGTCCACATTTAGTTTTAGTCTGTTATTGTTCATCCAGCAGGCGATGTCCTTCAGACACCCCTTAAATCTGGTAAACGAGTCCTCAGAGTGGTCTTTGAATGAGAACATCAGCTGGGTGTCATCTGCATATGAGACTGCCTTCACTTCCCAGGTAGCAATGAGGGTAAAAAGTGGCACCAAATAGGTGTTAAAAAGCAGAGGGCTTAGAGCAGAGCCTTGCGGCACGCGGCACCTCAGTGGCTTGGGATCGGATTGATGAGGTTGGAGAAAGACTCTTTAAGAGCGGTCTGTGAGGTAGGGCTGGATCCAAGAAAGAGCTGCCCCCCGCAAGCCCATCAGTTTGAGCCTGTCCAGAAGAATAGGGTGGGCAACAGTGTCGAACGCAGCTGACAAATCTAAAAGCACCAGCATCGCTGATGCTCCAGCATCTACAGTCATCCTCACTGATTCCGCCACCTCCACCAATGCGGTCTCGGTACTGTATCCTGACCGGGAACCAGACTGAGTATCATGCAAGATGTCCTGAGCATCAATGAAATTGGTGAGTTGATGTTGAGCCAATTTTTCTAACATTTTTGCAGGTGCTGGCAATAGAGTAATCGAGCGGTAATTGCCAAGCTCCGTAGGATCAGCATTCTGCTTTTTCAGAAGGGGTAGTAAGAGTGCATGTTTCCAAATATCTGGGAAGTTGCCAGAGGAAAGCGACGTGTTCCAAATGTGGTTTAAAACTGGGTTAATCTAATGGGCCAAAGATCTGAAAATTTTGGGTGGGCAAGGGTCCAAGGGGAGCCCGCCTTGCATCTTAGGATTTTGGCCATAGATTCCTGCAAAGTTATGGGGCGAAACTCCAAGAAGGTGCCAAAGGAATTAGTAATTTCCGATGGCTGTGGTACCACCGACGCCTCTCCAACTGTGAAGGAAGCATAGACATTCTGAATTTTCTCCTCAAAGAAGTTGGATAAGTTTGTCCACAAAGAAGGAGAGGACAAAATCTTTCCCTCAATAGCAGATGGGCTGGTAAAGGATCTGACAATCCTAAAAATCTCCATACCAGAATTCTCCGCACTCTTAATGCTCTTAACAAAGTATTCCCTTCTAGCCGCCCTCATCAATTTACGAAGCTTCTTCACGGCTTCCTTATAGCCTTGCTTGGCCACCGGGCTGTAATCTTTCCTCTATTGCCGCTCTAGTCTTTTACACCTGCTTTTTTTCTGCTCTGAGGACTGCCAAGAACCAGGGGACTGAGGGAGACTCTCACGGGGACCTAACAGATATCAGTGGTGCCACTGTATTGAGGGCAGAGGCGATCCTTAAGTTGAGCGCGACTGCATCCTCATTAGGATTGACAGTAATCAGTGGTCCTCTAGCTAGAAGCGCAGGACCCAAGCTGTCTGCCGTAGCCTTTTTCCAGTTCCTTCTTAGCACTGAGCATTTGCCTCCACCCAGCTGCATATTCCCCGCGTGAAGGAAAAAGGGACCAGGAAGTGGTCCGTCCATACCAAACATCGAGGGGCCTCAACTCTTATGGTCGGAATGTCGGAGAAGATTAGGTCAAGAGTATGGCCTGCTCTGTGCATGGGGGCATTTACGTGTTTTGTGAGGTTAGCTCCTTTGAGAGACATTACTAGCTGAGAGGCCTGGGGGCAACTGGGATCATCTACATGGAGATTGAGATCACCTAGAGCCGTAAAATTGGGGTATTGCAATGATTTCTGTGCAATAAGATTACATAGTTCGAGAGTACACGTGTTTGAGCAATCAGGTGGTCTATAAATTAACAGCTCCGCAAAGCAAAGAGTTGGGGAGATCTTTATGCAGAAGTTTAAGCCCTCTATGTTGCCTAAATTATTCAATTCCGTTGTGGAAATATCCCAGGTTTCCTTCAAAATAATAGCCACCCCACCTCCTCGTTTGTCACCGCTCCTATTGGCACAAATACATCGGAAGCTGGGGGGGAGGGGGGGCGGGGGGACAGCGAGGGTCACGGCCGCCAGAGAGTTCCCCTTTAGCCATGTTTCAGTTAGGAACATCACATCCCAGGTGTTATCCATCAGAGATAGCCAAATATCATCAGCATGTTTGGGAAGCGATCTACAGTTAATCATGCCGGCTCTTGCCCCACCAATCGGTACCCTCTGAGCTCTGCGGATCTTACACCTGTTAAACTCTGTGCATTGATTCCATGATACCTGTGAAATTCCTGCTACAGACGTTTTGTACTTCCCTTGCTCATATTAATATATTGTTTGTGTATGTGCACCCTTTAATGGTGCTCAGCAAGATAATTCTGCCTACTCTTTACTCCCATTGGCCAATTTCTTGCATATATGGGTGCTGGGCTAAGACATCCTCCAAGTCATTAGTCTTGTCATTAAGCTATGCGTTCTCTGTTTTGCAATTTACACAGGCATGACATAAACCCCAGATTGTTACATTAAAAGCTTTGCCATTTAGAAATGTCTAACGAACTCTCCTACCTCTGTTCAATTTAGCCCATGCGAGCTGCATCTTTCAAGACCTTGCTTGATATGTCATAGACAATGCCCCTTCCATTTCCACTGCTGTAACCCTGAAACTCAATGGTGAATTTCTTTTGATGTTTTAATCAAAATATGCTATCCAAGATATATGATGTTTCCTCAGTCAATGTAAAAATAGTTATTAAGAATCATAGACCTGTATGTAACGTGATTATTCTTTAGTGCCTAGATGCTGTGTTCTCAAAACCGTAATCACAGGATGAATGTGCACCTAGAGTTTAGTGGCGAGATTTAGATTTTTTTTCTTTGCAGGATCCGATATTAGATGCAGTCAACATGGCATGTTGGCATATATATATAACACATAGCATGCCTCCTAAAATTAGTCACAAGTGTTCTAAAGTCATAAAAGATAATTTGACCAAAGCTCTTAAGAAACTGGGCATCGCTTACACTAACACTAGGAGGATTACCGTGGTTGATCGCCTGCATGTGGCGCTTAAAAGCAATTTACAGCTACTTGTTGTCACCCTGTGGTGTGAAGGTTTAACGAGAACTTATAAAGTTTAATATAGCAATTTACAAATGTGGCTAGACCCTGGTGGCTTAATTGCTGCACTGATGAAAAGTCACATATCTTACAATTCCCAGGATATACAAAAAAACACCAAACTGGCTTAGACCGAGTATTATTTCAATAGAATCATCAACACTTCCAATGCTTCAAAAGAAGTGTTAAAATGTTTCCTATAGGCTATTCCCCAATGTTGCTCTATATCAATTCTCACTTTAGAATCCTTGTGCTCTGATATTGCAGAATATAGTCAAGCTTAAAAGTGAGAAAATTAGGTCTTCTTTTCAGTTTCCCCACCAACTTCCACTATTTCTATTCATCATGCGCCCTCTTTTAATCGTGCTTTCATGGCGTTCAAACCTATGTCATCAGAATTCACCATAAAGATTCTTGAGAGAGTGGTTGAACTTTGTCCCAATATTGTAGTAACCAAATCATAACAGCCAGCTTTTTTATCTCTGACCTGCGGTGTGATGTGCAGTTTCCATTACAGTGCCTTAAAACGTAGATGCATCTTTGAATAATTCTAGAAGTAAGGATTTCATTATATTTCTCAGTGGATTTACTTAGTGATAAGGTGTCCCTTTTACGTACTACTTTTTTGTCCTCTTGCAATTTCAATCTTTCATTACACTGTTACATGGTTCACCCTCTTCTTTTGGTTTCACTAGGTTATCCCTGTTTTCCAACCAAGTTCCATGGGCAGATACAAAGTTAATTAGTGCGCTCTCCTTAATAATTATATATTTTGATTTATCTTTATTTGAATTCATCTGAATACTTTTCAAGGATAACAGCTATTAACCACAATTGGGGTGACAGGTCTGCACTGCTCTTTACCAACTGTCTGTAGATTTGAAGCCCAATCTGGTTGTTTTATAACTTTTACTTAGTACTATAAAGGAAGTCCTGCTGGTAAATCACCCTGTTAGTGGCAAAAGTCCCTTTTCCATGTCAGTTAGGTTTTCCCTTTGTGGTAGATTCTGTATGCGCTTCACCACCGGCTTCATGTCCCAAATCACTGTTTAATAATGACAGTCTGCACCATTCCATCAATCTCTCAGTATGGAGCAGTAAGAGATGTTTATGAAGCCCACAAAACACACTCTTCATCACCAAGTGGATGGGGAATCACAGTGCCCAGCCAAGTCCCACGTCTCTAAGTGTGGAACTAATTGGCATGCAGCCGCTGTGATTTTAAGAGGCAATTTTGTATATGCATAATAATTTTCTCTAATTAGTCAAAACAATATATAAATATGAATTCTCTTTTTCTCCTCCTCTTTTGTTTTGCAATCCAAGGAAAATTGCATTTGGCACCTTTGCCAGTCACTGGTCCTACACCATGCTACTCCGCTTCTCCAGTTCACTTCCTCGTGATGCCCCTTCAGACATTCAACACACCAGCCATTTTTGCAAGGCACCCAGCAGACATGAGATACCTCTCAGGTGTTTAGAATGGCCTGTTTTTGGAGCAAGGAGGGAGGGTGCAATGCTGTTCAGTAATGCACCCTCTTTAATAATGCATGCCTATGTAAAACAGATATTCTAAGAATGATTACATGAGTTGGGGGGCACCTCACAGGAGCTGTAGTAATGCCTGCACAGACCATTCTGCCAAGACCAGTTCCAAGCTAGGGAACTACTTTCAGAGCAGGATGGGCTGCCATGATCCACCCAGACCCCATGGCGCTATGCTAGTCACAGCCTCCTGCGGTGCAGGCTGGCTTAAACATTTTTGCCAAGGCCAACTTTGGTTTCTAGTCCAGCTCCGATGCCTTTATCATGGCTAGAAGAGGCTTTTTTGCTATTCCCGCTATGAATGTATGAATCGGAAGTGGGCCTAACTTCTGCATTCTAAGAACTATAAGGATGTTTCCTCTTTGCGATCCCTAGAGTATAAACAAAACACAATAAATTATGCTTGGATAAAATATTGGCTGAGCATATAGATTAGAAAGTGAAACTCATGGCTAATTATCTCCTATGGTTTAGACAGCACACAAATATACAGGCTAACAAATGCAGATGCCCAGCCAAACAAATGGGATACTGTTTTTACAGAAGTGTGAATACGCTGGGTGGTAGGAATTTTGTGGATCCACACAAATTGCAGAACTTTCCATTACAGAAATTTGATGAAAATGTGTGATTTTAGCCAAAGTTTGACATTTGCAGGGCATTCCGGGTAAGAAAAATTAGTAGAATCCACACGTCACACTACCCTTAACTCCACTTTGAGATTAGTTTTCAGAACGGTCAGGTATCAGTAGGTTTCCCTAGGTGACATCCGAACCCGGGTCCAAATACTCCCACCACACACTACATTAATCCACCATTGACTGCATGAGGATGCAGTTTTTAAAATGTTGTTTAGTTTTATATAGCGCAAACTAGACCTGAAGGTATCAGAGCGCTTTACATGAGCACCAGTTGCTTTACAGATGAACACATTCATTAATTTTGTTTTTTTTGTTAGGCACAGGGAGATTAGGGGATTTTGCCCAGAAACACAGAATGTTGAGCGTACCTGCCGAGACTCAAACCCTGTTTCCCAGCTTTGAGGTCAACCGTCCTAGCCGTTAGGCCACACCCTCTCCCCAACTGTTAAATTGTCAAAGCTTTCTCTCCCATAGAGAAACATGAATATCAGAAAAATCTTTTTCAGAGAAGTGTGAGAATGATAAAAGAAATAAAATCTTAAATTTAAAAAAAATACAGACAATAAATAACTTTTCGACTATGGGGTGAAACTAGTGAAGGCTGATAGATCCTTACCCACATAGCGTGCTATGCATCAACATTGGATCCTCCCAACTAGCACTGGGGAACTTCCTTTTGTGATGTCTACCATTTGTAAATATGCACAAGTGCCACAGGGGCACAGAGTTTCCAGGCAGACCTGTATGCGTAGCTAGATGAATGAATGTGTGTTTGTAGTATGACCTATGTGAGTAGTGATGTGTGCAGTGATATGTGTGCCACCGCTACCTTTACCATTTGCCTTGTATCTATATGAGATCCCTATGAAAACAAGTCTAGGCTAAGCTTTGACTTTCTCTTCATATCTATGTCTCACTGTGAGTCCTGGCTAATATTGTGTGAGAGGCCAGGAGAAGTTGTAATGCCTTCTCATAAGAGCCAGCTTAGGCTCAGGAGGACTTCTCTTTCTTGTATCTATAGCGTACTCAATGTGCTTGGCAGGAACCCTTTTCGGGTGAAGATGGCTGTTTACCAGCAACGTGACTGCCAAAAATACAGTCGTACATTTGGGGGGTGCCACAGGATAACCTGTGAACCACTCATTGGACAGTGTGAGCATATCTACATTTAAGAACTGTGGTAAAAATCCTGTGGCAGACTCCCCTAGGTTTCACAAGAAATCACTTCTAGGAAGAATGATGTCCGCGCACGCACTTTATGGCACAAAAACGTCATTAATTAGTGCCCTTTGGCTTATTTTGCCAAGAGACACCTTGTGGCGTAGCTTGAATGTGTTCTCCATTTTAAATTTAACTCCTTAAGTTGACATTTCTTTCTCATGGAGCCCTTTGCCACACTTTCATACTTTCTGCTAACATGTGAATGTGCTGTATGTATATTTGCCATAGGCGCTGACGCCATGTAGTCTGAACAGCTATTTCCAGGGTCGTTCATGAAGAACACAATGCCACTGTTTTCTTCCTTTTCTGAGCTCATTAGGAGACACTTTATTTTAGCTAGACAAAACTACATGTGCTGCTCTGCACCTCTGCCACAGTGTTTTATTATATAAGCAGCTTCCATGCCAAGGTTCTTTGAGATGAGCATTTCCATGCTGGAAATTGCCACGGAACCGCTGCAGACTGTGACTGAGATGCAGCCCTGCTGACTCCGACCTCCATCCTGCTAAGGAAGATAACCTGTGCACTGCGACTGGCTTCCTGACACCCAAGACAAAGGTATGGGGATTAGACTATCCCAAGTGATGTGGCGCAATAATGCTATTGCTATGCTCTCTTCAGTATAGTGTAGGCACAGATAAGAGTAGGCAAACATTAGCAACAATTAACATGTTTGAATTGTTCATACTGTTTGCCATACAGCAGTGATGAATACAAATATGCTTAAACTGTGGAGAGGGGGTGCAGGAATGAGAAGGTAACATGTTTAGCCGCAAGTCAAAGGAGGTTGGAGAAGGCAGTAAATGTGGATTCTTAGAAATATGTTGGTAATTCATAATTGGTTTTGAGCTTAGTCTAGTTCAGCCGCGGTCCCTGCAGGTACAGCGGTGGGTCGGTGGGGCCGGGTAAGGAGGGATTTTGAAGGACGATGCAGAGGGAAAATTAAATAAATATCGTCCCTCGAAATCCCCCCCTTACCCGGCCCCACCGCTGTTACCTGCACGGACCGCGGCTGGTCTAGTTACTAGAGCTTTAGGAAGTCTGCATGTTTCTTGTATTCTGATGATTACTTTCCAGAACTATTCTTCTTTGATAGTTTAGTGTTCAATGCTGTTGATTTTAAGATCATAATGCTGGCTAACATTTCTTCCTAAATCTGAGTGATTCTAGACATCATCTTCCATACTCATTGACAAAAGACAGTTTCAGCAACTTTTTACCACAAGTGTGCACATACAAGAAAGCCATTCTGTTAATTTTAAGGCTTTATTATATGTGAGTATTAGATCAGACCAAATGCAAAAGTATAATTTCAGAAATCAATAAAAAAGTAGTGAATGTGAAAGCACAGAATTTAAATTTGATAAAAGCCCAAGATCCCTCAACCTTAGCATCAAATGTTTGCTACTTGAGGGTTCAGTATTTCAATACTGTCAAAACATGCAAACCTGACCTACATCTATATTTTTCACTCCACAGCCTGCTCCTTTCTGAGGCAAGTCCAAATCATGTCTCTGTGAAAGGATGGCTGAGCGATCATGGCCATTATGCAGCTCTCTTTTCGTCTTCTCTCTCTCACCCCGAGAGGGCTGTGAATTTACACCTTCCGAATCATTTATTTTGAGACCTATAAGCCTCGTGACCCAAGATGTCAGGTGAGAGAAATAACACAAGAACTCACATTCAAACTCATATTAAATCCTCTATGCCTTTTTCTAAGCATCAACCGTTAATAAAAACATGAACTCGAAGTTTACTAGCAGAACGTACAATAAATGTAATATTCACGCTTTCTGTAGTTTCGTGATTACCTGAACGTTTGGTTTACTTAGGCCCTCATACAAAAAGAATGGCCTGCCGCCCAATATATTTACTCCACAAAATTATGGTTTTTCTTCATAACCCCACCTGAAAATTACCATCCCACGCACTGGTCCCTCCCATCTCCACAGACGTAACTCCCTTCTAAACCGTATGCCCGAGACTTACCTGAACCCTTTATTCTGCCGCCCTCATGATCAAGAATCTTTGAAAATGACAAAGACATACCCACTGAAACTCCAGTCGCTACTTCTCTCTGCCCACATTATATTGATGGCCTGTTGCATCATTTACAAGGCAATGAACTCAAACATCACATCATACTTGGTGACCAAGACGAGCTCTCTAGTGGCTTGTGCAACACTAGCAGTCGTATCAGCAGGCTTTGTTCCAGACACTGCAAGATAGAAAACACGAGATGTCAGACTTTCTCCTGCTCTGATTTAACTTTACCCCAGTCCAATACCAGCAATGTGCCGTCTCCTCTCCTCAAGCAGCTGAAGACTCATCTGTCCAAATGAAACCTTGTCACATCTTTGCCCCTCAGTCACCAGATTCTGCTGAAAACTATCCCGGATAGCACGCACCTGCTCTCTTCTCCTCTAAGCTAACCTAAACTTTTTCCCCTCTACCCTTCCTCTTACGCCCTACAGTATTTTGCAAGCCCCTTCTCTTGCACAGGTTCACCCCATATAAATCACATCTTACACACACATTTGCTTGATTGAAAGAGCTTCCTACAATGGCAGCGCAGGCAATAAGGGAGCAAGAGGATGAATTACAGAGGTTTATAATTATCCTGTTATTGTCTGGGGCTTTTCCTAGTTCAAGCTGTTTGGGTCTAATCTACAATTCTTGGGAGTCACATAAGGGTTTACAATGTTACTTTTCCTATTTTGAACTTTGTCTGGAGGTATCTACCTTTCTTCTCTGACTTCTACAGGATGATGGCTGCATATAAGTTCTTGGATGAATGGATTCTGAAATATTTTGTATTGGTCTGCTAAAAGGCAGAGTTGTCCTTCCCAAACTTTCTCTATGTTTTCAGTTTCATTTTAATTAATTGGAGTCACATGAAATATAACAATGCCTGTAATCTATCTGTTAGATATCCCAGTTTATTTTACCTCAGAGACAGGTGTTTTAATGATATTATGCTACAATAACACACTAGTAAAATGTTATGGCATTCTCTGATTCCGACCCATGACTCTGGAGCTCTCACCCAGAAGACATCAGAAAAGCACTTACAGAAAACACTACATTACTGCCTCTTCAAATGCCATCTCTTCAATCCCACTTGCATTGCTAACTCGGTCTATGGACAGATGACAAATTCAATTGAATTAAGGCACGGGGATACCAAGTTGCCAGAATTGACGATTCTAGCTGGCATCCACACACCTAAATACACCCATGAGTTAATCGCTATAGAATGGCGAATAAACATGTGGCCATTTTTTTTTTTGGGGGGTGGGGGCTTCCCTAGCAACATCTCATTGCTGCAAACCCCATCATAAAGAACGTCACATGGGGTGTGTGAAGGGTCCATGCCCTTTCTAAGGAAAACCACCTAAAATGAGATAGAACGCAGATAGAAATGCCACTCCATATATAAAAAGGTTACCAAAAAAAAAGGTAATCCCGCCTTTCCTTAGTAAGCTATAATAATTGTTTATGTTCACAATCTATAGCTGGGAGGATGTACTTAGGGCTTAATTTCCTCTCCCTGAATGTTATTTGACATGCTCTTTTCGAAGGGCGACCTTGCTGCATATAATATAGTCATACATAAGTGGCCCAGCAAGATGCATATATGCCTTTATGAAACATGTTTCACAACATCACAGTGGTACAGGGCAGCAGCATCTTAGGAGTCAAGAACGTCTAGAAGAAGTGTCCAAGTTTAAGAAAAACTCTTACAGCTCTGGGTTAGTCATTTTCTGGAGTAGTTGAAAATGGTCTCCATTCTCTTTCAATTGAATTGTGCATTGCACACTTCAGTTACAGTTTCTGCAAAAAGCTCAAATATCCTATTTAAACAATATCTGAATGGGCTGGAGTTTGGTTATATGTGTAAGGCAATGGATATAAGTTTTGACACTGTATAATTTTATATCACAATTGTAATTTTGTTTGTACTGTCAAGTCTCCGATACCTTTATAGATGTAATCCACACATGAACACCACTGTATGCGCATGGAGGCCAGAGTGCTTTATACACAAACCTTGTTCAGCTATGACTTGTGACATGACAGAAATGTACACTTTATAACGCACAATGCAGACATAGTATCAATGCTTACATTTTGATCTTGCATCTTACTACACACAACATTGTGTATGTATATTAATACATTAATGTATATGCCGTCAGCGGCAGAAGCACCAGCACTTTCTCCATGGGGGTGAAGCAGGGGACTCCATCCCCCATCAGTCCAAGCGCCAGGAGGCGCCCACGAGTTTTCCTACGTGCCGGAGGCGCATAAAGGCTTCCTCTGGCTCATGCGGTGCGGGAGCCGTCAGCGGCAGAAGCACCAGCACTTTCTCGGTGGGGGCGAAGCAGGGGACTTCATTCCCCACCAGTCCAAGCGTAAGGAGGTTCCCACGTGTTGCCCTACGTGCCAGAGGCGCATAAAGGCTTCCTCGGGCTCCCGTGGCGGGGGAGCCGTCAGCGGCAGAAGCACCAGCACTTTCTCCGTGGGGGCGAAGCAGGGGACTCCATCCCCCATCAGTCCAAGCGCCAGGAGGCGCCCACGTGTTTCCCTACGCGCCGGCGGCGCATAAAGGCTTCCTCGGGCTCCCGCGGTGCAGGAGCCGTCAGAAGCAGAAGCACCAGCACTTTCTCCGTGGGGGCGAAGCAGGGGACTCCATCCCCCATCAGTCCAAGCGCCAGGAGGCGCCCACGTGTTTTCCTACGCGCCGGAGGCGCACAAAGGCTTCCCCGGGTTCCCGCGGCACAGGACGTGCGTGGACGTGCCCGGGCCAAGCCCGGGCCCGTCCACGCCCATCATCGCCCGGAAGAGGCTGGGCTGGGTCACCCCCCTGACATCTGCCCTAGGGGTTTTGCTCCCAGAATCTGGCGTCTAGAGCAAGATCAAAGGTACGACCCCCACTTATTGGACTGATATTTTATCACTGTAAGCTAAGGGGGGTTTACAGACATTAGGTTCCCGTAAGGTTTATATCCCTAGGGTGCCATTACTGAAGGTTGCCTGCCTGTAACCAAGAATCTGTTTGGATCTTTTGACTTTGTCCTAGTTTTAGAAACTTGTAATAATGGGGAAATGGGCGTGCCCTGCAAAGCAACAAACCTTGCCACAGCAGACTGCCCCTACAATGGCTCCCACTTCAATTGACAAAATGTTACAGAGGGCCATTGGTGTCGTGGCAACTGAGATTGAACTCACTGAGCGGCGTCTATCCCGAACTCCTGATCTCTATTTTTCGGCACCTGATTTGAACACCCCCAAATCTACCTCTGACCCAGAACCTGTGCCACAGGCTTCTTAAGCCAATATCTCCGCTAGGGTGATTGAACCACTAACAACTGGCCAGCGAAAAGGGGAAATAGTTTGTGGTCCTGCCAAAAATGGGAAACCTAAGCAACCTAGCAGAACGGGCACAAAAAGAAAGAAGCGTAATGATGGGACGCCCGACACTGGAACCCTTAAGGTTGACCTAGATACGGTTTCGGATCCTGCATGCAATAGTCAAGTACTTTCAGACTATCCAACATGGATAAAGAACTTAATGGTGGACCTACAGACTCAAGTTAGATTTATTGTGAAAGAAGAGCTAAGCTCTCTTTCAATTCGGGTCGATAAACTGGCAGAAACTTTGGAACTCTGGGTGGGGAGGCTGATGCCAGTTCCAGGGAAAGGTACAGCTGCTAACCGCCAGGCAGATATAGGTGTGCTAGCCCCCGACCAAGCACCCAACCAAGTCTCAGTAACAAGGACAGAATCCCCGTATGTCCAAAACCCCACCCCCGCCCTTGTTCCAGGTCTGGCTAGCAGTGAGCCTAGGAGCAAAAAATCCGGCATATCCTAGTCTGGTAAACAAACCCCATATTGTGAGTCGGCCCGGTCCTAGGTACAGAGGGGAGGGTGATAGTGGATCATATTGTAATAGGGCCGGAGAAGGGTGTAGCGATTTACCTTCCATCAATTTACCCCCTGCCTCATCTCCCTATGTTATTGTCCTAGTGGGCGTACCTGAGCTCAACCCTGGACAGCGGGAATCGTATCACAAACTAAAAAATAAATGCATGTTTTGGCTAGCAAGGGAGAGGCAATTCTCCTATGAAAATGCTGGAGAGATCCTTATGACCCGCAGGGTAAGGTGGATGGGGAATAGACCAAAAGATGTGCAAGGGGATTGCATAGTAATCAATTTTTAAAATCCCTTGATCGTTCGAAGCCTCCTAGGTCCAAAACACCAGTTCTCAGGGGAGGGAATCAGGTCTCGTCCCTTAGGGCATTTTTACACCCCACACCCAATACCAGACCCCAACACGTACACGAGCCATGGACAGGGGGCGTGGAAACAGAATCATCACTACGCCAGCCAGAGGTTCCATGCCCCCAGACCCCTTTTATATAACGTGTCCACAGTAAACAGATTTGGGGTCTTGGAAGAGGTAGACTGACTCACAGCATTACAACAACACACTGAGCAGCCCACCTTCATCCAACAGGAAATAGGGGTGAGGACTCACCTTAGATGGGAACTTTACCCCCCTAGTTCCAAGCCCAGACCTGGGGTAGGTGTTTTGTTGAACCCTCATGCTGTAATTCTCTCAAGTAGGGGCAGCCAGGAAACTGGGGAGGGTTGCATTACACTGGGGCAGACTCCTTCTGAAGTTTTGGTAAGTATAAATACAGGTGTAATCCAAGTTGTGCTCCAGTCCGTAGCCCCAACATTCCCTGTAGACCCAAATATCCCAGTGTCCACAATTGATAGCTCTGTGGCAATAACCAGAATCCTGGCAGCCGGTTCGAGGGACTAACTTAGTGTAACTAGCCCTCTAATTGCTGAATCCAGGGCACTTATGCCTGTTAATATCAGAAACCCAGTTAAGCTAAAGATCCTATCTTGGAATGTTGCAGGCTTGAGGAATAAGCTTGATATTCCTGACTGGGGGGAATTTGTGGACCAATATGACATTTGTATACCAGTTCCGCCAATCATAACTAGAATCCGTACACCTACGGGACACATAGTCCATACACAAAGAGAAATAAACACAGCCTTTTATGATCACCTTGGAGCGCTTTACGCACCACCGACTCCTGTGGAGGGCCCCTCTATAGCGGAGTTTTTACAAGATCTCCCCTTTCTGGTAATTCCCGTAGACGTACGAAAAGACATAGATGGCCCCATAACTCAACAAGAAATTCGAGCTGCAATAAGGGCCTGAATCGTAACAAAGCGCCTGGGATTGATGGACTACCAGTGGAATTTTACCACTCCTACTTAGAGACCATGGTACCCACACTGGAATCAGTATACAAAGTTGCCTTTGAGACTGGTCACCTACCACATTCTACCATGCAAGCACTGGTCACATCAATACCCAAACCGGGACGGGATGGCTTAGAGCTGTCTAATTATAGACCCCTTTCCCTGTTAGCCACTGAATATAAAATCCTAAGTAAGGCCCTTGCTAATCGTATACAGCCATACCTCAATACACTCATACACAGTGACCAATGTGGGTTCCTACCGAACCGCAGTACATCCCTTAACACCAGACGGTTACACTATGTAATGAAAGCCACCCCACAAGATTACCAGTCTGCGGGATGCATAGCACTAGACCTTAGGCAGGCCTTTGATTCCCTCTCCTGGGACTTCATGTTCGAGACTCTGCAGCGTTTTGGGTTCCCGGACACATATCTCAAATGGGTTCGCTTATTATATACATCCCCCACAGCCAGAGCACGCACAGGCCGTTACATCTCAGATCAATATACTATTCATAGAGGTACAAGGCAGGGATGCCCTCTCTCCCCCCTGTTTGTTTGTGCTGGCGCTGGAGCCCCTGGCTATAGCACTGAGAGGTTCGGCGGACCAGCTTGGCATCCCCATTGATGGGGTAGATCACCTAATATCCATCTATGCAGATGATATACTCTTGTATTTACTGGATCTGAAAGCTGACAATACCCCTCTTCCCGATGTATTTGCCAATTTTGAGCGCCTGTCGGGTCTGGCTATAAACCCGGGGAAATCGGCAGCCTACTTCTTTCAGGAAACGCCATACCCAATTAACCTGCAGTTTGGCGATTACACCCTACCGGTGGCCCCCACCACCTTTAAACATTTAGGCATTCAAGTCTATAGAACGCAGACGGATCAAATTGAGGGCAACATAGTACGAGCTATAGCGGCCCTTCGTGCCAGTGTGATTTTCTGGTCATCTCTGCCATTATCAGTGATGGGGAGAGTCGCCATCTCGAAGATGGTGATGCTGCCTCGTCTATTATATTACTTCGTAAACATGCCCGTGGTTATTCCACAGTCCATTTTTAACACACTGAATACTATACTGATAAATCTCATCTGGGGCACAGGCCGCAGACGAATAAGCCTGCGGAAGCTCCAATTGGAGACCCGAAGTGGCGGCCTGGGTGTTCCTGATTTCAGGGCCTACTACTACGCCAGCCAGCTCCAGTGGCTATCGTACTGGACTGCGGGAAGGAATCTGCAGGAGATTGGGTTTACGACACATAGGTTAGACCGGGGCGAGCTACACTCATTACTGTTGCCTGGAGCCAAGATTCCTACAGATAGCCCTCCCCTACTGAGGACTGCCCTACAGTGCTGGAGGAAGGCACTATCATACACCTCCCCGGCGACCCCTTACGCCATGAACATCCCCCTCCTGGGTATTCCCATACCACACGGCAGACTCACAAAAACCAGGATACAGGACTGGGTGGACACAGTGGTGGAGGACATCGGTGCGTTCTTCGGGGATGGCACCATACTTGATCATGACTCTTTTCTGCAGGCCACGGGCGCATCACCACGCTTATACTTACTACACGCTACAGTGTCACATTATATTAGGAACGCCTGGGCCCCACAGCGGAGTGAACCCCCACAACATAACCTAGTACACCTCTTATATTACATGGGAACTGGGGGACACCTGGTACGTTGGCTATACACAGGCATCCGGACACATGCAGCAATCACACTCACGTCCCTTAGAACGCAGTGGTCCGAGGACTCGAGTGTTGAAATTACTGACAAGGCCTGGAAAGATATGCTAGAACACCCCCAAAAGAGTAACGCGAAGCTGAAGTTTATCCAGACGATGGTCCTGCATAGATCATACCTTACCCCTGTGAGGATTCATCGCATGTTCCCGGACTCCTCCCATTGCTGCCCCCGCTGCAGGGGAGATAGGGCGGACTTCCTTCACATGCTATGGTCTTGCCCCTGCCTTCGGGAATGGTGGGTGGGAGTCCGTCACGCTCTAAACATAGTCACACAGCTCCCGGTTCCGGACGACGCCCTGAATTGCCTCATAGGCCTCCGCAGGCGCTCAGGAGTGCAGAAGGTGCGGTTAAAGTTCTTAGACTTGGCCCTCATCTTAGCAGTAAGAACCCTCACCATGAGGTGGAAGTCCCCCAGATGTCCCACGGTATCCATTTGGCGGGCGGACATGCTTCAGTGGGGGAGAGCAGAGGGTGCGGCTCTTCGTAGAGAAGAAGAGAGAGGACTGCGAAAGCAACCCATTTCGATGGACTGGGAGGCTATGCTGATTGAACTAGAATCACTCGACTTATTACCCCCACAGGATACCCTTACCCCATAATACACAATGTCGCTCATCTATAGGTTCAGAGACCCAAACCCACACATTATAACCCAAGGACACTACAGTCCTGCGAGGGTTACACCTATAAAGACCCATCTTGAATATCACGGAAGCTGAAAATAGACTGACCAGGAGTCGGGGTGGGTGGGCTAGGGAGGGAGGGGGACGCGATGGAACAGGTTTGTTTTGTTAATTGAAATAATGGAGGCTTTATACTGACACTATCTATATTGAAATTCTAACGTTTTAGTAACAACGATGTCAATGGAGATCATTGTCCTTGGTTTATGTATATCACACAGAGTGAAATCCACGGAATCTGTATGTAATATATATGCTGTAACTACCACAAATACAAAAGACTGCCTCTGTAGAATACTCCTTGCACTGTACAAAGTAGTAAAGTCATCAATAAAGTCTGTAAAAAAAAATAAAAAAATATGACATTTGTATGTTCCAAGAAACCTGGAACAGGGAGGTGGCCTGGCGGGTGGGCTACGCAACATATAGTATTCCTGCAACCTTTAGGGGCAAAGGTAGGCCCTCAGGCGGTTTATGCATATGGGTCGGTCCCATTTGGGTTGTTCGGTAAAACCACAGGAGTTTGTTTCTAACGACGTACAGTGCATTCTTCTGACTTTTAATTCCAAGGCCAGAATTTCCCTGCTAAATGTCTACTCCAGGCCCGTTAGTATTAATCTTGAATATCCGACCCTTGACCAACCAGCCACCCTCTTGACTATCATCCCCATTGGATGGTTGTGGGAGGGGATTTTAACTGCCAGTTTGAGCCCTTGGGCGACCTTAATGGTGGAGTGCCCAGTGAAGAAGATCTATACTGGGGCGTCCCGGAGGTCAATATCCGGCCAATAAGGGTTTGGACACCGCTGGCGCTGCAGGTCAAGTCCCTTACTGTGTCTCACTCCTTACGGGCTTGTAATGGTCGAACTAAATCTGATATGCCGGGGAATTACACTTTCAATCGCCCAGGGCATCCTTCTATCATAGAATACATCCTAATTGATATCAGGTTCTGGCAGAGGATGGTTGACTTTACTGTCTCCACCCGCCATGATAGTGATCACAATGCCCTAAATGTTGAGCTAGAACTGCCGTCCACTGAAGCTGCTGTTGGTCTAACCATACCAACAGATGACAGACTTGTCTTGACCAACAACAGAAAAAGGGTCCGGTGGACAGCCTTACACCAATCACATGTCAAACTGGCCTCTCTGTGCGAGACAGTCATCCCTTGTCTTGTGGCAGCAGAACAATCCATCTCGGGGGACGGTGCACTCATCTCTCATGAGCAAATTGCTGTGACCCATGAATTGCTGACAACCAGTTTAGCGGATATCTTTTACCCTCTGTCCCTACCCAGTGGCCAGAATAAGGGTAAACACCCCTGGTTTAAGAAAAGGTGCCGGAAGGCTAAGTCAGCCCTGATTGAGGCAATTAAAGCCAAAGATAAACCATTAATTAGAGCAAGTAGGGTGTTTTATAGGGCTTGTATTACTGAAGCCAAAAAAGCCTGGGAGGTGGAAAAGTGGGAGCCCTTAAAGCAGGTCCTCTCTACCCATGATATGAAGACTTTCTGGTGCATAGTGAATACTGGCAGCAGGGAAGGGTAGTCGGCCATTGAACCAAATATAGCTGTCGATAATTGGAAAGAATATTTTGAGACACTGTATCAAGTGCTAGGAGATGTAGTTACTAACATAACCTATGAGTCTACTCCTTTGCAAAATCTGGACATAGAGGCTCCTCAGATAACCCTAATAGAGATAATGAGTGCTCTAAAGAAAATTGCCCCCTCCAAAGCTCCTGGCTTCGACAAGATCCCTGGCGACCTCTTTCACTCTGAGCCAACTATCTGGGCCCCCTACCTTTGTTCTTTCTTCAATGCTATATTGCAGGGAATGGCTATTCCCTTTACATGGGCAGGTGCGGAAATTCTCCCAGTTCACAAAAATGGCTCACCTCTTCTCCCCTCTAACTATAGGCCTATAAGTTTAATTGACGTAAGTCAGAAGATTTTTGCCAGGGTACTGTTGGTCCGGTTTCAAGCCTGGATGGACGAACACAATATCTTAAGCTCACTACAAGCTGGTTTTAGGGAAAACACCTCAACTATGGACCAAATATTCAGGCTTCAACTCTTGTACTGGAAAACGGTGACAATAGAGGGTAGCAGTCTCTATTTGATCTTCGTGGATTTAAAATATGCGTTTGATCTGGTACCAAGAGAGAAGCTGTGGGCCGTTCTAAGTGCTCTGGGGGTGCCTCCTTATCTTTGCCATATGCTGAGACGTTTGCAGGAAGGCAATTATGCCCAAATTAGATTTGGCAAATGCGGGGAACTCACCTCACCCATTCCAATAGACAGAGGGGTAAGGCAAGGGTGCGTGCTCGCACCCACCCTTTTCTGTCTGTTCATCAATGCGCATGTTGATGTGTTGAATGCGGGGAAGGATAATGATGCGCCGAAGATAGCCAGCAGAAAAATACCGGCAATGATGTTTGCCAATGATACTTTGTTGCTCTCAAAACACCAGTGGGCATACAGAGGATCCTCGACAACTTCAAAGCCTTTTGCGACAGTAGGGGACTCGAGATCAATTGCTCGAAGACCAAATACATGGTCTTTAATCCGACTAGTACCACCCGTTCTATTCTCAGCCTGCATGGTACACTCCTGGAGAGGGTCTCTGTTTTCGACTACCTTGGGGTTACCCTAACCGAAAAAATGGCCTGGGGGCGCAAATTAATAAAAACCAGTTTGAAGTTGGCGCAGAGTACAGGAGGGCTAATGAAGGTATTTAGGAACTCCCCGTTCAAGCCCATCGGTCCAATAGTGGAAATTTACAAAATGCAAACTAGGGGTTCTGCCACGTATGGGGCCGAACTTTGGGGGCATAACTCTCTAAGAAATATTACCAAGATCGAGAATGTATTCACAAGACAGATTCTTGGCCCTCCTTCTAGCACTCCACATATACCACTGCGTCTAGATCTGGGGATAACACCCATTGCTGAAGACATTGCCCTTAGACCACTACTCCATTGGCGCCGACTTTGGGTAACTCCAGAATTGGCTGCTTACCGGGACGAGTTAAAGGAGGTTTTGACACTGAATGGTGCCGGGAAAATACCATGGTTAGCTTATGTTAGGGACACCTTTCAGGATATGGGCAGAGCGAGCCTGTGGCACACCCCGAGGAAGCCTGTGTCATAGTTTCCAGTAAGGAACTGGCGCAGGGATACAGGGAAGACAGACTTGCCAGAATACAGGGGTGTTCGGCAACAGGCTCACTGGCAGCTTCGTTTATGAGGGTCAAAGATCAATATAGCCTAGAGCCTGCCCTGGATGAGATACAAACTCCACTAGCAAGGAAACTCTATGTCCAATTTAGGCATGGGACCCTCCCACTACGCGCCTTCATGAACAAATGGGCAGGTGCACCTGCTCTATGATGTGCTGCTTGTGACCATGCAGAGGAATCAGAGTTACATGTCTTCTTTTTCTGCCCTGGTTATAGAAATTCTAGGCGTCGTTGGTTGATCCACCTCTGTAGAAACTTGGGCACCAGACGTTGTGTGGAGGCTTTTAGGCTGCTGAAGAATAATGCTCTAACTCCTATTGTATTTGCGGTGTCACTTTTTTATTATCTATGTGGTGTGTGCGCAGGTCGTTTAAAAAAAAAAAAGTATCCCTTAGGGGTGTAACTGATAACATCACCCCTTTTTTTTTATCTCTGGGCTGCCCCTCATGTGGCTTTTATCTATGTATTTCCATGTTGTAGACTGTGAAATTCATCTGTACTTGTTTGTTAACGTGTTGTACATATCTTTTTATATGGTTTTTATGCATGTGCTGTAATGAATTTTGCTCATTTTTAATTGGGGAG
The DNA here is from genome assembly GCA_963921515.1 of Calotriton arnoldi. Classification (NCBI taxonomy): domain Eukaryota; kingdom Metazoa; phylum Chordata; class Amphibia; order Caudata; family Salamandridae; genus Calotriton; species Calotriton arnoldi. The sequence continues at coordinate 2,094,174 of CAWUFW010001957.1, read as the reverse complement.
TGGGTAACTACAGAAATCTGGAGCTATAACCATTGGGCCTTTGGTGTTTTAAGACTATGTATCTGAGAATGTTTTTTTATTAACATGCTGCTAATCTTGCACTTTTATGGTCTACTGACCGCAATAAAGTTGTTTTTATTATATTAAATTGTTCGATTAAAGATGTTAAAATAGTCATAACTAATTTATGAGCGTGCAGTGCGTGAGGGGGAAAAGGCATATTAAGTTGCAAATTATAATAAACAAGCTTTGGCAAAGCCAATAGGTCTCGTCTATGGGAGAGCTATTAGCTTTGCCAATGTTTTTTAGCCATGTTATAGAGTAGTGTGGCTATTGTGCAGCTTGGCTAATAGTTTGAAAAAAAGTGCGATCATGTGGCCAGCGCTGGCCACATCATAGCCCTTTTTTCTTATGGCGGGTTTGTAACAGGGACAACAGAGGGGAGTGTGGGTGGTAGGTAAAGGGCAACACTGACAACAGTCAATGGAATAGTATATATATTTTTTTTTTTTTAAAGAGCTAAGACCCGCTCAGTGCTGGCCGTTTCATAGCACTTTATTTATTATGGCAGGTGCGGGGACACAACGACTACAGGAGGGAAGAAGCAACACGGACAAGGCTGGTGGTGGGTGTACGAGGGGAAATAGCAACTCTCAACACGATCAATGGGGAGTAGGAGGGAGAAGAAGCAACACAGTCGAGCACGACAGGGGACGAAGAAATAAAAATAATACTTCAATCATAGCACAAGAGTTGGACGGATTCTAATCAAGTTGACCCAATCGGAACTTGTTTCATGCTCCACATGAAAGAAGAGGAAGTGAAGCCAGCATGTGCTGGCCAATTAGGAGGCAGCAAGGAAGAGTGACCATGAAGCCAATGAATTGTAAGCAATGGGCAGGCTCCAAGCCCCCTGTAGTATACAATTTCCCTTGCATGCGACAGAGCATGCATGCTTTTGTAGGCGAGACCTTACAAGTGAATTAAAAATATCCTTTAATGTGCTGGTAGTTTTTACATGTTGGAGAAAAATTAAGGTGAGATGGTCAGTTAGTATAATGTTGGATAGTTCTTGATATGCATCATGGCAGTGAATGTATCAATAGAAAACCGAGGACAGGCAAAATTGTGGAACAATTAAGTCTAGATGTAACAGAGTACCCTTGAGCAGCTGCTACTGGGAAGAAAAGCACTTTTATTTTTCTTTGATAAACGAGTCAGCAGGATGTGCCTAAATGTCCAATCTCGTTTTTAGCAATCACCTAAGCGAAATGGGCTTTAAAAATAAATTTAAAAAAAGTTATGTTTCAGTTACGAAAAAGCTGAAAAAGTTGTATTTTGCTGAAAGTAAGCCAAACGAGGTTTTAGAATGCACCATTTATGTCTATTTTCACCTAAACGCGAGGATCACCACAGAAATCGCACCCTTCAGCCCATGATTCTCTTAACGCCAAAACGTCTATCAAATGTGTTGCCCATGTCATTCTCTTTTTTCACCAAATAAACATGGTCCTACCCACGAAATGTCCATGCACTACTTGTCTTCTCATTGTCTACTTATTTAATTAATGGACAGGCTGGCGGGCGGACAGGACTTTTCTTAAATGTGCTATTTAGCTGAAGTTCAACATGCGTACACATTTCTTGAGATGCACGTCCACAATCACCTGTGTAAAGAAGACAACAGTTAAATACTTGCCTGAAACGTCGTCGTTTTTTCGAGCAAAGCGTAATTGCGGCTGAATGAAGGTGTTGTGACGGTTTGCCAAAAAAGTGAAAATAATGATTTTCCTGTTGTCTAAAAGCCTTATTTGCACCAGGATTGTTTTTCATTACTCTTCAAAAGGGAAAAGCGGTTGCTACGCCCACGAGTACGGAAAGCAGTAGAGGACCTCAGACAAAACTTGAAACGCATTTTCTTTGATACCAACGGTCCACAAACATTTCATTTTAGTCTGCTACGAAATGACAAAAGTCAATTGTCTGTTGATTGACAGCTAAACAGGATGAAGCTCTGGTGTAAACATCCATCGGAAGTCAATGTGACGCAGGGCGTCCACACCAGGACAAATATCAACACAATGAACCGAGGATCAAAGGCAGCATCACTGTTCATGGTGTCTGCTCTAATGACTACGTTGCATACTACGGGCCAGATTTACCACTTACTCACGCAGCACAGTGCAGCAGCCGCAAATGCTGGACTGCGATGCATTAAAAAGAGAGAGGAGGAGAGTGCCATATTTACAGAAATAAGGCACTCTCCTCCCCTTTCCTTAGCACCGGCGCTGAAATCAGCTGCTGTGCGCCACGGAGACACCTTTGCGCCATAGTACATGGGTGTCTCTGTGAGTCTCGCATAGGTTTTGTACTGGAAGGATACCCTTCTAGTACAAAATACAATGCTTAGACTGACTTTATCCCTTTTCCCTCTTTGTATGTGTGCTGAAAAATGTAGCACAGGTACAACAAAGTCGGAAAAGGAAGGAGAAATGAAAGCATTTCTCCTTCGTTGCGCCTACTTCAAAAGGGCACAGTTTTCTGACACTAAACCCTGTCTACTTTATTTAGTAAATAGAGTTTCGCGTCAGAAACCTTGGGTGTTTGCATGGGAACGCCCATGCTCCACCCATGGTACGCCCCCTTGGCACTAAGAAATGCAAAGCAGCGCTATGCGCTCCTTTGTTTACGTTCATGTTGTTTCCAGCACTAAACAAGTTTAGCGCTGTAAAGTGAATTGGAAAAAAATATTTTGTGCCAATTTGCGTCACTTTTGTGACGCAAACATGGTGTAAAATCTTAGTAAATCTCCCCAAATGTGAACTAAAGATTCCGGCCCTCATTTACTATTTTTTGAAGCACGGCAGCGCAGCAAGCCTTCCTGCTGCACTGCTGTGCGTCAAAATAAAAGGGCAAGAATGCACCGTATCTATAAGATACGGCGCATTCCTGTACTCCCCTATCGCTGGCGCACAAACAGCAGCCGTGCGACAATGCAGACACTCTTGTGTCATGTTGCAAGGGTGCCTACGTTGCGGGGATGATTGTTTTTGTGCAGGAAGGGACTCCTTCCTGCACAAAATAATCATTGATGGCATTTTCCTCTTTCTATGCGTGCTGCAGGATGCAGCATGCTTAGAAAGAGGAAAAACGAGGAGAAATAAAAGTATTTCTCCTCGTTGCACCACCCCCAAGCCTCCCCTGGGCAGATGTAGGATTCTGACGCATTCCTAGCTTTACAAAACATTGTAAATCTGGGAATGTGACAGGTTCAATGGATTTTGAGTGGGAACACCCATGAAACGCCCCTTTCACGTGGAGAAATGAGTGAAAGGTGGCCATATTTACAAAGCCATGAAAAGTCACGCAGGGTGATTTTACGTTGCCTTGTAAATATGGGCAAGCCCATTGCGCTGCCAGTGCATCAAAAAAGTGACGCACTGATGGCGCAATGGGCTTGTAAATGAGGCCCTCCATGTAAAAACTGGTCTCGTGGCTTTTGTCTCAGACCTCACAGGCTCAGCACCAACACATGTAAGACAAATGTCTTGTGACTGAGAGGTGGCATGACAATTCACTCAGCACAGCCATTCGTCGACCGTCAATTTGAACAGAGCAATAGAATGAGTACCCGAGGAGGTCTCCACCCACACTTTCCCTTATGCTTTACCTGCTTATTTTTCATGCCTAAATCAAATACTTCCTTACCAGGGGGCGGCTCGTCTGTTATGGCGGAGGAGCATCGCCCCACTGCTGGATCCAGCAGACGCATGTAAAATAAAATGATAATAAAGCAATTAATAAAACTGCTTTATTATTATTTTATTTTACTCTGGAGCCCCAGCTGAATCTTGGGGGCGAGGCCATAGCCAGCAGGAAGAGTGGTGGGCACATGGCACTGTAATTGCATATCAGTTTGGTCGGCCATCTTAGAACGGCCAAACCGACATGCGCACTTGGATATTTCTTGGAGATATCAACAGGACTCAGGAGCACAGGCTCCTAGGCCCTGCTGGAGCGTGGGACCAGCCAACTCTGCCCAATCCTGACGCTTCTTTCATGCTGGGTAATACCAGCATGAGAGTAGCGTCTGGATTGGCGCAGGGGAGTCTGGGAGCCTGTGCGAGCATCGTCTGAGCTGAAGTGGTGGCGAGGCAACGGACGTCAGACTGCAGGTAAGTTTTGTTTATATTTTTTTCCCCCCGCTTTGCCCTCCAATTTTTCCTGCTAGCGGCCGCCACTGTCTCCTACCTACAGTTACAAAAACCTATGGAAAATAGTGCTCGTAATACCTGCTTAAAAATATGTGTAATTAAGGAAAATGCAAGCCACACAAATTGTAAAGAGTATAATTTATACATGTAATATATTGATCATAACATAAAATCAGAGAATAAAATGATATAACAACAACTTCCTTCGTTTCAAGGAGCCCGAGACCCTAACAGGGCGGCTTCAGCATCACAGGAATGAAGAATCCCGAGAAATACAAACTTCTCCAAGAAGTACACGATTCCTATTTCGAAAGGTTTCAGGCACTTTAATATTCAGATACAGTATGCGGGCAGCTCACAGTTACTCCCAAAGCGTTTCGGCTTTTCAGTCAAGCCTTGATCACCTACACTTTAACCTGCGCAAGGAGTGTTCTTGATATTTTATGTAGCTGTTGTTCACCCAGAACCTGGCAGCCAGGCTCCTGGTGGCCAGTGGTCTCGGGATGTCAGACAAAGTCACTGTCCCTATAATGGGGTGATGTAGTTGATATGTACGTACGACTACTGAAATCCCGATGTGCGGAGGTCCACTTTTGAGGTTCTGTTAGCGCCTGCACCCCTAATAAGGTTGACATCTAATTAGGCGCATGTACCCCACACACACCTATGCAGATACTGCTGAAACATTTGAGCAACGTTAAGTACAGGCCTGCAGAATGGCAGCAGATGACATGCAGCTATATAACTTGTGCCGCACAAACTCGTGCAACTAGGAGGACTGCCAGTTGAAGAATCCTGGCGGAAACCGGGAGGTACCATGGCATTTACAAGAAGGAAAGGGAGTCAACTGGACCCAAAGACACCCAGATGGGTGCAGGAAGACTTTATTCTATGTAACAATGAACCGAAAGAGAACTTGAGAGTCAAACATGACACATCACCTTTCTGAACAGAGGAAAAGTGCTGTACAAAGACTGCTTGTAGTAAACGTTGAAAGACATACTAGCTCTCCCTCAAAGATTGCAATAAGCTTTTCTTCTGTGAAAACGAAAAAAATAGTAATGTCTAGCAAAGAGTTAGAGACCTGCAATACCACTCATGGGAGTGAAATATTTATAGCCTCTTCTGCAGCTACCAACACTGTAGGATTATTGAAATGGAGTAGAAATTAGAAAATGCACCCTTCCCCCGTCCATCTGCACGACAGGACCAGGGTGTTTTAAATCAGAGCCTGAAAAGACCTGTCTGCCTCGCGCCCTCTAGTCACATATCACGACAAAAAGAATAGACTGTTGGAATTGAATGCTGCTGAGCAATACAGAAATCACGTGTGTAACGGGAAATCACATACACCGTGATCAGAACATGCAAAAATGTCGAGTTTTCAAGAGAAAATCTAGATCTAGGAAAAATTGGTTATTTCAGTTTAAAAAATGAGTTTATTTTAACAGTGAGCAACAGTGAAGCAAGTTAAGAGCAGGTGATGGTAAGAAAACATGTAACCTGTGCCAATCGCAGGAGTGTGCGTTGGGGTGGGGGGAGCAAAAGCGGGCAGGGAACACAAACATTACCAACAGTAACAGAGATTCTCCGGCCAGCCAGCAAGAACGCTCTCAGGGTCACATGCACTACAAGGAAGACAAGGACGTTCAAGCGCTTGGAAGTAGCAGGAAGGCGGGATATTTTTTCTAATACGGTGATGTTTTGCATCCTGCACTGTATTTACTCTGGTTCATTTACTTTTACTCCGTTCTCTCAAGGCTCGAGCAGTGCTGTTGTATAGCTTCCTCGCACTGCGACTTGCCTGTGTCTCACCGTTCCATGTACACCGACTGACGGTTAATTTCCTTCCAACCTGATTGGGGTTCTTAATTCAGGTGTGAGGACATTACCACTGCCATCAGAATAGACAAGCACAGGTTTCATCGAGTACACATTGGGGTATGTAATGTAATCTGGTTTTAGCGCAAAGAATACTGCCTGCGTGCCACTGCATCCACAGCAGAATAAATTCCGGCTCACTGGGCCAGAGGATTTAGACCTCATCTGAGCTGTGGTAGAATGCACCAGCACAGACAGAACTTCCAGGTATAGCAGTTTGTTGGTTTCAATTTTACTACGGGATGAGAACGCTTTTGGGACCTTGCTGCTGTGACCTATCCTGAAAAGGGGAAATTGTACTGCCATGAGGAGTGGAGCAGAACCCTGATGAACACCAGCACAAGTTGCAGTGTGTAACCATAGAGCCAAGAAAAGCCCACAGTGTAGCTGGCCAGAATGGCTGAGTAGCATCTAAAAGTAACCAGACAACAAGGAGCTGCAGAGGTTCTTTCCATGTCTGCAATTTTGGTGAACTTACATGCTTCCAGATATGCCTGGCCCAGGCTATCTGGGATGCCCCCACCCCTGAAGGGCACTGCCTTGGTGGTCGTTCCCCACTGCCTGTGGCACATCACATCTGTTTTAGAACAGCTGCATTAATCTCTAGCCCTCTTGCCACTTAAAGAGCTGGTTATCTCATGACCACAAATTCCAGTTCCCAATAGTAGTTTGAGGTTTCAGTGGTAGACTCGCTCCATTTGTGCCACCACCAACTGAATATATGGACTGTGTCCAATCAAAATATGGTTCTCAATTTGAGTCTCAGCATGCAGACCGCTTTTAAGGACTTCGCTCAAGCAACTTCTTTCCCCGTTACTTGAAGACTAAGAGCCATGGTTTTTAATTACTCGCACCCTAGAACTGTTACCTGCTAGACAGAGACTACCAAAACCTGGTAGTCATGTCAACCAGAATTGAGACTAGTGAACTCAACACTGAAGGGCTTGGGTGTGACCGCTGTTCAAGTTATGGCTGTGGCTGAGACTTGCGGGGAATTAATGTGGCATACTGTGTTTAAGTTTGTAATCCTACCATCTCATACAGTAAGTCTTGAATGTGTTACAGCGTAAAAGCTGATTTTTCTTTACATAATACAATAATAGATTTTGACATGGAAACTCTAATGTGCATTTTGCACACGTCTAGAAAAACAACGCTGATACCGAGAAAAGTTGAAGTACAAGCACCATAAACGCGGCTAGGGTTTTGTAGAAATAAAAGAACTTAAATGCAATGAATTTATCATGCTTAACTGATTACTATATTATTTTAACAATGGTTATGAAAATTATTAGTGGTGAGATTTAGCATCTCTTTTGCTTTCACTGTAATGCATCACGAGACTAAATGTGGTGCCAAAGATACATGCAATGTTACATGAATTATATTTTCAGTATTAATGCCTGACACTATTAGAATCATAAATCCACAAAACGATTTCAGTAAAATGATTTTTAAGAATAATTTACATGCATGTACTTTGAAATTTGTAGTAGTAGGCCATACTCAGGTTTGGACATCTCTATGCAATAATCACTGACATTAGAAATTATTTCTCTATATGAAATGTTTGATTTATTTCGTTATGTTTGAACCTAATTGTGAGTTTATTTTACTAAATAAGAAATGCTAACTTTAAATTCATTTAATTGCCTTTTTTCCCCCCTAGGCTGCATTATTTCATAGCCAGGTGTAATGAACTTTGCTGCGTTTCCTCAAATGTTGCTTTACCTCTTCTGTTTATGCAACATTCTTTTATCACTAGGACATTATTCTAGAATTCATTGTGGGTGAATCGGTGGGGGGGACTTGAGCTTTTGACTAAACCATTGAAGAGCAACAAAGTATATAGCTATTTGTCAACTAACCTATTAGGACGAAATGGACAATAGTTTCTCATGAGCAGCATGGGAGAATATGGAGTATCAAATTGTACCTGACAAATGGAAGAATGGGCACATGGTCAGGCCATTGTGGAATGACAACTGATGTCACACATGGACGATTTGGAGTATAAAAAGTGTCTCTCCAAAGAAAGAGGGGTTCTTCTTTTTGGGACGTCTGCTGCTGCTCTTAGCAGATCGAGTGGAATCGTTCATTGGCCGACAGCCTCATTAGGTTTCTATGCCCCTGCCTTTCTCTCTCTGCAAATGAACTTGTCTGCTGAACTATTTGGAGCCGTCTGGTGAGAGACCAGATTTGAACTTTCCTGAGTTTTGCTTCTTTCCCTTTGCCCATGGACTTTTCCCTAGTGGACTTTAACTTGATCCCTTTGCCCCATCTGAGAGAACTCTTTTGAATCATCCTCCTGCCTTCATTGGTAGTTGGAATCTGTAACCTTAACCATCCTCTTTATGAATAGAATACTTTGACTACATGTGTACTTTAATACTACGAGTTGTAGGATTTATGACAACTACTTAAAATGTTACTTATATTCATGATTTTGGATTTTAAATACAATCACCAAATTACCTAAGCTGCTTAAGTATTGTTATGGTGTCTTAATGTTCTTTCCATAGAAACTGCTTATGAGATATTGATTTCTAAATGCGTGACAGGGAGAGTCAGATTATTTTCAGAACATCAGATTCTGCTGCTTTTATTCTGTTTATCAACTGCAGACCTCTTAGTTTGTATGAATCTGGTTAGATTGAACTTCTTTGGAAGGTTAGGTCAAATTTGTGAGTTGGCTATCAATAATTGGTCCTCATAGGGTGGCCAACAGTGGGACATCCTGATTTCTCACACCTCACTACGACAAAGAAAACTCCATCTGAGGACCAATGCCTGTGTGGTAAAGAGTAGAATCGGAGTAAAGTGACTAAATTTTTAAAATCCTTTATGGGCCCAGAACAATGATTAAAGTAGAAAAAGCTTTCGCTGCAACAAAACTTGGTAGCAGAGTTATGGTTTTGTCTAGTGACTTAAAGAATTTAGGGTGCCCAAAATGGATTTCCCCTATCCAAGTCAAAAAGCCCAAAATCCCATGGTTCGGCAGAAGGATTGATGGAATGTCATCTTGATTCCAATGACATGTAGAAACAAAGAAGTCTGAGTATTAATAGGGATACACATTGCGATTGCTCTGGCTAAGATTGTAGTTTTTTTTTAATGGCTGTGTGATGATATGAGAAGTTGAAAAGGTTTGCGCCATATCGCTTAATGTAAAGAAGTTGAAGTTATTGGGTCCGTCGTGGCCCAAGATCTCGGGATATATACCTACGTGGTAGTCTCAGTGTAGAAGACACTAAGGGGACGATTCCGATCTCGGCCGGTAGGGCTCCGAATCGGATTCGGATTTACCGGATCCGATTCGGAGCCCTGTTTCCCGACCGAATCGTACGCGGGTCCGGCCGAGCGAGTACGATGCAGGCACCCGCGAAAACTCCGACCGACTCGAACGCGGCTTCAACACGCTCCGACCGACTCGCATGGACACGACTCGCACCGCGCTATGGAGACGTTTCCCGGCCGGGTAAGTACGATGCGCGCCGCGAGCAGTCCGATCGACTCGCGCCGTCCGGCTCGAAAAAGCTGTCGGAGCCGGACTTTGGGGGTCCGCGTCGGACCCCCTGTACGCGTAGGCGCGCAATTCGCACACAGGGGGGACCCATGGGTCCCCCCTACCTGTGCGTGTACGGCACGAATCGCTTCACCGCATACACGCTGTAGGGGGCGCCCTTGTCCGCCTCGCACCCATTGAGTCAATGGGAGCCCGCGTACGCGTTGTACGACAGGCTCCCATTGACTTCAATGGGAGTCCGACCGACTCGAGTCCGATGGCATGCGTGCGCATCGTACTCGATCGGTCGGACTGCCAGTGTCCGATTCGGTCGGAAATCTCTCCGGGTCCGGCTCGGTCGGAGAGATTTCCGGCCCGAATCGGAATCGGCCCCTAAGTTGTCTGCTGTGTTGTGGTGATTGTCGTGAAATGCCATCGGCAACATCTTATTGAAAGGGACTTTCTTTTGTGTGTTAGTGTTAAGCAGTTGGTATAGTTGCTCTCAGGTGCACAAGGAATAACTATCAATTAAGGAGAAATCCCGCTGGTTGAGATTTTATTTGAAGCGAATGATTATTTAGAATATAGAACATAGTTTTAGTTACCTTGTGAGAGTGATAATAGTTTCCTTTAGAGGAGCAGACAGAGTTAATTGTTGCTTAAATTGTATTGTGTATTTTGCTTAGAAACTTGCTAAAGAAAATCATAAAGGAGGGTGAGCTGCTGCAAGGAGCGAGATTGACATCACTGTGTCGCGCTGGGATTGGTCGGTTAGTGTAAAGCAGCACTACGTCATAAAAGGTTGTGTTATTGGTTGTGATTGTCAATCTAGAGAATTGTGGGAGAATTCAATTTCCTTGATTTTGCGGAAGACATTTGTAAAATACTAAATTGAATAAAAATGAAATATTTCAATGCATTATGAAAATGAATACAAGGAGATGTGACTATACCTGTTGGAGTAGTAGAAGATGTACCACCCGAGGGTACGCCAAGATACACCGTATTGATTGATAAAGGATTATATCCATGTCTTTGGCTTGAACAATGGCACAAAATTAGAGAAAAACGAGGTTCTACAGGTTCCTCATTATGGAACATTTATTTTGAGAATCATTGAGAATTTAAGGAGGAACTTTTATGAAATGGGACCACCTTCTAGACCTGCCCAATTTGAGGCATTAAATATTTGGTGAACACATAGCTCATCAGAAGGAGAAGGAAAAATATCAAGGAAGATGTAGAAGAACCATAGATCAGTATGCAGAAGCTAGATGGGATGCGCAACAGAAAGCATGGAGAGCAGATGTTATTCAGGGAACGAGAATGTATCCTTTGATAGCAGTCGAAGGAGACATTAAGGGAAACCGAAAAGAGAAGAGGAAACATATTGAGACAGAAAAAGAGTGATGCTGAAATAGAAGGTAGTGACATAGATGATGATCTTTTGAATGACTTGTTGATGGATCGTCCATCACCATACAATGAATCTCAGAGTGAGAATTCGACAAATTGAAATACAGCTGAGATTCCAAATGCCCTGTATACCAAAAGAGAGACACTTGTTTCTCCTGTAAAAGGGGGGGGGGGGGGTTTGCAGGCATAGCAGCTCCATTGAACACATTTGATACAAATGCTCCAGATGCTTTAACTGTTCCCATTACTATTGGACCTGTTGTACCCCTTTATAAATCTGGGTCGCAGGTAAATACTGTTCATAATTTGACTGTACCTGCTAGAGTAAATACTGCACATGGTAATCCACTAGAATTGACAAGATCTTTCCTTCAGATGCCTATGGTTCCGACATGAAACAATACTACAGGTACGAAGCATACAGGTTCCATTCTAAATCAAACACAATTTGACCCTTCAAATAGAATGGTTCAGAGTTTACCACCTTTTTATCTCCACAGAACAATGTGGCCCGCCTGAAATGAGTTACAATGCTTCAGAAAGGACTCTGCCAATGGAAATTTGAGTTCCTGTACATCCGAACTAAGTATTCAACCTAGAATGAGTAGAAATTTGACCAGTGGAGATTTGTACTCAAATACTCAAAGAGAACAATCAGGATTTGCTCCTTAATAATTTGATGAGTGGCTCAAAGGATTTAGTACCCCATTTAATAGTCAAAGTCCTGAAACTGTTCCAGTACCGGAAAAGGGAAAGACATTAGATGTGCGCAAGCTAAGGGTACAGTTAGAAGAATGGATTTTGGGAACTCTTAGTCCATCACGACTGGATACCTACCAAGAGAAGAGGAACTATTACTTCACTGTAAATACATTACCCAACGAGCTACATTGACACAAGAGAATTTGACTGAATAGGCTCAAATATGAAATTGATATTCAGAGATCAAAGATTTTGCAAAGGACATACAGTTTCGACTTTAGCGACAGATTTTGCTGACATGAGGCCGAATGAAAGTACAGATTAAGGAACTAATGACACTGATCAAAAAATGGAGAGAGAGAAATGGGAAGGTAGATGGTCGAAAAAGAAGGAAACAAAGAGTTAGAGGGCAGACACCTTCAGTTGTGATTGACGGAGGAGATGGAGAAATACAGATGCTTCCTCTGAGGGAAGTGCCAGTGGAGACTATGTACATATGCCATGGACAAGGTCTGATATTTTGTCATTTACAAATGAATTTCCAAAATTGAGAGAAAATTCAGTGGAATGGTATAGACAGATTGAAAGGTTTTTGAAAATTTTGAAAGTTCTATGGATTGATTTGAATACTTTGTTTGACATTGTGATTCCAGGAAATATATGGACCAAATGTAAAATTTCTGTAGATTGGCCTGATGCAGAATCAGATAGAGATCCCAGAACAGGTACACCATCTCCAGTGGTATTAAAGAAATATCAACAGGTAATGAATCACCTTAAAAATCAAGATTTCTCTTAAAGAGATTGATTGGTTAAAGACTGACAGACAAAAGAAGTTAAAGAATCAGTTCATGCCTATTATGAAAGACTGATACAGGCTTTAAAACAGTAAAGTGGAATGGAAAATGTAGCCAAGAAGAATATGGGACGTTTTATTTACAGATTTACGAATGGTTTGAGACCTTAGATTTCTTCTATGATTCATCAGCAATTAATCTGTTGGCAAAATAAACCGCTTGATGAGATCTTGCATTATGCCAAGTATTGTGGAGACGAGATTGAAGTGAAACATAAGATGCTCAAAAAGCAATTGATGGTCACACAAATGAGAGCTATGCAGGAAAGTCAGAATCAGTCAGGTTTTGAAAACATAGTTCCAGTACAGGGAGGATATAATCAAGTTTCGATGATGCAAGGTGTTAATGGTTTTCAACAGCAGAATTTTCAGTCACAGGATAGAGGTCGTGGTGTTCCATTAGATTCTAGAACTAGTGTTGATGTGTCAGCTTTAAAGAAAACAAATCCATGTCCAGTGTGCGGAAAAATTAGGGCATTGGAAACGCAAGTGTAGGTTTATTGTGAATAATGTTGGAAATCAGATACTGAATTGAGGGTATATGCAGTCTCAGGGAAATATCATCCAGTCTCAAAAGGCACAAAGACCGAGTTTAAAATACTAATACATCCCAATCAATGCAGATACCACAAGCTCCGATGCCTCAACAGAATGTTCAGGTACAAAGGTACGGTATGAATCAAAGTCAGCAGATAAATAGAAACTCCTTCCCAAATCAAAGCGCATCACAACAGTATTTGATTCAGCTATTCCGATCAGGACCGGTCAGCCAGCTGACTGGGGGGGGGGGAGAAAGAGGAGGGCTGCATGCTCGGCGCAGCCTTAGAGGTAGGCCAGAGTGGTCCATATGTGGACCGAGAAGTCAATGGGAGTCATGGCTCATTCCTCGTTAACACTGGTGCTACCCGCTCTATTGTAAGAACAGCAGAGGTTCTCAACCTATCCCTCTCAGGAGAAATTTTCCAAGTTGTAGGAGTTCCAACAAAAAGTTGTCCACTTAAATTTCTGAAGCGGTTGCTGTTAAAACAGGGTCCTTTGAGGATCAACATCGATTTGTGGTGTGCGATTCAAGTTCAGTGAATCTGCTTGGACGTGACTTATTGTGCAAGCTTAATTGTTCTATCTATTGCACATCAAAAGGTATTGAATTTCATACCAGTGATGAGGATGTTAATTTTAAATTAGCCCAACAGAAATTTGACATGGGAATGTACCCTCTCTTGAAGAGTGATTATGTACCCATTGAACTAAGAGACACTGTGTTACCTAAAGTCTGAGACTTTACAGGTAAAGATAGCGGACTAATCAAAGGGTGTTGAACCAGTCCAAATCACTGTCAAACCAAATGCACAGTTTCAGAGAATCCCATAATACAATTTGACTCCAGATACTATTGTCGGTATTTCTCCTGTGACCGACTCAATGATTGAGAAAAGGATCCTAAAGGAGATAACGGGGAGTCCATGTAACCCTCCCAATATGGGCTTGCAGAAGCCAAATGGCAAGTATGGTATTGTGAAGGATTGGAAGAAGGTGGATGCCATAGTTGTTCCATGTTGTCCTGAGATACCGAATCCAGCTGTGATATTGATTCAGGTTTCATGCGAAGCCGAATGGTTTTCTGCCATGGATTTGCGCCAAGCCTTCTTTTCTATTCTTTTGCATGAGGATAGTCAATTACTCTTCGCTTTCCAGCGGTCGTGTTTTGGCATAATGCCAAGTCCCACAAGGCTATACGGAAAGCCTCTCAATTTTTAATTAGATTCTCAAAAAGAATCTCGAGTCTCTGATAATGCCAAATCCTTCAGTGCTAGTACAATAAAATTGACGACCTACTGGTGGTGTCAAATACTAAGGAGACTTGCAAGATTGACACTATTGCCCTTTTAAATCATCTTGCTGAGAATCGACATAAAGTATCCCCAAGTAAGATACAGTTTTGCCAAACTGAAGTCTTGTACTTAGGTCACCGCATTGAAAAAGGAGCAAGGAAAGTAACAAAGGAAAGAATCTCTGCGATTCTTAACATGAGTCTGCCAACTACCCAAAAGGAAGTCTGCATGTTCCTAGGAATGGTGGGCTACAGTCGACATTGCATTCCAAACTTTTCCTTAACAGCAAAACCGCTTGAGAGGTTGACACACAAAGATAGGTCTGATCTGGTAGCTTGGGATGATAGTTGTATGACTCCCTTCACTGAGCTGTGAGAATGCCTTTGTAGGGCACCGTCTCTGGGAATGCCTTTTTACAAGTACTTTGTGCTATTCTGTAGTGACAGAGAAGGCTGCGCCCTTTCAATACTGACACAAATGCATGGAAGTAGTCACAGGCCAATTGCTTACTTCTCAGTGACACTGGATTCTGTTGCTGCAGCGTTGCCTGGATGTTTGAAAGCAGTTGCATCTGCATGTGGGAGTCTTGAACAGTGTGAAAGTATAGTCATAGGATATCCACTGACTGTATTTGTACCCTATTCAGTGGAGATACTGTTGACACATACTCTGAAGCAGTATCTGACAGTCGACTTACGATGTATGAGCAAATTCTTTTGGGCACACAATGTGACCCCTAAAGGGTGCACAATTCTGAATCCATTTACTCTGTTGCCATGGTCTGGAAATGAAACCGTGACTGATGAAGTTGAGCATGATTGCTTGGATGTGAATGAGTTATGCACCAAGCCCCGACCTGATATAGAGGATGAATCCATTGCCTGAATCTGATCATGTGTTGTTTGTTGATGGTTCCAGTTTGCGAGACAGTGGAGGAAATTTGAAAGCTGCCTATGCGGTTTGTACAGTTGTAGGTGTTGTGGAAGCGTCATGGTTGCAAAGAGTGTATTTGGCACAGGTTGCTGAGTTGTACGCCTTGACATGGGCTTGTGCCTTTCAGAACAACTAAGGAGTAACAATTTTTGCCGATAGTACAGCTTAGGAGTCGTAAATGACTTTGGGCAATTGTGGACACAGTGTGGGTTCATGACTTCCTCCGGATTGCCTAAACAAAATGGGTAAAGTGTGAGGAACCTTTTGCGGTCCCTACAACTGCCTGCCCAAATTGCACAGCTCACAGGGAAGGCACTGATTTCAATGACCGTTGGCAATAGATCCACTGACGAGATCACCAAATATTGTGCATTAAATGCCCATACCTTTAATGGGGATTTACTGAATGAACATCAGATGTCACAAATTGTAACATATTATTAACTGCTATAGACACATGGGAAGAGGTTTGGAGATTGCAGGAAGAAGCGACAGTAGCTGAACAGCAAAGTTGGGTGCGAGCAGGATGCACCAAAAGGTAAGATGAAGTTTGGGTTTACACAGATGGCAGACCTGTATAACCCTATAGTTTGTTGTCACCTATGGTTAGACATCATCATGGTCCTGCACGTGTGGGAAGAGATGCAGTGATGCACCTCTTTTGACTGGTGTGATTTAATCCCAGATTCAGATTGACTGCTGAAAACATGTGCCACAGTCAACAGACTGTCAACAAGAAAATGATGGAAGAAAAACACAAGTTACGAGTCATATAGGGAAGTCAGCAGGTCCCTTTAACCGAACGCAAATGAACTTCATAGAGATGCCCCTTTGCAACGGTTTCAGATAGGTTTTGGTCATTTTTTGCATTTTCTCAAAATGGGTGAAAGCTTATCCAACACAAAGAAAATGAGTCTTTCTGTAGCCAAATTGTTGTTAAGAGAGTCAATTCCACGTTTTGGATTTCAGACTTCGGAACTCATTTTAACAATGAGGTCCTGAAGGCGTTATGTGCAGCACTACAAGTTGAGCAAAAGCTCCATTGCAGTTACCATGCAGAGGCTTCTGGACTGGTGGAGCAGATAAATGGCACACTGAAATCCAGATTGGCGAAGGAGTGTGCTTCAATGTCTTTAAAGTGGCCTGATGCACTGCCTCTTGTGTTGACGAGTCGGAGAATAACACCAGACAGGACAGGACTGTCACCCCATTAAGTCATTATGGGCAGAGTGATGAGATAGCCAGCTGTTTCCTGCAAATGCTCGTCAATATCACAGATAATCTAATCCTGGACTACTGCAAATGTTTGGCTGAAGTGGTACGTTCTATGTCTCATCAGGTTGGAGAGGCTGCCCTTGCTACTCAACAGGAGCAGTGCCATGACCTCTGACCTTGTGACTGAGTAATGGCGAAGAAGCAAATGCAGAAATCGTGCTTGGAACCCTGTTGGAGAGGGCCCTACCAGGTGATCCTAGTCACAAGCACTACTGTGAAGTGTGGAGGTCTTCAGAATTGGATGCATGCCACAAATACCTGTAGAGTCCCATGTCCTCTTGATGATACAACAGCACCTGTTCCTGATGTGCTGGTGGTTTTAGTGAGGCAGAGGAAGTAGGTTAGTCAAGCTGTGGGGGACCAGCAAGCAGCTGGGTCAGCACTCGTTTGGCCTGAGGGGGGTTCCGAGAGAGTCCACTATTGTCAGTACCGAAGGGTCTCAGCCAATAGAGTTGACTACTAGAGATACAGATCCTAACAAAGGGCCTAGTGCAGCAAGTAAGCAAGTAGCACCCGGAGACCGTTGGCTCAGAAAAGGTGAGATCCTGAGAAGCAGTCTGACTAAAGGACGAGTAAAACCAACTATTCCTGAAAGCTCTGAGCAGTCTGATCAGAGTGACAGTGAAGATGAGCGAACAGCTGCAAGTAGATCAAAAGGAGCGAGAGTACCCAGTCAAAAGTACTCATCTCCTGAATGAACTTATCTGGCAGCAAATGAATGGGAGAGAAAAGGTTCTCCCTTTTGCTTTACCTGAACTTCCTTGAAACAAGCTTTGTTGCAGATTTAAATTTCAATCTTGGTGTACCACTTGAAGAACTGACGCCATTTATCCTGAATATCATCAACAAAGCTGATCTGCCGGTCTATCCATATTGAACAAAACCATCAAATTGTGCCTTGGCATTTTTGTGCCGATCTTTATTGAACTGCTGAAACCACTCACTGCTACTTTTTTTTTTTTTTTTTATTAAAAAACTGTCTGAATTGAGAAGCCATGAAGCCTAACACTGAAATCTCTTGTTGCAAACGTGTATGTACTGGAATTCTTTCTGTTATTGCTTTGATATTAGTTGCATTGCTTATTATTTTAAACCTGCCACATTATGTAGCCATAGAAGATTCTAAGCTTACAACTTCTTCTGAAAACTGCTAAAATTAACAGCACTGATTCTATTGCTTTGGACATAAACTCTTTACATCATGATTTTCCAAAAACTGATTGTTCATTAAATGTGTACACTAGCTTACTGAATTAGTACATGGACACAATGGATGTTGATGATTGCTACGTATGTGTGCAATTACCTGCATCTCTTTCCGAAGGTGTTATCTACCATAGTTTGCCATAAACATGTGGAACTTCTTGCAGTGTATTAACTAGTTTGTTTTATGGTACTGATCATTGGCAGTATCATTATTCAAATGAACTTACTGTACTAAAAAGCTTAAATCCACATTCTGAAGCTTCACTAGCTGAGTTTATGGGCTATCTATTTAGACCAGCTCAATCTTTAGACATGGCGTATGCATATAAAAATAACATGTAAATTAGGGAGAGCTGAAAAGAAATTGATAGATTTAGTAGAAAGTAGACGAGGTGAGGAGACAACACTAATATACCTCCTAAACTAACTCCTTGAAAATTACCGGAAGAAGAAAACAAAATAGTAGAAGGAATGGCAACATTAGTTTAGAATGGCAACATAAAGGAAAGCTTTGTATGAATAGAAAAAGATAAAATATTTACGCAAAATTTGTAGGTTATAGTGAATGCGAGAATACATTTGATGTTTATAAAAATCGGTAAGATATTTAAGATGCAAAAAGAACAATTGATGGACAGAATGCTGCACAATGTCAAACATTCAACCCTGTACAGAGATCTGGGCCTAAATCCATCATTCGTTTGCTCCCCATGCCATTCCAGTTCAGACCCAGCCATATGCAAATCAGTCTTGACCCTGTTCCCCATGGGAACAGTCCAGCCCGAACTGCCAGGCCAGGTCCGCCCTGGACTGGAAACATGCATCCCAGGACCGGTTTCGGGGTTTCACCCCTCATCAGCCAGGGTAGCTGGACTCCAGTGGCATGGAGAGCACGGGACCCACTTCTGGGCATACCGGTCCCACTAGGGGTGACAAATGCAAAAAGAACAATTGATGGACAGAATGCTGCACAATGTCAAACATTCACCCCAGTACAGAGATCTGGGCCTAAATCCATCATTTTTTTTGCTCCCCATGCCTTTCCAGTTAAGAGCCCTCCTTGTGTTTGCTTTGTTCGCTTTAAGTTGGCAGGGTATGCCCAGACGTGGGTCCCTTGCTCACTTTGCCACTCGATTCAAGCTAGCCTGACTGATGAGGGGTGTTACCCCGAAACCGGTCCCAGGGAAGACCTGGCTTGGCAGTTCGGGCTGGACTGTTCCCATGAGGCACAGGGTCAAGACTGATTTGCATATAGCTGGGTCTATACTGGGGTGGCAAAGGGAGCTAAAGAACGATGATGGATTCAACCCAGATCTGTGACTGTCTGAAAAAGTTCAGCGCTCCGTCCATCATCTCCTTGTGTTTGCTAAGATATTTAAGAGTCAATCCTATCTTTCCTGGAGTGTATTAGATTTGTGGAAAGAATGCTTTTATCAATTACCTAAAGTATGGTATGGAAGTTGTTACCTGGGAATTGTTTTTTCAAAAATGTATCATGCAAAACAAATTTAAGGAGAATTAAAAAGAAGAAAACGGGAGAAATGAGAGGTGAGTGCAAGTGAAATAGTGGGTGATATTTTTTAGAGCTTTAATACTTTCTTCTATAGAGCATAAATTAGCCACCAGTACAAATGGTGGTACCATGAGATATTGATTTCTAAATGCGTGACAGGGAGAGTCATGGATTATTTTCATAACATCAGGTTCTGCTGGTTTTATTCTTTGCAGTGACTGCAGAACTCTTAGTTTGTATGATTCTGGTTAGACTGAACTTCTTTAGAAGGTTAGGCCATGAAAATGCAATACTCTATTTTTATAGCATGGTTCTGAGGGTAATATATTTGAACCTTATCTCAAATTTGTGAGTTGGCTACCAATTATTGGTCCTCTTTGGGGGGCAGACAGTGAAACATCCCGATTTATCACCCCCACCACGACAAAGAAAGGTCCATCTGAGGACCAATGCCTCTGTGGTAAAGTGTAGAATCTGAGTTCAGTGACTACATTTGTAAAACTTTTTATGGGCCCAGAACTGCAATTAAAGTAGAAAATGCTTCTGCTGCAAAATTGCATGCATTTGTTACCTGTACATTGTCAAGCACTCAAACTGAGTAACTTTTTATCCAATTATAATTGTCTCAAGCACCGAAAATATGTTGATGCAGAACATAATGCAAACATTTTTTGTTAAATAGTAAATATACCTTTTTTATTGTGTATAAGACCGATAACTGTATCTTCATTTGATTGTAATGGTATACAATGTTTCAAACCTACATGGTAAGTTCAAGTGGAGAATGTAATTGCCAGTATTTAACAGAGATTGTTCCCAATACTGTATACAATGATTGGTACCAAAGTGTTCGAGTTGATTTCAATTGGCATCAGATACAGCCAGTAGCATCAAATAAAGCTGACACCTTTCCTCACTGACTTTTTCAAGGCTATTATGAACTGCAATACAAGTAATCTGTACTAGATCCAGTATCTGTACTAGATCCAGTATCAGTAATAGATCACTATGGGCTGGAATTGCCAATGCTATAGTTTGGATAAGTTATAACCATAGGTATAGTGCAGTGAGGTGTAGTTGTCCTTCCTGTCACATGGTATGACAGTCAGTAGCTGCCAATCAGTAGGCGAGTATTCAATTTGGCGTTTCCATAATTGATAGGCAAAAGGTGCTGGAGTCCTCCTGCGGAGTTAGTAAACGCAGATTTAACAAACATTTTTGCACTATGTTGTGCATTATTAATATATTTGCTGTGCTCCAGACAATCACTGTGTTTTCAAATCAGTGATGGTCTTGCCATTATTCCTAACACACTTATGGTAGCAAAGGTATAGTCTGTTGTAGCATCAGTAGGGACTCTTACTTTGTCCAGAATAAAACCAGCCACTACAATCTCATGGATTTGCTATTAACTAGCTCTTTTAACAGTAGTACTAACTTCAAATTTTTGATTTAACTTTGCTATCCAATGGAGTGCAACAGCACTGATGATGCTGGAACACCAGTGGTAAATAACACTTCTCACCATTGCAACTGCACACAGGTAAGAAAAATAAAATACAAAGTCTTATTTGTATTTTTCTTCATATACAAGCTCTTGAGTATTTCTTTTTTACCTCATGTGCTATAAAAAAAAAAAATCAGAGCTATGGAAGCCTCAGGAAGGGGGTTGGAGTAGAGCTCAGCACCTCTCCACCTCACTCGCTGGACCTTGGGTCTTGCAATAAGATAAATGGGCTGTACTATGTGCAACATTAAAGTGAGTGCTTACTATCAGTGGATAAGCTGCATAAAGTGCAATATTACAACTGCTTACATATTTCAGCTTGATGACGGGATAATTTAAACAGGTGAATCTATGAAAGATCCAATGCTAAAGTACAAAGACAATTTCCAACAAAACTCTCCAAAGAAAATAAACATCAAATAGTGTGCTTATTTTCCATTAGAAGCATATTTCACTGAAAAAGAAATTTTTCTTGGGATCAGAAGTGGGGCTGTTAGTAACTGGAGTCTCCTGGCAACTATTATTATTGTTTGTGCCCGTTTATGTATTGCTAGAGCCTGGGTAGATACCATCAGTCCTAGTGTTAATGAATTATGAGTTCTACTTAGACAGGTTTATGAGATGGAACTTGCTTTGGCTAAAACTAAGGGACCGTGTTCTTGGTTGAAATTTAATCGGATTTGGACTGACCAGTTATGGGAGCAATAAGGCATTGTTTACCCATGACGGTGTTTCTTTTATGTCTTTTACTCTTGGCTTTAAGGTATAAGATTTTCATTTTTTCTTCTATTTCTCTTAGTTCTTATTTTTGGGGGGAATTTTTAAATTTGTCTACCCTTCTAATGTCATGTATATGTTTGTTTCACTTATGGCTTAAAAAAATAAAAATTAAAAAGAAGCATATTTCTCACATTTTACATAACATCTTTCCAGTAATGTACCATACAAAATACTACAATATTACTGTTTTACCTACTAGCCCTAAGCCCACGTCCTACACCGTTTCACTTCACACTAAAATGAGAAAATTTCATGTTTATAGATGCAAAGAAATTCCACTCCATTTTACGGTGCAAGACCCACTAACCCAGACGTCTGCAGGTTTCAACTGTGGTGACTTCAAAGTTCGTCCATTACTAGCAGTATTACAAGATCAAAACACAACCAAGCAGCGGTTATTGTAGGTTTAACATACAGGAGATTACAAAGGCAGTGTAGGGAAGTGTTTTTATTCAACAAGGAACATAGAAGATACAAATGTGTGAACAAAGGGCTCTTCATGACAAAAATAGTAAACGTATATACATTTTTTGAATTGTTTCAAGTTTGCATTTGAGGCAAAAAGAACACATTCCTTCCCAACAATCCGCATCCCTGACTTCTTGATGGGAACACTGGAGAGCAATATTCAGTGTTAAAGTAGTAAACCGAAGAAGGATCTTTCTGAATCCGCCATTTTTTCTTCTTTATTAAAAAAAATAAATACAAAAAATACCTAAACATTTACTTTGTCACATTCTCCTCTTCTGTGTGCTGATATACAAAACTGAAAATGAAAAAAGAAAAAAGAAATACTTTAATGACTTCACTGCTTTGAAACAGTTTAAAAGCTTTTCAGATTCAATATGCAAAACAAAATAAGTGTATGGAGCCTCATTTGTTTTAGTTGCGCAACTACATATTTTCAAGCACTTAGGGGAGTTGACCATATACAGTTAACAGCATTTATATACTGCCCTTTTTAACTCTGCAGTACTGACAACTACTACAAACAGTTTAGTTTTTACTTTTGTCTAAAGGCCTGGACGAAGGGAGGCTTCTTGGTGGGACTAGGAAAGAGGGGTGGGCTGAAAACCAGACTGTAGTGTCTTAAAAGATAAAGCTCCACCAACCCTGAAACCTTCACATCCACATGAAATCTGTTAATTGTGAGGATGATTTTGGAATCAGATCCCAGCAAACAGGTTATATGTCTAGGTTCTTGTTATGAGTGGGCGAGAAAATTGGAAGTTGTTTCCCAACCCCGAGTTACAAATACCCAAGGTGCTCGTAGCTCCAAGGATGAGGAATGTCTGACCTGAGGAGTTGGTCCCCAAAATAAGAAACTTCACAGGTAATTCCTAATTTTGGGTCTGACTTTCACACAGAGATATTCAGATAACCTCAGGGTAAAAGTTAACAGATCCAATAACAGCGCGAAGATCCTCTTCTCGGAGCAAACTTGTGCTCTATAAATTCTTATCCATTTCAATCTCAGGTGTTTCTACAGATCTTAAAATTCTGATGGGGGCCAGTCTCTTAGTCTGCCATAGTATGAAGGCATTTGAAGACCGGCCTTCCTACCATAAATTAAATTTTGCATGTCAAAGGAAGCCATTGGAGTGATCCCAGGGGTTCGAACTGGATTTTTTTAAACGTTTTTATTTCTAAACTAACACCAGAGTGACTACCCCTCCTACCAGCCCGAAGCCTAGGAATTAATTTAGTTAACACGGTGGTGCCCAATGGATTGCAGTTATATACTGCAGATTGATAGTCACACTGCACAGTGCCTGATTTTTGTTGGACAAGCATAATGTTTCAGAGTTTATCCAAATGGAAAAGGCATGCAAGTTTCAGGGTGAAGCTCGCATCCATTATCATGTCTTTTTTTTTTTTGTTGTTTAACCTGGACTGAGGTGGGTAGCCTCACCCTGTAACAGCTGCACTGAAGTGGATAGCATGAATGAATGATACTGGCTAGGGCTAATCGGACCTTGTTTCAAAAGAGGATAATGGCATTATGTCCCGCAACTGATTGAACGTTGCTGGATTTCTTGCAATCTTCAAGGGCGTTAGGATACCGGATAAAAGGGTTCAAAGTATTAGTGGCAATATTCAATTTCTGATACATGTGTGTCATCCGCTTAGGGTGGACACAACCAGGAAATTGTAGACAAACTCAAAAAGAGTCTGGGTATACATTAATATACAGGACAGAGCATTGGGGACCCAGAGCTATCACAAAAGAAAATATGAACTGTACCAAGATGTCTACCACATCAAATGTGGCAAATAAGTTGAAACGGACAAGTGTAGCTCCACAGCAATTGATTCCAGATCTGATGCACATAGGTTTACACCCATTATTGAAGTACAATCCACATTAGATGTGTGGCAATAAATCTTGTGTATTCATGAAGCCCTTTAAGTGAACAATCAGCAGTTTACCCATAACATAGCAGTCACTGGTTACTGTGCAATGCATGTGGTGGACTGTACAAAGAGAAATGGTAAGATTGCAACGTTCTCAAGCTTCACAGGGCATGGACGAGCAGGGCATCCATTCCAGGCCTTTTTTCCTACATTCTGGTAGGTTTTGTCTGGAATTTATAATGGGATAAACAATACTGCAAGCATCAGAATGCAATGGGAAAAAAAACCTGGACTGGATGATTAACTAAGGATGTTGTGAGCTCAAGAGATCCGAGACAGTCCTTTGGAGGGGCAGAATAGGGAACAAAATACGAAAGTAGGATTAAAATGAACTCAGACAATTGCAGAGTTTAAGAGAGACCAATATTCTAATGAAAGGCGGACGGGTAAAGTACAACAGAGCATTTTATGTAATGTCGTTTGCCTGTATATAGATCGTAGGAATGCAGACACAATCTCCCTTATTTGGGTTCTACACTCAAAGTTTTATGCTGTTTGCACTTAACAGTAGGGAATCCTGTTGTGGTAGACCACATTCGGTCTCCCCCTCAGACTCTTGGCCACAAGGCAAAGAACATAAACATAGCTATCTTGACAACAAAATAAATTATAGATGGGTCCTTTCCAAACCTACAAGATGCTACATCTCAGTCCCTTTTTTGGCCTTACATACAGACAGCATTACCTCGGTTACTGAAGACCCAGTGTCTACAATACAAAGAGGGAGCCTTTGGCTCAGTTACATACCCGTGACTGAATGGCTCTCTTGTTTATCTCAGTTTAAGTCTCCTAACTCTATGGCCTTCCAGCACAATTGTTTTTCTACCACTCTGTCGCTGGTAGCTTCTCTATTCTCTTGACTGCAAGACTTGTATCCTCCACTACACAGAACAAATGGTTTTCCTAACTCTCCACCATCCAACATGTCCATTGCCCCCACCACTTCCTTTCCCAGCTTTACTTAACATTGTTTTTGTAAGATCTCATAAGCTGCACACCGGTACCATGCTGCTCTCTTCTCCCTATTTGCTCGCACCCCGCACATGCTTTATTTTCTTAACAGTCCCAAAATAAAATAAAAAATCCAAGCTGCCCACCCAGGTGCAAACATCCTAAACAGGTTTTTTCAAAGTATAAAAAGCATTCCAAGACTGCTGCTGGTGCATGCATGCAGATGCTTGGACAGCTAGCTTGGAATGGTTTGTTATCCTTCATGAACAAAACATTTCAAGGCGGCTGCACCCAAGTGTGCATAAGAGCAGCCATATTTGAACTGTTTTTGCTGTGAAGTGTGCCATGCCACACGAGCAATGTCCAACCAAAGATTTTGGAGCCCCCACTGGAAAGGTTGAACCTATTGGCTTTGCTAAAGATAGTTCATTTAATATGGTGCAGAAGACAAAAGAAAGATGAACAGATCATCAGATGATGGGACCCGTGAGGAGAGAGGCTATATATGAATGACAAAAGTTACTCCTGTGACTAACTTGCAATTACCTGTGTGTTCTCTCCCCCTCGAACACGCAAAAGGTAATGGTTAGAATGCTTGCAATAAGTCTAACCACTGGCGATCACTTGGGGTAGCATTTCAACCAATTGTTCTTTTGCCCACAATGACATCTCAGTTTGGACCCAGCCATATGCAAATCAGTCTTGACGCTGTTCAATATAACTGTCCAGCCAGGACTGCCAGGCCCGCCCTGAAACAGAAAACAAGCAACTTGTGTGCCAGTGGTTAGATTTATTGCTAGCATTCCTCCCATCACCCTTTGTCTGTTTGATGTAACCCCCGAAAGTGGCCAAGGGCACCCAGATATGGGTCCCTTTCTCACCGTTCCTCTGGAACAAAGCTACACCCGACTGATGAGGCCCAATCAGGCCAAAAGCAATTTTGTGTTCTGGGTTAGATAGGACCTAGCTAGGCAGTTTGGGCTGGGCTGTTCTTACTGGAGCAGGACCAACACTGATTTGCATATGGGTGGGTCTAATCGGAGGTGGCAAGAAGAGACACCTGCAACTCTGTACCTTTCAGAGATGCTGAGAAGAATTAAAGTAGCAAAGTAAAGCTCTGTATGCCTGTTTTCAAGGAAGCATACAATAAAACTGACAGACAACCTTCAAGAGGATTCAATACTTTTACTCCTGTCCAGGTAGAGCTTAAAGCCTCGCAATTAAGAGTCCAGAAAATTCTCTCAGTCTGCAAGGGCTGCAGGGAACACAATCTCTTATTTGACATGAAAATCCCAATGGGACCCTTGGCGAGAACAAAGATTTGTAAAAAGGCTATTTAGGTCCTTAAAGAAAAGGAGGGAAAAAAAGCACACTTGGCACAGAAAAAGAGCATTAAGGTAGTTGATGCAGTAGGCCAAAGTAACATCAAACAACTCACTACCTGTAACCAGTTCCATGGAACCAGTGCAGAAATTCTGAAAAGACTAGCAAGCCAGAACTGAAAGGACCGGTCAGGATCTCACAGTAGAAACTGCTTAGAATTGGAGAATGGAAATTCGACAGTTCTTGCAAGTCTAATATCAGCAGTTTACAGGGGAAAACCACGGAGAATAAGAGGCACTGTGGAGAGGGAGAGATCAGTATCTTACTCCTGTGCCTAATGGAACATTTGATCAGCGGATTTCTGTATTGTGTATCAAACTCTCCTAAGTGGCCTGTTATGCAGTCATTATGCGTTAATGGCACAGGATTAGACGAAGGTAGAATGCAGCCAAGCTTAGCGTTCAAGGGAAAGAATTAATGCTCAACATCCTCCATCCTCTTCTGAGAAAGGAGGATCAGGTCTTCAGAAAAACAAAGAGCGCTGTCAATTACCTAACAGATCAAGTGATTACACAAACTGTTTTAGTGTAGAGACGGCACCAGACTCTGGGCCCAACAAGGACCCTAGAATAAAGTGGAAGTAGAAGAAGGGCATGAATGTTGAACTGTCACAAATTCAGGAGTT
The DNA here is from genome assembly GCA_963921515.1 of Calotriton arnoldi. Taxonomy (NCBI): domain Eukaryota; kingdom Metazoa; phylum Chordata; class Amphibia; order Caudata; family Salamandridae; genus Calotriton; species Calotriton arnoldi. The sequence continues at coordinate 2,067,180 of CAWUFW010001957.1, read as the reverse complement.
GCATGTCCGCCTGGGGCGGATCTCTGCACATCAAGGAGGTGAATAGAGAGCACAAGCAGTTCTATTAGTAGGAAAGCAATCCACTGCCACTGTTCTACAGAAACTGAAAAGGAAGACAACAAAAGAACTGTTTAGCTCCCAAACGTGGGATTGGCGGTTACCATATCCCAAACTGAAGACAAAGTTTGGCCTCACGCACTAGCAGAAACAAAAGATAAAATTTACACTGTGTTTCAACCTAGAATCAGATGAACAAACATTGTTGCCACATACACCCTGAGCCGATCTTTGCAACCACAAAAATTTCCTCCCCCCCAATGTATCAAACCCATTTTAGGAGTCGTTAAAGTTTTTACATCTCATAAAATGGGCTTTTCACTGGATACAAATTGCAATGTGGAAGAGACATGGTGTAGGAGTTCTTTCCACATTGTGTTAGGCATCAGATGCATCAATGGTTTGCGACAAGAATGACTGCAAACTTATCAACTCCCAAGTAAGCGTGGTAACTGACTCGCAAAAGGAAAGGGTCCCCTTGAACAGTTTTCCTTTTGTGAACTGGGCTAAAAGTTTCAAGGGAGTAGGTAGTGGTCTAGCTGACCACTGCCAGGGCCAATGACACTTTAAAAAAATGTTTTTCGTTTTTTTAAAATTAAAAGCAGCAGTTTTATGTAAAATCTGGCTGCTTGAAAAAAGTTTTTTCATTTAAAAGCAATCACAGACGTGGTGGTCTGCTGACCTTTGCTGGTCTCCACCCCAGTGACTGATCAATCGGCCAGAGTTACAATATGTGAACTACCTAATGAATATTAACTAGGTAAGTTGGACTGCGACTCTACTCCGATTTGGAATTTTGCAAACAGACATATGTAAAGAGGTCTGTATGCTGAATTAGATACTGATTGCAAAATAACTAGATGCAAATTGCTACTACTATATGTGACCAATATCTTTATACATCTGGCTCTTAGAGCTATAATATTTTATTTTTCAACACGCAAACAACTGGAAAAGGAGCACACTTTCATTCCGGATTATGCCGTCCCTGTTTCATGGGACATGCAAGTGCTGCTTGGACTGAAAGAACAAAGAATTATCATACTTAATCCCCAAATCAGAATTGGCTTCATATTGTTTTATGACAAAAGTTTTTGCAAAATTTGATTTGGGGAAACCATTTTCAGAGCGTAAATAGTATCACTGCTGATTGCATGAGTTTGGCTCAATTTAATTAACAATAAATACTTGTCAAACTACCGAAAATAGTTTACCATTGTTTCCTCTGATGAAGGCATCGCCGTACTTGTTTTTTAGCTGTCCATTAACATACTCTTCTGTCTGCTCGAGAGCGATGTTCATGTAGCCATCCAAGCAGGCCAGGACACCTGAAACGCAAGTTAGTTTTAATGAAAGCTGCAGTGTTATCAGCATTTGTAACCAACAGTTTGACCAACGAACAGGTCTGCCAACTAGTCAATGTATACATTTACAAGATAGAAATTTCCAATAATACATGAAAAGTTTTGAATGCAGAAGACTAGAGTTCTGCAATTAAAAACAGACAAACAACTAGACGATCATGGACTGGGAGATACAAATAACACCAAGGAGGAGTCAGCATTTAACTCCTATAATGAAGCCTATATGCACAGCATTATGCATGCAATGGAAGGAAACTTATGCTTACCTAGAGCATTAGGATCCAGGTTATGAGGATAAAGGATATATGCTATTATTATTGTTCAACCTGAAAATGAGGATATGGGGTTTTAGAAAGCTTGGCCACTCATTCTAGGTCACCCGTGGTGTAGTAGATTTTTTCAGTAAAGATTCCGCTCTCTTACTAGGGACTGTACGTGCGAGAGACATATTCTCAGTTGTATCCCTGAATCCAAAAGAAGTTGCAGGAGTTATGAAAATGCTATATTTTGAAATGGAGGGTGTAATACTCCGTAATAGAACATTGGAAAGAAAATTTTAAATAAAATGAAGCTGGCTACTATGAGTTCCAAACCGGGAACACACAGCACAATGACTTCTCCAAACAGCACAGGAAGGCCACAGTTCTCCAAAACGACTAACCAGTTTCTAGATTTCCTTTGCTAGTTAGAGGTAAATGGTGAGGTATGCGGTTGGAAAGGCGAGACGTGTGTATATCCATTACTGTGCAGTGGCAAAATAAAAAGATCAAAAGGCATATGGTTTTCCTTACTGGATTTCACACGCCTAAACCAAGAAATGGCGGGAGTAAACATACTAGAAAATGACTTCCAAAATTCAGTTTAAAATTCAAATAAATAACTATTGGAAAATTAGTTACAAGGGGATGAGACTGCGCTCTTTCCTACAAGGAATATATTAGGGCCAACAGAATGTGGAGACACCTACCCAACACCACAAATGTAAAGCCTGTGCAAAACCAACATTTGATAGAAATCCTCGTTACAAACGCTACAAAGCTGGAGAAAGATCTTGAGTGTCAAAAGAGTGGATAAAACTCCCCCAGAGAAATGTAGGGTAAATTATCTTAAACCGAAATGTACACGCAGGGCATTTTAATAGTTACGTTAGCTCTAAAATGCATTTTAAAAATGTTACCTAGTTTTCAAATGTTTCACTGATGCTTTAAATCTTTATCTTATGCAGAGATTCTCATAACGACCAGCGTCCCTTCAAAACTTCGAAAGCTGCTGCTCCAACATAACAGTCGAAACTAACTTTGGCTCAAGCATATGGACTTCAACCCAGCCTCACTTACTTCTGTGAGTGCTGTTCATCTACGTATATTTTTGGTTCACTGTTGCCCTCTAGTGGACGTTAATCCCATAAAGGAGATTTTTCTGTGGCAGTTGCGGAATAGGTGGATGCAGCATAGGTAATTTCCATTTACCTGATAAACTATCGGCGATCGATTTTTTTTTTTTTTATACCCAAAAAATCTCGTACGGCTTTTGGACAATTTTGTCACAACTTAAACCAGATAATGGGGCCAAGCAGCAATCACGTTGGGAACAGGACTTCCTCGGTTACCGGAGGGAGAGGACAAACGACAGTTCTCTCTGCTTCAGAGGACAATCAAATAAATCTTGACCCAGAGTCGATTATTGCAAACTTCTCAAAGTCCCATGCCTACAGTGACTGTTTCATGGGGCATGACCGTACCCTCTAAGAAGAAACAGTCTCATATATAGGTAGAAGACACAGTCACTCCGGCCTTGGAATTGGATTTAGAAATCTTACTTTTGAAGGTACAGCACTATTCGCTTCAATTCGTGGTTCTTACGGTGGTCAGGCCTACCTAGAGGGTAGCCCTTGCGGAAGCGACTGCACACTAGCCCCTATGCTGAAATGGAACACCGAGGCTCATTTAGTCTATTCGGTTTAAAGTACTGCACGTGGTAGAAGGAACATTACTAGGGCATTTTAGTACCTTTGCGATTGGGAAATGGGACGTGAACACCTCGGGACCAAGCCTAGCCTCAAACAGCGTAGGAAACTCGAGGCAGAACCCAATCATAGGCATGAACAGCATTTCAGGAGCTGGGGAACACAGAAGTAAGGAGCACCATTCAGAACTCTACCACTTATCCGGCCAATGGTCCACTTGCAAAGACATTACTGGGACAGGAATTTAGTTGAGAAAATAAGTTTACTCAATGTTTTATTGGGATAAATAACATACCAACAAAGATCCGTGCTAAAAAGGAAATAAATGCTATATAATTTGACCCAATTCTTTGGCCACCACCCCTCATCTGTGGGGGCACCCCTACAGAAGTATATATAGAGCTGTGTGACTAGCAGAGAGGAAGCCTGATGGTCAGAAAGGAGCAAAGGCGTACTAATGGAACTCAGAGCAACACACTTCGCGACCCATCCTTCTCAGAATAGGAAAAAGGACTGAAATGGAAGACTTTTATAAAACGTGTAACGCAGAGTGTAGAGCCGCACATGCAGCCAGGTTACCCTAGTGAAGTACTCTGGTCCCCCTCTAAACTATGTACAAACATCCCAAGGTTAAAGCTACTGGCCAGCTGAGGTTGCACGGTAACGTGTTGTGATCAGTCAACAAGCAGAGCTATATGGTGGCTATAGGAAACTCCTAAAAAAAATGTGATGATTTCCTGTCATTTACTTTCAGTTCTGGATTGCACAACTCCTCCTTAATACACCAGTGACCTAACAAATCTAAAGCAAAAACTATACAAAAAGGAGCACTATTCGCAACGAGTCACATTGATGCAGAATTAGCATCACTGTGCATAATAACCATGCGTACAATCAGTCCACAGGGGTGGTAAAAGGTGTACTGGACCTACACTACATCGCCGTAAAGGGCCATGCCTAATAGAGTAAAAATTGTGGCTGGTTACCGGTCGGAGCTCCAGGATACCCTTTTTAGTGCCGTTTGAGTGAGCCTGGATCCTGATGCAGCACGTGCTAGAGAAAACTTGCTTGCAGTTGGTTCATCTAAAGTTCACTACGATCCCTTCTTACCATCGCCTTCCGAGCAATTTTTTGCAAATTATCTACGATTACTACACAGAACCAGAGTTGCTTCCGAGAAAAGGATATTATAGAAGGTAAACCAATTTGCTAATTTTGGAGTACTGTCAATAAATCCAAGGCTCATAGCAAACTGGCTTCCGAGCTAAAAACTCCTTTATTAGGTAAGAATTTGGCAACACCACCATATCTCAACTGAATGCAGGAGGCAGCTGTATACATTTTAAGACTGATTTACATATGGCTGGTCTCCCTCTAGAGTGGCACAATGGGTGAAAAATTAACAGGAATTAGACCCAAGCAATCGCCAGTGGTTGAGATTAACTAAAGCATTTCTTTCACTAATTTGTCGTAACATGTTCCACAAGTGCACACAGGGGTAACAGGGATACCCAGAGGTGGGTCCTCCACTCGCTATGTCATAGGACTCGAGCTATACCTCATTGACAAGACTGGTCTTCCCATCTGGATGGAAAGTGGCCCAGCAGTTCGGGATGGACTGGTCCTACCAGAACAGAATTAAGACTGGTTTGCATTTGGCAGGTCTTTGTCTAAAGTGGCTCACTGGGAAAAAATGATGGACTGGAATGTGGCAGCGAGCAATCACTAGTAGCTGAGATTAATTCAAATCTTTCCTCCAACACTTTTTAATAGTAAACTAATGTAGCGTGTGAGAAATTGTGTTACTGGTTGAATGGGGTGTGAGACCTGGTCAAGCAGCAAACACAATCCTGGTCAGGATAAGGCACAAGCAAACCCCAAATTAACCTGTACTCAGCCCCCTAGTTGCTTGACACAGAGCAGCCAGGCTTAACTTAGAGGCAATGTGTAAAGCATTTGTGCAACACTTCAAACAGTAAAACAGTGAAAACACCACACAAAAAGGATCCTTAACCAGGTTAGAAAAATAGAGTAAAATGTAATTAATATACCAAAATCAAAAGGACAAAAATCCAATAAGTAGAACCAAAGAAAATTAAATTCTAGAGATTTTAGTGACAATAGCGTCAAAAAGCACTAAGTGCCAACTGTGGATATCTGGCCACGCCGGACCAGGACAAAGTCACAAGTTCAAGCTGACCGCGATGGAGCGTGGACCGGCTACAAGGACCCAGTTTGGCCCGCTCAGAGTACCTTAAACCCTGGTTTGCGGAGCAGTTCGAGGATCCGCGAAGATGCGCCGTGCAGCCAAAGAGATGTGCCGGTTTGGAGATGGAGGAAGGCTGCAATGCGGGGGCCTGCATCGTCGAGGATCCAGGCAACGGGGCTTGCGATGCAAAGTCCCGTCGTCGAGGATGCATAGGACAGTTGGGGCGATGCTTCTGTTCAGAAGAGCTGCAATGCAGAGTCAGTCGTCGAAGGATGCGAGGGCCTGCGCAGAGGATGAATCATGCAGGCGGGGTGATGCAGCGCTTCCGAATAGCTGCGATGAGGGTCTTTGCTATGGGCCAATCCACACAGCAACAGCAATGCGTCTGTTCTGCTCAGGTTAGAGATGCGCAGCAGAGGAGATGCGCCGGTTCTGCTGGATCCACAGGGGCTGAACGAGCACCTTAAGCACATTTCCACGGGGCCAGGAATGTGGTGGCACTACTTGGCAGGGTAGGCTCACAGATGGCAGAGTCCAAGTGCAGATGCAAGGCTGTGAGAAGCCTGTTATGTCAGATCAGGAGGCCAGCCAACTAAACCTTGGAGTCACTCAGGGTTCAAGAGATGCAGGTCCAGTCCTCAGCCAGGCAAGAGGGCAGCAGGTCAGCAAAGCAGGGCAGCAGTTCCTTCAGAGGAGCAGTCCAGCAGAGTGGCAGTCCTTCCTGGCATGGTCTCCACAGGTCCAGCAGTGTAATGAAGTGGTGGTGTCTGAGGTCTAGTATTTATACCCAGTTGTGCCTTTGAAGTTGGGCGAAGCTTCTAGAAGCATGCCTTTGAAATGCACAAGTGCCCTGCCTTCTTGGCCCTGGCTCCAGACTAACTACAGGGGGATGCAGCCCTTTGTGTGGAGACAGGACACAGCCTATTTAAGTATAAGCGGGGCCGGGTGCAGCTCCTTCCTTCCATCCTGCTATTGAAGGCACATCCAGTCACACCTAAGCTCCCCATTATGTGTGGTTTTCTAGAAGGAATACACAAAGCCCAACTGTAAACTACAACCAGTCATGTGAAACCATCAGGCACTAAATGGCTAAGACAAGAAAATGTCAACTTTCTAAAAGTGAACACAAGAAAGCTAAAAAAAAAACCACATGGCCATTAATCAAACATGAATTCAAAGAACACTACGTACACATTAATCTCGTGTGTTTGAGTACATCTTATTTTACATATATTCTTTAGTATTTTTCATTTTTATGTTATGAAAATCATATCCCTCTGGTACAATCAGAACAATAAATCAAGACAAACTGCACCAACAATAGACGAGACAAATCCCAACACAATTTAGTTCAAAACATAAAAATGATTCAAAAGTACAATATCTGCTGAACAAACCGGAGTTGTAGCCAATAAATCCAAAATAACTCACTCCAATAGTTTTCCTACCCCTTATGTATAGCATGGAGTTATATGGCCCATGTTGTGCTCCCACACTCAGCAATGTCCAGATAATATTAATGCTTCCTTTTTAGGGAAGATGGATTCTTATTGGAATCCAAATAATAATTTTATCCTTGAGGTGAAGTGGCCTTTTCAGAATTGTAATTTAAATCTGACCACCATAAATTAGGATTTTAAATTGAGATTCCAGAGACAAACATGAAAGGGTTACCTGTTCCCATTTGGAAATTACACTTAAAAAAATGTAATAAGGTAATTCCAATGTTATCCTATGGGAGAGGTAGGCAAGTTTTTCACTACCAGGACATGTAAAAGTTGAAAATACATGTACAACTTTACAAATACACTGCACCCTGCCCATGGGGCTGTAAAGACACTACCTTGGGGGTGACGTATGTGTTAAAAAGGAAGGTTTGGGTCTGGCAAAAGGTTTATTTTGCCAGGTTGAATGGTAGTTTAAAAAACTGTACACAGGCTCTGCAATGGCAGGCCTGAGACATGTTTAAGAGTGCTACTTAAGTGGGTGGCGCAATCAGTGCTGCAGGACCACTAGCAGCATCTAATTTACAGGCCCTGGGCACAGGAAGTGCCACTTTACTAGGGACGTACAATTAAATTAAATATGCCAATTGGATTTAAGCCAATGTTACCATGTTTTAGTGAAGGAGCACAAAACCTTTACCACTGGCTAGCAATGGTAAGTGAGCAGGGTCATAAGGCCGCAAAAACAGGAGGCCTGAAGGCAAAAAGTAAGGGTAAAACTACGCCACGGTTGCCAGGTCTAACGCAGGGTCACTGATGTCCGAGCTGGTTAATACTACTCATGAATGGTCCTCACCCAGCCTATAGGCCAGAGCAAAATGTTGTAGTATTTAAGAATGTATTGGGTAATAACTAGCATTTATGACCAGCGCAAGTCAACAATGCTACTTGTGCATAACTATACTAGCACCGTCACCCTTCTCCACAATTTCTTTCCCTTTATTCTTCAGTCTTACACTAGTCACGTGCCTCTTTTGCTCCCAATCTGTACCTAGGATCAACACTGTGCTCAAATCATTCCAGAATAGTCCTCTCATAGCAGTTATGAGCTTCTTTCTAATTTATCAGCTGTCATCATTCCAATATATTTGCCAATTAAAAGTATCCCTCCATGAGACACGTCTGCCTAAATAATAATCATGAACAAACCAAACATATTGAATAAACAGGTATTAAAAATATTCAGTATGCCAAGCAAATCTCTGAAGCTGAACAGTTAAAGTCTATGATGCATTTATAAGTGACAAAAGAAAGGGAAGGCGACAGCCAAATGTCAGATATCATAGTGTTCTGAATAAATGGGGCACCAAGATCAAAAAACAAAAAAAGGTAAGGATTGTGGAGTTAAGCCGGAATATAGTAGATGATCTGAAATGAAGAGAGCTGGTAGAGAATGAGGAGTAGATTTAAATACGTTGATCAAACTCAATACTTAGAAAAACCAATCTAAAACCAATGAATTGTGTGCAGATGTAAGTGAAGAAAAAGTCTGAAAATAAATAGCAGAGCACATAAATATTAAAGAAGAGAGATGCATAAATGAAGGCAGAAAAGAAGAGTGAATTTGTCTAAAGGGATATGTACTATGTAGGTGAGTAGGTAGGAAAGCAGAACTAGATCAGAGATGAAGTGGTTAAGACAAAGACATGCATCGAGAGAAATGAGGAAGGAGCATCCCTAGAGATGGAAAAGGGCAAGAAATCTCGAACTGGTCAAAAACCAGTCTAAAAGCAAAAACATCAGTTGAAAGCAAACTTGACAACAAAAGGACCAGAAGGAGGATAGAACAGAGTGGTCCATGGTACTGTCACTGTGATCTAGTCCTAAAGGAGAATTAAGAGGGGGCAATCCACATGATCCGAAGCAAACCAGGATAGAAAATAACTAGATGCAAGGTGTATGGGACAGGAAATTATGTTATGCATTCATAGGTCTGCATACACATCCAGGGAACAAGAGAAACAGAAATGATACACAAGGAGAACGCTAAAAGTGAAACTTTACATGAGAAACTTTACATGAGAAAAGTGACTGCAGATCTTTAAGAGAAAAACCAAGAACATGAGCTGGTTTAAAGAAAAAAAAAAAACTCAGTGTGGACTGAAGAACAACGTAACAGAAAAATGGGTGATAAACAGTGAAGACCCTGGCAACATGATTGAGACATTGAAGAGATTATTGCAAATGATGTGAAGGGGAGTGCAAGGTAATATAACAAACAAGGGATAGATGAAACATGAATGGAGAACAGATTTTGAAGCTAGAAAATATGTGGAAGAGAATGTCTAAACTAAGGAGTTAAACAGGCACAGCTTCAAGAGGTGAAAGTTTAGTAGATTTGTTGGTTCTATCTAAAAAAAAAAAAACGTATTTGAAAGGCAAGCGCTGCCCAGCTGAAACAAAAGCTTGTACTAAGAGGCAAGGAAGGATCTAGGAGACTGAATTAAGCAAGAGTTTTAAGTATAATACGACAAGTCAGGAAAAAGGAGAGGAAAGGGGACACAGAACAGTACACTACAAAACACTAGCACCAATGCCATGCCGAAATTATTGTTAAAAGGGAAAGTAAAGATGTTGTCTGATAAAGACTAACTGGGAGAATGCGCAAAGCCTGGTCACTAGGCAAGGATGACATCTAAGACTCCTGCTATGTTCCCAGTGCTTTCCCGAGGGGTGGTGGAAGAGCAAATATGCTGCTTTACACTTAGAGTCTTAGGTCTTCTTCATCTGAGGCAATTCAGCCAAGGAGGCCAAACACTCAAGGTCGTCTTGACATAAGTGGCATAGCTTCTCCTGCGAACCTGAGAATATTACGTACAAATGAGGCCTTCTTATACGTTAAACATGATCGCTCTAGCGTGTGCACATGGAAAGTTAGGGACCTATGTAATATTATATATATATTTCGAACTGTGATAATGGCTAACAGAGTGAGAGAGACCGCCATATTTCATAAACAAGCTGACAGTCGTGCTAACAATAAAACACGTTGGAAGACTGTAGCCTGTCCTGGAGGATGCACAGGAGCTAGTTTATTGTTGTGGCAAATGCTGTAAAGGGAACGCTTTGAAAAAGAAATAAATATCATGCAAGTTTCATCTTGGTTGTGCCGAAGATGTGAGACAAGCTGGAGAACTGTGGGGAAAATGCCACAAAAGCAGATGTCTGTGTGAGTGAGAAGTTTTAGGTGTGATATAAAATATTAATGACATTATGTTCAAGAACAGTCACAAGCTTTTGAACAGTAGTGGAAATTACTGTCTAACGGTGACACGTTATCAAAGTGACACATTTTCAGAGGGAGAAAACGTAGGTGCTGACCAGAGGACAATAGTCAGTGTTTTCATGAGGGACACATGTCAGAGAGATGCACATGAGAGAGAGAAAAAAAACACAAACAAAAAACTGCAAATGCATATATGGGCAAATCAAAATGTCCAGAAGGTGACAAGTGAAAGTGTTGCATTGGAGAAAAATGCTGTATTGCAAGGAGATGGCCTTGTGTATCCAGAAGGGGAGGCAATTCATAGTATAGAAGGAGGCACATACTGTGTTGCTATAAAGAGAACATTGTTTGCAAGGTTGCCAATGTCAGCATTTCCAGAGGAGAACACAAGGCCGAGTGCCTGGGAGAGGACACACGTGTGCAGGAAGGGACACAAACCAGTCTAAACAAGCATTGGCATAGCCAATAGGTCTCGCCTTTGGGACCTTATAAGAATTTAGACATGCAGCACATTATCCATAGTATTAATCTGCCCTTCACAGAGAGGCATCATCAATTTGCATACACGAAGATCAATGCAACATGCTTGCACCTATACGTCAGCGACATAATGCAGTTTGAGTAGATGAGGTAGTTTAAAAAGACAGCAATCACCCGCTGTGCCCCAAATTGCACTCACCCGCTGTGCCCAATACCGCACTCTCACCCGCTGTGCGCCACACTGAACTATCACCCGCTGTGCCCAACACTGAACTATCACCTGCTGTGCCCCACACTGCACTCTCATCCGCTGTCCCCAGTACTGTACTCTTACCCTTACTGCTACTACTGGACGGCCACCTCCTGTGCGCCTTTGCTGCCTAGCCTTCGCAACCCCCCCCCCCCCCCGGGCCGATGGAAGTGCGGGTTCTTTTCCGTTGATGGCTACAATGTAGCGAAGACTGACAACAAAGGTACTCTACACGTACACTCCACAATGACACATGGGTAGAACTAGTTACAACGCGCCACAGTCATGACTGTCCTCCTCTCTTACTCACGCTTTACTCCCCCTCTCTCCCTTTACCTCCTCTCTGCCCTCCAGACTTCTCACATTCACCTCCCACTGCTCACCTCCGTACTTTTGCGGAGTCGGACCCTTGTCTTCCAGGGATGGATGGAGAGAAGGTGTGTGTGGGGGTGCTGGGCTGGTGGGGGGGGCATAGGAAGAGCACAGGAAGCGTCACAGGGGGCAGAGCTGGGAGCTTGAAGTGTCCGAGAATAGGGTAGCGTGTGTGTGTGGAGGGGGGGGGGGAGGCTGTTGGGGGCGCGTTGTGCGGTTTTTTTTTTTACAGACTCCCCCCGACCCCACCCTACAGAAACCCCACTGTACGATGGAAGACAAAGCGGTGCTTCATGACTTCGGTGCTAGTTCACGATGGGGGAGGGGGGGGGGTCATCCACCCAGGCTGGACACTGCAAGGCAGGATGAATGGAGGGGGCGGGGAGCTGAAGAGACTAGTAGCGCAGTCCGGAGAAAAGGACAGGGCGTGATGGGGAATTAGTGGCAGAGGGGAGTGACAGTGGAGAAAAGGACAGAGCGTGGCACAGAACCAGGGGTAGAGGGGAGTGACAGTGGAGAAAAGGACAGAGCGTGGCACAGAACCAGGGGTAGAGGGGAGTGACAGTGGAGAAAAGGACAGAGGGTGGCAAGCAACCAGTGGTAGAGTGGAGTAAAAGTGAACAAAAGGATCTATCGTAGGTGAGACAGACTGCAGATATAAACAGAAGTCAGAATAGACAGAGATAAAGAGACGCGCGACACACCGTGATTAAATGCATGAGACAGCAGACATGAGAAACACGGATCAGACATACATCAGAAAACGATGAAATTAAGCAAACAAAACACGAGCCGTGAAAAAAAATGAAGCACGGTGTCCGGAGGAGTGTTTCACCAGTGGACGGCTGGGGAAGCTTCAGTAAGCGCGAAAGTGAAAGCATTTCGCTCGCGCTTGGAGCTGAATGGCAAGAAACAAGCCGCGCCAGAGAAATGAAAGGCGCGTCAGCCATTGTTGAAGATCAACGGGTAATACCAAAAAAAGTGCTTACCGGCTAATTAAGAGACACTGTCTCCCGCCGCAAGAAAAGATCCAATCCCGGTGGGCGGGGCCAAAAGCAGACAGGGTGGCAACCAGGAAGGATTAAAAACCCTCCGGTGCAATTAACGAAGTATGTTCAGCATAATTAGCGACGAAAACCGACGCACGCCAATGAAAATTGTAGGCGGAGCGGACACACGACTTCTGGAACCGTATTGATTCCAAGAAGCCCTTGCATGGCAAGAGCAGCGCATGCGCGCTGCTAATGCCAGGCGAGACCTAAAAACGAATAAAATAACAGACTTAATGCATGTAACTTGTGGGGTGGGAAAGTGTTCAATAACTGGTGCCAGTGCTGAGCAAAGAGGATGCTACTGCTCTCTTTGTTTGATAAAAGCAAGTATGCAGCGTTGAACTGAAGCAGAGGAATGCTTCATTTACAAGAGACATTTAATCAAAACTGATCCTCTAACTATACCCGTTAATGGGAATGTGACAGTAGACTAACTGGTTGGGATGAACCACGATGCACTCTGGTGAGGTACATTTGTTTTTTCTTAAGTTGAGATGCCTCGCATTATTAAAAACATAGCAGTACTAGCCAGTGAGAGATTAAGCATTAGATCCTATTGGGTATTCCAAAAGTTGCACCTGGGTGTTGAAGTACATGGGTCTAGACCAATGATTAGTCAATTGGAGAATCAGTGGGCTGCATCGGGCCTAGTGCACTGTAGTCTGATGTCTCTGTTGCTATTTGAACTTTGCAGCCAGGGACTCTGGAAAGACCAGAGGGTTTTACTAGTCTGCCAGTCATCTTGGTGGGGGAAGGAGTAACTGCCTTGCCAGGTGCTCAGCGTGTGAGTAGAGGAGCAGTCGTTCACCGTGTGTGCCCCATCACATGCAAGTTGTGAGTATTTGCTGATGCGTTATGCCGGCCAGTGGATGGCTGGCTCACATTGGAAACAGCAATGCATCTAGCTGACCAATGTTTTTTTTTTTGCACATGCATATTATTTGTGTCCAGTGTGGGTGCTGGAGAATACTAAGGTAGCATGTGCCACATACATCCTCTATATTTGAACATAATATGATATGGAGTGAAGAAAAAGTGATACGATTTGAATTAATAGTGGAAAATAAACTGGTCAGTGTGAGGATCTACGACTTAACTGCTTTTCTTGGCACAGTCTGAAGTTGAGAAGTGGCACAGTGTAAGAACATAGCAAACACAACAAGATGAAAATTTGCAACAACTCACCCCCAGTCAAGAGATCTGGGTTTAATCCATCCTTCTTTTGCTCACTATGCCACCCCAGTTTGGACAAAGCCATATGCAAATCAGTCTTGACCCTGTTCCCCATGGGAACAGTCCAGCTTGAACTGCCAGGCCAGGTCCTTCCTGGACGGGAAACAAGCATCCTGGGACCAGTTTCAGAGTTTCACCCCTCATCAGCCAGGATAGATTGAATCCAGGGGCGCAGCGAGCAAGGGACCCACGTCTGGACATACCCTTGGCCACTTAGGGCGAACACAGCAAACACAACAAGATGGACAGAGTGCTGAAACTTTTCAACAACTCGCCCCCAGTCAAGAGATCTGGGTTTAATCCATTGTTCTTTTGCTCACTATGCCACCCCAGTTTGGACCCAGCCATATGCAAATCAGTCCTGACTGTTCCTCATGGGAACAGTCCAGCCCCAATTGCCAGGCCAGGTCCTCCCTGGACCGAAAACAAGCATCATGGGACCGGTTTCGGGGTTTCACCCCTCATCAGCAAGGGTCAAGACTGATTTGCATATGGCTGGGTTTAAACTGGAGTGGCAAGGAGAGCAAAAAAACGATGGATTTAGGCCCAGATCTCTGTACTGGGGTGAATGTTTGACATTGTTCAACCTTCTGTCCATCAATTGTTCTTTTTACAGTGTAAGAACATGTAATCTAAAATTGCGGTGTGAAGGGGAAAAACTGTTGGCTGTAATAGTCATACATGCAAAAGAAGATTGCTGTAATGTTCAGGTGTCAGTGCATTAACCTTATAATGACTAGGATTTGAAAAACAGAGGAAAGACTGTCGCACTATAATCCTTATACAACTACCCATTCCTGTAATATGTGTAGTGACAGTTGTGGCTGCAATGTATTTACAATGTTCTTGCCACATGTTTACCCTATTCCTGCCCCATTTTTTAGGTCTCCTCGAAGAGATGCGTTTAATCTGTGGGCTTCAGTCTGCCCAAAGGCTTCCCATTTGCTAGCTCCATCGTCTGTCTCATATAGTCACCATTTGTCCCTGGCATGCATGGTCATGCCTCTTCTTGTGTTTAGCCCTCCCCCAGAGCATGGACCAAGTACTTGTAAACATCCACTGCCCCTGTGTTTATGACCATTTTAGGACCTACTTTTTTCTTAGCACTCTATCTACACAGTGCTCGTGCTTTTACCAGCTTCGTCTCCTCCCATCCGCAATCAAGCCCTGTCCACAGATCACCCTTTGCCCCTTCACTGCTTTTCGTTTCCCCCAACTCCTCCCTTCCGATGCTGCTTACTCCCTCGCACATCCCGGTACTGGTCACGTCCACAGATCACCCTCTCCACGTCACTGCTTTACCATTCATTGCTCCTTTCCATTTCCCCCACCTCCTCCTTTCTGTCATTACTTGCTCTCTTCCTGCTTGCTACCTTGCACCTCACGGTGCTTGCCACGTCCACAGAGCACCCCCTCTCCCATCACCGCTTTATCCTTCGTTGCAGCTTTCTGTTTCCCCACCTCCTCCTTTCTGTCATTACTTGCTCTCTTCCTGCTTGCTCCCTCGCACCTCTCGGTGCTTGCACCGTCCACAAATCACCCCCTCCCCAGACACAGTTACTGCTTTAAACCCCCACTGTAGTCTGTTTCGTTCTAGTGAGTGGTGGTGTTCTGCCTTTCAATGTCCTGTTAGGGTATAGCTGACGTGCTGATTGGAGCATGTGTGCATGGCTGCCATTAATTGGCACACATATAGTTTGCTTATTTTCCTCCTGTGTGGGTACTCTGAGTTTTCCTGTGTTTACACCATACGTGGCCGTTCAGCACTGGTGTTTATTGTTGGAAAATCAGACCTCAAGTGAATCGGGTATGCGTTATCACAGGGCATGCCAGAGCTTCTAAAGTACCTGTGTCTTCTGCTGTAATTGCATTGCCACGTTTCTCCTGTGTAAAGTGATTGAACGGTTCGTGGCTCACGTTGTTGCTTCTCATTTCATACGGTTGGACTCCATTTCATCAAATTTCTCTCATCAGGACACATTCTTTCTTTTTCCACATTCACTGGTGGAGTGCTTCCACGCGCCATTGTTGCTTAACTTGAATTTTATAGCAAGACAGGAGGCTAGCATTATGCATATTCCTTTTATTCACCACTTCAGAGTAGCAACCTTATATGTTCCAACAGTAGAACTAAAACTACATACAACTAAACAGAACACTCAAGTCCATACAAGTCCATCAAGGTTCCATGTTCCTCCTCTTTTGTCTGCTGCTTCAGAGCAGATAAGTATTCTTGGGAGCTTTCTTATAATTGAACTTAATGTGTTAGGTTTACAATTTGTGTGGACTAGTTTTGTTTTATGACGATTGAATTACGAAGATCAAGTCAACATGTAACCCAATTTATGGGTAAATAGGTTATTTTGAGGCATGTTTATTGTTAGCAGAAGGTTTTTAAATTAAGAACTAGGGTTTTTCTTTTTATACGGGGAAAGAATTGTATGTTGTTCAGGTGTAAAATATAAATAGGTAGAAAAAGTTTTCCCTTGGTAGAGAATTATGTCAGATCACTCAGTGCAATGCTTGGGCACACGAAGAAAATAATGCCACCCCTGCGTTACACCATCAAACCACAACTGATGCAGCCCATATGGTAGAACCTACCAATTACATATACAAACAGTTAAATATCATTAAAAAAAATGTTTTATTTTGAATTAAATCACATAAATCACAATGTCATAAAAACCCTATAAAAATCACAAAAGTACAAGTATCAAGTTCATATACGAATAACATTCATTCACCAACCCCAAATTCATACATTAGAGAGAAACACTATGACAATACACTTTGTCATAAAAACATATCCGATAGGAACACTTTTCTAGCTACTCCTGGATACACTATTGTCTTTTGTCTGCAGGATAAGCTTGTTCCACGGATTATGCAACACAAGCGCCGACGACGTTTCGATGGTTCTATTATTTTTCCATCTTTTTCAAGACAAACTTATAGCTCTCTCTTAATGGCACTGTGTGGTTACCATTAGTACCAACTCCTCATTTCATTTCTGATTTTTATGTGCCAGTTCTATCGGTCTGCATAACATGTTCTCAGCTCACAGTCCCCCACATTAGGGTCGGGAGATTCACTGTTCACTCAGAGATTCCTCTTTTAAGTATGCTTCCCTTTTGCAGTCTTCTATAATGATCCTCCTCGTTTTTATGCCGTTTAAAATCTCTCTCTTTCTTTTAATTTATCAGCCTGGATTCCGTCTGTTCTTAATAAAATCTTGTAAGCATGGGACTCCCTTTTCCCGTTCTGGACACTTACGGTTGGTATACCGGAGACGTAAGGATTTTCCGGGAGATCCGTGGGAAGTGAAGCCATAAGTGTCCAGAACGGGAAAAGGGAGTCCCATGCTTACAAGATTTTATTAAGAACAGACGGAATCCAGGCCGATAAATTAAAAGAAAGACAGTTTTTCATTGAAGAGTGGAAAAAGTTAACAGATAATCCATGGGTAATTTCTACGATACAAGGGTATTTAATAGATCTGTAGGGGATGCCCTTTCAAGCCGCAGAGCCAAGAGAGTTGAATTTTCACAAGGCGTTAGAAGGGTGGTAGCGCAAAAAGTGGCTCAAATGTTAGCAAAAAATGCAATAGTGAAGGTGGGCAAAAACAAGAGGATTTGGGAGTACAATATTTCATAGGGTGGAGACCTGCCATAAATCTAAGAACGTTTAATCTGTTTGTCACCTACAATTATTTCAAGATGGAGGGTATCCATCTTTTAAGAGATATGTTATTGGAGGGGGATTGGTTAATCAAGTTGGATCTAAAAGATGCTTATTTTACAATCCCAATTCATCCAGAGAGTCAAAAGCTATTAGAGTTCAGGAGGAAGGGTCAACTGTACCAGTTTCAAGGTTTACTATTCGGTCTAACTTCAGCCCCAAGGTGTTTCACGAAGGTGATGAGGTCTGTGGTAGGTTATTCAAGAGAAAGGGGAGTAAGGTCGATCCTATATCTGGAAGATATATTGATAATGAATCAAAGCAAGGAAGAGTTGCGGTGTCATTTGAGTTTGGTAAAGGGCCAATTGGAACCTCTCTGATTCATCGTCAATGCAGAGAAATCGGTTTGTACAAGGACACCGCTTACATTTTTGGGGGTTTTGTGGTAGAGACCTTGAGGAGTCAATTGTTATTGCCTCAGAAGAAAATAAAGAAAATAAGAGAGGAAATAAAGAAAATGTTGAGAAACCGACAGATAGTTTTAAGAGATTTGGCTTGTGTGAAAGGGCTTCTGTCATCTTCTATTCAGGAAATATTTACGGGCCCTTTGCATTACAGGGCCCTACAGAGGATCAAGATAGGTGCCTTGGCACAAGTGTTATGGTATGGGGACAGTGTGGTTATGTCGGAAGGGGCAAACAAGGAGTTAAGTTGGGGAATTTGGAAGCATGGAATGGTCGAGCAATTTTTGGGGTACAAACAGAATTTGTACTGGAAACAGATGCCAGTTTAACAGGTTGGGGAGCGACATGTTTGGAACAAAGGACAGGCGGTTTTTGGCATCTGACACAGGGAATTTCATATCAATTGTTTAGAGATGAAAGGAGGGCTTTTTGCTCTTAACAGTTTTAAGAAGTTGAGGTTCCTCAGTTTTGCTGAAGATGGACAACGTTAATGGCTGTGACATAAGTTAGGAGGATGCATGTCAAAGAAGTTGACAGATTTCTGCCTAGGGCACAAGATCAATTTGACTGCAGAGTATTTTTCGGGGGTGGACTGGTATTCAAGAAATCAGACTGATTTCAGCGATTGGAGGCTGAACATTGCTGTCTTTAAGGGAATCCAGGATCTTTTGGGTCCTCTGGAGGTAGATCTGTTCACATCCAGATTAACGAATCAGTTAGCCAATTATGTCAGTTGGAGACCGGATCCAGGGGCTATGACAGTGGATGCGTTTATGCAGAATTGGTCAGGGATGAGGGCATATGGGCTCCCGCCTTTCTCGATGATTCAATGAGTTCTGTTACAGTGCAAGAAACAGAGGTGCCGAACAGTTTTGGTGACGCAATTTTGGAAGGCGCAAGCATGGTCCCCTACGGTGTTGGCGCTGAACATGCCTTATCTAAAAGAGTGAAGGAAAGGATTGTTAGGAGGAATAGAGGAGTACAAGCATCCATTAGTTCGTTTGGTTCGCTCAACCTTCTAGTTTAGAAGGTATCAGGGATTCAGGAAGATTCACAAAACGTTCGGAATCAGCTTCAGGTTTGCGCCAAGAGTCCTGGGTTCCAGGTACAAAGAAAAGGTACAAAGGAGCATGGGGAGTTTGGTTATGTTGGTGCATTGAGAGGAACTCGGATCCGGTGGAGGAGGTAGCTAATTGTTTTGCAGAATTACTTGATAAAGGTTTGGCTTACAGTACGGTTAATTGTTACATTTCAGCAGTGGCTGTGGGACATCTATTGATTAATGGGGTTTCCGTGGGTAAAGCCCCCTTGATCTGTAGGGTGATGAAAGGAATTAGGTTAAAGACAATACCTAAACCAAGATATCAGACTCTTTGGAATGTAGATTTAGTGTTAAAGTTGATTCAGAATTGGCGCAGTAATATGTACTTGGGGACAAGAGAGTGGTCTTGGAAGGTAGCAACTTTGTTGTGTTTAATTTCCTTCCGTAGGGTATCAGATGTAAGAGCTTTTGAGGTAACTAGCAGGTATTGCCAACGTTTGGGAGTTTTGTTTAGAATTTTTAAAGGGACAAAAACTTTGAGATGTGTGAAAAAATACGAGTTGCGTATGCTGAAGAAAAGGAGTGAGAACCAGTTATTGATTTCATATGTTAAGCCTTTTCAGGCTGTGACAAATGCTATCATTGCAAGATAGGTGAGGTCTGTATGGGAGAAGCAGGTACTGATTCGTCAAAATACAGAGCACACTTGGTGAGGGGTGCCATGGCAGGTAAGACTTTGTCAGGAGGGAAGTTGGATTAGATTTTGAGGGCAGTGGATTGGTCTAATGCAGATACTTTTAGGAGATTCTATTTTAGACCAATTGATCATGTTTCACACTGTGCTTTGAGAAACTTTTAACATGTATAATGCTTGCCTCCTGCCTTGCCATAAAAGGTCGATCGATTCTTATAGGTTTACTGAATAAAGAATCTTAATTTTATTAAAGACAAGGAGGCTAGCATTATTCCACCTCACCCACCCAAGTGATTATTTGGGTTAAATTGAAGAGTACATTTTTGTATAGAGATGAAGGAATTGTATTGCCTTGGTTGTTACTTCATATTTTGGGAAGAAGGATATATTTGTGTCTGTTTGTTTTTTCCTCCCAGATCAGTGAAAGGTTGGACATTTGAGGAGTAAGAAAAAGAGGTTAAGATGAAGAGGACAAAGAAAAGAGGAGGAACATGGAACCTTGAGGGACTTATATGGACTGGAGTGTTTTGTTTAGTTGTAATGTAGTTTTAGTTCTACAGTTGGAACTTTTAATGTTGCTGCTCTGAAGTGGTGAATAAAAGGAATATGCATATTGCTAGCCTCCTTGTCTTTAATAAAATCACGATTCTTATTCAGTAAACATAAAAAAAAAAAAAAAGAAAAATTCGGCATTCTCTTCAAAGGAGCCAGGCTGAGTCTTGAAGTCATCAAGGTCTGCCTGCCCCTCAGTGTCCATGACAAAAGTAGTCCTTTTAATGTTGTTGCCGATGCATTGCATTTCCTCATGTTCACTACTGTAATCCAGCCTAGAACTGGGATTTTCTTGTGCAGTTTTATATAGCGCCAACACCGCCTGAAGGTATTGGAGCGCTTTACATTAGCACCAGTTCCTTTGCACAAGGACCCATTCATTTTTGTAGGCACGGGGATATTAAGTGATCTGCCCAGAATCAAGGATGCTAAGCAAATGCTGAAACTAGACCCCGGTTTCCCAGCTCCAGTTTCGACAGCTGTGGCCCTTATGCCACATCCTCTCCCAAGAGGACGCCACATCGTCTCCCTACCCTCAGCCTCAGTTCAACATTGTGATTACGACCAACTCACTTCATCCACCTCCCACCCGTCGCTGCTTGCCCTGCTGAACACCGTTACAGAGATCTCCTACTCACCCGACTATGCTTTTCAAATTGTTTTTGTGCAGTTTAATATAGAGCCAATACCACCCAAAGGTATTGGAGCACTTTATATTAGTATCAGTTACTTTTCAAGAGGACACCGTAAACTTAGGCAAATCACTTAATCTCCCTGTGGCTGCCCTTATTTGCTGTTTGTTGCCCGCCCACCTCCCTGCCTGTAGCTGCTTGCCCAGGCCGAACTCCTGTTGCACAGATCCCCCTCTCCCTCCCTCCCTCCCATTCTGCTTTCACATGTTTTTTTGGGCTGTTTTATGAAGCGCCAACAACACCTGAAGGTAGTGAAGGGCTTTACATAAGCACTAGTTACTTTTTTTGTGCAGTTTTATATAGCGCCAACACCACTCAATGGTATTGGAGCGCTTTGCATTAGCACCAGTTACTTTACACAAGGACACATTCATTTTTGTAGGCACGGCGAGATTAAGTTAGATGCCCAAAATCAAGGCTGCTAGGCAGACGCCGAAACTCGAACGCGGTTTCCCAGCTCCACAGTTGGCAGCTCTGGCCCTTACCCCACATCCTCTCCCGAAAGGACACCATATCATCTCCCCGACCTCAATTCCACATTTTGTGATTACAGATAAATCACTCAATCTCCCCATTTCTAAACACAACAAGCATTGGCAAAGCCAGATATCTATTGTTTTTAGGTCTCGGCTAGACAGCGCATGTGGCGTCTCAAAGAGATGTGTTGTGTTCCAACTGTAGGCTTACAGGCTGCCCATCTCCTACCATTGGTAAACTTCAGCAACGCTCGCATTTTCTTTGATGTAATTTGTCATGGCATGTGGGCGCCATGCCCTCTTATGTTTGGTCCTCCCACAGCGCCTGGTTCAAGTACATGTCTCCTTACACTGCTCCCGGTTGGCAGAGCTATTTTGTTCTTTGTTTTCAAGCACTCCGTAGGAGTACTTGTGTTTTCATGCCATCTCCATTGTACACATACACACATATCAGTGCCTTGAGACCCTCATGGGTGATTTGCCGTGCTTTACGAATTCCTGATTGATTGATACCACTAAAATGCATGCCCGTATACGTAAACGAATGTATTTCTTAAAAAGTTGTTAAAACACGAACACCACTTGTATATTTTCTTTTTTTTGCATGATTTAATGGTATTGGATCACTCGCTCTGTCCTCCTTGCCACTGCGCGAACACGAGCCAATGGTATTGGAGCGCTATTAGTGCTCACCAGTTACATTCCACTACACATTCATTTTTGTCATTCATCCTGCTTAAATTAAGGTACTTTTTTTTTTTGCACCTTCATTGTTGCGTACTCCAGCCCTCTCCTGTCGTTGCTTGCCCATCTCCCTATCCCCTCCTGCTTGACCAGCCCACCCACTTCCTCCCTCATCGCTGCTTCTATTATTTTTTTTGTACGATCCGATGGTATTGGAGCACTCGTTCCGTCCTCCATCTTGTAATAGTGATAACACCAGCCGACCGTATTGGAGTGCTTTAAGTGCTCACCAGTTACATTGCACAATGACACATTCATGGTCGTACGCAGGGGGAAGCGCAAGTGATTTGCCCAGAATGCATTGGCAAAGCCAATAGATCTCAGCAATGTCCGAACTATTGGCCTTGTCAATGTGAATGTCTTTTAGCCATGTTATCTAGCAGCACATCTGCTGTTCAGTATGGCTGAAAGTCACTTTAAAAAGTGCTATGATGCGGCCAACGCAGGCTACGCCATAGCGCTTTTTGTGGTAGGAGGGGCAGGACAAACTTGGGGGAGGGAGGGAGGGCTCAAAGAGAGACTGCGTCGGCACAACATTCTGTGATTCTGGGCTTTCAACCATGCCGAACAGCAGATGTGCTTCTAGACAATATGGCTAAAATACATTCACATTGACAATGCCCATAGCTTGGGCATTGCTCTGACCTATTGGCTTTGCCAATGCTTATTTTATGCTTTTGCTTGGTGCATATGTATTTGGGGGTGGAGTGTGTGGGGTTGGGTGTGCTTGGCACAGAGTGGGAAACGGCTATGGTGATCTATGACAGTCAAAGTCTTGAAAGTTATTTTGGTCACAAAGTAATGTGCTTATATTTTCCTGCCACATGTTTTATCAATCATGCCTTTCTTAATCGTTTACTTTTTCGTAGTTTGCGTTGGGTGTGTCTATTTGGCACAGAGTTCTTTCGGCTATGATGAACTAGGACAGTCAATGTGCCAAGAAGTAAAGATGTAACACTTAGGTTTATGTGGTGTTTTTTGTGGACCATGGCTAGCAGATGGTTGTACTGTTGGATGTTTCTGCACATGTTGGTTGGTATATGCTTTACGGGCATATTTTGGCTAGTTGCAGAGGAATTAATGATTTTTATACACATACTATTTATGTAGCAAGTTGGGTCTAGGTGTGTGTGAGCAAGTTTGTGAAATAAACTTTATTTCCTTCTGTACATTTAAGAACATGATAATTACTATTCCTGATTTGGCAATCATGTTCTGTGCTATGCAATGGGACAGTTTTGTGTTATTTAGCTCTTTTTTAGCTGAAAACAAAGCAGACGTCAAAGTTACGTTTTGCATTTTGTTAGAATGAGTTTCATGTGGGTAAACTGTATAGCATGGTCACTGTCAATATCACTCGTGAAGTGGGCTATGTTGTTGGTATCCTTTTATAAAGAAAAGTGTTGTAGCTTGTTTTGTGTGCCGATATTATGATATTGGTGAGGATATTTCTGTCCATCTGTGGTGTGCAGGAAATGTTTTAAGAGTGTTCCTCTGTTGACAGTTGGAGGACCTCAGTGTAAGGGCTGAGCAGCTATAGCTCCTGGTGAGATTGTGTACTAAGAACAAAGTTGTACTTCTGTAACATAATATGATGGATAGGCCAGGTGAAGGCTCTTGCGTGGAGAGATCCCAAGTAAAGAGTACTTGGAAATGTGCCTATTCTTACTTTGATACTAAACCCCTCCATAACGAAACTGAACTGATGACTGTGGCAAGAATGTGTTGGCACAGACATGTTCATATGTGTGGCTACCTCCTCTATATGCCCAACTATTGCTTTGGGCAGTGGCAGAAATGCAGGACATCACACTTGGACACAACGTACATGCCTGGATATGCTGCAGTGTCACTGACGGGAAACCTGTACACAGATGGAAAGCTGCATACATTTCAGGACATGAGTGGCACACACGACGTGACGGTTGGACAATTTCTATTCTTCAATGCAATACATCACGCTGTGTGCAAGAGGTTGGGGGCGGGACAATTAAAACCAACCATATCGACATCCATGCAGGGGATACTCACTCATGGTACTGGTAGGAAAGTAGTCTCTATACTCCAGAAGTTAGTCAACACACAACAGTATATTGCGGACCTAGGCACCAGAGACAAATGGGCACTCGATATGAACTTGAAGTAATACCCAATGGGCAAAAAAACCACCAAAAAAAACACAGAACAAGTTAAAAAGATGACACGAAACCCGAGATTTCAGTTTAAACAGTGAAATTACTTATACAGGACCTACCTCACACTGACACGCATACAATTTATGTATATGGGAAAGGCCTTACTGTTCCAGATGGCACCAGACAGACACAGGCTTCTATCATATTGTGTGGGAGTACCAGGTGCTACACCAGGCATGGATAACAATAATAGAAATACTTTCAGACCTGGTGGACCAGCCCTGTCTTGTACACAACAGATGCCTCTCCTGGGCCTAACCCAGAGATCTAAAAACGACAAACTCCTAGGTAGATTTAGAGACCTGGCCCTTGTACTGTTCAAGCGTCGCATCGTGATGGCATGGGAAGCTTGTGGTGCACCGGATGTTGCACTTTGGCTATGCAATCTGAAGAAATGGGCTAGAGCGGAAAGCACTGTAAATACTCCAACTCGGCAAAAGGGTGGAAGGGCTCAAATGGAATCATTTGGGATGTGTACGATGCAAAGGTAGAAGCGAAAAATGACAGACCACGCTAGATCATCAAGAATGTACTACTCCACTCGGTGTATGCTGCCACACTAGAGGCTAACCCTGTAGAGAGTCATGATGGAGTGGAAGTCTTATACACTTGCACTGTGGCCAGATATGTTACTCACCTGTTAAGCTGTTTAAGTTGAAAATATTGAACGTTACCAGGTAGCTTAACCTACTCAACCCTCAAGAACGGGAGTGTAAACCTCTCAGGAATACTAACCTCCCCCTCCCCCCATCTTGTTTTTTTATGAAATGACTGATCGCCAGTGGCAGTTTGGTATTATTGAGGTAACTGTATAACACACAACTATTGTTTAGATGCCAGCACTTGCCGGCTAAGTTGTCCTTTCGCTATAAACCAATAAATATATATTAAAAAAACAAAGATTTAATGATTGATAAAGCAATTTCAATAAATAGAAGAACACACAGGTATTCTGTCACCTTAACAGTTAATTAATATGCTTTCAAAGTGACAGGAAACATTCAGAAGACAATTAACTCTACTGAAGAAAGCGGTGCCTCGACTAAATCATTCTCTAGTATTAAGCAAGGCCAACAGAGAGAATTCCACCAACAGTAAATGTAGTTCTTCGTTCCAGGATTCTCTTTAACCACAAAGTATAGAACCACATAAAGAATGGGTTGGGTAAAGTATCAGACGTGACGTGCAGGACGGTGCCTCTGGGTCACTGATTTCAGACACACAATGGTTAACCGTAAAAAGTCACTACTAATCAAGGGCTGGAGCAGAATGCTAAATTTTGTTGGTACAATCAATCATATTCTCATTGTAATCTCAAAGTATAGAAGCCAAGGATTGTGGCATGGGTTCTGTATTGGGCACTATTTTGTGGTACCTCCAGATTAGATACTTCATGCTCTCAGAGTGAAAAAGATGTGCTGCAGACCGGGCTACAGCCTTCTGATCTGAGGACTGCACGTATGTCCACATACACATAGCAAAGTTAATCGAAAAAACAAAGGATATATTGACAAAAATGGGCTGCCATGCTCACTTTTGCAATCGTTTTTAGCACAAAAATTGCAAAGCAAATGACACTAAAACATTAACGAAGAGAAAAAAAGGCTGACAGCATAGCTCTGCATCAAATACCAATGTAGTATTGTTGCCTGCTGAAGAAGAAGTGCAACACATTTTAAAAACCTACCTCGATAATCAACTCCCGAGTTCAATTTTACCACCACTGGTCTTCCAATGATCTGCTTCAGGAAGTCACTTGGAGTTTGTTTCCGGAGACTCATTGTATCAGTGCTAAGAAAAAGGAAAAAAAAAAAACTGAATACAAGAATGCTTACAAAAAGGCCTTAAACTGGGTAAATTCAACAATTCACTGAAATGTCAACCATGAACTATGGAAAATAATTCACAAATATGACAATCCCTAGAAAATACGATTTTTGAAACCACTGCTTTTCGTACAATATAAGCAGAGAAAAATAAAGAACACACCGGCCTTACCACCGTCTTTTTGTTCAGATGAGAGGCAAAGGAGCAATGCAAGTCTTAGCGATCCCAAGACTCAGAAACGGGATAATTTGCGTGCAGGGTGAAGACGCCTGTACAGTTGTTGGGAAGTGGGTGCCACCACTGCTTATATAGATAAAAGCCCTCACATTGTCCATGCATATTACCACAACGCTACTTACTACTGGAAGGAATGCTTCACTTCAGAGGACCCATCAGATTACAGAACCCAGGATGTTCATTTATCACAGTGGTCGCAGCTTGGACTTGCAAAGTCTGTTTCTCAGACTTGCCCCATCAGCTTTAGAAAGACCTCATCCGTGTCCTGCTGACTAAAGACCTCCTGTCAATAGGGAATGGGGTGGAGCCCCTCCCTACCATCAGTCACTTTCAGCACATGGTTGCAGGGAAGTTTACCTTACATATACTTCTCTTCAGAGAGGTAGTTCTCCATCAGAGCTCAGTGCTGAAGCAAATTGCTGAAAAGTCTACTATTAGGCCCTAGCTAAGATCAGCCAGCTCATCTGCTCAGCAGGTGTTTTTTAAGAACACATGTTGAAAAAGCATACTAATGGCTTAATTTTACATGTAATTTATCCATGGAGGTCGAGAAAGGGGTTTTATGCAGTGGGAGGACGGCTTTTCTGATGTCCTCTAGGCTTAACATTTTCTCATTTATTGCGAGTGCCTTAACTATCTGAGAATTCAGGATCATCTTAGAAAGCAAAAAGGTTTCTGGGCCTGTCCATCATTCTACCATCTTACCTCCTAACATGCCACCTGTTGAGCCTCTGACCTGTGGGGATGGAGGGTCCTGTAATGGGAGAGGAAAAGAAAGGCTGTGCTAATACAGTACAACAGCTATTAACATTACCGGTATGGCCAAAAAAGGAGTTACTCGGTGCCAAGGTTAATTTTGTGACAGAATGGCAGATTTAGTAAACGCAAGTTTAGCTCTCAACCATAAGTGAGATATAAATATTGGCCACCACTGAAAGTTTGAACCTCATTTGCAACAAGGTACAAATCTGGTTTGTTCCTCAAAATGCAGTGCTTGTACTGCAGGTTCTCATACAATGATTAATAGTGACCAATGCTCCTGAAGACACCATACTTTTCTTTTATTTCCGAGGAGCCACATTCATCATCTACACCGGAAGTGGTAAATGCTCTGGATCTATAGAAAGTGTGGAGTCTGATCCTAGAGGTGGTAATAGGGAACTCCACCCGAGACGAAGAGAGGCGATCTGGATCATGAGACTACAAGCGGTTGAATGTGGGTTAAATTTGGACCAGGAATTACACTACTTTCTGGGGGAATAACAACTCCTGTCATACATTGTGGGCATCTGGGTACAATATCGGATAGATTTGATATATAGAAAGTATACACCATGTTCTCACAAAGCCACATATGTCATACGAGAATGAGCTATGCACTATGTCTTGAATCCTCATTAAGATATCAATTGTGAAATATGTGTGAGGAGATATACGAATGTGACCCTCTAGGATTCACACAAATATGAGATGGATGGCATTATATATTGAGACACGCGATGCAATATCTTATCCTTCCTAGCCGCAAGATCAATTCTGATTTTCCCCCCTGAATGCTTTTGCGAAACCCAACCACATACACTATTTGATCCAAAGTTTGGATCTTGCTAATATTAACAGCTTTTTGATGACCGCCAATTTATTGACATACTCATACTTCACTTCTTCTTCCCATCCTCTTCCCATCCTCTTCCTTCTTGGACCAGACGTTATGTAGGTGTTGACCACGACTTAAGAATATATTGTTTTAATATGGCGGATGATATGCCACACCACGAACTTTCTGCCCCTAACAGACTTTTGGACTGGGCAGACTTGACTTCAATTCTGTAATATGCATTACATTTGACCTAATATAGAAAAATACGGGCTGTGTACCAATATCGAACTGTCCCCCAGAGTAGTGATTCGGCACGCAATACTGCAATGGTGACCACCCAAATTCACCAAATACACAGGATACGTTAGTTGGAATAATATCAGATTAATTACCATTTGACAGTGACAGGATTGAGACTTTCGAGTCGTGGAACACAGGATAGATTTCCAATATGGTGTTGTATATGCCCCTCGGTCAGGTAGGACGCGGACTAGCAATTCCTCCGCTCTCGCGCTACTTGTACCTAACTTCCGGATTTGGTCTACACACAACGGCCATTCGTACAGCCGTGTTGGATGCGGATCGGCGTCCGTGCTGGAAAGGTAAGAATGGCCCGCAAAATACTTGTGAGTGACTATTCGTAACTATCTATCCTCCGTCATTTTCTTTTAAGTAATCGGCTTCTCGGTCTTATACAACAGGTTTGACGGGCAACAAATTCAATGTCCGTTGTTTCTTCACTTACTGGACACCAAGCGGATTGACGTGGATGCCAGGTAAGATGGCATCATATTATATTTTTACTTAAATGCCTTTACCATTTGGGAGCTGAATTTAAATATTTATTGAGCCCCTCACGCTCACTGAGAGACTTCTTAGTGAGTTAAGCATGTCATGGCGTTTTCTGGTGAATTCATAGATAGAATATATGACAATTAAACATTTTAGACGTAGGAATCTTGACCCCAACAATTTGGGAGTAGTCTGTATCGGCGTTTCTTATCAATATACTTGTCCCCCCACCCACACTATATATAGCATGTTACTAATGAATGTGCATAAGAATATTCAATGTGCTTCCCATCATTTAGAGACATAAGATGCTATGTTTAGATTCAGCATTATATCACACCACTGGACTGAGGCTCTAATTTGGGCAACGTGTTCATGTTATTACAGATCTTACTTGGGAATACGGGCACAACCTGGAATACCAGTTTATACTTTATCTTAACCCCTACTGACCGGGACGGAATTACAACAGGCACAGAGGTATGATATTCTCCGATAGCTCACATTGGTTTTATTTGATGGACTAGATTTCATGGCTGCTTATGAATAAGTTACTCAGTACTTGTATTGCCACTTTCAGGTTGACAGAATTAACTTGCTACGTGACAGGTATGTCTTACAGACTAATGGCTATGGAGTGTCACCATAGTCATTCTCACCATTAAACTTAAGGATATGAGCACTACTTCCCACTCGACAATCAATGATATATTCGATGACTGGATCAATGTGACACTGGCAGAGATACCGATAAGTGCACCACATCCCACAATATATTGCTCATATGCCACAATATCAGGTTGTCACACACGCATTTAATAAAGAATCATCCAAAAATTTTGGACAATTACTGCATCACAAACTGTAGCTTGATCTTCGGTGTCGTACGGGTTTCCACCTATTGCACTAAATATACACAATGTATTAATATCTGTACAAAATACCAGTATATGTTCTGTATAATTGTCATTCCAGCCCTGAGGAAGTCGTGGGTTCACTCCCGGACGAAGAAACACGTGTTGGCTGGAACAATCAAAAGAAGAAAATAAAATCACAAGAAACCAAAATTTGAAATGCATTATGGATATACATGTTGTAATGCGCAACAGCTTTATTGATGTACGAGTGCTCGGGCATTGTCTAAAGTGTGGTTACGTTTGCATTTTGAGCATTTCCGTGGCTGGAAATTGCACAACTTAATTTTCTATATTTCTCAGCTGGACAGGTTAAGCAGTCAACAACTGCACAGTTAATGCAGAAGAAGATATACTGCCCTACAGCTTTTTTTAGCTTGGGGAATTTGAGCAGACAGACCGAGACTTAATCTAGCTTACTGGTTGGTGTGCAACAGATCAGATCTTTTTCAAGAAAAAGCCATCCCCAGCTATATAGTGGTTGATGTGCTACATAAAAGATCTTGTGAAGGGCTCGCAGTGCCAGAGTAGTCTGATCACTATAACAAGAGATACTGGCGCACACAAATAAGTGGTTTTCTAGTACAACTTGAAGAGAAATAAGACAATTCATACATTTTTCCGTAGTTAGTTTTAATGGGTGTCCCCAAGAAGTTGATTAAATAATTTCTCAAGTGCTTGTGCAACAGCAAAACACCCAAAAGTAAGCCAACACGTGTTTCGGCCTATGGACTTTTTCAAGGCTGGAATGATAATGGGAATACAATTACAACACAATGAAGAGAAAAGCAATATGCATTTGTTGCATGCGCAACACCATAGTCAATTATGAGTGACAGTTTTACAGTCAACTTTGTGGATGAAGACAGGACACACTGGACAAGTGTATTGAGGTAGAAATGAGGATATATATGATGAGCGATAAGTGATATAAGAAGAAGTGAAGAAGAATGAGCAAGGCCTGATGAGCTGAACCTTGTTCCAAAAATATACAAAAGAAGACAGGAGACCCATTGTGTTAGTATCATGTTCATGAAAAGGAAAAAAAAAAAAACCTGCCATAGTGAATATGAAGACATTTTATATTATGTTTTCGTGTCCAAACGTCCATGATTAGTACTATTGCGGATGTTAAGATGAATGTCCCATTATAATAACATGCATGTGGTTATTACTGCATAAAGACTAGTCCTATGTATGGCAAATAAATAGCAAAGTCACTTGAGAGCCATGGTATGATTTAAGCTGAGTGTAGCTGTTAAAATAAAATAAAAAAAGGGAGTAACCCCTGTTTTGAGTCAGAATCAATACCTAACGTTATATGGATTAAGGTCAAAATTGAGCCCAATTGACATCCTAGTCTTAGCAGGATGGAGGAGGTGTAGATAATCAAGAACTTTGCATAAGTTGATGGTTGATATGAAGAAATCAATTCAATGCTGTGCTGACAGAATAGTCATAAAATAGTTTAAGACTGACATCTGTAACGAAATGGAATGTCCAAAAAATGTTAAGGAAGCTAAATTACGAAGTTATGGCACTGACTGATCACGGTCACCAAGGGTGCAGGTAGTAAGTCCCAAGAAGTATGATTAATTGGCTATAATAGGCCTGCTACATCCCCCCAGGAAATATACTTCTGATCAAAGTATAACGATAATAAATTGCATAAGGAGAGAGGGGGCGTGGCTTGGCACCAGCCTAGGACCTTATGGTCAACCATTTGAAACCCAAGCGCTTTTCCAATTTCTTCTCCATTGAATGGGCACACAGAGCACCAGTGTCCCCGACGAAGCCAGGGGCCCCACCCAAAACCATCATTGCCAGGATACTTAACTGCCGCAATGCCATTTTACAGGCTGCTCGCACACGGGGGGACCTGTCCCACGAGAACGCAACAATAAGGTTCTTTCCCGACTTCAACCTGTTCGTGCAGCGCCAAAGACGTACCTTTGATAAGGTTAAGAGAGCATTGCGGGCGGAGAATCTTAAGTACATGATGTTGTTTCCGGCTAAGCTCCGAGTGCTAGACAGTGGCAAATCATGGTACTTTACAACGCCGGAGGTGTGGGATTGGCTCAAAGGAGGATGAGCAGCCAAACCACAGCGGCATCAGGAGTGTAGGATTGGCTCGAAGGTGGACGAGCAGCCAAACCACAGTGGCACCAGGAGCGTGACAGCGCAGGGACTTGAACAAAGGCTCCCCCCGTGAATTTTAGGAAACTGCTTCGGATGGTAGATTTTCCCCGGTGGATGCCCTCTTGGTTGCTTCTGTGAATAAGTAAGGGGGGGTGGGGTCGCAAACCCGGCAGAAGGATGAAGAATGATGGATCAAAATCACATTGGACACTGGACCCAACGGACCCTGAGGCGAAATAGACTAAGATTTGAACTCTGGTCCCCTTTCCATTTACGAGTCAGGTAAGTGATGAGCCTCAATGGGACACAAGACTGGGCATACAATAACCAATGGAGTTGTGGAAAGAGATAGGCAGCTGCCATCTGAACAAAGGAGGCGGTGCTAGCCAACCCCAATGCATAGTGATGGTTACGTTTTGGGCGACAGGCGCTGCGCAAATTGGGGTTGTGGGTAGTTTTAGACAGTGCAGGGTAGCAGGGTGGGGGGTGTTATTAACTGGGATTTGTTTCTGTATTATTTTGTCATGCAAGTTCTATGCTATTTTTGACTTGGCTATGGGGACACCGGTACACAATATTCAGACACAGAGAAGCAGGGGGAGGGAAGGACGGTGAGACAGGAGGGGGAGTTACAGTCTGCCCTAGTTCAGGAATGGTATCCTGATCTGCAAATGCATTGATGGTCTTGACGTGGAACGTCAATGTCGTAGGCAATAAAATCAAGCACATCATGGTCCTACAGTACTTACGTCGACAGTCCCCTGACTTGGTACTACTCCAGGAGATGCATCTGTGTGGTAACCATTATTTAGCACTCAATAGATTTGGATACACTACTGGCCCATGCGGGATTTACATTATGCTACATAGGACTGCCGATTCTAGCTCAAAATGCGACAGCCTTCTTGCTGGACCGCGCTTGGAAAGACCCCGCAGGCAGATATGTGGCGCAAACTGGGACATGGAAGGGCCGAGCTCTTAATCTATGCTCTATTTATGTACCACCGAAGCTGCATGCAGAGACCCTTCCGGAGCTTAACAAAATACTGCTTGATATGCCCCCAGGAGTTTTAATTGTGGGTGGAGACATGAACGCCACAATATCCCCGGATATGGATAAAGCAACGATCTCTAGTAGAACCACCGGGCCGGAACCTCTGCGAGCATTTGTAGAGGTGATGGGACTAACAGACCTGTGGAGGGTGCATAATCCAAATGCTTGGCAGTATACACACATTTTGGCGGCACACGGTAGTGGGTCCCGCCTTGATTATATTCCTACACAATGTGTATGTGTGAGACTGTTTTGAGAGGTGCTGCGTAGAGCAAGGGGCATACGAACCATTCACCAGTAGAGGTATTACTCCGGTCCCCGACCGGGATTATACGCATGGACGGAACAATACTTTGACGATAACGTGGGCTAGGTTAGTTCCCATTGTACCCTGTGGGTGGCGTATAAAGTGGTGGCCAGGGTTCACATCCAGGCGTTGGCTGGGAGCAAGAGAAGAACGACAAGCTAGATACGAAAAGCTCGAACAGGAAATTGATGGACAGATGGGGAGAGAGGACACCTGACCCCACCCTCGGACATAGGCTGTGGCTCCGGCAAAAGAAGCTTAAAGAATCTGAGGAAAACGCCGCCTGATCCCATGCGATAGCCACGCAGAGGCAGCTCTATGATGTGGGCGACAAGGCTAACAAGTTGATAGCGTGGCTGGAGAGGAGGGACAGAGACTGGGTCTAGAACAGCAGAAGTCCGATGGCTCAATATGCAGGTCCGGTATGGCCATAGCCGAGACTTTTGCAACTTACTATGACACTATACCAGTCGGTCACTTGTAGAACTGAAGATGACAGTGTCGAACTGCTAAAAGACCTCCACCTTCCGGAACTCTCAAAGGAAGATAGGGAAGAAATAGATCGGGATCTGACAGCAGAAGAGATAATAGGGGCCATTCGTGATCTGCAGTCCGGAAAGGCAACTGGCCCAAGAGGATTGCCTGCTGAACTCTATAAATGCGTGGCAGATAAAGTGGCTCAACTGGTGCTAAATATGTTCCAAATAGCGTTAGATGACAGGCGACTGCCAGAATACCTAATATTGGCTACCATAGTAGTCATTCCTACACAGGGAAACCCCCGGAGCTGTGTGGCTCCTACAGGCCTATCTCCCTACTTAACTTTGAAGCTAAGGTCCTGGTGAAGGTATTGGCAAATCAAATACATCCGATACTCTCTACAGTAATCCACCCTGACCAGTCGAGGTACATGCCACATAGGAACACTAGGCTGAATCTCCGACATCTATATGGAGTTATGCATGCAACAACGGCCCGACCAGCAGAGGCTGTGGTGGTACTCTCATTGGATGCCTGTATGGCATTCAATAGTATCGAATGGCCATACCTGTTCGCAGTTCTATCTCAGCTTGGCTTTGGACCAAAGTTTTGTGCCTGGGTCTGTCTCCAGTACTGCGACCCGCTGGCAAGAGTCTGTGTGAACGGGGCAGTATCCAGGTCATTCAGACTGCACAGGGCTATCATTTTTGCGATGGTACTTGAGCCGCTCGCGGCTTGGGTGCGTGGTAACTCTCTGGTTCATGGCATCGATGTTGGGGGCAGGTGGGAGGAGCATATCTCTCTGTACGTGGATGATGTTTTAGTCTATGCTCACAAGCCCCACCAGACATTTGACAGACTCATTCACATATTTCAGCTTTTTGGCAGTTATTCAGGCTACCAAATAAACTGGGACAAGTCGCTGGTATTCCCTTTAGCCGGCGTGATCCCACCCCTCACGTCCGCTTGTGCGGCATTGGTACAGCTCGAGGAATTCAAATATTTGGGTATTTGAGTCACCAAGTCGTAGAAAGATTTTATGGCCTTAAATCTGCACTCACAACTGGCGAGATTGCGGGACGATGTGGATCATTGGTGGCGGCTCCAAGTCTCTTTAATGGGTCGGGCAGTCCTATTCAAGATGATGTCTCTCCCTCGCCTGTTGCATATGCTGCAAAACACCTCGTATCAGGTCCTGAATGAATTCTTTCGGGCAATTGAAGGAGAACTGTATAGCCTACTGTGGGAGGGAGGTAACCTGCGCATGGCACTGCGTAAATTGCAACGACGGGTCAATGAGATGGACTGGCAGATCAGGAGTTATTATCTGGCATCCTAGCTCATCACTATCAATGACTGGGTCTTTACAAACCTCTCCGAGTCTGCATATCGTGTAGACCGACATGTCATGGGAAACGGCAGCTACCCAGCCGCACTATATCCAGGAGCTGCGAGAAATCTCTTCCAACACACACGCGTACGGTAATGCGAGCATGGAGAGAGGCTACGAAGCTACTGGGGTAGGAGGCTAAATTGACTGAACAGACCCCGCTCTGGGAATGAGACCTGTTGAATGAAGTGAGACGCTTACAGGGCTTTTGTAGGTGGAGCCTCACTGGAATAGATCGCCTTGGAGATATCTGGCGAAATGGGGCCATTCTGCTCATTACCGCCCAATGGCACCGTCTATGTTTTAATGCAAAGGTGCACCAAGCAATTGTTTAATAAAAAGAATGTTTTAAAAAAATTACACGAGGGGACAAAATAATGTTAAATTAATGCAAAAAAAAGTGCTGCCGTGACAGACTTGTTTATGTCCTGACATCTGTGTGATTTGGGCCTTCAGGAGACACCTGAGCTAACATTATGTTTGGAAAGAGAGGAAGGACTGAGGAAGTAAGATGTGCAGCCTTACTCTGTTGACAACAAGCGCCATGTTGTTAAGTACGTAAGTAGAAAGCAAATGTGCCAATTACATTTATGAATAATGCAAAACCACTGATGGGTTCGAATTATTAGAAAAGAAAGAAATTGATGAACTAGTTAAATATTGTCTGAAATGTGAATGTTATGTTAATAAATTTGTTAAGCGCGCAGGTGTCTTGGCGTTGAGCAGTGGATTATGCCAGTATCCGTAAGACGAGGTGACTATTTCTCAAATAGCCAGGTAATCAAGGTCTTTCAAAAGGCAAATAGAGTAGGAAGGGTTCTGATGGAGAAAGGAGCGCATTCCAGAGTTTGGGGGCAGCTACCCTAAAGCTACTACCACCCCATCTGGCCTTGAAGACTCTCGGAATTGCTAGCAGTTTAGCTCCTTCGGAGCGCAAATGCCCTTTTGGAACATACCAGTAGAGTAGGCGTGAATAAAGAAGTATAGACATATTACAGCAATAATAATTGAGAAATTATTAAAAGGGAATAAATAGTGAGAATAGTAACCCAGTGCAGATAGAAAATGAAACTTTTATCATTGTAGTAATGGGGATGGACCGTGTGTGTGTCTATATTATATACACACTAATATAAAAACGAATAATAACATATACAATACTAATGAAAGAAGATATTACAGGGTCTTTGCAAAGAAACTGTCCATATCCTTAAACGGTTTGCCGTAAAAGGTACCAAGGCATGATACAACTGTGCGTTGATAGAAATTTGCACTGTGCGAGAGTCACAAAGTCAAGAAATACTGAGTGAAAAGTGCTTTACATTGTCAATAGTCAAGAAAGACTAAGAAAACTTCAGTATATCACAGGATTTAACAAATGTATTACATTGTGTCTAAATTTGTAGTCAAGGTGTAGCATGTCGTCACATTCGTACACTAACAATGTATTGTTGGAGCCACAATTCCATTTTATGACTTGGTAGGAAGTGAAAAATTAATAATAGCTACTACAGATTGTCCCGATACAAATGTGTATTTATGATCATAGAATAGATCACAGTACGATTGACAACTTGATGAAAATGTCATAGTTCAATGTCATTTTGCACGGTCTTTGACCAAGAAACCCACATTCATTATGTTGTATTAGGTGAAACGTGAATAATAACTACTACAGATTGCCCTGATACAAATGTACATTTATGATCCTAGAATAGATTATCACAGTACAATTGACAATTTAATGCAGATATAGTTTGATGTCATTTTGATGGGCCCCTTGGCAGGGAAACACTTACTCTAGTATGCTGTTGAAAACCATATTAGTCAGTAAGAAAAAAGTGCAATTTCCTGTCGCGATTGAGACCTTTATGCACTGCTGTCAATTTAACAGGGAAGAATCCGGAGAAACTTGCAGTGTTTAGTAACAAGTGGTTAGCTACCAGGGCTAACAAAGGGCTGGAGCAGCTTAGCTTTAAGCCAAATGATGAGAGGAACTCTCAACAGGCTAGTTCCAAACAGGAGGGCCAGGGCAACTTCCCCGGATACAGGGTTGGATAAAGGCAGAAAGAGAACTAGGTTCCTAGCCAGGAACAAAAAAAGGACAAGAGAGGAAAGTAAAATCCTCTGTGCCCAAAGTGGTCACTTGCTATTTGTTCTACAAGTAGGGACATAACAAAAGAGACTGTCAAGTGAAAAATGCTGTGCCAGCTGCAGCCACCGTAGGCAGTGTGTTGACTATGGGTGAGGGGAACCATGAGGGCAGTGTGGCACTCCTCATCTAAGTTGCTATGGACATTTGAGAACTGGATCTAGGTACCTTCAAGATCAAGTAGGACTTTGGAAGAAAGCCCAGGAAAGGTCAGCAAAAGTGGCCAGAATGCATTATGTTCACTGGGAGGTTGAACTTCTGTACAGTGAGCCCATGAATCCTGAGCCAGGTGCAAGAAAGAGACTAGTGGTTCCTTTGGGGCAGAGGAACTTCCTGTTGTTACTGGCCAATAAAGTGCCTTTAAGAGGACACTTGGGCATCCAGAAGACTAGGGATAGGTTGGACTCTTTGTTTAACTGTTCGGGGATGCGCAGAGACACAGAACAGTTCTGTAGAACGTGCCCTGCTTGGCAATTAATTGTTAAGTCAGGAGGTAAGACCAAGGCACTGCCAGTAGTACTTTAGCCATTTGTGCAGATGGGCATTGATGGTCCTTTTGCACCCCTCGCCCATCATCAGGACACAACTACATCTTAGCTATGGTGCATAGCGCTTGGGGTGGCGGGATATTCGTTTCATACGCGGGGAGTTTTACCTTTTCTGTTGAAACACAATGCAGTTACATCTGTCTTGTGCATCAGTAATATCCGTGTTTAAACAGGAGTAAGGTTTCTTTTTGGGGAATCCCTGCTACTGTTCACTGCAAACTGTGTCCAGCTTTCTAAATGTCAGTGACAGGAGGATGGCAATAGGGAACTCAAAAGTCCTTTGACTACCCATTAGGAACAAAACGTCTTTTGAAACAGGACACACCTTGGCTGCTGATGCCTGCAGTGGCCTCTGGTCACCTGTACGCAGATGTCTCCTAGAAGTAGGGTGACCAGACGTCCAGGATTTGCCCGGACAGTCCCGGGTTTTCAGATATTGGCAATTTTGGCTCATGTCCCGGTTTTTAGAGGGGGTCGACTGAAAACGGTGAGAGACTTTTTTGGGCGTTCTAAAGCTGTGCTAGTTAGCAGCTGTTATAAGTAGGCAATTTAATTAATAGGTATGATGTTGGTTGTAGAAATTACATTTTATTTATTTTCTTAAGGAATCTTCTGTGATCCTATGTTAATGAGAGCTGTCATTCTGCGCCACTCCGTGGATGAGAAATTATAGTCCTATTTTTCCAAAACGTCCCGGTTTTTGGTTCTCAAGATCTGGTCACCCTACCTAGAAGTAATGGGGGCATATTATCAAGAACGGCGTTAAAATTATCGCCGCTTTAGCGGCAGAAAACTGCTGCTAAAGCGGCGATAATGGGCTTGATAATATGCCCTTGAGAATTCCAATAGAAGCCCATGTTGACACCAGAACATGGGCTTCTATTGGAATTCTCGAGGGCATATTATCAAGCCCATTATCGCCGCTAACGCCGTTTCTTGATAATATGTCCCATGGTATCTTGCACTGCTTTAATCAGCGCAAAAGTTATTTGGGCCTGTATTAAAGAAAGGACATTTGTTCCAATGTCTATACACCACTCAGAGCAGCACTGCAACATGGGAGAAAGTGACGGGAATCCCGAAACTCGCATTGTAAATTTACGCAGACATCTCATTTTAGCACACCTACACATGTTGCCCAATTTTATTTTCAGCTGGGACAAAAACATTTACAGAAAATCAGTGCAATCAGAAAAAACGCAGGACATGTAATTTCAATTTTTTTTTTTTTTACAGAGTTTTATATAGCGTGAACTAGACCCGAGACATCGGGTATCAGAGCGCTTTACATGAGAACCAGTTCATGTATAAAAAAATATTTTAAGGGGGTCTTGGTTTGAACGAGACAAAACAAGACAGTCCTCTTGAGAACGAAAAATATTTAGCCATCAAGGTGAGGGCGTATAATCCTTTTCCTTTACGATACATATAAAGGGGCTAGATACACGAACATGAAAGGTAACCAACCACTCGAGTGCCTTCGCCCTCAGGATGTGCTTAAATCACGAAACAGTGAACCCCAGCGCTGTAATTAAAGGGTAGACTGGTTTTTGGGAGACCACAAAAGCAGTGGGAGCCGTAACTCAGACAGACCCTTTCTGGAGGTAAAAGTTGCACTCACCTAAATAGAGGCTGCGCGCCAGAGGTGAAGGTTGAAAGAGTGGCAAAGGTACAGTGGGGGACAGCACTCGGCGCAACGAGTGCAGCACAACGCTGGAACCAGAACGCAGGTTTGGACGTGAGCCACGGCGCTTTAGTAGCGGGTTAGACAGAATGATGGCGCAGAAGATGACGTAGTACCGAGTGGCTCTCGATAAGAGAAAGCGCCAAAGAAGCTGCTGAGGGGCGGAACTCAATCAAAACTGAGTCTGCTGGGCAGCCGGGAACTTAGCAATGCTTCCGCTGAGGTAGTTCGCAATGTTTCATTGGCTGGAGGGGCCCCAGGGGCGGCTCAGTTGACAGCGGCTACTTAATTAAAGTGACCGTCAGTCATTGAACAGTCACTACAGAAGACAGTTTGAGAGGCAGACCTTATCTGTAGTCTTCGGGTCGGACCCGCAGCGAAAACAATTATTGGAAATGGCAAAGTCAGACAGCCTGTAGCTAAAGGTGACAAGCAAAGTGACTAAGTGTACTTTTCAATTATAAAGTAGTCCCTCATGTATACCAACGGAAGCACTTGATACACCAAATAACCAATAATATCAAGCGAGCAAGTGATACTCTAGGTGGAGCCAAAGCTCACTATACATATTTTTTAAAAGACCTCCAGCAAATTCAAATGAAATCCTTTTAACCCCTTCCGTGCTCATGACGAGCTCAGCTCGTCATGCTGCGCGGTAGCGCTGTGCGCATGACGAGCTGAGCTCGTCACGACCCCACCCGCGATCGGAATGTCCAGCACACAAGCGGAATTCCGATCGCGGTCAAGGGGTTAATCATTTACAACACGTCTTTTGTAAGAACTCACGGAGGCAAAGTATTGAACGTAGAACGAGTTCTTTATTAGTAAACCAACATAGGCTCCGCACGGAGCGTAGGTACACGCTGCAGCGACGGTCACCAGCTGTCAACTGTCAAAGCACAGCTGACGGCAGGTGACGTCAGCAGGCGGAACAGTGTCCTTGCAGGGACAACAGGTGAGTGGAACAGATACGGTGTCCGGGGGGGAACATATGAATGCAACCACAACACATCTTCCCTCCTGAGAGAAACGACAACCAGGAGAAGAAGGGGCAAAGGGGAAGAGATAGAGAAAAGGTGAAGAGATAGAGAGAGAGAAAAGAGAGGAGAGAGAGAGAAAGAGTTAAAAGAACAGCTGGGGGTAGCCAAGAAAACTAAGCGAGACAGGAGGACGCATTACTCACAGACATAATCTGAAAGTTTAACCGGAGGTAACAATCTCCTTCCAGTCCTGCTTACGCTAATAGGGCGTGAGGTGTCCCGCATGGGTGCAGGTGGTAATTGTCTACAGGTTCTCCCCGGGGTAATGCGCCAGAGAAGAACTTGCGCATGGCTGGGCGTGGATTGAGCAGTGGGGTTGTGCATAGGGGTATCAGTGGTTGAAAACCCGAAGTTAGAATCATCATCCGACCATCCGAAAGAGCCACCAGAACGCTTGCCAGACACTAGCGGTTCCCCAGAGGAATTGGTGGGGAGAAGAATGTCGGGGTCCTTAGAGAATTGTTTATGGATGGATAGAGCAGAAAAGTGCCAAACCTTGCCATCGCTCAACAATGCTGAGTTGCAAAACAGCTTGCGGACAGACAGGGGTGAGGAGTATCTGTCCATGCCTTTGCCAATGTGACCACTTCTTCTCACCTTCACTATGTCACCAACTTTGAGAGCAACAGGCTTGCACCATGCTTTTGGTAGTATCTGGCCTTGCTACACGCTTGTGCCTGTGACAACCTCTCCATCACCTTTTCGGCAGACCAGTGTACACTTTTTGAGGCATTGATCCAACCCACATTGTCCTTGGACAAAGGTGTCCTGCCCCGCATGATTTCGAAAGGGCTGTGACCTGTAGTTTCGCATGGTGTTATGCGATACGCCCAGAGTGTTCTAAGAGTCTCTTGTTTCCAATTAAGTTTATTGCTGCATGCTAACTGGATTATCCCTTTGACCACTCTGTTAAAAAGTTCAACAGCTCCGTTGCCCGCTTGGTGGTATACTGAGGTTGTTTTGTGTTCTATTTGGTTTCTTTCCATGTACTTATTGAATGTTTCGGACACGAATTGTGGCCCATTGTCGCTGATGACTTGTTTGGGTAGACCCTCACGAGTGAAAACTTCGTCCAGAAATTTTACAATGCATGTGGAATCTGGTTTCCTTACGAACTTAAGTTCTGGCCACTTTGAAAAATGGTCTATAGTGACAATGATGTACCACTGCTCACCTTGATCTAGTATGGGACCCATGATGTCCACACCAATCCTCTCCCAAGGCATTGATGGACAAGGAATGGGATGCAGGGGTGGTCTGAAAGTCACTTGGGTTTTATCAGAGTTGAGGCAAAGTGCACAGTTTCTGACACATCTTTCCACTGCTAAGCTGTTGCCAGGCCACCAATAGTTATTTTTTACTCTGCCTTTGGTTTTTACAATACCTAGGTGTCCTTCGTGGCATATGTTGAGGATTCTCGACCTGAGGCTGCTTGGGGGAACGACTCTACCGCCTCTTAACAGTAAGCCCTCTTCGTGCGATAGCTCGTCCCTGACCTCCCAAAAGTGGCGTAAGGGTTCAGATAACCTGTTTTTAGCAGGCCAACCCACGGTTAACATTTCGGTCACTTGACCAAGCACGGAGTCTTTCGACTGTTCATCCAGCCATTCTTCTTTTGAAATGCCATTAAACTTCTCCTCTACATTTGCAATGCATGACTCTTCTGTTTCATCTTTATTTTGTGGGTTACCCACGTCAACTGGCATTCTGCTTAAATAGTCAGCCACTACATTTTTCACACCTGGGACGTATTGGATTGTGTAGATATAGTCGAATAACCGCAATGATAGTCTACCCAGTCTAGGCAACGCTGCATATAGACCTTTTGTAGTGAAAACCTTCGTAAGCGGTCTATGATCTGTGCACAAGGTGACTCTGTTGCCCCAGACAAATTGCCTAAAGTGTTCAAGAGCCCATACACACGCAAGCGCTTCACGCTCAATAACTGAGAATTTCTCCTCTGAGGCGGTCAGGGAGCGCGAAGCGAAAGCAATAGTGTAATCTTTACCTGTGGCATCCCTTTGCGTGAGTACAGCCCCTAGACCTTTTGAGCTTGCGTCCGTGGTAATTATGTTCATTAGTGCTGGATCAAATCCTTGCAGTGGCAACGCGGAGCACGTTTAATTTTTTAACGTGTTGAAGGCCAGATTGCAGTCCTCCGTCCACTCGAATTTATTTTTTAGTTTGAGTTGTTGTCTCAAAACATGGGTTTTGCTTGAAAAGTTTTTGATGAATTTTGCGTAAAATTCAACTAATCCTAAAAAGGATCGCAATTCATCTTTGTTTCCAGGTAGTGGTGCCTTATTGATTGCCTGAAGCAGTTCTTTTTTTGGACGGATACCTTCCCCTGTAATTTTGTGTCCCAGGTAGCTTACAGAATTGCATGCGAACCTGCACTTTTCATGCTCCGCAGTCAAACCCTTTGCATTGAGGATCTCCAAAATTTTGTTAACTTTCTCATCGTGTTCCAATCTAGATCTGCCCATCACAAGGATGTCATCCTGGAAGATGAGTACGCCCGGTACCCCTTTGAAGATGTTGAGCATAAGTCTCTGGAACATGGCAGCCGCAAAGGCAAGGCCAAAGGGTACTCTGGTGAACCTGTAGCACCCGAAAGGCGTGATAAAGGAGGTAAGCTCCTTGCTGTCACGATGTAGGGGTACCTGGTGGTATGCAGATTTTAGGTCGATTGTCG
Organism: Calotriton arnoldi; assembly: GCA_963921515.1. Classification (NCBI taxonomy): domain Eukaryota; kingdom Metazoa; phylum Chordata; class Amphibia; order Caudata; family Salamandridae; genus Calotriton; species Calotriton arnoldi. Next base: position 2,024,067 of record CAWUFW010001957.1, on the reverse strand, counting down.
AAAACCCTTTCACCCCTTTTGTGGTGGCTAACTTCTCGCTTATTCTGGGTAGGGGGAACTGCTCTACAACTATGTTTTCATTTAAGTCTCGAAGGTCAATGCACAGTCTCAATTTTCCGTTGGGACGTTTCGCCACGACGAGAGGTGCGACCCACTCCGAGGCTTCCACTTGTTCGATGATCCCTTCTTTAAGAAGCCTCTCTAGTTGGTCTTTCACTTCTTCCCTGATAGCGAATGGTAAATTTCGTGCTTTGTGCACAACTGGAATGTTGTATGGCTTCAACTTTATCCTGTGTTGGTACCCTTTAAGTGCACCAACTTCGCCGCTGAATACTTTTGGGTACTTTTCCCGTAATGACCTACTGAAATCATCTTTTCCTTGTACCACCAAAACTGGGTCGCTTCTGCTGGGGTCGAGTATAATACCCAGGCTTCCCTGGTCCTTCCACCCTAGAACTGATGGACCTACTGCTGACACGTACAATTTTCCCATTGCTTCTCTTCCTTTGAATTTAAAATTTAGCATCCTGTACCCACAAACATCAATTTTTTCTCCCGTAAATGATTTAATTGTGATGTCTGCTTTCTCATGTCTCTCCCCTATGCTAGGCCTGAATTTCTGTTCCCATACTTCCTTGTTGACGATGGTGATGGAGCAAGGTTTCGTAAATGAAACTTGCTTGTATTCAATCCTCCTCACAGTATTAATTTATTAAACTTGTATTGTTAATACTAACCTTTGCATTCACGACACAAAAGAAAGGGATGCTTGCCTATGTGTTTTACTAATGAATAACGCTTTGTTTGTAATTCAAAATGGCCGCTATGCGCGGGAAAACTCAATGCGCATGTCGCAACCATATCACATGGTGTGACGTCTTTCTTTGCTTGGTGGGAAACTTCTGCTTCTGTGCAGTGTGCATTAAAATGGCTGCTTGATGTTTTCACATGCTTCAGCTTGCTCTCATGTCATTACTAAATTGTCGTTTCCTAACGCTACTAATGCGGGTTAGAATATATAATTTAAATGGGAAATGAATAGAAATAGTGGGTATACAGTGAAACATTTTATTTGTGATTCTAATATTTTCTTCTTGCACTTTTATTAGTTCGTAAATTTGGGCCTGGGTTGGTGTTCTGAAACTCGAGAGGCAACTGATTCTGCGCATGTGTCCTGTGTGCCTGCCAAATGAAGTCAACCTGGACGAAGTCCAAGGCCGCGACCTGATGGCTGAAGATGTTGTACTATTGCTTTTCCTGTCGCACATTGATACAATGTCTGTGAAAATTGGTTTACATTTGTCATGAGACGGGTGGGAAATAAAGCGAATGTATTAATTTGAAGGGGTGGGAACGTAAAGACAATAGGCTTTACAATTTAAGCCAAATTGATATGGTGCGAGAATCCACCCCCTGTCCCTGTCCAATCAGAAGTAGTGGTCCCATATTTTAGTAACATTAAGGGGAGGTACATGGGCGTAGAAGGGTATAATAGATATAGAATTTGTTAATTAGGGGGTCGGAAGTTTTGAAGCACAGGAGAGCAAGTTTCCATGAGAGCATGCGTTCATGAAGAACAGGCGTCCATGCTGCCAGAGCGCGCTTAGCTCCAGACCGCCAAGCTGACCGATTGCAGACCGAGTCCTTGTCCAGAAGAGGTCCTGAGGAGGGGGCGGCAGAGTCCATTAGAAGGAAGGCACGGGAGAATCGAGGAGAAGCCGAGTATCAGAGAGGGGAACGACGCAGGCGTAGTTGTAGAGAGGTCACCGGTCCTGTCCTGATCCTGGAGGAGGTCTTTGCTCTTCATCCTTCCTGGGTCTTATTCTTTCAACTCCTTGGCTAAGGGGTTTTGGTTCTCGCACTTAGGTAAATATAATGCAACCTTTAGTTGCGCTGCTGTCTCTATCTTCTCCTTTTCTTTAAACACTGTCATTGATTAGCAATAATCATTTCTATGCTTAATCTTGGGTATTGCGATTAAGTACCATGTGGCTCTGTATTTTACTCTGCTAAATCTTTAGATAAACATTTTAAAACTTCCTGACTCAGTGGTTATTTCAGGATTATGTATTATAATGAATGTCACTTGTTGGAAATGGCCCTTTTTGCAGGGTCACCCCTAAACTTTTTGCCTGCCTCCTGTATTTTTGCTGACCTGTTTCTGTTGGTTTTATGACTCTGGGCACTTTACCACTGCTGTTCAGTGCTAAAGTGCATATGCTCTCCCTTGGTAAATATGTCTATGTGAATTGGTATATCCCTTATTGGCTTATTTGGTTTACCTGTTAGTCCCTAGTAGTGTGGCCTGTGTGTGCCCAGGGCTGGTAAACCAAATGCTGCTGGTGGGCATGCAGCGCTGGTTTGCGCCACCCACAGAAGCAGCTTTTAAAGTGTGTCTCAGACCTGCCACTGCAGTGTCTGTGTGCAGTCCAGAACTGCCATCTTGGCTGTGAAGTGCACCCACTTCCCAGCCCCTGAACCTTCCCTTGGCATCCTGTAAGTCGCCCCTCGGGTAGGGTGCATTGTATGTGTAAGGTAGGACATGCCTTGGTGTGTGTAGCATGTCCTGGTAGTGAATTATGCACCATTTCGTTTTTCACTACTGTAAGGCTACCTGTTCCTCATAGGCTAGAATGGGCAGTTTGAGTATTACATGCTATAGTCCTAACTGACCCCAGGAACATGGTAGAAAAACGAATTTAGTATGCCTGAGCTCAGAATATTAAAATACACCTTTTAGTGAAGTTTATTTTTATATTCTGTGTTTGAAAATACCACTTTTAGAAAGTAGGTATTTTCTTGCCTAAGCCTTCCAGTGTGCTCTGCCATTATGTGTATTGGCTGTCTGGTTTTAGAGGGGCAGGACAGGCTGAGTCAGACCTGGGTTGAATAGAGAGATCTGCATTTAGAGTGTGGGGAGGGGTGGCTCTTTGATCTGAATAGGGCTGTGCCTGGCAAAGTGAATGCTGGCTCCACCTCCCACTGTGTGTCTGCTAGCAGACCCCTCTTTATGAAAGGAAGGATGCAGCCTGGTAAACAAAGTGCTCCAGGCCTGAGTAGAACTGGTTCTGGCTAGGTTCAGGGACTGGTAGCTTCAAAGATCAAAGGCTTTTGGGGTATAAATATCTGTGCTCAAGCCCCTACATTTTGTATTGCTTTTGGATCTGGAGAGGAAACTCTGTCCGTGCCACTGGAGGAATCTGCAGGAAGTGGCTGTCCCTGTGCTGTGTGTTGTTTCTTGCACTGGCCTGCAGCAGTGACCACTGGACCTTGAAGAAGAGGAAAAGGACTTTTGAGAGAACTTTTATTTTTGTTACAGCAATTACCCAAGGGCTAGGAAAAGAGCTAGCCTCCTGCTGGAGTCTCAGGCACATCAGACTCCACCACCAACCTCCTGCTTCCTCCCTGCGAGGATTGCTATCTGCTGATGAGGCTCCTGTGAGTTCCAGGGCCTCTAGTTTGCTTCAGAGAAAAGAGTGCTGGAAATCGTCGCTAACGCACGCTTGCGAGTCGCTGCAGTCGAGAGCGCTGGAAAAATCATCGCTGCTGCTGCCGCTGAGTGCTCGCAACACGAGACCATCGCTAACGCCCTTTGCGAGCCGCTGCAGCCGAGACGCGCTGGAAAAATCATCGCGCGGCTGTCGCCGAGCGCCGCAACCCCTACAGAATCATTGCTTCAAGACATCGCATTGCGGACGCCGTGCGTCCGCCATTTTCATCGCATCGCACCGGATTTCGCCGCTCCTCGCGGAGCGCCATTTCTTCGCGATCGCAACACGATCGCACAACGCAACGGGCTCGTCGCATCGACTTCTCCTCGCGGCAAGAAAGTCATCGCATCGGCGGCCTAGCGTGCAGAAGTTTGTCGCATCGTCTCCGCACACGCAACAGGATCGCCGCATCGCCTTCGCCCTCGCGGCAAGGTCTCAGCGCATCGGCGGCCTAGCGTGCAGAAGTTGGTCGCATCGTCTCCGCACGCATCAGCAGATCGGCGCATCATCCTCCCTTGCGGCAAGGATTTTAACGCATCGCCGGCCTCGCGTGAGGAAAATCATCACTACCACTTCTTTGCGACATTTTGTTGGTTTTGCTACTAAACCCAGGTACTTTGTGAGAGAAAGGGTCGCCGAGACCACTGCCTTGAATTTGAACCTTATTTTTGCAACCTTTGAACTATTTTTTGACAGTCCTTCAACAGCCATCCTATTTTTGACAGTCCTATGAGAGAAAGGGTCGCTGAGACCACTGCCTTGAATTTGAACCTTATTTTTGCAACCTCTGAACGAGAAAGGGGCGCAGAGACCCCTGCCTTGAATGTGAACCTTATTCTTGCAACCCTTTGAACTATCTTTGACAGCCCTTCAACAGCTATCCTATTTTTGACAGTATTGTGGCTTTTACAGTTATTGGTCTTGTGATAAATCTGCCTTTATATAAAGATACTTATTTTTATAACTACTTGTGTGGTGTCCCTTTGTAGTGTTCCTCACTGTGTTACTGTGTATGGTCATAAATGCTTCACACACTGCCTCTGAGATAAGCCTACCTGCTCGTGCTACGTTACCACAGGGTTGAGCAGGGGTATTAAAGAGGGTAGCCCTCTCACTCTGACTTAGGAAGAAGGGTCCCTACTTGGACAGTGGCCAGCCATTGCCAACTAGAGACCCCCATTTCTAACATTGGTGGTCAGCGGTGAGGATCTGGACTTGCATTCATGATCGCATACAGTAATTATAGTGTACACTACTAGTGAGTGCAGACCATAACGTACCGCATACATTTTTTGAGAATTTTTTTTGCTCCTATATTGTGATTGATATTGCCGGTGATTTTTCACCCGCGCACATTTTCTGAGAGTTTTTGGGATCCTATATTGTGATTGATATTGCCGGTGATTCTTCACCCGCGCCCATTTATTGAAAGTTTTTGATCCCCTATTGTAATTGATATTGCCGGTGATTTTTCACCCGCGCACATTTCTGAGAGTTTTTGGGATCCTATATTGTGATTGATATTGCCGGTGATTTTTCACCCGCGCCCATTTATTGAAAGTTTTTTGATCCCCTATTGTGATTGATATTGCTGGTGATTTTTCACCCACGCACATTTCTGAGAGTTTTTAGGATCCTATATTGTGATTGATATTGCCGGTGATTTTTCACCCGCTTACATTTTTTGAGAAGTTTTCTTCTATCTTTTATTGATATTGCCCGTGATTGTTACAATGGGCAAGCCTATGTTTTATTGATATTGCCAGGTGATAGTACCCGCATACATTTTTGAGAATTGTTGGATCCTATATTGTAATTGATATTGCCGGTGATTTTTTTACCCGCATACATTTTCTTGAGAAGTTTTCTTCTATCTTTTATTGATATTGCCCGTGATTGTTACAATGGGCAAGCCTATGTTTTATTGATATTGCCGGTGATTTTTTTACCCGCATACATTTTCTTGAGAAGTTTTCTTCTATCTGTTATTTGATATTGCCCGTGATTGTTACAACGGGCAAGCCTATTTGTTTTATTATTGATATTGCCAGATATTGCTACAATGGGTCTTGCTGAGATGAGACCTACCTTTTATATAGATGATCTGTTAACCTACAGTCTAGAGGAGCTAAGGGGTTCTGTGAGGAGAAGGGCTTAGCAGTGAGTAGGAAGGAGACTCAGCTATCCCTGCAGACATCCCTGAGACTTTGGCAACAAGACAGATGGAGATTCTTGGAGTCCCAGTACACCTACCAAGAGGGTAGTTGGTCTGAGGGTGGCCCTAGAGAGTCTGAAGAGGAGGAAGAAAGTGTTATGGAATATCTCATAGGTGGGGAGTTCCTTGATGAGCCTAGTGCCTATGGTAGTGCCAGATTCCCCTCATGGTCCCCAGAGGAGTTGGGGGACAGGCGGGAAGGTCCCATAGGTAGGGAGTCCCTTGCTGGATCTAGTGCACAGGGTAGTGCCCAATCCCCTTCATGGTCCCCAGAGGAGTTGGACAGACAGAGGGAGAGGGAGTACCAGCTGGAATTGGAGAGGCTCCAAATAGAGATTGCCCAGCTGGAGGCGCACCTAGCGCAGATAGCAGAAAAGGAGAAGTTAGCTCCAGAGGGAGGTTACCCCTGGAGCGCAGTTTTAATTGTCTGGATTCCCCAGAGAGGGTGGGGTCCAGTGGTGGCAGCAAAATTGAAGTATATAGTGATGACAGTGTAGTACACCCACCCAGGGATGTGGCACCTGACTTGAAGGAGGGGGTTGATCTACACCAGGGGATTCAAGGACCTGAGATAGCTCCATTGGTGTGCAGTGTCCCTGAGGTGGATTGGGGAACTAGCGCAGGGGCCCATAGTCCTAGTGAAAGGAGGGATACTCTACCGACTCTGGATGAGAGGTGCAGGGAGAGGGGTTCCCCCGTGGTTGAAGTCCTGGTGTATGAGTGTGAGGACCGCCCAGAAGAGTGTGGGTTGAGTGATAGAGACAGTCAGTTAATGTCTCGCCCATTTCAAGAGAGTGGTGTGGGGTACGTGTGTGAGGCACTGGATTGTGAGGTAAAGGTTAGCACCTGTGTGGAGCTGTGTAATCCAATTGTGGGAGAGCATATTGTGAGTTCCTATTTTCCAGAGCTAAACCAACATGTGTTAGAGTGCGAGTTCTCTGATCCTAGGGAACTTGCGCAGGAGGCAGACCTCTGGGTGAGTACCAGAGGCTCTGTAGAGGCATTAGGGAATGACCCTAAGAGAAGTGGTTCAGAAGTTTTCCAACCCAGAGTGCTGGGAAAGGTTAGGAGTGTTACAGCTGGGTCCCCTTGTTGTGAGGAGGTTGTAGGGCCTCACATCCTGTCTCGTGGGAGTAGGAGTGAGACTGGGATAGGTCCCGAAGTGCCCCAGTCTCAGTCCCCAGGACTGGATGGTTCCATGAGGAAACACCAGGTGGGGAGCCTAGTCTGTCTGGATGGACCGTCCATTGTGGGGGGTATCCCAGTGTTAGGTGAGCTGGGAGTGCCTGTAGTCAGGCCTCCATCAGTTCTTGTGCCTGGCAGTGCCACTCCTAGGGGAGGGTACGGAAGTCCAGTCTGAGGGATGAAAGGGGAAGGAGTCCCCAGTGGAAGAGCCAGTGGGTCAGGGGCCAGTCAGGAGGGCTGAGCCCCTAGGAGTGACCATGGTGACACCACTTCAGTCCTGGTTGGCCAGGCAGTTGTTCAGCCTCAGGGGTTGGTCCCTGGGTTGGTAAGTCAGATCCAGGAGTTGTCTGCCCTGGAGGGAGGGACAAATGTAAGCAGTGTCCCGACCATTTTTTCTAAGAGCACCACTCCAGGTGGGAGGGTGCAGTATGCTGGAAGGGGTGCAGAGGGAGGGAGTCCTCGCCTCTGACCCCGGTGCGACCTGCGGGTTTTTCAGGTTGGTAGGTCAGTTGCAGGGTCCAGGCCCTGAACTGGTGGAGGGGTGTGTTTCCCTTGAGGGGGCCTGTGTGCTCCCCAGGAAGTCCTGGTTGGCCAGGCAGTTGTTCAAGCACAGGGGTTGGTCCCTGGGATGGTAAGTCAGGTCCAGGTGTTGTCTGACCTGGAGGAAGGGACAACTGTAAGCAGTGTCCCGACCATTTTCTTTTCTAAAAGCACCACTCCAGGTGGGAGGGTGCAGTATGCTGGAAGGGGGTGCAGAGGGAGGGAGTCCTCGCCTCTGACCCCAGTACCACCTGAGGGTTTTTCCAGGTTGATGGATCAGTTGCAGGGACCAGGCCCTGAACTAGTGGAAAAGTGTATTTTCCTTGGGGGAATTGGTGTACGCCCCCAGAAGTCCTGGGTTGCCAGGCACAGGCCCAGCCCAAGGGTACAGACCCTAGGTTGGGGGCCAGGTTCAGGGTGTCCCCCTGATCTGGAGGAAGGGGCAACTGCTAACAGTGCCCCTCCCGGTTTGTGTTATGGAGGCACCTCTCCAGGTGGGAGGGTGCCGGGCCCCAGTAAAGGGGGCGGGGAGAGGGCAGCCTCACCCCTGACCTCCGCCCAGTCTAAGGGTACAGACCCTATGCTGGGATACCAGTTGCAGGATAGAACCCCTGAACTGGTGGGCGAATTATGCAGGACACCTGCCTCAGGTGCCCTGACAATTCTGGAAGGGGTATCGCTCCAGGTGGGAGGGTACCGAGCCCCAAAGAGGAGGACCGGGTGTGGGAGAGCCCACCCCAGTCTCTGGCCCAGCCGCTGGGTACAGGCCCAGGGCTGGTGGGTCAGTGTCCGGGTGCTTTGCCTGACCTGACAGGAGGGAGAGTGTACAAAGGTGCCAGGCACCTGGGGTTACTGCCCCTCACTCTCTGATGCCACAAAAGTTTGAGAGCCCTGAGAGGTATAGGGCTTGATTTCATCACTGACTACTGTCAGTGATTACTGGGGCTTGTTGTTTATCTGTTGGGACACACCTGGGGGCCAGTTAAGGTTAGATGCTGCACAGGTGGTGTCCACAGGTAAGGGAAGAGTTCCCCATTGGTTGCCTTAGTGAGCCCTGAGAGGTATAAGGCCTGGGTCTCATCCCTGACTACTGTCAGTGGCTACTGTGGCTTATTGTTTATCTGTTGGGACACACCTGGGGGCCAGTTAAGGTTAGGTGCTGCACAGGTGGTGTCCACAGGTGAGGGGCAGAGTTCCCCATTGGTTATCTTAGTGGGCCCTGGGAGTGTGGACAGAGGGATCCACCAGGGTTCAGATTGGAGTAGAGCGGGCATATGCCCCTGCAGTTGCGGGCCAGTTCCGTGTTCTATCGCCCGAAGCAGGGAAGCCCATCAAAGTAGTGATTGGTCTACCCTGCGTTTTGGCTGGAAGGGGTTGTGTTGGAAATGGCCCTTTTTGCAGGGTCACCCCTAAACTTTTTGCCTGCCTCCTGTATTTTTGCTGACCTGTTTCTGTTGGTTTTATGATTCTGGGCACTTTACCACTGCTGTTCAGTGCTAAAGTGCATATGCTCTCCCTTGGTAAATATGTCTATGTGAATTGGTATATCCCTTATTGGCTTATTTGGTTTACCTGTTAGTCCCTAGTAGTGTGGCCTGTGTGTGCCCAGGGCTGGTAAACCAAATGCTGCTGGTGGGCATGCAGCGCTGGTTTGCGCCACCCACAGAAGCAGCTTTTAAAGTGTGTCTCAGACCTGCCACTGCAGTGTCTGTGTGCAGTCCAGAACTGCCATCTTGGCTGTGAAGTGCACCCACTTCCCAGCCCCTGAACCTTCCCTTGGCATCCTGTAAGTCGCCCCTCGGGTAGGGTGCATTGTATGTGTAAGGTAGGACATGCCTTGGTGTGTGTAGCATGTCCTGGTAGTGAATTATGCACCATTTCGTTTTTCACTACTGTAAGGCTACCTGTTCCTCATAGGCTAGAATGGGCAGTTTGACTATTACATGCTATAGTCCTAACTGACCCCAGGAACATGGTAGAAAAACGAATTTAGTATGCCTGAGCTCAGAATATTAAAATACACCTTTTAGTGAAGTTTATTTTTATATTCTGTGTTTGAAAATACCACTTTTAGAAAGTAGGTATTTTCTTGCCTAAGCCTTCCAGTGTGCTCTGCCGTTATGTGTATTGGCTGTCTGGTTTTAGAGGGGCAGGACAGGCTGAGTCAGACCTGGGTTGAATAGAGAGATCTGCATTTAGAGTGTGGGGAGGGGTGGCTCTTTGATCTGAATAGGGCTGTGCCTGGCAAAGTGAATGCTGGCTCCACCTCCCACTGTGTGTCTGCTAGCAGACCCCCTCTTTCTGAAAGGAAGGATGCAGCCTGGTAAACAAAGTGCTCCAGGCCTGAGCAGAACTGGTTCTGGCTAGGTTCAGGGACTGGTAGCTTCAAAGATCAAAGGCTTTTGGGGTATAAATATCTGTGCTCAAGCCCCTACATTTTGTATTGCTTTTGGATCTGGAGAGGAAACTCTGTCCGTGCCACTGGAGGAATCTGCAGGAAGTTGCTGTCCCTGTGCTGTGTGTTGTTTCTTGCACTGGCCTGCAGCAGTGACCACTGGACCTTGAAGAAGAGGAAAAGGACTTTTGAGAGAACTTTTATTTTTGTTACAGCAATTACCCAAGGGCTAGGAAAAGAGCTAGCCTCCTGCTGGAGTCTCAGGCACATCAGACTCCACCACCAACCTCCTGCTTCCTCCCTGCGAGGATTGCTATCTGCTGATGAGGCTCCTGTGAGTTCCAGGGCCTCTAGTTTGCTTCAGAGAAAAGAGTGCTGGAAATCGTCGCTAACGCACGTTTGCGAGTCGCTGCAGTCGAGAGCGCTGGAAAAATCATCGCGCTGCTGCCGCTGAGGGCTCGCAACACGAGACCATCGCTAACGCCCCTTTGCGAGCCGCTGCAGCCGAGACGCGCTGGAAAAATCATCGCGCGGCTGTCGCCGAGCGCTCGCAACCCCTACAGAATCATTGCTTCAAGACATCGCATTGCGGACGCCGTGCGTCCGCCATTTTCATCGCATCGCACCGGATTTCGTCGCTCCCTCGCGGAGCGCCATTTTTTCGCATCGCAACACGATCGCACAACGCAACGGGCTCGTCGCATCGACTTCTCCCTCGCGGCAAGAAAGTCATCGCATCGGCGGCCTAGCGTGAAGAAGTTTGTCGCATCGTCTCCGCACACGCAACAGGATCGTCGCATCGCCTTCGCCCTCGCGGCAAGGTCTCAGCGCATCGGCGGCCTAGCGTGCAGAAGTTGGTCGCATCGTCTCCGCACGCATCAGCAGATCGGCGCATCATCCTCCCTTGCGGCAAGGATTTTAACGCATCGCCGGCCTCGCGTGAGGAAAATCATCGCTACCACTTCTTTGCGACATTTTGTTGGTTTTGCTACTAAACCCAGGTACTTTGTGAGAGAAAGGGTCGCCGAGACCACTGCCTTGAATTTGAACCTTATTTTTGCAACTTTGAACTATTTTTTGACAGTCCTTCAACAGCCATCCTATTTTTGACAGTCTTATGAGAGAAAGGGTCGCAGAGACCACTGCCTTGAATTTGAACCTTATTTTTGCGACCTCTGAACGAGAAAGGGGCGCAGAGACCCCTGCCTTGAATTTGAACCTTATTCTTGCAACCCTTTGAACTATCTTTGACACCCCTTCAACAGCTATCCTATTTTTGACAGTATTGTGGCTTTTACAGTTATTGGTCTTGTGATAAATCTGCCTTTATATAAAGATACTTATTTTTTATAACTACTTGTGTGGTGTCCCTTTGTAGTGTTCCTCACTGTGTTACTGTGTATGGTCATAAATGCTTCACACACTGCCTCTGAGATAAGCCTACCTGCTCGTGCTACGTTATCACAGGGTTGAGCAGGGGTATTAAAGAGGGTAGCCCTCTCACTCTGACTTAGGAAGAAGGGTCCCTACTTGGACAGTGGCCAGCCATTGCCAACTAGAGACCCCCATTTCTAACATCACTCATTTTAAATTTCCCAATTAGCAAAGGATTCATTGGTAAGTCATTACTCTTCAATCAGAAGGTAATTGGTAGCAGGGATTTTGATAGAGAGTAACATCTGATAAAACCCAGCGTAAGTATTAGCGTAGTATGAATGTATGGGCCCAAGTGAGTATCTAGTGTATGAATGCTGTTTGCTAATATCGCGCTGGATCAGTTTTCTGGTTATCAGAGGATGGTTACTCTTTGTTAATTGGGTAATGAGAATTTTATTTGTATTTTTATGAACTAACATCCGTGTATTCAAAGTTTTGTTTTATGTTGTCCAGAATACCCCGGGTAAAAGGAATAGCGGATGGTAAGTGGAAGCCATACTGCAGTGAGGTTATCTGCCAGGCAGAAATAGTACTGGAAAGTTAAGCAGGCCTTTCAGTACTCGTTAGGGACTCTATGCGCGTGAGTAATAGCAAAAGAGTACGCTGGTAAAAATTTGATGTTATATCACCTAGAAAGGGTAACATTGGAGAAGTAACAGGTACTTCTGGAGCTTGTGTGAAGAGTAGACGGAAGTGTTTTACTCGTAGTGTATGTTTAGTAAACGGAAAGGTTTTACTAAGTATGAGAGAAAACTATCTTTTCTAAATTAGAGAAACTGGCACGATAGCGAATGTTTTATGTTGTTACTGAAATTTAATTAAGAATTATAGAGAAAATAAGTTTGCGTACGAATTTGTAAAGGGAGGGTCAGTTGCCGGAGAGGGAGCTGACGTCACTAAACGCCGCGCTGAGATTGGTTGAATCACCGGGTGTGGAAAAACCCTTGTAAAGGCGGGGTCAGTAGTCAGGAGTAGTACTGACGTCATAGGTGCCGCGCTGGGATTGGTTAAACCAGCAAGGACAGAAAAGAGCAGATTGTAAAGGAGTGGTTGACAGATAAACGTCACCAAAAGGCTGCGCAAGGATTGGATCGGAAATAAAAGATAGCAGACATTTGATTGGTCAAAATTATAAAAGCGAAATTTTTAGTGGATAAGGATTGCATGATAAAACACGATCCGACTTTAACAGGAATTCGTCAGGATAGGAGATATTTAGGCTTTGCAGAATATAATGTTATACATCGGTACTTACTCAAGATGTACGGAGAAAGGAGAAAAATGTCATTTTTACAAAAGATTAAGAATTATTTTAAAAAGGACAAACCAATCAAAACTAGAGAAGGAATTATTATTCCACCAGCTAAAACGCCCGCTTCATTTATGATGATGGAGAGAGGTTATCATACTTGTGAATGGATGGAGAATTGGATAGAATATACCAAAAATGATGGAATACTAGCATTTCCCGAGAATGGCACGTTCAATGGGCGAATTCTACAAAACTTAAGATTGAGGATGAATGACTTAGAACCCAGACCTACATTAACTCAGTACGAAGCTCTAGAGGAATGGGAAACCGAGGCATTTGAGCGTCTAGAAGTAATAGGAGTTATCCAGGATTTTTCCCCAGATACCTACATGAGTCTAGGAATGGTCAGATGAAACAATGGAGAAGGGCAATGATTACAGAAGGGTTATATCCATTGTTCTCAGCAGAGGAGAAATTAGGAAGTAAGTGCACAGAAAAGACAAAACATTTAATGAGAAATGAGGAGTCTGAAGACGAATTTATGGAGGAAATGTTAAGAAACCCCCCACCATATCAGGAAGGGACAAGTGGATGCACCCCAAGTGCACCACCAAAAACTTCATTAGTGCCACAGGTAATGCATGAATTCACCCCGAGTAGAATACTTCATGACAAAGAAAAAGAAGCCCTAGAAAAGACCAGAGCAGAATTAGTACAGAAAATAACCCAGATAAAAATACATCCTGATTCGTTGACCATACCTGTAAAAATTGGTCCAGTAGTTCCATTATATGGTACTCAGGGAAGCTGTCCTCCACCGATACTTGCACCTACTCCTGTGAATAATTCCAAACCTGAAGCTCCAGTTATAATTGAGGATCAATTTAGTGACTGTGAATCCACAATATCACTTATGGACTTGCCTATTCGAGGTTCTGTAAATAGTACTCCCAGAAAAGATGTACCTGGATGTTCAAAAGATGTAAGTTTAATAACTTCATCGGGAGCAAAAAGTGCCACCATAGTAACACCTGAAGATCTAGAAAAATGGGTGCAAGGGTCAGTTAAACAGTGCACACCTCCGAAAATAATGGACATTCATAAATTGAAAGTCGAATTAGAAGAAATAATAGCAGGAAATGTAGGACTAGAACGCTTAAATACCTATAATGAAGAAGAATTATTGTTCCTGTGTAGGAGTATCACCAGAAATGTAAGGATATTCCATGAAAAATTATCCAATTTAGCACTACAGATGGGAATAGAAATAGGGAGATCAAAGGTACTACAGAAACCCTATAGAGCAGAATTTTCAGACAAAGATTTAGAAAATATGAATGCCTCTGGAAGAAGATTACAAATAAGAGAATTAATGTTAGTTTTGCAAAAATGGGGAGACCTAGATAAATGGAAAACTAGGTGGGCCAAGAAAAAGGAAGAACCACGAACAAGCAGAACAGCATCAGAATATGTGATGAAGGAAACAGGGAAAGCAGATCAAATGTATCCCATGCGAGAAGTTGCGGGAGGAGGATATGTACATGTCCCATGGAGCAGACAGGATATTTTGTCATTTACGAATGATTTTCCAAAATTGAGAGAAAAACCAATTGAATGGTACAAGCAGGTTGATAGGTTTGTGAAGGTGTCAAAGGTATTGTTGAAGGACTTAGATGGTTTGTTTGACATAGTGGTACCTGCCGATTTGTGGACAGATTATAAAATTACAGTCGATTGGCCTAGTGATGAATATCCTAGAGATCCAAAGACAGGTGCCCCGTCAAATTATGTGATGAAAAAGTATCAGCAAGTGATAACTTACCTGAAAGGGAAAATACCACCGAAAGAAACAGATTGGTAAAAATAGATCGAACTACCCAAGAAGCTAATGAATCAGTACATTCTTACTATGAGTGTCTATTGCAGGTATTTAAACAGTATAGTGGATTTGAGGACATTGGAGACAAGAACATGAGTCAGTTTGTGTATCGATTTGTTTACGGTTTGAAGCCAGAAATTTGCCAGATAATTAAACAGCATATGCTGTGTTGGCAGGGAAAGCCCATTGACGAGATTTTGAAGTATGCAAAATATTGTGGAGACGATATTGAGGATAGACACAAGAAATTGCAGGAAAAAGTAATGTGGGCTCAGGTGAAAATGGCTGAGAAACAGGGAATCAATTTGGAAAATCCGAGTGAAAATCCAGGAAAAGATTCTGGAACGAATAGTGATGCTGGGAATGGTGGAACATTTAGAGGACGAATGAGTAGAGAAGAAGCTAAAAGAAATTTCCTTGTCATGGATGCGGAAAATTGGGGCATTGGAAGGATGAATGTAAAAAGATCCGGAATAATAATGGCCCAAATCAAAATTTAAATCCACAGACGCAGAATGACTCACAGCAGGGTGTAAATCCTCAGAGTCAGTTGCCACCTGCACCTATTCAGGGTAATGTAAGCAGAGCAAAGCATGGTACAGACATCGGATATCCAGGAGGAAGTGGTAAGAATGATTATATGACATCACAATTTCTTTTGCAGGACGATTTCTGTCAATTCAGTCCATGACGGTGCCTAGGAGAGGGGAAGAAGGAGTGCATACTTGGTGCATCCTTACAGGTAGATCAGTCAGGTCCATATGTTGAAGGGAATGTGAAAGGTAATAATATTACTTTCCTTTTGGACACTGGTGCTACCCGGTCTACTGTGAGAACAGCAGACATTCCAGACCTTCCTCTCTCTGGTGAAAATATCCAAGTAGTGGGGGTAGCTAATCAGCGGATTAGAACACCTCTTACCGAACCCATGGAAGTTAAAATTGGAAACTTCAGAGAAATGCATCAATTTGTAGTATGTGATTCCAGTCCAGTAAACTTATTAGGTAGGGATTTGTTGTGCAAGATGAATTGTACCATTTTCTGCACACCGGATGGTGTGGCAGTTCAGACACCAGATGAAGACCATGTATATAAAATTATGATTGCAAAACAAGGTACAGAAGTGGATGAGATGTTTTCATTAATAACAAAAGATGAGTTGCCAGAAGAATTAAAGGTACAATAAACCCCATAGTATGGGATTTCACCGGAAAAGAAGTAGGACTTATGGCTAAAATAGATCCAGTTAAAATTACTGTAAAGGAAGGTGCAATTTTCCCAAATACCAGACAGTACAAAATGAGTGCAGAAGTAAAAGCAGGAGTCATTGAAGAAATAAATCGAATGGTAGAACAAAACATACTAAAAGAAGTAATGAGTAGCCCATGTAATTCACCAATAATGGGATTAAAGAAACCTAGTGGAAAATATAGGATTGTTCAGGACCTGAGGAAAATAAATAAGATTGTAGAACCATGTTGTCCCATAGTACCAAATCCTGCAGTAATTCTATACCAGATTCCGTGGAGTGCAGGATGGTTCACAGTAATTAATTTGTGTCAAGCGTTCTTTTCAATACCATTACATCCAGACAGCCAGTATCTTTTCTCATTTAAATTTGAGAACAAAGTTTATGTGTGGAATCGTGTTCCTCAGGGGTACACAGAAAGTCCTTCTATTTTCAACCAGATACTGAAAAAGTGCCTTGAAAAACTAGTGATGCCAGGAAGCTCAGTCTTAGTCCAATATATCGACGACTTATTGGTGGCATCGAACACCAGAGAGGACTGTGTTGTTGATTCCATAGCATTATTAAATCTTTTGGCAGAAGAAGGACATAAAGTCTCACCTGAAAAATTGCAATTCTGTACAACAGCTGTTAAATATCTGGGACACCAAATTGAGAGAGGAAAAAGAAGAGTAACAGCTGAAAGAGTAGCTTTAATAAAGAAAATGCAAATGCCTGTAACACAAAGACAAGTGAGAATGTTCCTAGGAATAGTAGGTTACTGTCGACAATGGATACCAAGATTTTCCATGTTAGCTAAGCCCTTAATTAACATGACAAAAAAGAAAGCAAAGGACCCTGTGGAGTGGGAGGATGAAAGTGTAGAAGCCTTTGTAAAATTGACAAATGCCCTATGTTCAGCACCTGCCTTAGGCATGCCTGATTATAAAAGAGAATTTGCATTGTTCTGTCATGAGAGAGAAAATTGTGCATTTTCTGTCCTAACTCAAAGACATGGACTAGAAAGACATCCTATAGCATATTTTTCTGCTACATTGGACCCAGTAGCAGCCGCATTGCCAGGATGCCTAAAAGCAGTGGCGGCTACTTGTTTGAGCATTGAACAAAGTCAGTCAATTGTGATGGGACACCCTGTAAAAGTGTATGTTCCACATGCAGTTGTCATTCTGTTGACAAGAACCCGAACTCAGCATCTTACTCCTAGTCGGCTGACTAAATACGAAAGAATCATAATGGGTGCTGAAAATGTGAACATGGTAAGGTGTACTATAATAAATCCAGCAACCTTACTACCAGACCCATATCATGAGAGAATCAAAGATGATGAAGACGATGAACATGATTGTATACAAATCACAGAATTATGCACAAAACCACGCCCAGATATAGAGGAACAGCCTCTCAAAAAGCCAGACAGGGAGCTATTTGTAGATGGTTCATGTCGAAGACATGAAGATGGTAAACTAACTGCTGCCTATGCGGTATGTGAATTAACTGGAATAGTTGAAGCATCTTATTTACCAGGAGTCAAATCTGCACAAGTAGCTGAATTGATTGCGTTGATAAAAGCATGCAAAATTGGGAGGAATCAGAGAGTAACCATATTTACAGATAGCCAATATGGTTACGGGGTTGTGCACGATTTTGGCCAACTATGGATGCAGAGGGATTTCATGACTTCTTCAGGATCCCCCATTAAAAATGGACAAATTGTAAGGGAATTGGTAAAAGCAATACAATCACCAAAAGAATTGGCTGTGGTGAAATGTGCAGCACACCAGTCAGGAGATGACTGGGTGGTAGTCGGCAACAGATATGCAGATCTGGTGGCTCAACATTGTGCCAAAACCAGAATGTCAGTCAATAAGAGGGTGGAAAGAATGGGAATCAGCTGCCAACTTATGCTGTATATGCCACCTGAAACTTGGAATGACGTCAAGAAATTGCAAGATGAGGTTGATGAAAGTGAGAAGAATTTGTGGATCAAAGTGGGTTGTTCCCAAAGAGGAAATGATGAAGTGTGGATCAGTGCTGATGGCAGACCAGTCATGCCAGACTGTTTACTCTCACAAATGGCTAGAATGCATCATGGAGACACACACATAGGAAGAGATGCAATGATTAGGCTGTTCAGACAAAATTGGTACAATCCCAAATTCAGGGCTGTTGCAGAGAGTCTTTGCCAGAGATGTCTAACTTGCCAGATGCATAATCCGGGGAGGAAGACAGTAATCGGATTTGGAAAAATTGGAAAGGCAGAGGGTCCATTTATGAGACTTCAGTTTGATTTCATACAGTTACCACCATGTAGAGGGCTGAAATATGTACTAGTCATAGTATGTCTGTTTTCAAAGTGGGTGGAGGCTTACCCTACTAGGAGAAATGACAGCATTACAGTTGCAAACTGTTGCTACGAGAGCTCATTCCTAGGTTTGGTTTTCCAGTAACTTTGGAATCAGATAGAGGAAAACATTTTAACAGCGAAGTGATTCAAATAATCTGTGAAGCATTTCAAATCAAACAGAAACTGCACTGTGCATATCGTCCAGAAGCTTCTGGAGTGGTTGAACAATTGAATGGCACTATAAAGTCAAGACTGGGAAAAATGTGTGCATCAACATCATTAGAGTGGCCAGATGCATTACCACTCGCTTTAATGGGACTCAGAAGTATACCTGACAGAAACACAGGATTGAGCCCACATGAAATAATGATGGGAAGAGCAATGAGACAAACACATGTTCCCACAAACAAACTGGTGAATATATCTGATGATATGGTTCTGGACTATTGCAAAGGATTGGCTGACCTAGTGCGTTCTGTCTCTCATCAGGTTGGAGAAGACGCAGTTTCCAGGCAGCCCGAGCAAGAACATGATTTGAATCCTGGTGACTGGGTGGTAGTGAAGAATCACACCAGAGAAACGTGTCTATCACCTAGATGGTACCAAAGGGGATGATGGACGGAGCGTTAGAGTAAATCAAACACCCACCCCCAGTCAACTGATCTGGGTTTAATCCATCATCATTCTTTAGCTCACTCCACCACCCCAGTTCAGACATGGCCATATGCAAATCAGTCTGACCCTGTGCCTCATGGGAACAGTCCAGCCCGAACTGCCAAGCCATGTCTTCCCTGGACCGGAAACAAGCATTCTGGGACCGGTTTCGGGTTCAAAACCCTCATCAGCCAGGCTATCTTGAATCCAGTGGCAAAGTGAGCAAGGGACCAACGTCTGGGCATACCCTGCCAACTTAGGGCGAACAAAGCGATACCAAAGGGGATGATGGACGGAGCGTTAGAGTAAATCAAACACTCACCCCCAGTCAACTGATCTGGGTTTAATCCATCATCATTCTTTAGCTCACTCCACCACCCCAGTTCAGACATGGCCATATGCAAATCAGTCTGACCCTGTGCCGCATGGGAACAGTCCAGCCCGAACTGCCAAACCATGTCTTCCCTGGACTGGAAACAAGCATCCTGGGACCGGTTTCGGGTTAAAAACCCTCATCAGCCAGGCTATCTTGAATCCAGTGGCAAAGTGAGCAAGGGACCCAAGTCTGGGCATACCCTGCCAACTTAGGGCGAACAAAGCGATACCAAAGGGGATGATGGACGGAGCGTTAGAGTAAATCAAACACTCACACCAGTCAACTGATCTGGGTTTAATCCATCATCATTCTTTAGCTCACTCCACCACCCCAGTTTAAGACATGGCCATATGCAAATCAGTCTGACCCTGTGCCTCATGGGAACAGTCCAGCCCGAACTGCCAAGCCATGTCTTCCTGGACCGAAACAAGCATCCTGGGACCGGTTTCGGGTTCAAAACCCTCATCAGCCAGGCTATCTTGAATCCAGTGGCAAAGTGAGCAAGGGACCCACGTCTGGGCATACCCTGCCAACTTAGGGCGAACAAAGCGATACCAAAGGGGATGATGGACGGAGCGTTAGAGTAAATCAAACACTCACCCCCAGTCAACTGATCTGGGTTTAATCCATCATCATTCTTTAGCTCACTCCACCACCCCAGTTCAGACATGGCCATATGCAAATCAGTCTGACACTGTGCCTCATGGGAACAGTCCAGCCCGAACTGCCAAGCCATGTCTTCCCTGGACCGGAAACAAGCTTCCTGGGACCGGTTTCGGGTTCAAAACCCTCATCAGCCAGGCTATCTTGAATCCAGTGGCAAAGTGAGCAAGGGACCCACGTCTGGGCATACCCTGCCAACTTAGGGCGAACAAAGCGATACCAAAGGGGATGACATATGGCCATGTCTGAACTGGGGTGGTGGAGTGAGCTAAAGAATGATGATGGATTAAACCCAGATCAGTTGACTGGGGGTGAGTGTTTAATTTGCTCTAACGCTCCGTCCATCATCCCCTTTGGTATCGCTTTGTTCGCCCTAAGTTGGCAGGGTATGCCCAGACGTGGGTCCCTTGCTCACTTTGCCACTGGATTCAAGATAGCCTGGCTGATGAGGGTTTTTAACCCGATACCGGTCCCAGGATGCTTGTTTCCGGTCTAGGGAAGACATGGCTTGGCAGTTCGGGCTGGACTGTTCCCATGAGGCACAGGGTCAGACTGACTTGCATATGGCCATGTCTGAACTGGGGTGGTGGAGTGAGCTAAAGAATGATGATGGATTAAACCCAGATCAGTTGACTGGGGGTGAGTGTTTGATTTGCTCTAACGCTCCGTCCATCATCCCCTTTGGTATCGCTTGTTCGCCCTAAGTTGGCAGGGTATGCCCAGACGTGGGTCCCTTGCTCACTTTGCCACTGGATTCAAGATAGCCTGGCTGATGAGGGTTTTTAACCCGAAACCGGTCCCAGGATGCTTGTTTCCGGTCCAGGGAAGACATGGCTTGGCAGTTCGGGCTGGACTGTTCCCATGAGGCACAGGGTCAGACTGATTTGCATATGGCCATGTCTGAACTGGGGTGGTGGAGTGAGCTAAAGAATGATGATGGATTAAACCCAGATCAGTTGACTGGGGGTGAGTGTTTGATTTGCTCTAACGCTCCGTCCATCATCCCCTTTGGTATCGCTTTGTTCGCCGTAAGTTGGCAGGGTATACCCAGACGTGGGTCCCTTGCTCACTTTGCCACTGGATTCAAGATAGCCTGGCTGATGAGGGTTTTTAACCCGAAACCGGTCCCAGGATGCTTGTTTCCGGTCCAGGGAAGACATGGCTTGGCAGTTCGGACTGGACTGTTCCCATGAGGCACAGGGTCAGACTGATTTGCATATGGCCATGTCTGAACTGGGGTGGTGGAGTGAGCTAAAGAATGATGATGGATTAAACCCAGATCAGTTGACTGGGGGTGAGTGTTTGATTTGCTCTAACGCTCCGTCCATCATCCCCTTTGGTATCGCTTTGTTCGCCCTAAGTTGGCAGGGTATGCCCAGACGTGGGTCCCTTGCTCACTTTGCCACTGGATTCAAGATAGACTGGCTGATGAGGGTTTTGAACCCGAAACCGGTCCCAGGATGCTTGTTTCCGGTCCAGGGAAGACATGGCTTGGCAGTTCGGGCTGGACTGTTCCCATGAGGCACAGGGTCAGACACCGATTTGCATATGGCCATGTCTGAACTGGGGTGGTGGAGTGAGCTAAAGAATGATGATGGATTAAACCCAGATCAGTTGACTGGGGGTGAGTGTTTGATTTGCTCTAACGCTCCGTCCATCATCCCCTTTGGTATCGCTTTGTTCGCCCTAAGTTGGCAGGGTATGCCCAGACGTGGGTCCCTTGCTCACTTTGCCACTGGATTCAAGATAGCCTTGCTGATGAGGGTTTTTAACCCGAAACCAGTCCCAGGATGCTTGTTTCCGGTCCAGGGAAGACATGGCTTGGCAGTTCGGGCTGGACTGTTCCCATGAGGCACAGGGTCAGACTGAATTGCATATGGCCATGTCTGAACTGGGGTGGTGGAGTGAGCTAAAGAATGATGATGGATTAAACCCAGATCAGTTGACTGGGGGTGAGTGTTTGATTTGCTCTAACGATCCGTCCATCATCCCCTTTGGTATCGCTTTGTTCGCCCTAAGTTGGCAGGGTATGCCCAGACGTGAGTCCCTTGCTCACTTTGCCACTGGATTCAAGATAGCCTGGCTGATGAGGGTTTTTAACCCGAAACCGGTCCCAGGATGCTTGTTTCCGGTCCAGGGAAGACATGGCTTGGCAGTTCGGGCTGGACTGTTCCCATGAGGCACAGGGTCAGACTGATTTGCATATGGCCGTGTCTGAACTGGGGTGGTGGAGTGAGCTAAAGAATGATGATGGATTAAACCCAGATCAGTTGACTGGGGGTGAGTGTTTGATTTGCTCTAACGCTCCGTCCATCATCCCCTTTGGTATCGCTTTGTTCGCCCTAAGTTGGCAGGGTATGCCCAGACGTGGGTCCCTTGCTCACTTTGCCACTGGATTCAAGATAGCCTGGCTGATGAGGGTTTTTAACCCGAAACCGTTCCCAGGATGCTTGTTTCCGGTCCAGGGAAGACATGGCTTGGCAGTTCGGGCTGGACTGTTCCCATGAGGCACAGGGTCAGACTGATTTGCATATGGCCATGTCTGAACTGGGGTGGTGGAGTGAGCTAAAGAATGATGATGGATTAAACCCAGATCAGTTGACTGGGGGTGAGTGTTTGATTTGCTCTAACGCTCCGTCCATCATCCCCTTTGGTATCGCTTTGTTCGCCCTAAGTTGGCAGGGTATGCCCAGACGTGGGTCCCTTGCTCACTTTGCCACTGGATTCAAGATAGCTTGGCTGATGAGGGTTTTTAACCCAAAACCGGTCCCAGGATGCTTGTTTCCGGTCCAGGGAAGACATGGCTTGGCAGTTCGGGCTGGACTGTTCCCATGAGGCACAGGGTCAGACTGATTTGCATATGGCCATGTCTGAACTGGGGTGGTGGAGTGAGCTAAAGAATAATGATGGATTAAACCCAGATCAGTTGACTGGGGGTGAGTGTTTGATTTGCTCTAACGCTCCGTTCATCATCCCCTTTGGTATCGCTTTGTTCGCCCTATGTTGGCAGGGTATGCCCAGACGTGGGTCCCTTGCTCACTTTGCCACTGGATTCAAGATAGCCTGGCTGATGAGGGTTTTTAACCCGAAACCGGTCCCAGGATGCTTGTTTCCGGTCCAGGGAAGACATGGCTTGGCAGTTCGGGCTGGACTGTTCCCATGAGGCACAGGTTCAGACTGATTTGCATATGGCCGTGTCTGAACTGGGGTGGTGGAGTGAGCTAAAGAATGATGATGGATTAAACCCAGATCAGTTGACTGGGGGTGAGTGTTTGATTTGCTCTAACGCTCCGTCCATCATCCCCTTTGGTATCGCTTTGTTCGCCCTAAGTTGGCAGGGTATGCCCCGACGTGGGTCCCTTGCTCACTTTGCCACTGGATTCAAGATAGCCTGGCTGATGAGGGTTTTTAACCCGAAACCGGTCCCAGGATGCTTGTTTCCGGTCCAGGGAAGACATGGCTTGGCAGTTCGGGCTGGACTGTTCCCATGAGGCACAGGGTCAGACTGATTTGCATATGGCCATGTCTGAACTGGGGTGGTGGAGTGAGCTAAAGAATGATGATGGATTAAACCCAGATCAGTTGACTGGGGGTGAGTGTTTGATTTGCTCTAACGCTCCGTCCATCATCCCCATTGGTATCGCTTTGTTCGCCCTAAGTTGGCAGGGTATGCCCAGACGTGGGTCCCTTGCTCACTTTGCCACTGGATTCAAGATAGCTTGGCTGATGAGGGTTTTTAACCCGAAACCGGTCCCAGGATGCTTGTTTCCGGTCCAGGGAAGACATGGCTTGGCAGTTCGGGCTGGACTGTTCCCATGAGGCACAGGGTCAGACTGATTTGCATATGGCCATGTCTGAACTGGGGTGGTGGAGTGAGCTAAAGAATGATGATGGATTAAACCCAGATCAGTTGACTGGGGGTGAGTGTTTGATTTGCTCTAACGCTCCATCCATCATCCCCTTTGGTATCGCTTTGTTCGCCCTAAGTTGGCAGGGTATGCCCAGACGTGGGTCCCTTGCTCACTTTGCCACTGGATTCAAGATAGCCTGGCTGATGAGGGTTTTTAACCCGAAACCGGTCCCAGGATGCTTGGTTC
Organism: Calotriton arnoldi; assembly: GCA_963921515.1. Lineage (NCBI taxonomy): Eukaryota > Metazoa > Chordata > Amphibia > Caudata > Salamandridae > Calotriton > Calotriton arnoldi. The sequence continues at coordinate 2,000,290 of CAWUFW010001957.1, read as the reverse complement.
CGGTCCAGGGAAGACATGGCTTGGCAGTTCGGGCTGGACTGTTCCCATGAGGCACAGGGTCAGACTGATTTGCATATGGCCATGTCTGAACTGGGGTGGTGGAGTGAGCTAAAGAATGATGATGGATTAAACCCAGATCAGTTGACTGGGGGTGAGTGCTTGATTTGCTCTAACGCTCCGTCCATCATCCCCATTGGTATCGCTTTGTTCGCCCTAAGTTGGCAGGGTATGCCCAGACGTGGGTCCCTTGCTCACTTTGCCACTGGATTCAAGATAGCTTGGCTGATGAGGGTTTTTAACCCGAAACCGGTCCCAGGATGCTTGTTTCCGGTCCAGGGAAGACATGGCTTGGCAGTTCGGGCTGGACTGTTCCCATGAGGCACAGGGTCAGACTGATTTGCATATGGCCATGTCTGAACTGGGGTGGTGGAGTGAGCTAAAGAATGATGATGGATTAAACCCAGATCAGTTGACTGGGGGTGAGTGTTTGATTTGCTCTAACGCTCCATCCATCATCCCCTTTGGTATCGCTTTGTTCGCCCTAAGTTGGCAGGGTATGCCCAGACGTGGGTCCCTTGCTCACTTTGCCACTGGATTCAAGATAGCCTGGCTGATGAGGATTTTTAACCCGAAACCGGTCCCAGGATGCTTGTTTCCGGTCCAGGGAAGACATGGCTTGGCAGTTCGGGCTGGACTGTTCCCATGAGGCACAGGGTCAGACTGATTTGCATATGGCCATGTCTGAACTGGAGTGGTGGAGTGAGCTAAAGAATGATGATGGATTAAACCCAGATCAGTTGACTGGGGGTGAGTGTTTGATTTGCTCTAACGCTCCATCCATCATCCCCTTTGGTATCGCTTTGTTCGCCCTAAGTTGGCAGGGTATGCCCAGACGTGGGTCCCTTGCTCACTTTGCCACTGGATTCAAGATAGCCTGGCTGATGAGGATTTTTAACCCGAAACCGGTCCCAGGATGCTTGTTTCCGGTCCAGAGAAGACATGGCTTGGCAGTTCGGGCTGGACTGTTCCCATGAGGCACAGTGTCAGACTGATTTGCATATGGCCATGTCTGAACTGGGGTGGTGGAGTGAGCTAAAGAATGATGATGGATTAAACCCAGATCAGTTGACTGGGGGTGAGTGTTTGATTTGCTCTAATGCTCCGTCCATCATCCCCTTTGGTATCGCTTTGTTCGCCCTAAGTTGGCAGGGTATGCCCAGACGTGGGTCCCTTGCTCACTTTGCCACTGGATTCAAGATAGCCTGGCTGATGAGGGTTTTTAACCCGAAACCGGTCCCAGGATGCTTGTTTCCGGTCCAGGGAAGACATGGCTTGGCAGTTCGGGCTGGACTGTTCCCATGAGGCACAGGGTCAGACTGATTTGCATATGGCCGTGTCTGAACTGGGGTGGTGGAGTGAGCTAAAGAATGATGATGGATTAAACTCAGATCAGTTGACTGGGGGTGAGTGTTTGATTTGCTCTAACGCTCCGTCCATCATCCCCTTTGGTATCGCTTTGTTCGCCCTAAGTTGGCAGGGTATGCCCAGACGTGGGTCCCTTGCTCACTTTGCCACTGGATTCAAGATAGCCTGGCTGATGAGGGTTTTTAACCCGAAACCTGTCCCAGGATGCTTGTTTCCGGTCCAGGGAAGACATGGCTTGGCAGTTCGGGCTGGACTGTTCCCATGAGGCACAGGGTCAGACTGATTTGCATATGGCCATGTCTGAACTGGGGTGGTGGAGTGAGCTAAAGAATAATGATGGATTAAACCCAGATCAGTTGACTGGGGGTGAGTGTTTGATTTGCTCTAACGCTCCGTCCATCATCCCCTTTGGTATCACCTAGATGGGGCAGACCGTGTCAAGTCATACTGACAACGAATACAGCAGTGAAGTGTGCCGGATTTCCTAATTGGATTCATGTAAGTCACACCAAGAGAGTACCAGATCCCGAGGAAGAGAATCCTCAGACAACGCCAATCACTGAAGATGCTGAAGGTTGCCCAGCTGTAGGATCTCAAGTTCTAGATTCCAGAGAAGCTGAAGAAGAACAACCGAGCACAAGTCAGGATTGGATACCAGTGGTAGAAGTTCCTAAAGTATACCACAGAACAAGAAGTCAAGCGAAATTGGAAGAAATTGAAGAAGATCAGATAGGTGAAGAAGAAGCAGTTCAGGAACAAAAAGAAAAGACATTAAGAAATCCTGAACAAGGTCAGATAGGGAAAGAAAACTGGACTCAAAACAGTGAAGACCTAATAGACTTTGATCAGGGACAGACAGGTCTAGAAGAATCCGGTCAGGCTGCAGAAGTTCACAGTGCAATAAGCCCTGATCAGAACAAGTTAGATCAAGAAGAGTACACAGAAGAAGAAAACCTTGAAAAACATGAACTTGAAGAAATAAATAAAGAACAAGGTCAATTATTGGAAACTCACAGTGGAGCTGTTACAGAGAAACCAATTAGACCTGAAAAGGAGCAAACAAGAAACACAGTAATTGAAGAAAACGAAACAGTGCTAAGCAGTGAAATTAACGAGATCTCTAAAGACGAAAACAGTGCCAACAAAGAAAACAAGAAAAGGAGATCATTGGCCGAGTGTCATTAAAAGAGTAAAGTACCACATAACAACCAGAAGTGAAGATCCAGATCAAGTACCTGAAGTATCGAGTCAAACCGAACAAGAAAATAAAACTGCGAAAAGAAGAAGCAAAAGACTGAAACTTGTGAATAACAAATTCAAGGGTCCTGACTGGACTTATATCATTCTTGAAGATTTTGAAAGCTCAGAGTCAAGTGACAGTGGTGGCGAAGGAACAAGTGCAGAATTGACATACGAAGAAGAAACAAGACCACCCTGACTAAGCAAAAGAATAAGCTAAAGAAAAGAAGAAAAGATAAGAAGAGCAATCTTCCTTGTCGAAAAATGCCTGACGATAGAGTTACTGGGAGACCAAAACAGAAATGTTGTAGAAGATGCTGTGCAATATGCATATGTAGTCTAGTAATGGTGCTTATAGTATGGTTAGTCCTGATTGTAGCAGTTCCTTACCTTATGATAATAGATAAAAAGATTAATAATGAAACTAAAGGGAGGACAGCAAACATGAAGGGCAATAGAGTAGATCTAATGGCAGAAAGTGAACCAGAAATTCATCATGAAGTAGCTGACAACGACACTAGTTTAAACGTTTTCACAAAGTTATTGTTTCAATATGTAGACACAATGGAAGTTAGTAATTGTTATGTCTGTATGAAGTTACCTGAATCAGTAGCAGAAGGATTAACATATCACCATTTACCACTGACATATGGCATATCATGTAGTGTTTTGTCTAGTTTATTTTATAGAACAGGGAGACTTCAGTATTATTATTCAAACTTAGATGTGATATTTTCTGAGGTTCCGATTCGCAAGAGTATGAACCCAGTGCTTAGTAGTCAAGACGCACAGTTTATGGGAGAATTTTTCTTAACAATGAAATCAATAGACATAACACATGCACATAGACACAATCTAACATGTTCTTTACTTGAAGAAGAAAAGATATTTTTGAATTTAGTAGAAGATAGAAGACAAGATTTTCAAAAGAAAGCTTTTGAGCATAAGGCTCATTTGCCACCTTGGGCGGAGAAAGAAGGGAGTTATACACCTGGCAAGGCTCAAGCTGCTATGGCTCTGGATTTCGTAAAGACAGGAAAAATTTGTCTTCATAGGTTAAAGACTGATTATAACAATGTTTTCATCGGTACCAGTGAATGTGAACACAATTTTTTAATTCTTGGAGGTTGGGGACTCAAAGGAGGAACAGATTCAGTTTTTCCTGGAATCTATTATGTGTGTGGGAATAAGGCTTACTTTAGGCTTCCTGCACGGTGGTATGGAAGTTGTTATTTTGGAATATATTTCCAAAGATATACCACGTAAAAAGAAACACTGAGAGCAATGAAAACAATAACGAATTAATACGTAGTAAAAGAGCTAGGTTTCAGAAATTGTAGGTGATATATTTGGTGCATTGATACCTTCAGTGGGAATAATTCTGAACTCAAGGAAAATATGTAAATTGTCTACAGTAGTTGATTGTTTATCAACGGATACTGCTGGAGGATTTCTAATGATTAATGCGGAGATGGTTGCGATTAGGTCTATGGTTATGCAAAATCGACTTGCTCTTGATATTATATTGGCAAAAGAGGGTGGAGTCTGTAAATTATTGAAGACGAAACATTGTTGCACTTATATTCCTGATAAGAGTGCAGAAATTGGAACGTATATACAGAATATAACTAAACTTGAGAAAGAACTTAAACCACTGGAAGTTGATAGTGTATGGGAAAGATTGACAAATAGTATATCGTCAATTGGAACCTGGTTTGCTAATATAGGGAAAGGACTTATAGGTCAAATATTAGTACCCTTAGCAGGGATAGCAATAATAATTTTGGCAATAACAATATGGTGCAAATGCTTTAAAAAGAATGGAACATATAAGGTGACAGGAAGAGGAAAGAAACGAAAGGTAGATGAAATCGAACTTGAAGAGTGGAGAAGTGAATTATACGAGAAATTAAAAGGAGATTGTAAAAATAGAAAGAATAAAGACGAGAATGAAGTAATTTGCTAGAAGTTGGCATCTGATTGAGGGTAATGTTTTTTGATGGCTCAGAAACGCCATCAGAGAGGGGATTGATGGAGCAAGGTTTCATAAATGAAACTTGCTTGTATTCAATCCTCCTCACAGTATTAATTTATTAAACTTGTATTGTTAATACTAACTTTTGCATTCACGACACAAAAGAAAGGGATGCTTGCCTATGTGTTTTACTAATGAATAACACTTGTTTGTAATTCAAAATGGCAGCTATGCGCGGGAAAACTCAATGCGCATGTCGAAACCATATCACATGGTGTGACGTCTTTCTTTGCTTGGTGGGAAACTTCTGCTTCTGCGCAGTGTGCATTAAAATGGCTGCTTGATGTTTTCACATGCTTCAGCTTGCTCTCATGTCATTACTAAATTGTCGTTTCCTAACGCTACTAACGCGGGTTAGAATATATAATTTAAATGGGAAATGAATAGAAATAGTGGGTATACAGTGAAACATTTTATTTGTGATTCTAATATTTTCTTCTTGCACTTTTATTAGTTTGTAAATTTGGGCCTGGGTTGGTGTTCTGAAACTCGAGAGGCAACTGATTCTGCGCATGTGTCCTGTGTGCCTGCCAAATGAAGTCAACCTGGACGAAGTCCAAGGCCGCGACCTGATGGCCGAAGATGTTGTACTATTGCTTTTCCTGTCGCACATTGATACAATGTCTGTGAAAATTGGTTTACATTTGTCATGAGACGGGTGGGAAATAAAGCGAATGTATTAATTTGAAGGGGTGGGAACGTAAAGACAATAGGCTTTACAATTTAAGCCAAATTGATATTGTGCGAGAATCCACCCCCTGTCCAATCAGAAGTAGTGGTCCCATATTTTAGTAACATTAAGGGGAGGTACATGGGCGTAGACGGTATAATAGATATAGAATTTGTTAATTAGGGGGTCGGAAGTTTTGAAGCACAGGAGAGCAAGTTTCCATGAGAGCATGCGTTCATGAAGAACAGGCGTCCATGCTGCCAGAGCGCGCTTAGCTCCAGACCGCCAAGCTGACCGATTGCAGACCTAGTCCTTGTCCAGAAGAGGTCCTGAGGAGGGGGCGGCAGAGTCCATTAGAAGGAAGGCACGGGAGAATCGAGGAGAAGCCGAGTATCAGAGAGGGGAACGACGCAGGCGTCGTTGTAGAGAGGTCACCGGTCCTGTCCTGATCCTGGAGGATGTCTTTGCTCTTCATCCTTCCTGGGTCTTATTCTTTCAACTCCTTGGCTAAGGGGTATTGGTTCTCGCACATAGGTAAATATAATGCAACCTTTAGTTGCGCTGCTGTCTCTATCTTCTCCTTTTCTTTAAACAATGTCATTGATTAGCAATAATCATTTCTATGCATTTTAAAACTTCCTGACTCAGTGGTTATTTCAGGATTATGTATTATAATGAATGTCACTCATTTTAAATTTCCCAATTAGCAAAGGATTCATTGGTAAGTCATTACTCTTCAATCAGAAGGTAATTGGTAGCAGGGATTTTGATAGAGAGTAACAACTGATAAAACCCAGCGTAAGTATTAGCGTAGTATGAATGTATGGGCCCAAGTGAGTATCTAGTGTATGAATGCTGTTTGCTAATATCGCGCTGGATCAATGGTATAAGGCGAACCAGAGTCCGCTACAATTCTAATTTCAACACCACCAATGTTCATTTCGCATATAGGTTTCTTAGTTTTAGTGGCACTGCCTTCAGTCTCCTTGTCTAACAGCTCGTCTTCTAAGTTTAGCACAAACATGTTGGTGTCATCTTCGTCTGAAGTTTCCACTTTGTATGTCTCTTCCTCGTCAACGAGTTTTACCACCCGTGTGTTTTTCTTGCAGCAGGCTTTTAAGAAGTGACCCATTACGCCGCAATATGAGCACCTCACGTTGCGTGCCGGGCATTTTACGTCATCTGCAAAATGTGTGCTGTTACCACACCTGTGATACCAAAGGGGATGATGGACGGAGCGTTAGAGCAAATCAAACACTCACCCCCAGTCAACTGATCTGGGTTTAATCCATCATCATTCTTTAGCTCACTCCACCACCCCAGTTCAGACATGGCCATATGCAAATCAGTCTGACCCTGTGCCTCATGGGAACAGTCCAGCCCGAACTGCCAAGCCATGTCTTCCCTGGACCGGAAACAAGCATCCTGGGACTGGTTTCGGGTTCAAAACCCTCATCAGCCAGGCTATCTTGAATCCAGTGGCAAAGTGAGCAAGGGACCCACGTCTGGGCATACCCTGCCAACTTAGGGCGAACAAAGCGATACCAAAGGGGATGATGGACGGAGCGTTAGAGCAAATCAAACACTCACCCCCAGTCAACTGATCTGGGTTTAATCCATCATCATTCTTTAGCTCACTCCACCACCCCAGTTCAGACATGGCCATATGCAAATCAGTCTGACCCTGTGCCTCATGGGAACAGTCCAGCCCGAACTGCCAAGCCATGTCTTCCCTGGACCGGAAACAAGCATCCTGGGACCGGTTTCGGGTTCAAAACCCTCATCAGCCAGGCTATCTTGAATCCAGTGGCAAAGTGAGCAAGGGACCCACGTCTGGGCATACCCTGCCAACTTAGGGCGAACAAAGCGATACCAAAGGGGATGATGGACAGAGCGTTAGAGCAAATCAAACACTCACCCCCAGTCAACTGATCTGGGTTTAATCCATCATCATTCTTTAGCTCACTCCACCACCCCAGTTCAGACATGGCCATATGCAAATCAGTCTGACCCTGTGCCTCATGGGAACAGTCCAGCCCGAACTGCCAAGCCATGTCTTCCCTGGACCGGAAACAAGCATCCTGGGACCGGTTTCGGGTTCAAAACCCTCATCAGCCAGGCTATCTTGAATCCAGTGGCAAAGTGAGCAAGGGACCCACGTCTGGGCATACCCTGCAAACTTAGGGCGAACAAAGCGATACCAAAGGGGATGATGGACGGAGCATTAGAGCAAATCAAACACTCACCCCCAGTCAACTGATCTGGGTTTAATCCATCATCATTCTTTAGCTCACTCCACCACCCCAGTTCAGACATGGCCATATGCAAATCAGTCTGACCCTGTGCCTCATGGGAACAGTCCAGCCCGAACTGCCAAGCCATGTCTTCCCTGGACCGGAAACAAGCATCCTGGGACCGGTTTTGGGTTCAATACCCTCATCAGCCAGGCTATCTTGAATCCTGTGGCAAAGTGAGCAAGGGACCCACGTCTGGGCATACCCTGCCAACTTAGGGCGAACAAAGCGATACCAAAGGGGATGATGGACGGAGCGTTAGAGCAAATCAAACACTCACCCCCAGTCAACTGATCTGGGTTTAATCCATCATCATTCTTTAGCTCACTCCACCACCCCAGTTCAGACATGGCCATATGCAAATCAGTCTGACCCTGTGCCTCATGGGAACAGTCCAGCCCGAACTGCCAAGCCATGTCTTCCCTGGACCGGAAACAAGCATCCTGGGACCGGTTTCGGGTTCAAAACCCTCATCAGCCAGGCTATCTTGAATCCAGTGGCAAAGTGAGCAAGGGACCCACGTCTGGGCATACCCTGCCAACTTAGGGCGAACAAAGCGATACCAAAGGGGATGATGGACGGAGCGTTAGAGCAAATCAAACACTCACCCCCAGTCAACTGATCTGGGTTTAATCCATCATCATTCTTTAGCTCACTCCACCACCCCAGTTCAGACATGGCCATATGCAAATCAGTCTGACCCTGTGCCTCATGGGAACAGTCCAGCCCGAACTGCCAAGCCATGTCTTCCCTGGACCGGAAACAATCATCCTGGGACCGGTTTCGGGTTCAAAACCCTCATCAGCCAGGCTATCTTGAATCCAGTGGCAAAGTGAGCAAGGGACCCACGTCTGGGCATACCCTGCCAACTTAGGGCGAACAAAGCGATACCAAAGGGGATGATGGACGGAGCGTTAGAGCAAATCAAACACTCACCCCCAGTTAACTGATCTGGGTTTAATCCATCATCATTCTTTAGCTCACTCCACCACCCCAGTTCAGACATGGCCATATGCAAATCAGTCTGACCCTGTGCCTCATGGGAACAGTCCAGCCCGAACTGCCAAGCCATGTCTTCCCTGGACCGGAAACAAGCATCCTGGGACCGGTTTCGGGTTCAAAACCCTCATCAGCCAGGCTATCTTGAATCCAGTGGCAAAGTGAGCAAGGGACCCACGTCTGGGCATACCCTGCCAACTTAGGGCGAACAAAGCGATACCAAAGGGGATGATGGACGGAGCGTTAGAGAAAATCAAACACTCACCCCCAGTCAACTGATCTGGGTTTAATCCATCATCATTCTTTAGCTCACTCCACCACCCCAGTTCAGACATGGCCATATGCAAATCAGTCTGACCCTGTGCCTCATGGGAACAGTCCAGCCCGAACTGCCAAGCCATGTCTTCCCTGGACCGGAAACATGCATCCTGGGACCGGTTTTGGGTTCAAAACCCTCATCAGCCAGGCTATCTTGAATCCAGTGGCAAAGTGAGCAAGGGACCCACGTCTGGGCATACCCTGCCAACTTAGGGCGAACAAAGCGATACCAAAGGGGATGATGAACGGAGCGTTAGAGCAAATCAAACACTCACCCCCAGTCAACTGATCTGGGTTTAATCCATCATCATTCTTTAGCTCACTCCACCACCCCAGTTCAGACATGGCCATATGCAAATCAGTCTGACCCTGTGCCTCATGGGAACAGTCCAGCCCGAACTGCACACCTGTAGCATCGCTTCTTGCTGTTAACCTTTGGTTTGTTGTAGGTATTCTTTTGGCCTTTAATGTTCCAAGTTTGTTTGGGAGTGTACCTGTGATCAGTTATTTTAGCCACTGTGTCACCTTCTTTCTTCTCCTTGTTCTCTGACAGAAGTGCTTTTGCACAGCGACCTGTTAGTTCTGCCTTTCTGGCGATGTCGATGATATTTTGCAATGGGTATTCGCCCTTGGCCCAAAGACTGTCCTGAATATTTGAATTAGACTCTTGCATTACAATCTGGTCTCTAATGAACTCGTCATGTAGGCCTCCAAATCGACAATTGATGGCTAAATTTTTGAGGGCTGAAACATAATCATCAATTGATTCTTCCCTACCTTGCTTCCTATGGAAGAATCTATACCTGTCCACACCTACGCATACGGTTGGTTTATAGTAGGTGTTGAGGTCATCTATTGCATTTTCAAACGTGTCGCCCTCATTTTCTGCCCTTATTTTCTTATTGATGCTGTTGTACACTTTGATTCCCCCTGCACCGAGACAGTGCAACAGCATTTTGTATTTTTGTTCAGGTTTTAAGTCTTCAACGTCACTTATTGTTGCAATATAGTTCATAAAATACTCTCTCCACTCCTCCCATTTTATTAATGGTTCTCCTCCTGTAGGCAAGAATGTTTGTGGGGGTGTGAGATTCCATAGGTATCCGCTTGCCATCTCTGTTTAGTGTTTTAAAATGTTGCGCAAATTCTAGAACTGAAGTTAGAGTAGGAGTGTCAATTTTCTAATACAGTGTCTCTTATAGTAGGAAGGGTGTAATCTCTGGATCCAATGAAGATCTAAGTGTACTAGCGTAGGTGTCAGGAGTATGTTTCATTAATGTAGATATGTAGACTAGGCGTTTCAGTTACCAAGAGTGCTTGGCTGACTCGTAATTTCTCAATACTCTGTTTTTAACATAGACTTAGTTCCTTAAATGATTCAAACTGTAAATCCCCCCTTTTTTTTTAAATTACTTTTCTGAGTTCTAATTATGCTTGCTTTTAGGACCTACCGGTTTTCGGTTTGAGATCGCAGTATTGTTCCCCTCACACAGCTGCTGGTTGCGTTTTTCTTTTTCAGTCTAATTAAAGATGGCGCCACGCAACGTGCGTATGCGTCACCACGTTGTCTAGAAAGCTGACCCTACATTCCCCATACTTCTCCTTTACGTCTGCTTACGTGCGTCACGCCGAGCTTGCTGGCTTCCTCAGCTGTTGGTGACGTAGAAGATTCGCTGAAGGCAGTTGGTTTCTCCGTCCGTTGAACCGTCAGACGTTTTTCTGGTGAGAGGCTGTTGGGAATGACAGTTGATAGTTGCATCTAAGTTCTGACGTTTTATTTTCTTTGATGCTTCTAGTCTATGTACAGCTTATCTGGCACTGTCTTAATTAGTACGTACAAGAAATTTTCCTCTCAAATAGCAATTTGGCGAGCATTCAATGTCCGTTGACAAGTGCAGCTGGTTTGAGTTTAATATTCTTCTGTTTAGTTTTTTTAAATCGGCTTGCTTTTAAGGAATGTCAAAAATCATACAAATACTTGTACTGACCAGTCTTTCCAGTAGTAGTTGCCACGCTGTAGCCAAGATTATTTAATTTTTAAACGACCTTTACACCTCAGTACTTCTTGTTCTCTTCCTTAGCGAAGCCTTTTTTAAATTTCTTTCACAGCTGGTCATTCTTCATAACTTCCATTCTCTCTTTATCTTCCGGAGAGAGTCAGTGCTGTCGGCGCAGTTCATGTAAATCCTTGTATTTTTTTTGTATGATAAGGTGGGTTCATGTGTTGGTTGTCGTCGCCATTTTCTGTAAGAACTCACGGAGGCAAAGTATTGAATGTAGAACGAGTTCTTTATTAGTAAACCAACACAGGCTCCGCACGGAGCGTAGGTACGCGCTGCAGCGACGGTCACCAGCTGTCAACTGTCAAAGCACAGCTGACGGCAGGTGACGTGAGCAGGCGGAACGGTGTCCACGCAGGGACAACAGGTGAGTGGAACAGATACGGTGTCCAGGGGGGGAACATATGAATGCAACCACAACACACTATACATATTTTTTAAAAGACCTCCAGCAAATTCAAATGAAATCCTTTTAATCATTTACAACACGTCTTTGGATTTGAGATTATTTATACAGTAAACTATGTGGCAAGACTTCCTACTACTACCTCACTATCAATAGAATAATCTTACCTGATTGTTAGCATGCACATGGTATGCCAAAGGCTCTGGCCACAGGGGTCTTTGTAATTTCAGGACAAACATAAGTTAATTTATTTCCGTCTGAAGTAACAAACTGTTTAGAGTCATTTTGACCAGGTGGCCTTCCTAGGATCACATGCATATAGGTCTAATTTACCAAAGGGACTCCTCCATTGCAGATTCTGCTGCTTGTATCAAACTTTGGTGACTCAATGCCACCAAAATGTGTACCTGCTGGCAGAGGGGCAACTATAGCCAAATTTCAAGGGGGAGGGAGGGGTAATATTTCCTGCAATGTAGAGCCAAATTTCGGGGGAGGGGGCTAATACTTCCAGCAATGTGTCCTTGTATAATGTAACTGGTGCTCATGCAAAGTGCCTCAATACCTTCGGGTGGAGTATAAAACTGCAAAAGAACAAACCCTAAGGTTACTTTTCAGGAAATGCATTCTCACACTGTGGCAGCAAAAGTAATTTGCAACTTTAAGGAATAGGCAGAGTGGAGATGCAGGGGATCTAGGAAGGGGCGAAAAAACAACAAAGCCTCGTTATTAAGTAAATGGTCTTTTAACGACCTGTGAAATACTTGGGTGCGGCTGCGATAAGACACCAGACCAGCCAGCCCACAGCAGCACAAGAACTGTCTGTGTGTGTGTCTGGGAAGCTGTCTCAGCCCGTGCTGACACACACGCGGGTGGGGGGGCTGCAGCCCTTTGAGCCCTATGTGCGTTGCGCGCCTGCCTGGTGGACATAGCTGCTAAGGGCCCCAATGTCATTTCTCTGTGTAAATCGGGTCAAATAAGGCACAAATGTGGTGAGGACTATCAAAATATATGAACTAAGGAAATAAGCACAAGTGCCATAGGTATGAAAAGTATCTTCTGGCTGATGGGGGACATGGATATGACGTGGTCCTAGAAATGTTAACATAGCACATTTGTTGATTAACTTGTAAAGTTAGTAAAAGAAGCACATTGCTTCAAATACAAAATATAAAATGTTGAAATTACAACAAATCGACGTAACACATTGTTCAAATGGTACCTCATAGCGCACCATCACTGAGATTTTGCTCTGACATTGCTGTACACATCAATTAGTGTTATGTACATGCGTTTTTGCTTTCTTATCATAATGGGACCTGCACGTTTGCCGCATCCAAATACAGGAGTTTTATTTGAATTGAGGGTTGGTCAATTACTTTTTAAGGGTGTCCTTGGAGGGCACAAAAAGAGGTGAGGTAATCAAAATAATTTGATCACTAGCTAATATCGCTTATCGAAGGACCCAATTTATTGTCAATTATATGATATTATAGTCCACTTATTTTGGCTACATGTTGCGTTTCGACCTTCTGTGGATCAGACCATAAAATTGACAGTCAATGTTTCACTGATAATCAGATTATCAGTGATTGTAACATATTTGTGCACAATGCCTAGACTAATCCATTAATCAATTGTAAAAAGAGAGGCAAACATCAGAGAAATAAATAACTTCAACAGTATAATACCACTTCTTTAGAGCTCGGTCCCTTATCTCTAGCAGTTGCAAACTTTGCATGTATCATATCTGCACATAGATTATCTGCAATTGGCAACATGCTCTTACAATACACCTAAATGAAAATGATAATCCATTGTAAAAAAAAAAAGGGGGCGAATACCACGAAACACAATTTGTCTCATCACGGGTTTTTTCCATTACACAACCAATGCTACAGTGTAATCTTTGATGTACATTTGCAAAGAAATTAAGAAAGTAATCTAATCTAATGACGACAACTCAGACAATCGGAAAGGACTTGGAGACTAAACCCTTCGACTCTCCACCTAGCGCAACTTAGGTCGACCCGACAGGCATATAAAAAACACATCTTTAGAGAAAAGGCCTCGTTCTTTCGCACCCAACTAGACCAGGCAAAGAATAGACCTAGAGAACTCTTCAACATTGTAAAAAGTCAAACAAACATCACACCCCCACAAGAAATAATAGCCACCAAGGATCGATGCAAAGAAATCGCCAGCTTCTTCACAGATAAAGTCACAAAAATTGAGCAATCCTTCATCCAAACCCCAAAGCCTCCCTCCCCCGCAACCTGCCCCCTTTTAACCACTCCTGACCAAACAGATCAAAATCATACCACGGACAACCAGGCCTGCTTCCAACTGAAGAATGGCGCTAATTGGTCGAACTTCGAACTCATGTCAGAAATCGAAGTCTTCAATATAATTGCCAGCTTAAAGCCCACTTCCCACACTTTGGACCCCCTCCCATCCACAATAGTAAAAAATCTCAACCACATCATTGCCCCTTTCTGGACAAAAATCATCAACTCCTCTCTCGCATCAGGTTGCGTCCCAGACTCCCTACAACTAGGGAAAATCACCCCTATACTCAAGAAACCAGGGGTCGACCCCAACAAGCTTAACAACCTCAGACCTATCTCCAACCTTCCGTTCCTAGCTAAAACATTAGAGAAATGCGTTCTCCAACAACTCAACAAACATATGGATGACTTCAACCTGCTGGACACCTTTCAATTGGGTTTCAGGAAAGGTTGTAGCACTGAAACAGCGATGCTCAATATCTCAGATGATATCCACAGAGCCTTAGATGAAGGTGAGGCCTGTCTCCTCATCCTTATTGACTTATCAGCGGCATTCGACACAATAAACCATCCAGCTTTACTTGAGACTCTGAAGAGGCACTCTGGCATTAATGGCACAGTACTAAAATGGTTCACTTCCTTCCTTCAGCACCGTTCGCAACAAATTAAAATCAACTCCTGCCTCTCTGCACCAACATGTGTCAAACTTGGAGTCCCGCAAGGATCGATCCTCTCACCATCCCTCTTCAATCTCTTCATGGAACCCCTTGCAATTATTCTGAAGCAATCAGGGGTTCAATACCACCTCTATGCAGATGACACTCAAATATACCACAAAATAAAATCACCCAAGGATGTCCAACACCTCAATGCCACGCTAACCAAGATCCAAACCTGGTTTAACGCAAACCATTTAAAGCTGAACCCGGACAAAACAGAATTAATACTGTTCTCTCCGAAAAGTAACCACTGACCTATCCAAGGCTGGCTCAAGAATCTTGATGCTCTAAACTGCCCCCTTGTCCTATCTGACTCAGTAAAATCACTAGGCATTACCCTGGATAAGAACCTGTCAATGAAAGACCACATCAAGAACTCTGCAAAAGGTGCACTTTACTCTCTAAAACACCTCAAGAAAATTAAACCTTTTATTCCCCAGGATGATTTTAAGACAATTGTACAATCCCTAGTCCTTTCTAAACTAGACTACGGGAACGCCATCCTAACAGGTGCACCAAAAGCTCACCTTGCCCCACTAAGGTCAGTCCTTAATATGGCGGCTCGACTCATAACTGGTGGAAAAGATTTGAACACATCACACCTACCCTCAAATCACTCAACTGGCTTCCCATGGAAGGCAGATGTATTTACAAACTAGCCTGCATTACACACAAGGCCCTCCACGCCCAATCCCCCAATTACCTGAACAACAAACTGGTTAAAGCAGGAAAATCAAGAACTCTGAGAAGCACCAACTCACTTCTTCTCATCCCCCGAAATTGAAAAGGAAAGCGACCCAATGCCGATCCTTCTCTGGTAATGTTCCCAGGATATGGAACACACTCCCTACTGACCTCAGATGCAACCCCTCCTTCCCTTGCTTCAAAAAGGACCTGAAACTACTGCTCCTCAACCAATACTTCTCTGACCAAGTCAACCAACCTAGGCATCAATAGACTAATGGTCTCCCTCTCACTCTGACTTTCAAGGATGGGGGTTATCTGACTGTTTCAACCACCTGCATTTTTCACTCCTTCAATGTATATTTAAGTGTGATGTCTTTGCTTATATATTTTATGCACCCTCATGTCCTACGATGTAGTGCAACTTTTCCTTCCTTTGTGTATGTAAAGCGCTCTGATACCCCCAGGTCTAGCTAGCGCTATATAAAACTTTATATAAATAAATAAATAAATGTAATGTTTTATATATGATAATGAGCTTCAGTTCTTCCACCAACTTTTTGTTTTTGTTATTTGCAGAATTTGTCATATGCATAAAAGTATCATACGTATAAAGTGCCCCCTGATGAAAGGGTCAGCTCTGAAATGCACTGGTGAACAGTGGTGCACTTGTAATCACATTTATATTTCAAATACCTGAATACATGGAATTATAAAAAGTACAGTTTAGAGCTTGATTCTTTGACTGCACATTAGAGCTAAGTCTGTGGAAAAATGGGCATGGCATTGAGCAAACATAGCTGTGCATAGGAGTCTTTAGTCAGTGTTGACCTTTGTCGGTCCCGGCTGTTTAAAAAACACCACTTTTTGATGCTGGGATATTTAACCCTTACTTACAGTGTCAAACATGAAGCTAGGAATCCCAGGATTCAATGTTATGTTGGCTCAAATGCCAAGACTGACTGAAGGTAACATACATGACCTGGGCCACTTGGCGGCTGTATGTGATCTTTACCACACAGCATCTTTACCACACATGTAAGTTCAATTCAGGCCCCTTTTAGGTATCGTACAAGTAAGTTATTATAACAAAAAAAATTACATTTATTATATATATATAAAGGTATTAACCGAAACGCGTCATGCCGCAATCATCAGGCTGGAATAAATGCGAGTACCTGTGAACCTGTGTGAACCTGTGTGGGCTTGTCTTCTTTCTGAACGGGAAGGATTCTGATATATATATATATACCAGAATCCTTCCCGTTCAGAAAGAAGACAAGCCCACACAGGTTCACAGGCACTCGCCTTTATTCCAGCCTGATGATTGCGGCATGACGCGTTTTGGTTAATACCTTTATCAAATGCCTCTTACATCTTTGTTACGCAATGTCCACACTTTAAATATAGGGCGTCTCATTTCGATTGGTTGAGACACTCTAGGCAGGCAAGAACAGGGAGGTGTTACAAAGTCGGCAATCCAGGTTCGCTAGCTGCAGGCATCAAACGTAAGTACTGCCCCAGTGGGCGGTGTCTGCAGCTCCACCTGTTGACACCTGAAAGTTGCCGTCGAGGGATCAAGGGTTACCCGGACCTTCATCCTGCCGCCATTTTCCCACTGAGCACCGGAACACACATTCCTCAGGTGAGTATGCGCGTTGCCATGCAGTCACAGTCCAAACATTTTTGGCACAGTACTCTTTTGGATGCGGCGGTTCAGCGTTACCCCAAGCACTTTGAGATTTTTCCATAAATCCCCACTAATACCACTGAACTCTTCTAGGATGGGGGCTTTGAGTGCTCGTGGCCGCACAAAACATAAACACCAGAATCCTTCCCGTTCAGAAAGAAGACAAGCCCACACAGGTTCTCAGGCACTCGCATTTATTCCAGCCTGATGATTGCGGCATGACGCGTTTCGGTTAATACCTTTATCAAATGCCTCTTACATGTTTGTTACGCAATATCCACACTTTAAATATAGGGCGTCTCATTTCGATTGGTTGAGACACTCTAGGCAGGCAAGAACAGGGAGGTGTTACAAACTCGGCAATCCAGGTTCGTTTGCTGCAGGCATCAAACGTAAGTACTGCCCCACACAGGTATTTTAATTTAAAAAAAAGAAGCCCCGGGGGTGGCGGTCCCCGGGGGTGGCGGTCCCCGGGGCTGCGGGAGGGCTGAGTGCCCTCCCGCATGATTTAAAATTCAAAGCCCCGGGGGGTGGCGGTCCCCGGGGCTTGGGGGGGCCTTAGAGGCCCCCCAAACCATTTTATTATTAACCCCCGCATGCCTCCGGGACTTGGCCCACCCGGGGGCCAAATAACAACAAAGCGCGGGAGGCCGCGCTTCGTTTTTTTTTTCACTGCGGGATCCGCGCACCCTGCACGCATCCCGCCGATTTAAAAAAAAAAAAACATTTTTGGGGCCCTGGGGGTCCTTCTGGGACCCCCTGAGCAGGCCTAGGGGGTCAGGGTGTTTCTACCCTGCCCCCTTTTTGCGTTTTGCGCACTTGTTTCTGTGCCTCGGTTCTACCGAGGAACAAGATGGCTGCCAACACTTCCTGGTTTGGAGTGTTGACAGCTAATTAGCATACAGCTTGTGATCGGTAAGGTGCGCTCAGGGTGCGCGGACCCTCTGCGGCCATAGATATATATGTGGTTTTACTTTTGATTTTCTCAGGAACTACTGAAAGGATTTACACCATTTAACCAAAAGGCAAGACTCTGAACCAAGGGCTACCTTTTTGCCAAATTTGGTGTAATTCCGTTCAGCAGTTCGGGCTGTAGCTGCGATGAAAGGTTCCTATGGAAAATTGCATGGGGAATCAGTGATGTCATCAGTGATGTCACTGACCATGTCATGAGTGATGTAATATGTGACGTCATCAGCAGTGAATTGCGGGGGCGCGAGTTATAGTTAGCTGAACTAACTATAACGGGGGAATTTCACGGGTTTTGTACGAGTGAAATGTCCAACTAACTATAACTTTCCCTAAAACCTCTGGTTTTTTCAGTGAATTTCTAAGGTTTTTTAAATGCTAATTTCTAACTATAATGTGCCTGAAACCTATGGTTTTTCAGTGAATATATATATTCACTGAAAAACCATAGGTTTCAGAGGCGTTATAGTTAGTTGGACATTTCACTCGTACAAAACCATAGAAATTCCCCGTTATAGTTAGTTCAGCTAACTATAACTCGCGCGCCCGCAATGCACTGCTGATGACGTCACATATTACATCACTCATGACATGGTCAGTGACATCACTCATGACATCACTGATGACATCTCAAATGACATCACTGATGACATCATCCTTGTGATGGAGTGGCAGACCTCCTCTCACCCTGATATAACCTTTGATACACACACTCAAAAATACAAACTAACATTTTCAAAACAATGGACATACCAATACCAGTTACAACACACCTATTCAGTAATTCCAAGATCTACACACACATCCACTCATTCACCAACAGTCCCTATACAGTCACTCATACATGTACTCACTCATCATATGTACTCATACACCTATACATCCTGTTACACACCGC
Source organism: Calotriton arnoldi (assembly GCA_963921515.1). NCBI lineage: Eukaryota > Metazoa > Chordata > Amphibia > Caudata > Salamandridae > Calotriton > Calotriton arnoldi. Next base: position 1,981,599 of record CAWUFW010001957.1, on the reverse strand, counting down.
CACTCATCCATAGAGTTACTCACACACATAGTCACACATGCAAACAAAGTATCAAACATCCATTTACTTGCATATACAGTTATACACACACTACCACACTTACTTCTACAGAAACTTACACATACTTACTCTCTTAAACAATCACTTATAGAAACACCTACTTATTTGTACAGGAACTCTTCCAATCTCTCACTCTCACATATACTCACTTATATACACCAATACTCACATATACTAGTTTAAAACATATGTAGTTACTCATAAAGACACTATTGAGACAGTCATTCACTCACTAACACACCCATACACATACTCATCCACCTATACAGTCCTGCACACATGCTGTCTTCAACACATACAAACAGTGAGTCACTCATTCATGCATCTATGCACTAAGTAATACCCCCACGGAACCATACAGACACTCAGACACTCATACTGATACTCAAAAAACCAACTAATAACCCATATAGACACTCATGTAGCTACTCACCAACCCATGCAGCCACTTATACACAAAGTGAGAGACTGATTCAGATATTTTCATATTTAAACATTACTCACTAACCCATGTATTCACAAAGATACACTTAGTCAGTTATACAATCAATTTTACAAAAAAATCATCCATTTAGACACTTATATACCCATTTATTCCTCCATCGACCTTGAGATATACATATATAAAACATATTTAATTTTCATAAAAACACACATTGACTGGATGATGTCATCAGTGATGTCATTTGAGATGTCATCAGTGATGTCATGAGTGATGTCACTGACCATGTCATGAGTGATGTAATATGTGACGTCATCAGCAGTGCATTGCGGGCGTGCGAGTTATAGTTAGCTGAACTAACTATAACGGGGGAATTTCTATGGTTTTGTACGAGTGAAATGTCCAACTAAGTATAACGCACCTGAAACCTATGGTTTTTTCAGTGAATTTCTAAGGTTTTTAAATGCAAATTTCTAACTATAACGTGCCTGAAACCTATGGTTTTTCAGTGAATATATATATATTTATTATACTATGTATACATGTGAAAATGTCTCGGTCCCCTGTCTGCCTCGGTGGCACGGAAAAAATGGGTGGAACTGACGTCAGCACGCCGACGAGGTTCTCTTATGGCTCCGATGACGTCATACGGTGTCGCGAGCGGAGCCGTGCTATTATGACGTCCTCGTTGACGCGGGAGAGCTAGGAAAGAATTTCCGTGGAATGCTGGTGCAGGGGATATTCACCTAAGTGTTCAGGCTAGTCCTTTGGGAGCAACTGTTTATGTTGCCACTCCAGAAACCGAAACCAGTGATCCGAGGGCAGAGGCCCTGCAGATGGCACACGAGGTGGGGTGCCCAGTCGTGTGCACCGGCGGGGCAGCGAAGTGACAAGCACCACAACCCACAAAAAGGTAACGAGGGCACTGAATAACACAGGATCTTCTCTTTGTATCTGGCAGGAACAACGAAGTTAAAATGCCCTAGTACCAAAATGTAGAATTAGTGCTACAACGGTCTTCAAGAGGACCTGCGATGCCGCTTCTGCCTCCCGTACCCTGGAGGTGGCACATGGGTCACGCGGTACGGTCATACTGCGGTGGGACGCACACTCGTGAGACCTCTCATGGCACTGCTCCACACTTCAGGGAGGACGCTTTCCATTAGCTATGTTTTCTGATGACATGTCGCGCCGGCCCCGTCCAACAACAGAACTCCTTTAGATCCAAACAGACTCTTCCACTCTCTCACCGGAAGTGAAACCAGGCCACGCGGACACTTTCACAATACAACAGCCGGGAATGCACTTTTCGGTAAAAAAACACATTCCTTCCTCCTAATTAATCAAATAAACGTCTCACTGAAGAACAGGGGCCAGCTTCGATCGGTAAACAGCCGTTACAAGGACTTTTTTACTTTGCGATACCATTACAACGCATGCATTACCACGCATGCGTTGTACATCACAAAGTCATTACTACGCATTTTTTAGAACGCATGGTCATTTACCACGCATGCCTTTACAACAAATTTTGTTGTAAAGGTATGTATGGTAAATGACCATGCGTTCTAAAAACATGTAGACGATCCATGTCGTTGTAAGGAAACAGAGGCTGTTCTGTTTCCTCACAACGACGTGCACCGCCCCTCAGAGACGACGTGAAGCAGGAACCACGAGGAGAGAGGAACCACGAGGAGTGAGAGGTAAGGGGGATTGGGCATGGGGTGGGTGTTTCTTTTCTAGGGTTTAGGGTAGTGCAGTGGTGTTTGGGTGGTGTAGGGGTCGTGCTGGGGGTAGTGTTTTAGGGTTTATGTTAGTGCAGTGGTGTTTGGGTAGTGTAGGGGGTAGTGCTGGGGTAGTGTTTTAGGGTTTAGGGTAGTGCAGTGGTGTTTGTGTAGTGTAGGGGCTAGTGCTGGGGGTAGTGTTTTAGGGTTTAGGGTAGTGCAGTGGTGTTTGTGTAGTGTAGGGGGTAGTGTTTTAGGGTTTAGGGTAGTGCAGTGGTGTTTGTGTACTGTAGGGGGTCGTGCTGGGTTCTAGTGTTTTAGGGTTTAGGGTAGTGCAGTGGTGTTTGTGTAGTGTAGGGGGTCATGTTTTAGGGTTTAGGGTCGTGCAGTGGTGTTTGGGTAGTGTAGGGGGTCGTGCTGGGGGTAGTGTTTTTGAGTTTAGGGTAGTGTAGTTGTGTTTGGGTAGTGAAGGGGTCATGCTGGGGGTAGTGTTTTAGGGTTTAGGGTAGTGCAGTTGTGTTTAGGTAGTGAAGGGGGTCGTGCTGGGGGTAGTGTTTTAGGGTTTAGGGTAGTGCAGTGGTGTTTGTGTAGTGTAGGGGGTCATGCTGGGGGTAGATTTAGGGTTTAGGGTAGTGCAGTGGTGTTTGTGTAGTGTAGGGAGTCGTGCTGGGGGTAGTGTTTTACGGTTTAAGGCAGTGAAGTGGTGTTTGTGTAGTGAAGGGGTCATGCTGGGGGTAGTGTTTTAGGGTTTAGGGTAGTGCAGTGGTGTTTGTGTAGTGTAGGGGGTTGTGCTGTGGGTAGATTTAGGGTTTAGGGTAGTGCAGTGGTGTTTGGGTAGTGTAGGGAGTCGTGCTGGTGGTAGTGTTTTAGGGTTTAGGGTAGTGCAATTATGTTTGGGTAGTGTAGGGTGTCGTGCTGGGAGTAGTGTTTTAGGGTTTAGGGTAGTGCAGTGGTGTTTGGGTAGTGGAGGGGGTAGTGTTTTTGGGTAGTGCGCCCAACCAGCCACAATATCTGTGGACAAAGGGGATCCTGACTCTTTGGAACGCTCCGTCAATTGAATAATTTGGGTCAAGGGCCCTACCACGTCCAAGACCTATCAATTCCTTTCTTGGGATCCCTCATATACTTGGAGAAAAAGGTACATAGTTTCTCATCAATTTCAGGCGTGTGTGCCACCTTCCCCTTCGGTGAGGGCCTGGGGCATTCTCCCCTCATCCTATTCCTGACCTCCCTTTCAAGGGGTTGATGGTTTTTCCCCACCACATACTCTGCCACTTTGGCGTCAGGTGTCCACTCCGCTGACCTAGGATGGTAAATTTGGGTAGGCTCGAACATGTCCGAGTGGACCCCGTCCCCAACCGGGGACTGAGAGGAGTGGGACTCTGGACGCCAGGGTCGCCCCGAGTCCTTATCCTCATCGCAGGAGAAATCGTCCTCCGATACACCCTCTCCCTCTAAGGGAAACCCACCGTCGGGGTCTACAATAGTGGTGACAGTGTCACAATTTTCTCCGGGCCTCTCCTCCTCCCGGCAGGGTGCATGTTTTAGCATCCGCGCACTTTGGAGGAAGGTCTCCGTAAGTTTATCAAATCCTTCCAAGTGCCCCGCATTATGCTTAACGGCCCTTTTATTCCCCATCTGGGAGCTACTGGGACCCGCCACCACCAGATCTGTGTCACTGAACACCCCAGGGATGCTTTTCGCCAGCTTATCAACCTGATCCCTAAGAGGAGCCAGCGCCCTAGAAATAGCCAGAGAGAGGGCTTGGTCCACTGCTGGAGGGAGAAGTTGGGGGCCATTCCTCCTCCACTTCCTGGTAGGAGGAGTAAAAATGGTCTTCTGGAGAAGACATGATAGCAGAGGGTGTGAGCACAGAACAAATGCCCTTAAAATCCTTAAGGCAGCCCCCTCGCCGGTGCTCCAACAGCTGGGCTTTCCCGAAGCTGTTATAAGAATAGACTGAGGCGCAATACCAATTACCACCACCAGGTGGCGCTGGTCACTAACGTGGCCATGTGGGGAAATCACCGCGTAGCGGTGTCAAAATTAGGCGAGGGTTGGTCGGGAATCAAACGGACACTAAAGGAGTGACCGGATTCCCAAACGTGCGTAAAGACCAGCGTGAGTGCTCGACGGAGCTTCCTCGCTCGGACCAGACGCGCCTGACAGGATCTCACCGCGCGCAGAGCACACAGCGGGAGAAACTGCGAGGGGGAGAACGCGCTCGGGCAAGAGCCTGCTGCGCAGCGAATATGAAACAATACCAAGGCAATAATGCTAATAACGTGCACAAGAAACCGCTATACAAACAGCAACAACGTCAGATTAAGCCAAGAATGTAAGGAATGCACTTAACTGACGAGCAGTGAAGAAAGAGGAAGCGGAAGGGACGTCACGATATTATATACGATGGACTGTGATATGATTGGACTATAGTTGCCTTGGAGACTACCCCCTAATGGTTCATGGGTTGTGTAGTCTTTTGTTTAATGATTGTTGTGTTACGTTTTCTTTGAACTGCTTTGCAAATAAAGTGAGGAAAGATATGCATAATCCTCGCCTCCGTCCTGCCATAGAATTCATTAAACTTTATTTGATCTGATTTAGAAACATAGATCATAAAAGTGTACATAAAAACAGTAAATCCTCTTTCCTAATACAATACAATGAGAATTAATTAAAACCAGTAGGTAAAAGCGGGTGTTACAAAGCCCGGTTCAGAGCAACTTCAGGTTAACAGAATCGTAAAGGTCAATGTTTCGCAAGATCAATCTCATGTACTTCGTGCAAAATACGCAATAAGGGGTCCAAGTAAGATGTAACGCTCCAATACCTGACCAGTTTGCACTATATAAAACTGCAGAAAAACTAAAAATAAAAAGTGTTTTGCACACTTCTGTCATTGGGCTATATGTGGGCTACATCTGGGTGATACTTGTGCTACATTTGGGCTCTTTTTTCTCTGGTGGCCATCTTGGGAGACTTATTTGTTATGAAGTTTCCTAATTTCGTCATTTACTGCAGTCTCCTCAGTAGGAAATGCTTTCAGTTTTTACTTTGATTCCATCAAGAAGGCATTCAGATGTGTCACACATTTGCCATAAATTCAGAATGTTAGCACTCTAGGTGTTCATTAGATCACTATAGTAAAGCTACTGCTCACCAGGGAGTTAACTGGAAGTCTACTGCTGGTATTGAAAGTGATTGTTTCAGTCTGCATGTCAGAATTTTCTAATGAAATAGAAGAGGATTTGAGATCTCACTTAAAACATGCCCTAAATTTTCTTTCTGCAGCACTAACCATAATTTCTATGGCAAAATGAACCCCCTCATTTTGTTCCTTTTTAAATTAAATGTTTTAAGTGTTACCAGTTTATTCCAATCAAGATGGCTTCAGGTGTGCCATACTTTTGTCATAAGTAAGGCTGTTAGCACTCTAGTTGTTCTTTAGAACACTCTGGGAAGCTGCAGTAGAACACAAAGGCATCAACTGACAGGCTGCTCCTGTTGAAATATAACAGGAAGATATTTGAGATCTCACTTAAAACATGTCCTAATTTTTCTTTCTACAGCACTAACCATAATTTCTATGGCAAAATGAACCCCCTCATTTTGTTCCTTTTAAATTAAATGTTTTAAGTGTTACCAGTTTATTCCAATCAAGATGGCTTCAGGTGTGCCATACTTTTGTCATAATTAAGACTGTTAGCGCTCTAGTTGTTCTTTAGAACACTCTGGGAAGCTGCAGTAGAACACAAAGGCATCAACTGACAGGCTGCTCCTGTTGAAATATAACAGGAAGATATTTGAGATCTCACTTAAAACATGTCCTAATTTTTCTTTCTACAGCACTAACCATAATTTCTATGACAAAATGAACCCCCTCATTTTGTTCCTTTTTAAATTAAATGTTTTAAGAGTTACAAGTTTATTCCAATCAAGATGGCTTCAGGTATGCCATAATTTTGTCATAAGTAAGACTGTTAGCGCTCTAGTTGTTCTTTAGAACACTCTGGGAAGCTGCAGTAGAACACAAAGGCATCAACTGACAGGCTGCTCCTGTTGAAATATAACAGGAAGATATTTGAGATCACACTTGAAACATGTCCTAATTTTTCTTTCTACAGCACTAACCATAATTTCTATGACAAAATGAACCCCATCATTTTGTTCCTTTTTAAATTAAATGTTTTAATTGTTACCAGTTTATTCCAATCAAGATGGCTTCAGGTGTGCCATACTTTTGTCATAAGTAAGGTTGTTAGCACTCTAGTTGTTCTTTAGAACACTCTGGGAAGCTGCAGTAGAACACAAAGGAATCAACTGACAGTCTCTGCCCTTGTTGGATGTACATGTTTTACTGAGAATGTCAGACTTCATTCTCACATGACTGAGAAAGATAATGTGAATTTACAGAAAATATGCTCTCATTTTAGCTTCTGGAGCACCTTCCAAAACTGTATGGGACAAGCATGTGAAAATAGTTTTCTCTCAAACATGATTCATGATATCCCAGCAGAAGGTTTTTCACAGGGTAAAATCACCTTAGAACACACCACAATTCCTGAAATTAGTATGGTACCATCAACAAATGAATTCTAATGTAACTAAAGTCTGTTATCACCCTTTATAGTTCTCCTTTTGGTAACCCTCAAAATCTTCGATTCACTACAATGCATTTCAATGGGGTACTATCATTTATATTGGTCCCAAGATGGCTGCCAGCAATTCCAGGATGAAGTGCTGACAGCCAATCAGATCTCACGATGACATGTGTGGTTAGGCTCCGCCCAGATATATATGTGTTTTTACTTTTGATTTTCTCAGGAACTACTGAACGGATTTACACCATTTAACAAAAGGGTTCTTTCTGAACCAAGAACGACCTCTTTGCCAAATTTGGTGTAATTCCGTTCAGTAGTTCGGGCTGTAGCCTTGCATAAAGTTTCCTATGGGAAATTGATTTTTGACTCTTATTTTTGAATTTCTCCACAACTACTGAACGGATTTACACCATTTAAAAAAAAGGTCGCTTTATGAACCAAGCGCTACCTTTTTGCCAAATTTGGTGTAATTCCGTTCAGCAGTTCGGGCTGTAGCCGTGTCTAAAATTTCCTATGGGAATTAACATGGAGAAAACACGCTTTGGGACCCCCTTTTTCTCGGCCCCCGCTTGCCGAATCACCCCGAAACTTTCAGGATAGGAGAAGACCGGAGCGACCCACGAGTTTTGAAAATTTCGCGAAGATTCATCAATTGGCGCCAAAGTTATTGGAAATAGAATGTTGCGAATTTCCTATGGAAAATAGGTCCTAACTATAACTATCTACTGGCGACCGCCAGTAGATAATATATATATATACATATGCGCCAAAACCCGGTTCCTGGACAAAAGTGCTTTATTTCAATTGGCGCAGGCAGTCACGTGACAGAGGCACCTGACGCGTTTCGGCATTTGCCTTTATCCAAGGTGTGTCCTCCTTAACTGCAGTGTCCCAGTTTGTATAAATCACACACCACTTCGTTGGCCACACTCCAACTCCCAAGATGCAATTCGTGAGCCAGCATACTCTCTGTGTATAAACTTCGTGATATTTAGCATAGGCAGTCTCAAAGTCTCGATGTAACCAGGTAAGTATCGCACAACTGTGGGGAAAGACTGGTGCACTTGCATTCGTATGTAATTGCCCCACAATCTCAAATCAGTGTGGCCAACGAAGTGGTGTGTGATTTATACAAACTGGGACACTGCACTTAAGGAGGACACACCTTGGATAAAGGCAAATGCCGAAACGCGTCAGGTGCCTCTGTCACGTGACTGCCTGCGCCAATTGAAATAAAACACTTTTGTCCAGGAACCGGGTTTTGGCGCATTTCTTGGTTGGATGTTGTTTGCGGGAATAGCTGTCTCCCGTATTTGCCATGACCACCCTGCAGGGTTGGGCGTCCCCGTCGACAGCATCTTTTTGGATGATTGAAATTGGGGGGCATGACCCGCTCGCCCCGTCACGAGCCTAAGGATTGCCGGCGATTTTTGTGAGAAGGGGTGAGAAAGGGAGCAGAGCGAGGCTGATGCCCTGCTCAGCTGGTCCTGGACCCAGCGCTGATTTGAGATTGTGGGGCAATTACGTGGGAATGCAAGTGCACCAGTCTTTCCCCACAGTTGTGCGATACTTACCTGGTTACATCGAGACTTTGAGACTGCCTATGCTAAACATCACAAAGTTTATACACAGAGAGTATGCTGGCTCACGAATTGCATCTTGGGAGTTGGAGTGTGGCCAATGAAGTGGTGTGTGATTTATACAAACTGGGACACTGCACTTAAGGAGGACACACCTTGGATAAAGGCAAATGCCGAAACGCGTCAGGTGCCTCTGTCACGTGACTGCCTGCGCCAATAGAAATAAAGCACTTTTGTCCAGGAACCGGGTTTTGGCGCATTTCTTGGTTGGATGTTGTTTGCGGGAATAGCTGTCTCCCGTATTTGCCATGACCACCCTGCAGGTTTGGGGGTCCCCGTCGACAGCATCTTTTTGGATGATTGAAATTAGGGTGCATGACCCGCTCGCCTCGTCACGAGCCTAAGGATTGCCGGCGATTTTTGTGAGAAGGGGTGAGAAAGGGAGCAGAGCAAGGCTGATGCCCTGCTCAGCAGGTCCTGGACCCAGCGCTGATTTGAGATTGTGGGCAATTACGTGCGAATGCAAGTGCACCAGTCTTTCCTCACAGTTGTGCGATACTTACCTGGTTACATCGAGACTTTGAGACTGCCTATGCTAAACATCACAAAGTTTATACACAGAGAGTATGCTGGCTCACGAATTGCATCTTGGGAGTTGGAGTGTGGCCAACGAAGTGGTGTGTGATTTATACAAACTGGGACACTACACTTAAGGAGGACACACCTTGGATAAAGGCAAATGCCGAAACGCGTCAGGTGCCTCTGTCACGTGACTGCCTGTGCCAATTGAAATAAAGCACTTTTGTCCAGGAACCGGGTTTTGGCGCATTTCTTGGTTGGATGTTGTTTGCGGGAATAGCTGTCTCCCGTATTTGCCATGACCACCCTGCAGGGTTGGGGGTCCCCGTCGACAGCATCTATTTGGATGATTGAAATTGGGGGGCATAACCTGCTCGCCCCGTCACGAGCCTAAGGATTGCCGGCGATTTTTGTGAGAAGGGGTGAGAAAGGGAGCAGAGCGAGGCTGATGCCCTCAGCAGGTCCTAGACCCAGCGCTGATTTGAGATTGTGGGGCAATTACGTGCGAATGCAAGTGCACCAGTCTTTCCCCACAGTTGTGCGATACTTACCTGGTTACATCGAGACTTTGAGACTGCCTATGCTAAACATCACGAAGTTTATACACAGAGAGTATGCTGGCTCATGAATTGCATCTTGGGAGTTGGAGTGTGGCCAACGAAGTGGTGTGTGATTTATACAAACTGGGACACTGCACTTAAGGAGGACACACCTTGGATAAAGGCAAATGCCGAAATGCGTCAGGTGCCTCTGTCACGTGACTGCCTGCGCCAATTGAAATAAAGCACTTTTGTCCAGGAACCGGGTTTTGGCGCATTTCTTGGTTGGATGTTGTTTGCGGGAATAGCTGTCTCCCGTATTTGCTATGACCACCCTGCAGGGTTGGGGGTCCCCGTCGACAGCATCTTTTTGGATGATTGAAATTGGGGGGCATGACCCGCTCGCCCCGTCACGAGCCTAAGGATTGCCGGCGATTTTTGTGAGAAGGGGTGAGAAAGGGAGCAGAGCGAGGCTGATGCCCTGCTCAGCAGGTCCTGGACCCAGCGCTGATTTGAGATTGTGGGGCAATTACGTGCGAATGCAAGTGCACCAGTCTTTCCCCACAGTTGTGGGATACTTACCTGGTTACATCGAGACTTTGAGACTGCCTATGCTAAACATCACGAAGTTTATACACAGAGAGTATGCTGGCTCACGAATTGCATCTTGGGAGTTGGAGTGTGGCCAACGAAGTGGTGTGTGATTTATACAAACTGGGACACTGCACTTAAGGAGGACACACCTTGGATAAAGGCAAATGCCGAAACGCGTCAGGTGCCTCTGTCACGTGACTGCCTGCGCCAATTGAAATAAAGCACTTTTGTCCAGGAACCGGGTTTTGGCGCATTTCTTGGTTGGATGTTGTTTGCGGGAATAGCTGTCTCCCGTATTTGCCATGACCACCGTGCAGGGTTGGGGGTCCCCGTCGACAGCATCTTTTTGGATGATTGAAATTGGGGGGCATGACCCGCTTGCCCCGTCACGAGCCTAAGGATTGCCGGCGATTTTTGTGAGAAGGTGTGAGAAAGGGAGCAGAGCGAGGCTGATGCCCTACTCAGCAGGTCTTGGACCCAGCGCTGATTTGAGATTGTGGGGCAATTACATGCGAATGCAAGTGCACCAGTCTTTCCCCACAGTTGTGCGATACTTACCTGGTTACATCGAGACTTTGAGACTGCCTATGCTAAACATCACGAAGTTTATACACAGAGAGTATGCTGGCTCACGAATTGCATCTTGGGAGTTGGAGTGTGACCAATGAAGTGGTGTGTGATTTATACAAACTGGGACACTGCACTTAAGGAGGACACACCTTGGATAAAGGCAAATGCCGAAACGCGTCAGGTGCCTCTGTCACGTGACTGCCTGCGCCAATTGAAATAAATGCACTTTTGTCCAGGAACCGGGTTTTGGCGCATTTCTTGGTTGGATGTTGTTTGCGGGAACAGCTGTCTCCCGTATTTGCCATGACCACCTTGCAGGGTTGGGGGTCCGCGTCGACAGCATCTTTTTGGATGATTGAAATTGGGGGGCATGACCCGCTCGCCCCGTCACGAGCATAAGGATTGCCGGCGATTTTTGTGAGAAGGGGTGAGAAAGGGAGCAGAGCGAGGCTGATGCCCTGCTCAGCAGGTCCTGGACCCAGCGCTGATTTGAGATTGTGGGGCAATTACGTGTGAATGCAAGTGCACCAGTCTTTCCCCACAGTTGTGCGATACTTACCTGGTTACATCGAGACTTTGAGACTGCCTATGCTAAACATCACAAAGTTTATACACAGAGAGTATGCTGGCTCACGAATTGCATCTTGGGAGTTGGAGTGTGACCAATGAGGTGGTGTGTGATTTATACAAACTGGGACACTGCACTTAAGGAGGACACACCTTGGATAAAGGCAAATGCCGAAACGCGTCAGGTGCCTCTGTCACGTGACTGCCTGCGCCAATTGAAAAAAGCACTTTTGTCCAGGAACCGGGTTTTGGCGCATTTCTTGGTTGGATGTTGTTTGCGGGAATAGCTGTCTCCCGTATTTGCCATGACCACCCTGCAGGGTTGGGGGTCCCCGTCGACAGCATCTTTTTGGATGATTGAAATTGGGGGGCATGACCCGCTCGCCCCGTCACGAGCCTAAGGATTGCCGGTGATTTTTGTGAGAAGGGGTGAGAAAGGGAGCCGAGCGAGGCTGATGCCCTGCTCAGCAGGTCCTGGACCCAGCGCTGATTTGAGATTGTGGGGCAATTACGTGCGAATGCAAGTGCACCAGTCTTTCCCCACAGTTGTGCGATACTTACCTGGTTACATCGAGACTTTGAGACTGCCTATGCTAAACATCACGAAGTTTATACACAGAGAGTATGCTGGCTCACGAATTGCATCTTGGGAGTTGGAGTGTGACCAATGAAGTGGTGTGTGATTTATACAAACTGGGACACTGCACTTAAGGAGGACACCCCTTGGATAAAGGCAAATGCCGAAATGCGTCAGGTGCCTCTGTCACGTGACTGCCTGCGCCAATTGAAATAAAGCACTTTTGTCCAGGAACCGGGTTTTGGCGCATTTCTTGGTTGGATGTTGTTTGCAGGAATAGCTGTCTCCCATATTTGCCATGACCACCTTGCAGGGTTGGGGGTCCCCGTCGACAGCATCTTTTTGGATGATTGAAATTGGGGGGCATGACCCGCTCGCCCCGTCACGAGCCTAAGGATTGCCAGCGATTTTTGTGAGAAGGGGTGAGAAAGGGAGCAGAGCGAGGCTGATGCCCTGCTCAGCAGGTCCTGGACCCAGCGCTGATTTGAGATTGTGGGGCAATTACGTGCGAATGCAAGTGCACCAGTCTTTCCCCACAGTTGTGCGATACTTACCTGGTTACATCGAGACTTTGAGACTGCCTATGCTAAACATCACGAAGTTTATACACAGAGAGTATGCTGGCTCACGAATTGCATCTTGGGAGTTGGAGTGTGACCAATGAAGTGGTGTGTGATTTATACAAACTGGGACACTGCACTTAAGGAGGACACACCTTGGATAAAGGCAAATGCCGAAACGCGTCAGGTGCCTCTGTCACGTGACTGCCTGCGCCAATTGAAATAAAGCACTTTTGTCCAGGAACCGGGTTTTGGCGCATTTCTTGGTTGGATGTTGTTCGCGGGAATAGCTGTCTCCCGTATTTGCCATGACCACCCTGCAGGGTTGGGGGTCCCCGTCGACAGCATCTTTTTGGATGATTGAAATTGGGGGGCATGACCCGCTCGCCCCGTCACGAGCCTAAGGATTGCGGCGATTTTTGTGAGAAGGGGTGAGAAAGGGAGCAGAGCGAGGCTGATGCCCTGCTCAGCAGGTCCTGGACCCAGCGCTGATTTGAGATTGTGGGGCAATTACGTGCGAATGCAAGTGCACCAGTCTTTCCCCACAGTTGTGCGATACTTACCTGGTTACATCGAGACTTTGAGACTGCCTATGCTAAACATCACGAAGTTTATACACAGAGAGTATGCTGGCTCACGAATTGCATCTTGGGAGTTGGAGTGTGACCAATGAAGTGGTGTGTGATTTATACAAACTGGGACACTGCACTTAAGGAGGACACACCTTGGATAAAGGCAAATGCCGAAACGCGTCAGGTGCCTCTGTCACGTGACTGCCTGTGCCAATTAAAATAAAGCACTTTTGTCCAGGAACCGGGTTTTGGCGCATTTCTTGGTTGGATGTTGTTTGCGGGAATAGCTGTCTCCCGTATTTGCCATGACCACCTTGCAGGGTTGGGGGTCCCCGTCGACAGCATCTTTTTGGATGATTGAAATTGGGGGGAATGACCCGCTTGCCCCGTCACGAGCCTAAGGATTGCCGGCGATTTTTGTGAGAAGGGGTGAGAAAGGGAGCAGAGCGAGGCTGATGCCCTGCTCAGCAGGTCCTGGACCCAGCGCTGATTTGAGATTGTGGGGCAATTACGTGCGAATGCAAGTGCACCAGTCTTTCCCCACAGTTGTGCGATACTTACCTGGTTACATCGAGACTTTGAGACTGCCTATGCTAAACATCACGAAGTTTATACACAGAGAGTATTCTGGCTCACGAATTGCATCTTGGAAGTTGGAGTGTGGCCAACGAAGTGGTGTGTGATTTATACAAACTGGGACACTGCACTTAAGGAGGACACACCTTGGATAAAGGCAAATGCTGAAACGCGTCAGGTGCCTCTGTCACGTGACTGCCTGCGCCAATTGAAATAAAGCACTTTTGTCCAGGAACCGGGTTTTGGTGCATTTCTTGGTTGGATGTTGTTTGCGGGAATAGCTGTCTCCCGTATTTGCCATGACCACCCTGCAGGGTTGGGGGTCCCCGTCGACAGCATCTTTTTGGATGATATATATACATATATATATTCACTGAAAAAACCATAGGTTTTAGGGACAGTTATAGTTAGTTGGACATTTCACTCGTACAAAATCCAGTGAAATTCCCCGTTATAGTTAGTTCAGCTAACTATAACTCGCGCCTGCAATGCACTGCTGATGACGTCACATAATACATCACTCATGACATGGTCAGTGACATCACTGATGACATCACTGATGACATCATCCAGTGACTGTGTGTTTCTGTAAAGTTTAAATATGTTTAATATATATAGGGAAAGGCGTATAGAAGAATGAGTGGGTGTATAAGTGTCTGAATGGATGATTTAGTAGGTGCGTGACTAACTCTATAAGTGAGTGATTAAACGTATCTTACTGAATGCATGGGTTAGTGACTAAACTGGGTGAATGTCTGTATCTGTCTGTCTGTTGCTGTGTAAGTGGCTGCATGGGTTTGTGAATAGCTACATGAGTGTCTATATGAGTTATTGATTGGTTGCCTGAGTATCTGTATGGGTGCCTGAGTGGTTGTGTGGGTGGGGTGTGTGTGACTCTGTGCATAGATGTGTGAGTGGGTGATTCACTGGGTTCATGGTTTCAAGAGTGCATCTGTGATGGACTGTATGGGTGGGTGAGTGTGTGTATGGGTTTGTTAGTGAGTGAATGTATATCTCAGTGGTACATGTGTGAGTAACTACATATGTGAAAGGCAGTATATATGTGTGTTGGAGTATATAAATGGCTATAAGTGAGAGTGTGTGATTGTGAGAGTGGCTGTATGGATGAGTGTGTACTTGTATCAGTGATTGTATAAGAGCGTAAGAATGTGCTAGTATTTGTATGAGTAAGTGAGCTGGTGTGTGTATAACTGGATAGGTGAGTAAATGGCAGTGCGATTAATTATTTGCATGACTGAGTAGGTGTGTGAGTACCTCTATGGATGAGTGGCGGTGTGTGAGTGTCTATGTAGGTGTATGAGTGCATATGATAGTGCTGTACTGAGTGACCGTAAGTATGAGTGAGTGTACGGGTGAGTGAGTGGATGTGGGTGTAGACCTAAGAATCAGTGAGTGGGTATGTAGTTATTGGTGTTGGAGTGTCTATGGTTTTGAGAATGGCAGTCTGTAATTTAGAGTGGGTGTTTCAAAAGTTATATTAGGGTGTGAGAAGATGCATCAAATTATCACATGGATGATGTCATCAGTGATGTCCTTTGAGATGTCATCACTGATGTCATCAGTGATGTCACTGACCATGTCATGAGTGATGTAATATGTGACGTCATCAGCAGTGCATTGCGGGGGCGCGAGTTATAGTTAGCTGAACTAACTATAACGGGGGAATTTCATGGGTTTTGTAAGAGTGAATTGTCCAACTAACTATAACTGTCCCTAAAACCTATGTTTTTTTCAGTGAATTTCAAAGGTTTTTTAAATGCTAATTTCTAACTATAACGTGTCTGAAACCTATGGTTTTTCAGTGAATTTCAAAGGTTTTTAAATGCTAATTTCTAACTATAACGTGCCTGAAACCTATGGTTTTTAAGTGAATTTCAAAGGTTTTTTAAATGCTAGTTTCTAACTATGCCTACAGAGGTAGGACATGTGAAGAAAGAAGAAAAAACGCACAGAAAGAAGCAAAAGAAATGCAGAAAGAAGCAACAGAAGTCCACAAAGACGAAGAAAAGTGCAGGAAGAAGCAAAAGATGTGCAGAAAGAACCAACAGAGGAGCAGAAAGACGCCTTGTTGCAAAATCCTCCTGTGCCCACAACTTTTTCAGACGGGTACTGGTGGTAACTGACTCTGACTAACCAGAGCCAGTGCTATGCTAAAAGACACTTAGAATACAGTGAAAACAGCTACATACACTAGGGAACACTATGCGTTGGGGTACCCCTGTGATTAGCATGACCTCCTCTGTAAGTCCCTAGTACATAATAGGGCAGGGGGATTAAAACTACCTCTTAAAACGCGCTACGGGGCGCGTTTGCACAGTGGTGAAGGGAGGGGGGGCCTGAGTTGACGTGTGCAAACGCGCCCCGTGGTGCGTTTTAAGTTGCGGGATTAAGTCCCCTTGAATCCTGAGGGTCCCTGGGGCCCAACTAGCCCACCAGGTACCTACAGTTAGCACCACAGAGCTGAGTTGCAGAGAGGAGTTCCGAGGCCATGCACCTTTTTTCACCTCTCTGCAACGCAACTCTGTTGTGCTTACTGAAGGTACCTGGTGGGCTAGTTGGCCCCCAGGTTCCCTCAGGATTCAAGGGGAATTAATTCCCCAACTTAAAACGCACCACAGGGCTTGTTTGCGCACATGTCACCTCAGTCCCCGCCCCCTCCCTTCACCACTGTGCAAACGCACCCCGTGACGGGTTTTAAGATGGGGGATTAGGTCACCTTGAATCCTGGGGGTCCCTGGGGCCCAACTAGCCCACCAGGTACTTCCAGTAAGCGCCACAGGCCTGCGTTGCAGAGAGGTGGTCCGAGGCCACGCCCCTTTTTACACCTCTCTGCAACGCAGCTCTGTGGCGCTTACTGGAGTTACCTGGTGGGCTAGTTGGACCCCAGGGACCCTCAGGATTCAAGGGGACTTAATCCCCCAACTTAAAACACGCCACAGGGCATGTTTGCACACATGTCACCTCAGGCCCCGCCCCCTCCCTTCACCACTGTGCAAACGCGCCCCGTGGCGCGTTTTAAGTTGGGGGATTAACTCCCCTTGAATCCTGAGGGTCCCTGGGGTGCAACTAGCCCACCAGCTACCTCCATTAAGCGCCACAGAGCTGCGTTGCAGAGAGGTGTAAAAAGGGGCGTGGCCTCAGAACACCTCTCTGCAACGCAGCTCCTGGCACATACTGGAGGTTCCTGGTGGGCTAGTTGGCCCCCAGGGACCCCCAGTATTCAAGGGGAATCGTTCCCCATCTGCAAACGCGCCAGGGGCGCGTTTGCAGAGTGCTACAAGGAGGGCGTGGCCTCCGGCGCGATGCCGGTCTTTTATTTAATTTTGTTTTTAAGAAGGGGGCTGTGTGGCCCCCTTCTTTTCTAATTTATTGGCCCTGGGGACCCCATCCCCCAGGGCCTGCCCCCGATTTAAAAAAAAAAAAAAAATTTGGAAGGGGGCCGAGTGGCCCCCCTCCCGAGTGCTTAATCGGCCCCGGGGACCTCATCCCCCGGGGCATGGCCTTTATTTTTTTTTAAAATTGTTTTGGAGGGGGGTGGCGTTGCCCCCCTCCTCAGGCCACTTATGGCCCCGGGGACCCCATCCCCCGGGGCCGGCCTTTGTTTTAAAAAAAAACTTTTTGGGGAAGGGGGCCGCGTGGCCCCCCTCCTGGGCCACTTGTAGCCCCGGGGACCCCATCCCCCGGGGCTGGCCCTCTCCGTTGGGGACCGTGGGGGGGTCCCCAATCCCCCCACGGTCCCGCCGGCTCCCCGCGTCCCTCAGGAGCCGGCATTGCTTTTCCACATGGGGAGCTGCTAAGATGCAGCTCCCCGTGTGGAAAAGCAATTTGCTTTGAATTTTGGAAGAGAGAGCAGGTTTCCTAAGCAGGCCTAGGGGTTCAGGGTGTTTCTACCCTGCCCCCTTTTTGCGTTTTGCGCACTTGTTTCTGTGCCTCGGTTCTACCGAGGAACAAGATGGCTGCCAACATTTCCTGGTTTGGAGTGTTGACAGCCAATTAGCATACAGCTCGTGATCGGGAGGGTGCGCTCAGGGTGCGCGGATCCTTCGCGCCCATAGATATATATGTGGTTTTACTTTTGATTTTCTCAGCAACTACTGAACGGATTTACACCATTTAACAAAAAGGGTTCTTTCTGAACCAAGAACTACCTCTTTGCCAAATTTGGTGTAATTCCGTTCAGCAGTTCGGGCTGTAGCCGTGTCTAAAGTTTCCTATGGGAAATTGATTTTTACTCTTATTTTTGAATTTCTCCGCAACTACTGAACGGATTTACACCATTTAAAAAAAGGTCGCTTTCTGAACCAAGCGCTACCTTTTTGCCAAATTTGGTGTAATTCCGTTCAGCAGTTCGGGCTGTAGATGTCATCAGTGATGTCATCAGTGATGTCACTGACCATGTCATGAGTGATGTAATATGTGACGTCATCAGCAGTGCATTGCGGGGCGCGAGTTATAGTTAGCTGAACTAACTATAACGGGGAATTTCACGGGTTTTGTACGAGTGAAATGTCCAACTAACTATAACTGTCCCTAAAACCTATGGTTTTTTCAGTGAATTTCAAAGGTTTTTTAAATGCTAATTTCTAACTATAACGTGTCTGAAACCTATGGTTTTTTCAGTGAATTTCAAAGGTTTTTTAAATGCTAATTTCTAACTATAACGTACCTGAAACCTGTGGTTTTTTCAGTGAATATATATATACATAGGTCCAATCCCACTCACCAGAAGAATGGGCCGACACATGCTCAGGGGTAAACGTGGTATTTATTCAAAGATCTTGCAGTGTTGCGCATAGAAGTAAAAATCTCCAGTCCGTGAAACGCTCAGGCAGACGCGTTTCAGCCACCTCAGCTTTCATCAGTGCCGGTTTCACTTGTGCGAGATGTTACACCTGGGAGCCTATATATATATATATATGTATATAATAGAATTGGACTTAACTGCAAACTGCTTAGTGAGGCAGGCTCTGTTTCAACCCCTGCCACTCAAAATTGAAGGCAAGGACTAGATGTCAGGCTGCAGGTCGGTCCGTCAGCCCAACTTTTGCGACATGTACTAGTGGAACTTTTTTGATTCGTCAAATACTTTTTAGCCTTGAAAAAGTCGTCAAACAACAAAACACGTGTCGGCTGTATTCATCTTTGGACTACAACTCAGATTGTTTTACCTTGATAATTAAAGTACTTGGAATTACAGACCCAAACGGTGTCTTATATTTGGACTCTGATCAATGTGTGAATAAGTTGCTATTTCTTTGTGGACAAACATATGGACCTGTCAGGTTGACGGGACAAGATTTCCTTATTATGTGGTGCTCTGGACGTATTATTACATGTTGACTATCAGAAGGTTTCTTCAGATATTAGCTAAAACTAGGTGGGCGGCATAGTGTGATTTGTCCTTGTTCAGCACAAATTTTCCTTTGACCTTGCTCTTTCACTCACCCTGAATTTATGATGTGTGAGTTGAGCTATTTGACCACTGCCACCTATTTTTGTTTACGTGACAGGGATTGGATGGGGTGGGTTGGGGCCGGGCCCTAGCCTTACGTTCAACTCCATCAGCCGTGAATGTTGTGGGTTGAACGCACAAGCGGTGGCCCTGCATTCAACTGCTAATCTTTCTATAAAAATATCACTGAAAAAACACATATTAAATAATGCTATGGTTTAGATAGTGCAAACACTGTAACATTTACTTGTGAAAAAAAACCTCAGAAATTCACTGAAATAATAAAGTTGACGTATAGCTCCACATCAAAACCCAAAACCCCCTGAAATTCACGAGTTCTGATCTGCTAAATAAACCATTTCTTACAACCCGCCATAAAAATCATACCTCTACCCTCAATGGGCTGTTTTGGTTTCCGTGGCTGTTGCGCCAGTTGTGCAAGACTGCTAACAGACAAAGCCTCCTATGTCCGCTCTCTTTCACTTTGTGCCTAAAAGAAGGACAAACTCTGCACATTTATTGTCTTTAGTTCCATCAGGTAACTATGACTAACCACTGCTTTTCCCCCTAATTTCTTAATTGATGGGCACACTGAAAGGGCCCACCATTTACACTAATGTTGATTTGCAGGGAGTTTACCGTCTTGCTAGAGTTCTACAGGATATGAGAAAAAGGACCAACACTTTCAAAAATTTTAAATGACATCCTGTTGGAGTTAATTGACATTTTGAAATGTATAAAAAAATCTCTAAAACTATTCACATACAACATCGAGACTGCCATCAAAATTAATTCTTTTATTTCTTTTATTACGGGAGGATCCGCATACACCTCAAATGGAATACATGTAGCTGGGTATTACAGGAGACAACACCTCATTACAAAATACTTCGAAGCTACTAAAAGGCAGGACATTAATTTGCACAGCCAGTGAAATAAAGACAGGTAGAAAGCAAAAAGTCCACCAAAATAATAATAATCAACACAGGCCACCCCCCAAAAAAATGTTCACATTTAAATAACCGACCCCTGGTATTCAACAGCCTTAAATAACCCCTATTCCCTTTCATTTTCAGTGCAGCTGCCTCTTGTCATAGTAGTACCACATTATGTCTAACCAGGTATCAAATGTGGGCAGAAACCTATTTCTCCAATCACGTGCCATACAAATCCTACCAACAACGATAGAGAAAAAGAGAGCTGGGATGATACTCTGAGGCGTCTTCAATTTTATGGAAAGCATATGGTTAAAAATATCAAAGTCCACCCAACTCCCGAGTTTATGAGAGAGCCAGCAGCAAATATCCATCCAATGATCTTGAATTCAGGGGCAACTTGCATACTTGTGGACAATATTTGTCACAGGCTTCCCACACCTAGGGCAGCTAATACCCCCCATCTGTGCCCCAGCCCAATTTGCCAATCGCTCAGGTGCGTAATAAAACAAAGCTATTGTCTTATATTGCTGCAGCTTGAGCCTAACTGATATTAAATAAGTGGACAATATTGCAAAGGCCTGAGCTATCACGGGCCCATTGATCACCTGCCCCAACAAATTAGACCATTTTGTGGCAAGTATATCCGGATTATGCTCCCTGAGCTGGTTGAAGCAAGTGTATAATTTCCTAATACTAATTGGATCTGCCCCTCTAAAGATTAAATTAGATTAGATACATTATGTTCCCCAGGATTACTAATGGCCTTCCGAGTAAAAAAATCCCAAAACTGGAGATACTTAAAGACGTTTTTAGGGGGGGGAGAGAAAACTCCTCCTGCAAATCCGTAAAGGAACGAGTTGTGCCGGCGGAGAAGAGCTGACCAATAGTTTTGACACCCAATATATGCCATTGCCAAAAAACAGAATTGTGAAAGATAGGCCGAAAGATAGTTTCTATATAACAATACGTATGAGTGGATTGGACCGTAATTGCATTTGTTGCCCCACTGTTCTAAATAGACCAGACATCCTGTATCACCTTAAATCGAACCCTCTTGAAATAGTTGGGATCAAATCTGAGCACAATCCTATTATTATTTCTTTAGAAACCTGACAGACATCGCTGAGAATGTCCCACTGATCATTCGAACACCAATTTTTCTTGGATCCTGAGTATACTAGAATAATGTATTTAAGTCTTGCAGAATATATTGGGCATAATTTGGAATCCGCTTCCATCTTAGTGGTTTGGGATGCATTAAAAGCATATATCAGGGGAATTACGAATAAATAGGTGGCCAATTGGAATCGAAGGATGAGGGATATGGAAGAGCAGGGCATAGCTGAATTGGCAAGGCTTGAAAGGGTGCATGCCACTGCGATTCTCACCAAGGTTCCAGATGAACGGGAGTGCTATTTTCGGATGACGGAATATCGAAGGAAGATCGGGCGCATGCTATGGGAAAAAGCTGCGTCGGCTTTTATGAGGAAAAAGGGGCAGGATTATGAGTATGTGGAATCAATTGCTAATATCGTAGCCTTTAAACTTAAAGAGAAGCAAAATCGGAATCACAGTGCATGTATTTAAGATCATTTTTGGAAAAGAGACGTGCCATCTCTATGCTGACCTTGAGCAATTTTGTTTGTTTTATCAGTCTTTATACAGTGCAGAGGGCATGGATGATCAATATTCTAGTGAGTCAAGCAAAAAGTATTTATAATTTATTAAGATCTCATGTCTTGAACACTCACAATCTAAAATGCCTGAGAGTGGAACCCCAGAATCATGGAACTCTGCCATTATAGCTATATGTCTTATGGCAAAAGCCACCCATGGAGCGAGGCTCATACCAGCCGATCTCATTGATCAATGCTGGTGCTAAAATGTATTCTAAGGTTCTCGCCCTCAGACTGGGAGGGGTCATAAAATCCATTGTGAATGTGCAGCAGCATTGATGCTATCCACACTAATATGGCAATTTAATTTTTTGATGCAGTCAATAATTTGCATAGATCAGCCAGTATGATCCTCCTCAACATCGAAAAGGCATTTGATAGGGTCTCTTGACTGTATCTCTGGGAAGTAATGATAAGAATGGGTTTCAGCGCAAAAAGTTTGCTCCGTGTCCGGGCTTTGGATCAGAAACAGCATGCCAGGGTCACTATCAATGGAGAAATATTTAAGGTACTTCACATTCAATAAGGCACCTAGCAGGGTTGCCCTCATTCACTGTTACTTTTTAAAAATTATCTGGAGCCTTTCTTATGCTGTACTCTCCGTCTTGAGTCGTTGTCTCCCTCAATTAATAATGATGTCAAATTTCATGTTTCGGCCTACGCGGATGATGTGGCAGTATATTCAGTCAACGTTTTCTCAGATCCTGCCATAATCGAGTAGGAGCCATTTGAATTTGGTAAGGTTTCTGGCTACAAAATGAACAAGAACAAGACACAAATGACACTGAATTATCCTAATTCCAGAAACGATTCTTGTGTCACTTCTTCAGCAACCTATTTAGATATTGAAATTGCAGCCAATGTGCTACAAATTCTCAAACTCAATTATGAGACTCTTCTTGCAAAAACCATCACTTCTTTAAGACTTTGGCATCAGCTCCTTATTTCTATCATTAGAAGGTGCAATATTATTCAAATGATTGTTCTGCCATAGTTCTTATATTTGTTTTGTGATATACCACTCTGTGTTCCCAATTCCTTTTTTAAGTGGTGGGATTCTGTTATTAGTTGTTTCATTTGGGGGTATCAGCGTGCCAGATGTGCTAGAAAGTGGCTGAAAACGACACAGGAAGAGGGTAAATGGTCCTTACAGTATTTATGGGCAGCTTTTGGGGAACGTATTTGCTGTCTTTTTTCTGATGCTGGCGATCTTAATACCCTATACATATACATAATGGGCTTGGGGGTCTATGCAGGTGCCTGCTTTACCAGATTTGATCCCAACTTTCTCATAATTAATTCATCTTTGAAAATTACAATAGTAATGTAAAATATATATATATGTTTTTAAATATGTTTATTTTATTTTCATAACAATGCAGTAGGGGCAAGAAAACATACATTATAGTCAGTCTGAGGTCCAAACCTAGTGACCTGTGTGGAGGAACAACAAGCAAGAAAAACCCAAACCCTCCCACCCTTCTCTCCATCTCCTGATATATATCCGCCTGTACAGATTCATCAGTAGAAGTAGTATTAAACACCAGTATTTGAACTCTAGTACCACAGTCAACATTGCCTTCATCTCCATCAGGTCGCCACCCGTCACTGTGTTTTCATGTCGTCCACCGTCTCCAATGAATAATATTGGATCCATTTACCCCACACTTTATGGAATTTTCGGGGGCCCCCTACTCGCATAAGTTACTTTTTCAGCTTTTATGTACATATCCATTCCCCGTTTCCATTCTTGTAACGTTAGACATTCCCCTCCCCTCCAGTGTTAATCTCTTTTGGCTGCTACTAGGGCAAGACCACAGAGCAGGAACTGGGCCCATGGTAGGTCAACAGCGTTGGAATCCCCAAAATGATAAATTTAGAATCTAACGGGATCTGTGTTGAGAACACCCCATTAAATTCCCCCCGTGACTACCACCCAGTAGTCTTGTATCAGGGGGCAGCTCCAGATCATATGAAAGAATAAGTCATCTTCTCCCAGGCATCTCAAACAATGTGGGGTTTGCGCCCTACCCATGGCATGCAGCCTCTGCCGATCGAAATACACACGATGTAAGATTTTAAATTGCACTAGGCGTAGTCGTGATTTGATAGCCACTTCCCTCGGGTGCATGAGGGCTGCCTCTCAATCCATGTCCTCCAGTTCCCCCACATTCTCCACCCATTTGTGTCACAGTTTATGTAGAGTATCAGGCATGTTATTGTTAAGGATTTTGTATGTGAGGGAAATGACGATTCTCCAATTATTATGCAGAGAGAATCTTGATTTCATTAAAGACATACGGAGGCTAACATTATCCATATACTTTTATTTGCTGCCCAAGCATGTGATGGAGCAGGGTTTTGAGAAAATAAAACCTGCTCGGATTAACTCCTTGGTAACATTTATTAACAGTGTGCGGTGAAACTAACATGCAAAAACACGAAAACACTGGGAAATGCTTTTGCGCATGCGTGCATTAATACGTAGACTAATGCATGGAAGACTAGGCCGCATTTTGCTTAAAAAATAAAAATAATAATAATGCTGCTTTTTGCACGTTAATGCTTTATTAGACATATAACGTGGGATAGTGCAAATGGTTGGTGGAAAAGCAGTGAGAATTATATTTTCATGAAATTAATAATGTCTGTGTTTTATTCACCGTAGTGATGTTTGCATGGGCCTACATCTTTGCATGACAATCATGGGTTACAAAAGAAACAAATGCGAATAAATAAACTGAAAATCGAGCTCTGAGAGAGAATGGAGAAGGCAACGGCTGATAATCTTCAAGGATTATTGTGTGTCTGCCAAGTAACGGAAGGATGGCCGTGGGACCAAGTGCAAATGTACAAACTTCTTCCGCGGAAGCTGCAGAGGCGGACAATGAAAATGTAGAGATTTGTAACATGTTACTAGTTGGAGGAAGCGTGTATTCATGAGACGTGGATTACGTATTATTAGAAATGTAAAACAAAGAATGCTGTGAAAACATGGACTTGACCACCTGGTGGTGTGATAGAACACCCCCTAAACTGACCAATGAGAGACTAAGATTCTGAAAATGTTGCTACAATGGTGGGTTGGACATGAAGGTTTTTAGAGTATAACTGGGGTGTCTGGGGGGTGTTAAGGGCACGTCTTTGGGGAGGCTAGAGAGAGGGAGTTCGTCGCTGTCCGTTAGTTTGCTGTATCCAGATTGAGGCCTAACTGTTTTCCTGTTCCTGTCCTACTCTTTGTTCCCTGAACCTTCTCGGGGAACCCCATCTATTCCCATGGCCAGGGGGTAGATTTTCCACTGAAATACTTGGGTTAGTATAGCTAAAGATCCGTACTTTGCATAATCGTTTGCAAAAGTATATTTGTCTCTGAAATTTTTGTCTCTTCATCTATCCAATCCATTGCATTCTGTTCATTTTGATATGAGTTTGACACTTTTTGCCTTGATAAATGTTCTCTCTCTGTGATTTATGTATTGTTTGCCTTGTAAAACTGTACATGATGAGCATTTACCTTCAAATTATTTGCGATAAATATTATTAACCTTACATCGAGTTTGTGATTTATTTAGTAGTATAGATAGATAGTTAGTTTTAATTATTACCATCAACTTCTCAACTAATGGTCCATCGACCAGAGGAAAGTGAGCTGATTACAGGTTTCAATTATGTATCTTGTGTGTTAGGACAAGCCTGTAGTTTGTGAACAACTGATTTAACTCAAACTAGAAACAGCGCAACAGGGATTTATGTGTGTTGGGTGTATGAGTATGTGCCAGTGATTGTGTTTTATTGATTATCGATCCCTGATTGGCGCTGGATCAGTTTTTGGTGGCAGAGGATGGTTATTTATTGATTAGATTGGTAATAATTATCGATTATTGATTATTTGTTTTCTTAACATGAAAAGTTAGTGTTTTGTTTTATGTTGTCTAGAAACATGGGTACGGAGTTACCTAAGATCCCGGGATGATATTGTAATAGCCTGAAGAGGCAGAAGAATAGTGTGGATAAGGTATCACACTGCAGAAGTACTTTGTCTGTTGTCATAATACTTAACGGCGAGAGGCTGTTAGTGTTATATTAGGGACTATTCGTGTGAGAGTAGATTTTGTTTGAAATAGCGAAGGGTCCACTTCCGAAACTCTGGCCTTACATCCCCAAAGGAGTACAAAGACCTCTTTCTATGTGAAAGTCCTCTTCCGAAACTTTGGCTAGTATCCCTAGAGGAGTACCAAGTCCTTCTGTAGCTTGTTTGGGTGTAGAATAGCGCTGGTCATTATTTTACTTGAAGTGAAAGAATCTTTCTTTTTGAAGTGGAGACTATCTCTTCATTTAGTGGAACAGACAAGGTAGCATTGTTTTATGTTTGTTTTCTAACAAGTTTTGTTGAGAAAAGTATAGAAAAACATTGCCGTATTATTTTGTAAAGGGAGGGTCAGTAGTTGGAGTAATACTGACATCACAAAAAGCCGCGCTGGCATTGGTCAGACAGCTGGCATTTGGAGTGCTGTGATTGGTTGATTGCTGTGAGTCGCGCTGGTATTGGTCAAGGTACTGATTACGTAGGAGTGTTCTGATTGGTCGGTTGGTGTGAGTCGCGCTGGTATTGGACGGTCGTTAGCAAATAGAATAAACAGAAGTACGAAGAGTTTGTTGTTTGTTTATTGAATTGTATTTTAGCGTGAAGGGTTGAGAAAAATGAAGCTGATTAATAAGATAAAGGGTTTCTTTAAAAAGGACAAACCAATAGTTACAAGAGAGGGAATTCCTATTCCACCTCCAAGAACAGCTGCTTCTTTTATGATGTTGGAACGTGGTTACCATACATGTACTTGGTTAGAAAATTGGGTGAAATACACGGAAGATGATGGTGTTTTAGATTTCCCGAAGCATGGTACATTTAATGTAAGGATCCTACAGAATTTGAGAGGAAGAATGAACTCTTTAGAACCAAATCCTAGACCTACACAGTATGAAGTGCTTGAGGAATGGGAACAAGAGGCGTATGATCGAGAGAAGTATAGGGGTGGAAGGAGATATAGGAGTATAATGTCTAGGTATCCTTTTGAAAAACGGGATGATAAAATGAAAAGATGGAGGAGAGCTGTGAAAGCGAATGGTTTGTACCCAGTTTTAGTTGCTGAAGAAGCAACTGGAGGCAAATGTAAAGAGAAGAAGAAAAATGTAGAGACATCAAGGATAGATTTTGATCCGAGTGATTCTGATGATGAGTTGTTAGATGACATTTTGACTAAAAGACCTCCACCTTATCAAGAGAACTCAAGTGAAACAGTCCCAAATGTACCATTAATGGGAACCCCACTAATTCCGCAGGTTCCACATGTCCCGGTAGTTACTAGAGTAGTACAAGAGAGTGAAATGGATATGCTGAATAAGGCAAGAGAGGAGTTGACTCAGAAAATTAATCAGTTGAATCTGAATGCGGAAGCATTAACAGTGCCAGTAACAATTGGTCCTATAATTCCATTGTATGGAGAAAAACAGAATATATCGAGAGCACATGCGTTGACAGTCCCAATGAATAGAGACAGGAATAAAGTGGTAACGATAGTTGATCAGGCTGAACAAGCTGAAACAAGCACTTCATTAATTGATCTGCCAGTTTGTGAGATGTTAACTGAAACCCCTAAGAGAAGTGCGCAAGTGGATCCGAGGAGAATAGTGCAGAATGTCACTCCAGTGTCAGGGAGTTCAATGGGACCTTCACCAGATGAGTTAGATGACTGGATAAGGGGAATGGAAAAGCGAAAACCTCAACCACAAACTATAGATGTGAGTAAACTGAGAGTGGATTTGGAAGAAATGAATATTGGTACAATAAGCCCAGACAGATTGAGTAACTATCGAGATGAAGAATTGTTATTTCTGTGCAAAAATATTATTTGGAAAGTGAGAAATCTTCATCAAAAGTTGACAGAGGCTGCTTGTGAATATGGAGTAGACATAGAGAAGTTACAGAAAACGTATAGACTGGATTTTACTCAAAAGGATTTAGAGAGTTTGAATGCATCTGGCAAAGATTGCAAATAAAAGAATTAATGAGTATCTTGAAGAAATGGGGAGATGTAGAACGGTGGAAAGGTAGATGGGCAAAAAAGAAAGAAGAAATGATTGCCAATAAAAATGCGCCTTTATTTCCACTAAGAGAGTCAGAACAGGCTGAAAGGGTGTGTCCAATGAGAGAAGTTCCGGGTGGTGGATATGTTCACGTTCCTTGGACAAGACAGGATATACTATCCTTTACTAACGAGTTCCCTAGGTTGAGGGAAAAGCCAGTTGAATGGTACAAACAGGTAGAGAGGTTTGTGAAAGTTTCAAAGGTCTTGCTGAAGGATCTAGATGGTTTATTTGAAATTGTTGTTCCAGCAGATTTATGGACAGAGTGTAAGATTGCTGTTGATTGGCCTAAAGAAGAATATCCTAGAGATGCGAAAACAGGTGCACCTTCAGATGAGGTAATGAAAAAATACCATCAGGTAATCACTTACCTGAAGGGAAAAATTTCTTCAAAAGAAACAGATTGGGTTAAAATTGACAGAACAACCCAAGAACCAAAGGAGTCGGTACATGCTTATTATGAAAGGTTGTTACAGGTGTTCAAACAGTACAGTGGGTTTGAGAATATTGGAGATAAAGATATGGGACATTTTGTAAAACGGTTGATGAGATACTGAAGTATGCAAAGTATTGTAGTGATGATATTGAATCAAGGCACAAGAAGCTAAAAGAGAAAATGATGTGGGCACAAGTGAAAGTGGCAGAACAGCAAGAAGGAAACAGTGGTTCCCAAACAGATTATCAGATGAAAGGTCAGAATCAGAATGGTCAAGTTTCGAGTGGTGGTAAAGGAAGAGGTAAAATGAATAAGGATGAATTGAAAAGGAAATATCCTTGTCATGCATGCGGAAAGTTTGGGCATTGGAAAAACGAGTGTAGATCTGTTCAGAAAAATAATGGGATAAATCAAAATTTTAATTCACAGATGCAGAATGAGGTGGTTGTGAATCAACAACAGCAACAGCAGCAGCAGATAGTTACTCCACAGTTACAGATACTACAAGCTCCTATGCCAAATAATGTGAATGCTCAAGTGCAGAGATACAGTGCGAACACTGGGTTTCACGCAGGTGAACAAATTGGTAAGAATCAAAATGTGCAAATGGTTTCGCAATACTTGTTGCAGTGCAATGAGAGTGATTCAGACTCATCTCAATGACGGTGCCTGAGGGGGAGGAAGAGTGCGTGCTTGGCGCAACTCTAGAGGTAGATCAGTCAGGTCCATTTGTTGATGGAAAAGTGGAAGGTAATGATATTACATTCCTAGTGGACACTGGAGCTACCCATTCTACTGTGAGAGCAGCAGAAATTCCGAACCTACCCCTCTCGGGAGAAACTATCCAAGTCGTAGGAGTCTCCAATAAACATATCAAAACCCCAATAACAAAGCCAATAGAAGAAGATTCAGAGACATGCATCGGTTCGTGGTATGTGATACGAGTCCGGTGAATCTTTTAGGGAGAGATCTACTGTGCAAGATGAATTGCACTATCTATTGTACACCAGATGGTATTGCTTTCCAGACACCAGATGAGGATGTTGCGTTTAAAATTATGTTAGCGAAGCAAGGGACAGAAGTGGATGAATTGTTTTCACTTCTTACTGAAGAAGATTTGCCTGCAGAGCTGAGAAATACAGTAAGGTCTGATGTATGGAACTTCTCAGGAAAAGAGATTGGTCTGATGAAAGATGTGGATCCTATTCAGGTTGCGGTGAAACCGGGTGCAACATTTCCAAACACACCTCAATACAAAATGAGTCCCGAGATAACAGCAGGAGTTATTCCTGTGATTGACCAAATGATTGAGCAAGGTATTTTAAGAGAAATACTAAGCAGTCCTTGTAATTCACCTATTATGGGAATTAAAAACCCAAGCGGAAAATATAGGATAGTACAAGATTTACGTAAAATCAATAAGATTGTGGTACCCTGTTGTCCTGGTGCCAAATCCAGCAGTGATTCTATATCAAATTCCCTGTGATGCTGAATGGTATACAGTAATTGATCTGTGTCAAGCATTTTTCTTGATTCCTTTACATCCGGATAGCCAGTATTTGTTTGCGTTCTGGTTCGGAGACCGTGTTTTGGCATGATGCAGAGTTTCCCAAGGGTACACAGAGAGTCCATCGATTTTTAATCAGATTTTGAAAAAATGTTTGGAGACTTTGATTATGCCAGAAAAATCAGTTTTTGGTTCAGTACATTGATGACCTACTGGTGGCATCAAAAACACGAGAGGCATGTGTGACAGATACAATTGCCTTACTGAACCATCTAGCAGAAGGTGGACACAAAGTGTCACCAGCAAAATTACAGTTTTGTAAACAGGAGGTCCAATATTTGGGACACAAAATAGAGAAAGGAGTCAGGAAGGTGACACCAGAACGGATCAGTGTGATTCAACAAATGAGCCCTCCTAAAACTCAGAAGGAAGTGCGAATGTTCTTCGGAATGGTTGGATACTGCAGACAGTGGATCAGTGGCTTTTCACTGATTGCAAAGCCTCTACAGAGGTTGACACACAAAAATGTGACTGATCCGATTGAATTGGATGATGAAAGCATGAAAGCTTTTATTGATTTACGAGATAGTCTTTGTCGAGCACCTGCATTGGGAATGCCAGATTATACAAAGGATTTTGCGTTGTACTGTTGTGAGAGAGATGGGTGTGCACTTTCAGTTTTGACTCAGAGACATGGAATGGCACGACGTCCAGTGGCATATTTTTCTGCTACTTTAGATTCAGTGGCTGTAGCGCTACCAGGTTGTTTGAAAGCAGTAGCTGCTACTTGTGTGAATTTGGAACAGAGTGAAGCGATTGTGGTGGGACATCCTGTTAAAGTATACGTGCCACACTCAGTTGAGATTCTTTTGACAAGAACACGTACACAGCACATGACCTATAGTCGGCTGACTAGGTATGAGAGAGTAATCTTGGGTGCGGAAAATGTGACTGTGGTGAGATGTACGACAATAAATCCGGCAACATTGTTGCCTAGTCCATTTTGTGAGGAAGTGAAAGATGAAGCAGATCACGATTGTTTGGATGTGACAGATTTGTGCACGAAACCAAGGCCAGACATTAAGGATACTCCGCTAGAGGAATCAGATAGTGTGATGTTTGTTGATGGATCTTGACTGAGAAATGAAAAAGGCGTATTGAGTTCTGCCTATGCAGTATGTACAGTGGCTGCGATTTTGGAAGCATCCTGTCTAAAAGGGGTAAACTCTGCACAAATTGCTGAGCTCATAGCTCTGATTAGAGCATGCAAAATTGGCAAAAATCTGAGAATAACCATATTTACTGACAGTCAATATGGTTTTGGGGTGGTTCATGATTTCGGTCAGTTATGGATGCAAAGGGGATTCCTGACTTCTTCAGGTTCTCTGATTAGAAATAGTAAAAATGGGAAAGATTTATTGGATGCTTTACAATTGCCCAAGAAAATTGCGGTGGTCAAATGTTCTGCACATAAGTCAGGAAATGATTATGTGACAAGCGGCAACAGTTATGCTGATCAAGTAACGTGTTTCTGTGCACAAAATTCAATTGCAATTAACAGAGGGGTGGAGAAGAAAAATACTGATTGCCACTTGATGTTTTCCTCATGGGAAACTTGGGATGAGATTAGACAGTTACAAGAAGAGGCAAGTGATGAGGAAAAGGAAATATGGAAAACATCAGGCTGCAAGAAGAGATTAGAAGATGAAGTTTGGGTGTATATAGACGAAAGACCAGTTATGCCAGATTCTTTACTATCTCAAATGGCAAGGGTATACCATGGAATTGCACATGTTGGAAGAGATGCAATGATCAGGCTCCTCAAACAGTCATGGTATAACCCAAAATTGAGGGTCATTGCAGAGAGTCTATGCCAGAGGTGTATTATGGGTCAGCAGCAAAATCCAGGCAAAAAAACTGTTGTGATCTGGGGACGAATTGGAAAAGCAGCAGGACCATTTACGAGGCTCCAGCTAGATTTCATCGAGCTTCCCCCATGTAACGGACTAAAATATGTGTTAGTTGTTGTTTGTTTGTTTTCTCGTTGGGTAGAGGCTTATCCACCAAGAAGAAATGATAGCCTGACTGTTGCGAAGTTGCTTCTAAGAGAACTAATTCCAAGGTTCGGTTTTCCAGTCACTTTAGAAACAGATAGGGGATCTCATTTTAATAATGAGATAATTCGGATGATCTGTGCAGCATTACAGATTGAGCAGAAGCTGCATTGTGCCTATCGACCAGAAGCATCTGGAGTGGTCGAGCAAATTAATGGCACTATAAAATCTAGACTGGGAAAAGTGTGTGCATCCACAACACTGAAATGGCCTGACGCTTTACCCCTGGTATTGATGAGTCTTAGAAGCATTCCAGATAAAAAGACTGGATTGAGTCCTCATGAAGTACTAATGGGAAGAGCAATGAGACAAGCGATTGTACCAGCAAACAAACTAATGAATATTTCTGATGATCTAGTGCTTGATTATTGCAAAGGATTGGCTGATATGGTGCGTTCTGTGTCTCATCAGGTTGGAGAAATTGCAACCACAACACAGCCGGATCAAGCACATGATCTGAGTCCAGGAGAGTGGGTTCTTGTCAAGAAACACGTGAGGAAGTCGTGTTTAGAAACCAGGTGGCATAGACTGTATCAGAGTATTTTGGTGACAACAACAGCAGTGAAGTGTGGTGGCTTGCCAAACTGGATCCACGCAAGTCATACCAGAAGAGTCCCAAGTCCACTTGAAAAAGAAGGTGAGCAGCAACTGGTGAATGAAGATAAGAAACCAGAAGCTGGAGGTTGTGAAGCTAAAGAATTTAGAGTGACAGATTCTGACAAACTTGTTGATGATGAACAACCAAGCACAAGTCAAGTAGAGTGGGCACCAGCTACTGGATCTCGTAAGACTGCTGTTGAGCAAAAAGAAGAGGAACTTAGTGAAAATAAAGAGCAAGTTCAACAAAGAAAGGGACTAAATAAAAGAACCAGTGAACCAGAAAGAAAAGGTGAAGAAGTGGTTCAAGCTAAGAGAGCGAAAAAGGGTGACAATTGACCGAGTGGAGTGAAAAGACTGAAATACACTCTTGAAAGGAGAAAACCAGAGCAAATAAATGAAGTATCAAGTCAAACTGAACAAGAAGAATCCGAAGAAGAATTAGTCCGAAGAACAAAGAGAATAAGAATCCCAAGCAAGAAATACACAGCTCCAGAATGGACATATGTAATATTGGAAGAAATTGAGAGCATAGATCAAATAGAAAGAGAAGTTGGTAAATCAGTGAAAATAATTGGGAATTTCCAGATGATTTGAAGAAGACTCTAAATTTTTTTTTTTTAAATTAAGAAAAAGAGGGGGTAAAGAAGAAGGCCTTCTTCTTGAAGTGTAGGATACACTATTTTCTGGTGGTTTTCGGACAAGTTTGTCAAAAGTTTTAAAGAGTTGTTTGAAATTTTCTTAGGTTTTTTTCTTAGATTTTTATTTTTATAGTATACAAAATGGCTGAAGATATAGTGACTGGACATCAAGAACCTAGTTTTAAATATAGATGTATTAAAGCTTGCTTATGTACTACTAATGTTGATGTGGTTAGCCGCTTCCATGCGCGGCCGATTTTCGCCCTGTGCGAGGCGTTTCATTAAGCGGACGGGTTCATGACGAGCTCAGCTCGTCATGCGCACACGAGCACTGCGCAGCATGACGAGCTGAGCTCGTCATGAGCATGGAAGGGGTTAATATTAACTGTTTTTGTACCTATTCTAATGGTAACTAATAACAAGAATAATACTAATAATGTGATAAGTGAGAGAATGGACCCTGTTACTAAAGAAACTTCTAAAACTAACATTGATCAGGCTGATGATAGCATTTATCATCATGATAAATCAATTAGGGATTTCTCGTTAAATGTCTTTACAAAATTGCTTTACGAATATGTTGACACAATGGATGTGAGAGATTGTTACGTATGCATGCAATTACCTTTGTCTGTCTCAGAGGGGGTGACTTACCATCATCTTCCTTTAACATGTGGCATATCATGTAGTGTACTAACTAGTCTTTTTACGTGACGGGGAAGTTGCAGTACTATTATTCAAACATGGATTTAGTGTTTTCAGAAATTCCTGTTAGAAAGGATAAGAATAAGGTGTATAGTAACAGAAATGCGGGATACATGGGAGAATTTTTCCGTATTATACAGACAATAGATATAGTTTATGCTCATAGAAATAATCTAACATGTAGTTTGCGGGCTGAAGAAAAAGAATTCATTAACATGGTAGAAGATAGAAGACAGGATTTTCAAAGAAAAGCTGCTGAACAGAAGTCACATGTACCACCATGGGCTTTTAGAGAGGGAAATTATAAGAAAGGCGAGACTTACACTGCAATGTCTCTGGATTGGTATCATAAAGGGAAACTTTGCTTACTTAGACTAAAAACTGACTATAATAATTATTTCATTGGTACTAGTGAATGTGAACGCACTTTCCTGATAACTGGTGGATGGGGATTGAAAGGTGGAACTGATCCTGTATTTCCAGGAGTATATTATGTGTGTGGTAAGAATGCTTACTATAGGTTGCCAGCACACTGGTATGGTAGTTGTTATTTTGGGATCGTATTTCCCAAAGTATATCACGTAGATAGAAATAATAAAATCAATGAAATAAAGCATGGACTAACACGCACAAAGAGAGCACGTTTTTCAGAAATAATTGGTGATATTTTTGGTGCATTGATACCCTCAGTTGGAGTCGTTCTAAATTCGCATAAAATTCGGAAATTGTCCACAGTGATTGATCGTTTATCAACAGACACTGCTGGTGGGTTCTTAATGATTGATACTGAAATAGTTGCAATTAGATCAATGGTTTTGCAAAATCGACTTGCCCTTGATATTCTGTTGGCAAAAGAGGGCAGAGTCTGTGGCATGTTGAAAATACAACACTGCTGTACTTATATCCCTGATAAAAGTAAAAGTCTTGAGAGGTATATAAAGAATATTACGAAATTACATGAAGATTTGACTCAACTGGAGGTTGATGGTGTTTGGGAGAAACTTGGTAAGAGTTTTTCCTCTGTAGGTAAATGGTGTTCCACATTTGGGAGTAGTTTATTAGGAAAAATACTAATACCAATTATTTCAATAGATGTAGTGATTTTGTTTATAATAATGGCATATAAATGTCGTTAGTGTAGATGTGGAAAGAAGGAGATGATAGAAGCAGACAATAAACGTAGAGCTAGGAAAAGAAAAAGAGAAGAAATAGAACTAGAGGATATGAGAGGAAATTACTATGAAATTATGAAAGATTGAGACAAGAAAATGGCAAAACGGGAAAGAAGTACAGTCCTTTAGATAAAAAAAAAAGGTGGTAATTGGTATGATGGTGATTTTTGTGATGGCTCAAAATGCCATCAAAGGGGAATTGATGGAGCAAGCGTTTTGAGAAAATAAAACCTGCTCGGATTAACTCCTCGGTAACATTTATTAACAGTGTGCGGTGAAACTAACATGCAAAAACATGAAAACACGGGGAAATGCTTTTGCGCATGCGTGCATTAATACGTGGACTAATGCATGGAAGACTAGGCCGCATTTTGCGTTCTGTTAAAAATAAAAATAATAATAATGCTGCTTTTTGCACATTAATGCTTTATTAGACATATAACGTGGGATAGTGCAAATGGTGGGTGGAAAAACAGTGAGAATTATATTTTCATGAAATTAATAATGTCTGTGTTTTATTCATCGTAGTGATGTTTGCATGGGCCTACATCGTTGCATGACAAGTCGAGGGTTACAAAAGAAACAAATGCGAATAAATAAACTGAAAATCGAGCTCTGAGAGAGAATGGAGAAGGCAACGGCTGATAATCTTCAAGGATTATTGTGTGTCTGCCAAGTAACGGAAGGATGGCCGTGGGACCAAGTGCAAATGTACAAACTTCTTCCGCGGAAGCTGCAGAGGCGGACAATGAAAATGTAGAGATTTGTAACATGTTACTAGTTGGAGGAAGCGTGTATTCATGAGACGTGGATTACATATTATTAGAAATGTAAAACAAAGAATGCTGTGAAAACATGGACGTGACTATGGTGGTGTGATAGAACACCCCCTAAACTGACCAATGAGAGTCTAAGATTCTGAAAATGTTGCTACAATGGTGGGTTGGACATGAATGTTTTTAGAGTATAACTGGGGTGTCTGGGGGGTATTAAGGGCGCGTCTTTGGAGAGGCTAGAGAGAGGGAGTTCGTCGCTGTCCGTTGGTTTGCTGTATCCAGATTGAGGCCTACCTTTTTCCTGTTCCTGTCCTACTCTTTGTTCCGTGAACCTTCTCGGTTCCCATCTATTCCCATGGCCAGGGGGTAGATTTTCCACTGAAATACTTGGGTTAGTATAGTTAAAGATCCGTACTTTGCATAATCGTTTGCAAAAGTATATTTGTCTCTGAAATTTTTGTCTCTTCATCTATCCACTCCTTCATTGCATTCTGTTCATTATGATATGAGTTTGACACTTTTTGCCTTGATAAATGTTCTCTCTCTGTGATTTATGCATTGTTTGCCTTGTAAAACTGTACATGATGAGCATTTACCTTCACATTATTTGCGATAAATATTATTAACCTTACATCGAGTTTGTGATTTATTTAGTAGTATAGCTAGATAGTTAGTTTTAATTATTACCATCAACTTCTCAACTAATGGTCCATCGACCAGAGGAAAGAGAGTTGATTACAGGTTTCAATTATGTATCTTGTGTGTTAGGATGAGCCTGTAGTTTGTGAACAACTGATTTAACTCAAACTAGAAACAGCGCAACAGGCATTTATGTGTGTTGGGTGTATGAGTATGGGCCAGTGATTGTGTTTTATTGATTACCGATCCCTGATTGCCACTGGATCACATGCAGCCCTTTAACCCCGTCTATGCTCATGATGGAATGGTTCCGTCATGAGCACAAGTTCTAGTGTGCTCATGACGGAACCATTCCATCATGAGCACATGCACAGGAAATCCCTCTGCTGCAGACAGCAGAGGGATTTCCCTTTTTTTTTTTGCCTGGGAAGGTGGGGAAGAGCTTCCCCAACCTCCCCAGGCCTATTTTTGATTTTCATTGCAATGACGATCGCGCGCATGGCGCGCAATCATCATTGCAACGAAAACGAAACTGAAACTTAGTTTCAGTTTCTCAGTTTCGGTGCTTGTGGGGCTATCGCAGCACCCCGAGCACCGAAAAAGATGGGAGAGGTATCGTTGGAAAGGGGAGAATCTCCCCTTTCTAATGGTACCCTTCCCTAGTGGATCCCTGCTTGGGGATCATCCCAGGAGGGCGATCCCCAAGCAGGGATCCACCCACTAACACCAGGGAGGGGGGGGAGCGGCCCCTTGGGCAAGGGCCTTTGCTCCCCCCATATTTGTTTGTTGGCAACAGTCTTTCTGCCCCCCCGGGGGGCGGAGAGCCCACTAGAAACCAGGGATTATTTTTTTTATTGACGTTGGGGTGGGGGCTGCCCAAAAAGGGCATGGCAATGCCCCCAACCCCGAGAAATATAATTCTTTCTGCCCCCCTCCTGGGGGGCAGATGGGGAGAGTAGCCCCCAATCTGCCCCACCGGGGGGCAGAAAGCCCACTAGGAACCAGGGATTAATTTTTTTATTGACTGGGTGGGGGCTGCCCAAAAAGGGCATGGCACTGCCCCCACCCCCTACAGAGAAATGTCAGTCTTTCTGGCCCCCCCGGGGGTGGGGCAGAAAGCCCACTAGAAACCAGGGATTTTTTTTTTTTTATTGACGTTGGGGTGGGGGCTGCCTAAAAAGGGCATGGCAATGCCCTCATCCCCCCCCAGAGAAATGTAAGTCTTTCTGCCCCCCCTGGGGGGCAGATGGGGGCAGGAGCCCCCAATCTGTCCCCCGTGGGGGCAGAAAGCCCACTAGGAACCAGGGATTTTTTTTATTGATGTTGGGGTGGGGGCTGCCCAAAAAGGGCATGGCAATGCCCCCACCCCCCCAGAGAAATGTAAGTCTTTCTGCCCCCCCAGGGGGTAGACGGGGGCAGTAGCCCCCAATCTGCCCCCGGGGGGGCAGAAAGCCTACTAGAAACCAGGGATTTCTTTTTTATTGATGTTGGGGTGGGGGCTGCCCAAAAAGGGCATGGCAATGCCCCCACCACCCCCAAAAAAATGCAACAGTCTTTCTGCTCCCCCCAGGGGAATAGCCCCTGATCTGCCCCCGGGGGGCAGAAAGCCCACTAGGCACCAGGGATTTGTTTTTTTTATAATGTAGGGGTGGGGGCTGCCCAGAATGGGCATGATAATGCCCCCACCCCAAAAACAATTACCACAGTCTTTCTGCCCCTCCCCGGAGGCATATTGGGGCAATAGCCCCTTATCTGCCCCCGGGGGGGGGTTAGAAAGCACTCTAGGCCTCAGGACTTTTTTTTTTTATTCAGGGTTGGGGTCAGCCCAGAATGGGCATGTCAATGCCCACACTTCCCCCCAAAAATGCCACAGTCTTTCTGCCCTCCGAGGGGCAGATGGGGGCAGTGGCCCCTGATCTGCCCCCGGGGGGGCAGAAAGCCCACTAGGGCGCCAGCGATTACGCTGGCTTTTTTTTATGCGTGGTGTTGGGGGCTGCCCAGAATGGGCATACCAATGCCTCCACCCCCCAAAAACAAAGCCACAGTCTTTCTGCCCCCCCTTGGGGGCATATCGGGGCAACCCCCCCCCCGATTCGCCCCCAGGGCGGCAGAAAGCCCACTAGGCACAGACTTGTTT
Source organism: Calotriton arnoldi (assembly GCA_963921515.1). NCBI lineage: Eukaryota > Metazoa > Chordata > Amphibia > Caudata > Salamandridae > Calotriton > Calotriton arnoldi. The sequence continues at coordinate 1,943,103 of CAWUFW010001957.1, read as the reverse complement.
TTAGCAAAGTGCCTACCTGTGGACTTTGGTCCATAGCGCAGCCGGCACATAGGGAAACCTAGCAAACCTGTACATTTTTTTAAACTAGACACCAAGGGGAATCCAGGATGGGGTGACTTGTGTGCCTCTCACCAGGTTCTGTTACCCAGAATCCATTGCAAACCTCAAACTTTGTTAAAAAAAACACATTTTCCTCAAATTTCTGTGGTGGAAAGTTCTGGAATCTGCGTGGATCCACAAATTTCACCCACCCCGCATTCCCCAAAGTCTTCCGAGAAAAACGGTACCTCACTTGTGTGGGTGGGTCAAGCACCTGCGACAGGCAAGGGCCCAAAACCTATTGAGGCGACTTCAAAATTACCTATCACAAAACAACCTGGTTTTGCAAGGGGGGGGTCCCATGAGTTTTTGGCCCCGGGCTCGGCGACCATCTAGGGAAACCTACCAAACCCACACATTTCTGAAAACTAGACAACCTGGAAAGTCCAGCAAGGTATGGCTTGCGTGGGTCCCCCAACATTTCCCTACCGAGAATCCCCTGCAAACCTCAAATTTAGCTGAAACAAATCTATTTTTTCTCAAATTTCTGTGTGGGAAAGTTCTGAAATCTGCGTGGATCCACAAATTTCCTTCTACACAGCATTCCCCCAGGTCTCCCGATAAAAATGGTAACTCACTTGCGTGGGTGGGTCAAGTACCCGTGACAGGCAAGGGCCCAAAACCTATTGAGGCGACTTCAAAATTACCTATCACAAAACAACCTGGTTTTGCAAGGGGGTCCCATGAGTTTTTGGCCCCAGGCTCGGTGGCCATCTAGGAAAACCTACCAAACCCACACATTTCTGAAAACTAGACACTCTGGGGAGTCCAGCAAGGTATGGCTTGCGTGGGTCTCCCAACATTTCCCTGCCCAGAATCCCCTGCAAACCTCAAATTTTGTTGAAAAAATCTATTTTTTCTCACATTTCTGTGTGGGAAAGTTGTAGGATCACCGGGCTGACACAAATATCCTACCACCCAGCGTTCCCCCAGGTCTCCTGATAAAAATGGTACCTCACTTGTGTAGGTAGGCATAGTGGCTGCAACAGGAAATGGCCCAAATCGTACTGTGGAGACTTCAAAATTACCTATAACAAAACGAACTGGTTTTGGGGGGGCACCTGGGGTTTTGGCCCCGGGCTCGCCGGCATCTAGGGAAACCTACCAAACCCACACATTTCTGAAAACTAGACACCCTGGGGAGTCCAATGAGGTATGGCTTGCGTGGATCCCCCAATGGTTTCCTACCCAGAATGCCCTGCAAACCTCAAATTTAGCTGAAAAAATCCCTTTTTTCTCACATTTCTGTGTGGGAAAGTTCTGGAATCCACGTGGATCCACAAATTTCCTCCCACCCAGCGTTTCCTCAGGTCTCCCGATAAAAATGATACCTCACTCGCGTGGGTGGGTCAAGTACCCGCGACAGGCAAGTGCCCAAAACGTATTGAGGAGACATCAAAATGACCTATCACTAAACAACCTGGTTCTGCAAGAGGGGTCACCTGGGTTTTTGGCCCCGGGCTCGGCGGCCATCTTGGAAAACTACCAAACCCACGCATTTCTGAAAACTAGACACCCGGGGGAGTCCAGAGAGGTATGGCTTGCGTGGATCCCCCAACGTTTTCCTACCTAGAATGCCCTGCAAACTTCAAATTTAGCTGAAAAAACCACATTTTCCACATATTTTTGGGTGAAATCACTGTGCCGGCACAGATGTCCTACCCCACAGCGTTCCCCTCAGTCTCCCGAGTAAAATGATACCTCACTTGTGTGGGTGGGGCAAGGGCCTGTGACTGGGAAGAGCCCAAAACATAGGGAATAAGGGTATAACACCGAGAATTCTAAGCGCTAGCATTTTTTAAAAATAGGTTTTTAGCCAATTCTGCATTGGACACCCACACAAGTGAGGTATCATTTTACTCGGGACACTAAGGAAAACGTTGTGGGGTAGGACATTTGTGCCGCCACAGTGATTCCACACAAAAATATGTGGAAAATTTGGGTTTTTTCAGCTAAATTTGAGGTTTGCAGGGGATTCTGGGTAGGGAAACGTTGGGGGATCCACACAAGCCATACCTCATTGGACTCCCCAGGGTGTCTAGTTTTCAGAAATGTGTGGGTTTGGTAGGTTCCCCTAGATGGCGGCGAGCCCGGGGCCAAAACCCCAGGTGACCCCCCAAACCAGGTAGTTTTGTTATAGGTAATTTTGAAGTCTCCACAGTACGATTTGGGCCATTTCCTGTTGCAGCCACTATGCCTACCCACACAAGTGAGGTACCATTTTTATCGGGAGACCTGGGGGAACGCTGGGTGGTAGGAAATTTGTGTCAGCCCAGTGATCCTACAACTTTCCCACACAGAAATGTGACAAAAAATAGATTTTTTCAACAAAATTTGAGGTTTGCAGGGGATTCTGGGTAGGGAAATGTTGGGGGACCCACGCAAGCCATACCTTGCTGAACTCCCCCGGGTGTCTAGTTTTCAGAAATGTGTGGGTTTGGTAGGTTTCCCTAGGTGGCCGCCGAGCCCGGGGCCAAAAACTATTGGGACCCCCCTTGCAAAACCAGGTTGTTTTGTGATAGGTAATTTTGAAGTCGCCTCAATAGGTTTTGGGCCCTTGCCTGTCGCGGGTGCTTGACCCACTCACACAAGTGAGGTACCATTTTTCTCAGAAGACTTTGGGGAATGCGGGATGGGTGGAATTTTGTGGATCCACGCAGATTCCAGAACTTTCCACCACAGAAATGTGAGGAAAATGTGTTTTTTGGGACAAATTTTGAGGTTTGCAAGGGATTCTGGGTAACAGAACCTAGTGAGAGCCAGACTTTGGGGAACGCGGGGTGGAATATAGGTTTACTAGGTTTCCCTAGGTGCCGGCAGAGCTAGGGTTCAAAATCTACAGCTAGGCACTTTGCAAAATAGTTTCAGTTTTCACTGTAAAATGTGGTGTGTCCACATTGCGTTTTGGGCCGTTTCCTGTCGCGGGCACTATGCCTACCCACACAAGTGAGGTACCATTTTTCTCGGAAGACTTTGGGGAATGCGGGGTGGGTGGAATGTTGTGGATCCACGCAGATTCCAGAACTTTCCACCACAGAAATGTGAGGAAAATGTGCTTTTTTGGACAAAGTTTTAGGTTTGCAAGGGATTCTGGGTAACAGAACCTGGTGAGAGCCAGTCAAGTCACCCCATCCTGGATTCCCCTGGGTGTCTAGTTTTCAAAAATGTATAGGTTTGCCAGGTTTCCCTAGGTGCCGGCAGAGCTAGGGTTCACAATCTGCAGCTAGGCACTTTGTAAAAAAAGGGTCCCTTTTCACTGTGAAAATGTGGTGTGTGCATGTTGCGTTTTGGGCCGTTTCCTGTCGCCGGCACTAGGCCTACCCACACAAGTGAGATACCATTTTTCTCGGAAGACTTTGGGGAACGCGGGGTGCATGGAATTTTGTGGATCCACGCAGATTCCAGAACTTTCCACCACAGAAATGTGAGGAAAATGTGTTTTTTTTGCCAAACTTTTAGGTTTGCAAGGGATTCTGGGTAACAGAACCTGGTGAGAACCAGTCAAGTCACCCCATCTTGGATTCCCCTGGGTGTCTAGTTTTCAAAAATGTATAGGTTTGCTAGGTTTCCCTAGGTGCCGGCAGAGCTAGGGTTCAAAATCTACAGCTAGGCACTTTGCAAAAAAAGGGTCCGTTTTCACTGTGAAAATGTGGTGTGTCCACGTTGCGTTTTGGGCCGTTTCCTGTCCCGGGCACTAGGCCTACCCACACAAGTGAGGTACCATTTTTCATGGAAGACTTTTGGGAACGCGGGGTGGGGGGAATTTTGTGGATCCACGCAGATTCCAAAACTTTCCACCACAGAAATGTGAGGAAAATGTGTTTTTTTAAACAAATATTTAGGTTTGCAAGGGATTCTGGGTAATAGAACCTGGTGAGAGCCAGTCAAGTCACCCTATTCTGGATTCCCCTTGGTGTCTAGTTTTAAAAAATGTATAGGTTTGCTAGGTTTCCTTAGGTGCTGGCAGAGATAGGGTTCAAAATCTACAGCTAGGCACTTTGCAAAAAAAGGGTCCCTTTTCACTGTGAAAATGTGGTGTGTCCATGTTGCGTTTTGGGCCGTTTTCTGTCGCGGGGACTAGGCCTACCCACACAAGTGAGGTACTATTTTTCTTGTAAGACTTTGGGAAACGCGGGGTGGGGAGAATTTTTGGGATCCACGCAGATTCCAGAACTTTCCACCACAGAAATGTGAGGAAAATGTGTTTTCTTTGACAAATTTGTAGGTTTGCAAGGGATTCTGGGTAACAGAACCTGGTGAGAGCCAGTCAAGTCACCCTATCCTGGATTCCCCTGGGTGTCTAGTTTTCAAAAATGTATAGGTTTGCTAGGTTTCCCTAGGTGCCGGCAGAGCTAGGGTTCAAAATCTACAGCTAGGCACTTTACAAAAAAAGGGTCAGTTTTCACTGTAAAAATAAAGTGTGTCCACGTTGCGTTTTGAGCCATTTCCTGTTGTGGGCACTAGGCCTACCCACACAAGTGAGGTACCATTTTTATCGGGAGACTTAGTGTAACACAGAGTTGTAGAGCAACTGTTATCACCTATTGACTTTCGATGCATTTCTGCCTTCCCCCCAAAAAATTACCTGTATTTTGGCTAATTTCTGGTCCCCTCCAGGGGAATCCACAAACCCTGTGTACCTTTAGAATCCCCATGCATGCAATGGTTTAAAACTGACTAAGGGTTACCAGAAAAGGCGTGTTTAATGTGACGGTACCCTTGTCAGAGTAAAAAACCTGAAGATTAAATGTTACCCCAATAGGCGTAATGTGCCCAGGTAACTAGAAGGTCACATTAAACACACCTTTTCTGGTAACCCTTAGTCAGTTTTAAACCATTGCACGCACTTCAACACCCTCCACATAGGACTCACCCCACACACCGCATGCATCAAATGGCAGTTCTCAAAAGATCTCCACTTAAGTGACCCTTCGGGGGACCCGTAGGGCATTGCAGCGCCGGCCCGACGAGGAACAAACGCCCGATTATGAAGCAGGACATCCTTCGGGGTTTGTGATGGCAACAAGAGGCAAGATTTGCTCTTCCCTCTTACTAGTGGGTTCTAGGCCTAGGTTCCCTTCCTTCCTTCTTCCCCCTTTCTTAGTGAGTGGGTGACACGCTGCACCACTCCTCAGGAACAGTGTCCCCTGTTTTGACGTCACGTCTAGTGCTTGGAGCATGGGCACTGGACCTTAACGGCCTCCTGGTCCCCCCCTCTCTTTATTGATATAGTTATAGGACCTAGTCTACCTGAAAACCTAGGAATTCTATCTTCTGAGTGGGAGTCAGTACTGACTTCTCCGTGTTTATAAGGAAACCCAGGCTTACTAGGAGGCTTGTAGTCATGAGTAAATGATTCTGTACCTCTAGCTTGTCCTGTGACATGATGAGTATGTCGTCTAGGTAAATAATCAACCTCACTCCCCTCTCTCTGAGATGAGTGACCACTGGACGAAGTACTTTCGTGAAACACCATGGGGCCGAGGACAGCCTGAAAGGGAGGCAAAGGAATTGGTAAAGTATGCCCCTCCATCTGAAACGGAGATATTTGTGGCTGTCCTTGTCCATGGGAATCGTGAAGTAGGCGTCTTTGAGGTCTAGTTTTACTAGCCAATCTCCTGACTGTAGGATGTCCCTCAACAGGAGGCATTTTGAAATGCCTGTAGGTTAAAAATCTGTTCAGGTATCTCAGGTTTATGACTGGACAACAACCCTTGTCTTTTTTCTTTACGAGAAATATTGTACTTACGAAACCTTGTGTGGTGTCCCGTTTGTCTATTATTGCTAGAGCACCCTTACTTAACATTTGGGTTACCTCTATGTCTATAAGAGACATCTTCTCTTCCTCTAAATGTAATTCCATCGGTTCCTTGACCTGATGGGGTATTTTCCAAAAATCTTTTTTGAAGCCTGTAACTGTTTCTAAAACCCAGGGGTCGTGAGTTATCAATTCCCAATTCTGGGTAAAAAAGTTTTAGTCTGCCCCCCACTTTTAGTGTCGGTGAAGAAGAAGAGGTGCTCTCCTTGATAAGCTTGAATGGAGGCTCTTGCTCTTCCTCCGTGGTTCCTTGGGGTCCTGCCCCTTTGAGGGTAGAAATTGGAATTTTGTCTGAGGCGTCTCCCATAAGACTGGGGGTTTCTATATTCTTGCTGATAGAATTAGGACCTGAAGGATCCACGGCTGGCAGGTGGTTCCCCTTCTATCAGCACTTTCAAAAAGTGGACGTGAGGCAAAGACTCTACGCATGTTATATTGCGCTTTGCTGAAGGCAGTAAAGGTTGAAACGTATCTGCCCAAAGTTTTTATAAAGTTCTCACCAAAAAGGAGACCATTGGTATGATTAGTGTCTTCCTTGGAAGCAAGGTCTGCTAACTTTGGATCAATTCTTATTAGGGCGGCCTTCCGTCTCTCCATTATGAGGTTTGCATTGGCGTTGCCTAACATGCATAAGGCCCTTTGCGCCCAACCTCTTAGTAAGTCAATGTTCACAGGGATATTCTTCCCCCTCACATCTTCAGTCATGTCCAGGATGTGTGTTAGGGGCCCTAAGATATCCAGGAGCTTATCTTGAGACTGTTTCAGGCACTTCTCTATGCCTTTTCTCAAGTCTTTACCATACTTAAACAGGAAACTTATGATCTCAGGATCCAAATTAGGTGTAACACACACCTTGTCCTCTGTAGAGGGTCTAGGGCACTCACTCCTAAGGAGGTTACGTGTGTGTCCTTGTCAAGGTTTTTTTTTGACCCATAGACTTAAAAAGTGGGAGACGTGTTCTAGCAGCCACCAGTCTGCACTGCGTGGGTGCTTATTAGTTGTGGAATTAAACATCTCTTCCCCAAAGGGGTCCTTAATTCCCTGGGAATTAGAGGGTTGGTCAATATCGTCATCCAAGTCATCTAGGAGATCGAATTTATGCTGTGGGTCGAAGATAAACTCGTCTACATCATTATCAGCTGATGACATAGTATTTTCAACATCTATTGTGCCATTAAGGTCACTCATTCTTATTGTGCCGCCATGGGCTACCTTTCTCTGTGCCCCGTTAAGGTGGCCATTCTCTCTTGTGCTGCAGCGAGCACATGAATCTATTGTAGCGTGAGGGCTACCAGTGATGTAAGCTGGTTCAAAAGCTTTAGATAGGTTTTATGAGCAACTTTTCCCCTTTTTTTGGCAGTGAGGTAGAGGGTAAATCCTCATCAGATAGAGAAAAATAATTATCCTCAGAGGAGATCCTCTCTTTCTTTTAGACAAAGCGGCATCTACTGCCTCTTTAAGGGAGGCTTTAAGTTCCTCCTGTAAGTACTTTCTAATATTGTCCCCCAAAATGCAGTGATTCTCCCTGGTTCTGGGAATTATTCATCTCCATCAGGCTAGTTGGCAATTTAATAATATTAAATAGGGGTAATAGGGTGGTAAATCCCTTTAAATATGTTTTAAGGGTGGACAAACCTTTAAAACGAGCTTTGTCAAAAAGGTGTTTAATTCTTTCTATTTATTTGGGAAATGTACCGAAAGCGGGCACTAGGTGGTGCCAAAGATTGCTTATTATTGAATAAAAAACGGGACTGATCGTCTCTGTAAAGTAATGTAATGTATGTAATGTAATGTAAATAATTCTTATATAGCGCGTACTGTCACCCTACGGGTATCCTGGCGCTGTGACTGACAAAATCGACATTGGAGCCTGTGATCATCTTACCCAGGAAAACATTATTGGGAACTAAGCCAGACCCTACCTGGGAAACAGCCAGGTTTTTAGCTGCTTTCTAAATAGGGGCAGAGATTGAATTTGCCTAATGTCTAGAGGGAGTTCATTCCACAGCCGTGCAGCTGTTACACCGAATGCTCTACCCCCGACTTCATTTTCTTAATTCTTGGGATGTTCGCTAAGTATGCATTTGCTGACCGAAGGTCTCTCGCAGGAACATACCATGAGAATTTCCTCTGCAAGGGCTTTGGGCCCATTCCGTGCATTGCTCTGAACATGGTGCACAGGGATTTGAATTGTATCCTCTGGCAGATCGGCAGCCAGTGGAGATCTTTCAAGGCAAGAGAAAGTGAAGAACTGGGCTGCCTGTTTAGAGCTAGCTTAGCTGCAATTGACTGAATCCTTTGAAGCTTTTGAAGTAGTGACTTTGAGCCCCCCAAATATAGTGAGTTGCAGTAGTCTAATCTGCTCAGGATTATACACCTCACAATTTGGGGTCTTGTGGCAGTCGGTAGCAGCGGCAAAATTCTTCTCAGAGCTCTAAGCAGAGAGAAACATGTACCAACTACTTTGGTAACTTGTGATTCTAGCTGGATATTGTCATCCAGCAGAACTCCCAAGTTACGCACCGTTTTAGCTGGCACTACAGGTTTGTCTGTTGGTGTTATTTGGAGCTCTATGGGAAAAGGCCGGGCAATCCTGGACGTGGAGCAGTATACAATCTCCGTTTTTCCTCCATTAAATTGTAGGGAGTTGTTTCTGAGCCAGTTTGCGGTATTCTGCATACACACCTGAAATGTATCCAGGGTGATTGCCTGGTTCCCTTCTAATGAAAACACCAATTGCGTGTCTCTGTAGGACTCTGTAGCAGTCCTTCTCTTGCGAAGCCGTTACAGTTTGCTTGGAGCTGTAACCATGGCTATGCTGCAGGAGAAGGACACCGCGAGAGAGGAAGGACCTCCTCAAGTGAGGTCACAGCCAAGCACTCTGCGTGCGAGTCTGGTCTCAATAGCACATTGTCATGGCGATCGCGCTGAAACCTTGTAAGTTGTTTTTATTAAAACTGGAAAGCGAGGTGAGGCGTCTGAATGTCGCGCCTCGCCTCGGGAGTATTAATTATGAATTAATGAGTATCGCCGATACGGGCATAGTTATATTAACGTTATGAAGTTAATGGAACCTTTGTGAGTACATAAAAATGAAAAAGGAAGGTTAATAAGCCGACCATACATTGGAAGGCTGAGAAAAAATATATAAAGAATAAACCTGTTAATTCAAGCGGTCACATTAAGACACCATAACGTGTTTAGGTCATTTAAAATTTCTCTAAATATGAGATTAAAATAGGAATCAAAAGATTATAGTCAGAAATAGATACAGTCACATATTACATGTTATACTTAAGAGCTGTATATTACTAATTAATATAAATAACAGTTGTAATCAAAAACGAGTATGAGAGTAACAGAGTAGTATACTTATCTTGTTGTGAGCAGCTAACAAAAGAGGAAGGCAGCCCTGTGCATTGGATAGTTATACTTGTTCACGAACATTCTATATGTTTATGATGTATTAATGTTCTTTAAAGGGCTGCATGTTTGGGCAGCAAATAAAAGTATATGCATAATGGTAGCCTCTGGTCTTGTAATGAAATCACTCCCCTACCTAATTCCTCCTGTATAAGCCGGCCTTCTGGAGGGGCATAATCTGGGATACCGTCTCCAGGGTGTCCCTCTGCTCTCCACACATGTTGAAACTGAGCATAGTTTAAACATTGATTTGCATTCATGCCAAATTCTCTTTGGAGCGAGGAAAATGGCACAATATCTCCATCATCAATTATGTCTCCAACCCTGGCTATACCAATTAGTTCCTAGGCCTGAAATCCCTTCGGTTTACGCATCTCGGGAAGCAAGTTCCCCTCCGATAGGGGAGTTGTCCTTGTAGGTTCGCCATGCCATCCCATAGTAGTCATAGCCCTATTCCAGGGTGCTAGTGTGACCTCAGTGGCAGAGAGGAAACTCTGGGTCCCACTTCATCTGTACAGATAGTGCAAACAGGACCTCTTACCCCATTGTGCATTCTCCAATCTAAAGGTTGAGTGGTCAAGGGGAGAGAATAAACGGTCATTGACCTTTATGAGGTGGGCCGCCCAATAATAAGCACGTATGTTAGGCAACGTCAACCAGCCATTGTGAAGGGTATTTGGAATGATTTGGAATGGTGCACCATTCCAAATCAGTCCGGCAATATGTTCTTTTTAGCCATCTCCTTTATTAAGTAAACTCAAGTTCATTGCATCAATAAGAATCATCCAGCCAACGCATTTTGTTCAGTTGTGGCTTGAACTTCGTCAGGGCTATTTAGAATAAGGGTCAGAATAGGAAGTCCAATGAAATCCCAGGCCTCTTCAGTAGAGGGGTGTGGCACCTGTATGGCTGATGTATACACCAATCGTCATAAACAGAGCTCGTGACTGTTGAAGTAATAGAGCCACATATTCGGGCCACGAGTTTGATAACCCGTAAAGGATGCCGTGTGATAGCGGCCGCATGTCTTCACACGAACCTGATCGTCAACCAGCAATTGTATTGATTTCATTGTAGGGTTTTGAGAGCAATCCTGGGGTGTTTGCCATCCCATAGTAGCGTCCGATGTCCCCCTCAATCTCACAAAAAATCTTGGGAAGGATCCGGTAATACATATGTTGCAGTACATAAAGTAATTTAGGTAAAGAAATCATTTTAAACATTGCTGCCCTCCCCATCAACATAAAGAGTAGCCCACGCCACCTCTAAATGTCTTCTCGGCAGGTCCACATCACCCTCCAAAGGTTGCGGTCGAAACAAACCACCCTCTTTAATGTAATATATATACCTAAATAGGTGGACTGGGATTGGAGGCACTATTGCTCCACTCTGCAGTAGATAAAGCACTGGTTTGGCCCAGTTAATGTTGTAACTGGAGTGTTCTCCATATTCTTCAAACGTTGGAAGGTTGAGGGAAGGGTCAGGTTCAGATCTGCAAGGTACATAAGAATATCGTCCGCGTAAAGCAAAATCTTCTCATCCCTCCCCAGTCTCGCCCATATTTCAGAAGCCAGTGATCTCTGAATGGTCACGGACTGCACAGACTAGAGATTTTGTAGTTAGTGCAAATATAAAAGGAGACAGGGGACAACCCTGTCTCGTCCCTCTGCCAATGGGGATCTCCCTTGACAGCACTCCGTTCAACCAGACCGCAGCCATGGGGGCCTGGTATAACATTCTGAACCATTTCCTATACCGAGGCCCAAATCCAAACTTGACTAGCATATACTCAAGAAAGGGCCAGTGCACTGCATCAAACACCTTTTCTGCGTCAAGCGCTAGAAAGACGTGAGGTTCTAGGCAATCCCTAATTTCATTCAACCAATTAATCGTACAACCTAGATTAAATCAGGAAGATCTACCAGGCATTAAGCCTAAATGGTCCCTATAAATTAGGGGGGGTGATATCTGTAAGAAGTCAAGTGGGCAATATGGTAGCAATAATTTTAACCTCCGTGTTGAGCAATGAAACCGATCGATAGGAGGTACAACCCTCTTTATGGATAACTGCACTGCCCGCCCGTTGAAGGTTTCACGGGAGGAAGCCCTGTTCAGCGCCTTCTAAAAACATATTCAAAGGGTGGAGTTCCAACAGCCCTATATACCGCTTATAGAATTCCACAGGAATTCCTTTGGGTCACGGGTCTTGTTAGGATTCAGTTTTCTTATGGCTGCTTGTACTTCTGCTAACATAAGTTTGGCATCTAGTGTGGCTCGTGCCTCAGTATCTATAGCGGGGGTGTTCACAGTCTCCAGGTAGTGTGGAATTTGGAAAAACTTCGTCAGTGGTCTGGCCCTAGAGAACTCCTCGTAATAGCAAGCATAGGCTTCCGCTATTGCTTCATTCGTGATCGCACTGTCTCCCCCTGGATCAGTTATTCAGTTCACCCACTTGGCCTCTGCTTCCCTTCTTCCAAGCCATGCCAGGAGCTTCCCAGCCTTATCACCAGCATCGCAGAGTCGATGCAGCGTGGCCAACATTTGGGTTTTGGCCTGTTCTTGTGCCAGAACGTGATATTCGTCTCTAATAAGAGCTTGTTTCTTAAGGGTGAGTGGGCTGGTTCTGTACCCAGGGTTCCCTCAATCTCCAGCAACTGGCCCTCAAGTCTCTTCAGAGCTCCCACTTCTCTCCTCTTTCGAGCTATTAGGTTCCCCTTAAGATGTGTCTCCTGTAACAGCACCACATCTGGATGGAAACGCTTAATATATTGGGCAACCAGGTCTTTCTTGACCCTATCACCCAGGCCATTCACATTCCACGACAAGATCGACAAAGTCCTGTCTACCAATAGTGGATCACTCATCCTGGCTTCAAAAGGGCATGTGGGGCGTGTAGGGGGACCCCATGGGTATCGAGATACTGACTGCTCAATGACATGGTGCCTGTTATCATTATGAAGGCCGGACAGCATTTCAGCATCCTCCAGCCACCACACCACATCCTTGGTGGTAGCCCGGGATTCTGCAACTTCTTTATGGAGACCCCGGACTGTATCTTCCAGCTGGGAGATCCCGGTCTCCACAGAGGAAACCTTTTCGGCCACATTGCGGAGATCTCGTTGCAGGGGGGACACCTCTGATTGTACCTCTCCCACTCTTCTTTTCAAGGACTCTCGGGATGACTGAATTGCCAAAAGGAGAGCTGTGGTATGCAGCATCACAGGGGACGTCCGCCTCTAGTGGTGCCACTATCTTAGTGCAATGGTCCACATTCCACTGTCCAGGAGGCGTCGGCTCTTTATCAAAGGCCATTGCAGCATGCACTGTGGACCCCGTACGAGCCCACCCGCAGTGGAGGCAGCAGCCCAGACGAGGTCACACAAGGGGGCAGGGCTTAAGGACAAATCAATTCTGCCTACCACCTCTTAAAACTGGGAGGAGGGCACCCGCTCACTCCTCAAGTCTCTGCACTCCCAGGACTTATATTGCCAGAGTCCGGTAGGTAGATTTATCCAGACATCACATAGGCTAGTGAATGGCACTCTCTGGGGCTTGCAAAGTATATATCTCACATGGAAAAGGGGGAAGAACCCCTCAATCCTGTCCACAATTCTGTTCTCCCCCAGTCCTACGAGGTCGGATCCTGCCCCCGAAGTATCGGGAAGTCCAGGCCAGTCCCCTCGAGCTCCTGCCTGCCACACCGAGGCAATGGAGGGGGCCAGTCTTTACTTTACTCCCGGCCTGCCCCCATGAGGGCCCAGGCCTCTTGCTCGACATCCTGAGATATAAACAAACTATCCTGCCTGCAGACAGAATAGTTTGTTTATATCTCAGTGTGTTATTTTCCTCTGTTATACCTGCCTGCTTATCCTTTTCGCAGGGGCCCTCTTTCTTTTTGTATCTCCTGCTCGACATCGCCTGCGGATCAGGCCGGTCTGCAGGATAGCAGGGTGCAGATAAGGGTCCTCCAAGCACACCAGCCCCCGTAGCGCCAGGCGTCCTTCCCGGGCGAGAGCCAAGAAAGGAGCCCGCTCTCTTCGCCCCTCCAGCGAGATGGCTCCCCAGACCGCTCTCAATTCACCGAGGGGGCAGTCCTGTTCACTGTTACCCCGTTCTTGGCCCGGCTCAGCCACAGGGTTGCTGTTAAACAGCCTTCTCATCCGGGGATTGCCTTTTGGCCGCGGGCCCCAAGGTTAATTGCTGTCTTCCTGGGCTGCAATTCGGGTTGCCGCTCAGCCACTCAACTACCTCCACACCCAGGGAAGCTGGGGGGGGTCTCTGTGGGACTCAGCACTTGTTGGTTGATGAGGGTTAGGACGGATTAGTTATGGGCCTGGCGTGGAGCATTCTTAAAACGCGTCCAAATCTGCCACCATCTTGGCTACTGTTGTTATGTAAAATAATTAAAACAATAGACTACACATAATTAATCAGGCCCAGACAAACCTATTGCACGTTTACTGCTCCACTGGCACCATGCAAAATATTAAGTTACCTAGCCAATGCACACCAGCCATGCCTTGCATCCGTAATTAGAAGCCCATTAAACCACCTTAAGACGACAGAACATAGACATTTTTTTGCAATGTTAACATTCCTCTACCTAGATCTAACAGAACAGGGAATAGCCAATTTCTCCCAACACTACCTTAAGTGTGCAGAAAACATGGCATCAGCAACAGTTTTGAACTTACAACCACAGGTCGGGCAATGGAATAGGGCTTTACTTTACATACCCTTTCCAATTCATTGGGTGGGTTGCTACTTGTAAAGTGCCTAGCCTAAATTTCATGCAAAGATTACAATGTAGCGGGACTCATATAAAGCCAAGCTAAATTTCACACCCTTCAAAAACCTGTATTTAAAAGTAGTCAATTGGCGTCATACTACGAGAGCCTTGGCCAAATTGATTTTCAACTAACCATCCCAAATTAATCACTCTTTATAATCTCTTTACTAGTTACAGTAATACTGTTCTGGAACCCAAAAATGTGACAACATAGTAAGGCTTAGCAGTTTCTTTACATACTGTAAGCATGGTATTTTCCTGCATTTTCAGGGGATAACATATCTCCTAACAAAGCTCTACACATTACCCCATCCAGGGGCGACTATATTCATAAGCACATTCATACCAGTCTAATGATAGTAATATCAATAATTAATTTGATCCCTACCTGTACCCTTACACACATAGATAATGCACCATTTTTTTTGCTTCACAACCTTTAATAGCCTACTTGAGGTATGCCTCTAGATTTCTGATCCCTAACCACCTTCAACTTATGAAACTTCCAGAGTCTCTTTAACAACCCTGATCTCATATTTTATAATGAACAGTAGAAAATGTGTTCTTGGCTTTTCCAATGTGTGGCACCAATGATAGGTTACTGTCTAAGGGCCTTATTATGACTACTGTGGTCTATTGGACCGTCGTAGACATGGTGGCGGTGCGGGCACCGCCGCACAGGTGGTCCAACAGCCCAATTACAACATGGGCGGTCGGACCGCATTGGCACCGCCGCAACCGCCAGGGATCAGAAATCCCTGGCGTTGTTGCGGAGGTCTTGAGTCCGCAATATGCATAGAGGGGCCGCTGCGGCCCCACCAAGCATATTACGAATTTCCTCACCGCCACACTTTTCATGGCAGTGCATCCTCTGTGCCATGGGGTGCATGCAGGGGAGCACATGTTGTGCCCCCCTGTCTGCATGCACACCCAGTTCTTGCAGGGTATGGACCTAACAATCCATGCCCTGCAGGAACTACCTTTGATGCTCCCACTGCGGTGCGTTTTTCAAAGGCACCTCCGTGGGACTGCCAAAGAACTTCCCCCCCAGAGACTTTAAAAGTCGAACTCTGGCAAGCGTTTTTTTTCTGGCTTTGGCGGTCTCGAAGCGTGGTGGCAGTGTGGAGGCCCTGCTCCGAGACCGCCAAAGTCATAATAAGGCAGTAAGTCAAGAACTAAATAATAAAAACAAATTGTTTTGTTCCTCTAGTTCCATTTTTTTAATGACAGTATTCGGCAAATACCTTTACCCAAAGAGTGTGTGTGCGTTTGCCAAATTGAGAGTTGTGCCATTCCCCTTGTGATAATTAAATCCTTGAGACTTAGGGGCCAATTCCGATTCGGGCCGGAAATCTCTCCGACCGAGCCGGACCCAAAGAGATTTCCGACCGAATCGGACTCTAGCAGTCCGACCGAACGAGTACGATGCGCACGTATGCCATCGGACTCGATTCGGTCGGACTCCCATTGAAGTCAATGGGAGCCAGTCGTACGACGCGTACACGGGCTCCCATTGACTCAATGGGCACGACGCGAACAAGGGCGCCCCCTACAGCGTGTGCGCGTTGATGCGGGTCGTGCCGTACATGCACGTGTAGGGGGGACCCATGTGTCCCCCCTGTGTGCGACTCGCGTGGCTACGCGTACAGGGGGGTCCGACACGGACCCCCAAAGTACGGCTCCGACTGCTCTTTCGAGCCGGAGTGCACGGCTCGGTCGGACTGCTCGCGGCGCGCATCGTACTTACCCGGCCGGGGAACGTCTCCATTGCGCGGTGCGAGTCGAGTCCGAGTCGATTCGGTCGGTGCGGTTAGACCCGGGAACGAGTCGGTCGGAGCGGTCGGGACGCCCGGACGAGTCGGTCGGCGATTTCGCATTGTACTCGCTCGCCCGGACGCGCGTACGAATCGGTCGGGAAATAGGGCTCCGAATCGGATCCGGTTAAGCCGAATCCGATTCGGAGCCCTACCGGCCGAGATCGGAATCGGCCCCTTAGTATAACTGTGACTTTCAGTTTTAAGGCTTTTTTTGCTTTTTTGGCCTTTATTGTTTCACATTGGCATCTGTGTTTATATATATTTAGTTTTAGCTTAATGGTCCTTAGGTTTTTTGGTTTGTGAAAAAATAAAGTTGCCAATACTATACCATTTCTACATTTATTTAACTGATATACACCTACACTTTGATGTCTACAAAATTTTAGCGTGCTATTTAGCAATACAGACAAGAAGAGGAACCACAACTGAAAGCATTATCATTGTAGTTTTCATACAAGTGCTCACTTCCAGCTATTGAAGCTTTATCTCAATATCGTGGGCCAATTTAAGCTCCCAACGCTGTCAATATACCAGCTAAAGGACTAGCGGCGCTGATTGACTACTAGAGAGACACTCAAAAGAAGACATAATCTGTTCATTTTTACGTTTTTTAAACCTGAACATAAGCATAGAAACAGGATGTTTTCCATCTTTATTTATATGTAAAAAGCAGTACAAATGGAGCCTTGAGTATACTCGAGATGTTATTCAAATGGACAGCAAAAAAGTAGGCATCACTTAAGCAAGGAAAGAGTTCAAAGCCCCACATAAATTGCAAACTTGAAGTACCTGAATGCCGAATTACCCTTATTTTAGAAGCTCTGCCTTACCAGGTTGAGTAAGGGGAATTATTGTAGCAAAGGTATCTGCATATCATTAATACCCCCGGTGGCATTTCTATCCCAGAAATTGAACAAAGCAGAAATTAATTACTTTGGGTTAAATTAGACCAAGCAGCGCCAGACTCCAAGCCACTAGGGCCAAGGAGGTCCTACTTTCAGTGCCCCCCGAAGCTAGTCTGCAGTATTTAAAGTTTATCACTATGTAATGCCAGCAGGTTCAATTTCTCTTTTTGGCTTTTCAGAAACAAACATGGGCGGCTGCTCTGTTTGAGCAGGGGAGCATCGCCCCTCTGAAATTCACCCCGTCCCGAAAGGAGCGCCAGGATGGGGGTGGGGCTGCTTTTGACTGGTGATACAGCGCGACTAATATAATTTCTTCTCCTTTGGACATGACATCCAGGTTGAAACACTCTTTTTAACAACTATACCAACATGACGGTGGGGCCGACAAACACCGCATAAACATTCACTCACTCAAATATTCCCTGGATCCCATCCACTTTTACCTAGGAGAAAAAGTTATGACTGCTGGAGGAGAACGGGATACCTTTTTAAAGTTGACAAGATAGTTTCTCAAACATCATACATAAACAGTTGTAATCCTGTCGGCTTCTAGGCCATCAAGGTATTCCGCTCTTTGGTCGATGGACCAACTAGAGAATGGTTGATGGTGATTAAGACCAGCTCAATCACATTTAAACCTATTAAAACATTTCACTTATCATTGAGCTAAAGAACCACAGACTCGTAGTTTTAATTATAATAAAGTTTATCTACTTTCTTTAAATGCATGAATAAGTTTCAATTCTATTAATCAGTTTAATACGTTTAATATCATTATAAGAAATAAACTTTAAAAGAATTTATGCATACCCTTTTTAGATGAAAAATAAAAGTTCGCCACGGCAGATAAATTGCAGATCACAGCATAAAACTCCCAAAAACTGACTGTCTGTCCCGCTAAACAGGCCTCCTCGACGGACCACCTATACAGGTTTCCCGCAACGATCTCGTTCCTTCCCAGTCAGATTCAAAGTAAAAAGATTAATTATTTTAAAAGTAATGGCCTATGAAAAATAGCAGCAGCTTCTCTAGCGTCAGCGTCCAGTGCTCAAAAAATTATGTATGAATAGCGCTCCTCCTACTTAAGAGTAGGTCCTCTCATACCCTATTACTAGCTTACTAAACAGAAAAGTTTCAATCTTTGGGGCGAGATTCACGCTAATTGGTCCATTGGAGGGGTGGCAAGCATCTCCTCATTGCTCTCCTTGCTTAAACCGGTTCCGAAAATGTTTATAACTTTGTCCTTTCTCACGGCTTTAGGACATTACCAATCCGATTGACAGTTCCTCACATGTATCTTCTTTTGTAACTTTATTTTAAACAGTTCATTGTTAATTCACAGCTGCATCTTCGGTTCTCATACATTCTCGCTGAGTCCTTCTTGGCACTCATTTGGTGACAGGTCATGCTGTCCTTGACTCTTTTCATTCTGGGCTCTACTTGCAACCACGTGATATGTTTCTGCAGCTATCTTCCGCTTGGAAGCCATTTTGCACTTGCGCACTAAGCTCATCTGCCTCAGCAGCCATCTTTACAGCACGGCCTAACAGTCCCGAACGAACTATCATGAAAACAAACACAATCATAATTAAAATAAAGAAAATAAGCCTTTTCGTTTCCCACCCGTCATTCTACGTACCCCATTTAGATGTTACCTAGCAAAAGCGACATGTAAAGCTATATTTACTTACCATCCGCATTCTTTTGCCACAATACAATTTACTACATAGCACAAATCACGCAATATCACTCTAATTAGTACGCAAACCATTATGTTAATATTATTCCACCTTTACAATTGTAAGTAAGTTAGTTTTGCACATAAATTGCCAATTACCAAAAATATAAAAGACGCAAAATGTTGATTAGTCGTCAAAACAATTAATAACGTTAATTATTACCATTAATATTAGGGGGTTCAAAAATTTCTTATTTACCTTGCTCCATCAACTCCCCCCTTTGGTAATTTTTAATATCACCACAAAAACCCATGTTACACAAATTTTTCAGATAGTATGTTTCTTGTCCATTTGCTTCTTGTTAGTTTTACACATCAGTATCCCTTTCATCTTGTCTTTTTGTTCTTCAAGTTCTATTTCACCTAATTCTCGTTCTCTTTCTTTATTTATCTTATTTTCTCTTTTTATTTTGTTTTGTCTTTTTCTCCTTTTAATACATATAATAACAAATTTCGTAAATAACACCACTAAGATTACTACTGTTGCTGAAATCAAAACTTTCCCTACAATAGAACTACCTATTTCTGTGAACCATTTTGGTATTGAGGAAAAACTCTTACCAAGTTTCTCCCAGGCATTTTCAACCTCCAGTGGAACAAGTTCTTTGTGCAAATTAGTAATATTCTTTATATACTTTTGTATATTTTCACTTTTATCTGGAATGTAAGTGCAACAATGTTGGACTTTCAGCATTCCACAGACTCCTCCCTCTTTTGCCAAAAGAATGTCAAGGGCAAGTCGATTTTGCATCACCATAGCTCTCATGGCAACCATCTCGGTATTTACCATCAAGAACCCTCCAGCAGTATTCGTTGATAAACGATCTACTACTGTGGACAATTTCCGAATTTTAAATGCATTCAAAGATATTCCCACTGCTGGTATCATTGCTCCAAAAATGTCACCCACTATTTCTGAAAAACGTTCCCTCTTTCTACGTGTGAATGTTTCACCCATTTCGTGTGTTCCTTCTTCTTCTCTATCTACGTGAAAAATCTTTGGAAAGACCAGGCCTAAGTAGCACGACCCATACCAATGGTCCGGCAACCTGTAATAAGCTCTGTTTCCACAAATATAATAGATCCCTGGAAATATTGGATCTTTTCCTCCTTTGAATCCCCATCCTCCTAAAATTTTATAATTGTCTCGGCAGTCACTGGAACCCACGATATAGTTATCATACCTAGTTCTATTTCTACTAATGCACAACTTTCCCTGTTGGGGCCAATCTAAAGTCATAGCTGCATTTGTCTTTTTCTTATCATTACTTTCTCCTTCAAATGCCCAAAGGGGTGTTTTTGTCTCTTCCTCTATTACCTTTCTTTGAAATTTGACTCTTCTGCTTTCTACCATTTCTAAAAATACCTTTTCTTCTTTCTTTAGCTCACAGGTAAGGTTGTGTTTAACTATATCATCTAATGTCAGATCTTTATTTTCTAAGAAAAATTCACCAAACATCCTTGCTCCTTTCACCTTGTTCAATTCAGGAATTATAGGAATTTTTGCAAAAATCTTATTTATGTCAGTATAATAATATTCTAATCTACCTGTTCTATAAAATAAACTAGCTAAAACACTACATGTTATTCCATAGGTCAAACGAAGGTGATGATAGGTCACACCTTCTGAAACAGACGCAGGTAATTGCATACAAACATAACAATCTCTCACATCCATTGTTTCTACATATTCATATAATAATTTTGTGAAAACATTCTTTGAAAAATCAGTTATGGATCTATCCTTATGTAGCTCTGCACTATCTATTAATGTTGCTGTGTTCTGTATGTTAACTTCTTTATCCTTCTTTGTGTTGTTCTCTAATATGGACGTTTCTTCTACAGCTAATCTAATTGGAATGGTGATTGCTAAAATAAGCCATACAAACATTAATAAACCTGTACAAAAGAAACACATTCTACACCATCTATGTAAAAACTCACATCTATTGTCTGTGTCTACCATTTTACTCTATTACCTAAATATATACATTTGTACAGAAAATGTGTCACCACACCTCAGAATGACGTTTCAGCCACTCTACTTTCTCACTTTGTCTCGTTTGGTACTCTCTTTAGTTCTTCTCAGAACTCTTTCTTGTCTTATTCGGTTTTTAGTGTCCAGTCCGGCTTTTTAATCTCTTCAAACTTGTTGCACTTCACTTTCACCCATTGGTTTGCAGCTTTCTTCTGGGTTCTCGTGAGTGATTTCTTCTTCTTTGATATCAGTCAATGCGATGCATAGCCATTCAGGTGACTTATATTTCAAATTAGCTTTCTTCACTCTTTTCGTTTTCTGCAATTGTTTTCCACTTTGTTTTCCTTGTTCCTTTTGACTTGTTATCTCATTTACTTGTTCTGCATTATCTCTGTTTATGTTTATGATTTTATATCTCAATCTTTTGACTTCGTGGGGCCAATTATCTCCTTTTCTCGGCCTTTTCGGTTCACTTTCTTTTTCCTCTCGTTCAGCTCTCCAAGTCCTTTTCCTTGGTCCTAGTCTCTGTTTTCTCTCTTCTTCACTTTCTTCTGATTCTGTTTCAGACCTTACTTCATTTCCTCTTATTTTGAACTTTATGATTTCACCTTCTTTGTCTAGCTCTGCTTCTTCCTGTGTCTTTTCTGTTCGATCACTTGTTTCTATCCCTCCTCGAGGTTCTTCCGAATTCTCGTTGATCTCTCTGTCTGTTTCTATATTTCCCTGTTCTTTTGTTTGTTGATCTGTCCCTATTGCTCCTCGGGGTTCTTCCGATTCTTCTATCTCTCTATTTGAATCTATCCCTCCCTTGTCTAATTTGACAATTTTTGAAGGATTTTTACCATAACCTGTGCTTGGCTGATCACTGTCACTGTCTCTTGGTTCAGTTTCTTCGTTTATGATGTCAATTTTCCATTTCTTCTTTAGCTTTTCATCACAATCTGATTGGTCTGTATCAGATGCTGAACTGGTGTCTGATATTTCCAGATGTCGACTTACAGGTCGATCTTCAAGTTCTGGAACCTTTGCTATTTCAAATTCTTCTCCTGTTGTTAAACTTGTACCTGGGTCTTCCAGATGTCGACTTACAGGTCGATCTTCAAGTTCTGGAACCCTGTTTGTTTCTTCTTCTGCATCGGATGCTGAACTGGTATCAGATATCTCCAGATGTCGACTTACAGGTCGAGCTTCAGGATCTGGAACTCTGATAGTGTGGCTGGCATGTACCCAGTTTTTCACTCCTGCACACTTGACTGCAGTTGTTGTCACCAGGATCACTTGTCGTGGTTGGTCCCAGCGAGGAACCAAACAGTTTCTTCTTCTGTGGACTTTTATGCGGACCCAGTCTCCTGGATTCAAATCATGAGCTGGTTTTCTTTCAAGAGTGGTCGCATCCGGTCCAACCTGATGAAACACAGAATGTACCACATCAGCCAATCCTTTGCAATAATCCAACACGAGATCATCAGTTATAGTCAGCAGTTTGTTGACAGGTACATGTGCTTGTCTCATTGCTCGTCCCATGATTATTTCGTGGGGACTCAGACCTGTTTTTCTATCAGGTATGCTTCTGATAGTCATTAGTACCAGTGGAAGGGCATCTGGCCATTTGAGTCCTGTGGCTTGACACATTTTTCCTAACCTATTCTTTATTGTTCCATTCACTTGTTCTACCACTCCAGAAGCCTCTGGTCTGTATGCACAGTGCAATTTCTGTTGAATACCAAGAGCTTCACATATCAGTTGAATTAGTTCATTTTGAAAATGTGTTCCTCTATCTGTTTCAATCGTTACTGGAAAACCATACCTTGGAATGAATTCTCTCAACAAGAGCTTTGCTACTGTAATCCCATCATTCCTTCTGGTCGGATAGGCTTCCACCCAACGAGAAAACAAACAAACGACCACAAGAACATACCTCAGTCTATTGCTTGGGGGCATGTCTATGAAATCCAGTTGCATTCTCGTGAAAGGACCTCCCTCTCGTCCTATTGTTCCTAAACTCACTACTGTTTTCCTTCCTGGATTTATCTGTTGGCAGATAAGACATCTTTGACAAAGACTTTCAGCTATAGCTCTGAATTTTGGGTTATACCAGGTTTGTCTAAAAAGTCGGATCATGGCATCCCTTCCAATATGAGCGTGTTCATTGTACATCCGTGCCATGTTAGAAATCATGCCATCAGGCATAACTGGTCTTTCATCTCTGTAAACCCAAACATCATCTTCCTCCCTTTTCCTGCATCCTGCTTTTATCCAGCTATCTTTTTCCTCATCATTTGCGGCTTCCTGTAATTGTCTTACCTCAGCCCATGTTTCGACAATGTTAGTAAACAGCAAAGGACATGAAACATGCTCTCTTTCTCTTCTTCTATTCAACAAGACTACATTTTTAGCACAATACTGAGCTATCTCGTCAGCATACTTGTTGCCCACAGTTATGTAGTCCTCCCCATTTTTGTGCGCAGTATACTTCACCACTGCAATCTGTTTAGGTAGCTGTATCGCCTCAAGTAATTTCTTCACAAACTCACCATTTCGAATTGGAGTTCCTGCAGACGTCAAGAAACCTCTTTGGGACCAGATCTGCCCAAAATCATGGACCACTCCGAAGCCATACTGGCTATCAGTGATCACTGTGATTCGAACATTCTTTCCCAGTTTGCATGCCTGAATTAGAGCAATCAGTTCAGCCACTTGGGCGGAACGTATCCCTCTCAAACAAGATGCTTCCATTATTGCAGCTACTGTACATACAGCATACGCCGCACTCAAAACTCCTTCACTTGTCCTCAAGCATGAGCCATCCACAATCACATAATCTGATTCTTTTAAAGGCTCATCTCTGATATCTGGCCTTGGTTTTGTACAGTATTCAAGTACGTTCAAGCAATCATGGTCAACTTCATCTTTGTCGGTCACACTCTCTTCATCTGGCAATGATGTCGAAGGATTCACGCTTGTGCATCTGTCAATGGTTACATTGTCTGCACTTAAAATCACTTTTTCATACCTAGTCAGCCGACTATGTGTCATGTATTGAGTTTTGGTTCTTGTCAAGAGAATTTCGACTGAATGTGGAACATATACTCTCAGTGGGTATCCCATCACAATGCCTTCACTTTGTTCCAGACTCACACAAGTAGCAGCTACTGCTTTCAGACATCCAGGCAATGCTTTTGCTACCAGGTCTAAAACAGCTGAAAAATATGCAATAGGTCTTTTCATATTTCCATGTCTTTGCACTAAAACTGAAAGTGCACACCCATCTCTCTCACTACAGTAAAGCTCAAAATCTTTTTCATAGTCAGGCATTCCCAGTGCCGGTGCTTCACACAGTCTCGCTTTTAGTTCTCTGAATGCTTTCATTTCTTCATCATTCAATTCAAATGGATCTTTAACATCCTTTTTTGTCAGTCTCTGTAATGGTTTTGCAATTAGTGAAAATCCACTTATCCACTGTCGACAATATCCAACCATTCCCAGGAACATTCTCACCTCTCTTTGTGTCATTGGAGCTCTCATTCCTCGGATAATTTTTATTCTCTCAGTCGTTACCTTTCGCACTCCCTTTTCAATTTTATGACCTAGGTATTGAACCTCTTGTTGACAAAACTGTAATTTTGATGGGGACACCTTATGTCCTCCTCCTGCTAAATGGTTCAGTAAAGCAATTGTGTCAGTAACACATGCTTCTCTGGTTTTTGATGCCACTAATAGGTCATCAATATACTGAACCATCACAGATTTTTCAGGCATTTTTAAATCTTCCAACGATTTCTTTAGGATCTGATTAAAGATTGAGGGACTTTCTGTATACACCTGAGGAATTTGGCACCATGCCAAAATACGCTCTCCGAACCGGAACGCAAATAATGGCTGGCTATCTGGATGTAACGGGATAGAGAAAAATGCATGGCACAAATCAATGACGGTGTACCATTCTGCCTCATGTGGAATCTGATACAGTATTACAGTAGGGTTTGGTACAATTGGACAACAAGGAACAACGATTTTATTAACCTTCCGTAAATCTTGCACTATCCTATATGTTCCATTCGGCTTTTTCAGTCCCATTATAGGCGAATTACATGGACTGCTCATTATTTCTTTCAAAATTCCTTGTTCAATCATTTTATTTATTACAGGTGTTATTCCTTCAATGATTTCTGGCGTCAATTTATATTGTGGAGTATTTGGGTAATTTGTTCCTTCTCTAACAGAAATTTTAACAGGGTCTACTCCTCTCATTAACCCAATGTCTTCGCCTGTAAAATCCCATACCTCCTGTTTGACTGTTTCTTTTAACTCAATTGGGATTTTCTCTACATCGAACACAGGAAACATGTAATTCACCCCTAGCTCTAATTCTGCCATTGTCATTTTATATAGTACATCTTCATCTGGTGTCTGAAATGCAATCCCATCCGGAGTACAATAGATGGTGCAATTCATTTTGCAAAGTAGATCGCGTCCAAGTAAATTTACAGGACTGCAATCACACACCACAAATCGGTGCATTTCTCTGAATGGTCCAACTTTTACTTCTACTAGTTTGGTAAGAGGCGCCTTAATTTGCTGGTTTGAGACACCTACGACTTGGATATATTCACCTGAGAGAGGAAGGTTTGGAATTTCCACTGATCTAACAGTAGAACGGGTAGCTCCAGTGTCCACAAGGAATGTTACATTTGCACCAGTCACTTCTCCATCCACAAATGGACCTGCCTGATCTACCTCTAGAGTTGCGCCAAGTACACACTCTTCCTCCTCTCCTAGGCACCGTCATAAACTTTCATCCGATTCATTCCTATCCTGTCGTAACCAATACTGCGTTATCGCAGCTGCGCGCGGCAATTGTGTTACCTGCTCTCCTCCGTAGAATCCTGTCTCTGCACTGTATCTCTGTGGATTTACACTCTTGGGAAGTGGTGGTTGTGGCACCTGACACTGCTGAGTAACTACCTGCGGTTGCTGCAGCTGTTGGTAACTCACCTCACTCCTGCACCTGTGGATTTAATGATTGATTTTCCGTATTAGCTTTTGGAGGAAATTTACACTCGTTTCTCCAATGCCCTAACTTTCCGCAGTTGTGGCATGGCCACTTCTTCTTTGCTTCTTCTATACTCATTTGGCCTTTGCCTTTACCTATATTCGGTTTGGATTTAGTTTGTCCTGTCTCATTAACCTGATTATTCAGTTGAGCTTCTTGTTTTTCTGCAACTTTCACTTGTGCCCACATTGCTTTCTCCTTTAATTTACGCTGTCTACATTCAATGTCATCACTACAATACTTGGCATACCTCAACACTTCATCCACTGTACTGTTCTGCCAGCATATCATATGCTGTTTAATCATTTCGCTTATTTCTGGTTTCAACCCATAAACAAATCTATATACAAAATGACTCATGTCCTTCTCATTCAGAGTCTCATAACCGCTATACTGTTTGAAAACTAAAAGTAGCCTCTCATAGTAAGCATGTACTGACTCCTTACTCTCCTGTGTAGTTCTGTCAATTTTTACCCAATCAGTTTCTTTGGGTGGAATTTTGTTTTTCAAAAAGGTGATAACTTGATCATATTTCCTCATCACCTCTGGTCCTGGCGCTCCTGTTTTTGCATCTCTTGGGTATTCTACAGTTGGCCAATCAATGGTAATTTTACATTCTGTCCATAAATCGGCTGGTACTACAATGTCAAATAATCCATCCAAATCTACCCACAACACCTTCGAAACTTTGACAAACCTTTCTACTTGTCTGTACCATTCTACAGGTTTTTCTCTCAATTTTGGAAAGTCATTTGTAAATGACAGTATATCTTGTCTGGACCAGGGGACATGTACATAACTACCACCTGGGGTTTCTCTCATCGGATACTCCCTTACAACCGATTCCTTGTCTGTGACCGCAAAAGCCAAAGACGCTTTGTCGGTTGTTCTCTCATTCCTTTTAGTCCACCTGCTTCTCCATCTGTCCACATCACCCCATTTTCTCAACAAAACAATCAGTTCTTTTATCTGTGTTAACCGTCCTGATGTGTTCAGATTTTCTATATCTTTCTCACAAAAATCTACCCTATACGGTTTCTGCAAACTCCTGACATTTACAAATTCCACTCCTAGTTCATTCGCGGTCTCTTCCAATTTGTCATGTAGATTTCTAGCTCTCCAAGTAATGCTCTTACATAAGAACATTATCTCGTCGTCCTGATATGTTTTCAATTTTTCTGTACCAATAGTCCCTAAAATTAACTCTTCCATATCTATCTTTAGCCTAATTACATCTAATGGTTTTGGTTCTGTCTCTTTCTTTTGCAAATTTCTCATCCATTCACTTAATTCGTCTGGAGTTGGACCTACAGGTGTACTATTTATTTCTATCCAATTTCTATTCCTCTCTGGTGTTTCTGATGCAGACTCAGTTCCCATAGGAATCCTCCTTATCTCACTCTCATTCACTGTCAGGTTAGTAGATGGGCTCGGTCTATATGGACTGACCAAATTTCTTGCCCCTTCAGTTTCTAGTTCCATCCCTTCTCTCATTCTTTGCAAATTCGAGTTCATGGGGATGACTAAGGAATGCTCATCTATTTTCTGGTTCTCAAAAACTGGTATTACTGGTCCTATTGTCACTGGCACAGTCAAAGCTTCCATGTTCATTATTAACTCTCTTATTTTCTCAGTCAATTCTTTTGTAGTTTTTGCTAACTCGGCTGCATTGTCACTGTCACTTTGTGGGGTTTTTAGCTGTTCATTTGACCTATTGACCTATTTATCTCGTATCTTCATTCTGGACTTTTATTCCTCCCAGTTTCCATTGGCGGTGCATTGGGTGTCACCACCGCAGAATTCTGTTGATATGGAGGTGGGTTTCTATTTAAAAATATCTTCCAGCAACTCATCCTCTGTCTCGCTACCTCCATACCCGTACCTTTCTGTAACTGTATGTTTCCTTTTCTCTGTACACTTCTTTCCTGCACCCTCTTTAACTGTCAAAGCTGGAAACATACCTTCTGTCATATTAGCATATCTCCAACGCTTCATTCTGTCCTCATGATTCACTCCCCACAACCTTCCAGGAACTACACTATGATTCTTTGCACCTCTGTATCTTTCTCGTTCATACATCTCGTCTTCCCATTCACCTAACGCTTCAAACTGTGTCGGTCTAGGTCTTGGCTCAAGCTTCGTCATTTTCTCTCTCAAATTTCGAAGTACCACTATGCTAAACGAACCATTCTCTGGAAAAGCCAGTACTCCATCATTCTGTGTATATTTTGTCCAATTTTCTAACCAAATGCAAGTATGATAACCGTATTTCAGCATCATATGCGAAGCTGGTGTTTTCGGCGGAGGAATTACCTGTCCCTCTCTAGTCACTACCTTTTTGTCTTTCTTAAAGAAGTTCTTAATTTTCGCCATCCATGACGGTTTCTCTGTACCATATTCATAATAAGCCATACTTCACGATTTTCTTTCCTTCTGCAAGCTCGTAACTCTGCTCTGCTCTCTATGTGCTATTCGGACCTATCCCAGCGCGTCTCACACCAACGCACCAATCCGGAGCTTCTACGTCACTGCTTTTCAGACCTATCCCAGCGCGTCTCACACCAACGCACCAATCAGGGCGTTTTTTCGTGTTTCTACTGCACTGGCCAATCCCAGCGCGGTCTTTTGTCAACGTCAGTTCTACTCCTGACCCCTCCTTTACAAAATTTATCGGCAGTTTGTTCTCGACTATATTTGATTAGTTACGACATAAAAAACACATTTCCATTGTCTGTTTTCGCTAAACAAAAGTGAAAGTTTACTCTATTTGCAAGAATACAGTTTCGTTCGATAAGTGTAGCACTTCCCTCTACCTTACCCTTCTTTCAAGCAAGGGGTAAACCCGTTTCTCTGGGGATAAAACACATGTGGAGACTACACTGCTCCTGAGAATTAAGGCCAGAGTTTCACAAGAAAACCAGTTGCTATTTCACTCATACACGTTTTATACAGAAAATGTCCCTATCATAACACAACCTGTGTTATCACCAATTTGAAAAACCAGACAATGCACTATTCCATGTGACTTCTCTTGCCACACGTGTCCACTTCCTACTTCCCGGAAGCTTCAAATTTTCGACTTACATATAACGTAATACAACTCAACATGAAGTGTTAGACATGAAATAATCGATAATCAATAATCAATAATCACCAAACTAATCTATAGTAACCATAACTCTGCTACCAAGAAATCTGATACTGCACGACTAATATAATTTCTTCTCCTTTGGACATGACATCCAGGTTGAAACACTCTTTTTAACAACTATACCAATATGACGGTGGGGCCCATAACACCGCATAAACATTCACTCACTCAAATATTCCCTGGATCCCATCCACTTTTACCTAGGAGAAAAAGTTATGACTGCTGGAGGAGAACGGGATACCTTTTTAAAGTTGACAAGATAGTTTCTCAAACATCATACATAAACAGTTGTAATCCTGTCGGTTCTAGGACATCAAGGTATTCCGCTCTTTGGTCGATGGACCAAATAGTAAGAATAAGTTGATGGTGATTAAGACCAGCTCAATCACATTTAAACCTATTAAAACATTTTACTTATTATTGAGCTAAAGAACCACAGACTCGTAGTTTTAATTATAATAAAGTTTATCTACTTTCTTTAAATGCATGAATAAGTTTCAATTTTATTAATCAGGTTAATATGTTTAATATCATTATAAGAAATAAACTTTAAAAGAATTTATGCATACCCTTTTTAAATGAAAAATAAAAGTTCGCTATGGCAGATAAATTGCAGATCACAGCATAAAACTCCCAAAAACTGACTGTCTGTCCCGCTAAACAGGCCTCCTCGACGGACCACCTATACAGGTTTCCCGCAACGATCTCGTTCCTTCCCAGTCAGATTCAGAGTAAAAAGATTAATTATTTTAAAAGAAATGGCCTATGAAAAATAGCAGCAGCTTCTCCAGCGTCAACGTCCAGTGCTCAAAAATTATGTATGAATAGCGCTCCTCATACTTAAGAGTAGGTCCTCTTATACCCTATTACTAGCTTACTAAACAGAAAAGTTTCAATCTTTGGGGGCGAGATTC
Source organism: Calotriton arnoldi (assembly GCA_963921515.1). Classification (NCBI taxonomy): domain Eukaryota; kingdom Metazoa; phylum Chordata; class Amphibia; order Caudata; family Salamandridae; genus Calotriton; species Calotriton arnoldi. The sequence continues at coordinate 1,913,418 of CAWUFW010001957.1, read as the reverse complement.
ACGCTAATTGGTCCATTGGAGGGGTGGCAAGCATCTCCTCATTGCCCTCCTTGCTTAAACCGGTTTCGAAAATGTTTATAACTTTGTCCTTTCTCACGGCTTTAGGACATTACCAATCCGATTGACAGTTCCTCACATGTATCTTCTTTTGTAACTTTATTTTAAACAGTTCATTGTTAATTCACAGCTGCATCTTCGGCTCTCATACATTCTCGCTGAGTCCTTCTTGGCACTCATTTGGTGACAGGTCATGCTGTCCTTGACTCTTTTCATTCTGGGCTCTACTTGCAACCACGTGATATGTTTCTGCAGCTTTCTTCCGCTTGGAAGCCATTTTGCACTTGCGCACTAAGCTCATCTGCCTCGGCAGCCATCTTTACAGCACGGCCTAACAGGCCGGAACGAACTATCATGAAAACAAACACAATCATAATTAAAATAAAGGAAATAAGCCTTTTCGTTTCCCACCCGTCATTCTACGTACCCCATTTAGATGTTACCTAGCAAAAGCGACATGTAAAGCTATGTTTACTTACCATCCGCATTCTTTTGCCACAATGCAATTTACTAAATAGCACAAATCATGCAATATCACTCTAATTAGTACGCAAACCATTATGTTAATATTATTCCACCTTTACAATTGTAAGTAAGTTAGTTTTGCACATAAATTGCCAATTACCAAAGATATAAAAGACGCAAAATGTTGATTAGTCGTCAAAACAATTAATAACGTTAATTATTACCATTAATATTAGGGGGTTCAAAAATTTCTTATTTACCTTGCTCAATCACTGGCAACAGCAGAAAGAGCAGGGCACTTTCAGTTTAAAGTGCGCATGTCTTTATGGCCGGCTGTCTAGCTACGGCCAGCCACACGTGTACTTTAAACCTCTCTAACACTGCTGTCTTAAGACAGCTAGGTTTGAGAAAACCAAAGCCTCCAGAGCACTGTGGCGCGCCGAGTGAATCTGCCCCCACCAATCCTAGCACTGTTCTCATGCTGGTGAGAGCAGAGCTGGGATTGGTTTGGGTGTTTGGAGCCTGCCTGCCTTGAGGAGAGAAGACCATCGAGGAGGGTGTTGTGTCGCACTCGCAGGTAAGTGCTTTTAATTAAAACATTTTTTTTTTATTTCCCACCCACCCTACCACCCTCTGGACATGCCATCCGCCACTGGAAAGAACCTCCTAAAGAGGGTATGTTTTTCTGAAAAACAAAAAGTGAAAATCCCTGATTTCCTCCTCACTAATGATTGCAAGTTGAGGATGTTTCTGCTTTTTTCGATTCACTGCTTCCATACCCTACAAAGCAGTCTGAAACAGCAAAAATCAGCTTACGAGCTCCCATCGACCCTAATTAAGTGGGCCTTCAGGCGTTGGAAAGCCAACAGTCCTGTGGCAGATGGACCACTGGCAATGGTCTTCTAACAGACGAGCGAACTGAAGTTTTGCCATTGGAAAGTTGGGGATTCCCCCATCTGTAATTGTGGTGGGAGAACAGCAATGAGGTGGAGGAACTGTAATGTGCGTGAAACAGGATGTCTTCTGATTTATTACAGATGTCTTGATATTGCTCACCTCTAGATGACCCTCTTAGTGCCAAATTAGATGTCCTTGCCAGGAAGGTGAGGTTTGAGAAATTAAGGCCAGGATCAATTTTAGACAGCAGAGGAAAGATCCTCCACCATCCTTTTTGGGAGTTAAGGATATGTAAAGTTTGGTTCAAACATGCAAAGAATATGCACAAGCTAGAGCATGCCACATGGCTAGTTTTGGTCAATTTCAGACCTTCCCACTACTACAAAATCTCCTTCTGTTAAAAAATGTGTTCACCACTGTGCTTTTTGTAGTGGATCATTTGACTAAGATGTCCCTTTTTAAACACTTTAAGGGCCTACCCAATGTTGTGAAAGAATGGTGACTTCCTCTTTGCAAGACAATATTCATGCATATGGTCTTTCCCTCGTGGTAATTTTAGCCAGAGGTCTCAATTTATTTTATGGCTTTGATCAGCTTCACGTTTATCTGTGTTCGTGAATATCACATATATATGGATGCCTTTGAATCCATAGGTGGCAGCTGTGTGCCAGCACTCTGTGGTCACCAAGAACATTGGCTCCAGGTGTTATAGTGTTTGAACAAAATATCGATTAAAAACCGGAAGACTGAAATATTGGACACACAATTATCATGATGCACAAGTATCGTTGACAAGAATATCATTTTTTGAGGTAAGTAATATCGTTGTAAATAATATCAATGTTTTTAATATTGTTGTCGCTAATACAGTACTATTGTTTTCAGTAATATAGCTGTTAAAATATTGTTTTATAGTTATTTTGTTTTTTAGTCAATATATTATTTTTATGTGTTACATTTGTTTATATAAATGTTATTGTTTTTAAACGATAGATTGACATTTTGAGTGAATTAGAATTTTTTATTAATTTCTAATAGGAATTCATAGTGTTGTAGTGGGTTGTTTGGTTCGTAGGGCGATAGGGTGAGAAGTTAATTAGGTAATAATTAATTAAGAATTATATAATCCATTTTATTTAACTATATGATTGATATTTATCATGCAATTTATGTAATACTGATTTATTTCCATTATATGTTATTTGCAAGCTGTTAGATGTTTAGGGTTATATGGTGGAAAGTAAATTTATTAATAATTATTTACTACGTGTTAATTAATTATTTCATTGATTTTTAATTATGTAATTTATGGAATACTTATTTATTTTACTTATATCATAATCATTAGCAACCCTCTCTTCTCCTTGATGGAAGAGATTCAGTAAGGATAACTTTAATCTGTTAATTATTACGTCAAATAGAACTGGGTAAACTGCCATGTGTAGTGCATGATGGGACATTAGAGGTCAGGGTGCCCTCAAAGGTGCAGTGTTTTATATTGTTTCAGTGCTGCAGCCTGTACAGTTACATTCCACTCTAATTTACTATCATTTATTTTAAAGCAAGTAAAAAATTTGGGAAGGATGTTTTTAAAAGGTAACTTTTAATTATTATTAGTGACATTTAAAGGCTTATGCCTTTTTTACTTTAGTTTGTCTTAAAGTAAATTATTGTGATTGGCAATAGCCTGCTATATGGCTGCAAATTGAAAATTTTTGTCGTATGTACCTTCTGGCCTATGTGAAGTAAGACATAGATACTGTAAAAAAATTTGACTTTGGAAAAACCGTGGGCGGGAATATTCAGTGTTTATGATTTCAATAGCGATTCCCCTGAGAGAGACCTAGGATTACATGTAAGAAACCATTCATTTATTTTATTTAGCACTCCTTGAGAATACATGTGTTTCTTGCTCTCTCTCCTCATGTGCATACCCCCAGCTTAAACACCTACGCCCCCCTTTGCTTCCCCTTCAACCACCCCTCATCCACTTCTATGTTGCTCACCTACTGCTTGTGGTCTTACAATACAGTTTTTTAAATTTATTTTATTTTTTGGAGGTCCCTGCAGCTGCCACTTACTGCTGGGCTGCTTCACTATTTGAAAACTATTTCACATTTCACACAAATAAAAATCAAATACATTTTTTTACAATTTAAGTGGCATCCACTATCTCAAACTGGTGAATAAAGAAAAAGAAAATGGCACCCATGTAACTCCATAGTTGTGTGGTGAGGCATGCTCATGCCTTGGTCATCATACATGCACACACCTACAGAATGATGTGGCGACATCACTGTGCTTTGTGTGTGTTTTTTTTTTAATGCCGATGCTGCCAAGAGAATAGGTCAGCAATGCGAGACATTGGCTTTGCTAGTGCTTGTTTCTCTATGTACAATGAGCACCATACTCATTTTTTTAGATTGTTCCTTTTGTATTTTACTCATTAAAAGAATTTTCTCATTGGCTAAATGCTCATCCAGCATTATTTGCAGTAGTACTAAATGTACTATAAGGTATATGCTTTGATATGGCAGAGGCATCAAAGTGATGACCAGAGAGTAACAATGCAATAATCGCCCTTGAAAGGTAATGAGCAATTTGCAGTGCATTGAGGCCAAAGATGGGCAGCAGAAGTGAGGCACACAGAGCACATAAATTAACATCCGCGTACACTCTTAAAATTACAGAGACTAAACTGAGGCATTCCAGTGAAACTTTGAAGCGGAAATTGGCTCCAGATATGCAGCAAGCACTAGGGAGATAGTCCGACAACCACAAGAAGGGTAATATTGCCATAATTTGACATGAGGATTGGTCTTCCCCACCTCCTCTCGCTTTGCATGCGATGGGGGAGAGGTGAGGTGGATTGTGTGGCAGTCTTGCTGGTGTGTGGTGTGTGTAGAAAGGGGGGGCTTTGGGATGTCATTTGTTTGTGGCACAATGCAAGGTGTAGTGCCTGTGGGTGTCCTTTGCACTTTCAGAGGTTGGGAGATGGAAGTGAGGTGCATTTTTGTGTTCTGAGGTGTGATGGAAATGGGGATTTTAAAAGGATCAAAACAGGAGGAGCAGGCAGAACTGGTTTGGGGTGGCTTCTTTTTCAAGTTCCTCTCTATGCAGTTTTATAGACACAGGCTTTGGTTGGAGTGATGCCCCCTCACAGCAGGGTAGTCTCAGCTTGGAGCACCCACAACAGAGGCACAAAGAGGTGTGAACTATCTGCACCTGGCTATGAACAGCCACAAAGACAGTGATTAGGAGAGAGAGAAAAGGCTGAACTCACCTAAAGGACCCATCTCTCTCTCTGAACAACAGACTGCATCCCCCTTCACCGCCACCATCTACCAAGTGGCAGTGTTACAGGCAGGACCTAATCAAATTTCAATAGGAGCCTTGTCTCCTTTGTTCTCACTTTACTGTCTAGTTCTCCTCCCTCCTGCATCCTGATACATTTCCACTGTCTGGGAAAACAATTTCACCCCCAACTTGTGCACAGAAACAAGCCTGGGACACCCAGAATGGAGCTCACAGGCCTTCATCCCTCTGCTTCGCTTAAACATATAATGCATATACTACACCAGTCACATACACAAACACGCACAACATACACTTGGACGTGATTAGGTGACAAAACGGTAAAATTCGGATTGAGCATTGGCGAGACACTCTCAGCCACTGCCAAATAACTCATTTTTAGTGAGTGAGTGAAAAAACCATTTATTTACAGAATAGTGAGGGAAGATCTTTCAATGAAACCCTTTCTTTTTCTGCACCAACTCACCTTGTGCAGCGTACAAACCCTGTACCAATGTTGGGATACTCCAGACGATGTTTAAAAGGGCTGTCCTAGGCCTTGGACAAACAAGCCAGGGCTTTTAATGTGTAAATGGCATGTACACTTGTTTAAGCTGTCTGCCCCAGATATGGAGCACTATGCATAATGATGTTTCTTTCTGCAGCTTACATTCTCTGATTGATTGCTAACTCAGAAAGCCTTCTCCCACTATACTCCTAAACCCTTCATGAAATATTGACCTTGACTTACTCCCACTTGATTCCTCTCCTTTCTTTCTTCAGAGTGACCCTCTTCTTACCTTCCATCCTCAGCATACCTTCTATTTCTGAGACTAGCCTCCTCAGTCTCATGCCTTCCTGCCTCAATCCTTCTTATTGTAATTCTGCAGCTGGCTGATACCTCAGCTCATTGATCAACCTCTCATCTTTAAAACGCTATCTCTGTAATCTGACATAACCTAATCTCCGCCAGCCTATCCAACTCACCATTCATTCACCTGACACCACATAGCCCCCACTAATCACAATAACCACTAGATTAACCACTAACCTTGAGTTCTGGAGTAGCGTGCTACTCGCCATAAAGCACTTCAGTGCCTCATCAGGGGTAGTAAGTGCTATATAAATCCAGTTACAATTACAATTATATTTTATTTTACATTTTATTTGCGGGCTGCTAGGTTTGTAGGGGTGTAGGGTGGGAAGTTAATTAAGTAATAATTAATAAACAATTCAATATTAATTGTTAATTAATTATTTGATTGCTTTCTAATTATGTAAAATATGGAATTCTGATTTATATGCCCTGCTCCAAGCGTCGGTCCAATTGTGCTGTTTGATGGAATAAAAAGATTGGATTTGACCGAACCTTCGAGTGCAGGCTTTCTCTTGTTTGAAGAAGCGTATGGATATTTAAATGGTGCTGGCGGTAGCACCTTTACCTGCACCACCTGCTGTCTGGTGCTAGTTGGCATAGCCATGACTTACCTGTGGATTATGAGGCCAGCTAGCCCCCGGGCACGGACTGGGATGGAGTTTAAATCTTCGCCCTGAATTGGACCGACGCCTGGAGCAGGGCACTGCGCAATTATCGGATGTGCGGTGGGGATTTTGTTTTTTCAATGTTTTGGGTAACCGAGCAGCACACAGTTTATGATATCACGTAATTAAAAGAGCACTCAGTTTGGATTGAGAAAGGCTGGTAAGCCGAAACATGTCTCCTTGAGTTAGTGACTTCAGAGCTGCTTGATTCATCACACAAAAGATGCTTGTGCTGTTTGATGGAATAAAAAGATTGGATTTGACCGGACCTTGGAGTGCAGGCTTTCTCTTATGTTTGGAGAAGCGTATGGATATATATATATATATATTTTTTTTTTGTGTGTGTATATATATATATTTTTTTTTTTATGGGTTAGGACCAACTTTTCCCATAGGTGAAGCGTTTTCTGTTTTACTAATACCTTTGGTGCCGTTTGAAGAATCTTCGCAAAATTCTCAAAACTACTAAGCAAATTAGTTCAGCTGCTGTCTCGAAAGTTTCGGAGTGATTCATCAAGCGGGGGCCGAGAAAGAGGTGGGGTCCTAAAACACTTTTTCCCCATGCAATGTCTTTGGGAATTTTGTAAGTTTTAGACACGGCTTCAGCCCGAACAGCTGAATGGAATTACACCAAATGTGTCAGAAAGCTAGATCTTGCTCCACTGATTGTGCTTTAGGCTATTTGGTGTAAATCTGTTCAGTAGTTTTGGAGTTATTAAAGGAAAAATAAATTTGTATATCTAGGGAGGCAAATCCTTCGTGGATTAACTCGCAGGGGATCCATGGATTCCCTGCAAAAAGCAAGGCCCTGATTAGCTGGCCGCAACCTGACAGGAAAGTTGCAGCTGCCATTAAAACAAATAAGGGGTCAGGATACAGGTATCCTGACCCCAAAGGACACATGTAGGGGTCCATGAGGAACCCCTCATGGGCACAAAATTGTCCCAAAAATGTTTTGGGGGGCTATTCGCAGATCCACGATCTATCGCTATGGATCCGCTGATCCGAAGCACAATGAACAAAAGAATATACCCATTCTCACACCAAACCCCTGCCCCGCACAGCTAAAGGCTGTGCGCAGCATGGGGTTGGGTGAACACGGCAGTGGTTCTATTAACGTATGGTAATTATATACTACTTTACTTTTTTTTAAAAACAGAGAAATTCACTGAAAAAAACAAAGGTTAAATTCATTATATATGCGGCAAACATCGTGCAGAACAAAAAACACCTCATGCGTTTCAGCGTTCCAGACGCCTTGGTCACAAGTAAACAATGTTTTCAAAAAACACTTATAAAGGCACCTAAAAGTGATTAGCAATGAAAAAGGGACAAGTGGACTCACATACACACACACATGTGTCGCCCATCTTGGAGTGTATCAGAATCTGACATTTGTCATATTGGGTAGTAATATGATCTCACAATCACACAACCGGGCAGCATAATTCAAGTCCAATTACTAAACAATAAAACATTGCAAGTCATGGGTTATAAATGTAACATATTCATCCATAGAAACCAACTTTCTGTGTGTAACCCCAGAAAGTTACAGAGGACTAAATAGACCATCCCATACGTTAGCCATATTGGTGTGTACCAGAATCTAAAATCAATCAAATCATGTAATCATTCGGTCCCATAATCATATCACTGGGCATAACAAAAGTCCCATTGCTAAACAGTAAAACGTTGTACATCATGGGTTATCAATGCACACTGCCATGAATGGAGAACGACTCTCTATATATGACCCCAGAGAGTGACATAGGACTAACATAGAGCCATCTTCAATTTTCAAAGACAGTACCAAAATGTCATGTCACATATCTCCTCAATTTTGCTACAATTTTCCACATAATCATTGTACAAGAAAATTAATACTAGTGGTGAAAACACACCATTCTACTTAAGCCACCCATGAGTGGAAAAATGAAAAAAATATCAGAAGAAAAGATTTGAGACATGTCGCAAATAACATAAAACCCCAGTGGGCATGTGCACTTGGTAATGTCTCTTGTGTAAATATCTTTAATTAACATGAAGTCCAAGTGGGCTTGCCAAAACTGTAGTACACACTTAGCACTATGTTGTGGTAAATGATACTTTCGACACAATATTTTTGTCAACGATATTGTTTACCAAAATATTGTGTCAGTGATCCGGTGTTAATCAATGCCCAAAAGATGCCCCAAAGATATGCTGACAGTCGGCTTCATCAAAGTCCTAATTATCAGGTTGGTCACAAGTTTTGGATGGCAGCGCTATACCTTGAATACAAGGGCCAGAAAAACTTCCACCCTAAATACAACGGTCCTTTTCCAATAGTCAAAACAGTGAACGATGCAAAGATGATATATTCATTACCATGAGCTTTAAAAGTACACCCAGTGCCCATGTCTCACTGCTCAAGCCATAGAATGCTTATATTTTCACCTTTTCAAGTCAGGAACCACAAGAAATTCCAAGTCCACTTAATTCTACATTCCAGATTTTTCTGCGGCAGTCTATACCAGCTAGAGGGCTACAAACTATTCCAACAAACAAATCTTGGAAGACTGCTGTCCACTTCAATCCTCTCAAATTTGTGTGACAGTTCCACAAACAATCTGAAATTGTTGGGAGGGTCCTTGGGGGCTATACAGTTGTAAATGGAGTCACCTCTTCAATTTCCTTCTCCATTTGTATGCTTACTGTGTAGATTCAGTTCTTCGTTCAGACCTAGGTCAACTTCATGGTGTGTTTCTGAGCCCCAACAGCTGAGCCCCAGAAAAATGAGACCCATATCCATGTTCTGGGGCCCATAACTATGTGTAGTACTGGGAGTAGAATGTGTTTGTTTGTTTGTTTGTTCAAATCATTCTCTCCTAGGGATTCCTGTGTTCCTAGGCAGTGATGTCATGCAGTAGAATTTGCCTTGTTTAAAGTAGAATGTTGTTAGAGGAGAACTGTTAGAGTGGGCTGAGAAGGCACCTGTCTACCGTGTAGCCTCTTAAATAAAGTACTTCAACTTAACTTTATTTCCTGCGTACTTACTACACAATTCTTGGTGATGATCTGGCTACACGGTTACACTGTGTACCGTACATGTGCGAAGATCTTCAAGCCTCCCATCTTCATCTCCTTGTTTGACGTTGCTGTGCCCTGTAGGTACATCGAAGTTCCAGGTTTGGGAGTGTTTCCGACACATGAGGGAGGTCCTGCGGTGCATGAATGACTTTCAGCAGTCTCTGCTTTAACTTCAGGAGTGCCGTTCTGTAGGTGTTTCCAGCCGCCTTTCGGTTTCATGCCGCCCCTTTGTACGGTGTGATTGTTGTGTGGTGCTTTGTTGCACCAGGTGGAGTTCATGGATTTTGGGATTTTTGTTGCCCAAAACCTGGTGGATTTGGCAGCCCTGTGGCTGCTGTGACATCACAAGGGTGTCCTTTGCTGTTTCATCCTCGCGCATAAACAGATGCAGGACCTAGCGATGCTGACCTAGCAATGCCCCCCCATCATGACGTGCTACGCCCTCCATCGTGCTACTATGGACCGCGCAGGTGCTTGGACGACACTGTGGGGCCGATTCCGATCTCGGCCGGTAGTGCTCCGAATCGGATTCGGCTTTACCGGATCCGATTCGGAGCCCTGTTTCCCGACCGAACCGTACGCGGGTCCGGCCGAGCGAGTACGATGCGAAATCGCCGACCGACTCGTCCGGGCGTCCCGACCGCTCCGACCGACTCGCTCCCGGCTCGAACCGCTCCGACCGACTCGCTCGGACTCGACTCGCACCGCGCAATGGAGACGTTTCCCGGCCGGGTAAGTACGATGCGCGCCGCGAGCAGTCCGACCGAGCCGCGCACTCCGGCTCGTAAGAGCTGTCGGAGCCGTACTTTGGGGGTCCGTGTCGGACCCCCTGTACGCGTAGCTGCGCGAGTCGCACACAGGGGAGACCCATGGGTCCCCCCTACCTGTGCGTCTACGGCGCGAATCGCTTCGCCGCGTACCCGCTGTAGGGGGCGCCCTTGTCCGACTCGCACCCATTGAGTCAATGGGAGCCCGCGTACGCGTTGTACGACCGGCTCCCATTGACTTCAATGGGAGTCCGACCGACTCGAGTCCGATAACATACGGGCGCATCGTACTCGTTCGGTCGGACTGCACGGGTCCGATTCGGTCGGAAATCTCTCCGGGTCCGGCTCGGTCGGAGAAATTTCCAGCCCGAATCGGAATCGACCCCTCTGTGTCTGCATAGCAATGCACTACGCTCGTTGTTTCCAGGAGCCTAGAAACACTGGCCCAGTGTGATGCTTGTTACCTGGATATGGTATTCAGCATCGCACTGTTGCATGCCTCACAGCTGCTGGGAAGAGACACTGTGAATCAGGCGGATCGCTGTGATTCACACACTTGTGTTTCTTCCACGGCTGTCTACTTGGAGAAGTGGTATTATGTCCGATCAACCCATATTTTGCTGTGTTGATCGCGGTGATTCACCCACCTTTCGTCATAACTCTTTGTCCTTAATACTGTTTTGCTAAAATGTTGTGAGCTGCAACTCCGAAGTTTTATTTTGGGGTTTTACCTCTTTTTGCACTTTCTCTTTCAGTTAAGACACCTGGGGCCATATTACAGAAGGTGCTCCGGGGGCGCAACGGGTGTTTGCGCCCGCTTTGCGCACCCCGGGGCACTTTGGTATTATAGAAGGGGGCGCAGACGCTTGTGTGTCCCCTTCTATAATACCAATAGCGCTGGCGCACTTAAAGCGCCAGCGCTACCTTTAGAGGGTGTTCCCTCATTTGCATAGGGGCGTGCCCTATGCAAATGAGGGAATTCCTTTGACTCTGCGCCCACGCCATATTACAGACGCAGGCGCAGAGTCAAAGCAGTCCTCAGGAGACGCATTGACAAGCGCCAATTAAAAGGTGACGCACTGTCAGTGCGCCCCCTGAGAGCAGCCCTCTGCAGGGGGTAAAGGGGGTCCCATGGACCCCCCAGGCATCCTCTTGCAGGTGGGTGCAGTCACTGACTGCACCCGCCTGCAAGGGAATCTCTAATCCCCTTTGAAAGTGCAGGCGGGTACCGCCTGCACTGTGAAAACACGGAGCGGCTGCTCTGTGTTTTCACATGAATGTGCTGCCCTGGGGGCAGTGCGAGTTCGCGGCTGCCTTGGGGGCAGCGCATTTACCATAATGGGGCGCATTGGCATTGTTTGTGCCTGGCACACCTTTTCAAAGGTGCGCCGGGCGCAAACAATTCCAATACGTAATACATCCCCTGGTGTACCCTGGCTGCTTTTCCATTGACTATTTGCCTTATTTTATAGTGTTAGTTCTGAAAACGTATAGTTTCACGTTATGTGCACCATGCAAGCTGTCACACCTCCTCCTTCTTTCTTTGACAACCCTGGTGAACCACCTGTTAGGTTGCTGTGTTTAATGCTAACACAGACCGTATTACCCCATTCACTGAATATCAGAGTGACCTTTTGTCCATTGCTTGGGACATCCTAGGAGTACCTTTCACACCAACGACAGAAGTCCGACTGTCTGTACTGCCTTTAGTTGAACTACCACCTCCGGGCACTGCCCACACACATACCCCGCTGCTTCCTGATACTACACGCCCGGATTTGGTCTGGCCGAATTACTCATCGGATTCCTCCACTGACCAGACCACACGCCCGCACCATCTTTATACTCACCAGCTTCCCCACTAGTGATTCACGATTTCTGGGAGTCCTCCTCAGGATCCACCTACTCTGTGGCATCCTCGGAGGAGGCCAACACTCCAGATATCATCATCCCAGCCTCACCTATATCGTCCACATCCAGCTCTAGTGGTACAATACAAACAGACTGTCAAGAATACCATTCACCACTGTTACGAGCACTCTTAAGTGGTCAGCCACAAGACACGGAGCACGTGCCTGCTCTAGAGGCAGACTGCACTACTCCAAACAACACTAGGGAATGAGCGCAGCATCAGGGGATTACATAGCACCACAGATTGTTGTGTACCTGATTAACAACCACGTCATTAGTCTTTCAGAAGGTCATCCATCTTCATTCATTCCGGCAACGCCCTTAACCAGCGCTGCCCTCCTGACTGTGTTTCAAGTTTTAGGCATCGACTGCACCCAAGCACAACAACTGAGGCTAACAATAGTACCCACCTACGCTTCCCAATTACATCCAAGAACAGCTCTATAAATCAAAATAAGTATGGCTACCCCATTGCAACATGTGCTCAAGAACTTCACAGGCCAAGAGCAGCGCATAATTAAACATTGCAGAGAGCTACATAAGCACACAAAGATTTTAACGCACCCCTGGCCGCCTGAAGGTACCTTCGATCGCGCTACACTAGATCATGCCACTACCTTCTTAGAAGCCAAATACTCCGGCAGCAAACTTCAGAAATGAAAAGATACCTTTGCATTGTGGTGTATCTTTAAAGAGAACGCTGAACCCGTACTCATGCCCACGGCCCCACCGCCATATCATGTCACTGGTATGTACCCCGAATTACTGGTGAACTCCGTCGCCCTCCTCGAAAATCTAGACTTGCCCCCCACTTCAAATGACCTACCAGCTGTTGGTTCCATTCCAATGCCAGATAACAATGCTTCTTCACAACATCCCCCAATGGACAGTGGCATAATGAACACAGTACCAAAACACTGCGACCTCTTGCCAGCCCCAGCTCAATGATAGAAGCTATCGTACCAGGACTGTCAGGCCAAATAGACGCACAATTCGCATTGAAGCTTACACCAGCACCAAATACTGCAGCACATCAGCAAGATGAGGATGAAGACTCTGACACCTCCTCTCACACATCATCTCGCTGCACACACACTAGCTCCAACCCGTTCCTTACTGACGAACAGCTACAACTTCCAAGGCCGCGCCGCTCCCCCCAACGCCAGCAGCGCCACATCCCAGCATAACGACAAGACCCCTATTCTGGACCTCCCCATTACACATCGGCAGTTCCGGGACAGTGAGCAAGAATTCCCTGATACGTTTGACCAATTACACTTTAGTAAATGGAGAAGCGGCCCTGACTCAAACAAAAGCATGGACAGCATTACACTAGGCAACCCCCACACAGACGTACTACACAGAAGTCGGTCACCCAGCCCCACAGGCCAGGCTGTGGCTATCCGACGTCTGTCGATGAAAGTGGAGCAAATGCATGACTCACTCGCTGACATGTTCAGTAACACAGACCTTCTAGCACCACCAAAACCGGCAGGGACAGACACCTCACCACAAGAAACATTGCGGACAAACGCTCCTGGGGAAAACAAGGGGGTTGCAACACCACAAAATAATGAGGCCCTCCGTCCTTATGAAGCCGCTGCTTCCGGAATGACCCACACAGCTGCAAAAACTAGTCAGGACGATCTCCCTGCGCAAGCACCTCCGCAGACATTGCCACCAGCACCAACATATACATTTCACTCGCCACCTAGGCCCACGCTTACTTTCATGCACACAGCCCCACAAAGGGAGCCTCAAGATGCAGAGGAACTTACAACAAAAAGAAAGAGCAGACAAACAGAGGTACAACGACTAGAAGTGTTGGGGACACACGGGCGCCCAGATGACATCTCATATGACGTCTCAGGTACAGCCTCTATGCGTGCTACTAGGTTGAAAAACATACGCAACATGTATCTCAGCAGACAGTATGCACCACAGAACAGTGACCTAACACCAAATGAAATAGTCACACTTGGGGAAGATTCAGACTTCTATGTCAATCCCTTCACAGACGATTTGGCAGGCTGGACAGAGAGTCTGGCACCACAAATGATCCCGTGGCCACTAGTAGGGTCCTTTGAACCACAACATATGGCAACAGCAGAAAACTGCATTCTACACGGGGTGGGAGATGAAGACTGGGATTACGGTTACATGACGGCAAGTTTAAAGATTTGGCAAAAATATGCGCGCCAATATGACCATACACGGCCCACTACAGCAGGCACCAGAGTAACACATCAAATGCCACTACTGTTCAAAAATGCACATGACCCCCCACTGTATGTCCCATGGCAACAAACGGACAAATAAAATTTGAAAAAACAACTGCCGCCACTAACAGAGGGGGCTGGCAAATGGATAGCAGCCCTAGAGAAACACACCGACGGCGTCAACTTAGCCATAGGTGGCATTAAGAGCCTGCTCACCTCCTTGATCGGAGAAGAAGCAGAAGACATATTAAAAAGTGCCCATAACAAAATAACGCTCACTGAGACAGAACACGATGGTGTCGCATTTAACAAAATACAACCTTTTGTGTGGTCCCACTTACGCCGCAAATTCCCTGACGTCCCAGACATCGGGTCCCTAATGTCACGAACAATGCAACAGAATGAGGACCCCGCCCAGTACATCTCCAGAATGAAAGAAAAATGGCATCAGGAGTTAGGGGAAAAATGGAATGCAACTGGAGGGAACTGGAGATTCTTCTACCACACAGTTAAGAAGGGACTGCCCACTGAGGTGCAGGAAAAGTTAGATAGTATCAATGGAATGCAAGCCATGGCCTGAAATACAAGACCATATCATTGACTTCTGCAAAAAGAAGCAAGAACAGGACAAGAATAGACACCTGGCTATAGAAAATGCAGCCGCGAAATTAGTACAGCAGAAACTTAATAGGAAAAAAGATACACCAGATACAGTCATGCTAGCAACACCAGTCAATCAGATGACTGCAGTTACAGGATTTCCCCAGATTGCCATGAATGCATTGGCAGGCAGCACACAGGGAGCCGCACCATACATACAGACACAGCCCATTTACAACACTGACCAACAGCAGTACTATAATAACAGACAAAACACGGCGAGGAACACAGGGATGCAGGGTAGAGGTAGAGAAATGGGACAATAGAGATTCAGACCACAGTCAGGACCCCCCATATGTTATTATTGTCAGAAACAGGTCCACCTGCAGAGAGACTGTCACACTAAAATGCAGAATGAGGGTCAACAAGTCACGGGGCCGTCACTTCAAACGTGCACCCAATTCCAACAACAGCAGCAGATGCAGCCACAGCCACTTCAGCCCCAAGTATTATACTCCTATCTCCCACCAGTCCAGCAGCAGCATATGCAGCAGCAAGTGCAGCTTCAGGCACCTGCAGTAGCCCAACTGCAAGCATCCATTCAGCAGGTACAGACTCCAATGCAGCAGCAACAAGCACCTGTATATCAGGTGATACCCCAAGCACAAACTCT
Organism: Calotriton arnoldi; assembly: GCA_963921515.1. Lineage (NCBI taxonomy): Eukaryota > Metazoa > Chordata > Amphibia > Caudata > Salamandridae > Calotriton > Calotriton arnoldi. The sequence continues at coordinate 1,897,924 of CAWUFW010001957.1, read as the reverse complement.
TGTACCTCAACGGGGCACAGTGATTCCGTCCAGCAACACATTTGCGCAGAGCACCATCCAGCAATATCAAGCAGGAGGATACACTGGTTAGGATAGCCCACAGACAACTCTTGTGTGCCCAGTTTTATCGTGTACAATGAATGTTGAACAGGACCCCATTGTCTTTGTCACGAAAAACAATAAAACGTACAGCTTTCTCATTGACACAGGTGCTACTTACTCCTGTATTACGAGAGAACACTGCCCATCTCAGATCAGATAGCGGACACACAGGGATTCTCTGGGGCAATAGCACGGGTTCCTTTTACCAAGCCAGTACCAATAGAGATAGGAGGACACTTGGTGGAACAAAAACTGCTCTACTCACCACAGTCTCCAGTGAATCTCCTCGGGCGTGACCTCATGGCAAAATTGAACATGACAATTCACTTTGATGAAAAAGGTACTATGATCTGCTCCATCCCAGGCACACCCTTGGCTAGGATGATGGCAGTCACTGTGGACTCCTCTTTGAGCGATCAGGTAAGGGCCCGTCCAGTGGACGAGCACGCATTTTCCACTGCAGTGCACACCATTGTTGCCACCACTCCAGAACTAAGAGGCTGCACTGTTCAATTACTGAAAGAATTCCTTTTCAGACCACAGGTGTCAGCTTCGCAAATATCTGACAAACACTTAATCTTAGACATACACTGTCTTGAAGTCGCACCTACATACGGGGCTTTCCAAGCATTTGACGATAGTGCCCGCACTTGTGCCTGCGTCATTTTTTTCAACCAGGAAGATTAGTCAGGGATATTTTAGATGACCAACTGTTTGGACCTCCTGAACACTATTCAAAAAGTGAGATTGTCTATGAAAATGCAGTACCCCTCTCAGTGACAGTAGAAATAAGAACACCCACTGCTGCCAAACAAGTTGACTCCATACGTGATGCTGATTTAGCTCAGGTACCAATGAACATTTGGACAACTGGCCCAAATGATGTAGGCCTCATTCACTCTGCTGTCCCGTTCAGAATAACACTGAGACAAGGTACCATACTACCAAGAGTTCGCCAGTATCCCTTGTCCAAGGAAGCAGAGGAAGGTATTGCCCCCACCATACAAGCATTGCTGGATCAGGGAGTAATATACCCCTGCACATCTCCTTGCAATACCTGTCTGTTTCCGGTGTGGAAATCTAAGACTAATCAATGGCGTCTAGTACATGATTTACGTCCTCTTAACAACATTGTGGTACCAGAATTCCCGATCGTCCCAGATCCATCTGTAATTCTGACAAATATTCCTTCTGACGCCCAGTACTTTTCTGTCATTGACCTGAAAAATGCCTTTTTCAGTGTCCCTCTACACCCCGATAGCCAATACCTAGTCTCGTTCACATTTCGCAATATTCAAATGACGTACAGAAGGTTACCTCAAGGCTATTGCGAGTCCCCCAGCATTTTTAACAGAGTCTTGAAGGCCGATTTATCAAATTTCCAATGTGACAGCACCCTGCTGCAATATGTCGATGACATATTGCTTTGTAGTCCAACAGAACAACAATGCAGACAGGATACAATAGCCCTGCTCATAACACTAGCACAGAGAGGATATAAGGTAGACAAACAGAAGCTTCAATATTGCCAGAAAGAAGTACACTACCTTGGACAATTGCTCTCAGCGTCAGGAAAAAGAGTCACCCCAGATAGAATTGAGGCTATAAAATGGACCCCTGAACCACAAACAGTCAAGGACATGCAGAAATTCCTTGGGTTAGTAAACTATGTTCGTCAGTGGGTCTTTGATTTCTCCACCATCACTGCCCCACTGCTAAAAGCCGTTAAAATGGCCAAACACAGACATAATAAGTTAGATTGGACACCTGAAATGAGAACAGCCTTCACACAACTAAAAGATGAAATAACAAATGCACCAGTGTTGGGGTCCCCTGACTATACCAAGGAGTTCTACCTGTTCACTCACTGCGACGGCCAAGTCATGACAGCAGTGCTTACCCAGAAATATCCCATGGGCCACAAACCTATTGCCTACTTCAGTGGCATGCTAGATTCTGTAATGAAAGGCCACTACCCGTGCGAACAAGCTCTAGCAGCAGCAGCATTCACCGTTGAGAAAAGCACCCCCATAGTCATGGGGTCCCCGTTAACTCTGTACACTGAACATGCCGTCTTTGCAATAATACAGAAAGCCAAGACAACACTAACTGCACAAAGAGTATCAGGCTACGAAGTTATCCTATCACTGCCCTCCTTGAAAGTTGTCAAGTGCCACACAATAAACCCTGCTACGTTCTTTGCTCACCCCATTGCCACCTCAGATGATGACCCTCATGATTGTGCCACATATTCACCAGATGAGACAGGAGCAGCAAAAGAGGACCCACTGCCAGACAGTACCGTATACTTTGTTGATGGGTCTTCTACCATTGATCAAGAAACAGGGATCAGATACACAGGAGCCGCAGTAGTTAGAGCACAGCAAAATGACTCCTTCGACTCCCTAGACATTGTACAACAGATTACATTGCCTTCACATTACTCGGCCCAAGCAGCTGAGCTAGTGGCATTGATTGCTGCTTTAAACAATGGGGCAGCCGACCGCATCACCGTCTACTCCGATTCTGCGTATGTCACAACAACCACACACTCCAGCATCTTACGATGGAAAAGGCGTGGATTTCTCAAATCCGATGGTACCCCTGTCATCCACAAACAGTTACTAGAGGAACTGATAGACGCACTGACACTACCAGCTGAGGTAGCTGTAGTCAAATGTGCGGCTCATACAAACGGCCAAGACTTTATTTCCAGAGGCAACGCCCTGGCAGACTGGGCAGCCAAAGCTGCTGCCAGGGGGCCTCTGCCTGCAGTACCACCAGAAGGTCAGCATGCCCCCATCCTGCTTGCCCAATACGTATCTACAACAGTACAACAAGACAAACAAAGTACAGATGAAGACACTCCTGACTTAACGCCTCCATACACTATTGACAGTACACAACAATATGATCACATTGCACAATTACACCTCAGAGAAATACAGGAAAGTGCACCAGATCAAGAGAAAAAGTTATGGAAGAAGAGGGGAGTACAACAAGATCCTGCTGATTTCATTTATAGGCAAACAATGACAGGAAAACCTGTCATGCCACAAACCTTATTGCAAGTGGCACTAGATCAGTTACACCTTCCTACACATGTCTCTCGAGATAATATGTCCACAACCATACAGACTGACTGGTTCATCCCCAACGTCCACAAACTAATACAGCTTTTTGTTAATAAATGTCTCATCTGTCAACAATACTCACCAAACCACACTATGAAAACAGTTGCCTCCACAATACCAAAACCTAAAGGCCTGTTTAAAGAACTCCACTTTGATTATGTTGACATGATTGATAGATGCCAAAATTATCGATAAGTCATTGTGGTAGTATGCCCATTCTCACACTGTATCGAAGCTGGACCATGTGTCCACTGCGATGCCAAAGCAGCAGCCAATTTTCTGCTCCGTGAGGTCATTTCCCGCTGGGGATTGCCAGATGTGATCCGCTCTGACAACGGCAGCCATTTTTCAAACGCCATCTTTTCCTTTCTAACAACAATGTTAGGGATCAAACACAAATTGACATCGGCATATTACCCACAAAGCAATGGCATTTGTGAGCGCCTTAATGGCCTGCTTAAAGGTAAAATAAGCAAAATAAGTGCCACAGTTGGAAAGAAATGGCTCTATTGCCTACCAATTGCCCTCTTTGCGCTTAGAAACTCTCCAAGTTCTGATCACCATCTAACGCCCCATCAGCTTGTCACTGGACGATCAATAAATATATCAGTCCCATCTACTAGGCCAAAAACAGATAATGAAAGTTCGTCTGACATTATGAAAGCTGAAATATATGAGTATTTGTGTGCAGTTCCTTTCTACTCAGGTATCCAAGAGGAAGGAGAAGGGCCCCATCAATCCTGAGCTTCCGCCAATTCGTCCTGGCACACTGATCTTTGTTCGAAAAACTGTCTGACGCTGGAAAGACCCCAAATTCGAAAGACCCTTTAAAGTTATAGACTCCTCGCCTACAGCGGTCCGCATCACCGAAAGGAAGGCATGGATTCACCGCAGCGACATCAGGGTCGACCCTGCACCGGCTCAGCACCAAATGCCGGAATAGAGGAAGACGACATGCTCCCATTACCACTGACCGAGGATAACATGTTCCCATTCACTATCGAAGAAGAGGACGATAATCGTGTGGTAGTCTACGGATTGAGTCGTCGCCGAAGCACAGAAGTGTCATATGCAGAGCTATGTATTTGTATTCTAATATTTTACATTGTTGTTGGAGTGGCACTAGCTATGTTTAACTGGTACGCTGTTATTTTCCAATGTGTTCGTACAAAGGCTTGTATTTCACAAACTATTGAAGCTGCCAACACCACCATGTTTTTGCAACACCACCCCCTCTACCAGCCACCACATATCCTGAAAAAGGCCCCCATAGCAATACATTAGGTCCAAAGCCCCCTGACAGTAACATTAGCAACACACACACCAGTATGCGCCCTAGGTCCCCGACTCCTTCCCCGGTTGAAAATAATACAGAATGGGACAATACCATTGATCTGACACTACGCCCCCCACTGTTGTCCCGCCGACGCAGAGCAGCCCCACCAGCCTGGCTTCGTGACATCCGTAGGGCCGTTATCTACTCCATCTTGCAACACCACACACCCCCACACCAGATACAAAGTCCTGACGGGCCAACAGGGGACCATGGGGTCCATAACTCCCTACTAGACAACATGTGGTATAAGGATATGACAACAGCTGGAAAGCAGATAACAAACTAATCCTGCTATGTGTGCTCATACATCCCCATGCAGAAGGCGCAGAGAGACTGATTTTCCCTAGAGAAGTCCCACCACGCACTGCCAAATACCTTTTACACCTGTTCCTTTGCCGCATACAAGGACAAGTCCAGATCATTGCGGCTGACATTTCCACCGTATATGTAAATACCACGCTCTGGGACTATAACCTCATTACACACAAAGTTATCTCCGACACAGCTGCCCTCGAGGAGGTAATACAGGGCATGTATAGAAGAGGAATATCTGACATGGACTCAAGGGCACCTGCCATTAGGAAGCGTGGATATATCTCAGTATCATCACCACAAGCAAAATGCGATGTAGCAATAAAACACAGCCACCCTGGTAGAGAATGCCCATGTCAAAATAGAACTGTGCTGCGCCTATGGGCACACACTTATTACAACATTAAGTGGAATGATCCTGGCTTCGTGATATGCAAAGCAGCATCCTTAGGGCCCCCTTTCGTAGACTCAGATTATGAAGAAGGGATTGACTGGGAGGTTGAGGAGGATTGTGAACAAATATGGTCACAGGAAAGTAGGAGATACACCTCGGGTGGGGAGAAAATGTCCGATCCTAAAAAAGCATTCAAACTAAAGTCACCTCTTCTTTGTTTCCTAGGAAATGGCACGGTACCTGTTGGGCGCAACTCGGGATGCAACAGCACTATTTTTAATTCGGACATGCAGTACGGCACCTCCAGTCTAATGGACCTCTACTGGGCTTGCGGAGAACGCCTCTATCTCCAACTGCCTCCTCAATGGAACGGACTATGCACCTTGGTGACCATGCATGAAGTTCACCTGGTCGTCCCAGCAGCCAATATCTCCCACATCCATTCACATCCAATGACAGGCGATGTTACCTTACTTCACCGACACCGGCGGACTGCTCAATATTTCGCTAACGACCCCTTTGATGAAATTCCCCAAGAATTCCGCCTCTTCAACGATGCCCAGGTCTTTTTCGGGAGCCTCGTCCCAATGTTTCAGATAAAAGCAAATGCACAATGGCTCCAGGTGACCCGCTATGAAGTCATGCGGGCCTTCAACAGTACTAAGGATGGGCTAAATGCCATCAAGGAAGAACTGCCCCCCCTGAGGCTTATGGTTCTAGAGCACCGGTATATCCTGGACATGTTAACGGCGATGGAGGGTGGAGTATGTCGCAAGGCCATTGAGGACTTAAACAATATAGGGAAGAAAATGTTTGATGAAGGACGTGCCAGGGCAGACATGGCCACGGACTGGTTCAATTTTAGCTGTCTGCCCTCATGGCTGTCTGCCCTCCTAAAATTACTAGTACCGATTTGCGGTGTGCTGTTGCTGCTGTGTTGCGTCATACAGATAGTGTGTCATTGTGTAAAAAGATTCAGCACTAAAATAGTAGGGATGAATTATGCAAGGACAGGAATATACAGGAAGACCATACATGAGGACCGTGGACCAGGGAATGGGGATGGATTAGCACGGTTAGAAGTAGTTGAGCTCACAACGTCTGGATCCCACTTATTACAGACCCCTAATGACGCCCATTACCAAGTACCTACCGCTCTCCCACTTCCCCCTGATAGACACCTAATAAGGGAGGATCCTAGCGCAGATCCTTATGAATGCCTAGCTGACAGGTCCAAAGGAGAATATGTCGAATTAAGATCAAAACTAGATAAGCAGGACAAACAGTGCCCCTATGTTAATGACACGCCTTGGATGCCCCACCAGAACAAAGGGCCAGCTAAGTACGCTGTAAGAGTTTTGTTCAAAAATTAACAAGAGGAGGGTAATGAAGCAGGGTCCCGTTTTACCATATACATGCCTTAAGCCATTCCTTCCCCACACCTGCAGCAAGAGACCCTCACATAGGCCCCACCAGCCAGAATATAGGAGTTTGTTAACTTGACCATTCTGTCTAAAACATTCACTAGACACAATATGCCCCACGCCCACCTAGGAGCATACACGTCCCTCGCGCAAAGAAGTTATAGGCCTCAGCTCACTGTCATCTTGATAAACAGAGTTACTGAGCCACCACTGGCCTCAAATGTGCATTTTTGTTGTACACATCACAGTGAGCCAGCACAGACACGAAACATCCCTTAGTTAGGGAAACAACATGGGGCAAGAATTGGGTGGAGGCCAGCTGGTACATTTTATTGCTTCATATCTGATATTTGATGTTTTTCTGCTAGCTTTTGGAACTACGACGGCAACTTGCCATGAGAACATGACCTATAACCTTTGTAAAAGTTCTGTTTTCTTAAAAGTTTCCGAGAAGTGATGCAAATCGTTTTTGATAAATGTCTAATTTCATCATGATCTACGGTCAAGCATCAGTTAACCTTCCGATAACACTTTTTGCACCATGGTGTTACTTCTGCATTTTTTATATTTTAACGAAGTAACTGAAGGTCTGCGGTCAAGAGCACCTGTTAATGTTTTGATCCTGTTGTTAATTGTTCCGCATTAGACAAGTATAAAAGATCTGCCTCACAGCCCATGCGTTGACCACCTTCTGCAGTGTCTAGCACGCGTTGGTGTTCCCGCTCGACCGCTCTATTTTGGGCATAGCCTATTTGAGGTTGTAGTGTTCATAATAGATTGAAAATCTTTGTCTCTCTCTCTCGGTCTCTCATCCCCTCCCTTTTCCTTGCATTGACATAATCTTAAAGCTTATAATATTGCATGGTTTAGCTTATTATTTGAGATGTGTCTCTTGGACACTTAATTGTCTATTAAGATTGCACAAAGTTATTTGTTGATTGAAACCGTGCTTTTGACATTTTCTTGTTTGAACTTGTTCTTAAAATAAAAGTGCCACTCTGACTCAGTTCCTACGTTTCACACATGTGTCTTATTGTTTTAGATAGCACATTTGAAGGGTGAAAAAATCAGCCTGTACAGAGGTGTGGTTTGAGGCTTTTTAAACTTATCTTGGGGCAATAGATTTGGTGCCAAACGCAAAAAATGTTTGCTGCTTCATACTTTGGGGTTTGAAGAGAGGTCTATATTTAAACATTTACCTGATTTGACGCATGAGGGTGGTGATAGTGTGGTTGAATATCAAGTTGCTGTTCTTAAGTTTAAGACCGGTTTTGCCAAACAGCCTAGCCTCATGGTTTTAAGACACAATTTCTTTCAAGAGAAAACAACTTAGTGGAGAAGATGTGGGTGCTTGTATGTCTGTGTTGCGGAGACTAGCATCTGTTTGCCAATTTGAGGGTTTTACTGACCAAATCATTAGGGATCAGTTTGTGTGCCAGTGCAGAGGCAAACAGATTAGACAAAAGCTTCTAGCCATGGGTAATCCCTTATTAGAGGAGATCATGAAAGAGGCTAAGAGCATTGAGATCTCTCAAGTCTTGTTGAAGGAGTTGGATGATAAACCGATTGAAGCTATCAATGTTGTTGGAAGTGGGAAGTCTAGACTAAGGAATGTTCGCAATAGCAATGTCACTAATGTTAGGGGTAAAAGTGATAGTGATAGTCCCACCTCTAACAACATGTGTTTTTGTTGTGGGAACACCCCACATCACAAAGGGGGCAGGTGTCCTGCTGCCAATGTGGTTTGTAACTATTGCAGAAAAATGGGAAATTTTGCCAAAGTGTGTTTAAACAAGCATTTGCAATGCAATCGGTCTCGCCTTTGGGACCTTATATGTATTTAGCATGTTAGCCTGGTGCTGAAATATCTACTGTTCTTTAACATAAAGGGAAAGTAAGCACCAAACTGTGTGACATGCCAGATATGGGAACACATGGAGTGAAATTTTGCCTTTCTGGGGAAAATGGTATAGTCCAAAGCTCTGTTTTTAATATAAAAGCAGGGCCTTCGGTGGTCATATCACTGAAAATACAAGATTTGAAAAAAATATTATTGTCTACGGGTGCTCGTGAAAGACAATTTCTCTGGACTGTAATCTAGAAAATGCTAAAGTGATTCTGGTATTTTACTGACCTCTGCTGGCCGTTTTCTATCAAGAAAGTTAAATAGAGGCAGTTGCCAGAAAAATTAAAAAAAGAAAGTCCCTCAGCAGAAAGCAATTGTGGTATTTTACTGACCTCTGCTGGTCGTTTGCTATCAAGACAGTTAAATAGAGGCAGTTGAACAGAAAAAAAGTCCCTAAGCGTAAGCAGACAAGTCCTAGGGCTGATCTCCAGAGCCCACAAAGTACATACACATATAAGTATATACTAAAGTATATACTAAAGTATATATACTAAAGTATATACAAGAGGTCTCGAATGCTCGACCTAAAAAGAAAGTGCAAAAGATAACTGTGGAATGTGTGGTGGAGTCTGATGATGATACTGACTCAGAAGTCATTTCTGTAGTCACAGATTTGCAAATGATTTCCTCTTCTGAAGAAAATGAACCTCTTGTTGGTGACCCATTGTGTTGTGTCAACACCATTGTAGAAATGAATGTTGGAGGGAAAGTCCTCAGACTATTGGTTGATTCTGATTCACTATGATCACGCAGAAGTTATTTGAGGAAACGTGTGATAGAGAGTTGATCCCACCAGACTACTCTCCAGTTTCTTATGAGGGATGCAAGATTGAGCTTCTTGGTTACATTAAAGATATACTCATGTTCAAAGGGAGAAAGATCAGGGGTAAGGTTTATGTTGCAGTTAAGGGTCTGAACATATTGCGCGGGTTCCATCAGGGACTGTTCGGGATGGTGCTGAGACCAGGTGCCATAGAACAGGTCTTGGTGGTTGATTGTGATGATGCAGGGCGAAAGTGGAAAAGCATTTTTCCCTCTGTACTCAGTGAAGGATTAGGGAAAATGTGGGGTTTCAAGCACAAGATTATAGTGAAGGAAAGTGCCGTCCCTATAAAACACAAGCTAAGGGGGGGTTCTTTTAGTGGGTTTCTTTTAGTATGAGGGAAGATCTGGACAAGGAACTCAGGTCTCGGTGTGATAAAGGTATTATCGAACCTACTGAGTCTTCTCTATGGTTGTCTCCACTTGTAGAGGTGTGGAAGATTATGTGTGTATGTAATTTGAGGTCACTCAACAAAGAAATCTGGATTGACTCGTACCTGCTACCTAAATTTAGTGACCTGTTTGCTAGTGTCAAGTGAGCTAGATCTTTCCCGAAACTTGATTTGCCCAGTACTTATCATCAAATTGAGCTACACCCTGATTTTCGCCCCTTGACAGCCTTTGTTTCTCCTTTAGGAACTTTCCAGTATAGATGTATGCCTTTTGGCTTAGCATCTGCTGCGTCTGTGTTTCAGAGGGTTATGCAGAATTTGTTGAGTGCAGTGGAAGGCGTGTTAGTCTTTCAAGATGATGTTTTGATCCACGCTAAGGACGTTCAATCCCATGATGCTACTTTTCACAGGGTGTTGGACATTTTTGAGAAAAAGTTCCTGTGTGAGGAAGTAGAATATCTGGGTCATCTTATTTAGCAAGAGGGAATCAGACCCAGACAGGGGCTAATTGAAGCCATTCTTGGTGCCGCCACACCCTGTGACAAGACGGGTGTCAAATCATTGTTGGGGCTTTTTGAGTACTACGCGCACATTATTCCTGATTTTGCAACTATTGTGTGGCCCATCATCAATGTTCTAAAAAAAGGGGTGAGGTTTGAGTGGTCTAGTGAGTGTGTCTCTGCTTTTGAGCAAGTCAAGTCAAGTTGTGTTTAAGTAAGAGTAGACTTCTTAAACCTTTTGATCCTGAGCTATCCTGTTGCATAACAGGTTAGGTTTGGTGCCATTTTAACACAGGGTTCAGGAGACAAAGAAAGAACTGTGGCTCTTGCTTCAAGAGTACTTAGAGATGCAGAACTGCAGTAGTGCGTCATTGAGAAGAAGCTACTAGCTTGCCTGTAGGCAGTAGAGAAGTTTCACCCATATGTGTGGGGTAGATGGTTCTGTCTACGGACAGATCACAAGCCTGTAGTTAACATTCTTGGTGCTGGTTCCAGCAAATGTTGTACCCCTAAGATTGTGAGGATGGTCTCTAGGTTGATGCAGTATCAGTTTGATGTGTCACACATTACTGGTGGAAGGAATGGCAGGGCTGAATTCCTTTTCTGATTTCCCCTGCAATGTGATGAAAGTGAAGGTTTGCACTTTCATGAACTGTGTGAGGAGGACACTGAAGATTGTTGTGTGGCTGCTTTGGAGATATCGGTACTCAGTGTTGGTTCGGAGGAAGACTGGATTACTGCTTTAAGGGACGATGCGTTGTTACAGCAGGTTTGTGATGTGGTCAAGAAGAGTTGGCCCAGGGAGAGGGTGTTATCCCCTCTCTTACAACCTTATTATAAAGTTGAAACTGAGATTTCCCTGGTAGATGAAATATTGTTGCGTTTTGACAAACTTATCCCTCCCCATTCCATCAGGCAGGTCATCATCACTAAGGCCCACGAAGATCATATAGTGCGACACTCATTTTGGTGGCCTGGCATGGATACTGAGATCAATGAGGTAATTGAGAATTGTGTGGTGTGTGGGTTTGCAGATAAAAACTTGGAGGTGGTGACACCTCCTCTGCTTCCCATTGAATGTCCCTCTGGTCCATGGGTTAAATTAGGAATTGATGTGATGGGACGCATTGATTCCCAGCTGGGTAGTTCTAGGTATATTTTAGTTTTGGTGGATTATGCATCCAAGTGGCCAGAAATCAAGATGGTCAAGGATCCAAATGCGTCGAGTGTGGTGTTGTTTTTGAAAGAAGTGTGTACGAGGGAGGGGTTCCCAAAGGTCCTTGTCTCTGATAATAGAACTCAATTTGTGACTGGAGAGCAGCAGACTTTTCTTGATGCTTATGGTGTAAAGCATGTGAGGAGTTCCCTGTACCACCCGCAAATAAATGGCCTGGTGGAGAGGATGAACAGATTTGTAGCTGAGTGCGTTAGGTGGAATAAGTCGGGGAACCATGACGTTAGTAAATCTTTGGACAGCATGCTGTGTTTCTACAGAACTATGCCACACTGTACTACCAAGATCTCTCCTTTTGAATTATTGAGGGGTAGGAGAGCGAACACTAGTTTTAGGCCAGGGTGGATGAGTAAGTGGCTCAAATCAGATTCTGATGTTTTGAGTCTTATGGAGATTGTGAAGGAGAATGTGTTAAGGACTCAATTTAAGCAGAAATGCAGGTGTGATCCAAAAAGGGGTGTCAAAACTCTTCCCTTGGTGGTGGGTGATATGGTTCCGAGTAAGTCGCCTGTTCATGTGAAGAAAGATCAAAACAAATTGGGTGCACCGGCCACAGTGATAAAGGTAGGGAGTAATGCTGTTCAGGTGGAAGGGGAGCATTGGTGGGATTTTAGTAAAATTGTCAAGGTAAAGGTCAGGATGGAGAATGAGTGTGGTAGAGCAGTGGGTGGTTCAGTACCTAGTCACAGCAAGGATGCCGAGGGGAGTGGACTTCCCAAAGGAGATGTTCTCAGGAGAAGCTCTAGGACCAGGGCCACTCCCAGTAGATTTCGTGAGTAAAGTTGTGTTAGACAAGGGTTTGTATTTTATGTGAATATTGTTTTTAACTTTCTTTTTGTTTTTTTGTTTGAGGAGAAAGGAGGATATGTAGTACTGGGAGTAGAATGTGTGTGTTTGTTTGTTTGTTCAAGCCATTCTCTCCCAGGGATTCCTGGGTTACTAGGCAGTGATGTCATGCAGTAGAATGTGTCTTGTTTAAAGTAGATTGTTGTTAGAGGAGAACTGTTAGAGTGGGCTGAGAAGGCACTTGTCTACCGTGTAGCCTTTTCAATAAAGTACTTCAACTTACCTTTGTCCCTGCATACTTACTACACTATGGTACTATGATGTTCGCCTAGTTTTTGTCCAACCCTCTGAAAACCTGCTCCATCACTTAGGATTAGACCAAGATTGCTTCTTCTCACTGTTTATGCTGTCCCCTAAGTATTTTTTATAAACAATCTAATCTGGAACACAACAAAGTGTATATGTTGATAGTCATCTGTCTCTCATCCTTAAAAATAAGTTCCTAGTGAATGTTATCCAGCTAGAGCGGGTCCACTGGTGTGATTACCCAGGATTTACGTTCAGGGATTCTATTCTCTTGCTCAATTCAATTTCAATTTCAGAAAATACTGCTTTTGTGCAACTTTCACTTTTGGTTGGGTAGTGTACTATTTGTAGTACCCTTAGAAGATATATGCAATTACTAATCTCAACTTGACCCTTATGCCAACCCTTGCCCTATCCCTTAATTAGTTTAAATTAAGTACAATGGATAAATAGCCATAGCATGCCCCAATGCTTAGCCAAACTAATACAGTGATATTAAATTAAAATATCCTTTTACCTAGCCCTATCCATTAAATATAAATAAATACAATAGTCTTCTTTGACCTAGCCTAAACTACCCCAGCCCTTAATTATTTGACATTTTATTAAATTAAATTAAATATTTATCCTTACCCTAAATCCTAAAACTAACTCTTCATAAAGTAATTACATTAAACACATTTTCTTAACCTTGCCCTAATACTAACCCTAGCCCCAACCCTTAATTAATTTGAATTAAATGACATTAAATCATTAATCTAATTTGAACACAAACCATAAAAATATCCTTGATGCATCATTTTATTATTTTGATTCATCTTAGCCTAACTCTAATTCCAGCCTTGACTCTAACTCGTAACCATATTACATTAAATTCATTTTGAGTCATGTAAATTGAAATACTTTAATCTTAGAACCAGTGTTGGACGACATACAGCCGCTCCTGGCTAAGAAGCTTTATCTGCAATTTAGGCATGGAGTCCTTCCGCTGCGTTCATTCACAAAAAAGTGGGAGGGCCACACAAACGCAGAGTGCCCTGCGTGCCTTAACGTAGATGAGACTGATCTCCATGTGATATTTTTCTGCCAGGGATACAGGAAGGCCAGGTCGCGATGGCTACTACAACTTTGCAGGAACTTGGGGTCGAGACATTGTCGTAGCGTGTATAGGATTTTAAAATCTGACACACGCATGCCCATTGTTTTTTCAATTTCACGCTTTTTATTTACCATGTGGTGCACGCGCAGAGCTATCTTGAATAAGTCTTTAAATATGAATGACAATTGTCTATGATATGTTTTAACAGATGTCCTTTGCACAAATTGTATTTAGTTGGTTGTTGTGGAGATAATTGAACTATTTTTAATGACTATTACGCCTGTCTCTGAATGTGCATAGACCATTCCTCCCGAATGTTTGTGGTTTTATTTATGCACTGTGTTGATAACTGGAGGCAAATATGCCGGCTGTGTAAATCTTTTCTTATTTTGCTTTTTTTAGTCACTATTTTTATGTGTAGCGTAATTTTTAAACTTGCAATAGAAAATGGAGCAAATAATTACTTGGAACTAGCCTCTAAAAGCACATGCACTTTATGTCCTGTTCCATAAGATGGCTGATGCCTGGGAAAGTTCTCCCAGTGCATGGAATGTAAATCCTTTTGTCTTGCTTTTTATCTATTGTATTTTACCCAATTTTTAATTATTACTTAAAAATTGTGCTCTTATGGCCAATTGTGCCGAAATAAAGTTTTATGAACTGGAAATACTTTAACCCATCCTTAACCTTTTACTAATTTAGATAAATTATATTACTTTAAATTCAAATTTTAATACTAGCCCTTTTTATTTTAATGTAATTATGCTGTACTTCCCTGCAGACAATGTAAAGGCATTCTCTGTAGTAGTAATTTATGCTGTGATCACAGTAGCATTGATGCAGTGGCCCATCGATGCAGTGGGTGGTGTACCAGGATCAAGGTATTCACAGTGGTGGAGATAGATAAATGAATGCCTGTCTTTGAGGCCAAGTCCAAAAAGTATTACAAGGATGCTCTAGATAGTTTTTGAAAACCATGACATAATAAGTTATTTACTCTGTTAGACCTCGTAGGTTTATGACTGGCAAGGAAGCACAGGACTTGTTGGTCTGGCACGACTATTATGATATTATTCACTCCAGGAATATTAGTTCATGCTCCTGCTTAGCCTCTTGTCCTCTCCTCTGGTCAATAAACACTCTATGATATGGACTTGATGAAGTTCACTGGGCATTACGCGGCACAGTGTTTTTAAATGCTGTGCTTTAACCTGATCACATATCACACAATGCTGTCAGTAAACTCAATTTAGACAAGTTGAAGTTCACCAGTTCTTGAACCCTTTCCTCCCTGTTTTTTAATACACACAATGATACACATCATGAGTCCTTAGACTGCATTAATACATTAATTCAGAATTATACCACCTTTCCAGATAATTCAAGTGCCTATTTTACCCCCCTTCTATGGATACTTTAGGGATATCGGTTACCATTATGTTTAATAAAATACCCCATTTCTCCTTCTAGTGAGTGTCACTTTTGATTTTCATAATTCAATTATTGACTTAATACTTGAAGCGGCTCTCACAAACCCTGTTTCAATTCGACTTGTCATATGTGGGCCCTTTCACAGTTATATACCGCTTGTGGCTATAACTACTAAGCCCCCACTAAGAGAGGACCATAGCCACTATATTTCCAAAAAGAATTGGTTTACAGTTATCAAACAATCATCAACTTTTGTTTATGGTCATTCCCAGCCAGTCCTCTCCTCTCTGATTCCGCAAGTGGATGCCACACTAAATAATGACCGGGCCAGGATATCTGAGAGAAAGTGATATTTGTTTTTACTAGGAATACTCATTTATTTTGCATGTAGTGTGATCACTTGTTTTACCCTGTGGGAGTGTGCGGAGTTCGCCTTGCACCCCAAATGTGCCTTTTATTTCAATCGTTTGTCAAAGAAAGTAAATTAATATAAACATGTTATGTCTCCCTTATCATCAGATCCTTGGATGACAACACTTGAATAAAGCAAGTCAATAGATAACTAGGTCAAGTATACTGCCTTTGTCAATTCCATTAACCAATACTCTTTTGAATCCTTTATACAGAGAGACTTAGGGCCTGATTCCGAGCTTGGCGGTCTTGGGAACGCCGTCGCGTCGGCGTTGAAATCACTGCCACACCGTTGGAAGTCCCACTGCCCTATTATGATGTATGTGGTTTCCTAGACGAAAGACTACCACGGTCCCGCTGCCATCGCCAGGAATTCTCGATCGTGGCGGTGGCGGGATAGGCCATTGCCTCTGTCGGAGGGCAGACTGCCAGTGTTACTGCCGGCCCAATTATGATGTGCCTTCCCGACTACGTGACTGTAGCAGTCCAACCACTACATCTGAGCTGGCAGAAGTAAGGGAGGGGTATAAGGCTGAAACTCACATGTACTCAGCTTAACACATCCTGTGCTGCCATGGAGCCAATTGCACATGTCCTGCTGCTGCAGTTCCTGCTTGATGATGTCCAAAACCGACACCTTGGTGGACGCAAACAACGGTAAGCTATACTCTTACCCATTTCCATAGACTACTCAGCAAATAGATGCCCTTTCATGGACCTGGCAAGGGGTTTGGGGTTCCTGGCCCAAACATATTTTGTGGACCCCTGTTTGGAATTGTTTACAATGTATGATCCAATTAAAGCTCAATTATGCCCTCTTTGGCCAGGTCACTGACACTACACAGGCACACTCTACCAAAGTCGACATGTGTTTACATCTCATAATCAGGGATAGTGATGTTTGCATTAAATTGTGTCACACAACAGCACCTCCTCATCAAGATCACACCTATTGATCTCTGTGACACCCTCACATTGCTCACATGCTACGTCCTGTGGTGATATCAAAGATACATCTGTATGGATGTGTCATGAAACTGAAACACACCTTCTCTGCTAAATCTCAGTATTGGGCTCTCACACATCACCCACATTAAAAGGTAATGTCAGATAAATGGGATTCCAAATAATCAGTGTGAGAAACATTCAAATGTCCCAATGTAAAGACTCTCTACAGCGGCGGCCCTCCATTAGGGCAGAGGAGCGCCTCCCCCTGCCACCACCCGAAGAATAAAACGATAATAAAACGGGCTTTAAACCTGTTTTATTATCGTTTTATTTTAATCCCCCAGGACTCTGAAGAGTCTTGGGGGCAGGTCCAGGGAGATGACACTGTGGTGGGGGAGTGGTAATGCCCTCCCGTGTCTCTTCTCTGCACATAAGGGTTTGGCCAGCCGCTTCAGCCTGGTCAAAACTCAAGCGCAGTGAAGCTTTCTCCAGCCCCAGCTGCATTGCTGGGGCTGGAGAAAGCAGGCACAAGCTCCCAGTCTGCCTGGGAGCGCAAAGTCCCAGTGCTCAGGCCAATCCTCATGCTGCTTTCATACAGTATCAGTATTGGCCACAGTGCATTCTGGGAACCTGTGCCCGGAATAGCGTGATGCAGCAGACGGCGGTAGCGATCAGGTAAGTTGTTATTTATTTAATTAATATTTTGTACCCCGACCCCCCTCTCCCTCTCCAGCTTTCTCCTCTGGCCCGCCTGCCACTTTGGCAGGGGACGGGCCATTACTGACCCTTGGCAGAATAGGGATGCCTCTACCAGGGGGACCCCTGAAAGGCTGGGGCCCTGGGCCAAAGTCCATTTTGCACATGCCTCAAAACCTCTATGCATTAGACCTGTGGATTGAAGTATATCAGGGACAACCAATAGAATAACCAAGTGCCATGCATATGTGGGAAATGTGTAAGTGCAAGTCATGAAAGCAATCACAGCAGTAACAGCATTTGACACACATTTAGATAAAGTAGGTGTATGGTACACATGTGAAAATGGACACATGTCCATAAAAATGTCTACAAAGGATTGACAATTTAATACCCTCCATGTGTGAATAAACAAATATCTAACTTGCACAAATCAAATACATATACAACCTACATAATAGGGAGAAGTGCAAGCTAAATGATGTTGACGTTGGCCAAGCCAAGCTGAAATACTTACCATATGAAATACCACCCAATGCAATGTCAACCCCAATTGGATTTCATACCACATATCCATCCAATGAACATTTTCCCTTGTTCTGTGTGACTTCAGCACTGGTTCCAAGATCAGATCATTCTAACCACTTCAAATGGATCAGCAATCAGGGTGAAATAAACACAATTGTAGTCACACATCACAAAGTATCCAATGACATCAAATAAGTAGAAAAGTAATGGCAGAACAAATGTGTTCTAAACAAAGCAAATGTTTAATTTTGCAAACATTAACGTGTACTAAACTAAAGGTCAATGGCCAGTTCATTTTCATATTGAGTGGTCCAGCACACTGCTCTGCCACTAAACTTGACCTTCATGACACTGCTAGGGAATCTCCTCAAAAAGGGGCATCCATTGGGCATGGCAGGCTCCTCGAAGATGTTACTTGGGTTGAGGTGGGGTCGGTCTTTGGAGGTGTGGGTTTGGTTTTGGGAGGGCCCTCCCAAAAGACTTTGGGAGTGGCGTCTTTGGTTCTTTGGTTTTGGGAAGGGTTTTGGTTTTCATAGGGGTGCAGCTTAGTGATGAGAGGATCAAGTTTCTCATGGGTGGATTGGGATGTGGAAGGGATGGGTTGGGATGAGGCCCTTTTGGCTTGGGAGGTCGGGTTTGACAGGGCTAAGGGCAAGGGAAAATAACACACTTTCAAGGGGGAAATGGCCAGGATGTTCGGGAGGGAGTAGGGGTTGGGAGGTAGAGGGAAGTGTCAGGTGTGGGTGTGTTGTTGGTGCATCTGTCTGTGTGTCTGATGTTTCATGTTCGTGTTTTGTGGGTGTCTGTTGTGTGGGTGTGTATATTTATTTGCGTTTTTTGGGGGGGTGATGTGGACCTGCTAGGTATGCTGGGTGTTGTGGATGGGTCTGTGGGTGTGGTGTCTGTTGTAATGCTGGGGGTGGTGGATGGGTCTGTGGGTACGGGTGTGGTGCCTGTTGTAATGCCAGGTGTTGTGAATGGGTCTGTGGGTGCGGGTGTGGTGCTTGTTGTAATGGGATGAGTCTGTGGGTGTGAATGTGGCATCTGGGGTTATGTTGGTGGGCGGGTGATGGTGATGGGTGTGAGTGTAATGTGAGTGGATGCGTGCTTCTGTATTTTTGGTGTTTCTGTTTGTGTGTGCTTCTTGGGTATGTTGAAGTGTGTGCGTACATATGTTTGAGTGTGCTTGAGACAGGCATGGGATTAGGGTATTTGGATGAGGAAGAGGCAGGAGGTGGGGTGGAAGTTTGGGATGGGTGGAAGGCTACCATGAGGGAGTAGACCAGAGCCTGAAAAGATCTCTGTAGGACACACATAGCACTGTGGATGCCTTCCAGGTAGGCCACCACCTGTTGACTGCCTTGCACCTGGAACCAATATATACAGTGGCAGGAAAAAGGTGATATGGAAATGCTCATTTCACACTGTTGACACTTCCTAATTAAAACGTCCTCATATGTCCACTGTCAGAATAGTCTCATGAAAGCTGTACTTAAATAGCTTCGCTATGTATCACACACAGCACAGAAAAGTAGATTGGAGGCAATCTGGCCCAAATATCTGGGAGATTTGTCTACAAATATCCACTGCATAATGGGGTGGGATGGGTGGAAGGCTGCCATGAGGGAGTAGACTAGAGCCTGATAAGATCTCTGTAGGACACACATAGCACTGTGGATGCCTTCCAGGTAGGCCACCACCTGTTGACTGCCTTGCACCTGGATAGCATTCAGTAGGGTCTGCTAACCTACAGAGATGTTTTTCAGGAGGTTAAAAGCCTCCTCACTCAGGGCAGCGGGGGTAACAGGGACAGGGGCTGAGGTGTCTGGAGTGAAGGAGACGGCTCCCCTCTTAGGGGAGTGGACCTGGCCAACTGGGTGGGGAGCAACAGGGAGGGTGGAGATGAAACTGGGGGTGGTGGACAAAGATGGTGTGGATACAGGTCCTGTGCGTTCCACCACTGCTAGGGAGTGTCAACAGGAGGATGACTCTGTAGCTGAAGAAGTCGAGTTTCTGTCCTCCTTGGCACTGCCCACACCCTCTCAGTCAGTGGTTCCCTCCGTGTCTGTAGTCTCCCGACCGGAACCACTGTGACCAGCTGTTTTCCCAATGATGTTGGCCCTGTCTCCTCCACTTGCCTGGGATGATGCTGAAATGAAATTGAAAATAGGTTTATTGCATGTGCCAGAACACAGTTGACCAACAGCACTGATCACAGAACATTAATAAAGTGTCCAGGAGACTTCAGCTACAATGTCCAGTATATTGGCTTCAACATTAGCATGAGCACATGCATGCATGCTGCATGACCTGAAAATAGTTGCTCACTGTGAAGTCATAACTACAGACACCTCCAATTGCATGAGTGAAGTTGTCTCAAATCCATCCTCATGTATCTAGTAGGATACTTGATCAACCTGTATAGGATGGCTCTTGTAGTATACCTTAGTAACCAGATGTCATCAAATATGATGGCAATGACAAATTAATTCCTACAGATTCCACACAAGGCCCTGCAATCAACATTAGGTCATATACCTAATACCACATCATTGTGATATGATGGTCAACTAATACAGCTATTTTGAACCAATATATACAGTGGCAGGAAGAAGGTGATATGGAAATGCTCATTTCACACTGTTGACACTTCCTAATTAAAACGTCCTCATATGTCCACTGTCAGAATAGTCTCATGAAAGCTGTACTTAAATAGCTTCGCTATGTATCACACACAGCACAGAAAAGTAGATTGGAGGCAAACTGGCCCAAATATCTGGGAGATTTGTCTACAAATATCTACTGCATAATGAATCAGCAAGGCCTAGGGATATCTCCAGTCCAGATTGGTCCTGGTGAAAACACCATTCTTACATTGCATACCTAAAAGGCAATAGACCATTGAAGGTCGTTGAGGCTCAGGAAATCTCCATTACATGAAGAGGTGGTTTAACCTGTGTCCTAGTGGAAAGGTACATTTTTGTCTCACAAAGACAAATTCTATTGTAAAACTGAGTGTAGACATTCACACATGATCCCTACATTTCTGCATATCACTCCCTGATGCATGTCACCAGTGTTTCGACCAAAAGGTTATTTCCCTGCGCACATTTGCCAGCCGGCAATAGTGCAAGATGAAGTCACAGTTCGCTTAGGGCTCAGTTCGTTAGAGTCTATTCCATCCAGAGCGAGTGGAAAATGGGCAAGGGAAAGAAAAACCAAGACAAAGCAAACATGCGTGGAATCAAAAGACAATCCGACAGCATGCTAATCAGGGAATGCAAGAAAGACAGAATAGCCAGCTCACACCTCCTCCTTAAGGTGGGCAATTATACTCCAATATGTTCCAGGTTTACACCCCTAAACGTATAAATTCCATCAGTCCATGGGGTTTCATTGGTTGTTCGCGATGGGCTGTTATGTGGTGATCGGTAAAGTATACAAATCCTGAAGAATTAAGTAATCCTTTTCTCACGTTTTTCCTTAAGATCATTATATTCCATTTGGTTAGTGCCTTGTAACATCCTCGGAAATAGGAAGTACTTTTACTCATCCATCGTCAGTCCGTTCCCAGGCACATTTCTCTGGGATGTAACAAGATTTGTTGCAAATTCTATCAAAGTATGCTACAAGTAAGAAGTGAGTTCATTGATGACTAGAACACAAGTGGAAACTTTACAGAACGTTCTCATAGGGCTTGGGTGACAGCTTTCACATGATTTAACGCTAGTTAAGGGAAGAAAGCTTTTGAGGCCTAAACGGAAACCGGCTGAATCACGAAAATAATAATTTTTAGTAAATATCACACATTTCTAAATGCTTTAGCTTTTCATGTTAATCAAATGCATTGCTTTCATGTAATACAAGTCAGTATTAAGCACTACTAAAACTTTTTTTTCTTCTTTCAAGTGGTACATTAGTGTTATTTTTGTACTTCGCAATGTGAGTTTATTTCAGCAGGCTACTTTTCAATGCATGTATTCATTATATACGTTACGAAAAATCCTCTATGATTCTATGTCAGTTCTCTGTTAAATGCATTCTCTACACTTCATTAATGTCAATATCCATGTTCAATTTCAGTTAAATGAGGTACATTCATTTTAATGCATGTTAAAATATTGTCATTATAGAACTCTCTAGGTTACTGTTTTGGTTTCATTTTTCTCATAGACTCATAAATGAATTTATATGAAATTGTCGTTTTTCAACATACCTTTTCGTCACCATATAATCCTTTTTCTAACATTCTGCATGCTTTTACGATGCAGTATGTGAATCATGACTTTGCAGATGTAATTTCTCTCAGTAGGTGAACATATCATTGTTTTGTCTCATCCATTTAATAAGTGTCGTAAATAAATTTCTTAGGTAGGAATTGGTAAAGATATATGCAAGATAACATCCACGCTCTATCAATTCCCCCTTTGATGGCGAATCAAGCCATCACACAATTTATCTTATCATCGTCTGATGTTTATTTGATGTCACAATAAAATGCAGTTGTCTTCATTCATTTCAATCTAGACTGTTCTAGATTATTTAATTCATCATAGTATTCACATTGTCTATCCTCTAGTTCAATTACTGCTTTATTCCTCTTCTTTCCCCTGTTTCCTTTAATCAAATTCCGTTTGCTTGCAATAACGATAAA
Source organism: Calotriton arnoldi (assembly GCA_963921515.1). Lineage (NCBI taxonomy): Eukaryota > Metazoa > Chordata > Amphibia > Caudata > Salamandridae > Calotriton > Calotriton arnoldi. The sequence continues at coordinate 1,875,509 of CAWUFW010001957.1, read as the reverse complement.
TCATTACTATTATTATTAAGCCATTAGCTATTGTTAGTAAAGGAGTCAGTATTTTTCCCACTAAGCTTCCTCCCAATGTTGCAAACCATTTTCCCACTGATGAGAATCCCTTCCCAATTGATTCCCATGCACCATCAGCTTTTAGTTCTGTTAATTCTTTTTCTAAGTTAGTAATGTTGCTAATATATCTCTGCAAATCTTTGCTTTTATCAGGGATATATGTGCAACACTGTTGAACTTTTAACATGCGACAGACCCCGCCCTCTTTTGCAAGAAGTACCTCTAAAGCAAGTCTGTTTTGCAAAACCATAGATCGGCTAGCAACCATTTTAGTATCTATAACAAGAAACCCTCCAGCAGTATCAGTTGATAGTCGATCAACTATAGTCAAAAGTTTCCGAATTTGGTGTGAATTTAGAATTACCCCCACTGAGGGTATTATGGCACCAAAAATATCCCTTATTATTTCAGCAGCACTTATTCCCCTTCTCAAGCGAGTGTGTCTTCTTTCATTGGTTCCACAATTTTGTCTCGCATAATACATTTTTGGGAAGACAATACCCATATAACATCATCCATACCATTGTGTTGGTAGCCTACAATAGGCATTTTCCTACAAATATAATATACTCCTGGAAATACAGGATCCGCTCCTGCTTAATATTTTCCCCACCCTCCTACAAGTAGGAAGGTATGATCACATTCACTGGAACGAACAAATGTATTATTGTGGTAGGTTTTGCATCTCAATATGCATAGTTTTCCCCTATGTTGCCAATCCAGAGCCATGGCAGCGTGTGTCTCCCCTTTTTTAATTCACCCTCCCTGTGTGCCCATGGTGGTATCTTCATTTTCTTCTTTATTTCCCCATGCAATCTTCTACAGAATTAATTAAATATTTCTCTACACTATGTAAAGCACAAGTCAAATTGTGTCAATGTGCATATACTGTATCTATGGTTAATGTAGGTTGAAAGAATTATCCCATTATCTCAGCCAGGGCCGGCTTTAACACTGGTGGCGCCCTGTGTGGCAATGTCTGTTGGCGCCCCCCCAATGACCACCTGTGCCACGGATTCCCTCACTAGCATCCTTTAAGAGTGCCCCTCAAGTCTCCATAACCACTGTCTCTCAGATTAATTTAGTTTTAAAGCACCGCTCATACCAGTGTAAGGTGTCAGAGCACTTTACATCACAAACACATATGTATGTAAATCCGTGTATAGGAAATGTTACATCAGACAGGACTACAAGGTGTAGGAGTGACATGTCATCGATACTCGTAGGCAATAAAGTTTAAGAGTCCTTATTCTGGAAAAGCACAAATTCAGAATTTAAAATGTAACATCATTGTTAGGGGTTCTCTTTAATAATAAGAATTATTTTCTACACAAATGAACCCTTTATGCAAAATTAGAATGATGAAAGACTGGGAAAAAAAACATAGCTCTAACATATACCTTGCAGTTTGCCTGCAGCTCTTTGATGACAGTTAATAGCTGAATGGTCTATATTAGGATTTTCACTTATAAACGACAAGTTACAAAAAGAGCTCTCTTGCAGAAGCAGTAACCTACTGACCAATTTACATTATATGCATGCACTTTGTTATCTGAATAGTACATGTTCTTAGCAGCAGGCATTTTAACCCTCTGCGCTACCTTAGGACCAGTCAAAACTTCCACTAGACAAACCTTGGCCTCTTTCTAGGGAGATGATTAATCACCAGAGTTATCTTGACATTTTAATTGATGCCTGAAAATTGCTGAAGGCCAAGAACGCGGCAGCAGGTGCTTTTAAAATGATAATTTACTTGTACAAATGACGCCCTCAGCCCAAGTCAGGCCTGGTGCGGTGGCAGCGATCGCACCGCCCTAGAGCCAGTCCTGATCTCAGCATTTCGTGCATCTGGCACAACATTTCAATTTTTCTTGACAGGAATTTCCTAAAAGATAAAATCGTAATTTGAATAATAGTATTGAAACTATCCTTTACAATAGAATAAACTGGTTAGTACACTACAAGAAATACCATATGTTAATGGAAGGTATTGATAGGTTACACCCTCTGATACTGAAGAAGGTAGTTACATGCACACATAACAATCTCTCTCATCCATAGTATCGACATACTCAAATAACAATTTAGTAAACACATTTAGTGAGAAATCATTATTAGCTTGATCATGATGCAGAACAGTATCAGTTAGTTCATTAGTCGCGACCACATCATTCTTTTCTTCTATTGGTTTAGTATTTGGAGTTGCGTTAATGTTAGGTTTCACATAGACATAGGGGCCGATTCCGATCTCGGTCGGAGGCGCACCCAATACCATTCGGTCGGGAAAAAAGCCATGCGAAAGCCTGTTTCCCGACCGAACCGTACGCGGGTCCGGCCGAGCGAGTACGATGCGAATTCGCCGACCGACTCGTCCGGGCGTCCCGACAACTCCGACCGACTCGCTCGGACTCGAACCGCTCCGACCGACTCGGTCGGACCCGATTCGCACCGCGCAATGGAGACGTTTCCCGGCCGGGTAAGTACGATGCGCGCCGCGAGCAGTCCGACCGAGCCGCGCACTCCGGCTCGTAAGAGCTGTCGGAGCCGTACTTTGGGGGTCCGTGTCGGACCCCCCTGTACGCGTAGCCGCGCGAGGCGCACACAGGGGGACCCAAGGGTCCCCCTACCTGTGCGTGTACGCCGCGAGGCGCCTCGCGGCGTACCCGCTGTAGGGGGCGCCCTTGTCCGCCTCGCACCCATTGAGGCAATGGGAGCCCGCGTACGCGTTGTACGACCGGCTCCCATTGAGTTCAATGGGAGTCCGACCGACTCGTGTCCGATAACATACGGCCGCATCGTACTCGTTCGGTCGGACTGCACGGGTCCGATTCGGTCGGAAATCTCTCCGGGTCCGGCTCGGTCGGAGAAATTTCCGGCCCGAATCGGAATCGACCCCATAGTGAGGTAAGTTTAATATTATCAGAAACAACACAAATATTATAACAAATACAGCCAAAAAGCAAGCACATATGCGTTTACGCCTTAACAAATACTGGTTTGGATCTCTCAACTCCTGGCTAGGGGAACTCATTTTTTTTCTCTTAATGAATGCTTTGTATTGTGAGGTTTTCAGAAATGTCCTCATCAGTGCCTTTGAACAATTGTCCCCTTTTTTTTATCTTTGCTGTGCTTCAGTTCAAAGTTTTGGCATATTGCAGTGTACTCTGTATCTTAAACATGATTTCTCTGCCTTTTTCTCTTTGCTTTTCCACAACAGTTCCTTCAAGGTGGTTTTTGTGAGTTGCAGTCTTTGAAGCAGAAAGCGTAATATGCTCTTTCCCAGTTGTTTGCATCTTCTAGATAGGTCCACTCTAGAGCAGCGTATTTCTGACTTGGTACTCTTGCTCTTTTTGTTCTGCGCACTGTAGGCTCATCATCTGTATCACTTTGCTCAGATTGGCTCTAGACTTCGATCACAGTTGGAGGTATTTTACCTTCAGTCAAAATGTACCTCAGCCTTTCAGTTCTTTTGGGCCATCGGTATCCTTTTTGCACTCGCTTTTTGCTTGTACTGTTCACGTTATCTGAGTCAATACTTCACCTGATTAGACAGTGGCGGCTCGTCGAGGGAGTGCTGCGAGGCGGCGGGGCGGGGGAGGGGCAGGGTGGGGGTGTAGCGGACTCCGACATACGGCGTAACGGAGTTAAGTAAGTAAATAAATAAATAAAACAATTTACATTGCGCGCTGTATCGCCAACTCGGCGAAGCAGCGCACGCAATGTAAATTGTTTTATTTATTTATTTACTTACTTAACTCCGTTATGCCGTATGTCGGAGTCCACGACCCCCCCACCCTGCCCCTCCCCCACCCCGGCCCACCGCCCCGCAGCACTCCCTTGGCGAGCCGCCACTGTGGTTAGATCCCCTTCAGTTTGATCCTTGTTACCAACTGGGACCAACTCTCTTTCACTCTCGTCTGAACAAGTGTCTCGGGACCCAGTAGCTAGCGCCCCCTTTACTCTTTGACTGACCTGAGCTAGACATCTCTCTGCTACCACCGGCTCATCCACTACAGGTCCTGCATTTTCAAGGGGACCTGGGACTCGGCGAGTGTGGGCAGCATGCACCTAATTAGGCAGACCACCACATTTAACAGCAGTTGTGTTTACAAGTATTACTTGATATTGCTCACGCCAACGAGTTTCCAGGCATGACTTGCGCACGTGCTTCTTCACTAGTACTTAGTCACCTGGGCACAAGTCATGGCACTGCTCCTGTTGTGCTGAGGTTGCAGCTTCCCCAACCTGGTGAGACACAGAATGCACCACATCAGCCAATCCTTTACAGTAATCAAGTACCAAATCATCAGTTATATTCACAAGTTGATTTGCTGGGACTGCAGGCTATCTCATAGCCCTCCCCATTATTATCTCATGCGGGCACAGTCCAATTCTTCTGTCTGGGATGCTTCTCAAACTCATCAACACCAACGGTAAAGCATCAGGCCATTTCAGAGATGTAGACACACACACTTTTCCATTTAGTTCGACCACTCCCGACGCTTCAGGTTGATAGGCACAGTTCAGCTTCTGTTCAATCTGGAGTGCTGCACAAAGCATTCGTATCGCTTCGTTATTGAAATGAGACCCTCAATCTGATTCCAATGAGGTCAGAAATCCAAACCTTGGAATGAGCTCTCTAAGAAGCAGTTTAGCCACCGTTAAGCTGTCATTATGTCTCGTCAATCGCTAAGACATATTTCAGTCCATTGCAAGGGGACATCTCCATGAAATCGATCTGCATCCTACTGAAAGGATCCCCTGATTTCCCTATGACTCGTACTGACCAGCGTTTTTCTTCCTGCATTTTGTTGTTGGCATACCATACATCTCTGACACAGGGTTTCTGCAATAACTCTGAAAAGGGGATTAAACCATGTTTGTCGAAAGAGGCACAGCATAGCATCTCTTCCCACATGTGCAGGGACCATGATAGTTCCTTGCCATGGGTGACAATAAACTATCAGGTAAAGCTGGTCAATGGACACCCACACCTCATCCTCCTGTCGGCGATTGCATCCTGCTTTAATCCACCCTTCTCTTCCAGTTTGTGGCACTACATATTGCAATTCTTTGATCTCTTCCCATGTTTCTACAACTGAAAACTGCATTCTGTGGCATCAGATTGTTACTTTAACGGATCCTCATTAAAGACGCAAGAATTTAGAGTGCAATAGCGCTCGTCTCGTCCGCATAGCGGTTTCTGACCATCACATAATCCTTTTCCTGTCGGTGTGCGAAACACTTTACCACCGCAATTTGTGCCAGCAGTTGTAGCGACATCAATAGGTTTCTCATGCTCTCTCCGTTTCATATGGGTGAACCCGAAGAGGTCGTGTACCCACGTTGAGACCACAACTGCCCAAAATCATGGACAACCCCCAAACCATATTGGCTGTCGGTGACTATGGTAACACTCATTTGTTCCGTAATGCTGCAAGCCCTGTAGGTGCAATTAACTCAGCCACTTGAGCTGAATACACTCCTTTCAACCATGACACTTCCTCTACTCCCGCCCCCGTACAAATGGCATATGTAGCTCGCAAGGTACCTCCAGAGTCTCTCAAACGCGATCCATCCACAAACAACACATGGTCTGATTCAGGCAATGGAATATCCAGAATATCAGGATGTGGTTTGGTGCACAATTCAGTCGTATCCAAACAATCATGATCTGCCTCATCAATCACAACTTCATATCCAGGTAGGGGCATCAAGATAGCTGGATTTAAACTCGTACATCTTGTCAAAGTCACATTCTCTGCTCCCAAAATTACTTGCTCATACTTAGTCAATCGAGTACTTGTGAGATGTTGCGTTCTTGTACGGGTAAGCAAAATCTCAACTGAATGCGGCACATGTACTTTCAAAGGATGAGCCAACACAATGTTTTCATACTGTTCCAGAATCACACAGGTTGCAGCAACGGCTTTTAGACATCAAAGCAACGCTGCAGCTACAGGATCTAAAGTAGCTCAAAAGTATGCATTACCAATGCTGGAGCTCGACACAGATTGTTCCGCAGTTCGTTAAAAGAGCGCATACATTCATCATCCCATGGAACTGGATCTGACACATCTTTGTGTGTCAGCCTTTGAAGAGACTTGACTGTCAAGGAAAAGTTTGATATCCATTGTCTGTAATAGCCAACCATTCCCAAAAACATGCAAACTTCCTTTTGTATGTTTGGTGGATTCATCTGCAGAATGGCAGTAATCCGGTCTTGTGACTCTTTCCTGACTCCTTTTTCAATGTGGTGTTCTAAATAAAGAACTTCTCTTTTGCAAAATTTTATTTTTGCTGGTGACACCTTATGCCCACTTATTGCCAAATGATTCAAATGATTCAATAAAGCAATAGTGTCATAAACGCAAGCCTCTTGGGTACTGGATGCAACCAATACATCATCTATGTATTGTACCAACACAGAGTGATTTGGCATCTCCAATGATTCCAGATTTCTTTTCAATATCTGGTTGAAAATCGAAGGACTTTCTGTATACCCTTGTGGAACTCGGCACCATGCCAAGACACGGTTTCCGAACTGGAACACAAACAAATATTGGCTATCCGGATGCAGGGGTATGGAGAAAATGGCTTGGCACAAATCAATAACAGAAAACCACTCAGCTTTGCAAGAGATCTGGTATAGAATTACAGCTGGATTTGGTACAACTTGACAACATGGTATCACAATCTGGTTTATTTTCTGCAAATCCTGCACAATCCTATATTTTCCGTTTGGCTTTTGAATACCCATGATAGGTGAATTGCATGGACTTCCCAGAATCTCTCTCAAGATTCCTTGCTCGATCAGGGTGTCAATCAAAGGTGTTATATCTGCAGTAGTTTCCGGGCTCAAATTATAAGATGGTGTTTTGGGAAATTCTGCATTTGGCTTCAGTGTTATTCAGATTGGAGCTACTCCTCTCATCAGACCAATAGCCTTTCCTGTAAAATCCAAAACCTCAGGAAACACTGTGCCTCTTAATTCAAGTGGCAAATTATTTTCTGCAAGTAGAGGAAATAATTCCTCCACTTCTGTTTTCTGTTTGACCATTTTGAATTCTACATCTTCATCATTGGTATGGAATTGAGGGGCATATTAGCAAGACCGGCGATAAAATTATCGCCGTTTTAGCGGCAGGAAACTGCCGCTAAAACGGCGATAATGGGCTTGCTAATATGCGTTATAGAATTCAATAGAAGCCCAGGTTAGATGTGCAGGACATCTAACCTGGGCTTCTATTGGAATTCCATAACGCATATTAGCAAGCCCATTATCGCCGTTTTAGCAGCAGTTTCCTGCCGCTAAAACGGCGATAATTTTAACGTGGGTCTTGCTAATATGTCCCTGTATTCCCTTAAGTGTACAATAGATGGTACAATTCAGTTTGCATAACAAGTCTAGACCTAACAGATTTACTGGACTTGAGTCACACACCACACATTTATGTAGGGTTCAGTCACTGGAGTTGATATCAATTGGTTAGAAACTCCGACAAACTGGATTCTTTCTCCAGAGAGGGGTAGGTTGGGAATTTCCACAGTTCTCACAGTGGAACGGGTAGCACTAGTGTCTACAAGGAATGAAATAGGTGTTCCATTTACCTTGCCATTAACATAGGGACCACTATGGTGTACCTATAAGGGTGCACAACGCACGCATTCTTCCTCGCCCCTCAGGCACCGTCATTGGGACATCTCAGAGTCACTGTCATCAATTTGCACTAGGTACTGTGAAGCTACTTGTGCATTCAAGTTTATCTGATCATTGGTATGGAAACCCATGTGTACATTGTATCTCTGCACCTGACCATTCGAATGAGGCATAGGAGCTTGTGGCATATCCTGATTTCGATTTTTCTGTCTCTGCATTGGCTGATTCTGCATCACATCATCTATCTGAGGCTGCATCTCCTTCCCTGGTACTGGCTGCCCATTTATCTGATTTGCTGGATTGAACTTATATTCGCGCTTCCAATGCTTGCACTTGCCGCAAATGTGACATGGATAATTCTTTTTCAATGTCTCTATAGTAGTCCCCCTTCCTCTTCCTTGAGGCACCAAATTCTGCAGCGAATTTCCTGCTATACCTCACATTCCAGTAGTCGTCTGACCATTTTCCTGCACCATTCCTGGAAAACCTGTGTCAAAACCCACATAACCTTTCTTCGCTGCCTTCATCTGAGCCAACATCAATTTCTCTTTCAACTTTTTATGCCGAGAATCTGTCAGCTCCACAATATTTCGCATACCGAAGAATTTTGTCAATTGGTTTGCTTTGCCAACAAATCAAATTCTGCTGTATCATTGTACTTATCTCAGGAATTAAGCCATACACAAACCAATACAAAAAATGTCCTATATCCTTTTTTGACTCACTCTCATTTCCATTATATTTCTTAAATGCCTGTAGAAGCCGTTCATAATATGCATGCACTGTCTCTTTTAATTCTTGAGTCGTCCTGTCTATTTTTACCCAATTAGTTTCTTTCGGCAAAATCTTTCCTTTCAAATAGGTAATGACCTGATTGCATTTCCTCATTAATTCGGGTGACGGTGCACCAGTTTTCGAATCTCTTGCAGCTCTGCTTCTGGCCAATCAACCGCAATCTTACACTCAGTCAATAAATCAGTCGAAACTACAATGTCAAATAAGGTATCCAAATCCTTTAACAAAACCTTTGAAAATTTCACAAATCTCTCGACTTGCTTATACCATTTGACAGGCTTGGCTCTCAATTTTCGAAAATCATTTGTAAATGACAAAATGTCTGACCTAGTCAAAGGGACATGAGCATAGCTTCCTCCTGGCACTTCTCTCATGGGATATGTTTTTGTCTCTGCTTTCCCTCTTTCCCCTTCAATCATGGGGTACATAGGCAGAGCCACTTCTGTTTCTTCTTTCCTCTTAGCCCATCTGCCTTCCCATCTCTTTACTTCTGCCCATCTCTTTAAGGTTGTTAATAACTCCTTAATCTGTAATTTTTTTCCTAATCGGTTTAGGCTTTCTAAATCTTTAGCACTGAAATTCAATTGATATGTCTTTTGTAAAGCCTTTGATTTCTGCACATCCACTCCATACTTCTGAGCTAACTCAGCAAATGTTCCATGTGTGCTTCTGGCCTTTCCAGTATTATCCTTGCAAATGAACAGAAATTCATCGTCACAGTATTTTGCTAACCTCTCTGGACTAATAGTTCCCAATATCATTTCTTCTAATTCTACCTTTAGCCTATTTATGTCTAAGGTGCTATTTTGTGCTATTTTCCACCTCTTTACAGTTTCTTCCTGCAGTATTCTTTGCATTAGTAGTTGGAGCTATGTCCCTAATCCAGTCATCAAGTTCCTCTGTGGTGAGCCCTATGGATATATTCGTGACTCCTCCCTGGGGCTTCCCCCTCCCCAATTTCCCTTAATCGCCGTCCAACAGGTGTCCCTAATATTTGAGTTCCCATTTGTAATACTTTCCCGGCTATAGCCTGTGTGGGCCTCTATTTGGTGTTTGGGGAATTCTTTCAGAGGTACTAGTCAATAAGTCGGTTCTTCCTTCCATTGTGGGTATTACCCTCTCACTCGTTCCCATTCCATTCCCTCGTGTCACAGCATTTTCTCTTCTATATGTTACATTCTGATTTATTTGTTCTCTATTCAATTCTCGTGTGGCGAGGTTCATTCCCGATAACACAGTAGGTATTGTCATTGCATGTACCTGCGATGCTCCCCTTCCTGACTGATATAAAGGAACAACTGGACCTACAATAACTGGGACCGATAGAGCGTCTGGACCAGTAGTCAACGCAGAGGTATTAAATTCTACTTCTCCAGGGGTCTGTCCTCCGGAAAAAAAGAGATTTCCAGAACCTGAACCAATGGGTAAAGGTGATGCATCTGGTGTCATTCCCACAAATGGATTGGTCCCTGAATTTGTCTGCTCTTCATTATAAGGTGGAGGTCGTTTCATCAATAACTCACTCAATAATTCATCATCTATTTCGTCCATGCTGTCTTCATCCAATGTAAGAACTTGAGCTTGAGAATCCTCTAAATATTTCTTTTTCTCTTTACATTTCTCTCCTTCCTTATTTTCAGCTACTATTACAGGATACATTCGAGCACCCTCTGCAACATCCTGTCTCACATTTTCTTCTGTGAATCCCATTTAGCTTCTATATATAAATTCAAAGTATTTTTATATCTGCCCTGATATTTCTCCTTTTCTTTCTGATGGGCTACATGTTCCCATTCTTGGAGCACCTCAAATTGCATTGGTCTAGGTAACGGTTTCATGTCATTCATCTGTCTCCTCAAATTTTCTAAAAATCCGTACATTAAAAGTTCCATATTGTGGAAAAGCTAAGGGACCATCTTTCTCAGTATATTTCACCCAATTTCCTAACCAGGTACAAGTATGATATCCTCTCTCCAGAGACATATGCAAAGCTGGTGTACCTTCCGGAGCCACAGGAACTCCCTTCCTAGTAGGAATAGGCTCATCTCCATGTATCAAAGCCCTTAATTGCTCAAAGAATTTCATGTTATCCTCTTTTCAATCCAAATCAATCTTATTTCAAAACGCTTTACTTCCGTATTATCGTTTCAACTTCCAATCGCTACACGATCTCAACAGCCAATCCCAGCGTGGTTCTACACCAACCGCCCTATCGCAGCGCTGCACTTTATGACGTCAGTCCAACTCCTCACAACGACTCACCCTCCCTTTACAATTTCAGTTTTTTCTTTCTTTTCCCTTAACACGATTTAACACAAAACATACATTAAACATAAAACAACTCGTCTGCTCCACTAAAAGAAATTATAGATCCTCATACAATCAGAAATTTTCCATTCAAACACAGTGACATCTCGACCAGCGCGATTATACTTAAAGAAAATCTTTAGGATTCCACCTGGTGCACTCTAGGAAAAATCCCAATGATCTTAACCCTTTCCATGCTCATGACGGAGCGGTTCCATCATGAGCAACGGTGGGCGTGTGCTCATGACGGAACCGCTCCGTCATGGCACCCACCCATGCAGGAAGCGCTGGCGCTCCCCCCATGGGCAGCCCATCTAGCCCCCACAAAGGGGGATGGCAGCGAAAGAGTTTCCGCTGCCACCCCCGACCCCCCCAGGCAATCCTATGACGTCAGCGCGCACACGTCATCAGGAAGCCCTGGACGCGCTGGAAGCTATTTGCTGCCAGGCGTCTAGGAGGAGCGAGGTAAGTTTTCTTGCTCCGGTGGGGTGGGGGTGGGGGGGAATTTGGGATGTATTGAGGCATCGGGGGAGAGGAAAGAGTTTTTCCTCTCCCCTGATGTCTCAATGCAGGGCATTCCTGCTGCACGATCGCGCACAGCGTCGCGATCGTGCAGCAGGAATGCCCCACTAGGCACCAGGGATTCCTTATTTAGTTAAAGGAAGCGACCCCTTGGGCAAGGGTTGCTTCCTTATGGGGCAAATTATTTTTAAGACTTTTCTGCCCCCCCTGGGGACAGAACGCCTGCATTTTTGGCGTTTCTGGCCCCAGGGGGGACAGAAAAGCCCACTAGAGCCAGGATTTAAAAAAAAAAAAAATGGAAGCGACCCCTTGGGCAAGGGTCGCTTCCAGGGGGCATATTTTTTTTTAATGTGTATCGGCCCGTTTATTTGGCCGGGGGGCAGAAAACCCCACTAGACACCAGGGAGTTCTTTAAAATTTAAATGGAAGTGACCCCTTGGGCAAGGGTCGCTTCCACGGGGCATATTTTTTTTTTTATGTGTATTCTGCCCCCCCAGGGGGCAGATCGGCCCGTTTTTTTGGCCAAAACCCCACTAGACACCAGCGAGTTCTTTAAAATTGAAATGGAAGTGTGTGTATTCTGCCCCCCCTATCGGCCCTTTTTTTTGGCCTTTCTGCCCCCATGGGGGGGGGGGCAGAAACCCCACTAGACACCAGGGACTTTTTTTAAATTAAAATGGAAGCGACCCCTTGGACAAGGGTCGCTTCCAGGGGGCAGATTTTTTTTATATGTGTATTCTGCCCGTTTTTTTGGCCTTTCTGCCCCAGGGGGGTGAGAGGGGGGGGCAGAAAACCCACTAGGCACCAGGGATTTTGTTTTGTGTGTAATGGAAGCGACATGGTTGCTTCCAAGGGGGTAAAATTTGGTTAATGTTTTTTCTGCCCCTCCTGGGGACAGATCTGCCCCTTTTTTTGACCTTTCTGCCCTAGGCGGGAGGGGGGAGGCAGAAAACCCTACTAGGCACCAGGGATTTATTTCTTTTGCAAGGGGGGCACATTTCTGTCTGCTGTTTTCTGCCCCACCTGGGAGACAGATCGGCCTGGCAGACAACCTCACCCGATCCCTTGGGCAAGATCACCCCCCATTTTTCTCAGCCCTATTTGAAGGCCCATCTGGCAGATTGACCATTTGGGTAGTGACATAGCGTGTTATAATGTTAATTGTTTTATTTCTTGTGAATTGCAATTGTAATGCTTTATTTCTCCCTTTTTGTTCTAATTCAAGGCTTTTGCTCTTTAGACTCATCCAGGTTGCGGTTTCATTACTGGTGGTTCTGCTGTTTGTGTAGTTGCATGTGTTTGGTAAGAGCCTTTTTTTGTACAATGTAAATGAGTTTCATTTCTCTGCATGAATGTGTTTTTTGCAAAATGGTGTAATAATAGCAGTATGTTTGGCTTCTGTTTTTTGAGTGTCAAAAACTTTTTGCATTTGTGCTCGATGTGTATTTTGTTGTCTTGTGAGTAATTGGTTTTGTTTTTTTCTTTCTAGTGGGATATCGTTGGTTTTTGCTGTGTCTCTGCAGAGTAGGTGCTGGTGAGTGTAGCTGTCTCTTGCAAGTGAATCGTATAGTTTTTGAGTATATAAATCTTTGTGATAAAGGCACACATTTTTTTTACTTACTTATTTTGCACAGTGTTGGTTGTTGTTGACTTGTTTGTGCAGTCTCCTTTCTTAGTAAGGATAATGGCTAGCCGCAGGATTACTGCTCAGCAGGTTGTTGGTATGCTTTTTGAGTCTTCCTCTGACCATGGTTCAGAGACTGACTCTGCATCTGAGGCAGAGGAGGGAGTGGAAGATTCAGGCAGTGAGTTTTCTCTCCACATGGAATCATCGGATGATGAAGCTACTCTCAGTGCAGATGAAGTTACTCTTAGTGCGGATAAAGTGCCAGTTTTAGAGGAGGACATTGCTGTGCCGATAGTGCAGCAAGAGGCATCTGGGCTGCAGCCTGGGGCTGCAAGGCTTCCCGTTGGAAGTGCTGACCTCTGGGTTGCTCCAGGCATGGTGCAGCCGGCATTGCCAGACTTTACTAGTGTTTCAGGGTGTAGAGTGAATACTGAAAACTTTTTGCCGATAATGTTTTTTCAGTTGTTTATGGACGATGTATTTTTGGCAGAGATTGTTGAGCAGACTAATTTGTATGCCGAACAGTTTTTGAGGGACAACAGTGCCAGCCTTAGGCCCCACTCTAGAGCTACCTGGTGGACTCCCACGAATCTGGAAGAGATGAAGAAGTTCTTGGGTTTAACTTTTTTGATGGGCTTGCTAAGGAAGCCATCAATGTCTTCATATTGGTCTACTCTAGTCCCTTGATGGCAATGGCTATATTTCTGGCAGTCATGAGTCGTGATAGGTATTTGCTTCTTCTTCGGATGCTGCATTTTGTCAATAATGGTTTAGCGTTGCCACGAGATACACTGGTGTGCAGTTGTTCAGGGAATTGGCCAAAGTGGACACTGTTGCTTGTGGTACAATCCACTCTAACCGCAAAGGTTTCCCAAAAGAACTTGTTTGTCAAAAGCTTGTGCGGGGACAGTGCAGTGCGTTGCGTTGTGAGGAACTTCTAGCTGTCAAGTTTTCAGACAGGAGAGATGTCTACATGCTGACTACCATCCATGATGAAAGCACTTCACCTGTGACTGTTTGGGGTCAGGTTGCTGAAGCGCGCAAACCTGTGTGCATTTTAGACTATAATAGGCAGTGAGGTATCATTTTACTCGAGAGACTGAGGGGAATGCTGTGGGGTAGGCCATTTGTGCCGGCACGGTGATTCCACCCAAAAATATGTGGAAAATGTGGTTTTTTCAGCTAAACTTGAGGTTTGCTGGGAATTCTGGGTAGGAAAACGTTGGGGGATCCATGCAAGCCATACCTCATTGGACTCCCCCGGGTGTCTAGTTTTCAGAAATGTTTGGGTTTGGTAGTTTCCCAAGATGGCCGCCACCGAGCCCGGGGCCAAAACCCCAGGTGCCCCCCCAAAAACCAGGTAGTTTTGTTATAGGTAATTTTGAGGTCTCCACAGTACGATTTGGGCCATTTCCTGTTGCAGCCACTATGCCTACCCACACAAGTGAGGTACCATTTTTATCGGGAGACCTGGGGGAACGCTGGGTGGGAGGAAATTTGTGGATCCACTCACATTCCAGAACTTTTCCACACAGAAATTTGAGAAAAAAGTGATTTTTTCAGCTAAATTTGAGGTTTGCAGGGGATTCTGGGTAGGAAAACGTTGGGGGACCCACGCAAGCCATACCTCTCTGGACTCCCCGGGTGTCTAGTTTTCAGAAATGTATGGGTTTGGTAGGTTTCCCTAGATGGCTGCCGAGCCCAGGGCCAAAAACTCATGGGACCCCCCTTGCAAAACCAGGTTGGTTTGTGATAGGTAATTTTGATGTTGCCTCAATAGGTTCTGGGCCCTTGCCTGTCGCGGGTCCTTTACCCACCCACGCGAGTGAGGTACCATTTTTATCGGGAGACCTGGGGGAACGCTGGGTGGGAGGAAATTTGTGGATCCACGCACATTCCAGAACTTTCCCACACAGAAATTTGAGAGAAAAGTGATTTTTTTCCAGCTAAATTTGAGGTTTGCAGGGGATTCTGGGTAGGAGAATGTTGGGGGACCCAAGCAAGCCATACCTCGCTGGACTCCCCCAGGTGTCTAGTTTTCAGAAATGTGTGGGTTTGGTAGGTTTCCCTAGATGGCCGCCGAGCCCGGGGCCAAAAACTCATGGGAACCCCCTTCCAAAGCCAGGTTGGTTTGTGATAGGTAATTTTGATGTCGCCTCAATAGGATTTGGGCCCTTGCCTGTCGCGGGTCCTTGACCCACCCATGCAAGTGAGGTACCACTTTTATCGGGAGACCTGGGGAAACGCTGGGTGGGAGGAAATTTGTGGATCCACGCAGATTCCAGAACTTACCCACCCAGAAATTTGAGAAAAAAGTGATTTTTTTAAGCTAAATTTGAGGTTTTTAGGGGATTCTGGGTAGGAAAATGTTGGGGGACCCACGCAAGCCATACCTCGCTGGACTTCCCCGGGTGTCTAGTTTTCAGAAATGTATGGGTTTGGTAGGTTTCCCTAGATGGCCGCCGAGCCCGGGGCCAAAAACTCATGGGACCCCCCTTGCAAAACCAGGTTGGTTTGTGATAGGTAATTTTGATGTCGCCTCAATAGGTTTTGGGCCCTTGCCTGTCGCGGGTCCTTGACCCACCCTTGCAAGTGAGGTACCATTTTTACTGGGAGACCTGTGGGAACGCTGGGTGGGAGGAAATTTGTGGATCCACGCAGATTCCAGAACTTAACCACACAGAAATTTGAGAAAAAAGTGATTTTTTAAGCTAAATTTGAGGTTTTTAGGGGATTCTGGGTAGGAAAATGTTGGGGGACTCACGCAAGCCATACCTCGCTGGACTCCCCCGGGTGTGTAGTTTTCAGAAATGTGTGGGTTTGGTAGGTTTCCCTAGATGGCCGCCGAGCCCGGGGCCAAAAACTCATGGGACCCCACTTGCAAAACCAGGTTGGTTTGTGATAGGTAATTTTGATGTCACCTCAATAGGTTTTGGGCCCTTGCCTGTCGCGGGTACTTGACCCACCCACACAAGTGAGGCACCATTGTTCTCGGAAGACTTTGGGGAACGCGAGGAGGGTGGAATTTTGTGGATCCACGGTGATTCCAGAACTTTCCACCACAGAAATGTGAGGAAAATTAGTTTTTTTAACGAATATTTAGGTTTGCAAGGGATTCTGGGTAACAGAACCTGGTGAGAGCCAGTCAAGTCACCCCATCCTGGATTCCCCTGGGTGTCTAGTTTTCAAAAATGTATAGGATTGCTAGGTTTCCCTAGGTGCCGGCAGAGCTAGGGTTAAAAAACTACAGCTAGGCACTTTGCCAAAAAGGGTCCGCTTTCACTGTGAAAATGTAGTGTGTCCACGTTGCATTTTGGGCCGTTTCCTGTCACGGGCACTAGGCCTACCCACACAAGTGAGGTACCATTTATCTCGGAAGACTTTGGGGGACGCGGGGTGGGTGGAATTTTGTGGATCCACGCAGATTCCAGAACTTTCCACCACAGAAATGTGAGGAAAATGTGGGTTTTTTAAAAACAATTTAGGTTTGCAAGGGATTCTGGGCAACAGAACCTGGTGAGAGCCAGTCAAGTCACCCCATCCTGGATTCCCCTGGGTGTCTAGTTTTCAAAAATGTATAGGTTTGCTAGGTTTCCCTAGGTGCCCGGCAGAGCTAGGGTTAAAAAATTACAGCTAGGCACTTTGCAAACAAAGGGTCCGTTTTCACTGTGAAAATGTGGTGTGTCCACGTTGCATTTTGGGCCGTTTCCTGTCACGGACACTAGGCCTACCCACACAAGTGAGGTACCATTTTTCTAGGAAGACTTTGGGGTACGCGGGGTGGGTGGAATTTTGTGGATTCACGCAGATTCCAGAACTTTCCACCACAGAAATGTGAGGAAAATGTGGTTTGTTTGACAAATTTTTAGGTTTGCAAGGGATTCTGGGTAACAGAACCTGGTGAGAGCCAGCCAAGTCACCCCATTCTGGATTTCCCTGGGTGTCTAGTTTTCAAAAATGTATAGGTGTGCTAGGTTTCCTTAGGTGCCGGCAGAGGTAGGGTTCAAAAATTACAGCTAGGCAATTTGCAAAAAAAGGGTCAGTTTTCACAGTGAAAATGTGGTGTGTCCACGTCCCGTTTTGGTCCGTTTCCTGTCACGAGCACTAGGACTACCCACACAAGGGAGGTGCCATTTTTCTCGGAAGACTTTGGGGAACGCGGGGTGGGTGGAATTTTGTGGATCCACGCAGATTCCAGAATTTTCCACCACAGAAATGTGAGGAAAATTTGTTTTTTTTAAAAACAAATTTAGGTTTGCAAGGTATTCTGGGTAACAGAACCTGGTGAGAGCCAGTCAAGTCACCCCATCCTGAATTCCCCTGGGTGTCTAGTTTTCAAAAATGTATAGGTTTGCTAGGTTTCCCTAGGTGCCGGCAGAGCTAGCGTTAAAAAACTACAGCTAGGCACTTTGCAAAAAAAGGGTCCGTTTTCACTGTGAAAATGTGGTGTGTCCACGTTGCCTTTTGGGCCGTTTCCTGTCGCGGACACTAGGCCTACCCACACAAGTGAGGTACCATTTTTTTCGGAACACTTTCGGGTACGCGGGGTGGGTGGAATTTTGTGGATCCACGCAGATTCCAGAACTTTCCACCATAGAAATGTGAGGAAAATGTGGTTTGTTTGACAAATTTTTAGGTTTGCAAGGGATTCTGGGTAACAGAACCTGGTGAGAGCCAGTCAATTCACCCCATCCTGGATTCCCGCGGGTGTCTAGTTTTCAAAAATGTATAGGTTTGCTATGTATCTCCAGGTGCCGGCAGAGCTAGGGTTCAAAATCTACAGCTAGGCACTTTGCAACAAAAGGGTCAGTTTTCACTGTAAAAATAAAGTGTGTCCACGTTGCGTTTTGAGCCGTTTCCTGTTGTGGGCACTAGGCCTACCCACACAAGTGAGGTACCATTTTTCTCAGAAGACTTTGGGGAACACGGGGTGGGTGGAATTGTGTGGATCCATGCAGATTCCAGAACTTTCCACCACAGAAATGTGAGGAAAATGTGTTTTTTTGGACAAATGTTTAGGTTTGCAAGGGATTCTGGGTAACAGAACCTGGTGAGAGCCAGTCAAGTCACCCCTTCATGAATTTCCCTGAGTGTCTAGTTTTCAAAAATGTATAGGTTTGCTATGTTTCCCTAGGTGCCGGCAGAGCTAGCGTTCAAAAACTACAGCTAGGCACTTTGCAAAAAAAGGGTCCGTTTTCACTGTGAAAATGTGGTGTGTCCACGTTGCGTTTTGGGCCGTTTCCTGTCGCGGACACTAGGCCTACCCACACAAGTGAGGTACCATTTTTTTCGGAAGACTTTGGGGTACGCGGGGTGGGTGGAATTTTGTGGATCCACGCAGATTCCAGAACTTTCCTTCATAGAAATGTGAGGAAAATGTGGTTTGTTTTGACAAAATTTTAGGTTTGCAAGGGATTCTGGGTAACAGAACCTGGTGAGAGCCAGTCAAGTCACCCCATCCTGGATTCCCGCGGGTGTCTAGTTTTCAAAAATGTATATGTTTGCTATGTATCTCCAGGTGCCGGCAGAGCTAGAGTTCAAAATCTACAGCTAGGCACTTTGCAACAAAAGGGTCAGTTTTCACTGTAAAAATAAAGTGTGTCCACGTTGCGTTTTGAGCCGTTTCCTGTTGTGGGCACTAGGCCTACCCACACAAGTGAGGTACCATTTTTCTCAGAAGACTTTGGGGAACACGGGGTGGGTGGAATTGTGTGGATCCATGCAGATTCCAGAACTTTCCACCACAGAAATGTGAGGAAAATGTGTTTTTTTGGACAAATGTTTAGGTTTGCAAGGGATTCTGGGTAACAGAACCTGGTGAGAGCCAGTCAAGTCACCCCTTCATGGATTCCCCTGGGTGTCTAGGTTTAAAAAATGTATAGGTTTGCTAGGTTTCCTTAGGTGCCGGCAGAGCTAGGGTTCAAAAACTACAGCTAGGCACTTTGCAAAAAAAGTGTCCGTTTTCTCTGTGAAAATGTGGTGTGTCCACGTTGCGTTTTGGGCCGTTTCCTGACGCGGGCACCAGGCCTACCCACACAAGTGAGGTACCATTTTTCTCGGAAGACTTTGGGGAACATGGGGTGGGTGGAATTGTGTGGACCCACGTAGATTCCAGAACCTTCCACCACAGAAATGTGAGGAAAATGTGTTTGTTTTGACAAATTTCTAAGTTTGCAAGGGATTCTGGGTAACAGAACCTGGTGAGAGCCAGTCAAGTCACCCCATCCTGGATTTCCCTGGGTGTCTAGTTTCCAAAAATGTATAGGTTTGCTATGTTTCCCTAGGTGCCGGCAGAGCTAGGGTTAAAAAACTACAGCTAGGCACTTTGCAAAAAAAGGGTCCCTTTTCTCTGTGAAAATGTGGTGTGTCCACGTTGCATTTTGGGCCGTTTCGTGACTCGGGCACTAGGCCTACCCACACAAGTGAGGTACCATTTTTCTCGTAAGACTTTGGGGAACGCGGGGTGAGTGGAATTTTGTGGTTCCACGCAGATTCCAGAACTTTCCACCACAGAAATGTGAGGAAAATGTGGGGTTTTTTTTACAAATCTTTAGGTTTGCAAGGGATTCTGGGTAACAGAACCTGGTGAGAGCCAGTCAAGTCACCCCATCCTGGATTTCCCTGGGTGTCTAGTTTTTAAAAATGTATAGGTTTGCTAGGTTTCCCTAGGTGCCGGCAGAGCTAGGGTTAAAAAACTACAGCTAGGCACTTTGCAAAAAAAGGTTCAGTTTTCACTGTGAAAATGTGGTGTGTCCACGTTGCGTTTTGGGCCATTTCCTGTCACGGGCACCAGGCCTACCCACACAAGTAAGGTACCATTTTTCTCGGAAGACTTTGGGGAACGCGGGGTGGGTAGAATTTTATGGATCCATGCAGATTCCAGAACTTTCCACCACATAAATGTGAGGAAAATGTGTTTTTTTTTTTACAAATCTTTAGGTTTGCAAGGGATTCTGGGTAACAGAACCTGGTGAGAGCCAGTCAAGTCACCCCATCCTGGATTTCCCTGGGTGTCTAGTTTTTAAAAATGTATAGGTTTGCTAGGTTTCCCTAGGTGCCGGCAGAGCTAGGGTTCAAAAACTACAGCTAGGCACTTTGCAAAAAAAGGTTCAGTTTTCACTGTGAAAATGTGGTGTGTCCACGTTGCGTTTTGGGCCATTTCCTGTCACGGGCAGTAGGCCTACCCACACAAGTAAGGTACCATTTTTCTCGGAAGACTTTGGGGAACGCGGAGTGGGTAGAATTTTGTGGATCCACGCAGATTCCAGAACTTTTCACCACAGAAATGTGAGGAAAATGTGTTTTTTTGGACAAATTTTTAGGTTTGCAAGGGATTCTGGGTAACAGAACCTGGTGAGAGCCAGTCAAGTCACCCCATCCTGGATTTCCCTGGGTGTCTAGTTTTCAAAAATGTATAGGTTTCCTAGGTTTCCCTAGGTGCCTGGCAGAGCTAGGGTTCAAAAACTACAGCTAGGCACTTTGCAAAAAAAGGGTCCGTTTTCACTGTGAAAATGTGGTGTGTCCATGTTGCGTTTTGGGCCGTTTCCTGTCGCGGGCACTAGGCCTACCCACACAAGTGAGGTACCATTTTTCTCAAAAGACTTTGGGGTACGCAGGGTGGGTGGAATTTTGTGGATCCACGCAGATTCCAGAACTTTCCACCACAGAAATGTGAGGAAAATGTGGTTTGTTTGACAAATGTTTAGGTTTGCAAGGGATTCTGGGTAACAGAACCTGGTGAGAGCCAGTCAAGTCACCCCATCCTGGATTCCCCTGAGTGTCTAGTTTTTAAAAATTTATAGATTTGCTATGTTTCCCTAGGTGCCGGCAGAGCTAGGGTTCAAAATCTACAGCTAGGCACTTTGCAAAAAAAGGGTCAGTTTTCACTGTAAAAATAAAGTGTGTCCACGTTGCGTTTTGAGCCGTTTCCTGTCGTGGGCACTAGGCCTACCCACACAAGTGAGGTACCATTTTTATCGGGAGACTTAGGGTAATACAGAATTGTAGAGCAACTGTTATTACCTATTGACTTTTGATGCATTTCTGCCTTCCAAATGAAAGACAATGTGTAAAAAGAAGTCATTTTGAAAAATGACCTATAATTCTCATGCTAGTATGGGTACTCCCAATTTCGGAAATGTGCTAATATCTATTGTTTCTAAACTCTATATTTTGTTCCAATTTCAGAAATACATAGGTGTCTTTCATACTGATTCTTCCATGTATATATTTTCCCAAATTAATTGCTGTATACCAGGTACATAATAAAAAACCATTGCAAGACCCTGCTCAGTTATTGGCTCTGGGTTCGTCGGGTTCTTGGTGAACCTACAAGTCCTATATATCCCCACAACCAGAAAGGTCCAGCGGATGTAACGGTATATTGCTTTCAAACAGCCGTCACAATTAGAAGAAGTTACAGGTGAAAACGTTGGCACAAATGGCTGTTTTTTTCAACTAATTTTCAATTTTTCCTATATTCAACTGTTAGTTTCTATAAAGAAACCTTGAAGGATCTACACAAATGACCCCTTGCTGAATTCAGAATTTTGTCTACTTTCCTAAAATGTATAGCTTTCCAGGATCCATTATTACTTTCATACCCATTTCTACCATTAACTGGAAGAAGGTTGAAAGTACAAAAAATAGCAAAAATAGGCTATATCCCAGTAAAATGCCAAAACTGTGTAAAAAATGTTGGTTTTCTGACAAAAGTCTGTCAGTCCCTAAAAGCTGGGAAAATGGTGATTTCAGCCCCACAAACCCTTTGTTGATGCCATTTGCAGGGAAAAAACCAGACGCTTTCATTTGCAGCACTTTTTTCCCATTTTTCCCAAAAACCCCAAAATGTAGCTGTATTTTGGCTAATTTCTCCGTCCCCTCCAGGGGAATCCACAAACCCTGGGTACCTTTAGAATCCCCATGATGTTGGAAGAAAAGGACGCAAATTTGGCGTGGATACCTTATGTGGTCAAAAAGTTACAGGGGCCTAAGCACGAACTACCCCAAATAGCCAAAAAAAGGCTTAGCACGGGGGGAAAAGGCCTTGCAGCGAAGGGGTTAACTTGTCACACTCTCGCAAAGTTCCCTTCACTGGTGCTACTGGTGATGACGTCTCACGCACAGCACCCTCGAAATAGCAGACAAACTTACTCAGCATATGCCACACTGTGACCCACCCGTAGGTGTACTGAGGCCATGTCAGACCCGATTTCAACTTCAATACAACACAACTATACAATATTTCACGAAAAGACATAACACTTCTGTGATCTCAATTCCACAATACTATCTATACTTTCATCACCTGGTTTTGTCGTCTCTTCGTCATCAGAATTAACATTTGGTCAAAGAAGCTCACTGAACCTTAAACTACAAAGGAATCTATATAACAAACATCCCCTTATATCCCAGTTTTGACAGTCAATACTAAACCATCCGACACGCTACCAGAAGACTGTTGCAGTGTTTTACTCAGAAATTTTCTTATAACACACATTAAGCTCAGATTACTAGGCCCATTTCCTACCATATCATTACTCCGATCAAGATCTCTAGACACCTCTAATAGCAACTACCATCACCATTTCTTAGGTCCTCTGAAGGATCTTGCATTGAGCTGTAAGAGACTAGAATACTCGGGAATGAACAATTATCCTATGAGGACCTCAAATAGGAAATTTTTAACACAACCTAAAATGTTCAACTTAGGGCCTCATTACGAAGTCGGTCGGAAAACACTCTGACCGACTCGGTGTCACAATGGTTTCCAACCGACTCGACCGCGAGCTTTCCGACTGCCGTATTACAATGCATTGCATGTAAAACTCTGACGGAGTCGGTCGGAAGCCATTCCGCCCGACCGCGTCAGTCGGAAACAAGTCAGAAGCGACCATCAGTCGGAAATGCCATCGCATAGGCATTCCGCTTACGAACAAGACTTGGTTTACCCGCCGAACAGATTACGATGCATCCGACGCGGTTCCAGAACTGTGTTGGTTTTTTTTCACCTGGAAAGTGTAAAATGCCAAAATTAGTAAAAACAACAGGCATAGACTGGGCCAAATGAAAAAAAATATATATATATTAGCTACGCCGACCAATCCACCTATAAAAAGAGCAAAAAAATGACCATGATCCTCTGCTCACACACAACTGCTGCCAGCATAGAGAGAGGAGATTTTCGTCATTCCCTGCTATTTGCCCTGCACATGCACACACTTCACCCACAACACAACTTGCACAGATTTATTTTCCAAAACCTACTTACAAACACACACTCTTTTTATATTCACACTCACCCTCACCATGGCCCAGAGGAAGCAGCCATGTTTTAAAGATGAGGAATTGATAGTGTTTGTAGACCCTAGTCCAACAGACCCCCATCAACCAGAAAAATAGGATGTGGGACACAATAGTCAACAAGGCTAACCCAGTCGCTGACACACCACGTTCAACGGAGGATATCAGGAAAAGGTGGTATGATGTTAGAAGGAGGGTCAAAAAACTGCTAGCAAAGGAACATTCAAATGCCCAAAGGACTGGCGGTGGCCCTCCTGCACCACCTATGCACTTCACTTCTTGGGAAGAGAAAGTGCATGCCATCCTTCTGCCGGAGAGCGTCTATGGACTCACAGAAGCACCAGAGTCTGGTAAGTACCTACTCCACATTCCACTAAAGTTACCAATTACACCTCTATAGACATCACTGTAAAGGAACCAGTTAAATAAATTACTGTTTTTACATATAAAAAAACTAGAGTCAATGAGCATGTGATGTGTGTGTCATATAGATAAACCACATACCTGCTATGAAAAGGAAAAGGCTCAAAACTATCAACATGTACACACGTCTTACAATCTCACAGCAAAGCGTTGTGCTCCAAACACCAGTCCCCGGTGTCAGCCATCTTGCCAGCACATTTCCACTCACTATCAGGAAAGCTGAGTAACAGGTAGGCTGGTTGGGATGGGTGGGAAGGTGTGTGGAGGACACAGACTGATGGGAGATGTAGTCAGGGCAAACACTCCTCCTCCCAACCAGCACAAACAGCGCCCATGGAACTCTGCTTACCTGACAGTGAGTGGAAATGTATTGGCAAGATGGCTGACACTGGAGCATGGTGTATGGAGCACAAGACCCTGTTGGGAGTTGTGGTCAACTCGGACACCAGGCGCCAGTGTCAGCCATCTTGCCAGTACATTTTCACTCACTATCAGGGACATCAGAGTTCCAGGTGGTCTGTTTGGGCTGGCTGGGGAGGAGTGTGTAGGACAGGGCCTGAAGGGATATGTAGTCAGTGCATACACTCCTCCTCCCACCCATCCCAACTAGCCTACCTGAAACTGTACTTACCTGACAGTGAGTGGCAATGTACCACTAAGATGGCTGACACTGGGGACTGGTGTCTGAGTTGACCACAACTCCCATCAAGGCCTTGTGCTACAAACCATGCACCTATGTCAGACATCTTGCTAGTACCTCACCAGTCACTGGCAGGTAGCCATAGGCCCATCTGAACTGGCTGTGCTGGGTGGGGGGGGAGTGGTTGCCATTACTACGACTCACATCTGGCTCTGCCATACACACACTCATCCCAATCATCACATCCAGCTTCCCTTCAACTCAGCTTTCCTGGAAGTGAGTGTGAATGTACTGCAAAAATGATTGACACTGTGGACTCGTGTTTGGAGCATATGGCCTGGATGGGAGTTGTAGACAAATCAGACACCATGCACCACTGTCAGACATCTTACTAATCCATTTTAAATCACTAGCAGGAAACCATTCTGCCAGGTGGTCAGGTTTATCTGGGTGGGAAGAGTGTGTGTAGGACAGGGCCTGATGGGAGTTGGAGTAATGACAACCATTCCTCTGCCAACCAGCACAACCAGGCCACCTGGAACCATGCTTTCAGGGCAGTGATTGGAAATGTACTGGCAAGATGGCTGACACGAGGACTGGTGTCTGACTTGGCCACAACTTCCATCATGGCCTTGTGCTCCAAACACCAGTCCAAAGTGCCAGCCATCTTGACAGTACTCCACAATTCACTGTCAGGTAGCCATAGTCCCTGATGAAGTGGTAGTGCTGTGTCAGGGGAGGAGTAGTTGCTATCACTCCAAATCCCATCAGGCTCTGCCAGACACACTCTCTTCCCACCCAGCCCACCCAGCCACCCTGGAACTCTGCTTTCCTGACAGTTAGCGAAATGTACTGGTAAGATGGCCGACTCTGGACTCGTGTTCAAAGTACAAGGCTATGATGGGGGTTGTGGTCAGCTTAGAGACCAGGCACTAGTGTCAGCCATCTTGCTAGTACACTTCCCCTCATTGTCTGTACATCACTCTTCCTGATGCGCCATTTGTTGTTTGGGAGGAGGAGTGTTTGCACTGACTACTACTCCAATCAGGCCTTGTCCTAAACACACCTTCCCAACCAGCCCAAGCAGACCACCTGGGACTCTGCTTACCTGACAGTGATTGGAGGTATACTATCAAGATGGCTGTCACTGGTGCCTGGTGTCTGACTTGACCACAACTCCGATCATGGCCTTGTGCTTTGAACACCAGTGCCCAGTGTCAGTCATCTTGACAGTACATTTCCACTCACTGTCAGGAAAGAAGAGTTACAGCTGTGCTTATTGGGCTGGGTGGGATGAGGAGTGTCATTAGATCACTACATCTCCCATCAAGCCCTGTGTTTCACACACTTTCCGACCCATCCCAAATCGACCACCTGGTACTCTGCTCTCATGACAGTGAGGGGAAATGTGCTGGCAAGATCGCTGACACTGGGGACTGCTGTTCAAACCACAATGCCATGATGGGATTTGTGATCAACTCACACATCAGGCACCACTGTCAGACATCTTGAGTGTCCATTTCCCCTCACTCTCATGTAGCCAGAGGCCCAGATGAACTGGTTGTGCTGGGTGGGAAGAGTGTGTGTAGTACAGGGCCTGTAGGGAGATATATCCATTGCAAATACTCCTCCTCTCACACAGCACAACCAGCTCATTTGACCCAATGGGTATCTGACAGTGAATGGAAGTGTACTAGCAAGATGGCTGACACTGGGGACTTGTGTCTGAGCAGACCTCAACTCCCATCATAGCCTTGTTGTTTGAACAGCAGTGACACTCAAGTGAGTGCCTATAGGGAGCCAAATGTGTGACTGCTTTGCATTGTGCCTACACATATGTATTTTGTAAATGTACTCCATATTTGAATGAGATCATAAACTCTACTTACTGCTATTTTGCGTCTAACTATTTACCTGAACTGGGGTTAGAATTCTGATGGTCTATCTGTGAAACTTACACTCCTCCTCCCACCCAGCCCAACCAGGCCACCAGGAACAGTGTTGTCCAGACAATTATGGGAAGTGTACTTGTAAGATGGTTGTCACTGGTGCCTGGTGTTTGTAGCACAAGGGCCAAGTTGCTAGTTGTGATAGGGTCAGACTGCAGCCCCCAGTGTCAGCCACCTTGCTAGGCCATTCTCCACCCACTGCCAGTTAGCCATAGACCTTGATGAAGTGTTTGTGCTGTGTTGGGAGAGGAGTGGTTGCCATTACTCCAACTCCCATGAGCCAATACCATACACACACTCGCCCCACCCATACCAAACACCACCCCTTTGATTCTGTTTTCATGAGAGTGAGTGGAAATGTACTGGCAAGATGGCTGACACTGGGCACTGGTGTTTGTAGCCCAAAGCCTTGATGGGCTTTGGGGACAGGGGAAACACCATTCACCATTGTCTGCCAACCTGCTAGTACATTTTGAAACATTGTGAGGAAAGCAAGGTTCATGATGGGCTGTTTGGGCTGGGTGGGAAGGTGTCTGTAAGAGGGCCTGATGGGAGAGGGAGTAAGTGCAAACACTCCTTCTGCCACCCAGCACAGACATCTCATCAGAGCCTATGTGTACCTGACAGTGAATGGAAGTGTACTAGCAAGATGGCTGACACTGGTGCATGGTGTATGGAGCATAAGGTCTTGATGTGAGTTTGGTGCAAGTTAAACACCATGCACCAGTGTCAGTCATCTTGCTAGTCCATTTCCATTCACTGACAGGAAAGCAGAGTTCCAGGTAGGCTTTTGGCGCTGGGTGGGAGGAGGAAGATTTGCAATGAGCGCATCTCACATAAGGCCATGTACTATATTAACTCTTACCACCCTGCACAAACAGCACCCCTGCAACAATGCTTACCCGACAGTGAGTGGAAATGGACTAGCAAGATGGCTGACACTGTGGACTGGTGTGTGGTGTGGCCCTAACTCTCAGCAGACCCTGGCCTATACACATTCTTCCCATCCAGCCCAAACAGCCCATCTGGAATTAGGCTTTCATCACAGTGGTTCAAAATCCACTAGCAGGATGGCTGACAATGGTGAATGGTGTTTCACCTGTCCCCAACTCCCATCAAGGCCTTGTGCTACAGACACCAGTCCCCAGTGTCAGTCATCTTGCAAGTAGATTCCCCTCACTGTCAGAAAAGCAGAGTTACTGCTGTTCTGGTTGGGAGGAGGAGTGTAAGTTAAACAAATAGACCATAAGCACTCAAACCTCAGATCATTAAATTAGTTAGCCACAAAATAGCAGAAAGCAGAGTTTGTCATCTCATCTGACTATGGAGTCAATTGTAGGCACAAAACTAAGCAGTCACACATTTGGCTCCTGACAGTCATTTTCTTGTGTCATGAGATGAGAATAATAAGTACCTCACTCACACCATGACCACAAAAATCAGGGGAAAGCAACAGACTGTGACTGTGTAGGCAGTCACACCTATGTGACTGCTGAGACATAGACTAAGCCCAGTATACAGGCTTCACAAACTCCAACATTGGGAACTAAAGAATAAGTATGTCACTATTATCCTACAGATGTGGAGAACACCAACCCACCAGTGTCACCCACAGAGTGTCAGGTACCAATCAATGTCTTTGGACATGTCATGAGAACTGAACAAAACGGGGCCGATTCACAGAACTAATCTGAGACAAAATCCTAAACTTACTACTTTTGGTATTCACAGAAGGCATTTAGGAGTAGTAAAGTTAGGACTACTAACTTTACTACTACTAACTAAGACAAAATCCTAAACTTACTGCTTCTGGTATTCACAGAAGGCATTTAGTAGTAGTAAAGTTAGGACTACTAACTTTACTACTACTAACTAAGACAAAATCCTAAACTTACTACTTTTGGTATTCACAGAAGGCATTTAGTAGTAGGTGGGATGAGGAGTGTCATTAGATCACTACATCTCCCATCAAGCCCTGTGTTTCACACACTTTCCGACCCATCCCAAATCGACCACCTGGTACTCTGCTCTCATGACAGTGAGGGGAAATGTGCTGGCAAGATCGCTGACACTGGGGACTGCTGTTCAAACCACAATGCCATGATGGGATTTGTGATCAACTCACACATCAGGCACCACTGTCAGACATCTTGAGTGTCCATTTCCCCTCACTCTCATGTAGCCAGAGGCCCAGATGAACTGGTTGTGCTGGGTGGGAAGAGTGTGTGTAGTACAGGGCCTGTAGGGAGATATATCCATTGCAAATACTCCTCCTCTCACACAGCACAACCAGCTCATTTGACCCAATGGGTATCTGACAGTGAATGGAAGTGTACTAGCAAGATGGCTGACACTGGGGACTTGTGTCTGAGCAGACCTCAACTCCCATCATAGCCTTGTTGTTTGAACAGCAGTGACACTCAAGTGAGTGCCTATAGGGAGCCAAATGTGTGACTGCTTTGCATTGTGCCTACACATATCATGTATTTTGTAAATGTACTCCATATTTGAATGAGATCATAAACTCTACTTACTGCTATTTTGCGTCTAACTATTTACCTGAACTGGGGTTAGAATTCTGATGGTCTATCTGTGAAACTTACACTCCTCCTCCCACCCAGCCCAACCAGGCCACCAGGAACAGTGTTGTCCACACAATTATGGGAAGTGTACTTGTAAGATGGTTGTCACTGGTGCCTGGTGTTTGTAGCACAAGGGCCAAGTTGCTAGTTGTGATACGGTCAGACTGCAGCCCCCAGTGTCAGCCACCATGCTAGGCCATTCTCCACCCACTGCCAGTTAGCCATAGACCTTGATGAAGTGTTTGTGCTGTGTTGGGAGAGGAGTGGTTGCCATTACTCCAACTCCCATGAGCCAATACCATACACACACTCGTCCCACCCATACCAAACACCACCCCTTTGATTCTGTTTTCATGAGAGTGAGTGGAAATGTACTGGCAAGATGGCTGACACTGGGCACTGGTGTTTGTAGCCCAAAGCCTTGATGGGCTTTGGGGACAGGGGAAACACCATTCACCATTGTCTGCCAACCTGCTAGTACATTTTGAAACATTGTGAGGAAAGCAAGGTTCATGATGGGCTGTTTGGGCTGGGTGGGAAGGTGTCTGTAAGAGGGCCTGATGGGAGAGGGAGTAAGTGCAAACACTCCTTCTGCCACCCAGCACAGACATCTCATCAGAGCCTATGTGTACCTGACAGTGAATGGAAGTGTACTAGCAAGATGGCTGACACTGGTGCATGGTGTATGGAGCATAAGGTCTTGATGTGAGTTTGGTGCAAGTTAAACACCATGCACCAGTGTCAGTCATCTTGCTAGTCCATTTCCATTCACTGACAGGAAAGCAGAGTTCCAGGTAGGCTTTTGGCGCTGGGTGGGAGGAGGAGGATTTGCAATGAGCGCATCTCACATAAGGCCATGTACTATATTAACTCTTACCACCCTGCACAAACAGCACCCCTGCAACAATGCTTACCCGACAGTGAGTGGAAATGGACTAGCAAGATGGCTGACACTGTGGACTGGTGTGTGGTGTGGCCCTAACTCTCAGCAGACCCTGGCCTATACACATTCTTCCCATCCAGCCCAAACAGCCCATCTGGAATTAGGCTTTCATCACAGTGGTTCAAAATCCACTAGCAGGATGGCTGACAATGGTGAATGGTGTTTCACCTGTCCCCAACTCCCATCAAGGCCTTGTGCTACAGACACCAGTCCCCAGTGTCAGTCATCTTGCAAGTAGATTCCCCCTCACTGTCAGAAAAGCAGAGTTACTGCTGTTCTGGTTGGGAGGAGGAGTGTAAGTTAAACAAATAGACCATAAGCACTCAAACCTCAGATCATTAAATTAGTTAGCCACAAAATAGCAGAAAGCAGAGTTTGTCATCTCATCTGACTATGGAGTCAATTGTAGGCACAAAACTAAGCAGTCACACATTTGGCTCCTGACAGTCATTTTCTTGTGTCATGAGATGAGAATAATAAGTACCTCACTCACACCATGACCACAAAAATCAGGGGAAAGCAACAGACTGTGACTGTGTAGGCAGTCACACCTATGTGACTGCTGAGACATAGACTAAGCCCAGTATACAGGCTTCACAAACTCCAACATTGGGAACTAAAGAATAAGTATGTCACTATTATCCTACAGATGTGGAGAACACCAACCCACCAGTGTCACCCACAGAGTGTCAGGTACCAATCAATGTCTTTGGACATGTCATGAGAACTGAACAAAACGGGGCCGATTCACAGAACTAATCTGAGACAAAATCCTAAACTTACTACTTTTGGTATTCACAGAAGGCATTTAGGAGTAGTAAAGTTAGGACTACTAACTTTACTACTACTAACTAAGACAAAATCCTAAACTTACTGCTTCTGGTATTCACAGAAGGCATTTAGTAGTAGTAAAGTTAGGACTACTAACTTTACTACTACTAACTAAGACAAAATCCTAAACTTACTACTTTTGGTATTCACAGAAGGCATTTAGTAGTAGTAAAGTTAGGACTACTAACTTTACTACTACTAAATGCCTTCTGTGAATACCAAAAGTAGTAAGTTTAGGATTTTGTCTTAGTTAGTAGTAGTAAAGTTAGTAGTCCTAACTTTACTACTACTAAATGCCTTCTGTGAATACCAAAAGTAGTAAGTTTAGGATTTCGTCTTAGTTAGTAGTAGTAAAGTTAGTAGTCCTAACTTTACTACTACTAAATGCCTTCTGTGAATACCAAAATTAGTAAGTTTAGGACTTTGTCTCAGATTAGTTCTGTGAATCGGCCCCAACATGCCCATTTATGCACATAGGTGGACATGTTCAACAATCCACATCTTGTCAGAATTGCATTGTTCTCCAAAAACATAGCCCAGCATCATGGATGAAGGAGGCCTATCTACATTTATTAACTTATTGTTAGGTTGAGTCATCTATGTAATGGGTATGATTTGAGGTGAAGTATACATTCAAAATAATTTTTGGGGGGGTCATTTCTGTACCCAGAGGGTGAGCTGGAAACACCACCAGACAAAATGATGACAGCCAGTCCCAGACTCTGGCCAACCAGGAGCTCTTCGGTATGGAAGACTCTCAACTATCCTCGGATGACGAAGACCAACCTGGCCCATCAGGTTTGGGCTGCCAGACAGCACCAGCGGCGGCTACAGTAGGATCCCCTGTGACCACTCTCGCCTCGGCTGACAACACCCAGCTGACCCCTACCCTGACTGACACAGCAGGCCGGGACAATGCCAGCAGCACAGCAACACAGGGCACTCTGGAGTTGGTGGACAACAACACCCCCATCAATGAGGAAGGAGGCTCAGTGTTGACTGTGCTCCCAACAACTGAGCCTGCTCGGGTGGGTAGAGGTGGTGGGAGGGGCCATTGGGATCTATGCCATCAAGCAGCTGGTGCTGACGATGATGAGCACCCAAACCTATCCCGGGTGATCAACGCCTACCAGGCTTACGAGGGAGAAATGGGCCAGGTTAATGGGATCCTACGAAACATCGAGCAGCTGCAGGCAGACCAGAACCAACGGCTGGACACTTTTAATCAGAAAATTGATGATATGACTGGGGTGCTGAGGGACATTGGTACCAGCCTCCGCCGGATTGCAGATCACCTAACCATACCTCCCTGTGTGCCCACAACATCTGGTGCGTCAACATATGCCCAAGCCACAGGGAGGGATGTGGAGTCTGGCGGAGAGTCCACAGTACCCCAGGAGCCTGCAGCTGAGGGTCCCCCCACCAAACGTGGGAAGGGTTGTCTGAGGAAGAATCCCTGAGAGTCAGATGGCAATGTACCACCCCCAGGAAGTGACAATGTGCCCCTGATATCCTCCAGTGTGTGCCAAGCGTTCACTTTGTTGATTGTCATCAAGAACTGTCCCACATTAGATGGAGGGTCAAAGTTGGACTTTGGACTCAAATAACTGTGGCTTTACTTTGGAAGAGTTCATCTACAAACACTATCAACTCCTATCTGCACGTTCTTTTTTGTTGTGAGCACACCACCATTGTGTGGCTTTAATTTTACCACTTTATGCACAAAAATAAAATACTTTTCAACAAAATACTTGCTCTTCTCGTTACTTTGAATTCCAAGTGTACATATTGTAATGACCCGCAAAATCACAAAGAAGAAATTGTCTACAACAGCGTTAACAAATTACTTCCAAGTAGTAAGTTGAGGGCTCTTGAGTAAATGTACCTTGGCACAGCATGATAGATATACACAACCAGGATATCAAACAACCTGTAGTACATGCTACAGATTCAATGGAAGTCTATTGTCTACAAAACTATCACCATATGCCTGCACAATCAACAATCATTGTTAGCAAACCAGGTCATCATTGCCAAATACGGTTTCAAATACTCCTTGGATGTGTGATAACAGACGAGGCACACCTCAATCTGGAACAGAGTTTTATTCTCAAGATACAACATGGTGCCTGAACACAAAGCAAAATCACATCACACAGTACTTAAAGTAACTAAAAACAAAATCAACTGACAATCAGGTCTGAAGGAAGTGCATGCCATGGAGTTCAGAAACCATTTCAAGTCGGAGTCTGTCACAGCATCATGTGTCAGGTGAGGTCACGACTTCAAAGTCCACTCTGTGGATCACATGGCAAAGAACACTGGTAAAAAATCACAAAGAACAGAGTTAGCAAATCAGGAATAAGGTAGCACAATTCTGCAAACCATGTCATCTTAAGCACAAAAATGTCAGTGTAAACACCAGCTAGGCTTCACGGTAACACTGTACATGTAAATCTGCCCATTTCAAATACCCATCTTAGGAAAAACCTCAGGACAAGTATCAGACACTCACAAGCATACATACACATTGTCCACCAGCAACACAACAACAAACAATTGGGGATAGTCACCACCTCTCATTGCATACTTACACTCATGTGAAGAAGTTGTGGATAAGCTGTTGTCTCAAATCCCCGCCATCATCATCATCACCACTGTCGTCATGGCCCAGTCCTGGATCCTCCCTCGGTGGCACCTCCTGGTCTCCGTCGTCAAGTATGAGAGGTATGCCCTTACGTATTGCCACGTTGTGTAGCATGCAGCAAGCAGTGATGATCTGTCACACCTACCATGGGGCATACTGAAGGCCCCTCCCGTCCGATCCAGACAACGGAATCTTGTCTTCAGGAGGCCAAAAGTCCGCTCCACGATGCTTCTGGTCCTACCATGGGCCTCATTAAAGTGCACTTCTGCTGGGGTGCCTGAGTTGCGCAGTGGTGTCAGTAACCAGGGCTGGTTGGAGCTATCCAGAGTCTCCTGCATTGAACACAGTAAATACTTGAGTTGTCTGACAACAGATCACTATCTGACATACAACCAACACACACTGCAATATAAACATACAACATCACCCACCATCAAGCCAGGCCCGGTCAGGTTGCAGTTGAGACATCAAATGGGGGATGACGCTGTTTCCCATAATGTATGCATCATGTGCCAAACCAGGGAAACGGCGCAGACGTGTGAGATGGACATGTCATCCAAACACACCACCTGTACATTGATAGAGTGGTAATGTTTACGGTTGCGATAGACCTGTTCATTGGCTTGTGGTGGGATCAACGCAACGTGGGTGCCATCAATGGAGCCAATGTCATGGGGTATCTGTCCAAAGGCATAGAAGTCACTCTTGATGTCATACAACTCTCCAGGTTTCGTAAACTGTATGCAGTGGTCCAGGTAACGGAGCAATGCCTTCAACACATCCTGAAGAACATTGCTGAACATATGTGTAGAGTGTAAACACAATTGGTGTTAGTCCACAATGTCCCGATGAACATGCATTTCCACAAATAGCAAATCAAAAACGAACACACCTACAATTGTATGTCAATGGAAATACACATTTCAATGAATGAGGCTGTCCTCACATACATATTACAGCATACTGACCCTAGCTGGACATATTTCCAAGGTATTGTGACACAGCAAATAGAGTGCAGTAGTGTAACCTTCACTAGTGCCTGTCACTGTTCATGTAAAGCTAGCATGGCATACTCCACAACTCACAACCAAATAAGCCTAGATTTCGTTTTGTGAGAACAATCACATGGTTCTAATGTACCCACAATAGGATCATGTAATGCCTGTTATATGGGACATGTCATAGACACAGCGTCTCACAATGCTAATCTTGCACACTACTGTCACAGTGTGGACACTGTCATGTTGTCATGTCTGCATCACACATACAATCACAAACACTAACCATGAACAAGTCTCATGTAATGCGGTTGTCCAGTTAAGTGTGGGACACAAAGATACACCAGAAATTCCGATATCAAACCTCAGCGTATGTGTCAGCTAAATGTTACGGTGTAGTCATTCCTTGGTACATGCATTATCCAGGATTTGAAAAACACACCACCTTTCCAGTCTCACATCACACAGATTGCGCACTGGGTCACAATGTCCCGTTATTCAGTGACAAGGTAAAGACTGCACTCATATTTCCAAAAAAACGCGTGGTGACTGTGACCAAGCCTAAGAGTATGAATGGAGTTGTTTGTTTTCCATTTGGCATTAGCCTCTCAATCAGTGTGACATGTGTCTCCGAAGGTTAGGTCATCATGGGAGGGTGAGCGTGTCATTTAGATGTCCTTATGAGCAGTAAAAAGCTGCATTCAGCCATGGATCCACACAAACTTACAACATGTACAACAATGTCTGCCTTGCCATTCGATTTCTCAAAGAACGTGGTAGGCGCATCATGACTGATTCGGACACAGCCATAGGCTGTTAGTTGTTATGGTGACAGATGCAGGTTTCTATTCAAAGGACGCTGTAGGTGCATCATGACCGATTCGGACCCAGCCAGTGGCTGTTAGTTGTTATGGTTACAGACACTGGTTTCGGAATGTGTCCACGTCGCCTGGAATCCGACTTGGTAACCTCCCATTGCCAATGTATCAAAGACACTCGCGGTACAATGATATTGCTGAACAGCGCGGTAGACGTGTTGTCTGCAAGCAAGGTAATGCATTGGACCGATGCGGAAAAAGCGACCAACGCAAACCTATCGCTTTGGCCTCATGGACTGAAGACCGCCTCTGCAGTTTAGAAATAAGTCTGTCTGTTCCCTAGAGACTTCACTTGCCTGCACTACCTGCATCATTCCTGCACCTCCCCATCTCTCTTTTGCTGTGTCCACATCCCCTGGGACCTACAATGGCATGGCAACATAGTGCAAGTGTCTCAAAGTGCACAGTTGAGGAGAAGCATGCTGCATATGTTTGTAATGTGCAGAAAGACACTTGACTCATCAATCCACCTGGATACATATGGACTTTGACTACATCGTGGGGAGTTGGACACACCCATGTACACAAAGTAATGGTACAAATCTTGTATGTGACTTGATAGTGGTGGGCCCCTGTCTGTGTCTTCCATGGATCTGGTAGACTAGTGGCAATAACAAATACATCCACAATTTCAACGGCGGACTCCTAGCTCTGCACCTCACGCTAGTTCCAACAAATCCTGGTCCTGCGCAATACTCCCCAGCGCCAGCCGTTGCATGACGCCTCTGTGCTCCAGATCCAGATAGATTACTACAAGTGGGGGTGCGCCATGCAATGAAGTCCAGTAAACTTAGTGTGGTATCAAAAATAGTCCTTTATTTCAAATTGTTATTTTATAAGGAAGTTCACTAGTAAACAACCCTCAGCCAACGCGTTTCATTCCCTCAAGGGGAACTTCATCAGGGCTTATAAAGTCATCAGGTGATATCCAAAAGTGTAGTTGCCCATTGACAATTCTCTCCAGTGTATTGCGCTGGAAACCATTGGAATTCTCACAGGCATAATAAGGCCTGCATGTTGCGAACCGCAAAGATGCCTGTCCGATCGAACTCCAAAGTCAAGTTCGATCGGACTCGAGAGAATTGTCAATGGGCAACTACACTTTCGGATATCACCTGATGACTTTATAAGCCCTGATGAAGTTCCCCTTGAGGGAATGAAACGCGTTGGCTGAGCGTTGTTTACTATTGAACTTCCTTATAAAATAACAATTTGAAATAAAGGACTATTTTTGATACCACACAAAGTTTACTGGACTTCATTGCCTGGCGCACCCCCACTTGTAGTAATCTAGTGGCAATAACAAGCTTGCCACAGGTGGCAAGCCACTGTAGGCCTATACCCTTCAAGGCTGTGTAACCATCTGATTCATTTCCTGTGCCCATGGTGAGTGTAAGGTAAGCATTATTCTAACAGTGACCCGACCTTGTTGCCTCGAAGGACTCCACTTTCTGCAGATATTCCTGTTAGGCAAGGTGTCTGTGGTCCTTATTGTCCAGTGCCTTTAAAATTAAATGTCAGTCATTGCATCATGATTTAGTTTGACTACTTCATGTGGATGGTCTTTGTGTCCAGGACATGTCTCAGTAAGTTACAGACTTTTGCTGTCTTTACAGGGACACAATTGTTGTATGTGTTAGTTGAAAACGTACATAGCGTATGGTATATGACTGGTTGTCACACATTTAGAATACTAGTGATGACATGCTGTGACTGTAGAGTAGTACAGTAGCTAGCGTTGTAATGTACATCTCATTGTGGCCGTATGCTCATCAGGACAGAGGATGTGGAACTGTGTGATTGAGCTGACGGGGGAGTGGCAGGCCAGTTTGGGCTGTATTAGTCAATTTGTTAGAGACATGTATTGATCTGTCAACAATTGTTGCATCAGGTAAAGTGATGTATGAGAGAGTAAACAAGCTAGGCCTAGGTTTCTCATCTGATTGGGTGGATGTATTGTGTTGCTACTTGGCAGATCAGCCACAGATTTTGACTTCACTCTCCTGTGTGGTTTAAACATGTTGTAGTTTATTTTGAAGCTATCCAGAGTAAATGATGTGCTTCTTGCTATGGTGTTTTGAAAATGGCAAGGTAATTAGGACAAATGGTGTCACTTCCTGCAATGTGACTTTCTAGAACATGAGGTGTTGTTGTCTTTGTCTGTGTTTCATATGTTTGTATTTTTCCTGAGGTACTGATGCATGTAGGTGTTGGCTAGTGCCATATGTGTCTGTGGACATACATTTGTATGTACATTGAAGTTCTGTTGCAATGTGATGTTTTGTTGTGTGTTGTGGTCTACTCAATCATTCATTTTGTAACACATATATATGTGTGGCTATGGGCATTCCTGTTCCAAAGTAAAATGTTTGTTTCTCCCAGTATTTTGCAGGCTCAGTGTACCTACCTGATGATGACATTCCTTCATTTGACATACACAACATGCTACAGAACCAGGTTCGGATTGGGATCACAATTAGGCTTGGGCACTCTAAAAGGAAGCGGGCCACATTCCCTGATCATCCCTTTCATTATAGCCTCTGTGCATTTACATGGCAAGCGAGGTGTCAAAACAGCATACTGCTGCTGATCAAGGGGGTGTGGGGTAGGTTAGTATGGCCCAGTAATACTTGCCCCCGTGCGAAGCCCATGCATACAACCCACCCTCCCTGCCCCTGCCATGACCTAAAAGTGATGTCCCAGAGGGGGAGATGAGACTGCTTCTGGCAGACCATGCGAGGCAGGGCGCCAAGGTGAGTATGCCCCAAAGGCTGGCCCCCAGACTCAATTTACAGCACGGCAGGGGAGCAACCAAGATACTGGCACCACATTTAGGTGGGCTGGCGGGGACTGGTGAAGAAAGTCAGTCTCTCAGAGGCCCAACATAACAGGCCCATAGGTGAGCTTGAGGCACCAGCCCATTGGCCCAAGCCCGATTGCCCGCCTTCACAATCCAAGCCTGTACAGAACACTTTTTACCAGGCACACAACGCCCATTGAGCTCATCATGGTATCCCGCCTCTCAGAGACATAAACTATACCAGTGTGAACACCCACACGTCTTCATGGTATCCCTTTTCTCAGAGGCCAAACCTATTCAAGTGTGCACCCCCACACATCTTCATGGTACCCCATCTATCAGAGACCTAAGCTATGCTATACCAGTGTGTCCCTGACCGTCTTCATGGTACCCCGTCTCTCAAAGGCTAAACCTATACCAGTGTGACCCAGACATGTCTTCATGGTACTCTGAGTCTCAGGGGCCTAAGCTATACCAGTGTGTCCATGACCGTCATCCTGGTAGCCCGCCTCTCAGAAGCCTAAGCTATACTAGTGTGCTCCCCCGCCATCTCACTCCATGGTACCCAGTCTCTCAGAAGCCTAATCTATAACAATGTGATCCCCATACTTCTTCATGGTACCCTGCATCTCTGAAGCCTAAGCTACACCAGTTTGTACCCCCACACATCTTCATGGTACCCCGTCTCTCAGACACCTAAGGTATGCCTGTGTGACCCCCACATGTCTTCATGATATCCTGTCTCTCAGAGGCCTAAGCTATACCAGTGTGAACCCCCACACGTCTTCATGGTACCCCGTCTCTCAGAGGCCTAAACTATACCAGTGTGACCCCCACATGTCTTCATGGTACCCCGTCTCTCAGACTCGTAAGGTATGCCTTTGTGACCTCCACATGTCTTCATGATATCCTGTCTCTCAGAGGCCTAAGCTATACCAGTGTGAACCCCCACACGTCTTCATGGTACCCCTTCTCTCAGAGGCCTAAACCATACCACTGTGACCCCCACATATCTTCATGGTACCCTGTCTCTCAGAGGCCTAAGCTATACCAGAGTGACCCCCACATGTCTACGTGATACCCTGTCTCTCAGAGGCCTAATATATACCAGTGTGACACCCACATGTCTTCATGATACCCCAGCTTTCAGAGGCCCTCACAGTACTACCAGGGTGGACCCACACCTCTGGAGGGTAGCTCTGGGCTCTCAGGGACCCCAGCTGTATAACTAGTGTGGACCCCATATGACTTCATTGTGCCCTAGGTCTCCGAGGCCCACACTGTACTAACAGCGTGGCCCCAGACTCTGAGCAGTGCAGCCACTCCTCCTTATACCTCCTTCACAGCTATCAAGTTTCCCAGGTGCATGCATGATGTGCTGCTCCAGTTCACGGTTTGTTCTTTGAATTCTAGGATTTGTAGTCCTGATTTATAATGCAATAAACAAGACTACAAGTCCCAGAGTTCAAAGGCAAAACCCCGGACTGGAGCAGCACATCATATATGGACCTGGGAACGTTGGCGGGGCTGCTTCTTGCCCTCCCCATATACCCCCCTCTCAGGCACGCAACGCCCATAGAGCTCAAAGTGGTTCACCCCCCCTTGTGTGTGTCAGACCATGCTTAGACAGCTCCCCCCCAAGACAGTTCTTGAGCTGCTGTGGGCTGGATGGTCTTGCATATTATCGCAGCCGCACCCGAGTATTTCACAGGTCTTTAAATGACCATTTACTTGATGACGGGGATTTGTTGTTTTTTCTCCCGTTCCTGGAGCCCCTACATCTCCACTCTGCCTTAACCTTAGAGTTGCAAATTACTCTTGCTGCCACAGTGTGAGAATGCACTTCCTGATTAGTAATCTTAGGCTTTATTTTGTGCATTTTTATATGGCTTGAACTCCACCCGAAGGTATTGAGGCACTTTGCATGTGCACCAGTTACATTATACAAGGAGACATTACTGTAAGTATTACCCTCCCCCTGAAATTTGCCTCTAGTTGCGCCCCTGCTTTCTACTGTATTGTCTTTCGCGGGGTAGTTAGGTTATTCTGTAGGGGTAGGTGTCTAACTTACCGTCTGCGACGACCGCATCAGTTGGGGTTGCAGTATTCATTGTAGATGTCCAGTAGAGGGATGACATGCGCGATGGAATGCATAGCTGCACAGTCTTGGTCGCAGGAATCGTATTGTGATGAGATTCGGAGTTGTAATACTCCCCTTCCGACTGCTCTGACGAGGTGGTTGGTACAACTGATTCGGCGCATCAGAAGTACGCATCATAATGGGGCGGGCAGATTCAGACTCGGAAGTGGCTCCGAACGGCTCCATTTGGTGTTTCCGATGGCTTCTCATTCAGAATATCCAGTCGGATTCGGAGTAACCGAGTCGGTCGGTAAGCAATGGGTTTTGGGCATCATAATGCATCGGTCGGGAAAACCGAATCCGAGTACGAGTTGGTCGGAAGGTCCGACTCCAAAAGGCTCTCGGATGCCCTTCTGACCGACATCGTAATCGGCCCCTTAGCTTAACACTTTCACAAGCCTGAATATAGATTCCATGAGACAAAATAAATCACCAAAAGAATGAGGCAGAATCAGTAGAGATAATTTAGCAAAAACATTTATCTAATGCCTCAAGAATGCGGTAAGGGCAGAAACACATTTGAAGATCAGATTTAATAACAGATTGTTAATGCAAGTAAACCACACAGTACATTACGGTCTTCCTCATCCGTGGGAGATTTAACCTACTTAGCATGAAATTACAGGTTCAGTTGTTGCTCATACAAACCAAATCAATGTAGTTCGTTTCGGATTCTGTGCTCAGGTAAATCAGTTCATGTCCGTTCTGCAGCACCGATTGCCACAGCAGGAGTCAGGTAACCTTTCAGCCGAAAGGCTATTTCCCTGCGCACATTTGCCAGCCGGCAATAGCGCAAGATGAAGTCACAGTTCGCTTAGGGTTCAGTTTGTGTTTGAGTCTATTCCACCCAGAGTGAGTGGTAAAGGAGTAAGGGAAAGAAAAACCAAGACAAAGCAAACATGCGTGGAATCAAAAGACAATCCGACAGCATGCTAGTCAGGGAATGCAAGAAAGTCAGAATAGTCAGCCCGCAACTCCTCCTTAAGGTGGGCAATTATACTCCAATATAGTCCAGGTTTACAGCCCTTAATGTATCAATTCCATCAGTCCATGGGGTTTCATTGGTCGTTCGTGATGGGCTGTTATGTGGTGATCGGTAAAGTATACAAATCTGGAAGAATTAAGTAATCATTTTCTCACGTTTTTCCTTAAGATCATTATATTCCATTTGGTTAGTGCCTTATAACATCCTTGGAAGTAGGAGGTACTTTCACTCATCTGTCGTCAGTCCGTTCCCAGGCGCATTTCTCTGGGATGTAACAAGATTTGTTGCAATTCTATCAAGTGTGCTACAAGTAAGAAGTGAGTTCATTGATGATTAGAACACAAGTGGAAACTTTACAGAAAGTTCTCTTAGGGCTTGGGTGACAGCTTTCACGTGATTTAACGTTAGTTAAGGGAAGAAAGCTTTTGAGACCTAAATGGAAACCAGCTGAATCACGAAAATAATAATATACTTAAATATCACACATTTCTAAATGCTTTAGCTTTTCGTGTTAAGCAAATGCATTGCTCTCATGTAATACAAGTCAGTATTAAGCACCACTAAAACTTTTTTTCTTCTTTCAAGTGGTACATTAGTATTATTTTTGCACGTCGCCATGTGAGTTTATTTCTGCAGGCTACTTTTCAATGCATGTATTCATTTTATACGTTACGAAAAATCCTCTATGAATCTATGTCAGTTCTCTGTTAAATGCATTCTCTACACTTCATTAATGTCAATATGCATGTTCAATTTCAGTTAAATTGAGATACATTCCTTTTAATGCACGTTAAAATATTGTCATTATAGAACTCTCTAGGTTACTGTTTTGGTTTCATATTTTCCTCATAAACACGTAAATGCATTTGTATGAAATTGTCGTTTTTCAACATAGCTTTTCGTCATCATAAAATCATTTTTCTAACATTCTGCATGTTTTTACGATGCAGTATGTGAATCATGACTTTGCAGATGTGATTTCTCTCAGTAGGTGAACATATTATTGTTTTGTCTCATCCATTTAATAAGTGTCATAAATACACTTCTTAGGTAAGAATTGGTAAAGATATATGCAAGATAACATCCACGCTCTATCACCAGTCAGTGAATGAACCTTGACAAATCAACATGTGCAATTCACATAATTGAATGCTCCCACCTCAATGGCATGGAAGTTCACAATGTGAGAAATCACCATAACTCTACCTGTCATGTCCTTCATTGCTTCTTTAATTGGACCTGACTAATGACAATGAATAATGGCTTGGGGTATATATGACCCACCCACCAATGTCTATACACTCCTGTCTGTGGTAACACATGAACTGTATACCCATCACAAATAACTATTTTCAAATACAGATTGGCCTACACACACATTTATGATGGAATCAGACGTCAACCTTTGAAAACACGTAGCTCATGTATGAAACAGTAGTGCAGATGATACAACAAAAGGGAAAAGGTACACATGCCAACATGTAGGCTCTAATACTGTTGGCAGCAGTGAAGGTTTGCTATCTCATGTTGCTGTACATTCCCCACTTACCAAGAGGAAGTATTACTCAGTCACTGCATTCAAAGAGCACTGTATGCGGGGTGGGCGTGGTCTGCCGTGCTGCGGAATGGCCGCTTGGTGAGCGAGCTCCGCCGGCCGTGAAATAATCCTGCAGTAATCCGGACAAAAAGGGAGTCAGGAGCGAGCAGAACCTGCATCGGAGGACGTGGCAACCCCGAGGCTATTGGCAGTGAAAAAATTAGAAACCGGAGATCGCTGGGGGCTGAGATAAGCGCGTCTGAGGGCTCAGCGGGAAGAAGGGTGGACCAGTGACTCACGCAACGCCGAGGCCGAATTTACGCGAGGCCGGGGATCGGCCGGAAGTGGCGCCCTGATCTTGCGGGTGACGACGTCGGCGGTGGTTGGAGCCGGCAAGAGGGATAGCAGACGCGCGCAAAGAACGGCGTGCCCCGCTGGTGCGGTGTGTAAATCCTAAGGGCCATCGAGTGCGGAGAAGTGCGGAACAGGCCGTAAAAACTGGGCGCCATTCTGGGGACCGGAGAGGCCGGGAGAACAGGAGGACCAGGGTAAGCCGGATATACCCTGCGGAGCCGAGTCTGTGGAGCCGGGAGGCCCCGAGGTGCACTGAGAAGTGATGGCACACTGAACTGCGATATAAGGCACTGGTGACAGACCGTGGAAGCCCGAGGTGAGCGGAGGCGCCATTTTAAATCGCTGGTCCAGACTGGGGAGAACACTATACCGCTGCGAGGCTGAGAGGGTTGCCCAGAGCTGCGCGTCAGAGGTGGGTCATTGCTCCTGATGTGCAAGGCGAGACATTTGGGGACGGCAGGCCGCATGTGACTGGAGCCGAGCTGGGAATCCTAAGGCCACACCAACGTGAACAGACATATGCACTGACGGGTGACCTGGGGCACTTCCAGAACAGTTCTGCAGTCTACGACAATTAGAGGTCCCTGTCAGACCCGCGCGGTTGGGATCCCGAACCACCCCTGTGGCGACCTTTCGGCGCTAACGGACATTGCATTAAGGGCAGCCGCCGGCT
This sequence comes from Calotriton arnoldi, assembly GCA_963921515.1. Taxonomy (NCBI): domain Eukaryota; kingdom Metazoa; phylum Chordata; class Amphibia; order Caudata; family Salamandridae; genus Calotriton; species Calotriton arnoldi. The sequence continues at coordinate 1,831,856 of CAWUFW010001957.1, read as the reverse complement.
AAGGGCAGGTGTACATGGGTGATATCCTGTGTAGCAGACACGCAGACATACATCGCGCGTAACACTGGGCCTGTGAGCACATCAGAAGACATCCGTTATTGTGTCTCTTGGAGATACCACACCGCGGCGCCATGGGCAAACAGGATGCCAAACAGCCCAAACTTAATTTTGATCAACGGCGGACGACCCGCCTGACGGAATTTGACCCCGACACAGCAACAGGAGGCCATACGGAGGGGCAGATGGGGGACCAGGGTGAAGACATCCGTACCCTAATGCTAGAAATGAGATCTAGCCTCCGCAATATCGATGCCAAATTGGACACCTTGACGGCGCAAATGGACAATGTAAAGGCCCAAGTGGGAGTGCACGAGCAAAGGCTAGATGTGGTGGAAAATAAACAGGCAGTGTTTCACGAATTCCAGGCGGAGACCAAGGACCAATTGCTGCAGATGGACAAATTACTGGGCGTCATTAGGGCCAAGAATGAAGATTTGGAGGCACGGTCCCGTCGAAATAACCTCCGTATCACGGGCATTCCGGAAACTACAGCAATTACAAAGATGGAGCTGTTTGTGTCGGAGCTGCTTCGGGAACTCTTTGATGCTCATCTCTCTCCGGTCTTTGCGGTGGAAAGGGCTCATCGAGCGCTGGGTCCCAGGCCACTGGTGGGGGCTCCTCCAAGGTCCATACTGGCGAAACTCCTAAACTATCAAGATCGAGATGTGATACTGCGCCGGGCGCGTGAACTGGGGAAGATCACACATAAAGGCAACCATATATCATTCTACCAGGATTTCACCCCGGCGGTACAAGCAGCAAGACGAGAGTATTTGCCGGCAAAACGGATCCTGTTGCAGGCACAGATCCCCTACTCGTTATTATATCCTGCAAAGCTCAAGGTGTCTTATGATGGTTCCTCTCATTTTTTCACCGATGCCAAGTCTGCCCTCAAATTCGCCAAATATGTCGGTGGGAAAAAGGCGAAAAACAGTCCACGGCCTGACGAACAAACTGATAATCAGCTAAGTGATAATGACTGAGGTCGCGCGGCTCGATGGGCTGGGTGAACCCCGGTGACTATTGTTGTTACTCGTTGGAGCTGAGGGGAGACGCTCATTTACCTTTAATCTCTCACCTGTAGTCCGCCCCTGTTAAATGGGCAAGAGATGGGGTACATGGCTGCAAACTGGTATGATCAATTCACTGATGGAGACTCGAGTACACTGCCTAAACTTGTTGACTTTTGTATGCGGGGTCACTGTGGGGTTTCTGAATATTGATTGTGCTCTTATACACTGCAGGGCTTACTACTTATAGCACGGAGACGGGGAAATAAGATGCCGGGGAAGCCACGGACTGTCCGAGTCTGCTTATTTTTACTGTATTGAGCCATAGCCCTGACTCCCTGCAGATGCTCGGCCACCCTACTTCGGTAGGGAAGTATGCCGGCGCACATACGTCCCTATGGGAGCTTTCCCGAACCTCTGTTGTTCTGCATTGTATTTGTGGGGGGGATCTCTTCAACCTAATTGGGGGGTTGGTGTGGGTGGTGGGGGGAGGGAGGGGTATAGAGTTCATAGTTTTGCCAGTGTATGTCCACGCTATTGGGGGAAAATGTATAAACAACTTAGGAACCGACACATGCTGTCCACGACTCAATGTTGCTCCATAGGTTGCTGTATCATTAACGAATGCCTAACGTAAACTGTTTATCTTGGAACATACGGGGCTTAAATGATAGCAGAAAATCCAGGCTAGTGCATGCATATCTGACACGGCATAATATTGACGTGTGTATGTTACAGGAAACACATCTACATGCTAAACTGTCTCCCAAGCTGCAACACAAACGGTGGGGATCTGTTTATTCTGCGGTATATTCTAACTATGCTCGAGGGGTGGCGGTGCTGATAAGACGGGGATTGGACTGGCAGGAGAGTGAATTGCACTTAGACCCAGAGGGCAGATACATTATTTTGATAGGTAGACTGGGCGGGGTTTCCCTGGCGCTGGTGACACTATATGGACCTAATGTCGATTCTCCAACCTTTTTTCAAGATATATGGGCTAAAATAAATGCGACTGGATGCAACACAGTCTTATGGGGGGGATTTCAATGCAATTTTAAATGATGATCTGGATAGACAGGGAATGGCGCGGACTCTTCATCCCGCTGCGGGAAAAGCCCTAAATGAGATACTTGTAGTTGGGGACTTGGTGGACATTTGGCGCTCACGCCATCCTCAGTTGAGGGAAGGAACCTGCTTTTCTGAGCACCACCAGGCATGGTCAAGACTGGACTACTGGCTGGCTTCCCGGGATGTGGCTAGCTGGGTGGTGGGAATATCACACTTACCGAGAACACTCTCAGATCACTCCCCATGTCTCTTACAATTGTCGTTCCCTGACTCGGCGTGCAAAGCATTCACCTGGAGATTACCTCCACATGCGCTGCTTGATGAGGCATTTAAGGCAGAAATCCGCAGTGACATAACCGACTACTTCTCACTCAATGCAGGCTCAGTCGCCACCGAAAACTCGCTGTGGGAGGCATTCAAAGTGGTCATCCGTGGGCAATGCATAGCCAGGCAAGCTGGGGTCCTTAAGGCTATCAGAAACACACTATCCTCTATCGAGTCCCAGATCAGAGAGCTTGAGACACGCTTCTATTCGGATAAATCCCCGGCTACGTTAGCAATGTTGAGATCTAAACTCCTGGATTATGATGAAGAAGCGCAAAGGGAAGTAACATTTTTAGGGAAATATGCGGAGGCGCGTAGATATGGAGAAGGAGATAGACCAGGGCGGACGCTCGCGAATATGATTCGTACCCCGAGGTCCTCGACCTATATTCCCGAACTGGTTAATATAGATGGCGATCCCATACGAGGGCCAGAGACTATACTCAATGAATTCGCCTCATTTTACTCCCAATTATATACAACTACGCAATCGAAGTGCCCGGAGGGCATGTCAGGCTTCCTCGACTCCCTAGAACTGGTTTGGTTCAATAACAGGCACAGGGAATACATGGATCTACCATTCACGGTGGAAGACGTTGCAAATGTGATTAGAAGTCTACCATTAGACAAAGCCCCGGGATCTGATGGGCTGACGACCGCCTTTTATAAAGCCTATGTCGAAGAGCTTGCGCCTTATCTATTGGCGGTTTATGAGGAGGCCCACGACTCGGGTATCCTACCCCCACAATGAGAGAGGCGATTATCATAACCTTGCTCAAGCCTGAAAACCAGATCATGACCTCAATTCAGTATCGCCCCCTATCGCTGATTAATGTAGACGTCAAGATATTGGCGAAATTGATAGCAAACAGGTTACAACCGATGTTACCAATTATCGCACGGCTGGATCAATCGGGTTTCATACCAGGGAGGTCTACTTCCCATAACCTCCGCACTCTTTTTTCAGTCCTACACTATCTGCACCAGGAGGTGCAGGCGGCGGCAGTGTTTTTAGACGCGACAAAAGCCTTCGAATCGCTTGAATGGCCCTACCTGTTTCAGATCTTACGACGGATGGGATTCAGCCCCATGCTCATTAAGTGGATTCAGCTTCTATATACTGAGCCCACAGCTAGGGTTCGCGTTAACGGACTACTATCTGACCCATTCCCGATAACACGAGGTACGAGGCAAGGATGCCCCCTATCCCCACTCCTATTTGCCGTTGCGATGGAACCGTTAGCGGCACGCATCAGACAGCACCACACGGCAAAGGGCATAGGATTTAGCTCCAGGAGCCTACTGATATCACTCTACGCAGATGATGTCACATTGTATATTTCGAACCCTGCACAAAACCTAGACGTGATTCTGAGGGAATTCATTCGATTTGGTGGTTTAGCCGGAGTCACCGTGAATTGGTCCAAGTCGGTGGTGTTTCCGCTGACGGATAGCACTCAAGCTGTCACGTCTGAGTTCCCGCTGAAATGGGAGGCCGAGAAAGTAAAATACTTGGGGGTTTGGGTAAGTCGGGACCTACAGGAAGTGTGGAATCTGAATTATGGCAGAGCCATAACCTGGCTGGAGGGAAAAGTAAAAATATGGGCAAAGCTTCCCTTGTCCTTGGCAGGGAGAATTGCACTGGCAAAAATGGTAGTCTTGCCAAAATTTTTATATCTTTTTGTTAACATACCAATTATACTCACGCAACCATTTTTCCGAACATTGCGATCCCTGATGATATCGTTGGTATGGGCGGGAGGACAGGCTCGAGTATCGTGGGGGCTGCTGACCCTCCCGCTGAAGCAGGGAGGACTGGGCGCCCCAGACATGAAATTATATGCGCTATGCGCCCAAGCTCAATTCCTACACTACTGGGTATACCCGACGCCATTCCAACCGCACGTAGCGGTAGAAAGAGACGCAGTGGCACCGGTTCCCCTTCCTGTAGCGGTGTACCAAGCATATCGCCACCCCACAGACGGAATTGTTACTCCTGAAACTCTCCGATGGGCCTGGGACGGGCTACGGAGACGCGCAGGACATCAGTTATTATATGCTCCCTCGATCCCCCTGGCACAGAATCCAATGCTGCCAAATGTTGAAAATGAAATTAGTAAAAAGACTGCGACAAAAATGCAACTACACACATTTGCGGATCTCTCCCCTGGGGACACCTTTCGAGATCCCCCTGCGGCAGATGGGGGACAGCAGGTGCCATTTGGGGAACTATTTCTTTACCACAAGTTGAGGCTTGCTTGCCGAACACTACATACTGATTTTCCAACCCCGCCACCAACTCTATTAGCCCTGGAAAACCTTCTCCACTCGCCCTCGCCACGTAAACTCATCACCAGACTTTACACACTTATGCAAACTACAGCCCCTGTTACGACACCGACGGCACTGGGGAAATGGAACGTAGAGCTTCCACACACACTGACGGACGACCAGTGGGCCTACTGCTGTAATCAGTTGACTGAGCTGTCCCCAAACTATAAACTAAGGTTAATTCATTTTAAATTTATTCATAGATATTACAGAACGCCTCTTAGTTTGCACCGCATGGGGCTGCGAGAGGATGACAGCTGTTGGAGGTGTGGGCTGGCCTCTGCCTCCTTTTGACATATGGCATGGGAATGTTCCGCTCTACTTGACTACTGGTCACAGATCTTCGGGGCTATCAATCAAATCCTCGATCTTTCTCTGTCACCATCCCCGCTGATGGGGTTGCTGGGGTATGTTAAGGAGACACCTGTCAACAAACGCAAGTTACATGCGTTACTGCTACTTTTTGCAAAACGCCAAATTGCAATTTACTGGGGGCGGAAGAGGAAGCCTAAAATCATGGAGTGGATCAGAGAGGTTGCATATGGGCACACACAGCTGTCTACGTTTTGGGAAATGATGCCGCCAACTTCGAGACCCCGGGACATATGGGAACCATTTATTGTATGGGCTCGGGAAAAGACAAGTGTGGATGGGTCGGCTGTACGAGACTCAGACAAAACTGGGTAGGTCTCGATCATACGATGTATATGCTGCTGGTTAGTTAATGCGAAATTTGTGAATCAGGACAGTACCTGGATGTAACACTGTGATTTATTTGCCTCTTCAGGATGTATGCTCAATGTCTTTGGGACTAATTGTAAACATGCAAAATGATACAAGGACGCATGATGTCGGCACACTGATGTAACTACTTTCGCTCAATCGGATATGTTGTGTATATGCACTTGGCACGTTTGGTTTTTGAATTAAATGTATATGGTGTTTATTTTGAAAATACCAATAAAAAAAAAAAAAAGTGTACTGTATGCTATGTCACATGTAGGAGGGCCACCATTACATGAGACACAGTAGTGAGGGAGCATCACTCATGACACACTGAAGACAAGTGGAGTTTTTGCTACAATGGTCACCAACAACATCAAACAACATGAGCTGATTAATCACTTTACTCAGCCATGTGTCTGCTCAAGACAGTAAATTGGTAGTGGACTGGACTCTGCTGTGGTCCTGGTCAGAACGACAATAAGCAAAGCGCTTCAGCAGGCATCTACTACCAGACCTAAACAAACAATAACTCTTCTTGTGCATCGCAGATGGCCCACCCCCAATAATGATTAGGAAATGCCTGTGTGTAACACACAAAGTTGGCAATGTAACATGTGTGACTCTGGCCAGGACTCAACCCCTTGTCACTGCTGTTGGGCCGTCAACTGTCCATAAAGCTCTGGGTTGGCCACCACCAGTATGTGGGCCAATAGGGGGTCAGGGTCTGGCACACGCCCTGTCCATGTTGGGAGGGCAGCCCCAGCTGGACCTCCGTGATCTTCCGGATCCAGTGCCTCAGGTCCTCCCACCTCTTACAGCAATGGACACTGCCCCAGGGATAGACCCCCAAGGTTCGCACTTTCTGGCTGATGGCTCTCCAAATGGATTGCTTCTGATAGGTGTTGACCTGTATGGATACAATAGATGAATACATAGATTATAACAGCAAGTTTTAGGATATCTGTTTGGTTGACACACATTTTGTATACACCTCGCACAAGCATTAATCAGTAGTTAACAGTGACGCCACCAGCAAGGGGGGACTTCAAGCCCCATAATCCCGCAGCGCCAGAAGGCGCCAACGCTGCACTTTTTGCGCCCGGAGGCGCTCAAAAGCACTCGCGGCTCCCGCAGCGCGGGACACGCGCAGGCGTGCCCGCGCCGCGCCCGTCAGAGCCCGGATGAGGCTGCGCTGGGCCCACCCTCTTGGCTTTTAATTTTCTTTTATTTTTCCTTTTATTTTCCCTGGATTCGGACTGCCTGGAACAGTGACCCCTCCTAAAGAAGAACTCTGCCAAGTAAGTCTGCTGGACATTTTGTACTGATTTAAGCCTTATTTAGTGTGACTGTGCCGGCCCCGCTTATGGCGAAAAGGAAGCTAACGGGGGAGAGGGAGAGTACCTCTAAATCCTTCCAGAATTCCACCCTTGACTGTTTTTTAACACGGGCTGCGAAAGCTATAGACAAAGAAATATTAGTAGTACAACGTCGGTTATCTATGGAGGGGGCTCAATTGTAGGTATGAACCTGGATATTTCCCCAAATGCCCAAACAAAGAACATGGAACCAGAGAGCCTTACTGTTGATCAACCTGCATTGGAACTTGCCCCTCCTGTGAAGTCCCGCCCCAACCTTTAGCACCTCCAGCACCTCCGATGTTTGGCCCCCCAGCCAAAAGGAAGAGGAAACAAAAAAACTTGGAGCCCTTATTGGCAGCCAATACTAGATCCAAGAGAAAAGCCAAGGAGGCCCCCATTGTGGATCGCAATAGCTCTAATTCAGTATCACCAACAGTATCACACTCCTATCCTGTGCCACCTGTCCCTACAGTTCTATCTCCGCAAGATATTAAGCATTTGATGAACGAATTTGAAAAAATAATGCTAAATAGTTTGTCACCCATTATGAATAGGCTCGATAACTTAGAAGCTAATGTGGAAAATATAAAAAAGTCGCTAACCAGTTTAGCAACAGGGACAGTGAATTATGGCCCCACATGTCCAGAACCTGCAGTACAAATGGGGGTAAAAAGTTACAGAAACACCACGGCGGAAAACCACCACTGTAATTCAACACAAACCCTAGCTGCGACCACTGCTCAAGATAATGGTCATGACACATGGGAAGTTCCTTCCCAGCGCAAAGTAATGGTGCACAATTTCCCCCCAATTGAGATGGGGCACTCTGGTAACAACTCTGAACCTAATACCACTAGCCCCCTACTAAATGGGAAAGGAGTTGAATTTTCCAGACAGTCCAACTCACAATTAGGCAACCCTCCCACAAGGGCAGATACCTGCACTGATGTGATTTTACATCTCCCCCCAGAATGTTGCCCATATGTGGTGATTTTAACCAATGCCCCGCCGCTCCTGTATAACCTAAAGGAATCTACCACTCAATTGAAGAACAAAACATGCCACTGGCTATCACAGAACACTGATTTTTCCAACTCTAGTTTTCATGATATCTTGTTTGTCCGAAGAGTGAGTTGGGTTGGTCCCTTACGAAAGGTTGAAAAAGGAGACTGCATAGTGATCAATTGCAGATCTCCAGCTCTTGCAGGGCAGCTGCTCCAAAGTAGGAGGAAGTCATCTGGGTGGGTTCCAGGACACGGGATTGAGCTAGTGCCACTCGGTTCTTTTTATAAGCATCTCAAGCCAACCGTGCCATCTCCCCTATTAAATGCTTGCTCTACTCAGAATCCATCAAACAGAAAGGTCTATTTCCCTATGGAAATAAATAATAGATGGGGGCGTGGCCGGATCGGCGACAGTAATGGCCGCCTAGAACTGCAGCTCCGTGCCGGCCCCGCGCATCACAGCACAGAACGGCGTCAAAAAGTATTCATCCCCCCTGAGAGATGTAGATACCGCAACCGGAATATCTGCGGAAGCCTGCAAGTAGCAGATCTCATTGAACGAAGCACAGCTGGGGCTGGAAATGTCTGCCGTGCACTCCGAGCCCTACTGCACAAAATGGCGGCCGAACATTACGACCGCAGCTGGAAGAACGTCGCGATCTGATCGGGATGCTATGGTGGCTGGGGCAAAGCCTGGCATAGGCAACGAGTGTGCCGTTGACAATCTGCAGCGAGGACGCCTGCAAGATATCTCTCCACACACCGAGACGCACAGTGAGAGACTGGTGCCGGGCGGGGAAGAGGAGCCCGATACTGCTGCACCGCGCTGCGTGAGACGCGACCGCTTCAGAAGCGGCCTGACGCTCGTTGGCAGAACGGGGGCGGGCGCGGTCGTAGCACGGTCCCTGAGCGACCCGGTTGTCCTTCGGTGCCTGCGGCGGTCTGATTGTCTCTGGCGGTGGGGGGATTCGGCATTGTGGGATGGTCCAGAGTGAAACCGGACCATTATCAAGATTTTAAACCCCCCCCCTGCACTGCCAGCCCGCCGGAGCTGAGTGGGAGACGGAGCTCCCTTGGGGCAATCAAGAGTAAACGGCACGACGGCCTGGCAGACACGGGCGGAGGCACATTGTGGGGGCGCACAGCGGTGGAACACCCTGCCCCCCTCTGCAGTAGAGAGAACATTACACAAGCCCGGGCAGAATTGTTGGCAGCCCAACTGGACACAGGAATAACGTCCAGCCACGCAGCAGGGGTGCATCTCTTTTGGAACTGGTGAGCGAGCCCCCCACCTGACATAACAGCAGCCTGCAGGGGCTTTCACACTTCTGCAAGAAGAGGGGGGCTGGACTGAGAGCGGAGGTCTTGAGTCAATCTAAGCACACTTTACGGACCCCAGGTTGCAGCGAGCACACGTTTTGTGCCCTGGGAGTGAGCCTTGGACCCATGGAAATCCAGACAGTAAATCAACACGTGCGCGCTACAGTAATGCACGGATGGTCAGGGCATAGACACAAATTACATTATTCCTCACACTACCAAAGAACCGCCCCACTCAGTGCTCAACGCGCACGCCGGGAATGGTGCGAAAACCCCCCAAACAAAAGCAGCTGAATTTTGAACCCATTGCCAAGACGACCACTCAGCAGTCCGCTTCCATGGCTGCGGCGGCGGCACCTGACGTCGCTGGCGGCACGATGCCTCCAGATAACTCGGCCCTGTTGCTGGAGCTCCGTGCAGGCTTCAAAGCACTCGACACCCGATTTGACGCCCTAGATCGGCGACTTGACAGAATGGGAGAACATGTCGACCGCCATGACATTAGATTAGACACGGTGGAAGGCCGCACTTCAGATCTGGAAGACGGAGCAGCGCAAACTACCAAACGAGTCGACCGGTTGGAACGAATATTAAAGTCAGTCGCAGCGAAGAATGAAGATTTAGAGGTGAGGAGCAGGCGCAATAATGTACGCATTATGGGAGTGCCGGAATCAACCAACACTGGAAAGCTGGATCGCTTTGTGGAGCAATTACTGTCAGATCTTTTCGGTACAGAATCCTTTTCGAGCACCTTCACTGTGGAACGCGCTCACAGAACACTTGGCCCTCTCCCTAACCAGAGCCTGCCGCCCAGGCCCATAATGGCACGACTGTTAAATTTCAAGGATAGAGATGCGATACTCCAGGTGGCCAGAGAGGCGGGGACAGTAACATGGCAGGGCTTCACTCTCTCTTTTTACCCAGACTTTACAGCTATGGTGCAAGAAGCCAAGCGCAAGTTCACAGGGGCCAAGGCAGCGGTTCGTAAACTGGGCCTTTGCTGTGGCATGCTGTACCCGGCCCGGCTTAGAATTGATGTCAATGGCAAAGTAATAATCTTTGACACCCCAGAAGAGGTCCACCACATTTGTAAACAACACGCGGGGAAAGGAGGCGCGGACGGCAGATCTTCTCCGGGAGCAGCTTCTCAAGTACCATCGTCAGGAACAAGTGTGGATTTGTTCACAGCAAGCTAACTAAACCATTTTGCTAGTCGAGCTTAAAAAGTATGTCATACTGTGACACTACCAGCGAATTATATGCAGAACTGCAGCCCCCCACTTCTCGACCCAAAGATATATGGCAGCCTCTCCGGGAGTATCTCCGGTTACACAGCACACAGAGTACACCAGCCAGCCAGGAACGACAAGGAACGAGCCAGACCGCACAGGCGGAGGGAGGACACACTGAGTTCAGAGAGACTGTACCGCACTCTCCACCCCGTGCAGCCCCCAGACAGGGAGCAAACATACACAAGTGAAATAGTAGGGTCCCATGTAACACACGTCAGCGACCACCGAATTCCTAAAGGAAGAAAGATAAAATTTTGTTTATTTATGCTTTATGATGTCTGCAATTTATTATTCTTCAAGGTTGCGGGAACTGTACCTGCACATTTACACATTGCACATTTATGTATGTTGTTAATAAAAATGACAAATAAAGTCTAAAAAAAAGTCAGTAATAGATATGAAGCACTTACTGATTTGAATAGCCCAGACTGACTAAATCAAGGGAATGTAAAAACAATGCCGGTCTACGCTGTAGTTACAACCACCCAAGCTGAGGGAACAACAAATACTGGTAATACCATCCATAATGAGATAGTGAATAGTACCCTACCCATCCAACCAACCACCTGTGTACCTGCCCAAGATCAAACGCTTGTAAATTCTATAATTAGCTGCCCGCAACAGGGAAGCATGGGTGCTGAACAGTCACTACACATTGTTTCTTGGGACATTGCGGGAATAAAATCTAAGCTAAATGACCCTGAGTGGGGTAATATGGTGGACAGTAGTCATGTATGCCTGTTCCAGGAAACCTGGGCGACAGAGCGGGTGTACAGGGTGGGGTTCACTACATTCAGTATTGAGGCTAGGCCATCAACAGCGGGCCGTCCGGCTGGTGGGCTATTAATATGGGTTAAGACCACATTGGACTGTAAAATCAAACCACTTGAAGTAGAATCCCAGGAGATCCTTGGCATTGATATGATATGGCCCAAAGGGAATATCCATGTTAGACTATTCAACATATATAATAGGTTTAGTAGTCATTTTAAGCACTCCGAAACCATAACAACGCTCTCCAATTTTCTTGACACCCGTAGTGAAGAGTGTCATCTTATCTTAGCTGGCGACTTTAATACGACTTACGAGCCAGTAGATTTTGTACAAGAATTAGTGCAGGAGGAAGAGCAAGCTAGGGGTGTAAATAAGCTACAGATTCCCCCCATTAAAAGATGTACCAAGGTTGGGCAGCAGGTACTATCTTTCACCCTAGCCCATGGGGTGCGTGCCTGTAATGGGCGGACACCCTCAGATGTGGAAGCTAATTTCACGTTCAAGAGGGGGAACATTAAACGTAGGATAGATTATATCATGGTGGACCTTGATTTGTGGCCCTACGTCAAGGATATGATTGTCCAAAACCGTGAGGACAGTCATCAAAATGCCCTCCTTTTGGAGCTAACTGGCCTCCCTATCTTATATAATCAAACCCATCAAATGATAGCCCCAATTGTAACCACTAACAATAACAGGAGAATTAAATGGCCCCAGGTCACGGCCGATGGGAAAATACTCCCTAAGATTTATAAAGAAGTGGTTCAGACCCTTATGGCACTTAGTGATCTAGACCAAAAAGATGATGATTTCATTCTGTCCAGTTTTCAAAAACTAACTAACAGCATTAAACCCTATTTTAGTAGACTGCATAATTTTAATACGCCCAAACGAAACATCGCCCCGTGGTATAACGAGGATTGCAGATTAGCCAGGGACAATCTAACAGTGGCAGTAAAGCAGGGGACACGAGATGATATTAAAAACAGAAGGACGATGTATAAGAGGGCCCAGGACATGGCAAAAAGAAGTTGGGAGGCTGACAACTGGCATACACTAGCTGGGGCTTCTAAACAGAAGGATAGCCAGATTTTCTGGCACCTCCTTTCTAAGGGCTCAACTAAGCAGGTTAGTGAAGACGATTTTTATATACAACCACATGTTTGGGAAGAATATTTGAAAAAACTCTATACTGGCGTGGCCCCTGATCCAGAGGAGGGAACAGTAGCAGGGAAAGGTATCCCAATGCCAACACAGGAATATGCTGAAGGGTTTTCCCTAAAGGAAATTACAACAGCAATCAACCTACTCCAGTCTGGGAAAGCTCCTGGCCTAGATAGGCTCCCAGGAGACCTGTACAAAGCAGAGCCTAATATCTGGGGCCCATTGCTCCAAAAGGTCTTTAACGCCATCCAGCGAGGTGGGGACATCCCCTCAACCTGGAAAGGAGCTGAAATAATTCCCATTTTCAAAAAGGAGATAAAGGGGACCCTTCAAATTATAGACCAATAAGTCTTATAGATGTTTCCCAAAACGTTTTCTGTAAAGTAATTCTGTTATGTCTCCAAAATTGGATAGAGGAGAACAACACTATTTCACACCTGCAGGCAGGCTTTAGGTCATCTACGAGCACCCTAGATCAAGTGTTTAGATTCCTGTTGCTTATTTGGAAGGAAGTGAAGATCCGGAAGGGTCATTTATACATCGTATTTGTTGACCTTAAAACGGCATTTGATTCCATTGACCGCAATAAGCTTTAGGCCACACTTAGAAAGCTAGGACTCCCAGGCGACTTACTCCACCTATTGGTCCGTTTACACCATGACAACTATGCCAAAGTTAGGTGGAAGTCTGATGGTAGTCTTTCTAACAACATAGTAGTCTTTAAGGGGGTGCTTCAGGGTTGTGTGCTCGCCCCAACCCTTTTTACTTTGTACATGAATGGGCTTATAAAAGATTTATATGATTGTGGAGGCGACCCACCAAGACTAGATGGTAGCCTTATACCCTCTTTGCTATTCGCAGACGACACATTGCTCATTTCTAAGACTCCGATGGGCATTCAGAACATCCTAAATAAGTTTGCTGAAGCATGCAAAGATCGGAGCCTTGAGATTAACTGCTCTAAAACAAAATATATGGTCTTTAACCCCTATAAATCCACCAAGGGGAAACTGATGTTGGGTACCCAACTCCTAGAACAGGTCAAGGCTTTCGACTATCTGGGAGTCAGAATCAGCGATAATCTAGCATGGTCACCCCAAATCCAGAAGAGTGTGTTGACACTTCAGCATGCGGACTGCGCAATAGTAAAGAGGGTAAAACGCTCAATCTTCTGCCCAATCTTTCCCATACTTGAAATACACAGGGCCAAAGACCTAGGCACGGCCCTCTATGAGGCTGAATTGTGGGGGTTGGAGAATGTGAAACGGCTAGAGGTAGCGGAAACCAAATTCTTAAGGGTTATCCTCAACCTCCTGAACAATACACCCATATTGCCACTACGCCTTGACCTAGGTCTAAAGCCCATTACACATTTTGCTGTTCTTAAAGCTTTAACGTTTTGGGTTAGACTTTGGACTAATAATACCCAGATTCCTGTAAAGGAAGCAGTGGTGGAATTATTAGCCCTTCAAAGACAGACAGGCCGATTGGCCTGGTTTAATATGGTCAGCGAGTGGCTCTTTAGACTGGGTTTGGATGCGATGTGGGAGGCCCCACAGTCTATTACAAAAAAAATGGTCCCCTTGCTAAAAAAGAGGTATTGGGATTTTGTTGATTCTTCTTGTATCGATATTGGGGCACGAGGCACTTTAACTTTCCACTTTTTAAATGTTAAAAGTTGTTTTAAGTTTGACATGTATATGGATGATATTGAACCCCCCTAGGCACGAGCACTTTACATACAGCTTAGGACAGGGACTCTTCCACTGAACGCATGGAAAAACAGTTGGGCAAATGTTACTATATCTCCCTTGTGCCCGTCCTGTCATTCTACCCCAGAGACCACAGAACATTTTATTTTCTTCTGTCCCGCGTATGCAAGCCTAAGGAACTCATGGATTATTCCGGCTTGCCGATTGCTTTCCTTCTCACGCCCTTCTGAAGCCTTACGCATATTCATGTCAGTTACAACAAAGTGGCTAGTTTTTACAATAACAAGATACCTACTTTATGCTTGGTGGCAGAGATCGAAAGTTGTATTATAACACCGTGATTTACGCCTACATAAAAAAAATAAAAAAAAGCAGGTCAAGCGGTTAGCAAGCTGTCTTGTGGGGCAGGAGGGAAATGTCGGGCTTAGACTTTTTTTAATATACGTGTCCTTAAATTGATATCTCTGTTTTTATAGATTTGTAAAATTGTAACTTGTCTAAAATGCAGACTTGGCAGTTGAGCCAAGCTATGTTTTAAACTATTGTTTTAACTATGTTTTAAGAATTTGTTCCTACTGTTTTTATGTAATATTGTGCATCTGAGATTTTTTTTCATGCGGTGTATGATCATGTTATTGGTCGAACAATAAAAATAAATAAATAGTTAACACACTATATGTGTCATTTTCATATGCTAAGCACTACAAAGACATGAATACACACTTTTGGAGTCATCTGCTGACTATCCTCAACCCTGGTCATGGCCTACACAGACTAAGCCAGCCCTTCAACAGCATGCAGCCCAGGGCCATCCTACATGTACTGTGATGTGAGCTACTATGAAACACAGCACACCACTGTGACCTTCTGAACGGTAAAGTACTTGTGCATGACTGCACAGACACCTTTACAGCCAGGCCCATTAACTTGATGCATACTGTCCATACAGGTTGGTACCATAGTATAGACTACACCCTAACACTTTGGTCACAATGAAAGGGCTAGCATGTGTGTCACTGCGAGCCTCCTCTTTGGGGATGTGTGGACATGTTGACTACTTAATACGATATCATACTACGTCCGATTGAATTTGTGTAGTATGTACTGCCATCACAGGACTTACATTTTGCCTTATGTGGCACTGTTACAGGGATGACGTTCAACATACCATTGAATGTCTTGTTTGATTGTAACAAAGCTGGTGATTCACATATCAAAATCTCTTCTGAAGTAACCAACTATCTGCACTGTTAATGTGTCACATGTGCAATAGGCCTATACAATTCAAGCATTACTTATGGAAAAGTGACAACAGACCTGTGGGAGTAAGGGGCCTGTCATTAGTAAATGTCACACATTGACAATGTGGATCAATGGAAAGAAGTATCAGGTCACAGGTTCCCCTAGTCACCATTCCAAATGTAGTTAATGTAAAATCAATACGGGCTACTATTGGTTCTGAAAACTCATTTTGGGAACATCCATGGATCTGCAGGTCTACAGGGAGATTACCCTGTGCATCCGTTGTATTGCCACAATAGTTTTGCCCCAGCCTGGCCCATGGCCCAGACTGGGCACAACTCATTCTCAGGCCTTGTTCTCTGCAGGCTGAGCACGCTGATCCCACATGAACATCATATTTCCACCACTTCAATACATTACAGTACATATTGTGGCCATCCAATAAGTGACCTTAAGGTTGTGTGGCACTCTGAAGGGGTCTGTGAGGTATAGCTAGCTCCCAGACAACAGTTTGGCGAGCCCTGATCTGGACTGAGTGATATGTGGGACTGTACACATAACATCATCCTCAACTGCTTCTTACAGTATACATACACAGCCCGTGCTGTAAATCCTATCAATTGTTTTGCACATGTACCATGATCTGATTAGCAAATATATCAAAGGTACCATGAAAAGTATACATGCATAGATATATGCATGCAACACAAGTAGGATCTAGGGCTTATCACACCACACACATCACAATGGCGATGTTAAATACACAACGTACACTAGATACATTATTGTCCTATGTAGGGACTGCAAAATGTTTCAGTAGTATCTGAATTCACTCTGGGACTCAGAGGCACATTGTAGCATGTGGGAATGGAAAGGATGGAGTTAAACAGAGTAAAAAAATCTATGTGGGATATTTACCTGCTCCCTGGTGAGCCATAGAACTGGCCATACAGGGTAAGCACTTCTTCTACCAGTTTCTCCAGCTCCTCTGGAGAGAAGGTAGGGGCCTTCACACCTTCTTGGCCTGGCATTATTGCTCCCAGAGGTGGCAAAAAGCAACTAAAATGGAGGAGGTGTTGATAGCAGCAGTGTCAGAAGGCAAGTAAGTTATCTTTCAAACTGCGGCGTAGATGGACCACATACATAGTCATAAGCATAGACGGACACAGCCATCGGGCAGCGACCGTCACAATCACCAATGTTAGCCTATGGCTGTGTCTGCCATGGATTAAACCGCACACCCCGCGGTCAACTTCCTCTGGCAGCGGGAGGTTCAGAATGTCCTATATTTGGGGTCAGGCATCCACCATTTTAGTGGTTGGAACTACAGTATTGGTAACTGTTAAGTGTGTCACCACCACTACAAATGTGTCGTAACATGTTAACAGGATGTATTACTCCATTGCTCTATAATTTGCTTTACACAAACATCAGTGTGGTGCATTACTGTGTATAAACGCTATATTACCGCAGTGCACTGTACAATGATGGTGACTATTTTGAGAGTGCAATTCAAAATTTACAATATTAGGGAGCTCATGATACATTTTTGGATGTATAATGTGTACATTTCTGTTACAGACACTTGTGAAGACCACATTGGGGATTATAGGTGGATGTTGGACAGAAGACAATTATTATGTGAATTATGTATTGTATTGTATTGTAATTGCATTTATATAGCGCTTACTACCCCTGATGAGGCGTTGAAGCACTTTTTCGGTGAGTAGCACGCTACTCCAGAACCCATAAAGGATTAGAGGTGAATTTTATAGTGAATTATGAAATGAATTTGAGCGGTGGACATGTTAATCTGTTATTTGGATCGAGAAGGATAGTGGAGGGAGAGAAGAGGGAAAAGGTGTGCATTTATATAGCGCTTGCTACCCCTGATGAGGTGTTGAAGCTCTCTTAGGCGAGTAGCACGCTACTCCGGAAACATAAGAGGATTAGTGGTGAATTAGTCTGGGGAAATATGTAATTAATTTGAGAACTGTGTAATGCTTTCTGAACCAGTTATGTTTTCTCAAATTACGTTTGGCTTACTCTACATATATGTTACTCTGGACGAATAGGCCACGTTACAACGCATGCGATACATCGCATGCCATTACAATGCAAGTCGTTACAGCAACTTGCTTTTGGGGTGGTGCTGGATTTCGGAATAGTATAATTCCAACTCCAGTCTGTGCAACAGTAGGGAAGGTGTTGGATTTTAAATCCTACACCTTCTGCCCCCTACAGCAAGTCGTTGTAATGACTTGCGTTGTAATGGTATGCGATGTAACAATGTGGTTGTTGTAATGACCTTCGTTGTAATGGCATCCGATGTATCGCATGGGTTGTAAACGATGTTTCCCCTCTGGAAACTGACCAATGTTCAAAATTGTACCGTCCATTTCCAGACCTTCAAACCATGGAAGAAAGGCATTTTATCAAGAAGTATCATTTAAATAGGCAAACAATACAGGATTTATGTCATCAGTTGGAGCCTGATCTCCTTCCTCAAAACACTAATCCCACATGTATCCCACCTATTGTGAGACTTATGGCAGTATTGCATTTTCTGGTCACAGGTTCTTTCCAGTACACTGTGGCTATATCTGGTAGTATGTCACAACCAATGTTCAATAGTGTACTACAAGACATGCTTTCAGCAATGATGAAACACATTGACAGCTACACCCAGTTCCCCAGACATGTGGATTTAACCAATGTGAAGGGGTATTTCTATGGATTTGGTCACATCCCACATGTGGTTAGAGCCATTAAAGGCACCTATATTGCTCTAGTACCACTGCAAGCCAGGGAACAAGTTTATCGGAACAGGAAGCACTTCCATTCTATCAACACGCAAGTTCTCTGCTTACCGGATTTGTACATCTGAAACGTCT
This sequence comes from Calotriton arnoldi, assembly GCA_963921515.1. NCBI lineage: Eukaryota > Metazoa > Chordata > Amphibia > Caudata > Salamandridae > Calotriton > Calotriton arnoldi. The sequence goes on along the minus strand of CAWUFW010001957.1, from coordinate 1,813,574 downwards.
GTGCCCGGTTCCCAGGATCATCCCATGATTCCTTCATCCTGCGGAACAGCACCATACCCCAGCTGATTTCACAACTAATAATGGAGAGGGCCTGGCTTGTTGGTAAGTATGATCTGTCCTAACTTTATGTGGGTGATGTCAGGTTGTATAATCAGAAAGTGTGTAACTTATTGTTGCACCTATGTCTGTCCTCCACCTAGGAGACTCAGCGTATCCCAATCGCCCATGGTTGTTGGCACTGATGAGGAATCCAGGACACCAGGGTAGGTCCGCTTCAATTAGGCCCATGGAAGAATACAGAGGCCAGTGGAGCAGGCTTTGGGGCTCCTGAAGCCCAGAATCAGATGTCCCCCAGTCTTCTGATGTCAGAAGACTGGGGGACCCCTTCTCTACTCACCCGGGAAGGTGTGTCAAATCACTGTGGCCTGCTGCATGCTCCACAACATCGCCCTGCGATAGAACATCCCTTAAATCGCATAGGATGGACACCATGAAGTGCGACAGTGTGAGGAACCTGAAATGCCAAATTATGATAATAGTGGTGAAAAGGAAGGAGCTGACTTGCGTTAAGATCTCATCAACAACTTCTTCTCATGGGTGTAAGTATGTTGTGAGATGTCATGACTTTGACTATTAAAGCAACTCTTGATGCGAGTAGTAGGTGTAGGAAAAATATTAGGAAACTAAAACTCTGGCAAAATCTGGTGAAAAGTGTTTGTGGAGGAAGGTTTTGACACATGCTCACTTTGTTGGTGTTGCTTTGTTTAGCATGGATTTTTGTCATGGACTGTGTACTCTAGAAGTTGACTATGTGAATGGTGTCGTATGTATGATTTCATAGCTGAAGTCTTTGTTTTCGTCTGTTTTAGGTACCTTCACCGTCTCATCTTCATTTGGACATTTCAGAGTTATGACATTAGCAGGTAGATGATGCTGGTTAGACGTATGAAGTGGACATGGATTGTTACTGGGAATGACTGTCACAGACTTTGGGTGTACAACTCCTGTACCAAGACAGCTTGCACAGCAATAGGATGTAAGTAATGAGGAATCTATTGGACTTGTTCCTTGTCATGTGGTGGTTCTCGTGCAATAGTTGCTCATATGTGAATTTACCTTGAAAAAATTAAAAGACAAGAGGCGTTTGGCAAAACAGCAACAAGTTGGTTTAATTAAATGCAGCAGCCGGGAGAGCACGACAGAGTAGCGTCTGAAGACAGTCTCAATGTACAGAGGTTTTAGACGATTATATATACAGTTTGTGAAGTACAATAAACCGATTTTACATTCTTAGAGAGCATGTAGGTCCGGGTCTAGTCATAAACTATAAGTACAACCATTTGATGACGAGGACACAGGTGGCTCTCAACCTTCTGGGAGAGCTAGTGTGGGCCAGCGTGTATGTGTCCAGATGTCCGGCATGAAGAGCGCATGATCACTACGTGTGGTGTGTGTGCTGTGTCTTGATTGGCTGAGTGTTCCTAATTACATGTGGCATCTAACTATGTGGTATTTTGGGAATGCAAGCTTTTGGCCAAACGTGTTTTATTGGGGCCAATTTCCTCAGAACTGTTTGTGGTGTAGCTGCCTATCTATTGGATCAATCAGGATTTTCCCTGGTTGCACATTTGTGTTTGGGCTGAGAGTAACCCCACCTGTGACCTATCAATCAGTAGGGCTGGGTTTGGGAGGCAGGGCTTGTCTGACCACGTATCTCTGGCTCGGGGTTTTGGGGAGGTCATCTTGGCTGAATTCAACAGTAATGATATTAGCTCATTATTGCGAGTGCATAGAACATGGCAGTCATTGATATCATATTTACCAACATTCTCATTATTAAGTGTACAGTTGTCATAGCGTACATCGACATTACGTTTACTAGTTTTGAAATTGTTATGCGTGCATAGTTTATGGTGTACATTGACGTTGCATTTACTGGTATTGCCGCTGTTTTGCCTGCACATTTCATGGTGGACATTGACATCACATTCACCAATATTAACATTCCCCCTCTAGTTGAATTTTCAACAACATCATTTTCCTGTATGTCATGACAGTCACATTATTCAATATGGTGTGTATTGCTGTAGTGTCTGCCATTCTTTCTCTAGCTATTTGCATACTACCTAAGTTGAGGACTGCGTTTTTACAGCAGGAAACCCCCACTTGTCGGAAACCACACAACAGTAGTACAAAAATGAAAACTGGAAGTAATGAGGTGAATAGTTTGGACATCCATAAGGGAATCCAAGAAAAAATACTATGAAACCAGTCCTGCTCAGGGGCACCTCCCTCCTTCTTTATGTCAGCATGTAGACGATGCAGTGCTTGGATTGCAAGAGCGAGAGTCCCATTTTTTAGATCATTTCCAGGAATAAAAGTACAACAGGAAGCACCAATCTTGGCACACATCCCACCCTCCTTCACGGTCATCAAGTCCAACACGTGCCGATGTTGCATCACAATAAGGCAGATGGCTTTTAGTTCTTCCTTGATTGCATTTAAGCCGAGCTCAGTGTCGTAGATCATCTTCCGCATTTCCCATCTGGTTATTTGTAACCAGCGGGTGTTCACCTTTGTTTGCAAGGTGAAGAAGGGTATCGACCCCACTGCATTTACTGGAGTTTTGGAACCTGAGTTGGGGATCCACTACTAGGGGACTGCCAGTAGAACTGTGTTTTTATAATTGGCTCGGTGGGAAATCGCAGCCCTGACGGTATCAGAGTATGCTTTGCCAACATTGCAGTCCACCACAGCCCAGGTGGGACACACTCCATCGACGGGCAGGCTGCATGAATCGCAATACGGTGGGCAGAAGACCGCCGCTCAGCAGTTTTCTTGGGACCACCAATGCGGCAGTCCGGTGGTAAGACCGCCAAAGTTGTAATCCGACCCAAAGTCCTGAAGAATGCACATTGCACCTATCAAAGAGCAGTAATAGGGGCTTAAAGATGTCAACCATTGCTTCGGGGTAGAACTAGCTCCCCCACTTGTTTTAACCAAACCTAACAGGTATACCGATAAAACATTTTGATCCATCGGAAGGTATTTTAAACAGCTTTCCTCTGTATTTATGCTGGAAGAGAGAACCAGTTACCTCTTCCACATATCTACTCCTTGCCCCCAATAATAAAACATAATTGGTCTCCAGGATTTTCCAACTTAAGAGCTCCTCTGGTTTCCCGGGTTGTGGCCCACTTTGGTAACCTTGCTATCAATGTGAGGATGAGCCCTGTGATCAAGCTAAGCACTGCTGGGTGAGTGAGGGTTTTTGTCCTTTAAAAGAAATATTTCCAGAGGAGACAGTACCCTTCCCTTTCATGTCCCTTGCTCCTTGGGCAGTCTGGTGGGTGAGATTTATGATTTAGAAGGACGTGCCTCGGCAATATAATTTCCTTTTCTCCCCTTTAGTTGGAGTATTCAAATTCTATTCCAACAAACATTGGACTTAGTGCATATATTTTGCTAGGGGGCTTATTTATTATTCTAACTCCAGTCCTACAAACATTGGGGTATTTTCATATAATTTTGGAAATTGCATAACTACTATGCTTACATCGGTCCAACAAATATTAAGGAAATTTTATGTAATGGGGAAGTGGACATAATTACTATTCTAACTCTAGGCCTGCAAACATTGGGCTTAGAGCATCTATTTAGGGATGTCACAATTACTAAACAAGTATGGCCAAACATCATGAAAAAATACTTGATTCCTTTCATTTATAAATTAAAAATCCAATAATTTGCTCTTTTAATTTTTTTAAATATTTTGAAAATATAACCCATTTAATTACAAATATATTCAATATAAATATTAATATTATTAAAGGTACAAATAGAAATAGTTTAGTTTTTAAATAAAATTCTTTTTTAAAAATTGCTTCATTTCATAAATTAAAAAATATAATTACGTGAAAAGTGAAATGTAGTTTTTTGTCTACAAGTTTTAATTCATGTTTTAAAAAAATCGAACTTTTTAATATTTCACATTATTTAAAAACTGAAAGATGCTTCTACAATTTTTTTTATTTTAAAACCTATCCACCATATTCCTTAATAAAATGCTCTACTCCATTATAAGAAATCCCCCCAAAAATAAGAAATGAATACAATAGATTAATATATTAATAAATAAGAATTCATCAAAATAAAAATTTAAACATCAAAAACTAAACACTTTTTATAAAATACTACCCACCCAATACACCAATAAAACACAACCCCAAAAAATATACATTTAATAGCTGAAATTTTAGGATACGTTTTACAGTATTTTACAGTATTATTAACAATCGAACTTTAAGAACAAAAAAACTAAATCCTTTACAGAAAACAATAATAACTAACACAGTACTTAAGTAATCAATAGTTTAAATTTCAAAACGAATGTAGAAAAAAAGATATGCTTACCCTCGCTAATGATATTTTGACCACAATACTTACTACCATCAATATTTTGGAATTGATATTCAGGATCTGCACCCAATTTTGGTAAATACTATTTGCATTTATAATACTTACTTGTGCTAGTGTTTTAATTAATCTTATGAAAGCCTTGGTGTTTTATGGTAAATTTATTGTTAAATAAAGATTTGTAAAGTAAATAATTGTGGTTGACTTTGACTTCTCTGAGCAAAACGGGGCATCCCATACTTATCCACTCTTGTGAATTACACCCATGAGCTAGCGACAAAGGGCTAAGGGAAATCTTAACAGAGCGGTGTGATGGGCTAGAAGCAATTAAGACTTTCTGTCCTCCATTTAATTCACTTAGAGAGGCCTGCTGTAATGTTCACCAGAGCACAAGCAAGTGAGCTCCTGTCTCACAAGTGAGCAGCTGGAATCAGACAACTTAATCCAGACAGCAAACGTCCTTGAAAGGCTGTGAATCACTTTTCTTACACACAACTGATTGCTGGCTGAGAATAATGCTATAGATCTCTTGATGCATTGGAGATGACCAAGTTCTCCCCCTGGAACATGGGGGGGGACTAATACTATAGTTTTTTAGGGCCTCACTTTAATTAAAGCAACTTATATTGCTTAAACACAGTTAAAATTATCCTGTAATAGATTCCCCAAGAGTCTGTAGAGCGCAACCAGTCACACATAAAGTTTCTAGTTATGGATACCAACTGCGGGCACAAACTATGAACCATTTGAGTTAATGTGCATTTTTTGCCAGACAAGAAAGTTACTTGCCAAAAAATCCTTTTTAGGGCTAAAAAAATTATCCCAAGTTGGACTGCCTGCTCTCATCTATCCAGGAGCACTGCAACCATTCTGCGTAGAGTGATGGGATCGATCTGTGTTCTGAATGCTCTTTGCTAAAAGTCATAAGAAGCAAAGCCTGGTAGTTGTAGTGGCGTATTCCTCCGGGTTAAGAGGGTGTGACCATTTGCTATTCTGTTCAGAGGTTTCTGAGAGCCCTGAACCATTGCCTAAAGGATGTTCGCCAGATGCACAGAAGCAACAGTATTGACTCTAAAGCAGACCCAAAGTACAATTACTGAGCTGTACACAGCCATTTGGAGGCAAGTTCAAGAAAATGTAAGTTCTTACAGAGGCCGCCCCCCCTTCAAGGTCAATAAGCAGCCTTCCAACCCAGTCTGCGATCTACTCTTTTGAAAGAAAAGAACCTGATTATAAAAATGTTAGCATACAAATACTTGACTATGAGCATGCATGAGCAGCTTCGTGGATATTAAGTCATCTTCTAAATATGTCTTTGACCAGGGCCGTCTCCAAGAAAATGTTTTCACATTTTTTTCCCATAAAACCTTAATGAAGAGAGTGTGATGTTGGTCTCGGGTGTTTGCATCCTACTTAGGGCTTGATTACGATAGAGGCGGTCAGACCGCTGACAGGCTGTCGGTGGCGGTCCGACCGCCGACAGCCCTTCGGTCCGACATTATGATGTTGGCAGTCGGACCCACAGGTGTCGGACGCAAGACCTCCGCCTCCGCCAGGATCAGAGATCCCGATGAGGAGGCGGTTGGAGCTGCGTCCTAGAATGGCGGCGGTGCTGAGACAGGCACCGCCACCAGGATTACAATACCTCTTTCCGGCAGCATTTTCATGGTGGGAACACTGCCATGAAAAGGTTGTTGGAAAGGGATTGGTGGGCCCCAAAGAGGGCCCCTGGGCCATCGTAGGCCTAGGGAAAGTGTCCCTGGGGGCACATGTAGGGCCCCCCGCTCACCTTCATGCACCGTGTACCATGCACGACATGGTGCATGCCACACGGTGCACGGATGTGCAGGAGGTTCATGCACGGCGTTGGCATGTGCTGCATCCCTAGCCCATGACCGCAGCATGCCCCTGACATGTTTCTGACCGCCAGCCTGGCAGTCGCATCGCAATAGAGTGACCGGACCACCTGCATGCTTGTCCGCAGTCTCCTGACAACCGCAATAGCAGCCGGCGGTCCGACCGACCGGCATCATAATGATGCCCTTAGTCTCTGCCAGAACCTTCTCCTGTCCTGAGACTTGTTCACTGTGAGCACATGCTGTCAAGTTCAAGGGAGGTCAAGATGTTATCAGAACCAACTGCGACCTAATCCTGCTCGAGTAAAGTGCTCTCCAGGATGGTTTCTGACTGAGAAGGTATATTTCTTTAGCGAGCCGTCCTTCCATCTTAACCTGATCAAGCTGCCTTGATGCTTGGCTTGGCCTGGCATCCAGCTCCTTACACCTTTTCTTGAACATCTGTCAACATCTATATATTTTAATGGCCTACTAACGTTTCGGCATCAAGCACCTTGTTCCCTCTAGTTTGCAAGAAACCATGGGGGTTTAAACCTTGAGCAGTGCTAGGTCACCTTCAGGAGAGGTAAGGGAAACATGGAGATGCTATAGAAAGAATCAATCTTAAGACTTGGGGACAGCTCCTGGATAGTGCCATGGCTCAAGACTGATAGCGGTAGTTAATGAGCAGAACTTGGACTGGATCCTTAGTGTTCCCCCTTATGTCTGTGAGGCAAGGAAGGGGAGAGTGGGCTATTGAAGGAGGAAAATGACGAATGCAATGGAACCAAGGTGAAAACAAATGGTGCCCTGATTGTTTGGCCAGCTAAGGCACATGTTATTTGTGAGATCCTACTCTATCTCTGTATGCTGTGTCCTGCCAAATGGAATATGCCTTTTAGTCATCTGTGTGCATTTTAAAAACTGAATAAAAGTATTAAAACGAATGATTCAATCTAGTAAAGAATAACGAATAGAAAGAATTACTCTAATGAAGAAATGCTTAGGCCGAAAGGCATAAGGGGCTCGCCGAAGTTATACTTCCTCAGCCAAATGGGAAATCTATGGAGGGGACGTTAATTTAAGTTACCTTACCATATCTGGTATTAGGAATAGACGCCAGTGCTTCTCTGGCTATGAAGTATTTTATACACAGCGCAAATGCAGACCACAGCCTTTTCTATATATGTTTGTGACCTTAACTGTGTGAAATGACCTTGTGAAGTACTGTACAGATCTGTTATTGCCATTGATGCGAGTATTTTTACACAGGTAAATTAATTGTTTTCTGAATATGATAAATATATTTTTTGAAATGCATACTATTTATTATCTGTGTCCTTGTCTGAACCTTACATTTTTATCTTGTAACTTTTTTTCCTTAAGCTTGTTATTTCTTGCATGCCCCTGTAGGGTTAACCCTTGACCTTGGCCAAGCCCATCCTCGTCGCCAAAATTGTAGTGATGAACTCACAGATGCAGCAGTAGTAAACCATAATAGGTTTATTGAAGTACAAGTAGTGTACATGAAGAGCCCAGTAGACACAACTGGTCACCAACAGCTTCTCTGTCTGTCTCCTACTCAAACCCCTTTTAGAACATTCCTATGTCATCAAAGAACCTTTAGTATGTCACAACTCTATCAAGATAAAGATACACTCCTCAATAACTCAAGCACATATAAACCAACTATACCACACTCCCTTAAGGAGGAGCATGGAAATCCTTTGGCTAACCTCTATCTAGAATGTGACTGTGCCTGGGTGTGTTGAAGATCAGATGTTGTGCATCACACCTTCATATTCTCTTCCACGTGGATGTGCCCACTGACTTCCTTAGAGTCGATGTGAGGAAATCCTGTGGACAATAAAACTGCTGAGTCACCTGACCCTGGTGAGACAAGACAACACTGGAATTGGGCACAAATGTAAGTCTTTCCAGTGGCGGCTGGCAAGTATTTAGATTGGTGAGGTGGGTGGTACTAAAATGAAAAATAAATAAGAAAATGGCACTTACCTTCCTGGTTTGCCGCACAACATCCTCCTCGTCTCTCCCTGAAGCTTCGGGACCCAGAAAACTGCACTACCTAATACTGGTACTGCTCTCACAGCATGAGAGAAGAGTCAGGATTGGAGGGAGTGGCCATTCTCAGTGCTCTTAAGAGCACTGGAGGCCTGTGCTTTCTCTAACCTAGCTGTTTCGAGAAATTTCAAATGAGCATGCCTGGCTGGCCGTCACAAGACAGCCGGCAAAAGGGACATCCGCCGCTTAAACATAAGTGCACAGCTCCCTGCTGCCACTCAGCACCAATTGCTCCACCCCTTTCTGACACTCCGTTCAGGGCGGGCTGCTGAAAAATAAAAGGGTAATAAATAAACTTTATTACCATTTTATTTGTCAGCTCTGGGGGCATTTTTTTAGCGGGGCGACGCTCCTCCGCTCTCGTGGAAGAGCCGCTCCTGAGAAAAATTATGTTCAAAGAAGTCCATTTAACTTCTTGCTTGTGTTGCACGGAAGGGTTTATGTAATTGCCATCATGTGTTTTCCTGAGTTACACCACAACCCAAAAAGGCTGTTGATTCAATTAATGAAGTTCTTTTTTAATTATTTTAGAATATATAAATCCAAAAACTAATTCAGAATATGAGATCAGGCTCTTCAGTGTTCATTAGGCTTACAATGTATATTTCAAATAAACTTAGTGAGACAGCACTTTGGAAATCTGTTTATCACGCTTCGCTGTAGACTATTGATTGTAAATCCGAAATTCTTTGTAAAATATGTTTTGTGGATAACATCTGCCATTTTCTAAATAATGGTTTTAATAAACCTGCTCGTTCTGGTTTTATGCAGTAAATACCTCTGAGTTGTTTATCTGTGTCCTGAATCTTGAAGTGTAATGGTAGTGTGTTGGTTGCCATGCCGATGTATCATACCACTTACGCGCCCCACTTTGTTGGGGGTGGAAGCATGACGTAAAGGGTGAGGGGCTCTGCCAGAGACTGAAAGCCCTTGAGGCACCCCTCCATCAGCACTCCCTAACATTGCCTTAGAATCATTGCTCTTCACCTTTTATTGAGTACTTGTTTAAAATAGCATCTTTTCACAACACCGAGCACAGTGTTGCAGGTGGTCCCTAGAACAAGCCTCCTATATTGAGTTAGCCTCGGGTTATTTGATCAGGTTTGGTACAAACGTCAAAGAACGCCATGTTTCCAAAAGATAACAACACTGTTACATTGACCCATGTCCTTCAAATGGCAATTAATGCCTGTGATAGCAGTCCTGAGACATGTACCTAAATCTTCCCAATTTTCCTTGTCACTCGATTCTGTTAAGTATGGCGTCTGACCATCTCTTAAGTGAACTAGAGCGGTGGCTTCCATTTTATAATTCAGTGATATGTCAGAAGCTGCCCTTGTGTTTTAATTAAGATGATCTTGAAGCATTATAAGTAATTAAATTATTTGTAATTTGGCAATAAAAGTTTATGTCCTGACCACTCCAAAATTTCACACATCTGCTGTGTGGTGGCCTTGAGACGTACGACAACCTCAGTTGCCTTTAAGTTTGGTATGAGAGGAAAGGTGATAAATTACATTGATCGAGCTGGTAGCAGTTCCCAGCTCACATAATTTCCATATTAATATCTTCACCCTAAGCATAAATGATCTTAAAGATTCAAAGGAAAGACTTGCTGTGGCCTTTGGCAAATACGATTAACATTTGCAGCCTATCCAACAAGCCGCCGCCATGTTGAACTTTACGCATATGCTGCTGCCTTGGGCACATTTAAACACATATATGACGAACTTCAGAACATAAAATGATAAACAAGTGCACTGTACATCGCCTATTATTTGTCTTCTTAAAACTAGATTTGCGTACAGAAACGTGTTACTAAATTCCTAGAATTTTAAGCGCAAACCCTAAAGGAACGTCCTCAAGAATGACGAAGGAGAACACTGTGAAAGTGGTGTTTGCACTCTGGAGTACTGATGCCTGTAAGCTATGGTGTGAATAGCCCATGCTAGTAATCCCTAGGCACACAGCTTGACTTAGACCCCTTTTTTAGTGTCTATATCGAGGACTCGGTGAAAGAGCTGGTTTGATTTCGCCATAATAGGCTTTCCACCCACTACGTAGTCATAGTGGCGGTCCACCCACCACATTTCGACTATATCGGTCGGACCGCCACAGAATCACTGCTACCGCTAGGGATCTGCGATCCCTGGTGGTCTTGCAGTGGTGTGAGGCTGGTAATATGCTGGCGGTGCCGCTGCAGCACCACCAAGCATATTACTAGATTCCTCACTGCCACTGTTTTCATTGCAGTGCGACTGCCATGAAAGTGTGGCAGTGAGGAAACAAAGGGTCCCTACAGGGTGCCCTGTTGCCTCTGCACCAGGGGATGCATGCAGGGGGGCACATAGTGTGCCCCCATGTCTGCATGCACCCCCAGTTCCTGCAGGGCATGGACTTGGCAGTCCATGCCCTGCAGGAATGTGCAATGGCGTTCCCCTTGCGGTGCCTTTCTAAGGCTTAGGTATGAGCCTCAGCACTGCACTGCTGCGGGTCAGCCGCCGCAGGACCACCCGACCTGGATTCCAGTCGGATTCCAGCGGGCGGTCTCTTTATGGCTTTGGTGGTGTGGCAGCGGGGCGTTGGCATGGTGGTTTACTACCACATTGCCAAAGTCATAATAAGGCCCTTAGTGTTCTGATAAAGTGATCATTCTGGACATACACCAAAATAATACGCAATTATATATATAAAAACCTAGCAAGTATTGCACAGATGTTCACCTGCATAAGAAGAGGTCTAAATGTTATTGAGCAGCCATTTAAGGTGCCGTGGTGGCAACCATAATTATGCATTGTAATCAGAAATAAGAATTAAGAAGCATGAGTTTAATATACACGTAAGATGCTAGACAAGGTAATGGAATTTGTACAGATTTGGGGGGAATGCCAGTTGAAATAGCACAACGTTGACATCAATCGATCAAAAATAGTTTAATTTTTTCTCTAGGATCATTTCTGTGCAAGGTAGGTCAAAAAGAACTCTGAATAAGTCAATCATGTGAAGACTGGAAATGTACTGATTGCAGGAACCTTTTGACACAGTTCTAATTCTACAAGCATACTGTTTTCAAACGGTTGAGTGGGCAGCAGGAGGGAAAAGAGATCACAGAGGAGAACGAACAGAGGTGGAGGAAAGAGGAAAGGTTTTTATGAAGAGGTCATTGGGGTTGTGGGTTGACATGGTATGTGGTAAGAGGTAAGATAGAATGTACCAGAGAAAGAATAGCTGCAACCCCAGGCAGAGGAAACAGAGGATTCTCATCAATACCATCACCAGTGAGTCTATGAGGGGGACATGAAGTGGTAACACACACTTAGGGAAAGAAGCAGCTGCCAGGAGAGGAAGAAGAGATGAAGGAACAGAGTCCCGCTAATTCTGCTGGCACCAAGTAGGAGCGACAAGACATTAATGAAACATTCTCAGGGTCTTTCTTAATTGTGAATTCTTTCTCCTTCCCTAATGCAAGGGCTGGCCATGTGACTGCAAAGGCTGGTCATGTGAAGTGCACAAGCTGAACAATGATAGTTTTCAGGGTAACAGGTAGAAGCTCTAACTTGAGCAACACCACCAGTCACCCATGGTGCTGATATCACCCATAGTTTTTGTTAGTGTTGGGAGGTTCAACTACTTTTATCTCACCAAAATCTCTTTCCTAGCCAAAGCCACCACATACAATAATCTGTCTGTGCCAATTATTGCCGACTGTTTGGACAACATGGTACGTGTACCCCTGGCCTGAGTGCACCGCTGTACTGTTGTCTGGATCCCTAATGCAGAATGTTGTATCATAGGCGAACACAGATCATGCGTGTGTGCCATGACATAGGCCTGTCTCACGGTTTGCAGTCTTGTTGGACCAGGAGGAGCGCCCAAAGTGCTGCCCTCATAGTGGTGGAAGGCTACCACTTACACCATAAGTTAAGCAGCACGAGCGCAGTGGTGGCAGCAGACCGTGTAGTGATCAGTATTAGTGAACAGAACTTTCTTACGCTGTGTCACTGGAGTGAGGCCTACAGCCTCACTCACCTTTCGAAAACGTCTGCTGCTGTGTGCTTAACTCACCCTTGGCCTACATCAGGTAAGATGTGAAGTGCTGCACAACGCAGAAGTAGTGACTCTGCAATGGTGTGCATGTGTGCCTGGGAAGGGAACAGTAAAATGATGGAGGAGTACTTACTGTGCAGTGCATGTCTGGTTAGTACATGTACTGGGTGTATGTATGCCAGAGAGGAATATATTACATGAGATATGTAGTGCTGTGCAGTGTGTGTGCAGGGAAAGCATGTGCTGGGTATGTGTGAGCATGTTTTTTTAAAGTCTTTTTATATTGCCAATACATGTCATAGTTAAACAAATTACAATTCATATGAGCATAATAATATCAAAAAAAGTACCATATATCTCAGATTCATCCAATTCATGAAATACATAAGAAAAATAGTCGGCGCAGGAAATAAATAAATAATAAGGAACAGATATATGCCTAATTCATTCGACATTCATGTGATCTACCCTTGGCCCCCAAATCATTAAGCCCAATTTGCATCTCCGTGGCCCTTTAAGAGAATATAAACTATGCTCGAGATTGAAAATGGCATAAAATCTTGCTCAAAAACAAATGGCAGAATGCACACCTGTAGTGTTCAAATTTTGTTGACTGCTCATGGCAAATGATGGCATGCAGACTGATTGTCGTGCTCTGCCCCAAATAGCACGAATATATATATAAGATTAAGAATATGTGGCACGTCCTCACGCGCCAACTGTCAGTCGCAATGTCCGTAGAACGTGAAAATTCTTCATAATAAACCACTTTTCAAACAATACACCATCTTTAATCCATAACTTTATTCAAGCTTCTTCCATACTTTATTCAAGCTTCTTCCATATTTTATCCGTTCACTGCAAGGCAACGTAATTCCAAACTTTTTCAAATGACACAGTCGTGCCCATCCAGGCCTTCGCTGTGGCACGTGGGAATTAATAGTTCATCCCGGGTAGCTTCAAACGTATTCCTACCATCGTTATCCCTTTTTGTCTCCATCTAGCCATCGTAGTATCCCAAAAGATAGAGGGCAATAGCACTGATGCAGTAATGGGTGTATAATAACAGACCCCATATATCCTAAAACATCTACGAACCTGCTTCCAAATTTTAAAGGCCGCTAACGGGTCTTTTTATAGTAGCTTGGTTCAATCATCTCAAATAGACACCTCTCAGCCTCCGAACCAAGTAGCATTTGATAGATAGAGGGAGCTTCTGCCACATCACTAGTGCCTTCGCCGGTAAGTAATATCTGCATATACTGCAAAAGGCAAGCACAGTAGTAAAATGCGAAATTAGGGACTGCCCAACCTCCCTGCTTTTGGGGTAGAGCAATAAATAGATTCCTCTGGTTGCAGATAAACCTGCCACATGTCGACTGCAAGTTCTGGAGCTGAGTGCGACTAAGTTCTAATGGCACTGACCTAAAATAATAGGGCACTTTAGGTAATTACGCTCATTTTTAGCACATTACACCTTCCGACCAGCAAAAGATGCAGACATTCAATCCTTTCAAGCTCGTTTTTAATTCCACCCAGCATAGAACCCCAGTTCACCGCTACCAATTCGTTCAGGCATGTTCTAATTTTAATGCTGAGGTAAGTTACTTCATCAGTGACCCCAGGATCACCCAAACAAGCTTGATTTGTGCAGATAATCTGAGTTTTAGCTGTATTTAATTTATACCGGATAAAAGAGCCAATTGCTCTATTTCAGGAATTGCTGTAGTTGATTCGGGAGTGACGATGGCCACATCATCCACATAGGCAAACACTGACAATCTTCCTGCCTATATTGGATAGATTTAATAGTCACCCTGCCCTCCAACACGGTCAAAAATGGATTGATGTATAAAGCAAATAATAAAGGAGAACATGGGCATTCCTGCCTTGTCCCCCTGGAAATAGTAACCGGCTCTGATTCTAAGCCCATCACACAAATTCGGGCTGTAGGGGTTCTGTACATGGGCCTTATAGATTTAATAAAACCTGTCCCAAACCCCAGCCGTCAGAGAACCATCCACAAAAACCCCCAAGTGACACGGTCAAATGCCTTTTCAGCATCCAATAACACCAGCTCTAGCGGAGCATGGTGCACATTGGCCAGATCAAATAAAGTCACCACCCTACTTATATGATTAACCGTGCCTCTTCCCAGGATAAAGCCATGTTGTCAAATCGAGACCAACGGGCCAATGACCCTGGCTAGGTGCATAGCCAGGATCTTAGCATAAATTTTACTGTCACAATTCCACAGGGAGATGGGTCTGTACAACCCAGGTAATGTAGGTGGCTTATCTTTTTTTTTTAAAACAACAATATTCACCAGGTCCCAGGATGACGGCGCCAGCCCCTTCTGTGCCTCCTGGAATGTTACCAGCATATCAGTTTTCAACTCTTGGAAAAAGACTTTATAAAATTCTAGCAGTAATTTATCTGGGCCGGATGCCTTACCTATGGCCAATGTATTAATAGCTTCTTCTAACTCGTCTAAGGGTATGTGTGTGCTTGAGTGAAGTACAATACATGAAGGGTGAAGTGTTGTGCAGCGTGCACATAGTGAGTGAATGTGTTGGCAGTATGTGTGTTTGTAATGAGCACATCCTGGTTCAATATAGAAAAGCTTCAGGGCTTAACAGTGGGCGCGGACAGAGTTTGTGTGCTGAATGCATGTATACATGTAAAGGTACAATGTATGGAGAAACAGTGCTGAACAGAGAGTGTGCTGTGGATGTGCACTGAGTAAATGTGCCTGCATTGGCACATTACATGGAGGACCCTGGCCTGCTTGGTGAAGAAATGAGGAGGAGAGGAATCCAGACAGATTTGTATATTTCTGCATTCCTGTGAGATGGGTGGGGACACACTGGTGGGAAAAGGAAGAGGCTCCCTTTACACTTCAAAAGACCGCTCTTTGTTTCAGTGATAAATCACAAAGAAGGGGCCTGGACACATCTCAGGAAGGGAGATGAGGCAGAAAAGGGAATCATAAAGAGAAGGGCTGACCTTTTGATGCACATATCACTGTGGCTGACATCCAGGTGTGAACTCTGGTCACACTCATGGATTGTGTGTGGACAATTATCTTCAGAATCGTGCCTGCTGTGACAGACATCTTTCACGAAGAAAGAAGAAAGAAAGACATTCCCACTTTAAAAGAAGCAGAACCTCAACATAAAACTTGAAGGACCCAGACCTTAAATCACAATCACAATGACAGTTGGTGAATGGAAAAAGACTATCAGAAGGGGAGGTTTAGTCCCCAAAAATATGTTATCTGCCAAGTAACCAGATGGGCTGTGTGAGAGGGGAAAGCTCTGCAAGACTTCTGCCTGTGACCAGAACTGGGGACCAAGGCCTGCTAGTCTCTCTGCTGATGAGGGGACATCACCCAGGGAAACCAAGAACACATTCCCTAGAGCCTGGAGCACCAGTGCCTGCAAACTTGCCAAGACCAGTGTGCCCTGTGAGCAACTGGAGAGTGTTGGAAGGAGCAAGGTCCAGTGGGGAGCCCTTCCGTGAGGACTACTTGTGCAAGGTGTGAGGATTCATTTGTGCACCAATCAGGCTGTTTTCCATGCGCAGGATTGTTTTCAGTGACCCCCAAATGCCAGCAGAGGGCCACAGTAGACTGACCCGTGTGTTGAGCGCCGTACTGCGGTTGCACTGCGGTGACCCCATATGCCAGAGGGGGCCACTAGTAAAGATACCACTTCAAGGAGACCCAAGACTAGTGACCATCTGGGCCACGGTGCTTGGGCCTGGAGAGCCTGCACCTGTATAACCACATACCACGGAAACCCGTATGCTAGGAGATGCTGCCAAAGGAGTGGGCTGCCACCCGAAGGAGAGACTAAGGCAACGATCCAGTGGCTGGACCCTCACTGTGAAGGAACTGCCCCTGACACACCCTTTGGACTACCAGAGATGCCGTGGATGGCATTGCATTCTCCCTGGCTTGAGTTGGAAGCCCAAGAAAGGATTCTATTCCCCCCCGTTGAACAAAGTCAACTTACTGCATCTTCCCGAGCAGAGAGCTGCTTCAACATCTGATAGACCTCCAGCAGCATCACTCAAAAGAGAGATCCTGCTTCACCAGGTGCTGCCACGTGGGCCGTGAGCAGGCCGACTTCTCCGAAATGAGCAGGACTTGCGGGTGAGTGTTGAAGGTGCCCGCTGCATCTCTGAACCCTCCCATGCTGCGAGATCAGGTAAGACGTGAACTGGGCCAGTTGAGCCCCGGTGGACTTGCTGCTAATGGCGCTACAGCACCATAGACACTTTTGACTAAATTCCTAAAGAATCAAAGGGAGAACTCAGGATTACTGCCTAATAGTTTGCATTCATGGATGCGGCCACCAGTGAATGGGGAATGACCCTGAACATGTTACACAAAGGAGGGTGGGACAGGGTTTTGCATGAAAACTATTAGAGCCCCAACCTCAAGAGAGATGTTGTTGCTTCTGAATGGTGTACTTCGTTGCATGTGTAGAGTTAGAAATAAAATGCCACTTTTTTGTAAAAGCAAGTATTTGACTGGACATTGATTTATTGTTTGTACTGTTTGCACTTTGAGTTATGAGTCATGTTCACTGACCTGTATCTAAATTCCCCCTCCCCCGAGGGAGCTTTGACTGTTTGACCACAGCTACCACTGAGAGTCAAGTGCAGAAAAGGTACTTGGCCCAGTTGAGCGGTCTCCATAGTAGGTTAGGCCATGGATCATTTCATGAATTAGATCCCCTACTTTAGGGATCCACTTCAGAAGGTTGTTTTAGAATCATTCACATTAGACAGCTTGTCTCTGACCTCTTGGATTCTCTGTAAGACATTCAAATGCTTTTCCAGGTAAAACATTTCTTCATCCCTCACCTTCCCCAGATTATCTAGGTCAGGCACGTGCATAAGAACTCCATAGAGAACCTCATATGGAGTGCGTCTCCCCAATACTCGTCTAGGCAAGTTATTAAATGCTCTCTGAACTCTATACAGATTGTGGTCCCAACTAAAATCTGATCTTAGTACTTTAGTGGTCAAGGCTTGTTTAATCATGCCATTAGCACCCGTTGGATTCCTCTCTAAATGGATTACTGAATTGCAGACAAATTGCCATTACAGACATGGTACCCTGGTATGCCTTGGAGGCGAATGCAGGACCATTATCCATGTGAAGTGAATCTACTGCCCCCATCTCTATCAGACACTGCACATCCTTTTCGACTACTGAAGCACTCACATTTCTCTGTGGCCACTCCTATAGGAATCAGCAATATGAATCAATGGATGGGAATATGTATTTATATCGGTTCACCAAATGTATTGGGCCAATGTGGTCCAAATAAGTTACCCTTAAAGGGATGTTGGAGACTGTGAGAGGAGTGAGCAGGGGAACTGCACACAGTCGAAACTAAAGGCGGTTAGATACTTACTTTCAGGCGCTATGTTTTGACTGAAAAACCCATTAGAGATGTCAAGGGTTGTTTTGTAGTTTTAGGCACTAGATTCACTGGAATCTGTGCTATGATCATTTTGCACTGCATTTGTTCTTGTATGGTCATTTAAGCTGCTATAGTTTAAAACTATCCTATAGAAGCCGTTAGGGTTGGAGAAGGGAAAAAGGGGCATGTTCATTGGTGAAAGGCAAGGCGCTATTATGCCCTGATATTGCAACTGATCTGACATTGCTTTATTACCATGATTTGCTTCTGGCTTTAAAGGGTATTGTGCTTGGTCTTGAAGTTCACTGCATAAGGGAATGACATGCGGAACTGAATTTTTATCCCAACTTTGCTTGGTTTCTGTATGAGGCAAAGGCTTGTCTTACAGCCCTTTCACTGGTGTAAATTTCCCTGATCTCTTCGGGTACTATGGGAGACAAAGCTACTGTGATTACTTCCTTCCCCCAGGACACTTCCCTAATAAAGATTAGGGGCCAGTCTTCCTTAGCTAGTGTGATGTCATAATCTTCAGATAAATGTGCCCAGAAAACAGCCGTGTTAGTGCGTGCTATGGCCCCTTCAATTTGTAACTCTAACTCATAAACCCTATCGGGAGGATTTAAATGTTTGTCTGGAGTTTCAATTTGTAGGAACTCATCAGTTGGATTCTCCACCAGAAGCCTCTGAAGCGTCTGATATACTACAGTGAATTCTGCTGTGCTGTCTAGGAGTGCTCTTTCCCAAGTCCTGCTTTTCAGGATAATCCGTTGTTGGATCAGCATTTTTCTTAGAAAGTCCTACTACTTTCTACTTTTCAACAGAGGTCTTAGAGTCCAATCCTTTTTTCTTCCCTGTTCACGCTGATTTCAGCCTCTTGTCCTGTTTCATCTTTTCTGCTATACTCCTCCTTTCTTTGGAACTCATATAGACTCCCCCTCTCTGCTCATTTACCATCAGAGTTTTGAAAAGAACATGGAGAGCGAATATCAGAATACTAATACTGTTCTGGGTTTTTTCTTGCCTTCCCTCAAATTATAATCACCCCTTCCAGATTCCTGAAGTGCGGGAGATCCAGTATGTCTTTGCTCTCTACTACTCTGTTTCTTTCTGCCTTCCATTGCAGGTTTCTCTTTAACGGAACCCTCAATGTCACTTTTAGGTTTTAAAAACCCACAGAAGTGTATACTTCTGTGATTCTTTTTGGTAGTTCCCTTTCACGATCTGGAACTGGAACCACTTCCAGTATCTGGCATATGGCCAGAACTGAAGCTTCTCCCTTCATGTTGCTTAGGAGGATAGATGAAACTGTAGAAAAGTTTCCCATTAATTTAATTCCTAAATCCATATCTGGAGCAGCTCCATGTTCGTTCTGTACTTGTTTCAGTAACGCAGGAAGAACTGCCAATGAAGACGTGCCATGCTTGCTGGTGTAAATGCATGTAAATATGTTTCCCCATTTATTACATTCCTTTTTGGGTGTCACCATTCTTAGAAGACACATAGTTCATATTCAATGTTTGTCATGGGTCGTTGTAAATGGAGAAATCACTTTTAACTGGTTAGGCTTACGAGCAACTCTCTTCACACTTTGCAGGAGCTTTTCCCATGATAGTGTTAATAGTCTGTGGACTAATGGATTGTGTTGGTGCCGGAGCTGCTGGTCCCGCCGCGAAAGCAGGTCTAGAGCTCATGGTCCGTAATACAAACTGTAAAATTCTCCTGTATAAGGTGACTGTGTAATTTAAATCCCTTTCCACCTCAGCGTGTGCCAAGGTGTCAGGATGAGGAACAGGCATGTAGCCAGCCCAGATTGGCTACGTGGCCCCGTCATTACTCAGGGGTCAGAGGCAGACATTCCTGTGCGTGTGTGGCAACTGACTAGAAAACAAGTTCCGATGTTCCTAGTAATTCAAAGGGATTTCCAGATATTCATAAGCCCTATAATATACAGGCGATTAATCTGCTTATAAGCCTGAAACTGCCCAGAGGCAGCATCTAAAGACTCAAACTCCATCCAGGAGTAAATGTCTCAAAGGCATGTGCCATGTGAGCAGCTATTACAAACGTCAGTGCCCCCGGGCATCGGTGAAACCTCGATGTTTGAGGTGCTGAGTAACTTCATACCGGCTCCCTTCAAACTTGTCCAAGTCCCACACGTCATAAAAAAAACGGATGCCGACCAGAACCACCTTAATAACTTCAGACCTATAACTAACCTCCCCCTCCTCGCTAAAACAATTGAAAAGTGTGTGCTTGCTCAACTCAACACCCACATTGAAAAATGCAACCTACTTGACTCCTTCCAATCTGGATTCAGGAAAGGTTGCAGTTGAGAGACGGCTTTACTAAACATCATAGACGACCTACACAGATCTTTGGATGAGGGCCAGGCCAGCCTCCTAGTCCTCCTAGACCTCCAGGCTGCTTTTGACACTGTAAACCACGACATCTTCCTAAACACCCTCTCGCAGCGTGCAGGCATCAACATGACTGTCCTCCAATGGTTCACCTCCTTTATAAGCCAATGCTCGCAGCTTATCAAGCTCAACAACTCAACCTCAAACACAACTCCAGTCTCACAAGGCATCCCCCAAGCGTCAATCCTATCGCCTACCTTATTCAACCTCTATATGGAACCCCTTGCAATGATCCTGAAGCAGGCCAAAATAGCCTACCATCTATATGCCGACGACACCCAACTCTACGTGAAAATCTTGTCAGTCAAAGACATCCAGCACCTAAATAACACTCTCACCACAGTTCAAGCCTGGCTGACAAACAACCACTTCAAACTCAACACCAACAAAACTGAACCCCTTCTCATCCATCCCAAAGGAAAAACCGTTCCCGTAGACACCTGGCTCGACAACCTCATGGCATTAAACTGCAAACTGGCCATCTCCAGCTCTGTCATACCCCTGGGGATTACTCTGGACTGCCACCTAAGCATGAAAGACCATATCAATGCCTCTGCAAAAAGCGCTTTCTACTCGCTGAAACACTTTCAAAAGTCGAACCGCCATTGAGGACTTAAAGACAACAGTGCAATCACTAGTCCTACCCAAGCTGGACTATGGAAATGCAATGGTCCCGGATGCCCCAAAATATTACCTACCCCATGTAAAGCTCCTCTCCATGCTGAGGCCATATGTATATCGGGGGAAAGCTCTATGACCACATCACTCCCACCCTCAAGCAATTCAATTGGCTGCCAATCGAGGCAAGGGCCACACTAAAAACTGCCTGCATAACTCACAAAGTGCTCTACACTGAAAAACCAATCTACCTCACAAATAAACTATCCAAAGCCGGTCAAAAGAAACATCTACGAAGCTCAAACAGTCTACTCATGATTCCACCAAAATTTAAGAGAGAGAAATCTCGCACCCGCTCCTTCTCTGGGAATGCTCTTAGAATCTGGAACTCCCTGCCTCAAGACCTGTGGGAAAACCAATTCTTCCCCATTTCAAGAAGAAACTGAAGCTTTTACTCTGCAACAAATACCTAAATCCACCCCCTGGAGTACCTCACTAGCCTGCGGGCATTGGCTTCGCAACCTCTAAATAAATCAGTGCAACACCACCCCAGGGAAAACTATGCATCTAATTTCCCTTGCCCGCACAAGGCCTTACCCCAGCTACCTCAGAACTACAAAGTACATCTCAAAGACTGATCATTCTTGCTCAGCTGTTTTTTGCTGTTACTATGTACTTTTCCTTTTAATTACCCCTCCGGCAAGGTTGTACAATTGACATGATGCACTGTAAAGCACTATATATAATTATGTGTACCTGTAATCTACCTAAAAATGTAATCGACATCTTTCCCTAGTGGTCTTATATTCCTTGTCACATACTGTCACCATGTATCCATATTTCATTCAAAATAAGTATCTCCTGTATTGCTGCTTATGTAATGTATATATGCTGCGTCACTTTTTGTCACTTTGTATATGTATCTACTCCAAACGTATCTCAGGTATTTGCTGCTTGTGTGAATCTCTGTGAAGCACTCTAATGCCCTTGGGTCAAGTCTGCGCTATATAAATCTCAATAAATAGATAAATAAATTAAAAAAAACTGCTTCACTTTAATGGCTCCTATCGCAATAGGGGACGCCATATGAACTGATTCAAATGAAACAGAATCAAAGAATTTGAAAAACAGAATGGGGTATAACTTTTTAAAAGTCAAGCTTGACAAACCTATGGCAATAGGTGCTCCCTGTTTCCCAGTAGGAGGTAACCATCATTACTACGGATTTCTCCATAATGATATAATAATGGTTCATGTGTCTATGTGTATATCAAAAAGAACTACTCAAGGGGCTCCCAAAACATCCAGGTCTCATGCTGGGCACCAAGTTTGCATAAACTGAGTCTCTGGCTCAGCTCTACAAGGTTTGCTTTCCCACCCACAGAAGACACGAGTAAACTTAGTTCAATCCACCTCGCCTGAATGTGAAAGACAGGTTTTTGTAGCTCCTCAGAACTCTGCCCAATACATAGTTTAAGTGGCGTCAAAGTTTTTAGGTTACTAACAGTCTCACGGACACAGTGGTGATCAGAAACAAACTTTTTTCATTCTCTTCAATCACGCTCACACAAGATACGTTATGGAAAATACACTTTACCTAAAAAGCATGTTTATTTCAACAGGTGCACCCTGTTGATCAACACATCTAAAATAACCACACAAAATATGATAAAAACAGCACAAATGCATGTTGCGAATATATAAATGAACATTTTTAACATTGTTAAAATGTCATCTAAAAACCTAACACCTCAAAACCGACTTATATGTGCTACGCTAGGGGAGCATGGAAAGTAGAATAACTTGCAACTAGATTTTCTTAGGGATAATGGGTGCACTGCAGAGGAGTCAGGGATGTTGTGTTCCTTGTAAGGGCTAACATGCATTCAGCATCAGCATCAATTTCTTCCGGGCTCAGTATCAGCTTTCACTAGAAATTGCGATACAGCTGCAGCATCTCTGGCAAGCAGGATCGTCTTCTGGTCTGGCAGTATCTTGCTCGCGATAATCTGGGGGTCTTCTGACAGGTGGTCAAGTGACAGTCCTTATATACTATATCTTATCTGAGATGGAATTCCTAATATCACCTAATATCACCTACGGAATGTTTGATTTAAGCAATAAGCATCAAAATGCTAGTCTAAGACACATTCCTTTAAAAATGTAACGTAAAAGTAAGACAAATCAGACTACACTATTTTGACTATTGCTCTTTGCGTGATCTTGAAATTCAGATAACAAGGTACTTGTTCCAGACTGATGATGCACCAGGTTTTGCATTAGTTGTTTTGTTAATGTCTATATCTAAATGACTTGACACTTTCCCAGTTCTTGGAAAGATAAGGGCAGAAGACATCTGTGTCAAAGGCAGATATGTTGGAGTCACGGCTTACTTAAAATGGAATTGGCCTTATATCTTTACGTCACGGGGACATCAGGAGTAAAAGGCCCAGTAACCCCTGCATGCCCCATGGCCCTCTGAAAGGGGTCCAAACACTCATCCTCTGCAACTACTGTCATCAGTGACCTATCATTGTATCTCCTTGGTGTACATCATTTCAGGTGTGGTATTCTTTGGTGAAACTAAACATAACAAGATGCCAGTACTAGTTTGAAAACTTCTATTTGCCATGGGTATGGGTGGATTTCTGTCTTCTTATTCACTAATCATTTCAGGGGAAAAAAACAAGCTGCCATTCCATTAATTGTTCAGCATTTACAATGTTGGGAAATTACTTCCAATCCAGTTTATTTCAGTAGAGGCATGAGCTTTGAGAAGGTGCCAGGTTTGGCTGAAAACAATAATGTGTTGAGTCTTCGCTACTGCTTACACTTATGATATAGTATGACTGGGTTACTTTCAAGTCAAACCTGACATAGTGACATGTGGTTTCTCTAAATGTATCATAGTTAAGTGAAACTTGTAGGACAGATACAAGTCACCTAATTGTTCATATTTTCTTTCCCCATGACTTGCAAAGGATGCATGGCTTTTGTGAAAGTGCCTTATTGTATTCTAGAAACAGCACACTTTTCTGTTTCATAGTTGCTCGAGCTCGATGTGACAGAGAAAACTATCCTATGCTTCATCAATTTAATCACTATACCCTGGGAATTGTAGCTAGCAAACGGCATGCCTTGTTGTCTGTTAGTTTGAGCTGGTTTTTGGTGTTTATGGATTTAAATCTGCTTTTTGTCCAAGTGTCCAAGCACTCCTTGTATATGGAAATCTTGCTGAACAACACCCTACAGGATTTCTACTGGTATGGTATTTCTAGGTTTTCCAAATTGTAACGACTAAAGTCCCCAACCATCTTTTAGGCTGTATTATCCACTTTATGTTTTACTTTGACTTAAGGTTTCCATGTATGCACCTTTTTTTTTTTTGCTTGTGGAAGCCTTATCCCATACCCCTCAAACTGCAGAGCTGGTGCTCCTTAGAGATGCCTTTGGTGTTCCCTGACATTGGGGAGACGCCTCATTGGCCTCTTCATCCTGTAATCTAGAGGAGGTAGCCCCACTTAACATCCCTTTTGCACAGGCCCTGGCTGGTGGCAGCATTATATGTTTTGGGGGTGTGCTTATATTAACTGCACCTATTGGTGATGCCTACTTGCCTCCATCTCTAAATTAAGCCCAGTGACATGGGACAAAGATTAATGTAATTTCCTTTGTTGTTCAAGATGTACAATTCTTTTTAATTCCAACAGGTATTATGTATTTCCTGATCCTTCCACTATAAATAGATTTACTTATCTTCTCATTACTCATGTATAAGAATTTTTATCACTCTTCAGAGCAAAAACGAATCACACTTAGACAATAAGTTATTTCTATATGTAGTATTTCTACATTAAAGCTGAGATCGGGTTATCAAAAAAATCGCTACCTTGAAAAAAACGATGGCACAGCAGGCTACCCATAGTGTGGGGAACCTTTAAGCCCTTTCCGTTAATATGCTTCGTTGTCTCCACCTCATGTAATTGTATTTTGCACATGTTTTGATAAAGAAAGAAGAGGTTTGCTACTCCCTGTTTTTAGAATTTTACAGGTTCGCCGTGTTAGAGAGTTAATGAAAGCAATTTTAAAATGTAATAACATGAGATTGTGTCACGTTGCAGGGAAATCTTTGGGGCATATTAGCAAGGGCCATTATCTCCGCTTTTTGGCTTTAAGAGCCAAAAAAGCGGAGATAATATTACCGCCCTATTACCAAGGCGGGTGCTAACATGCATTAACGCATGTTAGCACCCGTTTTCCCCACACCTCGCTCTGCATCTCTAATGAGATGCAAAGTGGGCGTTCCTTCCTAGGATAACAGGAGAAATGTCGCTAACCGACATTACTCCTATTATCAAGCTGCAGACGAACATGCAGAGCGATTAGAAAAGTAGCGCTAACCGCGGTTAGCGCTACTTTTCTAACGTCTGCTCTCAGTATGACTTAGCCATGATATCCAATGGAAGGTGGATATCATGGCTGAGTCTGTCCTGCCCTATCAGCAAGCTGTCGCCAAAGTTGTGTGATTATCGCTGGATTTCCAGCGATAATCGCTTATTTGGCAGTTAGCGCTGCAATTTTATCACTGTTGAGATGAGCATTGCTGATAGCACGCTATCTCAGTGATAATATTCAGCGTTAGTCAGGCGATAATTATCCTCGCGCTAAGCGCGCTGAGCGATAATTATCACCGGACCTTAGTAATAATCCCCACAGTCTTTGGTATACGAACGGCTGGCTACTTTGAATTGATCATAATTATAGATTTTTATTCGTATAGCACTGAGTATTAATTTATGTATTTATGAACTGGGTTTTAAGTAATATTATGTATTGTGATGCATTATACATTTTATGGCAGAATGTAAAATGTGAATTGTTTGTATTGTTTGAAAGTTTACAAAGAGGAAGAAAAGACTCGCTGTATTCTTTCAGCTTGTAGCTAAGAAGAAGTTGAAGCAAAATAGACTTGATAAAAGAGAGGATCACAGGAGAGGAAAGATGATACAGAAAAGAAAAGGAAGATATTTTTACAGTAAAATGAAAATATCTATACACACATAATCCCAGAGCACACGCTAAATCATGTCACAATTTATACGAACAATTAATGCACAACGGTTCTTCTTCGTTATCTTTATTTTCTTTCCTTCTTTTGCCCAGCCAACACATGCTTCGTCGTATAGGGAGTTCCCCACAACTTCTTCAGGGCTAAAAGATACAATAAACACCACCAAACTGGTTGCAGTGTGCAGACAACACACAGCAACACAAACACCCGTGTCATAGTGTTACATGGTTTGAAGTCAAAAGTAGAAAAAAGGGTGAATAGCAGGTGGAAACCCATGCTAAAAGGTTAAACAATCTTTCTGACCTTTGTCATGTGTACCGAAACCAGTATGCCACATTGACATATAAAGTTTAGAATCCCTACATTAGAGATCTTAACTCGTGGGACGTGGTGCGATTCTGAGAAAAATTCGAAGTGAGCCCTCTCTGTCAGAACTAATCAGCCAGCAAAACACAGTGTACTGTCAATATCCCATGCAAGATCAAAAGTGCAGTCGATAAAAGAAAGTACATACCTGTCTTCCTTTGTAATGTAAGTCAAGTCAATCCTGCAGTACATTAATAAAAGAAAAGGATCTACAATTTGATGTGCTAGGTAAAAAACTGTGGGTCAAAATAATCAACTTCAAATCACCTCCTACCTTAAGACCGGTTTTAATTCTGCCTCGGCAATCCAATGTGTGCCCTCATTGTTTCCCGTTTCTGTGTATTGAAAATACAGTATATTGACAAAATAGGTCATATAGAACCAGTCGCAGTTTTTTACCTCAATAGTCAATTGCATGCCAATATTTATTCCTCTCACCCGTATCCTATGAAACATGAGATCTTGTGCATCTCAATCCGTTTTATCCGGATTATGTATGTATCGTTATGTGATCTTTGAGATCCAATTCAAGGGGGCAGGGTGATTCCTCCTTCCTTTAGAGCACTGCAACATATATTAAGGCCCTTCTTATTAGCGCGTGACCTGTGAGCATCATAACTCACCCTGTGTATATTCACCCCATTTGATTATCTGTGGATCTTACTGGGTGAGGCTGCTCCCACGTACATACCTATTTATTTGAAGTTACAGACAAAATGGCTGAAGAATTATTCAGCAACCTGGCAAGAGGGAAAACGGTAGGCACATCGCTTCACAGTGGAAACCCACAACACAAGGAAGGATTCAGAGAGAAATTCATTAGGTTAGAAAGACTCAAGAAAAATGAAAGCTCCAGGTGGTGGGATGGGGCTACTCTAAAACAATACATGAGACAATGGAATTCCCAGAGGTCTAAGATCACAAATCATCCCCCACGTATGATGATCTAGACGAAGATCTTTTGTTAATGTGGGAGAAAGAACTAAATTCAAACTCATTGAAACTTATGGGAATTCTTATAGAGAATGCGGAAAGAAAAGTGACCAGTTTACAGACTGAGATCACCATTCTAGAATCAGAGCTCAGAGATCTCAACTTAAAGGAAGCTACAGAGAAAAATTATGTTATTTTGAATGAGATAATTCAGAAACACCAAGAAGAAATCAGGCAAAGAAAAGCCCGTAAATTAAAAAGGGATGAGACGGGCTATAGTAATGGTAGGATTTTCACATTCTCCCGGAAATATGACCACATGATCGTTTCAGATACAAGCGAACCAAGAAATAATACACGTGGGACTATTTCGGTTAGCCCCAGTCCACATCATTAAATGCCCCACTCACCTGTGATAGTGAAGTTGATACAGGGTCGGGTGCATCAGGACAGAGTGCCTCAGAAAATCTTTTTTTAAGGGAAGTTCAAAAGATAAAGTGATTGGTGACTTGGAAAAATATATTCAAAGACTATTTGCACACCAGCGCAGATTTAAAGATAACCTTACTAAAGGAGAACGATTAGCCCTGGGACAGTTGAAACATGGCAAGGATATCATGATCAGAGAAGCAGATAAAGGGAGTAACATTGTGATCATGAACAAACATGACTATGAACAGGAAATCATGGCACAATTGAATAACCCAACTTGTTATGAGAAATTGAAGGGTAATCCCATATGGCAGCTCACTGATAAAATCAATGGTTATTTCAAGGTATGGCATGATAGATGTTTAATTGACGAGGATGAATATATGTACTTGATGATTGTACGACCAAGATTCCCTTGCTTATACACTCTTCCCAAGGTACAGAAGAATATGCCCTTCCCACCAGGATGACCTATTGTGTCTAGCATTGGAAGTCCCACAGAAACATTATCCCAATATGTAGATTTGTTTCTCCAGCCATTAATTTGCAATCTCCCATCATTCATCAAACATACAAAATACATCCCCAGTCTCTTAGCAGACATGGTTTGGGAACAGGGAATGATTTTGGCCACATTAGATGTCACATCATTATACACTAGTATCAGATTGGACCTAGGAATACAAGCGATCAAACGTTATCTAAACACCAGGCTGGCCACCCAATGGGAACATACAGAAATGCTAATCACAATGATTGATTTGATTTTGAATAATAATGTATTAATTTTTTATAAGAACTGGTACAGATGAATCCAAGGCGTAACTATGGGCTCCAGATTTTCGCCTTCCTACGCTGACCTCTTTATGGTATGGTTGGAGGATGAGTGAATCTGGTGACCAGGGGGTATGGAATGGTGCGACTCAATTATATATTGGGGTCATTTCATACATGATTATATTATGATCTGGTCGGGACCAATGGATAAGCTTAAACAATTTTGTGAACACTTAAGCACCAATGATATGGACATCAGATTCACGTACCAGTACAGCATGGCTAACATTGTTTTCTTAGATGTAGAGTTGTTCATACAGGACAACCAGATACAAAGTAGACTTTACCGAAAACCATCCTCATGCAATTCAATACTACATGCAATGAGTGCACACCCCAGACATCAGATTCAGGCCATTCGGTTTGGTGAACTAACTAGGGCGAGAAGAAACTGCAGTAATAATGTAGGGCCTGATTCACAAAAGTTAACTTAGACCAAAAGTCTATGCTTAGACCTGAAGCCTAAGTTTAGACTTAAAGTTTAAAGTCTAACTTTACTACTACTAAAGTTAGACTTTTGGTCTAAGTTTAGAGCAAAAGTCTAACTTAGACCTAAAGTCTAACTTTACTACTACTAAAGTTAGACTTTTGGTCTAAGTTTAGACCAAAAGTCTAACTTAGACCTAAAGTCTAACTTTAGTAGTAGTAAAGTTAGACTTTTGGTCTAAGTTTAGACCAACAGTCTAACTTAGACCTAAGTCTAACTTTAGTAGTTGTAAAGTTAGACTTTTGGTCTACGTTTAGACCAAAAGTCAGTTTTCTGCCTCGCCACCTGCTGCCATACCGGGACAGGGTCAGGACCACAAGACCCAGGTTCCCAAGCGGACTGCTGCCGCCCACGTCACCAGCAGCGCCAGGAGGCGCTTTAAAAATCATCGCGGGCTCCTGCAGCGCGGGACGTGTGCGGGCGTGCCCAGGCAAAGCCCAGGCGAAGGGCGGGCCTGTCTGCGCCCGTCAGAGCCCGGAGGAGGCCGGTCCACCGCTCTAATCTTAGTATCCCGGCACTCACCGTTGGAAGGTGGTATTATCGGTGCATTCGTGGTGGAGTCACCGTTTGACGGCTTGCTGATAAGAAATGGGTAAGAGGAAGCAAACTACGCCAAAGTCAGGTGCAGGGGCAGTCGCAACGTCTCTTGACTCATTCCTGGCCAGGGCAGCAAATGTTTTGTCTAATGAAATTGTCCTGACGGAAAGAAGACTCTCTTTAGAAGTAACTAATCTGCCCCAGAGTCCGGTATCATCAAATGGCTTGGCCCTAACGACCGTGCAGAGTGAGTCTATGCCTATTTCATCAGCTGCCACCGTTTTGTCTGAAGAAACTGAGGGCAACCAAGGGGAGGGTGCATCCATGCTGGAACCCCCAGTAAAAAAGAAAAGAGGTGGAGGCAAAAGAACTGCACAGACTGCCAAAAAACAAGCGGAACCAGCCATCTTTGACCCAGCTAATGGGGGTTTGAGCCAAACTATGAACATATTTTCTCAAAAATTAGAGGACATTTTAAAGTCATATCTAGCTCCAATTATTGCACTATTGGATAAGCTGGAATTATTATTGGGCCAGTCTAATAAGTGTCTCTCTAGCCTTGTAGCAGATAGTAAGGGGGCGAAGTTGGTTGGGTCAAAGGGAGGGTCGGGTTCCACTCAGTTGGATGGTCCTGACGCTACAGGGCCCACATCTAGTTCGGGTAAGCAAACTGGTAGTAGTATGCAATTAATATACAGGACAAGCCAGCAGTCAGTTCCCGGGTCTAACAATCAACCTCCAGACCTGATGGGCCCACAGGGAAGTGCAGGTTGCTCCAAAAGCAACAGGGATGAAGGAGTTGCCTGTGATGGAGTCTTGCACAGACCACAAGGGACAGTTCCAAAAGCTGCCCGGGCGAACACGGGGACTGAGCCGCATGGCCCCAAACCACCTAACTCGTCTAGTCATCAGAATGAGAGTACCGATGTTTTACACCTGCCCCCCGAATCAGCCCCCCTAGTGACCGTTCTGGTTGGTGTGCCACCTTTGCAGGGGAATGCCAAGGAGACAACGATAGATTTAATACATAAGGTTACACATTGGCTGGATAGATCACTAATAAACGGTTGTTCCATTGCCCCCCATGTTATCATGGCTAGAAGAGTGGGCTGGGTGGGGAAAGCTACAAACAAAGATAGATCTGGGGATTGCGTTGTGGTTAATGTGACTCACCCCCTACATGCAAATGCCATGTTACATATCCAGTCGAGATCAGACTCTCATACTGGAATTCAGGTTCTTCCGCTCTCTTTTTTCTATCCAGGTGGGGCTCAACATCTTAATACTTGGGGTACCATACCTTGTCGGTCTCAAGGGACGCTAATGCAAGGTAAAAAAATGTATACTAGGTTGAATTCGACCATTCCCCTTGTAAATAGATTTGCCCCATTAAGGGATCTTGACAGTATTGACTGACTACCAGCTTCTATCGATGCGATGACCAATAGAAATTCTCCCTCACCAGTTCAGTCGACTACTTCGACTCGGCCTGATTGTGATCACAAAGTGACAGACCCTTTCGTATGCATTTTTGTGTCCTGGAATATTGCGGGGTTGAGGGCAAAAAAGATGACGAGCAGTGGACTGCGATAATAAAATCTGGTCACATTATCGCATTGCAAGAAACCTGGGACCTGTCGGATTCCTTTGTCATGGATGGTTATGCCTCCTTTTTTAAGGCTGCATCTCCCTCCGCTTTAAGGCGAGCAAGGGGGGGTCTGCTCATTTTAATATCACTTAAATTGACTAGTACTATTAAAGGCCTGCCCAGCTCATCCCCACACCTGCTAGCAGTTGAACTAACCTTCCCCAGGTGTCTTAATCTGGTGATTATAAACTTTTACAATTCTTTCTGTAAGGTAAACGATAGTGAGCATATAGTTAGCCTAGAAAGTTTTAAAGAGGATATTGCACAGGATAGACATACTCCTACGAAATGATCATAATGGGGGATTTTAATATACATCGTTGCCCAATAAATTATATACTAGACAGGGAGGCATCGGATAACCCGGCACCCATGGCTCACTTGGAACACTCACCTCAAGGCACTCGGTTAGAAAGCCTTCTTGCTAGCAATAATTTATATTGTTTACCAGAACAATGGAAACTAGGGCAGCAGATTCCCAAACAGGTGCTACGTACTATTATTAATACAAAGGCTCGAGAAGAAGACTTATGTTATCTGGGAAGCAAATCGTCCACCCAGTTCTTGGTAATTGGGTGGACTAATGATCATATGTTCCCCTACATTGAGATGATGCCTAATCCTAAACTTAGAAATGCGGCATTGAAATTTAGAGTTGGCCTGAACCCATGTAATGCAGACAGGAAGATAAAAACCGTAATGACAAATGAACAGGGTCTGTGTACATGCGGACTACAAGTAAAATGCAGTGGCCCACATATTTTGCTGGACTGTCTGTGGTTTTTAGAAGAACGTAAGGAATTTTTAAAACCTCTTTTTATCACCTATAAAATTGATAATAGGGATCAAGCTGCTGATAAATATGAGATTTTTAAATATTGTATGTACAATAGGAAGATTTTTAACTGCAATACAGGAGTCCTTGAAAGAATTAATAATATAATCCAAAATGGGCAATGGGGCAGAATTGTGTTTTAATCTACTCTTCGAGGACGTTCAAGGGCTCTGGAAGCCCGTAAACATGCAGAAATGTATATCTTATGTATATGCGATTCTTTGCTTATTTGGGCATGAATTAAGGGCAATTTATTACTGCTGCCACCGTATGTTTTAGTAGGTTTTTATTGTATTCTGTATAGTTTTTATTCCTGCACCTTTATTATATTCGTATTTTTAATTGTTTGTTGTATTGTGGCATCTTTTATGGCTATATCAGCCGGATAAAGTATACTGAACTAGTATATTGTTTAGAACACTCGAAGGAGGCAGAGATAATACCCTCCTTTGTTGGGAGGGGGAGTTCAACAACCATAGATTATATAGTGGTTTCCACCCAATTACTTCAAAATATAAGGGAAGTGAGCTCATTCTGGACAGGTTATAGTGACCACAACCCAATTATTGCAGAATCCAAGGATTTAATGTTCCTTCGGGGTACTAAGTTAAAGTCCCTTGCAAACGGGGAATTCCAGCCCACGGATCAGGCCCGTAAAATAAGGTGGGGGACGATTATTCCAGAAAACCTTTTAGCCCAGTTGTATAAGGAGGGCAAAAATGATATTAAGCAGTGCCTTGATACCCATAATGAGCACGAGAAGGTCCTAGAGGCATTTGATAATTTGGCAAGTCGGATCGCAAAACAGTTAACTAGCAAAGGAAGATCAGCTGCTATTACAGAGGTAAAATGGTTTAATACAGATTGTTCCAAAACTCATAAAGCGCTTATGGATGCATTAAAGACTAAGCCCAGAGATCAAGAACTGATTAAATTACATAGGAAAGCATATAATAAGGCTTTGAAGCTAAGGAAAGATGATTTAAGGGAGCAGGCATGGTAGGATTTAAACCAGGCCAGTACCCTGTCTAACAGCTCTAAATTTTGGAAGGTTGTAAATAGTCTCTTTTTTAAGAATAATAACATGATGAGAACAGAGTATGTTATCCCAGCTGACAGATGGGTCAGTCATTTCGAACAGATCTATGCAGAGGTAACCGCTGAACACATTAACTCCTCCTGGGCACCTAGCACTGCACCGCTCTCTTTGGACTTTAGGGTGAATGAAGATCTGAGGGCAATTAAGGATGCGTCTGCAAGGAAAGCCCCAGGTCCTGACGGGATACCGGTGGATCTTTATAAATCAGATCCAGGCACATGGGCAGTAATTCTAACCAAGGTTTTTAATGCAGCCACAATGGTAGGTTTACCTCATTCTTGGTCTACGGCGGTAATTTTGCCTATTTATAAAAAGGGGGCCAGGGATGACCCAGCATGCTACCGCCCGATTTCACTATTATATTCCGCAGCAAAAATAGTGGGCAAGGTAATTTTAGACCGTCTAAGCGATTGGTTGGAAGAAAGCAATGTGCTCTCAGAATAACAATTCGGTTTTAGAAAAGGTATGGGAACAGTGGACCAATGCATGAACTTACTTATCTTGACTGGTAAATATACTTTAGCCAAAAAAGGACGTATGTTTATGGCTTTTATGGACTTAACGTCTGCCTTCGACAGAGTGAATAGATCCAAATTATGGTATCTATTATTAGAAATAGGTATGGACGTAAACTTGGTATCCTTTTTGCCCTGGTCTCATTCTAATTTAACTGCCACAGCCAGATATAATGAAAATGGCTCCTTAACTAAAGCATGGAAGGTAAAAAGAGGAGTGAGGAAGGGATGTATCCTTGCGCCGGTCCTATTCACACTTTACATAAACAAGTTAGGGGCCGTGTTATCCGACGCAAGCATGGATACCCGAGAGTAGGTTTTAAGCCCATTCCCGCCCTTTTATATGCAGGTGATGCAGTTTTACTCTCCAGGACACCAATAGCACTGAAACGTCTTGTCAATACCTTTATTGATTTTATGGTTGCTTTAGACCTTTCTGTCAATTTTACATAATCACACATAATGTCAATGGGCAACTCAAAATGTGAGAAAAAATCACTTATATGTAAAGATGGGGTGTTGTCCAATGTAGCAACCTACCCATATCTGGGTGTGCTATTTGATGAAAAAGGCACTTGGGTGGCACAGCGTGCACTCAAGAAAAATACTCTAATAAGGGCCGCAGGAGCTACATTGGATTTTGCAAGAAGATTAGGAAGCAAACCCCTACTACCGATTTTGAAAATCTATAATGAGAAATGCGTCCCTATGGCAACGTATGGAAGTGTGGTCTGGGGCTACAAGGAGTGTAACGAACTACAAGCGGCTGAAAATAAATATTTACTAAAACTTTTAGCCACTCCCCCTAGTACCCCTGCCTTCGTGGTGCACAAAGAACTAAGGCAGGGTTATATTATAGACAGTATTTCTATGGCCCCCTTGATATGGTGGTTACAAATATGGTCAAGACCCAAGCCCTGCCTAAATAAAAATTATCTTAGAGGATTGTATGAAGTTAGACAGAGCCACAGACGTTCCATGGCTAAGCTATGTCTCTCAACAGCTCTCAGACCCTGAGCTTTTTAATCAACCAAGGCAGTTGCACCCTTAGGAGGTGAAAGATATTAAAATCCAATTTTTTACTAGGAGAAGCCTGGAAAGGGAAACAAATGAACTCAGAAAACCCATGTGTAGACATTACGTGATCATAAGTCCAGGGATTTAAGATCAACCTTTTTGGTTTTTTATTAATAATCTGCATCTGCGTTTTCTTTTATTTAGATTTAGACTAAATTGTATTCATTGGTCCCTTACAATACCCAAGGGTTTCTCAAAGACAGGGACCCTACAGCCTTGCTCATGTGATAATTTTTCAGACCAAGATTTGTTGCATTTTATGTTTTTTGTGGTTTTTTTATAATGAATTAAGAACTAAACACATTTTACCTCTTGTGAGAACTGCGCATTTCTTGCAAGAAATGCGTATGCGCGGGCGCACGCGCATGCGCAGTTCTCACAACGATTAGCGAGACGGCGAAGAAGAGGAGGAGCGCAGCCCGGGGACACCGCATGCCAGGTAAATGTCCGCTGCGGAGTGTGCGGACATTTGCCTTCTCCGCGTTCTTCACGGAACGCGGAGACGGCAAATCTCCGCACACTCCGCGGGCGGAGCGGAGGTCTCCGCCCGGGGTTACATTCAGACGAAAGAATTTTTTTGCCTCTCATGAAGCGACACATTCCACTGACACCACGGGTCTACATAATCCTTTAACCTTTTTTCCACTGAACTCAATGGTCTCCAAAGAGATCCTTATTTTTGAAAATGCTATTCTCACAGAGGTAGAAAATCTCTTTGAAGAATAACATTATGTCAAATATAATTTTTCTAAAGACCAACACAAGGCGTTACAGAATCTGCAGACACTTTCTGATACCGTTATTAAACCTGCAGATAAAGGTGTGGGCATAGTTTTATGGGACAAGACTTCATATAGATCTGAGATGCTGAAACAACTTTCAGTAACAGAACACTACAAAAGACTTAACCAATAATCCCACAAGTGAATTAACCACAACTATATCCAAGCTTAGTCGAAATGGCTTTGACGGTGGCTGGCACAGTGAAAAGGAAGCTTCTTTTCTTATCAACAAAGCACCCACAGTACTGGTAATCTACATCTTACCTAAAATTCATAAGGACTCTACCACACCACCTGGACGTCCCATTGTCTCAGGTTCCAATTCAATACTCAAACCCCTAGCCCAGTATGCAGACTTTTGTATATGACCATTTGCCACAGAACAACCATCACACATTAGGCATACCACTGCAGTGATCAACATTTTGGAAAATCACCTCTTTGATCCTGCCTATGAATTATTGGTTTCAATGGATATAGAAAATTTATATACAAATATATCACAGAATGCAATATTAATAATTTTGAACAAACTACTAGAGTCAAGACCTCGACTGCATAATGTGCCAACATCTTTCATAATAGAATGTATTGAGATTTCCTTGTGCAAATTTTTTTTTCTGTTTGAGAATACTTTTTATCAAAAACTCAAAGGAGTAGCGATGGGTGCGGTTTATGCCCCAGACATAGCAAATATCTATGTCTCCTCCTTCAAGAAGCAATACATTGATAATGCAGCAAATCCATTTTCATCCCACATCGTCAAGTGGCTTAGATATATCGATGATGTTTTTTTTAATATGGCGAGACAGTGTAGAAAGCCTTAACAATTTTCACGTTTGGCTTAATTCTCTTAATTCAAATCTTAAATTCACAATGGAATTTGACCAATACCGAATTCACTTTTTAGACATCATAGTGAAAGTTGATGTGAACAACTGACTATACACTACGTTATATACTAAACCTACGGCGAGGAACACATTGCTCCAATACAACAGCCATCACCCGCAGGCATTAAAGGATGGATTACCTTTTGGACAGTTTCTGCGATTATGCAGAAACTGTTAAAAAAAAGAGGACTATTTCTCTGAAGCAAAAAAACTTAAAGTGAAACTTAAAGCCCAAGGTTACCCCACTAGACTACTAAAAAGATCCCTGAAACAACCCTGGTATAATAATTGAGAGGCTCTGCTTGAGGTGTGAAAACGGTCTAGGCAACCACAGTTAGTGTGTGTTTCCACTTTTGGATCTCACTCTAACAAAATCGAAAAGCTAATAAAGAAGCATTGGACATTATTTAAAAGTTTACTAGAATTCAAACAAAAGCGTTTGTTTGTGTTTAAGAGAGGTTCCAATCTTAAAGATCGTCTAGTACATGCTTGCGATACCCCTAACACAGCCACCATTAATAACATGTTGCAAATGACACCTGTGGTAGGACATTTTAAAAGCAATATGTGTGCAGCATGCAATACCACTAAAACCATCAAGACATTCCAGATAAATGGTCAGCAGGTTACACTTAAGCATTTTTCCAACTGCAATACCAGTAATGTAGTGTACTGCATTAGGTGTCCGTGTGGTTTGCATTATATAGGGAAAACTACTCAACGGGTTAAAAAACAAATCTTGCAACACCTGTCCAGAATACGCTGTAAAGTTGAGAATGCTCCCTTAGTGGAACATTACACCAAGTTAAAATACTCTGAAAAGGATATGGTCTGGTGGGTTATTGAGGTGGATAAACCATGTAAAAGAAAACCGAATGTGGAACAAGTGTTGACAATGAAGGAGAATCGCTAGATTTGCCGAACAGACAATGTAACAAAAGGCCTTAATCTAGCCGTTGAGTGGCATACACTGACATGTATAATGTAATGCTCTGCATCGTTTGTGATCTATTTCATTCTGTCTTGTGTTAACTATAACATCCAGTGGCCTTTTGCTTTCTGTATTTTTCTGTATTTTTGTTCTCAATATGATAAAATAAATATTGAAGTATTGTAGTAAATGAATGTCCATCTCAGTCGCTTTTGTATATATGTTAATTGTAATATGTATCCTTTTATGGTACACATTTTCTTTACATAAATTTGTGCTTCAATAAGTATACACCCGTCTCGCATTGCTCATTTGTGTTGGGCTCCTCTTCGTTTGGCGACTGACTCACGTTAGAATAACAAATTGTTTTGAAGGTTATTTGCAGCGACAGGGAAGAAACTGTTTGGTTCTCAACACTAATGGCTTGGATGTTTTTTCGGGCTTTCAGGGTATCTGAATTGTTGGGGCGGAGGGGGTCACAGGGTTAGTATGGGAGAAGGTTAGCACCTCTGGGGACAGATTGGATATACATTTGCCATTCTAAGACTGATCAGAGAGCAGCAGGGAAGATGGTGGTGTTGCAGCCATTCCCGGTAGCAACTTTATGCCCAGTAAAGTGGGCCATCAAACTTAGAGGAATCAGCGTGGCATTGGGGGGCAGTCTTCAGGCACTCGGATGGGTCGGGTTGATGTCTTTTCAACTTTTATGGGTTTTGAGAGCCTTGTCGAAGCTGGAAGAACTGCCAGGAGATTATGGGACCCATTGATCAGGATCGGGGTGGCCACAGAAGCGGCACAACAGGGTTGGGCTAGGGGTAGGATCAGGTTGTCGTCGGACTGCTTTCAGTGTTATGTACAGTTGTCTCAGAGGGGTGGTGTTAAGAGTGTCCCGTATTCTTGTATCTCCGATACACCGTTCTTTTCAGGTGCCGTGGCTGGTCTGGAGGCAGTAGAGCTATCGATTTGGATAATAGGACATTTGTTTGTAAAATGGGCGGAGCGATATGAAGTACAGAAAGGGCAAGGCGCCAATCTTGGGCTCAATCTTCAACTGTATAAAGTTACTTGGCATGGAAAAGGTCGTGGTATTCAGTGGTATGAACTGTTACAATGTCCGAATAAGTTGTTGAGAAGGCACACATGCCCGGATATTTTGATGCTCCACTTGGGGGAAAATGACATGGTAGTGAGAAAAGGACTGGCATTATTAAAGGAGATGAAGAGGGATCTCGTAGAAATTAGGAGACAGTGGGCCGGCACTTTCATCGTATGGATGGAATTTATCCCCAGGAGTTAATGGAGGGGACAGACAGGCCTGCAGCTATTGATTAGGCCATGCGCAAGATCAATCGGGGTATGCAAATTGTCTGTAGGGAAGAGGGTTTTGGCCGGGTGAAGCATCTGGAATTGAGATATGATGCTCCGGAATTTTTCAGATGCAACGGGGTTCACTTACTCAACTATGGGATGGAGCTATACCTGATGCAGGTCAAGGAGGTGCTGGAAGACACACTCAATGGGAGGCGGGGGAACAGGGATTCCGGGGAGGTCAGAAAGCCAAGGCCTTTATGAGTGGTGGTTGTCAGTTTCAGTAACCATGTTGCTAGATTAAGATATTGTTGTGAACATAAGTGAATCCAGATAATGGGGGGTGGTAATAAAGTTACACATGGAGGAAGTAAAAAGTTAAAAGTTAAGGCTTAGGATACTTAGTTAGGTAGAGCTTAATAGACGTAGGTTAAAGTGTAAGGGAGGGAAGGTCAACAGTTTAATAACAGGATAGGCGTTTCAAAGTGCAAGTTAAAAATGTAAGGGGGAGGGGCATGATTAACGGAGGAGGGTAATGGCGAAGGAAAATGGTTGTATAGTTAGGTTTAGTTTTGTAAGGCTAAGGCTTAGGGTTGAAATCTGTGATGTGCACCTGTTTTCAATAAAGCAGCCTTTTTCATACACAAAAACAGCCAGTATGTGGTCTGTGCTGCTCCCCTTTATGTCAAAGAAGGTGTGCGGTGTTATAGGAACCAACCTGGCCAAAACACAAATGATTAAGCTCTCCTGACAGCTAGAACACCACGAAGCAACAGGATGCCACGAGAAGACCGCAGAGATGTAACACTTTCTCAACAATTAGACTGGGCAATTACAATATTACAATACATGTCATATGCACTATGGGAACCTATATGGTTATATTTTACTATCATAAATATCTCTCTCAAGGACAGAAACTCTGGTTTCTTGATCCTCACATCATTTTTATCCAGTTCCGACAACGCTATTGATTACTCCATAAGTAAAATGAACCGTGTGAAGTCACAATTTTCCGCTTTACAATCATAAAATACTACTCTTAAGGATGAATCATACCAGATTAAAAGACCATAGACAAATAAATGTCCTCAAGACCATAGACAAATAAACTTTCCCTATGAATTACGACACTGATTTTGGTGGTTTCATTTAATTTTAGATTACAGATAGGACGAATGTACAATACCAGGAAAACAAACGTCTTATAAAATAAGCATGAACTTATTTTGTAGTCTCATTTAAATTGTAATTATTAATATTTTTACTGACGATAAATTAACATTATATCACACATGTATTCTAAGACCATTTTGAGGACGACTCGCATATCTCACAAACTAAAATAATAAAGGCTCAAGACAACCTAAGGTACCTGCAGCTAAATTAATAATTCCCTCGTATTCCAGTGCACCCTTATTCAGAATAAATAGAACCATAGCAACAGAACCTACTATAACTTGTCTTTAGCACTATTAAACACTATTACCTATACAACTCTCTCACTTTCACTTGAGTAATGATAAAGCTAGGAGCACGAGTGCAGTGTTTCCACAAGACTGCTGTGCATTCACCTAAAGTGTGGCACCTCAAATAAGGTTTAAATAACATTTGGTAATCTATCATAACATTCAGTATTTCAGCCTCAGGCTTGCATGTCAAGAAAGGGGTCACACATGTATTGACTGCACTTGGATCAATAAGAACAACACTACAGAGAACTAAAACAGGATATATCCTCAGAAAGCAATAATAAATGGGATAATTATATTAACTGCTGAAATTGATAACTTGAGCG
This sequence comes from Calotriton arnoldi, assembly GCA_963921515.1. Classification (NCBI taxonomy): domain Eukaryota; kingdom Metazoa; phylum Chordata; class Amphibia; order Caudata; family Salamandridae; genus Calotriton; species Calotriton arnoldi. Next base: position 1,773,172 of record CAWUFW010001957.1, on the reverse strand, counting down.
AATTAACTACTATCAAGGCAATTTATTGAAAATCATGGAAAATAATTGGACACTATTTAAAATGAAGATTTCTAGTGTCTAATATCTAAATCACATCCTCGAATATTTATAACTGTGACATTACGAATCTATCCATCAGGATAACATAAATGCCTACATATTCTGGCAAACAAACACTCTATATAGTGGAATTTAGTTCATTGGGAGGGATAGTTGGCCCAACCCTCATACTATTGCAACGCTTTCCCACAGAACTTTTAGCAATAAATACAAGGGTTATTACTGAGTGGAAAAGAGTGTGTTCGGCCTATCAACAAATTACACACCTTCATTGTAGATGGTGGTCATCAACGTGTCTCATTGCAGGAATGGCATGTATGGGATAACAGGCCCCAGTCCAATCTAAAGACAGGCGTATATTTTAGGATCCGCAGATGAAATGTGCACAGCCCCCTTGCTGAGGATGCATATGAAACAACAGTCCAGTGGGAAGATTGAATTCATAAGGGGGTGACTTGAAAGGAATCTACTGTCCAATGAGGTCACATTCACTCTTTCCAATGCAAACACTAGAGACATTCTCTTTACAGTGCTCATAGATAAGTCCTGATTCAGTCAGTGCAAGATGTCTGATGTCTGGCCTACTCAGGCCCAAAGCATTGTTAAACTTTTCATGGCCCTGATAACAAGTCAGGGATTTGCCAGTACACTCTGCCAGTCTGCCCATGGCAGAAAAGATGAAGGCAAGTGTTGTTATGACTGATGGGAACACCAATCAAAGGGATACAATCCCCCATATCAACAGACAAATGCATCAAATACAACAAAAATTAAGATTAATCATTAGTCTGTATTTTTCCAGCAAACAGCACATAGGGATTGTTCACATAGACAGAGTAGTGCCTCAGTCCAAAAACAGGTTCAGTACAGTTAGGTCGTCAAATAATTCACCATTCCACCACAAGAATGTATCACACCAACAGTCAGACACTCAAGGCAGCTGTGAAAGTAGCAGGCCAGAACCACAAAGGGCTGCAGTAACTGTCAGAGGCCCACTTACCTCAGAAGGAGATGGTAATGATGGGCTGTGGGGGCAACGTTGTGTGTTGTGGGGGAGCAGGCAGAGAGGGAGAGCATGGAGGGCCTATCCCACCAGTAGGTGGCAGGATAGCAGCAGAGGAAGTCCCGACTGGGGATCCTGATCTGGGGCCTGGCACAGGTGCAGGAACAGAAATAGAAGCTCTGTCTTCTCTAGGAGGAAGAGCTTGCTTGCAGTGAGATAAGTAAATCTACATCGCGACATCACAACATTTGCAGCTGAGACTAGATTATTTGGGGGCAGCATTATGGACTGGACCATGACTATTTCAAAAGGGCTCTAATTTGTTTTCTTTGAGGAAATCGCTCTAAGGGACCATAGTGTCCGTGGCAGGGCATCAGGCCATTTCAATTGGGTTGCTGAGCATATGTCTGCTATAATGGGCCAGTTGTACAAAGCCTTTTTCCGGTAGCAAATGGCCTGCTGTTTTTCACAGGTACAAAATTTAAAACGTGATTCGGTAACTTGTTACTGAATCGCATTTTGCATTTGTGATTCAGTATTGGGAAGGGGAGTGTTTAGGGTGTCCCTTTCAAATACCAAATCAGTATGGTATGTATTACTGTTTTGTGATGAATTCCGGTCGCAAAACAGTAATACTTCGCAAACTGGCTGGGGTCCCCAAGGGACCTCTTCCCCTTTCAGAATGTAAATAATAATATTTTTTAAGAGCAGGCAGTGGTCCCACGGACCACTGCCTACTCTTAAATAATAAAACATAAAGATTTCATGTTTTTTTTTTTAAACACATCATGTTTCCCTTTAAGGAAAACGAGCTGTAAAAAAAAAAGATTGCTTTATTAAAAAACAATCACAGACATGGTGGTCTGCTGACCTCAGCAGGCCACCATCCCTGTGATGGCTGTGATTCCTAATGGATCAAAAACTGCGACCTACCTCATTATAGGATCAGTCCTAAATCCTCTGATCAATAACATTTTTACCACTGGGATATTTCCCAAGGACTGGAAGAAGGCTTCCATCCTTCCCTTACTAAAAAAAACCACCTTGGATCCTACAGACCCTAGTAGCTATCGGCCTATTTCGCGGCTCCCACTCCCTGCAAAAATTATAGAAAAAGCTATGAATCTTCAGCTCAGTACATTCCTTCAAACTCATAATACTCTTCATCCATCTCAATACGGGTTTAGAGCAGGACATAGTACGGAGTTAGCTTTGATTAAATCTATAGAGGAGGTAAGGGAAGCACTGGACTGTGGAGGTAAGGCTATGCTGGTCATGTTAGATCTGTCAGCAGCCTTCGACACGGTCCATCACGAGGTTTTGATGGACCGTTTGTCGGAAGTAGGAGTACAAGGTACAGCCTGGCGCCTCCTGCAATCCTTTTTATCCGAAAGAACACAAACAGTGGACCTAGACAATAACAAATCCAAGCCTTTTGCCTTCCCTGTGGGGTTCCCCAGGGATCCTCTCTGAGTCCAACACTTTTCAATATCTACGTGAGATCACTGGCAGACCTGATAAATTCATTTGGTTTCCAACTCACCTCCTACGCCGATGACACTCAAATAGTGCTATCATTTAAAGAAGGGGAGGAAAAAGAAACAGGAGTGCGTTTCCGTGTCTGTATGAAGGCTATAGCAGGTTGGATGCTGAATAACTGCTTAAAACTAAACTCAAGCAAAACCGAGGTTATCGTATTTGGAAATAACCAACACCTCTGGACACCGGATTGGTGGCCAGCCGACCTGGGTACTTGCCCCTCCCCCACCCTGAAAGCTAAAAACCTGGGGGTATTAGTAGACAACAGACTGACATTCTGTGATCATATAAACTCAGTGGTATCCGGCATGCTTTCTGATATTAAGAATTCTAAGGAAAATAAAGCCCTATTTATCGGAAGGAGATCTCAGGACTGTGGTGACGATGCTTGTTATGGCACGCTTGGATTATTGCAATGGTCTTTATCTGAACGCCCAAAATCAGCATATTAATAGACTACAGATTGCCCAGAACGCCGCTGCAAGGCTGTTGTCAGGGACCCCTAAATTTGTCTCGGTGAAAAAAGAATTAATTCAGCTACACTGGCTTCCAGTGAAACAGAGGGTACGTTTCAAGGCCCTCTGCACAGCCTATAAAGCCCTTAACGGAATAGGCCCAGACCATTTGAAACAAAGGCTTAAATGGTATGTTCCTGGCAGGACTCTTCGGTCCACAGGAGGAAAAAATGCCCAAGTTCCCTCCTTTAAAAAAGCGAGTTGGGGAGGCAGGAGCTTTATTACCTGTACCTCCAAGGCCTGGAACGACCTGCCGTTCCACCTGAGGAACTCCGCAGACCTCCTTTCCTTTAGAAGGGGGCTGAAGACCTGGTTGTTCACCCAGTGACCGCCCTCTCCGTCAACCTTCAGGCAGTACATAGCGCCAGGACACCTCTGGGTAATCGTTGCGCTCTATAAATCCAATTAACATTAACATTAACATTAACATTAATATATTTATGAGGTAGGTCAATTTGCAACCCACAAGGAATCACTAAATGAAGCTCAATGAGTTTCATACATTAGGAATACCGATTTCCTGATTGTGATTCGGAGAGAGTCGCAATTAGGAAATCGGTATTCCTAAAGTTTGTACTTCTGGCCCCTTCTTCTTTAGGGTGCCATTGTTCCTTTCTACCTTTCCCACTGATTTTTGTAGATACGAATAAAAGAAATGCTGGTCTATGATTAGAGCCTTGCAAACTTCCTGTACTACTGCTGACATGGTGTGTGTTCCCCGAACCGGGGGATAAAATATCTGATTTAAACTTTGGCAGACAGATTATGTATGAGTACTCTGGCTGCCAAATTTACATATTCCTGCCAGACAGCGGACATTTCTTGCATTTACCGGCACCACCGTCATGTCAGGTCATGTAAATGCTTTGAAAGTTTGACGACGACCCCGTCAACATGACAGATCCATCCATCAAACCTTAAACCCAAAGCGGGGTTTCATTTTTGAAAATAAAATAAAAGCAATGACCCCCTCACCATGGGAGTTTTCTCCCATGGCGTGGGGGTAATTTTTCAGGTGTCACTAGCCCTTAAAGCCAGGTTGTACTTGGCGGTGACAGACAGTAAAAACTGGCTATGTGTTTGCCAACTCTAAATAGGGTGGGGAAAAACTTGGCCAAACCTCGAAGGCCCTTTTTCCACTGCCCATCAGAGGTGTGGAGACGGAGTAGCCTCCACTGTTTACATACTAAAGTACCGCCCACCACTAAATGAGGCGGGCACAACCTTTGCTTTGGCGGAGAGGGTACTCCATTGTTTTTGCGATGGAGTTCCCTCTCCATCAAAGTCTAAATTAGGCCCTGAGTCACTGTGATGGCATCTGCAGAGGCACCGGGCATGCTTTCAGCCAGCCTGAAAATATACACACAATTACTAAAACATATGAATAGGTAGCATACCGTGACATCTGGTTAAAATCCATCTGAAGGTGTACGAAGAGGCCCAAGATGGAGGGGGAGCAGCAGGTCTTAATACCTTTTCCAGCATTGTTTGACAGGCAGATGGCGCAGGACTAGCATTAATTTTGGCCTGGGAAGAAAAGAAGGATGCATACCAATGGGATGCTGTGGCACGTATAATGCCGTTCCTACCGACATGAGCAGGTCCATGATACAACATGGCGAGGTTGGAGAGTGGAATTTCGGTGCGACCAGACACCCAATGCTGCCTCTCCACATCCCCTCAGGGTCTCTTTCACATTTCTGCTTGATCCAAGACTGTTTTTCACTTTTGAAAGCGTTCTCCTACAATTGAGACAAATCTTTCAGTGAAGGCGCAGGAAATATATCAGCTCTCATAATGTACATAGCAACATCAGTGGTTTTACACAAGCAGCATTTTTACTGTAGAATCAGATAGAGTGCTACCCATTAAGACCTCATTGTGAGAATGCTGATGTGCAGCACACTTTACCACTGCCACCTTTTTAGGTAACTGTAAGGCATTTATAAGGGGTTGACCATACTGGCCATTTTTAATGGGAGTTCCTACAGATATTAAGAACCCCTTTCTGCATCCAGAGGGGTAAAGTCATGCATCACTCCAAACAGATACTTTTGATCCATGTACACAGTCACAATCTTTTCTTCGGCTAAAATGCAGGCTCATAGACACATGGTTCTGGTCACATGAGCAGTTACAAGTATAAAGTCATGTGGCTCCCCTTCTCATGGGTAAGCATTAAAGAGGCAGAGTTTATGGCTGGACAATGGGTCAAAGTGATATGTAAAGCAGACAAAAGTAAAATTTCATTGCAGGATAATCAGGGTGTAAATGTGCTCAGTTTTTTTAGTGCGGAGAAGGGCAGCCACAGAATGAGGCACAGCAACAGTTAAAGGAGAACTCAGCACAATATTTTGAGACATTTCAACAAGATTTGTGGCAGCCGCCACAGACTCTAAACATGTTGGCAGCACAACTGCGACTGGGTCAAGGGTAGAGGAGACATAAACTATGGGTTTTTTCTGATCCTCATCGCTTTGAACTAACACTCCAAGAGCAAATCTGCTATGTTTATGACAATGCAAAGTAAAGGTTTTGGGATAATCAGGGAGCCCTAATGTGGGTGCAGAAATCAATGCTTGTTTAATTTTCACAAAGCTTCACTAGATCACTGTAAGAGATCAGGGCTGTCTGTTTGGACATAGTCTTGCAAAGACTTTGCCATTTTGGTGTAGCCCAGGATCCATAGGCAATACCCAGCCACACCCAGAAACGTTTGAACCTGGGAGGCAGTTACAAGATGGGGAAACTTATGCTTCAACTGCATCAGAGGACAGGTGGCGTTTACCAGTGGAGATTTTCTGACTAAACTATCACACTCAGAGAAGGCAGAACTGCAATTTCTCCATTGAAGCCTTATGTCCTTTATTATTAGCCAATTCGGTGAGGAGGTAGATAGAATTCACCCTGCATTGATCTAGAATAACAGATGCCTAAAGGTTAACCATCAACATGTTAGACTAAAGTGTATCCACGGACGAAGACCAATGTGTCCAGATCTTTCTTTAAGGCTTGGGAAAAGATTGAAGGGGTCTACATCAATCCTTGAGGAAGATGGGTCCATGAGAGTAGAGATCCTCAGAAAGAAAACTAGAAGAGATACTGATGTATGGGGATGGGTAAACAGACAGAATATCGAGGTTTTTTTTTCGACCTACAAGAATATCGAGTTTTAAATATTGAGGTACAACCATATCGACATCAAGAATATCGTGGTACAGAATATCGACAGTAAGGTAAGAAATATCGTTTTTTTTAAATATCGAAGACAGTAATATCGTTTGTAAAAATTTTGTTGCTAATAATATCGATATTTATATTAGTGTTCTGTATTTTAGTATGTTTGTTAAAAGTATGTGATGTAATTTTTTTGTATAAGTATAGCAATTTTTTTAAATGTATGTGTTCAATTTTTAGCAATAAATAATTTTATGTTAATTAATTTTTGCGTGTTTTAGTTCTGTAGCGGGTTGTGGGTTTATAGGGTGGGAAGTAATTTAATGATAATAAAGTAATTATTAAGTTTCATTTATTATTATTTATAATTAATTTATTAATAATTAATTATTAATTGGTTAATAATTTTTATTAATAGATTAATTGATCATTGTAATAATTGAGTTATTTATTTTAGGAGCGGGTTGTGGGTCTATAGGGGAATAGGGTGGGAAGTAATTTAATTATAATAAAGTAATTTTCCATGTTTATTTCTTAGTATTTATAATTAATTTATTATTAATGACTTATTAATTGGTTATTAATTTTTATTAATTGATTAATTGATAAATAAAATATATTTTATTTTTTGGAGCGGGTTGTGGGTTTATAGGGTGGGAAGTAATTTAATTATAATAAAGTAATTATTAATTTTTATTTATGAGTATTTATAATTAATTAATTATTTATTAATTATTAATGGGTTATTACTTTTTTTATTATTACATTGATAATTAAGTTAAAAGTGTTATTTTGTTAAGAAGTGTGTTGTAGGTGTATAGGGGAATAGGTTGGGAAGTAATTTAATTAAAATAAAGTAATTAATATTTTTTATTTATTAGTGTTTCTTTTATATTTCTATTTTATAGTGTTGTTTGTGGTAATTTATTTAATAATATTTAATTATCAATTGTTTGAAAAGTATAAATATTTAATTGGTAAATATGTTAATTCTGTCAAATTTGTATGAGTTCTATGTGCGTTTATAGTGGACTATGGTGCGAAGTAATTTATTTATAAATTATTAATAAATATTTTTGGGATTATAATTATGTATTTGTAAAGATAGTTGTTTGTAAAATGTTGTTTTAAAACTTTTATAAATTAATGTTTGTATTTAATTTTTAGTATTTTTTAATATTTAATTATTTTTGTATCTTTTGGAATTTTGTTATATTTTTTTGTGTTATTAACAATTTTTGTATTGTAGTTGCTATTTTTTTTATTTTTATTTTTTATATAAATTTTTGAAATTATTAATTTTAACCCTTTGCTATCCAACACTTTCCCTACTGTTGCACTCACTGGAGTGGGAATAGTAATTTTTACCCCTACGCTATCCAACACTTTCCCTACTGTTGTACTCACTGGAGTGGGAATAGTAATGTTTACCCCTACGCTATCCAACACTTTCCCTACTGTTGCACTCTCTGGAGTGGGAATAGTAATTTTTACTCCTACGCTATCCAACACTTTCCCTACTGTTGCACTCACTGGAGTGGGAATAGTAATTTTTACCCCTACGCTATCCAACAGTTTCCCTACTGTTGCACTCACTGGGGTGGTAATAGTAATCTTTAACCCTCCGCTATCCAACATTTTCCCTACTGTTGCACTCACTGGAGTGGGAATAGTAATTTTTATTCCTAGGCTATCCAACACTTTCCCTACTGTTGCACTCTCTGGAGTGGGAATAGTAATTTTATCCTCTCCGCTATCCAATATTTTCTTTACTGTTTAAGTTAATGTAGTGTAAAATGTATTTACATTTTTTTTTTAAATATTGTAATATTTTAATTTATTATATATATATTTTAATTTTATTTTTATGTTATTGGTGTATGTGCATATATATGTATTTATATTTTTTAATATGTTTGTAACAAAATATAATTTATTAAAATAATTATTTATTAATATTATTAAGTAAATATATATATATTATATTTTATATATCAAACTCCCTGGGGGACCAACAATTTGAGTAGCACTCGAACTCGGCACGCTTTTTCCCCAATAAAAGCATTTAATGGTATACACAGCTTTACTTCTCAGTCTTTCAAAGCATGCGACCGCAGCCTTACGCGTTTCGTGGCTTCACTTCTTCAGAGGCTGCAGCGGTCGGAAGGAGCATGCCGGGCCACATCCTCCTTTTTACCCAAATCGTACGCTGTGATTCAGCTGCTCTGTATGAGACAATACGTCAGGCTTCTGGGAGATGTAGTCCGTTAATTAAAGTCCTTAGATGGATGCTCCTTTGAATAAATGCTGGATAAAAGCTCTCATGAGCCCCAAGAACAAAGCTGTGTTAAATCCATGTGCTGTGCAACACAAGAAGCCCTGCAATGTTGGGACTACGTGGCCTCCAAAATCCGGGGTGGTGCTAACTCAGCGACAGGATGGCCGCTTCAAATATCAAACTCCTTGGGGGACCAACAATTTGAGTAGCACTCGAACTCGGCACGCTTTTTCCCCAATAAAAGCATTTAATGGTATACACAGCTTTACTTCTCAGGGGCCGATTCCGATCTCGGCCGGTAGGGCTCCGAATCGGATTCGGCTTTACCGGATCCGATTCGGAGCCCTGTTTCCCGACCGAACCGTACACGGGTCCGGCCGAGCGAGTACGATGCGAAATCTCCGACCGACTCGTCCGGGCGTCCCGACCGCTCCGACCGACTCGCTCCCGGCTCGAACCGCTCCGACCGACTCGCTCGGACTCGACTCGCACCGCGCAATGGAGACGTTTCCCGGCCGGGTAAGTACGATGCGCGCCGCGAGCAGTCCGACCGAGCCGCGCACTCCGGCTCGTAAGAGCTGTCGGAGCCGTACTTTGGGGGTCCGTGTCGGACCCCCTGTACGCGTAGCCGCGCGAGTCGCACACAGGGGGACCCATGGGTCCCCCTACCTGTGCGTGTACGGCGCGAATCACTTCGCCGCGTACCCGCTGTAGGGGGCGCCCTTGTCCGACTCGCACCCATTGAGTCAATGGGAGCCCGCGTACGCGTTGTACGACCGGCTCCCATTGACTTCAATGGGAGTCCGACCGACTCGAGTCCGATAACATACGGACGCATCGTACTCGTTCGGTCGGACTGCACGGGTCCGATTCGGTCGGAAATCTCTCCGGGTCCGGCTCGGTCGGAGAAATTTCCGGCCCGAATCGGAATCGACCCCTCAGTCTTTCAAAGCATGCGACCGCAGCCTTACGCGTTTCGTGGCTTCACTTCTTCAGAGGCTGCAGCGGTCGGAAGGAGCATGCCGGGCCACATCCTCCTTTTTACCCAAATCGTACGCTGTGATTCAGCTGCTCTGTTTGAGACAATACGTCAGGCTTCTGGGAGATGTAGTCCGTTAATTAAAGTCCTTAGATGGATGCTCCTTTGAATAAATGCTGGATAAAAGCTTCTTGTGGTGCACGGCACATGGATTTAACACAGCTTTGTTCTTGGGGCTCATGAGAGCTTTTATCCAGCATTTATTCAAAGGAGCATCCATCTAAGGACTTTAATTAACGGACTACATCTCCCAGAAGCCTGACATATTGTCTCATACAGAGCAGCTGCATCACAGCGTACGATTTGGGTAAAAAGGAGGATGTGGCCCAGCATGCTCCTTCCGACCGCTGCAGCCTCTGAAGAAGTGAAGCCACGAAACACGTAAGGCTGCGGTCGCATGCTATGAAAGACTGAGAAGTAAAGCCGTGTATACCATTAAATGTTTTTATTGGGGAAAAAGCGTGCCGAGTTCGAGTGCTACTCAAATTGTTGGTCCCCCAGGGAGTTTGATATTTGTAGCGGCCGTCCTGTCGCTGAGTTAGCACCACCCCGGATTTTGGGGGCCACGTAGTCCCAACATTGCGGGGCTTCTTGTGGTGCACGGCACGTGGATTTAACACAGCTTTGTTCTTGGGGCTCATGAGAGCTTTTATCCAGCATTTATTCAAAGGAGCATCCATCTAAGGACTTTAAATAACGGACTACATCTCCCAGAAGCCTGACGTATTGTCTCATACAGAGCAGCTGAATCACAGCGTACGATTTGGGTAAAAAGGAGGATGTGGCCCGGCATGCTCCTTCCGACCGCTGCAGCCTCTGAAGAAGTGAAGCCATGAAACGCGTAAGGCTGCAGTCGCATGCTTTGAAAGACTGAGAAGTAAAGCCGTGTATACCATTAAATGCTTTTATTGGGGAATAAGCGTGCCGAGTTCGAGTGCTACTCAAATTGTTGGTCCCCCAGGGAGTTTGTATATTTTATATATATCTATGTTTAATTTATTTTTACATTATATGTATTAATTATAATTTTAAACATTTTCTAATAATTTTAACAATGTTTATTTTAATTACATGTATTATTTAATTTAAACTACATTATTTTTTAAACATTAAAAAAAACGATATTTTTAGCAAAGATATTTTTAACAACGATATTTTTTTATCGATATTTTTGTACTTACCATTATGTAGATAGGACTTCGATATTCTGGACATCGATATTTCGGGTCCGATATTTTTGTCGTCGATATTCTGGTCGTCGATATTCTGTCAGAGATTTATGGGGATGGAAAAGAAAGGGGAACAGTCAGTGTGAATCATTGGGCATTTGCGGGGATGCAAGAAAGGATGGTGGTACTGTTGGGGACCACAAAGAAACTTGGGCTACCAACTTTATTAATAGACATTAGATCTTAGACAAATGTGTACATGATGGCATTACCTACCTTCAGTACTGGCAGTATTACATCTACGGACAATAGGCACTAAAACCCTTTGCCTTATCAGATCCACTTTTACAGAGCAGATTCCTTCCTCCACCTCAGGTTTCAGCGGGTACTGGGGTATCTTGGATAACTTCTTCTGAGGATGGCTCCATCGATCATATGAACCCACACCATAGGCCCCTGTGGACCACAATGGGGGCAGTAACTGTGAAAGCAATTCAGTTAAATCAGGAGATATGGCACTTTTATTTGCATAATTTTAGCAACTTGTGCTCCCACCCAGTAGTGCAAGCACTCTATTTTCTTGCTCTTGGAGTATATTTAGGAACACTCCCTCCAGGGTACAAAATACAGTACAGATTAGCTTGCAGAGAATATTTATCTCTGTCTTGCAGGCTAGCTGGGGAATTTGGAATAAGCAAAAAGGAATGCATATCGCTAATGGGTCCCTGGGAGATGGACACGGGATCAGAAATATAGTGAGGAGAGATCGGCGAGCGCACCGCGAACTAAGATGGCCGCCCGACGCTAGAGCTCCGCTTCGCGCCGGACTTCTACCGCGATTTTAAAGCGGTTCTACAGCTCGTTTTAAGGAAAGAATGACAGATTCCTAAAGCGGAGGATGGGTGCTTTCAGATTATATGCTTTTTTCATGGAGGCTGAAAAATTCCTGGACTGATTCTATACAGGTGACTCTTTCCTATTGGGGATGGCCACCATTTTGTATGACCTTCTCTTTTGTCTTTTTTCCTCACACATCAATATATATTGACTGTATTGGCAGCTTCCTCTTTTTATTTGGATGGTTACTATGCAGTATAGTCATTTTCTTTCCCTGAAGATTGCTTTTGAGGGGGAACTCTTTTGAGATACTGTGAATTTTCTTCTACACATCACCGTATCTTCTCCTCATTATTTTTACCACGCTTCATGGGTAGAAGTAGGCGCCTACTCCATCCTAACAAAGCAGTAGAGGTGCGTCTTTCTGCCCCTGCCACCAGTGGTGCAAACGTTCCGACCTTCAACAAATTCTCCTGTTTATCGGATCTTTCGTCACGGGAGAGCTGCTCCTCCCTCACAGAAAATACTATCAACATGGCATCCAAAATTTCGTTACCCTCAACTACCAATAAGAGACCTAAGCAGGATTCTCCATCTCCACCCAAGTCTTCCTCTCCAGTCTCTTTAGACATGGTCTGGGAGGAGTTGCGGTCCCTTCGCCCATTTATTGAGGAAACAAATTCCAGGTTGCAATCGTTGGATGACAAATGGTCTTCTATGGAGTCCCGTATCACTGTGGTGGAACAACACCTTGACGATGTGCGGGCCTCATCTTCAAAAGTTTCCTTGTTGGAGAGGGAAGTTTCACAACTAAAGAAGGTTACCGAAGATTTGGAAAATAGAAATAGGCGCAATAACTTACGCATTTATGGTCTTCCTGAAGGCCTTGAGGGTGACGATCCTGTTACGTACTTTGCATCTTTTCTACCACAGTTTTTAGATCTACCACCTACGACTAAATTGAACATCCAGCGTGCTCATAGATTGGGCCCGCGTCTATCATCGACATCTGCTCCTTCAAATCCTCGTGGGGTTATAATACTGTTTTTGCAGTTCACTGACCTTCTGTTGGTACTTAACGCTGCCAAAGCCAAAAAGAACCTCTCATGGCTAGGTACCAAGGTATTTATCTCTCAAGATGTCTTTACATTGACTGCCAAACGCCGTAAGGAATTTTTGGATCTTCGTCCTGCTCTTCGCTCCTTGGGTGCACGATATGGCCTATTCCACCCTTGCTTATTTAAGGTTACCTATCTCAATAAGACTTCTACTTTTGAAGACCCTGCTGACCTGCGCAGATTTATCCAGTCATGTTCTGCTACGTCGATGGAAACTACTCCTTCCTCCTCTGGAACTTGACTTTTGTTTTCCTTTTATGGTCTTAATACATTGAAGTTATTGCTCTAACCCCCTTTCTTTTACAGGTCATCGTAATTTCTTCAGACTATATATGTCTTTCTCATTTTTTCTATAATAACTTTGCTGTATGTTTCATTCTATGCCTCCCTTCTTCCTTCTCCCCACTTTCATCTTTCTCTATTTATGTATCAGCCTCTCATTTTTTCCACCTCGCCGTTCTTCCTTGCTGTATATCATTACTCTTTTTCCCTTCTTATTCTATACCTGATTAGGTAACTCTATCACATTACTGTATGGAATTGTTGTTTTCTTATTTCTCATATATTTCTTTGTCTCCATTTGCAGATATAATTCATTTTGTTAGATTTTATTCTCCCTCTACATCCCCGCTCCTGTTTGTATTTTCTCACATTGATGTCCTGGTGTGTTGTGTTGCTCCCCGTTGGGTGTGCTGTCTCCAATGTCCCTTGCCGCCTTTCGTCTTCTTCTTACCCCTTAAGGTACGTATTACAGTCGTCATTCTATTTTGACATGTACTGTCTTTTCTTGTTTACCTCCCTCTTTCCCGCCTTCTTACTTCTCCTTTTTATTTCTACGCTTCGTACTGCTCTTTTCTATTTACCCATTGGGGTTTCTATTTTCCTGTCTATCTTCTTTTTTGTCCTTTACTCCATTTGTTTATCGTTGCATATTTTTATTCTTTATATACTTCAAATGTTGTTACATTCAGAGTTATTTCCTGGAATGTGAAAGGTTTTGTTAATCCAATCAAAAGACAGAGAATTTTATCCCATCTTGCCTCTTATAACCCTGACTTAGTTCTTTTGCAAGAAACCCACCTTACCGAAGCTGAGGCGTTAAAATTGAAGAAGGGATGGGTGGGCTCAGTTTTAGTCTCCCCTACCTCTAACAAGAAAAATGGGGTTGTAATTTTATGCCACAAGAAATTGAACTGTAAAGTTATATCACAGGAAACGGATTCAGAAGGCAGATGGTTGTTGGCTCAATTGTTAATTAATAATATTTCGTTGACTGTTTTTAATATCTATGGCCCTACCCATCCTGATTGTTCCTTTTGGCCTTTAATTACACAGAAATGTATTCAATTCAGAGATGATCTTTTTATTTTAGGAGGCGATTGCAATCAAGTCATGGATCCCTTTCTTGACCGTCAGTCCCAGGTGCGCTTCACCCCTCATAAAACTCATAAACATTTTCTCGACACTATCTCCCAAACACATCTTGTGGATTCTTGGAGGCTTTCCCATCCCGATGCTCTTGATTTTTCTTTTTTTCTCCTCCTCACAATTCTCTTTCTCGTCTGGACTATATTTTTCTCTCTCAATCTCTATCTCAGAACTTGCTTTCCTCTTCTATCGAACCTATTGTCATCTCTGATCATGCCCCAATTGTGACTGATCTAGATTTACTCCCTCCACATCCCAGGTCTTCCCGCTGGCGTTTTAATAATTCCCTCCTTCTTGACCCTCTCTTCTCCTCCGCTTTCACTATCTTTACCAATGAATTCTTTGCCCTAAATAAAGACTCCACTTCCTCACCTCATATTTTATGGGACTCCTTTAAGGCAACCGCAAGAGGTTTTATTATAGATTTTGTTTCAAAAAAGAAGAAGCGCTTTCTTCATCAACGTAAGACCACACTGGCGCATATTAAAGATCTAGAACATAAGTTCTATACTTCACCTGCAGACTCGGTCTTACCAGCTCTGATACGCGCTAGATTGGCCTTTAATAAATCTACGACTGACAATGCATCTTCAATTCTTCTACGCACTAGTGCTCGTTATTACGGGGGTAGAAATAAAGCAGGAAAAATTTTGGCAAACTATCTCAAAGCCCGTAAAGAATGTACTTTGATTGACTCCATTTATTCTTCAGATGGCTCTCTCGTCCATAAAGATCAAGACATTCTTAACGAATTTAAAAACTTCTATCAAGACCTTTATACCCCAGAATCTCCTCCTTCTAGTTCTCTTATTCAGTCTTATCTTGACAAACTTCCAACGCTGTCTAATCTTCACCTTAACCTTTCCGACCTGGAAGCCCACCTATCCCTTAATGAATTATCCGCTGCATTATGCACTTTAAAGAAAGGGAAAACTCCTGGTCCGGACGGCTTCTCAGTCGAATTTTACTTACATTTTTCTAACCTATTACTTCCTAAACTATTAACCCTATTTCACTCATTCTACCTTACCGGCAAGACGGAAGGAACTTTTCAAGAAGCCACTATTTGTCTGTTGCACAAAGAAGGCCGAGACCCTATGTTCTGTAAAAATTACCGCCCAATCTCTTTGGTCAATGTAGATTATAAGCTCTTTGCCAAAACTCTTGCCTTACGTTTAGATCCACTCATGCCTCATCTAGTGGGAAAAGAACAATGTGGCTTCGTCAAGGGTAGATTGACATCAGATAACTCCTGACTTTTTCTCAATGTCTTAAACAAAATCCCTTCTCTCTCTACATCTCTGGCGGCCATTTCTGTCGATGCGGAAAAAGCATTTGATAGAGTTGACTGGTCCTTCCTTTTCGCATCCCTAAAATGGCATGGTTTTGGTCCTCACTTTACTTCACTTATTTCTTTATTATACTCAGATCCCAGAGCCTCTGTTTTGGTTAATGGCTGTATCTCTTCCTATTTTTCCTCTCCAGCGCGGAGTCCGTCAAGGCTGTCCTCTCTCTCCTCTTCTCTTTATCTTAGCCCTTGAGCCCTTCTTATCCTCAATACGCAATAATGACTCTATATCTGGCTTCCCCTACGGTGACCAACACCTAAAGCTCTCAGCTTACGCAGATGACATCCTGCTTTTTGTCTCCGTTCCCGAAATCTCTATTCCTTCTCTATTACAGGAATTCGCTTCCTTCTCTCTTGTCTCTGGTTATAAAATTAATTCAGATAAAACAGAAATCCTCCCCCTTACCAAATTTTGTCTTCCTCAGTCTTTTTCTACCACTGGATTTGCATGGAACAGTTCGAAAATAAAATATTTAGGTGTATGGTTCTCGAACTCCATCACCGCCACTGTTAAATTGAATATGAAGGCGGTTTTCTCTCGGATTGACACTTTACTTTCCTCTTGGAATCCTTTGTTTCTCTCTTGGTGGGGTCGATTGGATTCCATTAAGATGATGATCTCCCCTATTCTAATTTACTCTCTTTCTATGCTTCCTGTCCATATTCCAGTCTCCTATTTTAAACGAATAGATTCTCGCCTTTCTAAATTCCTCTGGAACAATAAAAAAGCCAGGATCTCCTTATCCTTTCTTCGTAGGACAAAATCTAATGGAGGTGTGAACTTTCCTGACTTTCGCCTTTACCATAAATCATTTTGTCTCCGTCAGGCCTCAAGATGGCTTCTTTCCAACCTCTCTTCTTTCACTCCCCTTTGGCTTACTATTGAGCGTACCCTATTATTACCATTCACCCTAAGGGAAGTTTTGGCCTTCTCTGCTAAATCTCCTCATATTTTTATGCCTTTATTCAAACATACTTGTACCTTACTAAGACCCTTGACACAACCGGATCGTATTTCAAGAGAATCCTTCTTAGAATCTCCAATTTGGCACAACTCCATTATTACTATTAATAACAGATCCATCTTTTGGAAATCTTGGAGATCAAAAGGCATAATTTGGGTTAAACATCTTTTTGATGGCTCGTCTCCGTGCTCTTTTCCCCAATTTCAAGCTTTATTTCATTGTCCTCGCTCCTTCCTACAAAAATTCTCCACTCTGATGTCGGTCATTCTTGACACTTTTTATTCTCTCCCCTCTTCCCCTCCTCCTTCTACTTTAAACTCTCTTCATACGATCCTTCTATCCCTACCTAAAGCTTCTCTCATTTATAAATATTATTCAGCTCCTGATCCAGAGCGTACTAAAACTAAATTGGAACTTTCGTGGGAAGCTGACCTGGGATGTGAATGGTCTATCATCTTCTGGGACAAACTTTGGTCCCGCTCTCTCAAAATCTCTCGCTCTGCCTCTCTCACTCAATCTATGTTTTTCCTCTATCACAGACTTTATTTTACCCCTATATCTATTGCTAAATTTTCCCACTCCACGGATACTAACTGCTGGACCTGTGGTACTTCTACTGCTGATCTTTTACATCTTCTCTTTCTTTGCCCTTCGGTTTCTCTTTTTTGGGGAAAAGTCTGGTCCTATATCTCCCGTATTTTCACCATTACCACCCCTTATTCTCTTCCTCTTCTTTTCTCCGGTAGTCTATATGACTCCTTAAATCTTCCCCCTTACACACATGGTCTTTTCGACCTTATGCTTGCACTAGCCTTTCAACACATCACTCTTAACTGGAAAACCCTTACAAAGCTTTCTCTTCAGCACTGGTGGAATAGTCTCTGCCACTTTCATCGTCTTGATATTGCTTTCGCCTCCTCCTGCAGACCAAAAGTTAATAGAGATCTTTTTTGGTTACCCCTGACTCAATACTTGGATAATCTTGTTTTAGCAGATAACTCTCGTTCCCATTCTGAAAATTTTAAACCCCCTTGAATGTATATTCTCTCTGGTTATTGTTCCTTACCTTTCTTGGTTTATTGTATTTATTAAGTATACTAGTAATACTACTTGCATTCCTATGTAAATATGCACTATTGTATTTAATTTTGTCAAGTTGCAAAGTTTCCTCTTCCCCCCTCTCCCCTTCTCCCTTCCCTCCCTTCCTTTATTCCTTGTAAAACCAAAAAATAGCTTTCTCCTTTGGTTCTTAATCTAGCCACTGTTTTGATATTCTTCTTTCAGTATGTTTATTCTGTATTGCTGATCTATGTATTTCTTATAATTCTTTAATAAAGCTTTTTAAACACAAAAAAAAAGAAATATAGTGAGGAACTCAGTGGTATATTTACCGACTGCATCTCTTGACATGCCCGAGAGAGGTAAGATGGGGAATTCATTGTTTTTTAGAGCTGTGCGATTAGCATCCATGTCAATAAGGCATGTTTACCATTAATGACACAATCTATATAGGAGCCTTTTTGATCTACCGGCATTAAGGTGTTCAGTCAGAACCTCTCAGGCTGTCCTAAAGCTCAGGATAAGAATTTTGGGTTATCTGATGAAATTTAGGTTGGTTCAGGGAGACCTTGTGTATTAGATGCAGTATTGGGACAATCTCATTCCCAATGCCCTTGCTGGCCACAAACGAAGCATAAATCTCCCACTCTTAGGGCCTCTCTCATGCCTCTTCCATTCCTTGTTATAGGTTTCTTGCTGCCTTCTTTCATAGTCATAGAGTGACATACCCTACTTCTTTTGGATTTGCAGGGTGCGCTAAATCTCCGGATTAAAATTCAACTATACGACAGATATCACTGAGGGAATTCGAGGAGTGTGTAGTCAATATAGGACCAGAAATTCTCTGAGTGAGATTTGAGGGAGGTGCATTTTTTCTTATTATTTATTTACACATGTGTATATGTACTCCTTCTACATTTACCTGTTTTAGAGTGACCACCTCATTCCATTCCCGATGCTTTAACATTCCAATTATTGCTATCACTTGTATTAGTCTAATTAGTTCAATGCAAACAAACTAAAACACCAACACCCAGAATGCATTAGTTTGTCACACAAAAGGATCGGAATGGAAACAGTGTCTGTAACGAGTAGTAAATGCTCTTTGTGAATACCGAAAGTCGTAAAGTTAGACTTTCGTCTCACTTTACCCTTGTGAATCGGGCCCCTTATCTTTACTTCGAACGTAGACATAAACCTACCAGGATAAACGTAAAATATTTTGGGAAAATTTAAAAATTGGACCCTTAGGCTTACTTCTACACTTTGAGTTAATTTCGGATTACGTATGATTTAGTCTTGCCTAGACAGGAGTATGTCTCAGACCGTATAGGGTAGGATTGTGTCTTTTCAAGGAATCCAAGCCTTGGAACATCCACTCCCCATGCCTGCATTGACAGCTTTGAGTCGAATTGCTCACTTGTAAAATTACACCATACTGGTCACATTTTATGTGTGAGTAAATCCATTCGCTAGTATACGGTGATATTTTGTGAACGCCAGATTTGGATATGAATGGGTTTATACGTACACTCGACTAGTGAAATCTTTCGAGTTAGAAAATTCATTTGTGAGTGGTAAATTCATATTTTGTGACTACTACCAGTCGTGAGTTAAATACTTGTAAATTAGGAAGTTTGCTCACCAAAGTTCAAACTGTGTGCACAAATCGGACCCCAGAGGAGAACATCCCTATCTCTCGAAAATCAGAACAATATGCTGGCATCTACTGAGGAACACACTAGAACATGGCAGCGTGTGGCAGGATGCATGCCAAACTACACTCGCATTTTACAGTTTAGGCCCTCCTTTAATCTCTGCTAGAATTCGATGAGTGACTATTTCCTTAAACAATATTTTTATTGTATATAACTGACCTATTTTTCTTAAGGTAAATGTTGCAAAAGAAAAATAGCTGCAAAAATAGAAAATATTTGATGATATTAAGCAGACAGCAGCAGCTGCAATTGCACTCGCAGCATATTTAAGTTATTCAGCGTATGATTGATGCTTGTACTTGGGAACCTTTTAAATATTCCTGCAGGAAAGACATTAACTGTATTGCGGGCCGCTCAGGTCATCCATTTAGGATGAAAATGATAACGTATTAAAACGAAGGTAATAATTTCTTTTAAGCATAATGCCGAAGTTTCCCGCAGATTTATTATTCGAAGTAGAGGTGCTTATACGACTTCAAATATATCACTGAGCACGGAATTGGTACGTCATTTTGAACGTAGCACAACTATCAGAAGCAGGGGAGACGTGAAAAATGTGGGCAGACTTGAATTAAACCTCACATATACGTTTAATTCGAATGCATTGACACGCACACAGACAATAACTATCCATGGCTCGCTCGTGTATATTATAGTTGACCTTGTTTACTATGTGGCTCCTATCAAACGTATTGAGGCCAGCCTCGTAGCGCTTGTTGTGCTGCTTGTGAAGGATTACACGCACTAAATAGCAATGGGAACATCACCAGGATATGCTGCTAAAAAAGGCGTACAGACAGGTAAATGTACTTTTATTTACATTCCCTGTTCGCATGATTAAAAGCAAGCAATTTGTTTGGCCAGGGTTAACTTTTATACCCTATCAAACACATTTAACATGTTTTGGCCCGGTCTCCTGTTGTTTCCAGTGCCTTACTCAGGAACTTATTCTGGTAAGAATGACGCCAATTACCAATGTGGAGAGGGACTCTTCCCTTTGTGCGCCTCATGGCTTTTCATGCCTCTTAATATGAACTTAATGTTCAAATTTCCTCCACCTGTTTATTTCTTATACTGGTATTTCTGAAACCACTCACTTTTGAACATGGTAGCCTCACTGTAATGCACTAGGGGTGTGTAATAGTGCGGGGCATCCACACCAATACTAACTAGTGTAGAAGTGGACTTCTACCCATAAATCAGGCACAGGACAGGAAACGCAGTGGGGAATGCTTTATAGGGCATTTACAATTGCCCGACTCTCCGGGTCGGTATCTCATACATAATAACTTTCTTGGCGCCCGTCTCCGCGTCCGCCCCTTCCTCTCCGGTCACGTGGTGGTTGCACAACTAGACTGCAACACCACACATCTCCCCCTTAACAACATTGAAGAATGCAAAACAGTGCTAAACATTGGCTGTAGGAGCGCAGCTTCCAGGTTCCTTGGATGGGTGGTCCCCCGGATGTCCTAGGGATGAGGAGAGGGGAGCGGGAGAGATAGAGATAGAGAGGGAGAGAGAGAGAGAGAGAGAGAGAGAATGAAGGAAAGTGTCCTCCCAGGTAGCACAGGATGGGGAGGCTGTTCACATGGCGAAGTCCTTGTATCTTTGGGGTCGCACCACTGCTCTGCCTGTGCGGGTGCGTGGGGTGTTCTTTCCACTCCTGTTCTTTCTGTCTGTAGGGTGGTTTGGCTGTTGCTCTGTGCTTGACTCTGCTTGTGCTGCAGGATCCCTTTGGCTTGTGTCGGGGTTGTTGCTGGGCTCTTAATTGGACGTGTGGTGAGTACGTGTGTCCATGCCTCTTGGTCTGGTGAGTCCCGTGTCACCCCCTGTCCCCCCCCATAGGGTGGTCGTCATGGATGACACTGGGCGGTGGGATGGCGTTGGCATCGAGTTCGTCGCCGTCGTATCTCGTACGCAGAGGCGTGCTGTCTGTCTGCCAGTGTATGACTTTGTTACATTTCGCCATGCGGCAGAGGGACCATACTTTGCCATCGCTGAGTAGGGCGGAGCGGGTGTACCGCTTCCGGACTTGGAGGGGCTTGCTGAACCTGCTGTCGCCTTTCTTCTGTATTTGTCCCAGCTTCACTCTTACCCAGTCACCCACCGCTAACTCGACGTCCTTTACGCCATGCTTCTTGTTGTAGTGATCCTTATAGATTTGGGTGGCTTTTTCGATGTTGCTGCAAACCATCGCTGGTGACCACTTGCTCTGGGTTCTCAAGGTCTTCCACGCAAGGTTGTCTTTCGTGAACAGTTCCCTGCCCCTCAGTATCAGGAATGGGCTGTATCCTGTCAGCGTGGGTGTGATGCGGTGAGCCCAGAGCGTGTGCTGGAGCTCTGTCTCCCAGTTCTTGCCCGCGCTGATGGCTGCTTGCACGGAGCCCATGATGACGCGGTTGAACCTTTCGGCTAAACCGTTGCCGGCAGGGTGGTACACTGGCGTGTGGTTGGTTTTGATCCCGTTCCTCTTGGTGAAGTCCGTCCATTTCTCTGAGGTGAACTGGGGTCCGTTGTCACAGGTGATGGCTTTAGGGATGCCTTCTCTTAAGAACGTGCTGTCCAGGAATGCGAGGACTGCTTCTGTGTCTGCTTTTTCACAAATCTGTAGTTCCGGCCATTTGGAGTACCTGTCGACCAGGACGATGACATATTTGGGTACCCCCCAGGAGTCCAGGATGGGCCCCAATATGTCTAAGGATAATTCTTCCCAGGGGCCGGTGGGCGTGGCGAATTCTCCCTTTGGGGGTCGCAGCAGTGTGTGCGATTTGTCGGCATTGGCGCAGTGCTGGCAGGATCGTACGTATTCCTCCACAGATATGTTGATGGCAGGCCACCAGTAGGAGAGCTTCAGCTTCCTCTTGGATTTCACTATGCCCAAGTGTCCTTCGTGCATGATGCCGAGGATGCGGTTCACCAGAGCAGTGGGGGGAACAACTGTGTCTCCTCTGAGGAGGAATACAGTATCATCGCTGAGGGAAAGTTCGTCCCGTACCTCCCAATATTTCCTGGTTTCTGCGGACAAGTACTTTTTCGCCGGCCATCCTTGTGTGACGAAGGTCTTCACCTGGGAGACGGCCAGGTCGGCTTCGTAAGCTGAGATCCAGTTTTGTTCGCTGATGGCCTGTACATTTTCCGCGATGAGTGCCACCTGATAGTCTTCCTCAACGCCGGGGTGTGGTGCCTCTTCCATGGCGGCTGAGCGGCTGAGGAAATCTGCGACCTTGTTCCCCTGGCCAGGCAGGTATTCTACATCGTACACGAAGTATAGGAGTTTGAGCAACATTTTAGCAATGCGTGGAGTGGCCGTGGCATGGCCGCTGGACGTCAAGACTTTGATGAGCGGCTTGTGGTCCGTCCGGAGGGTAAATCGAGAGCCCCACAGGTACTGTCTGAATTTGGTCATGGCCCAGATTGCTGCCAGCATTTCTTTCTCGATGACACTAAATTTTTCTTCGTTGGGGGCCAGTGATCGTGAGGCGAAGCCAATGGTCATTTCCGCGCCGTCTGCTGCACACTGCGTTAATACGGCTCCCAAGCCCTTCTCGCTGGCGTCCGTCGTCAAGATGCTAGGGAGAGCGCAGTCGAAACCCTGTAGAGGTATGGCTTCGCATATGTCTCTTTTGACCGTTTCAAATTCGCAGTCGGCTTCTGGTGTCCAGTCGAAAGTGTTCCGTTCTTTGAGGAGTTGGCGTAAGCTGTGGGTTTTTGGCGGCGAAATTCTGGATGAATTTGCTATAGAATTCCGCCAACCCCAGGAATGAACGAACTTCCTCCTTGGTCCGTGGTCGTGGTGCGGCTTTGATGGCTTCCACGTTGGCTTTCTTTGGGGAAATGCCTTCTACCCCGATCTCGTGCCCCAGGTACAGGACGCTGCGGAGGCCAAATTTGCACTTTTCTAGTTCTGCCGTGAGGCCGTTCTCTGACAGCGTCTGTAATACGTTGCGGAGTGTGGCATCGTGGTCTTGTTTCGTGGTGCCCATTACAAGGATGTTGTCCTGGAAATAGAGGACATTGGTGCTGTCCTTGAATAGCTCGTGCATCAGCTTTTGAAATACTGACGCGGCGGACGTGAGTCCGAATGGGAGTCGTCGAAACCTGTAGCATCCGAATGGTGTGATGAACGATGTCAATTTTCTGCTCGATGGGTGGAGCAGAATTTGGTGGTATGCTGCTGTGAGGTCAATTGTGGAGAACCATTTTATTCCCTTTGTTTGGGCCAACAGGTCATTAATGCGTGGCTGGGGAAATTTGTCCACTAGTATGTTTTTGTTCAGTTCACGCAGGTCAATGCAGAGGCGCAGTTTGCCATTTGGTTTGCGTGCCACGACTAAGGGGTCGATTCCGATCTCGGTCGGAAGGCCTCCGAATCGGATTCGGCTTTACCGGATCTGAGTCGGAGGCTTTGTTTCCGACAGAGCCGTACAGAGGTCCGGACGCCCAAGTACGATGGATGCAAATGAACGCGAAATCGCCGACCGACTCGTTTCCGGGTCCGAACCGCTCCGTACGACACGGTCGCAGACGAACCGTACCGCGCAATGGAGTCGATTTCCGACCGAGCCAGTACAATGCACGAATCGGACAGCCGGATCGAGTCGGAGTCTCCGGGACAAAAAATCTCCAGGAAGCGGACTTCGGGGGTCTGTGCCGGACCCCCTTCACCCGTAGCCTAACGAGTCGAACACCCCCCTTCACATGCATGTATGGTGCTGATGGCATCAACGCATACCCACTGCAGGGGGCGCCCTTTTGCGAGACGTACCTATTCAGCTGATGCGAGGCCATGCACGCGTCGTGCGACCGGCTCCCATTGACTTCAATGGGAATCTGACTGAGCCGAGTCCGTCAGCATGTGGCAGCATCGTACTCGCTCAGTTGGACTCCAGGGGTACGCCTCGGTCGGAAAACACTCCGGATCCGGCTCGGTCGGAGGGTTTTCCGACCCAGATCGGAATCGACCCCTAAGGGTGCCAGCCATTCTGCGCTCTCGATGGGCTCGATGATGCCGCCGTCTTCTAGGGGTTGTAACTCTTGCTGTACGGCTTCCCTGCAGTTAAATGGGATGTTCCTTACTTTGTGGCTTACAGGAGTTGCACCCTCTTTGAGTACTATTTTGTGTGTGAATCTGGTCAGTCAGCCAATGGTCCCCCTGAAGACAGTGGGAAAATCACGTTGCAGGTCGATGTTGGTCTGCGTGGTTTGTGAGTCCGTTATGAGGACTTGCGTTTCTCCGTAGGGGTTCAGTTGGATGCCCAACGCTCCTTGGTCCACCCAGCCCAGGACTGAGGGGCCCTTTTCTGCCACATATAGTTTCCCCGTGGTGGTTCTTCCTTTAACACGAACTGTAATGGCCGGAGGCCTACCATGGGTATTCTTTCTCCTGTGTAGGGTACAGGTGGTTCCCTACCGTGTCGGCGAAGTCCCTTTCCCATATTTCCCTTTGGATGATGGTGAACGGGGACCCTGAATCCGCCACCATGGAGATTTGGACACCGCCGATGGTCAAGAGGCAAGAAGGTTTTGCTCTGGTGGCACAGATGACGCCCCAGACATGGTCGACGATGCACAGAACGCCATTGTCCTCCTCTTCCTCGTACGCTCCCGGCTCTGGATCTGATTCATACATGACGCATTTGACTGCTGAGTTGTTGGGTCTACGCCGGCATGCTTTGCCAAAGTGTCCTACAACCCCGCAATAGGAACATTTGACTCGGAGGGCCGGGCAACGTTTGTCATTGGCCATGTGGGTGGCACTGCCACAGCGATAGCAGGAGCCCTTCTTCTCTGGTGTCGGTCGCGACGGACCTGACGCGGACTTTGTGGACCGCCTGTCGTTTCTGTGACCCAACCTGGGTGCCGGCCTGTCTCCTGCTTCTTTGGCGTCGCCCACCTTGCAGACCGCCGGTTTGGAGTCTGTGTCTTTTTTTGCCGCGCAGCGCCTGGATAGTTCAGTCTTCTTGACGATCGCTATGATCTCGTGGATTGGTGCGTCTCCGATCACCCAAAGCTTTTCCTGGACGCCCGCACTGGTGGTGTGCATTATTAACTGGTCTCGCATGAGGTCATCATGGAGGTTGCCGAATTTGCAGTTGATGGCAAGTTTCTTGAGGGCCGCCACATAATCTTCCACCGTCTCGGTTTCACTCTGCTTCTCTTGGAAGAAATTGTACCGGTCTATGGCTGTGCAGATTAGTGGTTGGTAGTGGCTGTCTAAGTCCTCCAAAGCATGCTGGAAGACATCCTCATCAGTCGCAGCCCGGGGCTTCTTCACCATGTTCTCGTAGACCCTTAAGCCTTCGGGGCCCAGGTTGTGCAGCAGTATTTTCTTCCAGCGCTTACTCGAGAAGGCTTCTTCCCCTTCATCTTCGAGCGCGGAGAGGTAGTTCAGGAAGTAACCTTTCCAGTCCGCCCACATCATGGCTGGTTCGCCAGGTTTGGGAAGGAAGGGCACTGGGTTGGTGAGGGAGAAGGTTTGTGCGCACATCCCGCCGCTGGTGCGTGTGTCCCCTGTGATGGATGGCGGTCCAGTGGACTTGTGGAGTGTGGTCTAGATGCAGGCGTAGGGGGTGCGGTGTAGGCGCAGATTGGAGCCTCTGCAGTGGGCAATCTCAGGGTGATTGCCCACTGCAGTTTCGGAGTGTCCACGTGCGACCGTCGCAATAGGGTTGCGCTGGGGAAGGTCGTCTGCTAGCCCTTCTGGAGATGATGGCGCAGTCCGTAGAGGTGCAGCCCACCCTTGTAGGCGATGTGGCGCAGGGGCCGAAGTCCAGGGCGCAGCTCTGTGGCACCTTGTGTGTGACGGTGCTCCTGGCAGGGACGGGTGGTGCCAGGTGGGTAGTGTGCTGTGCCGGGTAGCTAGTAGGGGCCTTGGATGGGGCACTGACATTGCTGTGCGGTGAGCCCCGTAAGAAGTGGCTGGCTCAGGAGGCAGGGCGAGTAATGTGCGCGAGGCGCTTGCATGGTACCTCTATGTCCCCTGGAGTGCCGGTCCTGGTCCGGAGGGCGCTGGCTGGGGAGGCGAGAGGGCGTGTGCACCGGGGCTGCCGAGGCGTCCGACATCCGTTCCGATGGTCGGAGTATCGCGCTGCAGGAAATGCGCGTTGGTGCAGCGGGAGTCAGTTCCACTCGTCGCCAGTTGTAGAAGTGGACTTCTACCCATAAATCAGGCACAGGACAGGAAACGCAGTGGGGAATGCTTTATAGGGCATTTACAATTGCCCGACTCTCCGGATCGGTATCTCATACATAATAACTTTCCGGGCGCCCGTCTCCGCGTCCGCCCCTTCCTACCCGGTCACGTGGTGGTTGCACAACTAGACTGCAACACCACAACTAGCAGGCTTCAATAAGTTCACTAGGGGCCGGATAGTAAGCTCTTACCCCCGCCCCAAAAATACATTAATGTCACAATACATCAGTTAAAGAATCAACCCTGTGAAGAAAAGGTCCGACATACCGGGATGTTGGTCTAAATCCGAGGCCGTTTGAGCATGAAAAACAGGCCCTCTGGTCCTCCTGGTGTCCCTCTGGTAGGCCACGATTGTAAGAAAGTCACCAATGTGATTATTTATGCAAGCTTGTGGGATGTATGATGTACCCAAAACCACAGCTGGATTAATAAAAACAATGTAGGAAAGGCCATACAGAGTATTTAACACAAGGATCTAGTTATTTGCCAGCAATCTTTATTACTCCAACACCAGGTCTAATATGTCACAGTTCTTACTCACTAAGGCCTTCACTTTGGACACATGCAACCTCACACCACAGCCCTTATCTCACTGCATTCTTTATCTGAAATATAGCTCTGTCCTTTCCACCCCAAAGGACTGCATTGGCGTAACCCACTTCCTGTTATGTACCCACTGAGAGATGACACGGAAGTGGACTGCCCTGGAGGGAGGGTGCGTGTGTGTAGGACTGTGACGAGGAAGACTCAGAATCAGAGTTGTAAAGAACACTGTAAATAATCGAGTTATTTTCACATTCTCCATCTTCCTGGGCACAGTCCCTATTCGTTGAGGAAGAATTAAGCTTTTACAGACTTCTCCATGCATGAAAAAGACAAAATATACTGAGACAAAGTTCTATGCCATCCTTACTGCATTACTGTTTAGATACTCATTATCTAGATAGTGTCCAGCAACTCTGTACCAATCACCTCCGACTGGGCATCTGAGAGGGAGAGACAATAATCAATTGTGAACATGTGCAGAATGCTACAAATGTATTCACCAGACGTGAACCAACCAGACCACTAGCTCTTGAGTAGATCTGTCCTAAATCAATTTAAGCAATGGAGTGTTGGCAGTGTTGTATGTTTCTTAATCGTAGATTTTACCCGTTCACTAAATGTATCTGAGAGAGTTTCTTCCCCTTCCTTTAGCACTGTCATGCAGTAGTGTCATGAATAAGGCTTCTGATGGATGGAAAGAATTGTTACACTGTACCTAAATGAGAAAGACCTGCAAATGTTTAGGGTATGCAGGGCTATATTCGCATCAACCACTGAGTGTAGGTGGATAGCTTAAGGGATCATATCCTGTTCCGTGTTACAATAAGAAGGAACCATGAGTGCGGAGCCTGGCACAGGCTGAAAGATCACCTCATCAAGAAGGTTGGGAACATCAGCATGAGTGTTCAAAGACCTTTTTGCCTACTTGATGTTTCTGCCTACAAAAACAACGCATCATAGCAATTAACAATGCTAAGTGGATGAAGATACGGACCTTGAAGACCAATAGTAAATCTCATGCTACATAGAGGGACTGTGTCACAGGCCTGCAGGTTTCAAAAGCTTTAGGAGGTTGGAGGACATGGGCTCTACGCCAATGGCTGGAACTCATAATTCCGTAATTACATGGACAATGAGCCATTTTCACTGAAGTGTGAAACAGAGCAAGCCTTGTCCAGGACCTCAAGCAAAAAATAAAGGGTCTATCATGCGCCACAGGACCTAGGATGCAAAACCTTGCTCAGGCACCAACAGTTAAATTGTAACCTGTAGTGCACATAGCAGGCTAAAGGTTTTGACATGTAAACTATAATGAGACAAAGAGCCATTTTCCTGGAACAACTCATCTTCTGTAACCTTTCCTTTTTAATACAACATAGTCAGGTGAAGATGCTGTACAGCTGTCAATGAATGACGAGGGTGCAGGAGGAAATGAAGGGAAAGCAGAAATCTGGACGGAGAACCCCTGCCTATTATGAGAACAGGTGCCATATGCTACTTGCTCTGTCCTGGGTGGGAGAGAAAAGGCCCTCAACAAGGCCCAAAAGACCCCAGAGCATGATCCTGACAAGGATGAAACAGTGTGTGTTCTAGGTCATCACCATCGCCTGGTGCCCTCAGCCCAACAAAAACAGAAAGGTATCCCAACTGTGGGAACACACGTTGCTGTTTCCACCAAAGTTCCAAACGTCCTTACTGAAGCCCACAAGCTCCCTATTCACTTGTACCCATGACTTTGACATGCCTAGCCCTCCCACAGCGACACCTTTGCATTTGCCCTCACAGATCTCATGGACCTCTACACCTTCGAAGATTACACAAAAGTTCATGATCTTGCAAGATTTGGCAGCCATTTTTATGGCTGCTGGTATGAAAAGCATGCCCTGTGACCGTCCCGTTTCCTGGCTTACTGAACCGGGTGAGCAGTAGATCTGTGCTCCTCTTCTGGGAAACTTATCTTATCATTGTGGAGCTCCATGACTTCCTCTTCCAGGAACAGGTGGACATTCTGTGCCATACAACTGTTTTGGCACTTTTGATGTTCTCTATCTTCCATGTCCAACAGGTCAATACATGCAGTGCGTTCATTGTTATTAATCCTTATTTGGGAACTAAGGAGCCAAGAGACTCCAAAACCAATGGAAATTCGGAGTGATCTTGGACATTGAGAGATTAGCAATCAACAGATTAAATGTCAGGGCATTTGTAACTGTAAAAGACTTTGGTGATCAGGTGTATAAAGTCTATCACATTGCATCTCGTGGTTAAAAGATCTATTCACAGGGAACAACCAAGATCCCAAAGGCAAGATATTCAAAATTGGGCAGAAAACCATTTTGCCCCATTTGGATTGTGTTGGAACACTTGTTCACTGTCTGTGCAGGAACAGCACTAGGACCGGGCAGAAATGGCATAACCAACAAACGTGCAACAAAAGACATCAGGTATTGCTTCTCAGATGAATTGGGAACTGTACATGTTGCATTGTGAATTCCATAGCATTGGAATATTGAATGTGCTGCTGTTAATGTTCTTTTAAGCAGAACCAATTTACCTCCTCAAGGGTCAACAACATCAACCAGTCAGTCAAGTAGTAGTTTATTTAGACCATAGTGTATAAAACCAAACAAATACATTAATGCATGATGATTAAAACAAAATAAATATCTAAAATGACCACTTCTAAGCCAAGATCACTTTCAAAAACCTTCCTAATGCACATTATATCAAAGAACTCCATATTTAAAAGAAGCATCATTGCCTCACTATAATGATTAGTATTTAACTTTAAGAAACTTGGGGGTCCATTAGTATGTCGGGCGGATCGCCACCGCCCGCATGGCGGTGGCGATCCGCCCGACATATTCCTCCGCCCGCATGCAAATTCCCCCCGCCACATTACCATGGCGGGGGGGACCCCGGCGGACGGAAAGACCGTCCGCCAGTTTACCGCCCGGTCGATGAGTCGACCGGGTGGAAAAGCTGTTAATATGGTGGCGGTGTCTGGTAGACACCGCCATCCATATTACAATACATGCGGGGACATGCCTTTCCGTGGCGGCAACGCCGCCACGGAAAGGCATGCGGTTCTCAACATTGGGGGCCCGTAGCGGGCCCCCAGGGATTCTGGGGGGTGGGGGGTGCACATGGGGGGTACCTATGGTACCCCCCTGCATTTGACAGTACAACGTGGCAGGCACCGCGCTGTGCCTGTCACGTTGTACTGTCAAATGCACAACTTGCATTTCTGGCATTGCGGCGGACGGTGCTTTCAGCACCGCCCGCCGCAATGTTAGAAATGCGGGATGCGCCCGCTAGTGTGGCAGGCGCATCCTAATGGGATGTGTGGGACCGCCGCATGCATTGCGGGCGGTCCCATTTCCCGGGGGTATGGCGGGCGGACAAAGTCCACCCGCCATGCTAATGACCCTCTTGGTTTTAAAATCAGGCAGCTAATTCTAAAAAATTATAAACAATCAAGTAATAAATGCACATTAAAATGATTTCTCCATAAGCCGCATGTACATTTCCTGACCCCATCCAGGAAGGAATTACATTTATCATAATTTAAAAACATCAAATTAAAAGTCCACCGAAATGTCAATAACAACTGGTGCAACTGAGGGTCTACTAATGAGGATATATACAGGTACGCGCGATTGTCCTGCCATGGTTCTAACATATAGCCAGCAGAACATTTCAGGGATAAATAACAGAGATCACGAGCCTTGATTCTCTTTTACATGCCACCTTCCAATCGTTTTTCGAGAGTTGGGGGCGACTCAGCAACCTTATCATTCCCAATCTTAAACTTAGCTGCCATTTTGCACTAATTTATTCCTGACCATCCCAGCCCAAACATGTTCACTATTAGAAATTTCTTTGGCACAAAAGGAAGAAATTCTTTGTTCCTCCACATCCCAGAGTTGTTCTAAGCTAGGACATTCCACGACTGTACTTCTGCTCCAATTCATAGTGCCCTTGGGTAATCCCAATAATTTCTTCAAACATTTTCCTTCACATTTATCCCAATTAGGGTTGGAGCTAAGTCAAAGAACATCTGCCCCACACAAGCCTTGAGAGGGAATCATAGCTTTATATGCTGTTAGTTCAGGAGTGAATCAGGGCCCTCCAAATTAAAAAATAATAATTAACTAGCCTTCCTGCTGTTGACAAAACCTGGGCTTTTCCCACTTCCTTATGCTGGGACCAGTTTAAGTTCTCATTAAAAATCATCCCTAAATACTTATAAGCATTAACGACCTCTACTTGTTTGTCTGCCACTATCCATGTGTATGGTTTAGATTTCTTACCAAATTTAACAATTTTTGTTTTATCATATTGATGGCTAGATCATTAGTTGCACAATATTTACTAAATGTATCAAGTTTCATTTGGAGCCCCACCTGTGCCAAATCAATGATCCCCAAATCATCCGCATACAATACGTGTCTTCTCCCCATTTTTGGTGGGAACGCTTTCACTTGCATCAAGCATTGAGGGAGGTTGGATACATACAAATAAAACTGTGTGGGGGCCAAAACACACCCTTGCCTTAACCCATTTTCTAAGAAGATTTTCTTTGAAAGTGAACCACTTAAATCCAACTCCACTTGTGCCCAATTATTCCGAAGGAGTACTTCTGAAATTGATAGGAGGTTTTTTCAGGATACCCACATTCCTCAGTTTAGCCCACAGAATTTTCAGGTCGACAAGATCGCAAACGGAATGGAAATCACCCCACTCCCTTACATCCTCCCAGCCCGCGCTCTCACCCGCCCTTTCTCCCCTCACCACTAATCCCACCGTCCCACAAACAACACACATCCATACCTCCCCACGGCCCGCGCCCACACCCACCCGCTCTATTGATTACCACACAGAAAGCCTACAACAAAAATAACCAAATCTCGATTCCCTCCCAAACGCCACACAAGGATTAACCTCACATCCCTTAACCACACTCCACACTTCATACATGTTAATTCCGACACCTGACCCTAGACTCGATCAGATATTACTATCACTTCAACAAGTCAAAGAGGACCTCCAAACTCTACATGACCTGATTCTGCAACAACCCAAGCCCGAGTGGCCCACACTAGAAGCTAAGACACTCCTCCATATCAACCACGCGCCACTCACCCAACAGCGGCGCACACGCTCCCAGAAACATGAACTCCCATGGTGGAGAACAGTACCCTACCCCAATGCCTCCTCCCGTCCGATCCGGAGGATAAATCCTCTTTCTATGAAGGACTTAACCTCCCTACTCCATTCCTATGAGCTTCCTTCACCGCCCCTTAATACGGCGCATTCAGACAATTTACATAGATTTTATATAATCCAATCCATCCCTTCCAATACCTTTAGAGCCACTAGACACATTTCCAGAGATATAGTTGAAAACAACCTCATGCGAGTCTCCATACTATACGATCCCAACACAACTCCTACCACAGCTCGGCTAAAATGTATGCTTCTAAATTGCAGGTCAGCCTCAAAACATGCTGCCGACATAGCCGACCTCATCCTCACTAATGAACCGGACCTCCTAATTCTGACCAAAACATGGCTAAACGAATCATCCTCTCCCATACTAGACATACTAGTACCCCCAAATTATTGCATCTCAAGACTAGATAGAACTGAGAGGCCAGGTGGTGGTATTGCTTGCATACATCGGTGCAACCTCTCTGTGATTCGCTCAGACTCCCAGGTACCTTCCTCCTGTGAATACATGTGTTTAGCTATCACTAATAACAAGAAACCAATTTGTTCATTACATGCATTCTACCACCCACCAGGGGACAACCTCTCCTTCATCGAACATTTCATGGATATCCTTGCTACAAATGCGGGTCAACAAACTATTCAAATATTCCTTGGAGACTTCAACCTCCACTGGAATGACCTTGACAACCCAGGGGTCAATAGCCTCAAAGCGTTCCTCTCAGACCTTAACCTTTCCCAAATCTGTGATAGCCCCACACATGATAAAGGCTCAAACCTTGATCTAGTAATTTCCAAAGCGGACTCCACCCAGCTTGAATCGATCCTCCCTTGCGATTGGTCTGACCACCACATCATCACATTCCACATCAACGAATCAGTTAAACTACTCTCTGTCCAACCCCTGAGGACGAAAATCTGGAAGAGAAACCTAAAAAATGTAGGTCCCAACTTGTTCATACCCTCCAGTCCTAACATCATGCTCCCACCGGAAGGTCTATCCTATGTACTTGACCTGACTAACCATTATTTCCACTCCATGAACAGGGTATTAGACAATATAGCCCCCTTACAGTTGAAGAGAGTCACCACAAAAGACTCAAAACCCTGGTATGATGGTAGGCTAAACAAAGACAGACGTTCTTTAAGAGTAATTGAACGACGATGGAGATCGGCACCATCCCCTGACCATCTCAAGTTACTAAGATGCACAAGAAACGCCTATTACAGAAAGATAAGAAGATCAAAAGCAGACTTCTTCAGTAAGCAATTAGACCAAGCCAAGATTCGTCCCAAAAATCTATTCGAACTAATCAAATCTCAATCTAAGGGTTTCTTGCACCTCCCCCAAGCTAACGCAGACACACTACCCAAGTGCGAGGAATTTGCCTCCCACTTCATTAGGAAGACAGAAAACATAAAGTCAAACTTGCTCAACGACCTATTATCCCATACAGGCAATCATATGGTCACTTCATTGCCCCCTCTAGGGGCCCCTCTCTTATGCACCACAAAGCTCGACCTCAAAAACAACGCTTCGTGGTCCTCCTTCAATACTTACAGCGAAGAAACTATACTAAAAACGCTCACGGCCCTGAATCCCTCCAACCACTTCACAGACCCTCTTCCCGCAAACTACTTAAGAGACTTCATTACAATGCTATTGCCTCTATGGACCAAGATTATAAACACCTCTCTCCTTCAAGGAACCATCCCTGAAATCCTTAAAGCTTATGCCCAATCCTAAAGAAGCCATCGGCGGATCCATCAGACCTGAATAACTATCGCCCAATATCCAACATCCCCACTTTGGCCAAACTGCTTGAAAAATGTGTTCACACGCAGCTTGGCAACCACATAGAACAATTCAGCTTGCTCGACCAATATCAATTTGGGTTCCATGCAGGACACAGTACTAAATCAGCCATGACCCACATAATAGATGACCCATTAAAAATCCTGGACCAAAACGAAGCCTGCCTACTAATCTTGCTTGACCTATCCTCGGCCTTCGACACCGTTAAACATGACAACTTGCTAGACCTCCTGAAATACAGAATGGGACTATCTGGTTCTGTTCTTAACTGGTTCTCCTCCTTCCTCCAAGATAGAACACAAAGATTCAAGATCAACCAATCCTTATCCAAACCCACCCCAGTCACCTTAGGAGTACCGCAGGGCTCATCCCTCTCACCTACACTTTTCAACCTGTTTATGGAACCACTCACCGAACTTCTCAGGTCCTCGAATGTCCACTATCACATGTATGCAGACGACACACAACTTTACATAAAGATCCACTCACTTGAGGACATCATAAAAAAAATATAGGCTTTTTATAGCCCCTTTCCAGCTATCCGGAAAGGTTCCTGAGGTAGTTACTGAAATAAAGATTTTTGAAAAAAGGTTGGCCCACCTTTTGGATTTGACTTAAAAATAATCTCTGGTGGGTTACCTGGCCCTGCCACTCTTGCCAGCTTTATAGAGGTTATTAAATTACTTAGCGACTCCTTTGTTAGTAGCTTTAACAACTCCTTCTCGGGGGGTGGCTCCCACTTACCGCTATCTATCAACTCAGAGGCTTCGTAAATATTACTTAAATAGGAGACCCACTCATTCTCCGAAACTGTGAACCTTATTGGTTCTGTTGGGGGCGTGGCTTCGAGTGGCTGCAAGTTGGCCGCACCTTGAGTGGGCTCTGCTGGCCAAGCGACTAAATCCGACAAAATCCGGCGGCCAGAGGGCATATAAACCCACTGAAGAGGAAGATCCACAACCCTGCGATTTGTGGGGGCTGATGGCTTGATCGGAAACCTGAAATTTGCCCTGCGCACGCTGCAACATCATCTGAGACCATGACGAGCAAGCAGCTAACAGAGGGCCCACTCGAGAAGCGGGCATCTGAGGGCTGAGCTCCCTCCCCGGTGGCGAAGCTGCCTTGCGGTCTCCTGAACTACAGCATATGAGGTGGGACCGTGAGGAACCTGTGACTGCGACCGGTCCCGATCACGCCCAGAGGAGGCTGCAGAGCGATCCGAGAGACGAGCAGACGAAGGCCTGGGCGAGTGGGAGGAGCACCGGAGAGGCGGCGGCCCGGTGGGCCGGAGATGCTGCAGCCATCGGATCTACATATCCAGAGGCGACAACACAGCGGAGTAAAGAGAGGACGACAAGCTGACGGCCGACGGACCAGTGCTGAGGTAGGAGAGGCAGCCGCTGGGCGTGGGGGCCAGGTGGAGGAGAGACTAAAGCAGCGCGAGGGAGTCCTGCATACCACTACACGCTCTCTGCTGGCCCCCCTACACACAACACATCAAGGCCAGAAGGCCCTCATGAGCGCTTGGCGCCTTTTGGAAATCTACTACGGGGTGGAGGGGAGAAGGACTCTGGCCTGGTGCCCCCCCCCCCTGGCCCGGATGCGGCCGGGCTGACCCGCAGGGCTTTATCATTACGGGCCTGCCTCATGACTACCCCATACTGGCAGCCAACAAGCTGAAATAAGACGACCAACAGTGAATGCTGCACAGTGTACGAATAGTGCCGCAAAGCTAATAACGCGGCCTATGCCCAACCACCTGGCTGCCCCTCCCAATAAAGCCGGACATAGAGACTGTTCAGAGACAACACTGAGAGCGCAGCGGCCCCCCCTGCACTTCAAAGAGACTGACAGTGAATAAGGGGGTGCACTGCTTGAACACCACTCAGCAAAATGGGCAAGCCTGATGCTAAGCAGCCCAAGCTCACGTTTGACGGACGTCACCACACAAGACAGGGAGAGCCCTCCTAAGATGCAGAGGGGAAGACCACACAAACAGCACACACAGTAAACCCAGACAAAGACATTTGCTCGCTTCTAATGGATGCTAAGACAAGTCTAAAAACCATTGACAACAATCTAGACCTCCTCACGGCATGCCTGGACCAGGTCAAACAACGGGTAGACACGCACAATGAACGCATAAAACACATGAAAACAAGAATATCGGATTCCGAGGATCAAAGGGCATAGGACAAACAGAAGATGCTAAAAATTGACAAAGTACTCGAGATCATAAAGGCTAAAAACAAGGATTTAGAATCACGCTCCCGCAGAAACAATCTCCGTATTACCGGACTTCCGGAGTCCATGGCTATCCCTAAAATGGAAGACTACATTGAAGACCTGCTGCGTGAGCTGTTCGGCAATGATCTATCCACCGGTTTCATTGTAGAGAGAGCACACCGAGCACTCAGGCCGAGACTGCCACCTGGAGCCCCAGCCCGCCTTCTAATAGCCCGACTCCTGAACTATCGAGACCGCAAGAGAGCATGGAGAGGTGCGCCACCAGGGAAATATTCTTTCTTTCTATCCAGATTTCACTCTGGCGGTGCAAGCTGCAAGGCAGGAGTTCTTGCCAGCCAAATGTGCGCTCCAACAACTCGGAGTGAAGTACGCTCTTCTGTATCCGGCTAAGCTCTAAATCTCACATGAAGGCAAAATGCTAATTTTTACAGACCCTGCGGCTGGTATGAAACATGCCAAGCATTTCAGCAAAAATAGACATGCTTCATCTAAATCCCCCCGTTCATCTGAGGAAGGCCGCACTAGTGATAAAGATTAACTACACCAGAAACTACATCCCAATGGCTCACCCTCATTTTGAGGGAAAAGGTACTGAGGTGTTGGTGTAGCTGCACTTATGCTATCATCGGTGACAAGAACTAGACTCTGCCAACCGATTGCTAGCAAGCACATGACTTATTGTCCTCTCTAAATTTCGCTCGGCCACTCTGGTCCTTGTGACAGGATTGTCCGCCGGAGAACCAATGGCCCCATGGGATAATTCCTAACTAACGTTGTGATGGTTTGGTGTTTGGGTTGGGGGAAGCAAGAGGGTACGTTATCTCAACCTGATTGGGGGGTTGGAGTGGGTGGCTGGGGGATTGTCCACAATTCTGCTTCTAATGTTGCGGTATGTTGGGGAAGGGGGACGGAGGGTGGATCGGCCACTTAAGGTTGGCCATTCTAGGCGACACACAGACTGCAAGATTTACCCCGAGAATGGCCATTTCAGCTGTACACCTATCGGAGACATACAAGCTACTTTCTGCGGGCTCGCTGGTGGGGCAAAACGCACTCCTCAATGTACTCAAACTATAGCTGGGGAGTCTTGATGCTGATCAGGAAGGGGATTCCATGGCACACCTCACACTCCCACATTGACCGGGAAGGCAAGTTTATAATTGTGGCCGGCACATTATATAAACAACCAATGACGTTGATAGCAGTATACGGGCCAAATACAGATGACGCAGAATTCTTTCTTGAAGTATGGAGAGAGGCGGCAAACTATGGCCCACGGACGCTTCTTTCGGAGGGAGATTTTAATGCACTGGACTGCTCCGGGGTGCGGCGGCTAAACCTGCGGTCTGCCGGAGCTCTTAACACATTATTGTCAGACAATCTACTCAATGACGCGTGGCAACACGCTCACCCGAAAGCACGGGAAGGCACATGTTTCTCCTCTTATCACAGCTCGTGGTCCCGCTTAGAGTATTGGCTTATCTCCAAGGATGCACTTGCAGGGAATACACTGATTATACATCTCCCACATCTGACCATGCACAGGTGCTGTTAACGCTCCAAGTCCCACAGACCATCCCACATGCCTTTTCGTGGCAACGCCCCCTGAATGCATTGTGCGACACAGCCTTTAGAGAGGACATTCGCGCAGCAATCACAGACTATTTCGCACAAAACACTGGGTCGGTTGAATCGCCTTCCACGCTGTGGGAGGCGTTCAAGGTGGTTATAAGCAGCGTCTGCATCACGAAGCAATAAGGAGTGCTACGGGTGCTGCGAGGCACACTGGGCAGGCTGGAAGCAGAAATTCGGGATCTTGAACGGGATTACTTCAGAAACAACGACCCCTCCATATTAGCTGACATCAGAGATAAATCACAGCCTACAGAGAGGAGACTGATAGGGAAACACATTACCTAGGTAAAGAGGCCTGAGCACGACGGTATGGAGAAGGAGACCGCCTGGGGAAGACATTAGCCGGATTACTGCGCACATCCCATGCCTCTGCATATGTAACTGAACTAAGAGAGGCTGACTCCCAATTGATCTCCTCTCCGTCTAAACTACCGGGGATAATGTCCTCTTTTTATGCCCACTTGCATACTGCCGGAATAGAAAGCGAACCGGAGACGCTGCAAGAATTTTTCGATTCCATATAACTCCTGTGGCTGGACCATATTTATTACCTAGATGCTCCGATCGTGCCAGATGAGATTGCACAAGTTATCGCAAGTCTGCCGGCAGACAAAGCCCCTGGCTTGGATGGATTGACGCCGGCTTTTTATAAGGAATATGCCTCCATACTTATTCCGCACCTTATAGAAATGTGCCATGAGTCGCTGACAGTGGGACAACTCCCACCCTCGTTGAGGGAGGCGGTGATAGTGACTATCCTAAAGCCAGACAAACCCGCTGATCTCTGTGACTCCTACCGCCCCCTATCCTTAATAAACATCGACAATAAGATCTTTGCGAAAGTGCTGGCGAACAGCTTGTTGCTCCTTCTGCCATTGATAGTTCGCCCGGAGGAGGCAAGCTTCATTCCCGGGTGGGCCACATCGCACAATCTCCGTACTATATTTGTGATTATGAATCACATAACCCTTATATACCGGCGGTGGCTGCCTTATTAGACGCCACTAAAGCATTTGCCACCTCTTTCCGCTGCTTCGTTGGTTGGGGCTGAGCCATAACTTTATCCTGGAAATTCAACGCTTTTACACCCTTCCCATAGCACGAATTAGGCTAAACAATGGTATCTCACAACCGATAAACATCACTCACGACACCAGACAGGAATGCCCCTATCCCTGGTCTTACTTGCCATAGCCATGGAGCCACTGGCAGCCAGACTGCGGCAGCATCATGCCGAACGGGGCATTGGCTTCACTACCTGTGGCCTCGTTGTATCCATGTATGCCGACGATACAGCATTATATGTGCGTGACCCAAAAACGAACTTGGAGCCAGTAATACGCGAGGTGATCCGCTACGGCGGATATTTAGGCATCCAGATCAACTGGTTCAAGTTGATTCTTTTTCCATTAACAGATGCCACAAAACCCTATGCAGCTGAACACCCCCTGAAATGGGCAGTGGAACCAGTTAAATACTTGGGCATATGGCTCAGTAGAGACCCAGAGGAACTATGGAAAGCAAACTATGGCCACGCTATGGACTGGATGGAAACCAAAATTCAACTGTGGATCAAACTTCCACTGTCGCTGGCAGGTTTTATAGCCATCGCTAAGATGGTTATACTTCCGAACTTCCTGTACCTCTTTGTAAACATCCCGAGCCCCTTCGCTGCACAGTTCTTTAAGCGACTGCGATCCAACCTGGTCATGCTCACATGGGCTGGCCGACAGCTGAGAGTATCTTATGAAAGGTTAACATTGCCACCCGTGCGTGGCGGTCTGGGTGCACCAGACATGCAGCTATATGCGCTATGCGCTCAAGTGCAATGTTTGCACCACTGGCTTCACCCCACCCCATTCCAGCCACATTTAGCAATCGAGCATGATCAAGCCATGCCGTGGCCACTGAAAACTGTGGTGTTCCAATGCTACAAGGCCCCCAAAGCCAAAATCAGCACCTTGGAGTGTGTACACTGGGCATGGGACGGTCTCCGTAGACAGGCCATCCTGCCGTTACTATACGTGCCTCCTGCTTCTCTGATAGGCAACCCCCTACTCCCCCCTACAGGACAGAGGAGCGGCCAGACACGCCGGGGCGTGAGGCATTAAAAAGTTTGCAGACCTATACCCTGATGGGGAGTTTGCCCATAGAGGCACAGAGTTGCCGACGCTTTCGGACACACTGCTATACTATCAAATTAGAGCCACTTGCCGCGCAATTCACAACTCAGTCCCCGCTCCCCCTTCCATTTTTACAGCGCTAGAATATATACACACAATTGCTACGCCGAGCAAACTCATAACCCTGCTTTACACACTGACACAGATAGAGTCTGCAATTGACACCCAAATGGCCTGGGAGAGGGAACTACACTCTGAAATATCGGAGGCACAATGGCAGTATTGATGCGCCCAAACCGACAAACTGTCTCCCAACTATAGACTGCAACTGATACACTTTAAATACCTGCATAGAACATATTGTACATCAACACAACTTCACAGAATTGGACTAACAGCTGACTAGCATTACTTGCGCTGCCATGGGTCGGAGGCCACTCTCTTACATTTAGCATGGACCTGCCCAGAAATAGCGACCTTTTGGGCTGCGGTGTGCGAAGCGGTGGGTGCCATCACCAGGGCTGCACTCCTGCCAAATCGTATTGTGTGCCTGCTGGGCTTCGTGCAGGATGTCCCGGTGGGATGTCGATGTCTCACCGCGATGCTGCTACTGCTGGCTAAATGTAGGGTAGCAATGCACTAGGGGAGACGGCTGATCCCGACAAAGCGAGCCTGGATTGCAGACATTTAACACTGTCGGGAGCAGCTGACAGCATATGGGGACATGATGCCCCCTAGCAACATGGCCCAAAAATATCTGGGAACCTTTCGTGGCTTGACTTAGACAGGCTGACATAGACGAGGCGACCACACCAGACCCTTGCGCACCTCCCACATAGCCAACTGCTGTGCCGATTCATAGCTGGTTAAAGAGCCCGCACTGTTGGCGATCAGGTTAGATATCATTGGTAGAAAGGGGCGCAGGAGACAGGATGGCTAATTAACACTGATGTATGTAACTCCGAACAGATATGGACATAACATATTATATCTTATGTAACGCGAACTGGAACAATGTGCAATGTCGCCATGTTGGCTATGTTGGGGGGGAAGTTATAACAATTGAAAATTAAATAAATTAAATTAAAAAACAACCTGTTAACTTCTTTTAACCCACCTGCACTAGTTTCCAAAACTGTTTCATGTCTTTCTCAAGTAAGACTCTAACTACTTCTTCCCAATTTGCTCTCTAATGATTAAGTTTCTGAGGACCTGATTACGAGTTTGACGGTCTTCCTGTGGGCTGCCACGCTAGTGCCACGCAGGAAGACCGCCAAACTCATAGTCAGACCGTCTGCCAGATTACGAGTTGAATCCTGGCGGGTGGTGCGTGCTGCAGCGGTCCCACCGCAGTGCTTTTCTAAGGCTCAAAGGAGAGCCTTATTAAGGCACCGCCGTGGGAGCATCGCAGCACGTTCCTGCACAGGAACAAATGCACCATGTCGTGCATTTCTTCCAGTGCAGGAAGAGGGGTGCAGAAATACAGGGGGGCACACCATGCAACAGCACAGCCAGCATATTACTCCCTCTGATCGCTTGCCACTGCTGCAGGATTACGAATCCCCGGCTGTATCAGCGGTCCAGTGGCGGTCCAACCGCTAAACTCATAATACAGTGGGTGGACCACCACCACGACTATGGCAGTCCTTCGTAATCAGGCCCTTAGTCTTTATCAGAGACTGATATTCTTTTTTTACCCTATTAAACAGTGCTATGTCCCTCGCACTCAGAGGGAACTGTTTTTTACTTCTCACTTTCATCAGCCTCCTTTTCGACACGTGCCATTGTCTTTCTAACCAAGGCTGTTTGTTTACCATCTGAGGCAATATGGATCTTTTATAGATAGAATTACACTTTTTAACGAATGGGGATAAACAATCTACTATCTCATCAATTATCTGACTATGCCATTTTTTTTAAACCTCAACATTCTCTACCCTCCCTACTAAGAGAGACTTCACTATTTGGTATTGTCTTAACGTTTCCATATATCTATCATCTAATCTGGCAGTCTGGCGCTTGGGAAATGTTAATTCCAAAAGGATCACAGCTTCTCTTTGACAATGGGCTGAATTAAAAGTCACTTTCAAACCCCAATGATCACTTTCCGTATCCTTTAAAACACTAAACATCTGACAGAACTCAAAACACCATCCTTGTAGGAACATATAATCTATTGGGCATCTTTGGTTTCCATGCACAAAAGTTTGTGTGGCAGGAATGTTGTCCTTAAAATACCCATTTAGACAGACAAAACCTAACTCCTCTATTTGTTTAGTTAGCTTCAGGTCTTTCTTTGACTATGCTGGAGCAAGAATCAGGTTTAAATATAGTTTATGGTTTTTTCAACTTCAGGACCTAATCTCGGTCTGCCAGGCTGATAGAGCTTGGCTGTTGTGGTGAGAAGAGAACTCAAACTATCTAGAAATCAACAGTCATTTAACATCAATACGTATTACTGTGAGTCAATAAAGAGAGGTTGAAAAGTTTCAAAGCTTTAGTTTTCTCAAAGTTTAGTAGTCATATCTTTATTGGGTCAGTATATAAAGAAATCTCATAAAAATGCAAATCACAATTAATAAAAAATAGTGCACACATTTGTTAGCAAAAATAAGCATGTTCCATGAAAGACAGAATCCCTATGCTATCTTAAGGGGCAGGTGCCTATCAGAAAACCTTAAAGAGCTCCTTCTTAGAGAGAGTGAGAACAAGCATAAAGCTTCTGAATAGTAACTCAAGCAGAATGTCCCACACAGAGAAGTTCACTAAGACTCAATAGAATCTCAGAGTAAAATAGCATAGGGTCTAGATGAATGGAAAATCGCAATGGCCAAACAGAGTGTCTGGGTAGAAAGTGTCCCAAAGAGAGAGTCCTAATCTAGTCTAGGAACATGCACTTATATAAGCAACACATTTCATGATTATCAACAAATGCTGCTCTTCTCGTCTACTTCCATCCAATCATCAAGCACGCTTGTCCAGGGAACAGGAGAACTCCTGTTGTTTTTCAGAAGAACAATCAAACTATCTAATAAACTGGTTCACTTGTAATACAATGTTAAACATGTTGCTGTTAGTTTGGGTATCTGATGATTCCCATGTGTCTTAATGTTCCTTCCCCCTACAATACTGTAAGTTGTACAATTAAAGTCTTATGGAGGTCTGAAACACTTCTTTAAAACAATCATTTTCTACAATGACATATTCTAGGAAGGAAATTCAAGTTAGTTAAAGAGGTCAAAACATTAATGTTTTGTGCTGACATTTCAAATGTGGTTGCACTCCTTTCTATCTACAGCTAAATATTTTAATCAAATGAAACATTTAAATTCTAATAAATGAAAACATTATGTAGAAAGGTACGATAATTTTATAAATTGTTAATTTATTATGAGAAAGCGTTTTGCGCAACGGTCAGGAGTTAAGCATTCTTGTTATATCTGCATTCTTGTATTAACATCTCATGCTTGGAAAATATCATTTTGTGTGGTTAGGCAATTTCTAAATGAATAAGACTTTCCAATTAGACTACTTTAGCCCTCTAAGGCCTAGTACAGGTAAGTACAACAGCTAAGTGCAATTTCCCCCCAAAAAGTTTCAAAGGCACATTGGGGCACATGCATCAACATAAGGAATTGCGATTCCTAAATAGCGATTTTCAAGGAATCGCTATATAGGAATTGCAATTCCTTATGCATGTAGAAATCGCAAAATAAATTGCGATTCCTAGAATTTACCTAATAGCGATTCACAAATTGCGAATCGCTATTAGGTAATGTCACTCCATTCATTCCTATGGGCCGAATGAATGGGAATGCATTCGCAAATTGCAATTACCAAATTGGTAATCGTAAATTGCGAATGCAATTGCAAGGGTGCCAGTGGAACTAAGGCCCCCCTGATGCACCCACCGAAAAGGTGAGTGTGCACATGTGGCGCACACACATGCCCTAAGGGCATGTGTGTGCGCCACATGTGACTTTGAAAAATGCACTTTTGTGCATTTTTCAAAGAATTTTCAAATTACCATCAACTTGAAGTTGATGGTAATTGGCGTTTCCTAAATGCAAAGTCGCATTTAGGAAAGGCTTGATGCATCTCAAATAGGGAATCGCAATTTATGATTCCCTAAATGCATTCGCAATTTAGGTAATCACAATAAATTGCGATTACCTATATTGCAAATGCAAAAAGGTACATGCATCAGAAAAGGCTGGTGCATGTGGCCCATTATTTCTTTAAAAGCTTGCAAGTTAATACTGTACGTTAGTTATTTTCAGTATCATTGTATTTTATTCTAAGCAACCTATCAATGATGTGCAGTTTGGAAAACCAGCCTTTGGAATTCTATAAGTCTCTAACATTTCGCTATAGTTATCTGCCCAA
This sequence comes from Calotriton arnoldi, assembly GCA_963921515.1. Lineage (NCBI taxonomy): Eukaryota > Metazoa > Chordata > Amphibia > Caudata > Salamandridae > Calotriton > Calotriton arnoldi. Next base: position 1,728,742 of record CAWUFW010001957.1, on the reverse strand, counting down.
GCTAGAGAAAGTCGCTGATTAAAATCTCCGACCACCAATATTTGGGAAGCACCCGACAACCCCAACAGAGATTCCAGATCACTAAAAAACAATTGCCATTGCAAAGCCTCATTACTCGCGTCCCCTGGATTTACATAAACATTCACCACCAACAACAACACCAGGAAACAGCCCCTTTAACTGGCAAGTCTACACAAGGCTGTCAATGATACAGGGATTTGGGACAGGGAGGAGATCCTATGGTATGAATGGCTCCCAAGTACTCCTCTACATCTGCATGGGAGTTATAAGCAGGGCAGATGATTTTGTGAGCCATACATAGCATAAAATTATAGCTGGGTAAAAAGTGAATTAACAGGATGTTTTTCAACTCTGGGTTCTGAGTGACATTATAGACAACTAGAGCTTCTCTCTCGTTGTCTGTTTCATATCGCTCAGAACCCCTCGCTGAAAAACATCTCCGTACCTCCCAGTCACCCATGTATGACTCTATATATTTAAGGTGTGTGACAGATATTAGTAAGGATCTTCAAATGAGAGCAGAATTTATTTCATTTGTTTTAATTATTCTTAAGGGTGTTTATAATGTGAGCAGTTAAAAGACAAGTGACATTTGAAAACTCGTGGTTATCACTGAGACACGAGTTTCTGTGCACCGCTTAAAATTCTGCTTATAGAAATGTGTATACATTAAAGAATTTCTCTACCTTTTCTGCAACCGTCGGTGCTTCCAAATGTTGCAGTTATGAGGAGATGAGCCATACCTAAAGACATTTTGTTTTGAGTACTTGGTGATCAGTGGCAGTGTATATGTTTTTGGTCCTGTTTATGCTAGAGTTCAGATTACAGCAGGGTTTTATATACTAACCTCGATTTCAGAGGAAATGACCCAAAGCAGGTCTGGGTGTTGGGTCTCATGAATTGCTCTGTCATAGGGAAACACTATTTACTGCAGAGGTACAGCAAATTTAATTGAGACCAAGTGACTATTCTGCCATTTGAGGATCAAACAAAATTTGGTTCCAGACTCAGATTCCCCAGATGACGACATTGTATGATCTGCAACAAATCTCTTCATCTTTCTCTGCTATGTTCTCTTGTGAGTTGATTGCTAGTGGTTGCCTCTAGCTTTAAGTGTAATGTTAGCAAGTGCTAATGTACATTTTACTAGCTGATGAATTCTCACAGTTGTGGAAATGTTAAGCTTTTATTTGCACGTTGCCAGTTATCATCCAATGATCCACCCTCATTCATTTTATCAGATGTAAGCATGCATCAAACAAATGCCTTATTAAACTATTATTTACTTGAATAGTGTTCATTTGCATATGATATGCAAGTAAAACACTGCATACGCGCTTCGCTTTGTAACAACTTTTCCCTTAAACTAACAATATATTTTATAATACATTTTATTTTGACAAACATAACCACCAGTCTTCAATATTTTTGATGCATTACTTGCATATAGGTACCTATCAACCCCACCTATTATGGGACACCTCCAGCCAGACCTACGGGCCTTATTACGACTTTGGCGGTCCTACAGCAGACGGTGCAACAAACCATCCGCTGTAGGACCGCGAAAAATAGAGTAAAATCCTGGTCAGGCGGTGCTGTGGTGGTCTAAGGCAACGGTCTGTGAGGCTTATTGAAAAGCCCAACATGCAGAGCGCCGTTCTCAGAGCGACGACTACACCTTCTTGCATGGTGTGGCATACATGCCACACCGTACAGGAACTGGGGGTGCAAAACCAGGTGGGCATTACATGTGTCCCCCCGCATGCACCCCCAGGCCAGGGCCCCCCCTTTGTTGTCTCTCAACCACCCTTTTCAGGGCGGGCTTACCGCCATGAAAAGGGTGGTAGACAGGCAACTCCCTTGGTTGTACCACAGCGGCACCGACAGCATATTAGTGCTACTGACAGCTGCGCGACGGCAGTGTGATCCTTGATCCCTGGCGGTCGCAGCAGTCCTGTGGTGTCCAACCACCACACTCATAATACTGTAGGCAGGCCCGCAGTCTAGCGGTGGCCAGACTGCCACCACAAGCGAACTGGTAATAAGGTCCCTAGTATTTTACCTAACAACATGGCACATTCCGGGACTTATTCAATTCAATCATTAAATATGTAAGCGCAAAAATCCCAGCATGCAAAGAGCTGTTGGTAAAAAGCCAAGACTGGCTGAAGTGGAGCACCTGCAATAGAGAGAATAGGATGCCTAGCGAACGACTGGAGCATACAGGTAATTGTGATTCACAAAATGCTCATTCAGAAACATACAGGCAGTAGTAGCCTGACACTTGAGAGTGGATGCGTCCACCGCAAGTGCAGAATATTCTTCACATAAAAAGATACTACTAAAGTTTAAATCAGGGAGAAGAAAGATGGAGGGACACAAAAATAGGGAATATATTGTGTGATAAGATGAAGAATAGACACAGGGAGGGCCTCAAAAAACACCTACAAAAGTCTTATCAAGACTAATTCAAAAATGTAACACTCCAAAGCTACTCATGCAGAACCACAGGCCTACCAGGCTAAAATGTAAACCAAACCAACCATGAAATAAGTCAAACACCACAATAGGCCTCTCAAAGTACTGAAATGGAATCACAATAAAAAACAATGGAGCCTGGGAGTAACACTTCCAGGACAAAGGAAAAAAGGTGAAATAAAAGGCAAATGGAACAATAGTTCACACACCTAATTTTGGTTCCATCGAAACGCCCATACAAAAGAGTCAAGAAAAGAAATTAAAACATGTTGACCATAATTAGAGAACACTCTCAGTGGCAACATATCACATGGAGCATCAGCCGCAAAGAAACAAGTAACTGGCCACTAGTGAACACACCAATGTTGACAAACACACCTAGAAACATTAAAATAACTACAAAATGAAATGTATACACATTAAGCAGAAATACAGATATCAAAATATATACAGGTCAAGAAACAAAACGGATTCAGTCCAGGACAATTGATAAGAATGCCAGTAGAACTTGTGGGCAAAGGAGGGGTATTGAATTGCTTGCAGGTCTTTACTATGTATTTCGGAATTTTCACTATTTTGAAACATGATCTGAAACTATTTGCCTTTAATCTACTGATGCAGGTTGTAAGTATGATTTAAATGGACCTTCTTATCTCTCAGTACTCCTGAGTTTTTCTATTTACATGTCTTCCTCAAACAGGGAAATATGTATCCTTATCTTCCATTTAACTAGATTTCATTGCAGAATGTCCCCTATAATAGAAAGAGCCTGTTATACTGATTCTGCAGCTTAGTCCATTAAAAAATGGTACACAAATTTGCAGCTTAGCCAATTCAAAAACTGTACAGGACCTCTACTTGTTCCACACAGTTCATCTCTAAACTAGTATATATTTCAAGGTGAACACTCTAAATCAGGCCATTTAGACATGAGAGTAAGGTAAGCCCATTGGGAAACAGGTCAGCCTGTTGATCTTGCGCATTGCTGTATTCAGCATGCGCCAAGTAAGAAGACTTCACTCAGCAATAGGCTTATCAGAGGCGTAATGGAGGGCCCACAACCCTGGCCTGCACTTGGGTGAAGGTGATCACGGCACCATATGAAGCTGACAGTTCAGTAGTCAAATTTCGAGTTGCAAATGGATGTTTCAATGGTTTGCAACCACAATTGTAGTCGCAAACCATTGATCAATTACTGAGCACTGAGTTAGAGTGGTAACTGATTCATAAGAGGGAAGCTGTCTCTGTGGAACTGCATATCCTTTGGAAATCGTTGTGTGTGACCTCGGAGGGGAGCAGGAAGTGGTCGAATGGACCATTGCATGCTTCCTCCTGATGTCTTCTCTATTTGAAATCATTATTTTAAATCAGCACCTGGCACTTTAAGAAAAAATGGGCTGCATTAAAAAAACTTCCGGATGGGAACCGAAATGGAGGTGTGGAGATTGCTACCCCTTGCAAGCCTCCTTCTTGCACACATTCACAGGAGGCCCCAAAATGTACATTTTGCGATGTGACTGAGTAGTATATCCGTTGCATTGTCAAATACATCCCTGCTTTCAAATCATCCAGTAAGCAGGTATCACCTTCTGGTCTGCAAACAGGGCTACGTGTATCTGGCTGCAACTGATTTTCTCTCACCTTTTTCAAAAGTAAAAATGTATTTTCTTTATTTCTTACTATACATGCTTCGCATAAATAGTAATAAAATCTGCTTGGTCAAGCTTTGTTTATGGCGAACATGCCCAGTCCCAGATACACAAACAGCAAAAACAGTCCAAATGGATTTGCCATGTTACTCTTGTGTCCTGGCAATTCCCATTCTCAGATTTGTGTTGCCCTGTCACCCAATAAAATTAGTTAAAGCAGAATTTGGCATGCTGGTAACATGCGTGAATGAGTTATACATGACATGAACCATCAGAGGTGCCTCAGTACACCCTTATTTGTTCCCTTTTTCAAGCTAAATTGTGTAGATCCGATCTTGCTTCTCTGTTCTCACCTGTTTCCTCTGTAGGGCCTAATCCCATACCTTCTTGGATCTTTGGATTCAGTTTTTGCTGTTTTCCCTCCATCTGCTTCGTCCTTTAGGTTATCTTAATCCACAAAGCTCCAGCTTTAAGCAATGCTGCCACATGCCATTGACGCTTTGCATCAGATAACCTGACTGATCTGTGTTACTTGGTTAGGCCACAATCATTTAATGCATGCCGCATCAACTACCTGTCTTGCATGAAGAACAAGGGCACATTGATCCTGAAAGCAGATGTTTGATTTTATCATTAAAAAGAAGTGTCAGGAGGTGAGTATAGAGCCTCTGACACTAGAGGTGGTCCTGGGAGTATTCCTGCCAGTGAGTTAGTGAAGCACCCATTCCATGCAGAGGATGCCCTCACTGGCCCTACACAAATTTCAAGAGCAACCAAGACAAAAGCATTGGGCCACAAGAGCATCTGGCCTTTGGGGTGAGACATTTTTCAGCCAGATTATTTGGTTACGTTCCTGTGAATGAGTGAAAAGTGCCATTGAGCTGAGGGGCCACAGGGGACAAAACCCTATTCTGCTCCGAGACTCTATTCCACAGTTGAGTCATGAACAGCTCCTAACACAGAGATCATAAGCTGCTCTTGTGCCATAGAACATCTCCCTCCCTTGGTTCAGGTTAAGGGACCAAGTGGTTTTTAGACAAAATATCGAGTTTAGCATATCAGGAGACATAAATATCAGAAATTGAATATTGTGACACACAAATATCGTGAAGAGCATTTATCGTTGACAAGAATATCGTTTTTGAGGTGAGTAATACCGTTTTAAAGTATATCAATGTTCGTTTTTAATAATATCGCTTTTTAATTATTTTAATGTATTTTAGTTGATATATAAATTTTATGTGTTAATATTGTTTATATAAAAATATTTTTTTAAATATAGGTTGTAATTTTAAGTGATTTGGAATGTTTCATTTAACTATTAATAGTAATTTAAAGTGTTGTAGCAGGTGGTTGGGTTTGTAGGGGGATAGGGTGGGAAGTTTATTAGGTAATAATTAATTAATACTTGATTATTAATTGTAAATTAATCATTTGATTGATTTTTAATTATCTAAATTATGGAATACTGATTTATTTCACTTATATTTTAGTTGCAGGCTCCTAGGTCTGTAGGAGTATGGGCTGGGAAGTATAGGAGCAAGATATTGTGGTAAACATTTTTTGACACAATATTCTCCTCAACTCCATGTTCACCACAATAGTGTGTTAGTGATCCAGACCAAGTATGACTCCAGGGATTGGCACTCAGGAGTACAGCTCAAATCCTCCTGTGGGCAGTGTCTGCTATGTTCTCTTGTGAGTCAGTCCAAGCCGTATCTTGCAGGTTGGTCTTCTGACTTCTTTTTCCGCCCCCACAGTTAACTCTAGCTCCTGTGCTGTATAACCAGTGGCGTAGCTAGGGGGGGGCGGTGGGGGCGGACTGCCCCAGGCGGCATGGGTTTTGGGGCGGCGGCCGGCCCCCCTTTCCCCGCACTTACTTGAGGCTGTAAGAATCGGCATTAAGCCCCCCTCCCCCCCCCGAACCCCCGTTCTTACGTGCGGTCGTCGCGGCCGCATGAAGCGCCAGCATCTCCCTCTCCCCCGCTCTTCGATTAGGCCACGGGTGGCAGATGCAGTGGCCGCCACGGGCGGCCTAAGACCTAGCTACGCCAGTGTGTATAACTGATCATTAAGAGAGAGGAGACCACCCACTCAGTGTGTAGAGAGTTTTGCTGGAAAAAGAAGTAAACATGGCCTACTCTTCCAGTGTTCAGGATCATCACCTGTAACCCAGACATGCATATGCACAAAACAAGCACAAGAAGAAGCAGAGGCACATAGAGGTCCTGGCCTCACCAAGATAGCTTTTTATGCCTGCCAACTGCTTCAGTTTCCACCAGAATCATGGATGCATGACTACCCCACCTTTCCTGATGTTTTGGAACTTGGATGAGCAAGACGTACTGTTGACCACAGCATTCCCATAGGTTCCTGCAAGTCTTTGTTGGTGTGAGGTGCATGCCTTCTTAGAGTTAAGTCTCTTGTGCATTCTCTATTGGAAGCACCTCTTCACAGAAAATAGAATCCATAGTGGGAAGATCTATTTTTAATATTGATCATAACAGAAGCCCATCCCTTCTCAGTGGTCCTTGGACCCAACTTCAGGCTTTGCCTTCTTGTTGTCCTCCATCTTCATGTCAGAATGCATGGTGCCAGTTTTACCAATCTAGTACAGCTCCTGGCACCTGAGGATCACTCCAATCCCCAGTTCACCTTCTTTCTTCTATGATCTCCTGTTCAAACCCAGCTGAAATTTCAGGGCTTACCTTGCTTCTTACCTGGATTCTGGCAAGGACTGGACACAGCAAAGTTCTGTTAGGTTTCCATGTAAATTGCCTGACAAAGAGGAAATTCCTTCCAATAGCCACAGTGTCACCCTGTCAATTACACACATGAAAGATGCAATGTGTCTCCTTAAGAGAATCCCAAATAGGAGGAAATAAACACAAGATAAAAACACCTCCTTGGAAAACGATAGTCTTGATTGAAGGTTGAGATTAATGGAACAGAGGATAAGCTAGGCACCAAAAGTTCCCTGACATCAGGGAAGAGAAAATAGCAGAGTCAAGACAGCCACAAGAAGTTCTAAAAGGGAATCCACATGCAACTGTAAAGAACAATACGTGGACGAAAATAGAAGTATGTGGGGGATGAATGTGATGAAAAACATCAAATGAATGCATTTATCACATCTTGCACTTGTTATTGTCTCCTTTACATATGATTCACACAGGAACTGACATCACAGAAAGGCTCAACCTTTTTTTTAGATTGAGAACCTCTGATAAAGTTTTCTGGACACACCACTATCTTGAAAAGCATGCTTGATAAGCTCGACCATGCCCTTTTTCTCAGAATCAGGTTTTTGGCTTAAAATATGAAGAAGAAGCCTCTTTAACTCTGCTAGATTCTGCGGATTCCACCTAATTGCCAAACCCCCTTCTGGGTGACCGAGACCATGGCATTGTCCGCACTGTACATGCTGTGCAGATGCCTGAGAAGGAGCTAAACATGGCGTCCAGCAAAATACTGGCAGCATGCATTATACTTCCTGTTTTTGAAAGCTGCCTTTAGGAAGCCCTCTGCATCAGTGGCGTAACGAAACTTGAGGGGGCCCCCCTGCAAAGAACATTCAGGGGGCCCCCCACGCTCTGGACCCAGTCCGGATCTCTCAGGTCAGGGACCTGCCAGGACCAGAGGGGGCCCCTGGAGCTTGCCGCCCCCGCGCATCGCGGGGGCTTTTGTTACGCCACCGTGGGCAACTCATCATCAGCTGTTCCTTTCTGAAAGGAGGGCTTTTTATCTTTTTCACTGTACGTAGAGGGCACACTCAGTACTATTGACAAATAGTTGCACATAAATGTACGAATCTAAGCATAGCTGCCTGTGTAATATGTGACACCTTCAGTGAGTTTTGTCTTTTTAGCGAGTGTAAGCGCTGAACTTACACCTGTATTGTGAACAGTGGGATTTCATATCCCAGAATTCAAAGTGGTGTTACCTATGAAGGCGTTGCAGAAGACCTAGCCACTATATTCGATTTAGCATGAGTCAGCCACTTGGACTAGCGACCCGGTGCTGATAAAGAAAAGAGAGAAAAAGGGCAAACGAGGATGGCAAAATAACAATTCATAATAGAACATAGAGCCTAGAGTATAGGTTTGACTGCTGGGCTGCACCCTCAGAGTATGATCAGAGGAGAAGGATTTCTCACTCCCTTTGAAAAATGTACTGCATTCTAAGAGAAGAAAATTCAAGGTTACAAATCTCTACATTGAGTGAAAAGGCATCCTCGAAAATATCTTACTATCCAAGTAAGTCATGTACATGGGCCTAAATTAGAGTATCTGCTTTTATTGTACCCAATAAAATGCACAAATATAACCTTGTGGCACCCATAACTTTAGTGCTGTTGGCACCCGGTGTGACTATCTTTGTTGGCGCCCCCCAATGTCCTTCCTCTCCACGGATTCACTCACTACCTCCCTCCCACAGGAGGGCCGGATTGGCTACTGGGCATTTTGGTGGGCTGGCAGGGTGGTGTCCTTTTTTACTGCCATGGGGGCCATTTTTGTTGCTAGGGACCTGCCGGCCACATTTTTACTTGCAGCGCTTATAAATAACTCAAAAGCAAGTGGTCTTAAAGTGTGCTTATTGCTTACTTTAAAACCATTTGTTTTTGCATTGTTTATGTAGAAGCGCTGCAAGTTGGAACATGGCCGGCATGTCCTCAGCAACAAAACTGCCGCCCACGTTCAGTGAAACTGGATCCTACCCTGCCAGCCCACAGAAACACCTGGTGCTGGGTAGGCCAGTCTGGTCCTGCTCAACAGTTCCCTTGAACTCTCCATAGCCCCTCTCTCACAGATATTTCATTTGTTTTATAGCACTACTCATACCATTGTAGGGTGTCAGAGAACTTTTCACCACACATACATTATACAGCGACAATGAATCATACAAGTGTGTAAATCAATGTATAGGGAATGTTAAATATGACAAAGAGGACTACAAGGTGAGGAGTCACATGTCACCATACTGGTAGGCAGTAAATGTTAAGAGTGCTTGGCCTGGAGAAGGAGAAACTCAGGATTTAAAACCTAACACGCGGGTTAGGTATGGCTTTACTAAAACAGATTTCTTGCTATCCAAACTCTTTTTAGTAACATTAGGATAACAAACAACATACTTTTCTAACCTACAGGTTGCAGTATGCCTTCAGCTATTTGATAAATGCAAAAGAACAATTGATGGAAAGAATGCAGAACAATGTCATACATTCACCCCAGTACAGAGATCTGGGCCTAAATCCATCGTTTTTTGCTCCCCATGCCATTCCAGTTTGAACTCAGCCATTTGCAAATCAGTCCTGACCCTGTGCCCAATGCAAACAGTGCAGCCCGAACTGCCAGGCCAGGTCCTCCCTGGACCGGAAACAAGCATCCTAGGACCGGCTTCGGGTTTTCACCCCTCATTAGCCAGGATAGCTTGACTCCAGTGTAATGGAGAGCACGGGACCAACGTCTGGGATTACCCGTCCCACTCGGGGTGACAAATGCGAAAAGGACAATTGATGGACAAAATGCAGAACAATGTCATACATTCACCCCAGTACAGAGATCTGGGCCTAAATCCATCGTATTTTTGCTCCCCATGCCATTCCAGTTTGAACCCAGCCATATGCAAATCAGTCTTGACCCTGTGCCCACTTTGCCACAGGATTCAAGCTAGCCTGGCTGATGAGGGGTGTTACCCCAAAACCAGTCCCAGGATGCTTGTTTCTGGTCCAGGGAAGACCTGGCTTGGCAGTTCGGGCTGGACTGTTCCCATGAGGCACAGGGTCAAGACTGATTTGCATATAGCTGGCTCTGAACTGAGGTGGCGAAGTGAGCTAAGAAACGATGATTGATTCAACCCAGATCTGTGACTGGGGGTGAGTGTCTGAAAAGTATCAGCTCTCCATCCATCATCTACTTGTGTTTTCTTTGTTCGCCCTAGGTTGGCAGTGTATGCCCAGACGTGGGTCCCTTGCTCACTTTGCCACTGGATTCAAGCTAGCCTGGCTGATGAGGGGTGTTACCCCGAAACCGGTCCCAAGATGCTCGTTTCTGGTCCAGGGGAGACCTTGCTTGGCAGTTCGGGCTGTACTGTTCCCATGAGGAACAGGGTCAAGACTGATTTGCATATGGCTGGGTCTGAACTGGGGTGGCGAAGTGAACTAAAAACAATGATGGATTCAACCAAGATCTGTGACTGGGGGTGAGTGTCTGAAAAGTTTCAGCTCTCCATCCATCATCTACTTGTGTTTGCTTTGTTCAGCTATTTGATGATAGCACATAGCACATGTGCTATATTAGGATTGTAGTTCAAGAACAGCAAGTAACAAAAGGATGTTTCTGAAGGAAGCAGTAACCCATTAAGCTAACTTCATAAAATGCAATTCAATGATCTACATGGTACACATGCTTTGCAGCATGCAAATGGATTAGGATGGAGCTAGTGAGAGTTGCTAACCCCACCCTACTCTGTGACGAGGTGCAGTGATAGACAACTGACCCTGGGCACTTCAGGGCTTACAACTGAAGCACCCAGGTCTGAGGCTACCAATGAAGCTACCCCTCATTACGAGGGTAGAGCATAGAGGTGCTTTGCCAGGCTGAAAAGTTCACGCCCACAAGAGCTGTGACATTTTCAGCCTGGCAAAGTTCAGCTCAGGCAGCCAGGAGCCTGGGCATTTAGCGCATGTTTAGCTCCTGGCTGGCTGACCTGAACAAGAGTGTCTGTCAGGCTGACCTTTGCTCAGCCTGACAGACACTCTTCTTGTCAGAAAAAAAAGGCGGGGGAGCATGGCCCTTCCACCCGTAAAGATGGGCTACGGCTGCGCTACTTAATGATGAGTCAAAAGTGTCACTAGACAAAACTCCAATCTCTCTCCAGCAGGTACATTAATCACCAGAGTTATCTTGACATCTTTATTGTTGCCTGAAAATTGCTGGACACACAAACTCTGAAACAGGTGCCTCTAGACCCATAAGTTATTTAAAAACACAGTCCTCCCCCCAAGAGTTCGGCGCCTCATGTGGTGGCACCAGCCGGACACCCCTAAAGCCAGCCTTAACCTTACTCAGTACAGTGACAGTTTGCACCCAAGAGAAGAGCTTGGCCTACAGGTTGACCACAGAAGCATTTGCATAATTATACCAACTGTAAGCAACTGGCGATCTGCCAAATATATTTTGGGCTTTCATTCTGCAACTCAGTGCATTCTGGGTAATACGCAGTTAAGTGACCCCGTTCCTAACTTGTGAGATGCAAAGCTTCAACAGCACCTATAAAATAAATACTATTTTTGTGTCTTTGTATGTACAAAATATGTAAACTTGATATCTATTAAAATATGAGTATTTTTATTTTCGATCTTCTTTTAGAACTGCCTGCCATTCTTCGCGTTAGGCTTAAATCATGCCTCCCGTATTGGCTATTGCAATAAGATAATAAGCATTCTTTTAAGTACTTCACCACCTTACATTTCTTTAAGAAAAAAAGTAGGACATTTACTACCTTAGACTGATTCTTATCTTGGAGTAAATGTCCTGCCTTTTGGAAATCACAATGTGAATAATTAACAAACGATTTACTGCAGGTCAAAAACTGCTAACATCCTCAGATGCACAATATCCACCTGAGTTAAAAAAAAAAAAAAGCAGCGGTGTCATCACAACCCCCATAGGAATCCCGCCCCACCCTCTCCCTCCCTTGCAGCGGCCGGTGTCACTGGACCCATTAAAAAAAAACATCAATCAATCCAATGCCCTTGCAGGGCTGCATGCAGTCTCGCAATACATTCCCAATATTGCGCAGTAAGGTAAGGCTGTTATGGCTGGAGTCTCACAGCACATGCAGGCCCGCCCTGGGGACATGAATTAAAGCAGCCCCCACCACAGAGAAATGAAGAGAGACTGAGGAGAACATTAGTGCTTACAACCAACCCATGGCGAGGCGTTAAATAAACCAAACTGCAAACCAAGTGTAAGAGTGACTTGCCTCTGTTGCCAAAGCACATCCAGGTGGGTGCTTGCGCTCTTGCTCTTCTCTTCGACAGGGGCTGTTATATCCACTGGGGAATGGCAGGGAGAGGGGCACAAAGGGGTGACCCAGAGGCAGAGGCGCAACTAGAGCCAAATTTCGGGGGGCTAAGAAACAATTTCGGGGGGCTAATTCTTCCAGCAATAGGCAGAGTGGGGATGCAAGGGCTCTAAAAAGGGGTGAAAAACAACAGAGCCTCATTTACAAGCAAATGGTCTTTTAAAGACCTGTGAAGTACTCGGGTGCGGCTGTGTGTGTGCCCGGGAAGCTTCTCAGCCCGGGCTGCCACACACGACGGGGGGGGCTGAAGCCCTTTGAGCCCAATGGGCGTTGCGCATCTGCCTAGAGGTGTAGATGCATCAGATTAGTCCACAAGGCGCATTCATGTGCCGGTGAAAGGCGTGTGTGAGGGCGTGAAAGTATTTAGGTTTCAGCCCTGGGAATCCCTTTTTAGGTCTCGCCTAGCGGTGCAGCGCATGCGCTGCTCGCTTTGCGAGGCATGCAGTATACACTATAGGTGAGGGAAGCCCCGCCCACTCCCCCGCCCACTTTTTCATTGGCTTGTGGCTTTTTCCTTTCTAAATGCTGCCTTCTGATTGGTTTAGAGGCTGCTAGTCCCGCCTTATGACGGCCATGTCTCCTTCCACGGCTATTGGCCCCTTTACTGCGTGTTTCCTGAGCACTACTTCGCAGTCGATCGTCATTTGGGCTTCTTTTTGGTAGGATTGTAGTTAGTTTTGGGCTTTGTTTTAAGGAGGATTGGGCTTGTTCCTCTTGTGAAAGCTGCTGCTGCTACAGCGCGCTCTGTGTACAGGCAGCATGCTTAAAAGGCACACGCACTGGGCACCTGGTGATTTGTAACTTTTAATTACTCCTCACGGCGCCCGCTTTCACTTTTAAATATTCCGCGTAAGGGCAGCCTTTACTTTAAAATACTAAGTCTGAGCCCGCCTTCACTTCTACATCTAAGCGCGACGGCCGCCTTCACTTATCCCACATTCACTTTTATTTCTAAGCGTCACAGCCGCCTTCACTTTTAATTATTAAGCGCGACGCACTCCTTCACTTTTAATTTGTTAAAGCATCCGAGGCATTCCGCGTTTTAACTCACCTTCCATTCAAACATGGCCGTGAGCTTTGCTGCCTCTAAATCATGCCCCCCGTTTGCAGCTCCCCGTCTGTATGTACTCTCCCCTTGTTTGTGCGCATGCTTAATATCAAAAGCATGCGCACGAGGTTTGGTCGTCCCGAGCCTCAGGGTGCAAACAAGTAAGACACTCCTCCCACAGAAGAGCAGCGTTAGTGCTTTGAAGTGCTTCTCGAGCTTTTTTGTGTTCATTTTTCGGTGCTTCACGCGATTACCCTTCCCAACCTGACAATAACCCTAGCTCTAGGACTGTCCCTTGGACAGCTGTGAATCCTCCGCCCTAGGCTAGGTTTCCAACGAGGCCCTGGGGCGCCATTAATTTTTCCAGACCCGCAGGCAGCGCGCAAACCCGGGGTCTGCACTGTGCGAGGGAGGCATGCATTGCTTCTCAGCATATCTGCTTATGCGATCTCCACGGAGGTGATTAAACGCATGACAGAGGTCGGTTATCACACCCCTGCCTCCAGCGCTCTTCACAGGAGGAGTTCAGTCCCGAAGCATTCGGGGACTCGCGTGCTTCAGTCATTCCACTTGCTTGTTTGTAGTCTGCGATTACTGTGTGGTATGCTGGTGTTTCGACAGCATTCCTGAAATGTCACACCAGAGAGGAGTCTCCTCATTTGAGAGCCGCTCTCATCGAACGCAGAAGTTGTTGATTTCCCGGTGCCTCAGGTCCTTCAGTGGGTACCCAAGATGGGAGGCAAAAACAAGCAGCGCACAAAGGGCAACGTGAGGGTGAGTGAGTGCCACAAGCTGTGCCCCTTAACTGACACCAGCCGGTGAACAGTAAGGGTTAAAGGGACTAGAGAGGCGTGCTGGAATACATGAGGAATGTAACACGTGTCTCTATGACAGTGAAACTGAGACATGGCAGTATGGTGCTTGCGTTCAGACTTGTTTCCTGACAACACACAAACATACATCTAGATACAGAGACTATGTTCACTAATCTGTATACTTACCATACTCCACTCAGGCACCCACCGAGTTGACATCTAGGGGGCATATTAGCAAGACCGGCGATAAAATTATCGCCGTTTTAGCGGCAGGAAACTTCCGCTAAAACGGCGATAATGGGCTTGCTAATATGCGTTAGTAGAATCCAATAGAAGCCCAGGTTAGATGTGCAGGACATCTAACCTGGGCTTCTATTGAATTCTATAACGCATATTAGCAAGCCCATTATCGCCGCTTTAGCGGCAGTTTCCTGCCGCTAAAACGGCGATAATTTTATCGCCGGTCTTGCTAATATGCCCCTAGATTCTTTGGCCATACATCTGTTGTACGTCTTTGGCGATGGACACAAACAGTCTCAAAGATCTTGACACCACCAGCATACCAATAGGAGAGCGAGCCAGATAATCTCTGATACTGGATCGGGCACCCCCCCCCTCCGCGATCTATAACTTTTCTAGACCATTCTTTCCCTATACCGAATCTGACCACAATAACACTGTAGATTACATAGTTAACAACTAGGTGCCTTTGGACTTCATTTCGCCCTAGTTCCTAGTCCGCAATCTCACCTACCCCAGCTCTAATTTCAGACAGAACTGCAATACCACAAAGGTGACAAAACCGAGCTTTACATAACCTGTTAAATTTAAACAACACAAAAGGTACACTTAAAATATAGCTAGACAGTGACCGATGTCGGTTGCCACTCATGATTTTGAAAACCATTGCCTCATGACTCTGAATCGATTCTCTGTTTTAAAAAAAAATTGAAAACCTTTCCTAAAACATGGCACAAATGAAACACTGCAGGAACACCTCTAATGTATATTCTTGTGCCTCGTAGAACTCGAGGAAATAATCAAATAATGTCCTACTTGGAGAGCTACTTTTTCCAACATTATGCCTTTTAAGTTCACCTATGATGCACTGTTAGTGCCTTATTTTGAAGGCCCCTTTCATTATCTATTGTTAAAAGTTCTTATCTCTAGCCATCTTCAAATTACTTCGAGGTTAATTTGTCATGAGCATTTGTCAAAGTTCCTCTAGTCTCAAAATGTTCATAATACCAAATCCCAAATTATTGGAGTTGCCATAGCTAACTAGCTTTGCTACCTGTAGCTGTTGTGAGGATTAGAGCAATAATCACGTCAAGCTGTATGCTGATTTCTAATTTTACACACAAACACATTTTGTGAAAAATATTTGTTGTATGTCTATCCATTATACAGGTTGTGTTAATGTTGTGCGATTATTAACGACCACCCTCTGTGTGTGTCTTTTTGTTGTGTTTGTGCTTTGACTTTACAATGTGTTGCAAGTTTAGTTTTCTTCCGAGGCTACGCATAGCCACACTACATTTCATACGCAACTCTGGTGATTGCTTCTGAAAAGAGATGTTAATGTTGTGGGCCTGGTCCCACTTGTGACAGAAAGGCCCTGGATGCCGCCACTGATGCTCTGCATCCTGATCTGTTTGATTCATTGCTGGCAGCAGGGAGGATCCAGGGAGCCCAGTGTGGGCAAAGGCTGGCTAACACATATGTGTTTTAGTAGTTCAGCTAACTTCCTATGGCTGTTATTAATCAATAAAATGAATGCTTCAATCATTCTGAGCTGCCTGAACCCCTGGCCTGTAGTGTACTGATTATAAGAACTGTGCAGTCACGCTGTCTGACTCTGCCCTGTTTTCAGCTGCCTGCTATTAGCGCACTTTAGTTCAATGACGAGTGCCTCGTTGCTCAAATGTGTGTAATTTCTGATATTTAGGTTTCCCTCATCTTCATCACTTGATTTTACTCACAAGCAAGTGTCACTCATAGTTGTTGCCTTAACATACAACTGACTAGTCATGTTTTTGGTCACAAGGGATCTAAACAGGGCACAAGGGGACAAAACAAATGTGTCCTCTGCGTATGGACGTTTATTTCCAAGCAGGACCAATGATTAGTAGACATTGCATTTTGTGTGGCCCTAAAGAAAAGTGAATCTCTCAATTCCAAAATGTTCTCAACCAAATAGTGCTTTTAGTGAATGACTGTTATGCAGCTGTGTCTGGGTGGATGTCTGGAATAATACTTTATTAGTTAGATTATATTATATCACATTTTCAGCATTTGTATACTCACTTGTGCCAGTGATGTGTCTGAGCATTTGGGACAAAGTGTTTATTGATCTGACTGGAGTCACTCTTATAGTGTATCTTTGTGTCTGTTGTTACTCTAACACTTGCTGCATTTATGAATTTGGTCCTATGGGCATGAGGATGAACTTTCGTGTGTTTAATGCGTCTTTATAAATCTACAAATATTATTTCTGTGAGTAGTGGGGTTGTGCAGTTGGGGGCATAGTGTCGCCACCTATGTGGCTTTAGTTCTGTGTTTGGGTGGAACAGATATGAGTTTAAAAATTGTTCCCTATTGTACGCACTGGCGGGCCGTTTTATAGAATGTTGAAATGCATTTTATTATTCTGATTAATGAACTTGCCTCTATAATACTCTGTCTGGAGCAATTGGATATATAAGAATAAGAAGTTGCTGCTTCCAATGTTTTGGTGCACTGCTTGAACTGGGTATTCATCTGTTGCTTTTGTGTAGGTTGTGTAGGTTTTAATGCTGTGGTTTGAGGATTTCCCCACTTATGAAGTGTTGTTTGAGTGGCCCTCTTTGCCTTCTAAGCGGTGTTAGGTGCTGTGTTGATTGA
Source organism: Calotriton arnoldi (assembly GCA_963921515.1). Lineage (NCBI taxonomy): Eukaryota > Metazoa > Chordata > Amphibia > Caudata > Salamandridae > Calotriton > Calotriton arnoldi. Next base: position 1,711,760 of record CAWUFW010001957.1, on the reverse strand, counting down.
GAGTATGAAGTTGTTGAAACAAGTGCCAAATCTACTGCCACACTTATAATCACTGCCACACTGTCCGTTGCAGTAATGTGGGATAATATAATGCATGGCTAAACACTTATAAGGTCCCAAAGGCGAGACCGATTGCATTGCAAATGCTTGTTTCTTGACGCCACAGTCCGAAGGCCTGATTTTTCAGTGACACAGAGAGTACAAAAGGCGGGGCGGGAAAAGAGGGGAGGTCGGGGAAGGAGGACAGGGACAGTTTGAGATGCTGTCAGTGGATCCAGCTTAGCTCCCCGCACACAAAAGGGGCACACACGTCGAAGGGGGGATCAGTGTAACAATCTGGTTTAATTACTACACAAAAAGTCGCCCGGAGTGAAGTGCGACAAAGAAGACAAATTGCAACCACTTACTTAATAGTCACCTGCAGGTTCGGTGGCAGCAGGCACATGTGGGCGGCAGAAGACCGCAGCTAGCAATTTTAATTATGGCCTCACAGTCTCAGTGCCCCGGACGCCTCACGTGTAGCTTACACTGCTACACTGTGCATGACAATTCCAGCCCAGCCCAGCCCTGCCCCACCCTAGCTGAAGACCACCAAGCTGCGCGCCGCGAACGGCATACCAAGCACTATTTAATTTATTATGAGGGGAGTAGGGACTGGAAAATAACTTTAAAACTACGTCCCAGTGGACCCTGCTGTCTGTCAATGACTGCACTCTGCGCTTAGGGGGCCCCTGGACCTCAGGGCCCCCCTCGCAATGCGGTGGCTGCGGGGGCCTATGTTACGCCCATGCTCTGCATGGATGTGACAGAATCTCCCCCTTTTTAAGCTCCGGGCTTATCAGGATGCCACTCAAATAAATGGCAAGGAAGCATAAACAAAAGAAGGATCTTCCCTACAGCGCGTGCACTGTAGCTCACAAATGACTCAAAAAGACTTTAACGAAAAGTCCATGGTCTAAGGTAAAAATTAAAGTATATAAAAGTGAATATAAAAAGACTGTTGAAAGAAGGAAGGAGGAGCTCAGGAAGGAAGCACGGGAGGATTTGGAAAGGGTAAGTAGTCTAAAAGATAATGCACCTTGTTGGAAAATTGTGATCAAACCTTTTTTCCCAGGTTAGAATAAACCTACAATTGACTCAAATATTATTGTACACTCCTGGGTAGAACATTTCTCACCTGTCTTCAGTAGGGATAAAGATATCTTCCTGCCAGCTTTCTCAGAAATCACACAGCCAGCCCACAAAGATATTTTTCACTTAGTCAGACACTATAAGTCAAGGATGTTATTACAGCAGTCAACCTGAGTCCCTCTGGAAAGCCCCAGGTCCTGACGGGGTCTCTATGGACCTGTTTAAAGCAAATTGTGTTTTGTGGGCACCCCTAAAAACAAATGTCTTAAGGGCCGCTGTATCTGGTCAAATAATTCCAACCTGGAAGGAGGCGGTGGTAGTTCCAATTTTTAAGAAAGGGAATAAAAATTCACCCTGTTGTTACCATCCAATCTCCTTACTGAACAGCTTATATAAGATCCTGGGCAGAGTTATAGCTGCTAAAATCAAGGCATGGTTAGAGGAGAAACAGATTCTCTCAAGGGTGCAATTTGGGTTTCCTAGAGGTCTGGGTACCATTGATCAGTGTTTAAATTTACAGCTTATTCTTGGCAAATATGTCAATGCCAAGGGAGGGTCCATACATCTGCCATTTATGCACCTCTCCAGTGCATTTGACATTGTTCACCACCCCTTGCTGTGGTCCATTATGGAGAAACAAGGGTTTGATAAAGCAGTGATCGACCTGTTACATAGGATGCACCTGCACACAGGGACTAAAATACGCTATGGGTCCAATGGAGAGCTCTCACCGGAGATCAAGTCCAATATGGGTGTGCACCAAAGATGTGTGTTGGCCCTCCTGCTTTTTTAAATATATATAAATTGCCTAGAGGAATCCTTGTGTTGTGTAGGTTAAGGCATGCCCCAGAAAAAGGATACCTCAATCCCAGTTCGGCTTTATGCAGATGATGCTGCTCTGATCTCAAAATGGTGAGAGGGCGGGTGGGAGACCAGTTGAGAGAGGTGGCCAATTTGACAGGTTTCTCAGGGTGGCGGACTATAGGCATTGAGCACCTAGGAGACGTGTGGAGGGATGGAGCACCCCTCTCCTTTTAAAGAAAGAATTTGACTTAGCACCTGCTCAGATTTTCCCCTTACACACAGCTCATGCATGCTCTAAATAGGCACATACAACAAGGAGTGACCATCCCCGACCATTCCCCTCTGGAAGACAGACTACTGGTAGACCCCATACTCGACAAAGGGACATCCACGATATACCAAAATATAATAATAAATAATACACCAGACCCTTTGACCTCCCTCAGTCAGGAGTGCCTGGACAGACGATCTGGGCAGTATTGAAGATAATGATTGGATGGAAGCGGTGCAAAGCCCTAGAGAGATAGTGATCAGGGCACGATTCACTCTGTACAACTCAGGGTCTAGCACCGCTCATATTACCCCCGCACGCTACTTCACAAATGGGGCAAAGCGCAGTCGCCTCAATGCATAAGAGGCTGCCAACAGAAGGGATCCTTCTTCCATACTTTATGGGAATGCCCAGTCATCATTTCATTTCGCAAGGGGTGACAACAATGATGTCAAAGGTATTGGAAGTGAGAGTGCCCGTGGATGCCAGGTGGCTCCTATTGATAATCAGGGGTGGGGAGACTGGCCCAGACATAATAGACTCTGGCTGGCCTTGGCAGCCAGGGTGGCAAAGCGTAATATAGCGCGAAGGTGGGGGACACCCATCTCCCCATCGGTGATAGAATGGGAGGCCGACAGTGACTGGTGTCAACAGGCTGAAAAGGTGATATACAAAAGTAGGGGTTGTAGTAAAAAAATGGGAAAAAATATGGTCTCCCTGGGAGAGATATAGAACCACATGAGCGAAACTGATAACCTGCAAATGATCACGTCCATCCACCTCCCATGAGTGAGAAAAGCTGAACTAGATATGTCTCCATACTTGAATAGGGTCGATTTATGATGTAACTCGCCTCATGTGAACCACGGTGACCATTGTTTGTTTGGTTTGACATAATGTAACATGATGCTGTATACATAACTAATGAAGTGCATGTGAACACCTTCTGTCTTGCTGTGCCTCATTAGCCTGTTTAATAAAAAGATTTTTTTTTTTCAAAAGAATGGCGAGAGGGCTGCAAACCCTTTTGGATGGGTTTAAACATTTTATGGATACACTAGGCCTAGAAACAAATCTTAATAAATCTTCTATCATTATTGTAGGGACAAAACGCACCAAAACAATGAAATTTCATTTAGGAAGCACTGAGATAGTTAAAGTAAAATATTTAACATACCTGTGGATTGAGTTTGACTCAAGTATGAATTGGGAACTCCTATTTAGATCACGCGCTCTCCAATATCAGAGCTCTATTAACTCAATATTTCATTTTGTAAGAAGATTTGGCCACAACCCGATTAGGCAAATTAATACAATCTTTAATACTAAGGGCCCAATTACGACTTTGGCAGTGCGGGAGCGGGGCCCCCCACCCGCTCCTACACTGCCAATACCGTGAGAGCACCGCCTTCCAGATTACGAGTTTTCTCGTGTATGGCGCACGTTTCTTTGGAGGTCTCACGGCGGTGCCTCTGAAAAAGGGCGCCGTAATGGAAGCGTCAAAGGCAGTTCCTGCATGCCATGGACTCTGCAGACCCCTACATCGCACCAGCATTTCTGGCTCTTGGACCATTGTCACATGACATGAGAGTTTCAGCTGGTGCAACGTATTACGGAGAGAGAACGGATTACGGAGAGGAAGGCTGGGCGGAGTCGGAAGTGACGGTGACGGTCGGAGGCGGAGTCGGAGCCCCGACCGCGGAGCCGCGAGTGGCGTTTTTCAGGCAGTGCCGTTATCCGCTCAGCTGTTTGTTCGCGTGGAAAATACGATTAGGGCAGCCGGGGAGGCTACTGGAGCAGCTGAGAAACTGCTGAGGAGCGGGTCGACCGGCATTTGAACAGAGCCCCGGGCCGCCCGCACCATACCACACCGCACTGCATTAGGATTGCTGCAGGCACAGGTGCAGGTGAGGTAAGGAGGTCGGGAGACGGGGTGAGATCTTCAGATTTCCAACACGCAGAGGAAGGGGAGGGCTAGCAGATTGCTGTTTACCATCAGGACTTGGACTTGAACTTTAAACCTTGAGCTTTGCCCATGCTCCAGCCCCAAACCCCCGCCTCCTCTTTATTGAGCTCTGTCGAGCTTGAATTTTGATAATGGTATCTGCACCGGTATCTGCAAGACGGACAGAGGAGAGGAGACTCGGTTGAGAGTTTGAGAGTGGAGAGGAGTCCTCCATCTGTATTGAATTCGTAATTGATCCTGCGCATACAGGCAAGACAGAGGAGCTCGTGGAGGCTCCTCGGTCCGGTTCTGAAGTGTTGCCTTTGTTGGGGCCATGGCCGTTGGTGCCTACGCTTAACCTCCCTGTCCAGCCTGTGAAGAAGGCGAGAGTCTGAGTGAGTCTGAGTGAGGAGGGCGTAGTGCCCCTCAGTGGAGTATTGCCTAGGCCCCCTGCGGAGACAGCCCAGCTAGGTCTGGGTGCAGTTTGCGGGTCGACCTGGTGCGCTCTGCTCAGCCTCGGTCAGTGTATTTGCATACTTGACTAGCCTTCCTAAGGTAAAGAGGGGGAGAAAAGGAACCTCGCATGTGTTGGGAGTTAAACACGGCACATATTTTCCTGGACCAACAACCATCTAGGACTTTGGAGATAACGACACGGAGGAGTAGCGGCAAGGGGTGCGACTGCCGAAAAGGATAGAAAGACATCGGCGGTTGACCGCACCGGAGGTTAAAAACGAAAAGACCCGGGTGTGTCACGGGCTACTTTGAATGCTGCAAACCCAGAGGGTACAAGGGAAATGCCACCAAAGGGAAATCACGCGGGGTTAAAAAGGGACCGAAAGTTGTTGTACTAAGAAAGTGCAAAAAGGACCAACACCAAAAGTCACTAGAGAGTACTATCATTGATCCCCTAGAAGAAACGTCGACAGCTAGTAGGCAAGATACATTGTTACTCCCCGCAGAAGAAGAGAGTGGGACTTCCCTGGGGCAATCTATAAAACAATTTGTGGGAAAATATTTTTAAAAGAAACTTGATGTTTGTGACCATTCCTCTGTGTCGGGGGGAACTCAAGAAAAAGACCGTAAAGAGAGCCTAAGGAACACAACGAGTGTAACAACTGACTCTCTACTAACAGATTTGGACCTGGGAGAACAAGGGGGGGAAATGAAGGGGGCTGTTCTTATTGGAACCTAGGCTATCGTCATCACCCCGCCTTTCCCGTAGCGGAATTGATAGCCCCAGGGTAGATAAAGAAGTGTTGCAACAAGTAGCTATTAGGCAGGGGAGGAAGGGAACCGATACTCCCCAGCAAGGCCCTATCCCCCCAGATACTACACAGTCGTCCTTGGCTCTCAATATGACAGCTACCTCGGCCTCGTCATTACTAGAGGTGATGTTTTTAATGCAAAAGACCCTTCAGGCAATACTAGAAGCTCTAGTTGAGAATAACGGACAAGGGAAAACCCATAAAGCCCAATTACAGCAGATCGCAGAGGAGTTAAAACAAACTAACAACTGTATGCCTACTATAGTACGGCCAGTAATAGAGAAGAAATATCAGGAGGTATATGCGTCATCATGTACTGATGAGGGCGAATCTACACAGACCGAAAAACCCCCGACGGTATATATCTCAAAGTGCCCTATGTTGTTAATAAAGAGGAGGTCCTAGGGGAGATTTAAGAGGTATATACCCGAGCATAAGATTATAAGGAACCCGCAGAAAATGTTGAAAAAAATAAGGGAATTACAACCAAGTCGGAGCAAAGGGCAGGGAGTGCTGATACCAGATCAAGAGAGGCGATTGATAGATGGAACCAGAAGTAAAAAGGGACCAAGGGGGAATTCAAATAAAAAAGATATAAGACCCGTGAAGAGGATGAACAACTCGTGCGGAAATGTGCAATCCCAAGGCATTGTAGTACAGAGGAAAAGGAAAGAAGGGAGAGCAGGGCGGGTGTTGAGCCGTCCGGCATGAAAATAAGGGGTGAGCCCTCCCCAGATCAACCCGGGATAAGAGTCTGCCCAAAGCGGGAGATCATAACTATAGCTAGGAGGAGTAATAGGGAGTACAATAACAGAGATGGCCTATGGGTGTTTATGGAACCATGGGGGCGAAGGTTGGGGAGAAAGCGGCAAAGGAAAGTAAAACCACTAAATCGCTCAAACCTACTACAAATACTGGTTAAATGTCCCACATTGGGTGAAGTCACATCTGATGATATAAGGCAAATAGGTTTTGTAACCAATTTGGAAGGTAAGGAGGTAACAAAGGTCCTCTTCTATTCGGAATTTGTAAAGCAGATGGTGGTAAGGGCAGAGGGAGATTTGGAAAAGGAGGGGATAAGACTCGTGCATGATAGCGAATTGGCTATAGAAGGGAGTAACCCTGGGAACTCTGGGACCCTCACATACCACGCAGGACTACGTCCGGAGCAAATACAGTATGATACTTGAATCTTCAATAAGTTGGGATGATAATTTGATGGAAGGATTGAGTGAGCTGGATAAGGAATCGGGGTCCTCGCACAGCCTACGGATAGTGTCATGGAATATAGGGGGATATAAGAGACAGTTATCCCAAGACACCTTTAGAGAAATGCTGGGTCGTAATGAAATATTGTGTTTGCAGGAGTCCTGGTTGTGGGAGGTACCTGAACCAATAGATAGTTTTTTATGCTTACCAAAGAGGCAGTACGAATGAATTTAGGGCACCCCTCGGGGGGGCTGATTACGTTGGTATCATCTAAAATAGCCAATAAAGTAACCAAGTTAAAAGTGAAATGTAGGTGGCTATTAGCTAGTCAGGTAGAGCTCTATAGTGGTACGTGGGCAAGAAAACAAATAATAGTGATTAATATATACATCCAGCCAGGAGCTATACCAGACTATAAAGAGCAACTGGGATTGCTAGAGGAAGATCTGGAGCTCATTTGTATAACAAAGGCATCACAACTGATAATGACTCTAGGAGACTTTAATCACAAACTGGACCCTTCCCCTAGCGATAAACTGTTTAAAGTCCTATTAACCACGGCACAGGTACCCCCAGCAACTTTTGCTGGAGCAGGTAGTTCTGCACGAGACAAATACCTAGCAAAGTTTCTCAGATCCATAGGGCTATTTTGTGCCAAAGGACGGGCGAACACCGACCGCCCCGCAAGAAAGACCTTTCGCATAGGGAACAGGAATTGCCCGATTGATTATGCTATTATAAATGCTTGGTATTTTAAGGAAGTAGAACGATTTGAGGTATTGCAGAGCAAAGGCAGCGACCACTGGCTTCTACAATTACTAATTAAGATAGAACAAGAGTCAGAAAGAGAAAGAGTAGTCCCTTTACAGATAGAGCACCCTAGATGCATAACCACCCGTATAACCGAGGACAGCCTGAAGTTGGTTAATAATCTGATAATTGATAATACGTCTGTTGGTAACTTGGAGCAAAGAGATAAAATTCTAACATGGCACGATCAGGTAATTGAGCAGGTGGTAAATTGTCTAAGGACACAAGTAAAATCAGGGCCCGCACCCAAGGAAAAAGAGAGAACAACTGGTTCGTTTAATAATGAGTGTAGGAATTTAAAGTTGAGGGTACGAAAATGGGAAAGACAGTTAAGAAAAAGACAGGACAAGGAAACAATGGAGAGCCTCCGAGTGGCAAAACTCGTGTATAAAAATAAGTGAGAGAAAGGAAAATAGAATATATGTCCAAAAATTGGCAAACAATGTTAGAAGTGATAAACACAAATAATATAAGATTATTTTGGCGATTGGTAAAAGAGGGAAATATGCAAGGGGAAATGCGGTGTTTAGTGGGAGGAGATGATTGGGTTAACCATCTGAGTAATTTGTATAATGGTAAGAGGATGAAGAAGACCTTAGAAATAAGGTCTAAGGATGTAGAACAATTAAAGCCGTACTTCTCTTCTCAAAATATAAAAGAAACCATCCGATCTTTAAAATTAACTAAAGCCGCAGGGCCAGATAACCTACCAGCAATTATATTAAAAAATAATACTGACTGGTGGGCAAGCTGTCTAAATGTGACCTTCCAAAATATTTTAATCTCAGAGATTTTCCCAGAAAGTTGGAAGGGGGCCATTGTCAGACCAATTTATAAAAAGGAGGACGCCACACTGCCCCAGAATTATCGCCTTATAAGCCTGCTGGATGTGGGGGAGAAAGTTTTCTCTAAGATATTGTTAGGCGTATTGAAGTCCTGGGCAGAACAGTACAATTTGATACCAATAGAGCAAAGTGGGTTCAAGGAGGGCCACTCAACCATAGACCATTGCCTTAGCCTATGGGCAATGGCAAAAAAGGTAATGGAAGTGTGAGGCAATCTGTTCTGCTGTTTTGTTGATTTCCGAGCCGCCTTCGACTCAGTAGATCGTAATCTACTGTGGACTATGCTGGCAAACCTCGGAATCAACAAGACAGTACTTTCATTAATTCAGGAAATGCATTCACTGAACTGGGCCAGGGTAATTTTGGATACCCTCGGAACCTTATCTAAGAAAATTCAGATAAAGTATGGACTGCGGCAGGGCTGTGTTTTGGCCCCACTGTTATTCTCTTTGTTCCTCTCTGACTTACCAAACATACTGATTAAGGCTGGTGGATTAAGCCCTAAGATGGGGGGGACCCATATATCATGTCTACTATACGCTGATGATTTAGTGATAACAGACATGACAGAATTGGGTCTGCAAAAAAAACTATTGTCTAAAAAAACGCCTCACGGTTAATTTAGAAAAGACTAAAATAATGGTGCTGGGCAAAAGAAAGAGCTCTTTCTATTGGAAACTGGGAGAGGTCAGAGTCGAAGAAGTGGACAAATATAAATATTTGGGTATGTGGTTCGACAGTAAGTTAAATTGGAGGGATCACATACAGTCATTAAAATCAAAGGCTCTCTCTTCAGTATGGGGCCTTAAACAATTTAAGCAGAAGTATGGAGGCCCTTCCCTGCGGCCAATTCTATCAGCATTTAATGCAATGGTCCGCCCACAATTCCAATACGGTGCAGAGGTTTTATTCTTAAGTGGCAAATTGGATTGGAATTTAGAAGAGGGTAAATGCGTGAAACAGCTCCTTGCTCTCCCTCCGTCAACTATGATACAGGCTGTGAGAGTGGAATGTCAACTTACAGCCTAGAATTTTCGGGGAATGCGAGCATCATTGAACTTCTGGCAGAAAATGAATAGAGAAGGGCCCCACAAAATATCAAACCTATGTAAAAGAGAAATAGAGGAAAGTGAACTGAATTGGGCGTCCGAAGCTAGACATAAGTCTTCCAATGGAAATCAGTGCAGCAGATTCCCAAGCAGGTGCTATGCGCTATTACTAACATTAAGGCCCGAGAAGAAGACTTATGTTACTTGGGGAGCAAACCGTCCACCCAGTTCTTGGTAAATGGGTGGACTACCGATAATATGTTCCCCTATATCGAGGCCATGCCGAACCCGAAGCTTAGAAATACAATATTAAAATTTAGAGTTGGCTTGAACCCATGTAATGCTGATTGGAAGATAAAATCTGCAATGACGAACGAACAGGGTCTGTGCACATGTGGATTACAAGTAAAATGCAGTGGCCCTCATATTTTGATGGATTGTTTGTGGTTCCTAGAAGAACGGAAAGAATTTTTAAAACCTCTTTTTATTGTCTATAAAACTGAAAGTAGGGATCAAGCACTTAGTCTATTGATAAATATGAGATTTTTAAATGTGACATGTGCAAAAGGAAGATTTTTAATTGCAATACAGGAGTCGCTGAATGAATTGGTAATATAATTTGAAATGGGTATGGGGTAGAAAAATGACTTTACCCATGACCTGAGAATACTTTTGAACCCTGGAAGTCCGTATCAATGTAGAAATGTATATTTAATGTATATGTGATCCTTTTTCTATTTGGCGATGAATTAGAATTCTTTTATAGAGTGGCACAGCTCCCACTGTATCTTTTATTAGGATTTTATTGAGTTTTATACAGTTTCTATGGTTGCACTGTTTGTATAATTAGCTTTTTAATTGTATGTTGTATTGTGGCATTTTTATGGCTATAGTCGCCAAATAAGAAGATATATTAACAAACGAAAAAAACTGGGGGTGCATGCACACAGGGGTGCACAACATGTGCCCCTCTGCATGCACCGACTTGCATGGGGCAAGGGGGCCCTACTTTGTTTCATGACCACCAGGAGTTTCATGTAGTAAGAACCTCCATGAGACCACTGGTGGTCATGAAAGTCGTAATATGCATGGCGGTGCCGCAGCAGCACCACCAGAATATTGTGAGCCCCTGACCACTGCACCACTGCCATTGAATGCGGTTCCCTGGCGTTCGTGGCGGTCCAATGGCGGGCTGACCGGCAAAGTTGTAATAGGGTGGTCGGACTGCCGGTGCGGTGGTGGCCGGGCCGTCACCACCATGCCGTCTTGAGTTTGGTGGTCCAGGGACCTCCAAACGCATAATCAGGCCCTAAGTGTGTTGTGATTGCTTCCTATAGAGCTAGGGTGTGGGGCTTTAAAAATGAGGACTCCCTTTAGTCAGTGTCTGTGCAGATTGATGGCTGCACCTCAATCTCTGTCCACCTTTGCATTCTGTCTAGAGTTAGGTGTAAACTTTCTGGAGGATAGAATCAAACTTAGTCCTTTCCTCCTTTGGTTAAGGACCTGGGTGACACCTGAGGCCACTGTTACTAGTGTAGTGAGTCAGGACTGCCTCTGCTTGGATAATGTCTGGTCAATCCCGTGGCTGACGTATGTAAAATCTGTTTTGTGCACTTTAGGGATTTCAGAGTTTTTACAAATCCAGAAAGTATAACAAGTGGTTCTAAAACAGTGGCAAAGGAACTTTTTTATAAATGGCGGGAAGAGAGCTGACTAAAAGATTTTTATTGATTACAAAAAGCTTTTAATTATGCATCTGTTAAATCTACAGTAGGTCTGGAGTTTTATATGTCTTTTATACAAAATTAGAGGTACAGATTTTATCTCACAAGGCTGCGCTTTAATATCATTCATTTTTCTGCGGCCTTTCCTACGCAAGCAACCTGGTTCAATAATCTTCCAAACTGTCCCTATGATTGTGATGTAAAGCAAAGGACCTTGCACTTTAAGTTGTTTTACACCTTGTATTCTTTGCACAGGAAGCACTTCTGGGCCCCAGTATTTCGAGCTGCGGTTATTAGACACCATAAGACAGCTCTAATTTTTCTGCAAAAGTTCAATACCCCTCCAAATCTGTTACATTGTGGATAACGTTATTAAAAGTTCTTTAGTCACTAGTAAGAGGTATGGTTTAGCAATATGAATATATGAATATATATGAATATAAAGAATAGTGACTAAGTACGAGCGCTCTGTGTATGGTTGAGAATAGCATTTAATTCCCTCAATTGTATACTGTATTCTTATTTATTTTAATCCCATTTTAAAGGACATTTTTCTTCTTTTTAACAGAACTGTGTTTATTGTATGTTTAATGAACTATGCTTTTATGGCAGGATTGGCAGCCGAATAAAGTTTAGTTTGACTTGACTTGACCTGCAATGTATGAACAAGAAGAAAATAAGAAGACAATCAAACTTTAAATCCAAAAACAAAAGGAGAAGAATATGATCTTGACTTATCAGCATGCTCCTTAATCATAGAACAGGTTACACTTTCATGTTGTCTGTTTCTGTAACTGATTCACTTAATCAGAAGCCACTGGAACAAAAGGTTGAATCCAATGAGAAGAAGGAAAAACATTTGGATGGAAAAGTGTGCATGCAGAAACATGCATTGGCAAAGGCAATAGGTTACGCTTTTCAAATTGGGGTGCAGAGAATTTGGCTTGGCCAATACCTATTATTTTCTCATGCACAGCAGACATCTTGGAATACTTTGTTATAAAGCTCAATACAAAGTATTTAAAAATGGCCACTACACAAGAAGAGAGTAGACACAGGAGAAAGTGAGGCGAGCCATACTCACCCATAGAGTGCTAGAACACAAATGAAAAAATAAGTTCCTGAAGTTTGCAGTGGTAGGATGCAACTCAACCAATCAAAAGGATGGTAAAGAAGCTATGGTCAAGAGGAGGGACATGAAATAGGGAGGAAACACATCAAACCAGGAGCATCAAACTGAGATAGAAAAGAAAGCCATCCAAACTTTAGCAAGGTGCTGTGTCAAAGCCCACTGTGTGTGTTGTATTGCAGACAATAGGTCTTTGAGAGTCATCAAAATGTAAAAGTTTGGGGGGCGTGGCCGGCAGCCGTCGAAGATGGCCGCCACCTAAGAGAGCTCCGGACCTCCAGAGGCCTCCAAAGCAATCCGCACACTTATCCGCACCCAAAAATAAACTCAAAAAGGCAGTGGCAGTGTCAGAACCCCTACTGATCAAGACGGGCTGATCGCGACGCTGCAATCTGTGGACCCGAAGAAGATTGGCCGACTGTGAACAGCGCTGCCTTGTAACCGCGCTGAGACCGGGGCCTCGATTGCAGCCCGCACCCGGCGAGTGTCATCAGCATCCGGTGTTCCGTGGCGCACGTGCTCGGAGTGCGCCGCGGACACGCCCTGAAGTTGGAGGCCCTCTCCTGGGGCACAAGTGGGGGCGCTCCCGTTTTCAGACCGGCGATGTGGCCCGCGGCGGGCGGAAGGAGGTGAGACCCGCCGATCGCGCCTCCTGAGAGCCGGGGCTGGACACCTGTGAAAGCGCTCACATGGGGAGAACTGCGCGCACGAGGAGCGCTGCGCATGTAACGCACTGAGCCTGGCCGAAAATCAACATTGGGGGATGCCTCGGTGTGAGCGCTGGCACGAGCATTGAGGCCCATCGGCAGAACAGCGGGAAGCGGTAGGGTCCAGCAAAAGAAGCAACCACTGAACACGGGTGTGTCCGGAGAGGGGCCGGGACCCCCAGTAGCCTGTAATGCCGCATAGTGAGGCGGTGTCCTCAGCCGAGAGTCTACCCGGCGGGGAAGAGTAGCCGACTCAGTAGTCACCACCCGGAGGTACGACATACGGCCGTTCCCTGCAAGGGGTCTGGGACTCCATTTGCCCCCCCTGCGGCACCCGTGGACCTGACTGCATGAAGGGCTCTGCGAGATCACTAGAGTACATCATTCACGGAGTAGTACTAAAGGCCCACACACTACAGTTCTTGGAGCCCCTCTGGAACTGACACCAGTGCGGTAACTGGTCGGCAGGAAAACCGACAGGCCGCGTGCTCCAGAGTATCGCACAGGCAGGCGGCGGTGAGTACTGCCGGCCAGCGGCCGACTGCAGCCTACCATCGTCACAAGGCAGGACGCAATGGGGGCAGTGGCCAACGCGTGACCCACCAGAACAAACTTGAAAAGTACGCATACTCTAAGCCGGATCAAGATCCGCAGGACCGCGGCGGCCAACAAGGGGCCCATGACAGAAAAAGAGATTACCTTGCAGGACATAATGGCTACACTTTCATTAATCTGCGCAGATTTCAGGAAACTCAGCTCCAGAGTGGCAGACGTTGAAACGACAACAACCGCTCTATGTGTAGACACTACCTCCCTGAAGAAACAATGAAGCATCTAAAAATGGAAAATAAAGCCATGGCAGCGAAATTGGACGATTATGAAGGTCGCTCCCGTCGCAATAATGTCCGCATTGTGGGAGTGCCCGAGGGAACGGGGGGGCCTGCAGTGGACCTCTTTGTGGAAGACCTGGTCAAGAACCACCTGCAACCCAGAGGCCTCTCTAACTACTTCTCGGTCAAACAGGCCCATCTTGTCCCAGGGGGTAGACCCAGACCGGGTGCGCCCCCTCGGCCCATTCTGGCACGCATTTTCAATTTTTGAGACCGAGACCTTATTCTCCAGACGGCAAGGGCGGCCCCTCCGATACGCTATCAGCAGAGTACGATGTCCTTCTTCCCGGACTACACTGCTGCTGTGGCTAAACAGCAACGGACCTTCATCGCCATAAAGCAAGAACTCAGGAATCGTGAACTCAAATACTCGATGATGTTCCCCGCGAAGTTGAGAGTAGAGGCAGACGGGAAGACATGGTTCTTCACAACTCCGGAGGAAGCACAAGACTGGCTTGAAGGATGGAGTCAGGTCCCACATCGTGGCAAACCCGGACGAAGTACCAATCGTGAAGCGACGGGGCCAAACTCTTCAGACCGAGAGGAAACAAACACAGCGCCGGAGGCCCAGAATAAAGAGAACTGAATAGGCTCCATGGACCTTTGTCCTCATGAGGTACTGCTACTACAAGGACCCATTTCAAGGGAGTGAGGTATCACCCTGAAAAGAACTGCGAGACTGCGTCACTGACTCATAGAAGGGCGAGATCGAGATGTCCAGCGACGGCCCACGATAGAACATCCATTGCAATAGAGACATTTTCAGGAACAGATCACTAACAGTCCTACCTATTGCTAAGTCTGAACCGGGGGTTTTCGACCTTCCAGGATAGCCTCCTGTGTAATACTGTGGGGGTATATATATATGTCTATGAGGCGGCCCTGGTGGAGCAACATAGGAGCTCTCCCCCCCTACGAAAGTACTGGGTAATGGGAAATAGGCACTCTGCAAAGTTGGGGTGGCGGGCAGTTCTCAAACCGTCATGCAGGGAGGGGGGAGGGAAAGAGGGTTAATTGAGGAAGTATTGTTTTCGCCAGTCTCTGTGTTCCGGCACGTTTTATGGTACATCATAGATCCATTCATAGTGCTCCTACATTGCTATACAACAGTCCAGATCCTACAGCATACATTCTTAACACTGTTCATGGCAGCGCCACCTGACCCACCCGACCCTGCGATAGCACGCACACCTGCCTGCCTATAATATCTTGGAACGTTAACGGCCTCCGGGACAAACTGAAGAGGGGACTGGTCCTACAATACCTAAAGCGCAAAGCACCCGCACTTGCCCTGATACAAGAGACCCACCTGACGGGGCGACCTGCAAGGCACTCGACAGGTGGGGCTTCAAATTAGCGGTCCACTCAGAGTTTACGTCTGGCTCTCGGGGGGTTGGGATACTAATTAAGAAACAATACCCGATTGTTATTAAACGCACGTACACAGACGATCAGGGCCGCTTCGCGGCACTGACATGTCAATGGGAGGGCCGTGTGATCAACATAGTATCAGTCTACTTCCCCCCTGCGCTCCACTCATTGGTGTTCCCAGCGCTAAGCGCGTTCTTACTGCGGCTCCCACAGGGCGACTTAGTCATAGAAGGTGAATTCAATGCAACACTGGACGACACTCTGGATCGCACACCCCCCCGGCACCAACACCGGACACACTCTAACATAGCAGAATTTTTAGATACTATAGGCCTGATAGATGTCTGGCGACTCCGTTTTCCACAGACACGGCAATACAGATATCACTCAGGAGCGCATAACAGCCTTTCCAGAATAGATCGCATACTAGCGCCAGCGGACGTAACAAGGAACTTCACAGAAGTTACACATCTACCAAGAGGGATCTCGGATCATTCCCCCATATATGCTGTCTACACGCGGGGTGCTACAACAAGGCGTCGAATATTCCCTATATACCCGGGGTACTTTAAGAACCCTAAAATCTGGAAAGGGCTGGCCGACGCCACCAAGCACTATTTTAATGAGAACACACCCTCCGTCCCTTCCCCACTTATTTTATGGGAAGCATACAAAGCAGTGTTTCGTGGACAGGCGATATCCCTTATAGCAAACCACAAAAAAGAAAAAACTCAGGCACTAGCGGCACTCGAGCAGGAGGTGAGCGACCTAGAGAGGACGCAGGGGCAGGATTCCTCAGACACAAATACGCATTTATTACTCCTCAAAAAACAGGAATATAAAGACCACCTGTGGGAGGATGCGAAGATGCGATTGTCCGCTACACAACACACAATATACGAGGTCGGCGATAAAGCAAGCAAGCTTCTGGCCTGGCTTGACAAATGAGAAAAGGCAGATAGATGGATTGCAGAACTTCAGCTCCCCACAGGAATAGTTACACCAAATCCCCAAGCCATAGCAGACCTCTTAGCGCACCATTTCGAGCAAGTGTACACCTCGACGCTTAAAATAAAACAAGAGGTGGCGGAGGAGTTCCTCCGTGATATCCGACTTCCCAAGCTCCCAGAAGAGGAGTCTCAATTATTAGAGGCAGAGCTCTCCACAGAAGTAATAGTGACAGCAATCGGAAAAATCCAATAAGGAAAGGCCCTGGGACCAAATGGTATCCCTGTAGAGTGGTATAAACGAAGTGCAACAACTATTACGCCCTACCTACTGGATATGTATAATGCCAGTTTGGAAAAGGGAGAACTGCCACGTGACCAGAGAACGGCAACAATAGTAGCCATCTACAAGCCCGGTAAACCTGCTCGGGAATGTGCCTCATACCGGCCCATATCATTGCTTAATGCGGAGGCCAAGATACTAGCCAAAACCCTAGCCAACAGACTCACGCCACGCCTAGCTACCTTAATACACCCAGACCAGTCATTGTTCATGCCAGGCAGAAACACGGCCCTAAATTTAAGACGTCTCCATAATGTACTGGGACGTAGGCACACCATACAAGAGGAAGCCATCATACTGTCCCTAGACGCACGAATGGCCTTCAACACGGTCAAATGGCCCTTCCTCTTCGCGGTCCTTACAAAGATGGGGTTTGGTCCAAAATTTTGTTCCTGGTAAGATTACTATATACTAATCCCCTGGCCCAGGTAGTGGCTAATGGGCATATATCCAAAGAGTTCCCACTGCATCGAGGCACAAGACAGGGATGCCCGCTATCACCACTTCTTTTCGCTCTTGTACTGGAGCCCTTGGCGGTCTGGATACGACAAGATCCCATTATTCGCGGGCTTCGCTGGACGGAGGGACGTGAGGATCGAATATCCTTGTACGCAGACGATGTTCTCCTCTATATGGCCTCCCCCAAACGTTCCCTATCCAGAATATTGGACATATGTGGCTCTTACGGCAGGCATTCAGGGTATACGATCAATTGGACTAAATCCATTTTATATGTCCTGAGAGGGCCTCCACCAATGCTGCCGGCTGGCTGTGATGTAACCATCGCCAATGGTAGTTTCAGGTACTTGGGGATCCATGTCATCCACGACATAGAGGTCTTCATGACAATGAACCTTCAAGCTCCCCTGAAACGGCTCCAAAGGGACACTAAACACTGGCAATCCCTGCCACTAACGCTTCTGGGCAAAGCGGCACTTTTTAAAATGATGGCGCTTCTGAGGTTCCTCTACGCCCTTCAAAATACACCGTTCCTGGTCCCCCAGTCCTACTTCCGAACCATAGAAGCAGAAGTCACCAAACTCCTCTGGAATAACAAACCACCCCGCATAGCAATGACGAAAGTGTTCAGAACCTGGTATGATGGTGGAATTGCACTTCCAAATATACAAACGTACTACTGGGTGTCCCAATTGATAGTTATTAACCACTGGCTGCATGTCCCTCACGCAGATCCGGCATACAGCCTTGATAGATTAGAGTTGGGAGAAGGAGGGCTATATCGGGCACTTTACAATAAAACCCGGGCCCTGCTGGGCCCCACAAACCACACACTCCAGGTATGGAACATAGTAAATAAAAGATTAGGGTGGAACACCAAAATCACACAAGCAACACCCCTCTGGGACACGGACAGACTGGGCAGATTGGGCAAAAGCAAAGGCTTTAAGCATTGGGACTATATAGGGATATCAAACGTGGGAGATCTCTGGGTGCGGGGGAAGATGATTCCTTTTGCGCAACTCCAGGACCAATACGAAATGGCAACCACGGAGCGATTCCATTACCATCAGATCAAACACGCCCTGGAGGCGGCAATCCCCCCCAGACACGAGTCTCCCCGAGGCTTCACCATTAGAGGATCGACTGTTGACAGATCACATGGTCACGAAAGCAATATCCATGACATATCGAAAAATCATCAATTACATGCCCGACCCCATGCAAAGGCTCCGAGACAAATGGCAGGAGGAGGAGGGGGATCTAGACGATGCAGACTGGCAGGAAGCATTAGCATCACCTAGAGAAGTAGCGATCGCATCTAAATTACGTCTCGTACAGCTTAAGATCCTTCACAGAATCTACTACACTAGAACCACTCTATATAAGATAGGGAAAACTGACAACCAACTATGCCTGCGACAGTGTGGGGCGCCCGGTACCTTTTTCCATACACTCTGGGAATGCCCCGCAATAGTGTCATACTGGAGGGCAGTCATGTCCATCATCACAAGAGTAAGCGGGAGCCCAGTTCCTCCAGAGCCTAAACGCTGCCTCTTGAATATTTGGGAGGCGACGGACCTTAATTCCACGGCACAAACCTGGGTTACACTAGGAATGATGTTAGCCAAAAGAAACATTGCTAAACACTGGGGTGCGTTCACCACCCCCACAAAAATGGAATGGTGTAAAGATATGGACATGGACATGGTGGCGGAAAAAACGGTGTATATGCCCAGAGGTTGTCCTAAAAAATGGATGAGGTTATGGGGAGGCTGGAACACATACAGGGGAGGGATATGTGCGTTGCCAACAGTGAACCGTGAAACAGAAACAAGTTAACATCATCTGGACACTACAAGATGTAACTGTATGGATGTATGAACCAAATAGATTGAACAAGATGTTACTGTAATAGCACGATGGAATATGTACTGAATAATTATAGATTGTTTAACGTGTAAACGGATGCTACAATAAACAGAATTTAAGAAACATTTTTCATAATTTTTTAAGTTTTCAACTGGAGACATAGCAAAAAGAGGAAAACAGATTGTAGCTGAACATTCTTCAAAGCAAATTACATTAATAGACGAAGAATGCTCAATATTTCCACTGGTGGAGGCAATTTCTGTGATCTGGTTCTACAACATATATCCATGCATTTTCTCGACCAGTGCATCACATCATTTTGTTACCCAGATGATATCATGGATACTGCGACCACTATTTGACATGCAGTTAAATAATAATACTTGTTTTTTTTGTTTTTTTAAATAAAACAGTTACCTATTGAATTCTTTGGTTTTTCTTAGCTCTAGACACAAGAGTTCCAACTACACAACTCAGTAGTTCTCATCTTCCTCTGGAGGATAAAAGGCAGAGCTGGTACTGCTGTTATTTAAACCTGTGGCTGCAGGTTGAAGCCATATCACAGGACCTAGTGAGATAAACTTCTTTAGGGAGACTTACCTTTGTAGGTTTTGATATAAGTAGCAAAATATTAATTCGCAATACTATTGTTCCAGTAAAAAGACATTAAATCCACAATCTCTTTTTCTTTGAAATTCATCACAAAAAACATATTGTCGGTGTAGAAAAGGGTGATGTTGTATCAAGCATTAGGCGGTCTGGTAGAAAAATATTGGTACAAAAAAAATGGGTTGATTTTGTTAAAACAATTAACCCAGTAAAAGTGCATTAAATTCATGAGGGTATTAATAATTAAACATGGCACTTTGTTTAGCATCTGTGACAAGTATATTGCACCAAATGTTTTTAGAACCAGAGTTGTAATAGGAATATATCTAGTCCCAAAAAATTGGTTTAAAAGATCAGCTACATTCCAACATGTGCCACAAAACAAGTCAATGCGTGATCTTCCCCCGAATGTTTTGTCTTCTCCCTTCCTGTTGTTGTGCTGAATTTGTTTCTGTTGGCCTTAGGACTCTGTGCACTTTACATCTGCTAACCAGTGCTAAAGTGCTTGTGCGCACTCCCTAAAGCATGGTACAATTGACTGACATTGGCATATTTAACTTACGCATAAGTCCCTAGTAAAATGGTATACCATATACCCAGGGCTGGTAAATTAAATGCTACTCGTGGGCCTGCAGAAGTTATTGTGGCACCCACTAAAATAGCCCCTTAAAACATGTCTCAGGCCTGTCACTGCAGCCTGTATCCAGTTTTAAGCTGCCAATTTGACTTGGCAAAATAACCCCCCTTGCCAGACTCTTTTTATTACATATAAGTCACCCCCTAAGGTAGGCCTTAAACAGCTCATAGGGCAGTGTGCATTGTATTTAAAAAGTCGGACATGTACTTTTAAGTTTTACATGTCCTGGTAGTGAAAAACTCCTTAATGTGTTTTTTCACTACTGTGAGGCCTATCTCTTGCATAGGATAACATTGGGTTACCGTATTACATTTAATAAGTGACAGCGTTGTTCAGAAAAAGGTAGACATGTCATGTTTGGTGTCTAGGAAATTGTAATTTAAGATCCTCTTTAGTCGTATTTTAAGTCACCATTTTGAAAATGCACTCCTAAACAGTTGGCATTTTCTTGGTGCATGCTGCCTGTTTCCTGGGTCTCAGGTGTAGTTAACAGTTGGCTTTTGTGTATTCTTCCCAGACAGACACAAAATAGAGGGACTGGATGCTAGCAGGATGGGTCATCCAAAGCAAGATGAGGGTGGAGCTGTGCACAGTCCTACATGCCCTTTAAAGACACTGCTTCAGCTCACACAGAAAGGACTTCACAATAGACTACTGTGACTGCAGACAAATATGTACCAGGGAAGGGAGACAGGAAATTCCAAACATGTCTGTGGGGGGAAAAACTCCAGAAGTTTCTTCCAGCTGGCATAACATATAAAAATAGGACCCTCAGACCCACTCTTCAGTTCACTTCTGGACCTGCAGACGGACTCTCAGAAGACTGCCCTGCTGCCTGTGGCCTGCTGTGTACTTCAGAGGACTGCCCTACTGCACCAAAAAGACTCCACTGCTGCCTGAAGCATGCCCTGTGCCCTCAGAGGACTTCCCTGTTGCTAGAGACCTGATTTTCTGCTTGAATCCAAGACTTCCAGAGTGACTCCAAGGGCAAGTTATCTGACCTCCTGATCAGGCCCTCGGGGACAGAAAAGGCTCCAACCATCTTAAACCCGCACCTGGACCCAACCTGATTGAGTCCTGACCCTCCAAGTGATAGCCCTCCAGTCCTGGACCCTTAGAAGTAGTGCTAAAGGTGCCCAGATAGCCCAAATCCAAAACTTGTGACTGAAAGTTTTCTGCCAAAATGTGCTTTAAGAGCCAATAGGAGACTGGAACCTGCCTGCGAGCTGATCCATCCAAAGTGCATCGCCAGTCGGCCTAAGTTTGTGGCAGCTCACGTTACGTTCTTCTCCGAAACACCTATCTTGTTTAGCGGCTCCTCTCAGAAGGAGTATCCAGCCTCGTGGAGCCCTCATCTGCTACAGCCTGCAGCATCGTCCTGCTGGAGGTTTTCAGCTTCCAAAAAAGA
Organism: Calotriton arnoldi; assembly: GCA_963921515.1. Lineage (NCBI taxonomy): Eukaryota > Metazoa > Chordata > Amphibia > Caudata > Salamandridae > Calotriton > Calotriton arnoldi. The sequence goes on along the minus strand of CAWUFW010001957.1, from coordinate 1,690,332 downwards.
GACTAAGGGGCAGATTACGATCTCATTAGGAAAGCCCTCCGTACAACTTGTATCCGTAGGGCTTTCCTAGCGAATTGCACTGTGCGAGTCCGAACGACCGATTCCGATGCACCCGAATGGTGACAGGCTCGGTTCGCCTCGACTCCCATTGAACTCAATGGGAGCCCGTGTACCGCACGCGTACACAGGCTCCCATTGCAAAAGGGGTGGGTGGGGAAAAGCGTGCACCCTGTGGCAGGCAGCCCATGGTGCCCACCGCACTGTGCATGCATGGAAAGGGGTGACCCATGGGTACCTCCATGCAACTGATTCAGAGGGCTTCGGGTGAAGGGGGGCCTGCCACGGTCCCCCGAAGTCCGATTCCAACAGCCGTTTCGTCCCGGCAAAACCGAGTCGATACAGCTGTCCGAATCGTGCATCGTACTCGCTCGTTCGGAAGCCGGCTCCATTGCGCAGCACGAATTGGCTTCAAACAAGGCGGACTGACAGGATCAGGTTCAGAAATGATTCGGTCGGCGTGGACAAGATCTTCGCATCGTACTTGGTCGCCCGGAACGGGGGACGATTCGGTCAGAATCATAGGCTCCGAATCGGATTTGCTCGTTCCGGAACCCGTCCAGATGCCTTTCGGCCGAGATCGTAATCTGCCCCTAAGTCTGAATGTAGAAATCTTCACTGCGACTTCGTCTAGAGGCTCCCTGATGACGATACCTCCTCCTCTAACACCGCAGGCTGCCTTTCCCATCTGAACCTTAACTTCTCAAGCCTTTTTCATGAAAACGTCTTATAAGTCGGAAGGCAAGTGGAGACCAGGCCCTATACACTTCATGTATCCGAACTGTGCTGGATCCCAGTCAGCTATAACTTTTGACTTTGCCCCAGTTTCCCATGACTAGGTGCCCTATTATGATGTTGGGTGGAGTTTCCTCTGCCCAACACTGTTCGGTCGCACTCCTATACGTTACAATGGGAGCATGCATTCCGACCGGAATGGATGCTCCCATTGTAAAAATGTGAGGTGCAGGCACCTCAATGTGCCTGCGACAAGGTGCAGGGATCAACAGCGGGGCACCATAGGTGCCCCCTTGGCCTCCAACCAGAGGCCGCACACCAAAGGGGGCCCTTCTGGGGGCCCCCAAAGCCGAGTTCCGACAGCCTTTCTGTGTCAGAAAGGCCGGCACAGAAAGGCTGTCTCCACCCGACATTGTAATCCCTTGGGCGGAAAGAGCCGTCCTTGGGATTACTGAAAGCATTCAGACCGGCGGACTGGCTCTCCGAGCCCGTCGGAAGCCAGTCGGAATGACCGGTTACATTCCTTTCTGACAAAACTTCATTTTAATGGGTCCTCAGAAAGGAATCCGACCGGCTGATTACGATGAAGTCGGAAACGGCTCCGACCGTCGGTCAGAGCCGTTTCTGACTGCATCGTAATTGGCCCCTAGGTGTCTGTGGTTGAAGCTTTGATCTTTTAGGCACTATTTTACACTTTAAACTTTAAAAATTAATTAATCCAGTTCTACTGATTATATGTTTGCTGTTTTGGTGTCAAATAATTTATTAAAAAGTACTTTATTTTTCTAAATTGGTGTGAGATTTTTCTTGTGTTGTGTTTTCACTTTATTACCGTTTAAGTGTTGCATAAATACTTTACACATTACCTCTAAGTTAAGTCTGACTGCTTTTGTGCCAAGCTACCAGAGGGTTGCGCACAGGTTAATTTAGTGACTTTTTGTGGTTCACCCTCACAAGGATTGGGGCTGCTGCTTGAGTACGGTTTCACCCTCTTCAGCCAACCACCCAATTTCTCACATTGGTGCTCAGTGGTGGGATTCAGTACTTGTGTTTGTGCAGTACCATAGAGTGATAGTGTAACACTAAAATCCCAGATAAATAATTTGACACCAGAATTGACCTCTTTTTAAATTATCCATAGTTTTTGATTGGATTTTTTTGTCCCTTTTCAAAATTTGTTTTCCCCGCGTACTTTTTGCTACAATGGAGATGGAGCTGCTCAAGATTGATGACCTCAGCAAGGCTGAGCTGAGAAGCTCTGCAAGGAGAGGGGGCTTAATGTAGGAAAGAAGGCTACAAAGGCAGACCTCCAGATAGCCCTCCATGCCTATGAGGAGGTCAAGAGGATGCAGTCCACCCTGGAGAAGCCAGAGGATGACAACGCTCAGGAGGAGGAAGGGGGCTTGGAGGAGGAAGAGGGGATGGCCATAGACCCTGAACTGCAACAGCCTGAGGAGGAGCAGTACCACTAGGTCACAGAAATGGTGCCCCCTGCCAACCAGAGAGCAGTGTGTCCTCCCGCAGCCTGTACCCTGAGGAGGTGGCGGACAGGAAGGCTGAGAGAGCATTTAAGCTGCAGATGGCAATGCTTAAAATGGAAGAAAAGGGGCTAGCTCTAGAGGAAAAGAAGCTTACTCATGAGAGGAGCCTGAAGGAGTTGGAACTGAAAGGCAAGCAAGCAACAAGATCCAGCAGCAGTAGTGGCAGCAGTTCAGTGCCCCATGGAGAGATGACGGACCGCATACCCCAGATATGTGGGAGTATGATATAGATAAATGGTTTTCTACCTATGAGGTAGTTCTGAGGATGCATAGGGTCCCAGAGGAGAATTCAGGAGCTAGCTAGTGGAAACATATGCCCCTAGTGGGGAGAGATACCCTTCTTATATTAGAGGCGGGGGACCAAGTGAGGTATAATCTCATTGTAGCCATTCTACTCTCCAAGATTGGGCTGAACCCTGAGAAGTATTGCATCAGGTTCAGGGACAGCCAGACAGTTCCAAACCAGTCATGGGTGGATTTCCTAGACTACTCCAGCAAGGCACCGAGAGGTTGGGTGAGGGCTCAGGGAAAGGTGTGGTGCAGCGGCCAGAGCGGCTGACTCCGGAGCACGGGGCTCATGGTTCGATTGCCGGTGGCAGCTCAGCTCAGCATCATGTGACTGGGCAATAGCCCACTTAATCTCCCCAAGAGCCCCCAGCACCTGGATACCTTATAGGTGATAAGTCGCGCTTTACAAATGTGGACTTTATTTATTTAAGGTGAATGATTTTTCTGGGCTGTACAAACTAGTTCTGAGGGAGTACCTGTTTTATAGAGCTGCACCAAAACCTGGTTGATAGTAAGCTCACTGGCTCTAGAGCGCTTGCTGATGAAGTGGACCTCTATAGCAGCATCATAGTGTTCAAGAAGGCATCTGGGGGGATAACTCCCAAAAGGGTGGTCAGGGTTCTCACTTGAAGACAGAAGGGAGAAATAAAAATAAAAAGTATTTCTCTCAAGGCTCCCAAAATAGTTCACAGGGGAAAGAGACTCAGCCCCAATATGACCAAAGGTAAAATGGGTTTGTGAATAAGAACAGTGGAAAGTTTGTCCCCAATAGGATAACGATTCCTAAATAGTGACTCCATTACTTTTATTGCATACATTATTCCCTAAAGTCACTATCCTCCTCCTGGACACTTCAGCCATCAACCAAAACACACACTGATTGGCATCTTTTTTAAAGGGAAATGGCAAACAAACCCACATATGCACAGGGATGGTTGTGGCCCATGCACAAGTGCATGGTACAGATGCTCAGACCTCTGTTTTAACAGCTTTAAAAACAGGGTCGTCTGCTGCCATTAGGTGCCAGGAAACCCGCAGCATAGTTAACGGGAGAGAGCTGTCTAAAGACGGAGAATTAACAAAGGGCCCGATTACGAGTCTGGTGGTCGAGGACCGCCAGACTCATGGAGGTGCTGAGGTGGTGGTCCAGCCACTACCGTACCGACGCTCCAACCGCCCTATTACAATTAGGGCAGTGGGACCGCCATTGCTGCGCGGATGCCGCCATGGAACCACCATTCCCTGGAGGTGGTGCGGTGGTGTAGAGGCAGCAATATGCTTGGCGGGACCTCCGCAGTTCTGCCAAGCATATTACAAGTTTCCTCTTTGCCACGTTTTCATGGCAGTTCTTCCTCTACGAAAACCGTGCAGAGAGGAAACAAAGGGGGCATGGGGTGCATGCAGAGGGGCACAGCATGTGCCCCTTATGTGCATGCACCACAGGTCCTGCAGTCCATGCTGTGCAGGAACTTTTTTGTGCGTTCCCATTGTGGTGCCCATTTTCAGAAGCACCGCCATGGGACCACCAAAAAAAGCCTGCCAGACACGAGAAACACTCGTAATCTGGTGGGCGGCCTGACCACGAGTTTGGCGGTGCAGGAGTGGGCCGCCGGCATGGCGGTCCGCTCCCGTACTACCAAACTCGGAATCAGGTCCAAAAGTCACCACACATGTAATTGCATCTTTTTTTGCACCAGTGCAAATTTTCTGTAACATGGCATCGGGTCTTTTGAAGTTATGTGCATAGTACCTGCGATCCATCTACTTCGGTATGCTGTCATTGGCCACTTGCCTTACCGCGATTCTTTTCCGGTTGTTTTAAAGCGTTTGACTTCATTGTGCCATAAATTGTGAAGCGGTTTCTCTTGTGAAAAGTTAGCTCCGAAAATTAAATATAGGGACCCACACCAAGAGTCTTATCTTTCCCAAAATATATTTCTGTCAGTATTAAATTAAACACACAATGTGCTCTACCAAATTACCTATTTGCTGCTTCAAATAAGATGCTTTAGACAATGATAGCTACCAGAATCAGAAGGTAGTTAATAATTAAGAGAGCAAAGAGATTTCATTTGTTAGAGAGACTAGCTCTGCTACAGATTTGTGTTTGTTTCGTCCACCGGCTCCCGTTGTGTTATTTATGTAACATTGTAGCGCAGTGCCAGCTAGAGGTCTCTTCAACACACTGTCTGCTGGGCATTATAGCTAAACCGAACAGGAAAAAAATGCAAGGGACAAATGCTAAAAAAATAAAAAAAATAAAAAATGCTAAACTAAATTTGAAAAAATGTATGTACTTACCACTAGTCTTAGCATATAGGTTGGTTGGAGAACGTGAGCCCTCCAACACATTTCAAGCTTAAAGACACAACTGAGTGAGCTCTGGCTGAAGAGACACATCTCAAAATGACCCGGAGAGATGAGAAGGCAGCAGAGGACCTTGTTACCTGGGCAGACACACCACTAGCGTTTCAGGGCGAATGGGCTCAAGAGGAGCAGTTAGAATCACAGATGCAGTGATGGGAGAGCAGGGAACGAGAATAATGGAACGAGGGTCAGATTCAAAGGCAGTATGCACGTCGAAAAGCCAGCAGTAGACTGGGTAATTCTGAGAAAAAAGGAAATCATTGTGGCATAATTACTGATATGCATGAGTGGAGAAATGGACAAATCTGGCACTGACAAATTGTAACATTGAGTAATATGACCTGCGTGTAGTGGTGGTTTCTGTGACAATGAAGTACACTTTACTTGACTGTCATCATAACAAACATAAAATTACATTTTTTTAAACTATATGTCAGTAATTGACAGTACATTAGGCTCATTTTTAGCAAATATTACACTTGTGTATGTTCAATTTTCATGGTTTGAAAATAAACCAATAATATCTCCCATCGATTTTGTTGTATATGCAAGAGTTATTTTTCCAAACAGATTCTGTTTGATTTTTCTACTATCTGTTTGTTTTTCAGGTATTTTCTCATTCCAATTGTCCACCATAGACTTATTGGATTTCATTATCATTGGTAGTGAGAGTTTTATGTAAATCATAGCATTCAATACTAATAATATTATTCTTTAAAAGTCAACAACTGCTTCAATGTGATGTTCCTGCATGTACCTTTGAGAGTAAAGTCTGAAAGCAAATGTACAGTACACATTATCTATATCAATTAAGAAGAACAGGCTTGGAATGATAATTATACTGTTCGATTACTAGTTTGTGTTTGAAAAACCGATTGGTTTTATAAAAGAACCCTCACCCACCAACCTAGTTGGTGGCATGCTTCATCATCGGGTTCCCACCCAAGGCGCCAAGTGCACCCCGGGTGTGCAGCAACGCCTGAATTATAGCGGAACTGGTGTTTTTTTGTGTCAAGTTGGGTGCAGTGATATGTGAGTTAAAACTGTCTATAGGATCCCACTCAGTAAAGAGAATAATTTTATTATCGGGCCATATGGCAAGGTTAAAAGGAAAAGGCCATCACCTCATTTAAGAAAAAAATTGAGGAAACCAATAAAGAAATGAATGAGTACAAGGAATACCTGACCCAGTCAAAAATCACGAAATTCCAGAAGGATTTGAAAAGATTTTCCTACATTAAGACATATCCCTACGCAGACCCTGAATACATCCCAGCTAACAAACAACATACAAATTCAGATTTCTTGAGAGACGACACATCATTCAGCAGTGGATCCAGTGCAGGCAGTAACAAATCCAGACAACGAGGAAGAGATAAGTACCAACAATGTCCCCACCAATGGGAATCATTTCCCAATCAGGGCCAGAGAATGTTTCCAGCCCCTTTCAATCAACCCCCTCCACACCCATTCTTTGGTTGGAATCCCCAGTTCCATCCAGCCCCCAACATTTTTATCCCCCAAATCAAAGACTACCTTTTTTAGAGAGAGGCAGAAGGGGAAGGGGCAGAAGAAGAGGCAGACAACATATGCATTGGGAAGAGGAAGAGGGTTCAATAGGGGCGAATACGAGGAGCAAATCGAAGGAGGCCCAACCGGGCCCGAGCGGACAACGGACCTAGACACAGCGGTCCAGCCACTGCTGTACCGGCACTCCAACCGCCCTATTACAATTAGGGCGGTGGGACCGCCATTGCTGCGCGGATGCCGCCAGGGAACCACCATTCCCTGGAGGTGGTGCGGCTGTGTAGAGGCAGCAATATGCTTGGCGGGACCTCCGCAGTTCTGCCAAGCATATTACAAGTTTCCTCTTTGCCACGGTTTTCATGGCAGTTCTTCCTCCACGAAAACCGTGCAGAGAGGAAACAAAAGGGGCATGGGGTGCATGCAGGGGGGCACAGCATGTGGCCCTTGAGTGCATGCACCACAGGTCCTGCAGTCCATGCTGTGCAGGAACTTTTGTGTGCGTTCCCATTGTGGTGCCCATTTTCAGAAACACTGCCATGGGACCACCAAAAAAAGCCTGCCAGACACGAGAAACATTCGTAATCTGGTGGGCGGCCTGACCACGGGTTTGGCGGTGCAGGAGTGGGCCGCTGGCATGGCTGTCCGCTCCCGCTCTACCAAACTCGGAATCAGGCCCAAAGTCACCACACATGTAATTGCATCTTTATTTGCACCAGTGCAAATTTTCTGTAACATGGCACCGGGTCTTTTGAAGTTATGTGCATAGTACCTGCGATCCATCTACTTCGGTATGCTGTCATTGGCCACTTGCCTTACCGCGATTCTTTTCCGGTTGTTTTAAAGCATTTGACTTCATTGTGCCATAAATTGTGAAGCGGTTTCTCTTGTAAAAAGTTAGCTCCGAAAATTAAATATAGGAACCCACACCAAGAGTTTTATCTTTCCCAAAATATATTTCTGTCAGTATTAAATTAAACGCACAATGTGCTCTACCAAATTACCTATTTGCAGCTTCAAATAAGATGCTTTAGACAATGATAGCTACCAGAATCAGAAGGTAGTTAATAATTAAGAAAGCAAAGAGATTTCATTTGTTAGAGAGACTAGCTCTGCTACAGATTTGTGTTTGTTTCGTCCACCGGCTCCAGTTGTGTTATTCATGTAACATTATAGCGCAGTGCCAGCTAGAGGTCTCTCCAACACACTGTCTGCTGGGCATTATAGCTAAACCGAACAGGAAAAAAATGCAAGGGACAAATGCTAAAAAAATAAAAAATGCTAAACTAAATTTGAAAAAATGTATGTACTTACCACTAGTTTTAGCATAGAGGTGTATAGCTTTAGGTTGGTTGGAGAACATGAGCCCTCCAACACATTTCAAGCTTAAAGACACAAATGAGTGAGCTCTGGCTGAAGAGACACATCTCAAAATGACCCGGAGAGATGAGAAGGCAGCAGAGGACCTGGTTACATGGGCAGACACGCCACGAGCGTTTCAGGGCGAATGGGCTCAGGGGGAGCAGTTAGAATCACAGATGCAGTGATCAGAGAGCAGGGAACGAGAATAATGGAACGAGGGTCAGATTCAAAGGCAGTATGCACGTCGAAAAGCCAGCAGTAGACTGGGTAATTCTGAGAAAAAAGGAAATCATTGTGGCATAATTACTGATATGCATGAGTGGGGAAATGGACAAATCTGGCACTGACAAATTGTAACATTGAGTAATATGACTTGCGTGTAGTGGTGGTTTCTGTGACAATGAAGTACACTTTACTTGACTGTCATCATAACAAACATAAAAATACATTTTAAAAAACTATGGGCCATATGTATCATTCCAAATTGCGATCGCAAACGCCGAAAGTCGCAGAATTTCGGCGTTTGCGATCGCAATTGGGCTTAGTGGTATGTATTAATGAAAAACTGCCTTGCAAAATAATTAATCGCAAAATTTGCGATTCCCTATTTTGCGATTGCATTTAAGGAATCGCAAATTGCGATTCCTTAAATGCAATGTAAAAAGCACAAAAAAGTGCAATTTGGCCTTAAGGAATCGCAAATTAACACCAACTTCAAGTTGGTGGTAATTTACGATTTCTCTGAAAAATGCACTTTTTGCATTTTTCAGTGCAATGTGGCGCACATACATGCCCTTAGGGCATGTATGTGCACCACATGTGCACCCATGCTTATTTCAGGGTGCAACAGGGTGTCCTTTTGACACCCTTGCAACCTTGAAATTGCATTCTCAATTTGCGATTCTCTAATTGCTAATCGCAAATTGAGAATGTCTTCCCATTCATTCCTATGGAGGAATGAATGGGGAGGGTTTCTTAATTGCGAATCGCACTTTGCGATTCGCAATTAAGGAATATGTAGGATTCGCAATTTTTTTGCAAATCCTACATACATCTCGTTTTGCGATTCTCAAATAGCGATTCTCTAAAATTCGCTATTTGAGAATCGCAAAACCAAACTTTCATACATATGCCCCTTAATGTCAGTAATTGCCAGTACATTAGGCTCATTTTTAGCAAATATTACACTTGTGTATGTTCAATTTTCATGGTTTGAAAATAAACCAATAATATCTCCCATCGATTTTGTTGTATATGCAAGAGTTATTTTTCCAAACAGATTCTGTTTGATTTTTCTACTATCTGTTTGTTTTTCAGGTATTTTCTCATTCCAATTGTCCACCATAGACTTATTGGATTTCATTATCATTGGTAGTTAGAGTTTTATGTAAATCATAGCTTTCAATACTAATAATATTATTCTTTAAAAGTCAACAACTGCTTCAATGTGATGTTCCTGCATGTACCTTTGAGAGTAAAGTCTGAAGGCAAATGTACAGTACACATTATCTATATCAATTAAGAAGAACAGGCTTGTAAAGATAATTATACTATTCGATTACTAGTTTGTGTTTGAAAAACCGATTGGTTTTATAAAAGAACCCTCACCCACCAACCTAGTTGGTGGCATGCTTCATCATCGGGTTCCCACCCAAGGCGCCAAGTGCACCCAGGGTGTGCAGCGACGCCTGAATTACAGCGGAGCTGGTGTTTTTTTGTGTCAAGTTGGGTGCAGTGATATGTGAGTTAAAACTGTCTATAGGGTTCCACTCAGGAAAGAGAATTATTTTATTATCGGGGCCCTATGGCAGGGTTAAAAGGAAAAGGCCATCACCTCATTTAAGAAAAAACTTGAGGAAGCCAATAAAGAAATGAATGAGTACAAGGAATATCTGACCCAGTCAAAAATCACGAAATTCCAGAAGGATTTGAAAAGATTTTCCTACATTAAGACATATCCCTACGCAGACCCTGAATACATCCCAGCTAACAAACAAGATACAAATTCAGATTTCTTGAGAGACGACACATCATTCAACAGTGGATCCAGTGCAGGCAGTAACAAATCCAGACAACGAGGAAGAGATAAGTACCAACAATGGCCCCACCAATGGGAATCATTTCCCAATCAGGGCCAGAGAATGTTTCCAGCCCCTTTCAATCAACCCCCTCCAAATCCATTCTTTGGTTGGAACCCCCAGTTCCATCCAGCCCCCAACATTTTTATCCCCCAAATCAAAGACTACCTTTTTTAGGGAGAGGCAGAAGGGGAAGGGGCAGAAGAAGAGGCAGACAACATGTGCTTTGGGAGGAGGAAGAGAGTTCAATAGGGGCGAATACGAGGAGCAAATCGAAGGAGGCCCAACCGGGCCCGAGTGGACAACGGACCTAGACACAGCTTGCCAGACACAAGAATTAGTTTTCAACCTATCCTCTATTGTCCTTACACCAATAGAAGAAAGAGTTCTCAATAAAGGCATGTTTCGAAAACCAGACCCCTAACGACAACCAGGATGATAAAAGTGACATGGGCTCAGACTCAAATCCACTTTTTGCCCACCTCAGCATCTATACCGGTGGAACTGATTGCCTTTGAACAGGCAGTCTTTAATGACATAGAGAGAACTGATGAGGACGAAACGTTTCATAACGTGAGCAGTGAAGAATGGGGCGCACTAAGGAAACTACAAAGTTACGTTACAATCACCATTAAGCAAGCGGACAAAGGGATAGGTGTAGTGATACAGAACAAAAACAATTACACAACAGAATGTAAGCGACTACTAAATGAGGGAAAAAACTATAGAAGAATAAAGGAGGATCCGTCTGAAGAATTAAAAAGGAAAATTCACTGATAGTGGAAGAAGCTGAAGGAATTAACTTCATCTCCAAACAAGAGGCTGAGTACCTGTGCACAAAAAAGCAAAAGTACCGTATTTTTGTACTATGCCGAAAATTCATAAAAACAAAACACCACCCCAGGTCGCCCGATCGTATCAGGCATGGGTTGACTTTTAGAACCCCTGTCACGTTTCTGTGACTTTTTTCTTAACCCTTTGGTACAAAAGGCAACAACTTACCTGAATGATACCAAGCATCTGCTTAATCACTAAAAGACATGCCATTTGACCCACAGAACAACATCCTTGTCAGTCTTGATATAGAAAGTCTACATATGAGCCTCCCTCAGGATGACACCTTAGGAGTCATTAAAAAAGCCCTTGACGAAACAACTTGGGATTTTAACACTCCAAGAGACTTTGTGATCCGCTGCGCAACATTGGCCCTAAAAGAAAACTACTTCTTCTACCCCTTTTTCTACACAAAATTGACCACTCTATCTCTCCATTATGTTGGTCTTGTCTTTCCTCTGAAGGTTCATTAATACATTTACTTTATTACTGTCCCAAGGTCTATAGCTTCTGGAAGGCTATATGGTCGAAATGTTTATTGATTTTTACTTGTGATGTACCATTTGCTATTCATAATATTTTTTTAGGTACCTTATCTGCGGATTTCGATCAACTTCCTTCCAAACCTATTTTATTCGACCTTTTTATTGCTATTGCCTTTAAAGTTATATTGACATGTTGGAAAGATAATTCTAAGATCTCTTTTTTGTTATGATGGAATTTGATTTGTGATGAACATAGAGTTGCTTCTGTATCTCATTCTTCTGTTTATTTAAAGATAAAATCTGATTTACTATGGTTACCTTTTACTGCATTTTTATCTTCACACTCTTCTTTCTTATAACATCCATTTGTTAATATGATTTTTAATCCTCCCTTCCCCCTCTTTTCTTTCCTCTCTTTCCCCTTCTCCTTCTTCTCTCTCAATTCTTTTCTTTATCTCTTTTATATATCAAATCATTTCCGATATAACATCTTCTCTTCTGGAACACATTTCTTTATTACGTTAATTGTATTCTCTTTATCCCTATTTTCCCTTTTTCTCTTATACATTTATTCCTTTCTTATCAGAATATTTGCTATTCTTATTATGTATTGTTTTTGTACTAAGGAACTTATGTAATGTTTTACATCTGTGTTCATTCTCTCAATAAAAAAATTATTTAAAAAAGAAAACTACTTCGAGTTCAAAGGGGAGCTCTTCCTCCAAATCAACAGAACATCAATGGGCAGCACTTTTGCCCCGAGTGTGGCAGGGCTTTACGTTTATGATTTCGAAAAAGCCCACATCCTTGACACCAACAACTCCTTCAAGAATCATATAAAATTCTGGATGAGGTTTATTGATGACATTCTAATGGTGTGGGATGTGCAAGAAGACACCTTAACCTCTTTTGTAACATGGCTCAACAATCGTGACCAATACCTGAACTTCACAAGCTCATGAGACAAGGACAGAATAACCTTCCTGGATGTAACCATTGAGGCAGAAGAAGGACATTTAAAAACAAGCACTTACTACAAGCCCACAGCAAGGAACACACTTTTAAAATTTGATAGTTTTCACCCACGCTCCTTGAGAAAAAATCTGCCTTATGGCCAATTCCTTCGTATTAGAAGGAATTGTAGCCATATCGAAGACTATCACGACCAATCAAGAGATCTATCTGAGAAATTGGAAAATCGAGGATATTCTGGAAAAATAATCAGGAACTCCAGGAAGAGAGCACGTAACCAAAACAGGGACTCATTGCTGGAAGATAACTAAAGAATTGACACAACAATACCACTAACTTGTGTCACCACATATAATACGATCTCCAATAAAATGACGAAAATAGTTAACAAACATTGGAACATCCTGCAGACTGGCAAACTGAAATGGGAGAAACCGCTCTTTTCTTTCAAAAAAGCAAGCAGCCTGAAAGATCGTTTAATCTCAACACGCCCCAGAATTGACACTAATCGCGAAGAGGCGTCCGTATTGAATGCATGAGGCCTTCCTAGTGTCACGGGACATTATCCCTGTGGGAATTGTAGTGTCTGCCACCTTACAACGACTACAAAAACATTGGAACTGGAATGGGGCAAGACCTGTTTTTTTAAAAAACACACAAATTGCAACTCTACACACGTTGTCTATATGATTGAATGCCCTTGTGGTCTAAGATACATCGGTATGACCAGCAGAAAAGTAAAAGTAAGGAAATGCGAACACCGAAGTAATGTACGTTGCAAACGCAACACAACCAGAATGACCGACCATTTCTTAAAATCAGGACACACTCCTAATGACATGAACAGATCAACCATAACCCAAGTACTTCAGAAAATTTGTTACTGAACCAAGAACAGTGCTGGATCTACCGCCTTTCCACACATAAGAACGGACTCAATGACAACATTCCGTGGAATTTCCGTAATTGATTACCCTGACTTCTGGAGAATTATCATGACCAATTATGATCCTTGTAGAAACACTCAATAGTTCGAAACCACCAATGCTAATTTTAGTACTTGTGCAAATGAATTCTTGTTCCTTTACATTGGTTCTCCTTATACACACAATTTGTTTTTATTTTGGCGCCAGGTTTGCCAATCAGCCCAAATTCAAGATGATATAATATATTATGATAAGTGCTAACTCTAGTGCATGTGTCTTGGATGAATGATTTTCTCCTCTATAGTCACTTTGGTTGCCTTACGCAAACAAAAACTCTTCTAATTGTTATTAAGCATAAGGTCTGCCGATTAGAACAGATTTAAGATGCATACATAGTTAGCACCCCGGAGCATCTCTCCTATGTGCTCACTCCAATGACCAGCCACCTGTTAGTACAGTTTCTATCCCCTTTTATTTGTTCTGTTTATAAAAACTCGCACAAAATCTGCCAAATAGCGGAATTTTTAGATGCGTAATTTTAGATGCACAAAAATAAAAAATATACATAGTTTGCATCCCGGATCCCGCTCCGACAACTAGCAACTGATTAGTCTTGTTTCTATTTCCACACCTGGAAGAGAAATGCTATACGCACACTGTCAAGGCATGCCACGCCCCCCACGTCACCGCGGCACGCCAGCCCGGCGCACAACAATGTTTCCGGAAACTAAGCACAAATACCGTGTTGTGAAACACCGACACATCATCGGGATCCCGCGAAAAGGCCACAGCAGGTATTATCGGCGGGCAGTGGACCTTGATGAAGTGAGTAGAGCACCCAGTCTAAAATACCGGAAGGCTGCACACCATGGTCTCTATTAGCGAGCCCCAACCTGTTTGTTCTTTCCTCTTTTCTTTCCAGAGTGTGACTATAGGCACTGCCCCCTTCTGGGATCCATGTCGCTCTAATGAAAAGCGACTTAAGTAAGAATCTTTCCATTTTTCTTTTTTTTTCTTTTTTTAACAAAAGCCATTAGTCAATCCAAAATTGCACAGCGTCCCCGCAAACAGCATGGGGACAAGTTCGAGTAATGGGGCCCACCTAGTCATAACAGTCTGAACATGCCTAGTGCTTGTCTAAATGTTTATCCATCAAAAAGTGTGATGCACACATGGGTGTGTAAGCTGTCCTCACCATAGCGATCTAATTCGATCTAGCCAGGCACTGTGTGATACACACATGAGTGCATGTTTTCCTCATGTATATGTTTTATTGTTTATATGTGTGTCTTGGATTACCGTTTGTGTTTTTCTTTATACAGATGGCAAGTCCTAACAAAACTACCGTAAGTTAGCTCTTGTAAACTAGGAGAAAATGAATAGGTTTTCTCTCACTATACGCACATTAGCGTGTGCGCACTAAATTCACTTAAGACTGTTGATACTCCCTCAGTCTGTTTTCACGTTCTTGGTCCTGACGAAAGCCAGCATATGGTAATGACTGGCTGAAACATGTAGACCGATCCGACCTATTACAGGATACATGAGCTAAATTTAAGTCTCTAGACGTATCCGCCTTTTCCTTTTAACCCTGCCATAGGACCCCGATAATAAAATAATTCTCTTTACTGAGGGGGACCCTGTAGACAGTTTTAACTCACATATCACTCCACCCCACTTGACACAAAAAAAACACCAGCTCCGCTGTAATTCAGGCGTCGCAGCACACCCGGGGTGCACTCGGCGCCTTGGGTGGGAACCTGATGATGAAGCATGCCACCAACTAGGTTGGTGGGTGAGGGTTCCTTTAAAAAACCAATCGGTTTTTCAAACACAAACTAGTAATCGAATGGTTTAATTATCTATATGAGCCTGTTCTTCTTGATTGATATAGATTAACACAGGGGAAAGCTGCTCTTATTTCCTCACTTTCCTCTTGATATTTAACAGTACACATTATCTACATATACATTACGACACATACACAACATATACATGTGTTTTACGATGATGATACGTAGTACGTGCCTGTATGTACATCAGCAGGACCTTAGTACATCATGACTCCACCGCCAGGAGACTACCAGCACAAGTTGTACATCAAAATAGGCTTGGCGGGATACCACCAGCCCGATGGCGGTGGAATACTTTCAGCCAGCAGAGAACACCACCGCCGTGGAGTAAGGTTGGCTATAGCCACAACATCTGAATACGGCGGTCGGACTGCCATGGGCTTGACGGAGTACTTGGTACCGCGGCGGGACAGGGGTAAGACCGCCAAGATCACAATCAGGCTCAAAGTGTGATGAAGCATGGATATCCAAAAATGAAAGAGATACTCAGTGTATGGGTGGTTTCTGTGACTTAAATTTAGAATTAATAATCAGCTTAAACAGTTGTTTCAAACTTTAGTGACTAATCTAATGATCTAATAAAAGATGAGCAAATATTAAAACTAAACATCTTGCTTAGGTTCAAAGGCATTTTTTGTCAAATAAAATTGTTCATTGATATCTTTTAGTAATGACAGGAGGGAGTATAAACTCCACAATTCCATTACTTTCTTATAATTTCATTTTTTTCCTTTGAATGTTCTTTATGTGGGTAAAGGATGGCTGTGATGACTCGTAACCATGCACCTGCCATATGATTGGATGAAGTGTTCATCTGTCCAAACATAAAGTGGCAGGGGGGAAAGGAGTGCTGCAATGCCTACTGTGGCATGCCGGTAAAATGGCACTTCCAGAGGCTACCATTTCAGAGGCATTGGCAGTCCTCAGAATGATGGGGCTCATAAATGGTTAAGTGGGCTTTAATCAGAAGTGATGTAGTGTAAGAAACTGGAGTATTAGTTGAGGAGGCTGAGAACCCACCTCAAATAATAATCACAGTCCTAAAGTCACTAAATAAACTTGTGCTTAACCCTCTGGTAGCTTGGTACTATTGCCAGGCTTAAATTAGAGGCAATGTGTAAAGTATTTATGCAGCACTCAAACTGTAATAAAGTAAAAACATGAGACAAGACAAATGTCACTTCAATGTAGAAAAATTCAGAATATTTTAAGAAATAAAATAACTCCAAAACAACCAAGAATCCAATATGTTGAACCTGTATATGATTTTTTAAAGTTTGAATTAAAAATAGTACCAAAAAGCACAAAGTGCCAACCCCAGGTATCTGGTGACACTAGATAAGGTCAAAGTAAAAACAATTAAGGCCAACAGCGATGGCACGAGGAGCAGGTACAGGGGCTAGGTTCATCCTGGTGGAAAGTTTACCTTCTGACTTAGAAAATTTATGGAGAATAAGTGGTTGGCGATGTGTAATCAATGGGGCAAACTGCAAGCTGTATCTAAGGAATGGTTAGACGACAACAGGCAGCCGCTGTGCGGTGTTGGGCTCAGTGAAACTGTCGTGGAAGGCTGTTGGCATCACTCATGTGCTGCTCAGCGTCAAGTCGGGTGAAGCCGTCGATTGGGTGCTACTCATCGTCGAATCTGGTAAAGCTGTCGATGAAGGTTGTTGGTGTCAATGCTTGGCATGGAATCTGGTGAAGCATGCTCACTTTGCCACTGGATTCATGCTAGCCTGGCTGATGACGTGTGTTACCCCGAAACCGGTCCCAGGATGCTCATTTACAGTCCAGGGAAGACCTGTCTTGGCAGATTGGGCTGGACTATTCCCATGAGGAACAGGGTCAAGACTGATTTGCATATGGCTGAGTCTGAACTGGGGGTGGCGAAGTTAGCTAAATAACAATGATGGACTTAACCCAGATCTAATAGTGACTGGGGGGGAGTGTCTGAAAGGTTTCGGTGCTCCGTCCATCATCTTATTGTGTTTGCATTGTTCGCCCTAAGTTGGCAGGGTCTGCCCAGACGTGGGTCCCTTGCTTACTTTGCCACTGGATTCAAGCTAGCCTGGCGGAGTAGGGGTTTACCCCGAAACCGGTCCCAGGATGCTTGTTTCCGGTCCAGGGAAGACCAGGCTTGGCAGTTCGGATTGAACTGTTCCCATGAGGAACAGGGTCAAGACTGATTTGCATATGTCTGGATGTGAACTGGGTTGGTGAAGTGAGCTAAATAACGAGGATGGATTTAGCCCAGATCTAATAGTGACTGGGGGGTGTGTCTGAAAGGTTTCAGCGCTCCGTCCATCATCTTACTGTGTTTGCATCAAAGCTTGCTTTTAGGCAGGGATGGGCACAGTCTGCCCACAGCCATGGGTCCAGGACTTTGGGGACAGTAATTATGAGTCAGGATTAATTCCTATAGAGGCCTACTGAGGGGACCAGATCCGATCCAGTAGGGACTGGTCATCTGGAAAGCAGTAAAATGACTGCTGGAAGTTTGCTGCATCCCTGTAGCTCAAATAGTAGCTCAGCCAACTGAACCTTGCAGACACTTCTGGGGTCATGGGTTCAAGGCAAGCAGGTCCAGTCTTCGTTCAAGATAAAGAGAGCAGGGCAGTCCTTCTTCTGATTCTTCACAGGTCCAGAAGTATTCTGAGAAGAAGTTTGTGGGGTCCACTTTTATTCCCAGTGCCAGGCTGTGGGTAGATGGCAACACTTTGTCCACCCCCTTAACCAGTTCTGGTCAGTTCCTTCACTCCAACTGGGTACGGAGCCAGCCAAACCAGTGTAACAAAATGGAGTATCTCTGCAGCACCCACCAACCCTATTCAGAGAGTAGGAAATCCCCCCTTTCTTCTTGACATTATAAGCATGTGGGAAATGATTCTTTTCCCATTTGCCAGAGTTTTTCTCTTGTGTAGTATTTGTGGTGCAAATATTTGAATTGTGTTAGTCTGTCATGCTGAAATTGCAATTCCATTGCAGCCAACAGAGCAGTCTACCAGTCCTTGTATCAGACCTAGATCTGCCTCCCAATCCCTTTTAGTTCTGTAAATATGTCTTTGTTAAGGCAAAATAGTCCACTCCATGGGAACGGACATGCTTCGTTGTCCTGAGAGCCCCAGTTGCAATGATATCTGGATCCCTAATACTGATTGTTGGTCATGGGCGAACATGTGTGCTTTGACCTAGGCCTTTCACATTAGGCAGTACGTTTAGATTGGGAGGGGATCAATGACAATAATATTGATAATAATATTGATTCACAAAAAGATCAGAAAATAAATATAGCTCTCATAAATTTTGCCTTCCTATACTTAACTAATAAAAACACAAATATTGATAACCACAATATCGCCATTAAAAATATCTATTTTCACATATCTATAACACAGACATAGGAAACAAAACTATTGTTACCTTTAAATACACATGTAAATTGTCAAAAATATTGCAACACACAATATTGTCTACATTATCACAAACAATAAAGGCATTTGATTACAAAACAATATCATAACAGTATTTAATGTTGATTAAAAACAAAAATAAGCTCTAAAACATATATAAATACTCTAACAATATTTTAACAATTTTATATAACTAAAAGAAACTTAAAACACCCAAAAAATATACTCTTCAATACATCAAATTATCATCAAACTAAAAATATTTAGCTAATAGGAAAAACTATGATCCTCACCTGAAAATCAAGTATAAAACCGCCATAAGAAACTACCACAATAATATAAAAATTACTCAGGCTAAGTTCTTCGAAGAAAAAATCACCTTGGCTCAGAATTCCTCAAAGGAACTGTTTGGGGTAGTTAAGGCACTCACCGACCCCAACCAGGACCCCCATCCCTTAGAGACATCAGAGGAGAGGTGTAATGACTTAGCCTCCTTCTTCCTCTCAAAAGTAACTGACATCTACGGCTCCTTTGGAGCAAGTAGGGACACAACCTCAAGGGGGGAGGAGGATCAGGAAGAAACCCCTCCGCCAAAAACTTTCACTATTCTCCCGCTAATGGAAGCAAAGGAAGCAGAATCCCTAATGGATAAAGTGAAGTCTGGTTCACCTTCAGATCCGGTCCGCCCCACATCCTTAAAAAAGTCACATCTACCATCCTTCCATCCCTGATTAATGTCATGAACCAGTCTCTGGAGACAGGTATTGTCCCAGCGGCATGGAAACATGCCATTATTAAACCACTGTTAAAAAAAACTAACGCAGACCAATCACAACTAGCTAATTACCGCCCCATTTCCCTGCTGCCTTTTGCGGGTAAGCTGGTGGAAAAGCATGTTAATAGATCATTGGCGGAATTTCTAGAAACTAACCAATGCCTCCACCCAACCCAGATGGGATTCCAGGAACAACACAGCACGGAATCCGCCATGGTGGTGGTAGTGGAGGAACTTAGGGCATCATTAGATCATGGGAAATCAGCGGCCTTACTCCTCTTGGACCTGAGCGCTGCCTTCGATACGGTAGACCATTACATCTTACGAAGGAGACTCTCGGCCATCGGGATACAGGGAACTGCACTCAAGTGGTTAGCATCGTTCCTGGAGGGACGAACATTTCAAGTTTTAAAGAACACTACCTTCTCTAAGACGATGTCAATGAGTTGTGGGGTACCACAGGGCTCCTCGCTAAGCCCGACACTGTTCAATGTGTATATGGAGCCACTAGCGGAGATTGTCCAAGAATTCGACATCTTCATGACGTCTTATGCGGACGGCACTCAACTGGTGATCTCCCTGGACCCAAAAAACAGTAGGGACTCCGAGAGATTAGCACCTTGTATGGAAAGAGTCAAGGAGTGGATGACGAAAAGCTGCTAAAGCTAAACGGAGACAAAACCGAGCTAATGGTCCTTCGTAACAAGCAAATCCCCAGGCCCCCCATAAACTGGCCGGATTGTCTAGGTAGCCCCCCTGTACCTAAAGAAACTATAACAAATCTTGGTTTCTGGCTAGACAAGGATCTCTCCATGGCGACACAAGCCAAGAAAGTCGCAGCAACTTATTTTGGACTCCTAAGAAGTGTCCGAAAGATCCTAGACCAAATCCCCATGCAGCATAGGAAGACGGTAGTCCATTCTCTGGTCACTTCACGGCTGGTTTATGGAAACGCACTATTCCTGGGGGCACCGAAATATGTGACCCACAGACTGCAAGTAGTCCAGAATGCGACAGCAAGACTACTGTGCAATGTCCCCGCCCGGGAGTCGGTGAGAACACACCTAAAAGGACTACACTGGCTCCCCGTGGAGGCTAGAGTCAAATTCAGGGTGCTGAACATGACGCACAAAGCTCTACACAACAGAGGCCCGAGGAAAATAAAGATTCTATTATCACCTTACACTCCTAATAGGTACTTGACATCAAGTTCAGAAGGATTCCTAAAACCAACTAGGGCCACTAGGGAGAGGTGGGGAGGAAGATCTTTTTCCCACCTAGTCCCCAAACTCTGGAACCCCCTGCCACGCGAGTTTCGAATGATGGACAAAGAATTGCAGTTTCGTAAAGCAATTAAAACTTGGCTCTTTAAACAATATCTATAAGAACTTCCAGTCCCACCCAACTAGATGTCTCTTAGCGCTGGGAAGCCTTAGGGCCGATTACGATGTCGGTCAGAAAGCCTCCGACCGCTAGTCGGAAAACTTTCCGACCGCGGTCGGAGACTTTCTGATGACACAGTTGGTTTGCGGTCTGACCGCCCGATTACGATGTTGGCGAGCGGAACGTAAACCGGCCGGTCATTCCCCCTCGGTTACGACCGGCTTTCAGAGTCTTCCTGCCGATCGGAACTGCACCGTAACCCCTATGGACGTTTTTTCTGCCGTCGGGATTACGATGTCGGTTTCAAACAGCCTTTTCATGCCGGCCTTGCTGACAGGGAAAGGCTGTTGGAAAGCAACTTTGGGAGCCCCTAGCAGGGCCCTCTTGCCTCCTCGGTCTATGGTTGGTGGTCGAGAGGTACTTAGGGTACCCCCCTGTAAAACTCTTCACTGTGTGACAGGCACCATGGGGTACCTGCCACAGGGTGCAGGGTTTAACCCCCCCCATTTCTCTATAGGAGCCTGTACTATCGCCGGTTTATGGCTGTAACACAAGCTCCCATAGAGAAAAGTGAGTATGCGACCGAACAGTGTTCGGTCGCATCATAATCAGGCGGTCGGTTCCGAGACGGTGTCGGTCTGAGGCAACTCCAACCGACATAGTAATAAGGCCCTAAATATTTATACATAAATAATGAACCCAAAAAAACACTAAATAACAGAAATATATATGTAAGAATATAAAATAAACACTAATTAGTGTCCATAATAAAAGGCAATAACTGAAAAATAAAATCAAACTAAATGAACACTAACAAATAAAAACAACTGTGAAAAGCAAGCTAAGCAATAAAACTATATAATCAATTAAACTAACAATTTAAAAAAACACAAAACGTGATCACTTTCTACACCAAAACTGCGAAAACTGCAAGACAACGATACTCTGCGGATTTGCTACAAAAAAATCAGAAAGTTGAAGTGGAAAAATACATACAACTACCTTCAGAAGTAAGTAAAACAAACTCAAAAATAACTAAATAAAAAATGTCATAAACTTTAGAAACTACAGAAAATTACTACACCTAGATGAACTACAAACCCACAAAGAAACTCCAACAGTCAAATACATGGAAAAAGGCTCATTAAAAGTAAACAAATTAAAAACTGTTCTGAATTGCAAGTCAACCTTAAACGCTAAAGATACAAATAAAACCTTCCAGCCACTACTAGTTACCAACAAACAAATGTTTAAAATAAAACTAAAACAACTTTTTTTTTCCTCAACAGAAAAGTAGTCACCTGATCCATAGCACAATGGAAAACAGAAAAAAAGGACTGTATTTACCATCAAGAACACAAATGTGAGTATATATTAAAAAACGATTGCCATTGTTTTTATATGCATACTATAAACGTAAAGTACAAGTATTAAAAAGTAATGAATTATAGTATTAAACTATTTTCAGACATAGGGCCCTGTTACAAGTATGGCGGTCTATAGGACCATCGTGCTCGCTGTAGTGGTCTGACCAAGTGTAGTGTCAGACTGCCACAGGACTGCAACATCCACCAGGGATCCCACGGGGTCGCTCAGTGGTTAGGGTGCTGAAATATGGTGGCGGTGCCGCTGCGGGACCGCCAAGCATATAATGAGTTGGCTTTCTACCGCCCCTTTCATGGCGGTGAGTTCGCCATGAAAAGGGTGGCGGAGAGGCAACTAAGGGGGCACTAACAGGGCCCCCTGTCACTCCTGAGCCTGGAGGTGCATTCAGGGGGGCATTTGTTGTGCCCCCCTGGCTTTGCACCCCCAGTTCCTGCACGATGTGGCATGCATGCACCACAGTGTAGGAACGTGCAATCAGTGCTCCCACAGCGGCGATCTGCCTGTTAGGCTTTGCCATGTTCCTAACAGACCACCGCTGCACCGCCCCCTGCCATGGATTACAATCATAATCCTGTGGGCGCACTCAGGCCATGGCGGTCCTCCATTGGACGGCATGGTGGCTGCACCACTGGAAGACCACCAATGTCGTAATTTGGCCCATAGTGACAGAAAGTTCAAGATATAGCACATCATAAAAAAGAGAAACAATTACTCTCTCACATGGGCTACACTTACAGCCAAGAAAGTATTAGCACTGAAAATGTTAAGTTTAAATGTATAAAATATTACTCTATTGCTTGTTAAGAGAAAACTACTCCAAAAGATGATGTTATTAATGTGAAAGAACACAACCCACCACAAATATCGCCTAAATCGAAATAAAGCATGTACTACAAGATTTAGGAGAGGCAAGCACTAGTTCTGAAGAGCCCACTGCTAAAAGATATAGGGCCATATGTATCAAACTCCCCTTTTGCGATTCTCAAATAGCGATTTATTGCGAATCGCTATTAGAGATTCGCAAAACTGTATGTAAACAAAAATTCGCAAAATATTAGCGATTCGTTAGAAATCGCAAAATGAATAGCGAGGAGCCAAATTGCAATTAATTCGTAGTGAATTCTCTATTTAGCGAAATTCGCAAAATTGCGAAGTTCGCGTACTACAAATCGGAGACTCAGGTGCAGCTTGATGACATCACAACCAGGAAGTGTGACTACCCATGCTGAACCTGAGTCTCAGAAGCAGAGTGAGAGAGTAGGAGTTGAGGCTGAGGCATCACTGCAGTGCTACACACATTGGAGAGAGTGGAGACATGGCCAGCAAGGACAAGCAGCAGGGGGAGACACCCAGAATAAGAAAACCAAAGTTCACAGAAAGTGGGCAGGAGGCCCTGATACAGGAGATGGTTGTGAGCCATGAGCTCCTGTTTGGCAAGAAGTCCCTGCGTGTGCCAGAGACACGCAAGAGAAGGATATGGGCAGACATCCAGCGCAAAGTCAACGCAATTGGCGTCACACATCGAAGCGTCAAAGACCTACAGAAGCGCTGGTATGATATGCGCGCGCGCTCAAAGGAGAAGGTTGCTGCCAGGTTGGAGGAGGCCAACAGGACCGGTGGGGGGACCTCCACTGCCACCGCTTCAACACCACTCGAAGAAATGGTTGAGGGGACCCTGCTTCCGGAGAGTGCAGTGGGCGTGTCAGACCTGGATAGCTCCGACTACACACAAACAAGACAAGGTAAGAAGCATGCCATCACACCCCTGATACCTCCCTACTACCCCCACACACCCAGGAGAGACCCAGGGGCACACAAAAAACTATAATTCCAGTGCAGGTACACAAGCACACACATCAATGCATTATGGGAGATGTAGTTACATGCACCTAACAGTGGAGCAATGACACCCAGCCAGGCTCAAACAGTATGTGTGCATCATGAAAGTCAAAATACAGACAGATAGGACCCATGTAACTCCAAACACTGATATTTAATGCCTGACAAATGCAAGGCAGGACAGTAAATTAATGTGTGCATTTATGTCCACAGCACCAGCAGAAACACAGGGAACAATCAGTGGAGGGGAGGATGAATCCCCCAGCCCAGAGGCAACAGGGCAAGAGGAGGAGGAGGAAGAGGAAGACGAGGGCAGCCCAGTTATCCCTCCAATACGCCGCAGGCGGATTGCAGTGCCACCATTGCCACCACTGGAGGAGGAATCCCAGGACACCGATGTCAATGTCCAAACAGTCCAGGGACAGTCAGAGCCACAACCCCGTGCTCGAGCACGTGCCGATCCAATACCACCAATCCCATCCAGGAGCAGGGCACCATGTGCATCAACTAGTGCAGCAGTCACAGGAGACAACACAGTCTTCCAAGGGCTGGAGGGCCACATGTTGGAGGTCCAGCGCCTGCAGGCAAAAAACATACGGTCAATCCAGAGGAAAATCAGGGTTGGCTTCATGGGCCTGACGGGTGCCCTGGAGGCACTCTGTGCTGAACTAAGGGCGGACCGTGCTGCTAGGCGCAGGGAGAGGCAGCGCCTACACACCCGCCTAGACCTCTACACCAGGGCGGTCAACCGCCTTTCCTCAGCGACCTCTGTGCTGTCAAGGTGCAGCATCAGTATGCAGCACAAGGTGGCACACTACAGCCAGGACGTGGCCAGGGATCTGGTACAGGTGACATGTGCTGTGGATTAGCTGCGGGCAGCTGCCACTGCTGGCCCAGGAGTCCTCACTCCAACAGACGAGGACGCCCAATCTAGCAGGAGCAGCATTACACCACCGGCCCCACCGGACAGGCGCCGTAGTATGCGTCACAGCAGGGCTGCTGAGACAGGTGAAGAGGGCACTGTGCACCCACAGCGAGGGGCTACAGGCCGTCAGCGCTGCAGTTGAGGCGCTCAGACATAGGCATGGATATGGGTGCATCAACCCAGTGCACACAGACACTTGGTCAAGAGAGTCAATTTGCACTGTGAATCACACATGTGCGGGACTTTTAACAATACATTGTGTGCCACACAGGCTGTGTGCCGATATATATCCTGTACTAAAGGAAATTAAACACAGTCTTGTATTAGATCTTTAGCATTGTGTCATCTTTTCTTACCTAGAAATAGTTCTGTGTGATCTCATCTCGCCTCTGGCGCCCAGCAGCTGCACCAATTACACCGGCTGGCATGCGTCCAGGAGCTGGCCCCTCCTCATCTGATGATTCCGATTCAGTGAGCTTCACTGGTGTGCCCTTCCTGGTGGCGATGTTGTGCAGCATGGCACACACTACCACTATCTTGCAACAGGTCTGGGGGCTGTATTGAAGTGCCCCTCCACTCTTATGTAGGCATCGGAACCGGCTCTTGAGTATTCCGAAGGTCCACTCGATGGTACATCTGGTTGCTATGTGGGCACTGTTGTACCTCCGCTCCCCAGCGTTGGCAGGATTAAGGTAAGGAGTGAGTATGTAGTCCCGGACCGCATACGCACTGTCACCTGTGGGGCAAGAAAAATATGGTTGAACACTGTCCTGCCACTGCTGTGCATTACTAGTGTGTCCTTCTTTCACATGCAATTACCTAGTAGGTATCCCTCACCAAACTCCCCACTTGTGAGTCGGCGGTGTATCCCACTGTGGCGGAAGATGAATGAGTCGTGGGTGCTGCCTGGGTATTTAGCGACGATGTCGGTGATGATGTGCCTGGCATTACACACCACCTGTATGTTCAGGGAATGGTAGGACTTGCGATTCCTGAACACATACTAAGTTCTGGGAGGGGGGGATATGGCGACATGGGTCCCATCTATGCATCCAATGACTTGGGGGAATTGTGCAATTTGATAGAACTCCTGCTTGCTCTGGTCTAGTGCCTGTGGTGTGCTGGGGAAGTGTATGTGGTTATGCAGCCTCTGTACCATGGCATCAAGGAACGCGTGGAAGAAGCGCGACAAAGCACTCTGTGAGACCCCTCCTGCTGTGGCTATCACCCCCTGGAAGCTCCCTGACGCCAAGAGGTGGAGTGAGCACAGGACCTGTATATGGGTGGGGATTGTGTGTGTCCTGCGTGTGGGGTGTTCAAGGATAGGTTTGAGCTCTGCTATTAATTCCAGGATGCTCTCTTCATCCAGCCTGTAGTTTGTATGGATCTCCTCCTCAGTCCGCTGGAACAGGGTTATGCGCGCTCTAAAGATCCTTTCCTGGCGTCTCCTTCTCTGTGCAGCAGCTCTGAGTCGCAGCCTCCTGGCTATCACGTACAGCCCAGACATTGTGGCAAACATCAGTTGCATTGTGGGTCTCTTTAAATAGGTTGCACCTGGTTACCACCTGCTCAGACTTGGTGGTAATTGCGATTCTCTATTTTGCGAATTTTGTGAAATCGCAATTTGAGAATTATTCATGCATCCCGTTTAGCGAATTCGCTAATTGTGAACTCAACAATTGTGAGTTTCGCAAAATTTTGTCACAAATTGCGAATTCGCAAATAGTTCGCTATTTTGTATAATTCGCTAATTTGCTATTCGCTAATTAAGCGATTCGCACATTGGCGATCGGAATGTGTCTCATACATAGCGGAGCTCTGTTTTGCGATCGCAAACACCGTTTTTTTGCGATTCGCAGTGTTTGCGATCGCAAAACAGCTTCATACATATGGCCCATACTCCCTGAACACAACACAGGCCAGCTACCAGTCATACCCACCTTGGAATGCTTAATAGCACAAACTAAAAAAGCCAATAGTTATACTCTTCCTGCCCCTAGAAGAAACCAAGATATCCTTGTTCTCAAACACTTAACCACCACACATTAGGAATAACCTATATGACAACCTTAACAATGAGAAACAAATTATTATATTTGCTACAGCAGATAGCTTATTGAAAATAAGCCAATGTAAAACATGGATAATCAATGGGATATTCAAAATGTGCCCCAAACCATTCACTCAGATGTACACCATACATGGTGAATATCAAAACACTGATATACGATTCGTATACGCCTTGCTACCCAATAAACAAAATAGCACTTACTACAGACTACTAAACCAAATTAAAATAAGCAACTACTCCTCACATAAAACAATAATCAACTTTGAACAAGCCTTGATATAAACAATATTTAAACTATACCCATACACAGCCATACATGGCTGTTACTACCATTTTAATGAGAGCATTTGGAGACACCTCCAACAATCTGCATTAAGGGCGTTATTCCGAGTTTGGCGGTCCTGGGACCGCCAAACTCGTGGTTGTGGTCTGACTGCTGCCAACTCGGCGGTCGAATAGCCCGATTCTGACCCTTGCGGTCGGACCGCCACAAGCCTGCAGGTAGCCCGCTGCCTCCTCCGGGATCCTGGATTCCGCGGCAGCCGCGAAGTTGAGAGGGGCAAAAAATAGTGGCACAGTGCCGATGTCGGCACCACCGAGCAGATTACAACCTGCCTTTCCACTGCTCATTTCATGGCAAGGACCCTGCCCTGAAAAGGGTGGGGGAAAGACAGGGAAGAGGGCCCAAACTGGGAAAGTCCATTCTACCAATGAAAAAGCACAAACTAAGTCCCCCAGTGGACTACTTTGAATGCTTCTGTTTTGGCAGACTGCACCGCTCTGGACACAGACGCCAACGCAAATTCCAAATAATATGGTGGAATGTCTATGACAGCACCATGGCTCAAGAAGCTAAAACCAACAAGGCAGTAGAAGGATGGCACAATGTTTTCCAATCTACAATAGGGAGAACCTAACCGATGCTATACAAATTCATAGCAGCCCTACAGAAAGAACAAAGTTACCAACAGCTAAGATTGTAGCAATCAGTAACCCAAATGAAACCTAAAATTGGCATACAAACCAATGGAATGTACAACATGCCACATTGTAAAGTAAAACTCTTTATTAACAACAAAGGATTACACTACTTACTTACCAATAAACCTTAAAAAGGTACACACCAGCATAACTAAAATATTTCAACAAAATATTAAACACATTTTTATACATCTGTCAAAACAACATACAAGTAAAATAGCAAAAAAGACTGATACATGAAAATAATATGTTTATTAATTAGTTAAAAACAAACACATCACCAACCACAAAGATCAAAACAACAAATAAAATCAAATGGAACCATTTAAATACAGTACATAAAATATAAAGTAACAGCTGACAATGACATCAAATACACATACATAATCAAATGTAACATTTTCCATCCAAAATTAAAAAATAATTGCATAAGTAAAACGTACTAGTCTATAGCTGTAGAAGTTCGTCCATTTCCATTTAGTAAAAATATAATCCACAAAAAATGAGAAAAATACATCCAAAAAGCCTCTAAAAATGCAAACTTTTAACAGGTCCATTGTAAATCCAACAAAGCAAAATAATGTCATAAGCAAGCGTAAGAAACCTGAAACATTGTATTAAAGAAACGTTCTAGAAAACCCAAAAATCAAAGCAAATCAAAATGAAAAATAATGGCACACTAGAAATCAAAATAATTCCCTTTGAAAAAAACCCCCAGTAAAATCCAAACGTCCATACGATTACTTTGAATTCATAACCCTGTCAACAAAACAGTTTGGGGCTTATTTAGATGTCGGGCGGACTTCCATCCGCCTGATACCGTTGCGGATACGGGACCGATTGACCTCCGGTCGCCGGTCCTGACCGCCTAACCACGATGCGGTCCCATACTCCCATTTCTCTATGGGAGATCATTTTATGGCCGTAAACCGGCCGTAACACAAGCTCCCATAGAGGAATAGGAGTCTATGTTCATCCCTGCAACCCGTGGCAGGCACCTCAAGGGCCACGGATCAACAAGGGGGCACCTATGGCGGCCCCTTGACCCCCAACATGCGGTCGAATACAGAAGGGGGCCCTGCTAGGAGCCCCCAAACACGCTTTCCGACAGGGTTTCCATGTCGGAAAGGCCGGTATGGAAACCCTGCCGGAAACCGTGCATCATAATCCAAAAGGGGGAAACGCCTTCCATTTGGATTACGGGCCGGTCTCTGACTGACAGATGGGCTCCTGGAGCCCGTCGAAAGCCAGCCAGAATTACCGGCTGGTTTCAATTCCGACCGGCTGTATCATAATCATCCGGTCGGAATTGAAACCGACGATGAGTGTTGGAAAGCCTCCGACCTGAGGTCGGAGGCTTTCCGACACTCATCGTAATCGGCTCCATAATATCCACCTACAGAAAACATTATCTTCAAACTTTGTATCAACATTACATTAAAGCTATGCAAAACACATAACTTAACATAACATAACAATACAATACTACCAAACTCCAACCAGGCCTAACACAGAACACTATTAAATAAAATAACACAAAGTACAAATAAAAATCCCAAATAGTAGAAACCAACACTATGACTACCAATAACTAGTTCTACCTATGTCACTCCAACCCCCAAAAACGTTATTCAATGAGCAGCAGCACCTTACTATGACTGACTCCCAGGGAAACCATCGAAAAATGGCACAAATAGACTAACAAAGTCAAGATAGTGATCACATAATTGCCACAATATGCAAACAAGACTATCACCCTCTAGAATGCAATGCAACTTAAAATAAAAATGGTTACAAAATGTTTTAAAATGTTAGGAAAATGTATAACAAAATATTAATTGGTAAATGAAAATATGAAACAGTTATGTAAACTAAAATAAATTATAATATAAAAATTAAAAATGTATAATCTAGTATTATTTACAATAAACTTACAAAAGCTATAAAAGATACGTCAAAAATACTTTGGACAAATGTATCTACTTAAAAAATAGAAATGTACCATACTTGAAAAAATAATGTAAAAATAAAAAATGTCAAGCAAGGTCCTGAAAGAAAATATAACTTGTATTATTGAAAAATTTATTAAAATGTTGTTACAAAATAACAATATTTTTTTCTTATGTATAAAAATATATTTGTATTAAAAAAGTATACATTGAATAAATGTTGAAAAAATAAAAATTACAAACTGTTTCATGTACCATTATTAATAACAAAATGCAAATCTTAATAAAGTTTGTGAAAAGTGCAATACCCACTTTAATCTAAACCATTTAGCGGAAGGTGTTGGACACAAAAGGGTGACATTTACTATTCTCACTCCTATCTAAATCATTTAGGTAAAGTCATCGGGCACTAAAGGGGTAAGATTTACTATTCCCACTCCAATTGAAGCAATTTAGGGGAAGGTGTTGGACATTAAAGGGGTAATATTTTCTATTTCCACTTCAATTTAAACCACTTAGGGCAAGGTGTAGGACACTAAAACAGTTAAGATTTACTATTCCCACTCCAACCTAAACCACTTGGGGGGAAGGTGTTGGACACTAAAGGGGTAACGTTTACTATTCCGACTCCAATCTAAACCATTAAGGGGAAGACTTTGGAAAAAAAAGGGTGAGATGTACTATTCCCACTCCAATCTAAACCGTTTAGGACAGTAGTTCCCAAACTGTGCGCCGCGGCACCCCGGTGCGCCGCGGCCCCCCGGTGCGCCACCAAAAGCAGCCAGGGGCGCCGGGGTCGCAACTGCTGAACAGAGTCCGTTAGGAATTATTCTGGCCTTTTGAGTGCAGGCCGGGGGCGCTGAGTCTGGCGTCCACTAGGTGGTACATTAGCTGCATCATCAGACTATCTAATTCATGAAAAGCTTTTACTTGCCCTGGGGGCTCTCAGAAAACATGCCCGTGTTTGAAGTCACTCAAAGGTGTTTTTAACATAAAAGATCTGTGGGAGCTCGGAAGTGCTTCCTATAATTTTATAATATAATATAGTGCTTGCTATAAAAACAAGAAACCTGACGTAATCCACTTGTCATGTAAGTCTCAGCTGACGGATTGCCTGCTTATAGGGACAGGGAAGACTGTACTGCGGTATGCACTGTTCGATATTGATAAAGAGCCTCCTGTTATCGTGCAGCAATTTGTATTCCAGTTAGGTCAAGTTACAGCTTGTTTGAAATAGGATTATCAATGTGAGACCTTCTGCGCAATGAAGGAATTTTTACTTGTGACTGCACTCTACAATCGATGCTCACTTGTTTAAGCAAAACTGCTGCTTTATTATGACTAAAATACT
This sequence comes from Calotriton arnoldi, assembly GCA_963921515.1. NCBI lineage: Eukaryota > Metazoa > Chordata > Amphibia > Caudata > Salamandridae > Calotriton > Calotriton arnoldi. Next base: position 1,659,240 of record CAWUFW010001957.1, on the reverse strand, counting down.
TTTTAAATGAAAAATAAGCTGACTGCAGCAGTTCTTTTCAGCTGTCCACTGAGGGCAAAGGAAACAATTATCACTGAAATAAATTAATATTGATGCGTATGCCAAACTACAGAACATACAGCAGTTAACCTTTAAATGTGAAACCTTTTCATGAACGTTTATAGAGTCACGTCCATAAGATATGTCAATTATGCAATTATGTACTTCAATCTAATATTTTGAAATATAAACTAATTCGCACAGGGTTGTGCTTTATATGACTTGACACTGGAGTTTTTGAGTACTTCACAGTCTCTTATAAATGGGGAGATATGTTTGTTGACTCCTCATGTAATTAGTCCAAAACCGTCCAAAATTGATCCATCAAGTTCATATAAGGTTTCCCTGGTAATGCAGGTGTAGGAGAGTAGGATCTGCTTCACAGGGGTACCCCCACTTTTTGCTGATACTTCACTGGTTTTCGACATTAGTCTGGCTGGGGCCCTGCTATTCAGAACCCCAGCCTAGCTGTTTCCTCTTTAAAAGGGTATCCATGTGCCTTAGGCACATCTCTGATTGGGATCTGGAGTGCCCTTGTAAGTCCCTAGTATATGGTATACTATGTACCAAGGGCATAGGTACCTCAGAGGCCTGCCAGGGGCTGCAGCATATATTATGCCACCCCTGGTAGGCCATCCAAACTGACACCACAGGTCTGCTACTGCAGCCTGGGTAAGGTGGTGCATGCACCCCTTGCTGTGGTATAGGTTACCTATATCACTAAATGCATACACACATATAAACCTATAAGTCACTCCTAAGGCAGGCCTTATCAATCTTAAAGGCAGAGTGCATGGTTTCTATGTGAGAGGGTGCCCCTGCATGAGCAGGGCCCCTCTGCAGCGTTCGGAGACCATCTCTGATGCTGTTTGTAGTGCAGCCTGACCATATACTCTTAAACGCATTATATCCTCGCGGTAAAATGCTAACTATGGACTGGCTGCACCGAAACATGTCGTGTTTGGTGTCAAACATCTTGGAATACTACCCCCCGCCAATTCTGGCGGCGGGGGTAGCATTCCACCCTTCTAGAGGGAAAGGCATGTTAACTCTGACGAGTCCGGTAACTTCTTTCCAGAGCCTGGCATCACAAAATGGATGCTACTGCCACAGACACGAGTCTGGCCTCCTGCTGCTGGACGAAACTCCGGCAGGGGAGGCCTGGACAATAGGTTTCCTGTCCCAGGGAGGTGTGACCACCTCCCCAGACAGGACAAAGTGTATTGGGGCTGGGCGGGAGCACTTTCGGGTGCTTTGAAGTCCTGCACTGGGGGCACATTTGGTGTCCCTGTGCATACCCCAGTTCAAACCGGATCAGGGGCTTGCAGCCCCTGCTTTGGCGCGAACTGGACAAAGGGAAAGGGGTGTAGCCACCCCTCTGCCCTGACCCACCCATAGGTGGGGCCACAGAGTAGTCCATCCCCTATTTTTGGAATAAAGGTAGGAACCCAGTCCTTAGGACTTTAGATTATACCTGGATGAAACTCTGAAACAGAATCCTGGACCTTCGACGCTCTACTCACGATTAGAGGACTGAAGAATCTCCCTTGGGGTCAAGGAGTGACTCCCCTGCTTGGCAGGCACCAAAGAAGCATCTGTCCAGTTCGCATCACTGAAGCTCCCGTCGGACGCCGAAGTCATCGCATCACCAGAGGTGGATTCTCAGACTTCCCCGAGGCTACCCTGAGTCCCCAGCAAAGCTGAGGCCCGTGGCTATCGTGGGTAACGTGAGACCATGACCCCTGGACACCAAGCACACTTGCAAGTGCACCATCTTCTGGGTCTCCCAAGAAGTCGTGCTTTGGGCTCCGAGTAGCCCTAGCCTCCAGCACCACCTGCACCGAAGATCACTGGCCCCCACTCCACGAGTGTCCTGTAAGCCAGCTCCACGTGCGGCGTCACGAGGCTCCTTCGCGGTCGCTAGCCCGTTGGCTAGTAGCCCTTACCGAAGGCCAATCTTTTCTTTACTTGGCAGTCTGGTTGCTCCAGGCCTGCCCTCACTTACCCTTGCTGGGTGAGTTCCCCAGACCTTGCTGGTCTGCACCATCGACGATCTTCAGCTACATCGAGACTTGCCGTTGCCAAGGCTTGTTGGGTCCAATCTGGTCGCCGACACCGCAGCACTCGACAGACATCGTGTACCAGCCCGAATCCTGCTCCTGGTCGCCGACAACGCCTCCTGGACCTCGTGGCTGCAGAAACGAGACGACCGTCAACGCACCTGAAGCACTCGACATCGGTGGGCATCCGTCCATCACCTCCCTGGTCACTGGCTAGTGACCCAGACTCTGTCCCCTCTGCTTTCAGGTTCTTCAGAACTCCGATCCACTCTTGGATCCACCCGGACACTTTTCTCCTGGTCGCCAGCAGCACTTTGCAGCAGATCGCCATAAGAACCGACGACGAAACCCGACCCCGAAAGGCACCTATGCACCCGGCTTCCCTGGGTGAGGTAACACGAGTACTCCGGTGCTCCCGTGGGTAGAGACTCTTCAAAGTCCTAGATCTCAAAGGGTTTTGTCCTAGTCCTCTTTAAAGTGTCCCTTTCCTCTATTTTTCCGATCCCGACTTTCTCCATAGAAGTTAACGGCGTATCGCGGTTGTGTATTTACACTGCACGCGTCTCCCGTGGGTCCCCTGTGTCACTACCTTGGGTGGTTCCTTGTGGTCCAAGCACTTCTAGAGGCTCTAGGCCTAGTGTCTAGTTCAGTCGGGGTTCGCATACCACTTTATTGGTATATGGTTTGGTACGCCCCTAGGGCCCAAACGTGTATTTGTGCTATTACTGTGATTTAAGATCTTATAACCTATGTACTTCGAACTCTAGCCTCATAAAGAGACTAGAGGGGTGTGTTTAGTAATAAATACATATATTTTGAATATATACCTGGTGTGGTGCTCTTTCATTTGGTCACTCAAGAGATTATAGACTGGTAAAACAAACTGCTTTACATTCCTTCAAGACTTAGCCTGAAGGCTGCTCTCCACAGCTACCACTAGGATAGCTTTCAATAAGGTTGTCTTTAACCTACCTACCATAAGAGTCGATTTGGACTGGTGCAAGGTGCCCACTATAATTAGTGGACAGCATATGCCAGGCCAACTTCTCACATTGGTGTGCAGCGTGTGGGATTCCAGCTTGCTATTGTTTTACCAGATAATCTCAATTGAATTGATCAACTGAAAACCACTAAAGGTACCTAAGGTACATATAATTTAAGCTTAGAATATCAGTAAGTTCTACTGAACTTAGAGTTGTGTGTTAAGGGATAGCACAACCCTTTCTACAACTCAAGAGAGTTTAGTAGGCCACACTAGAGTAGGTAGTGCATACACCACACCACACTAGTAATGTCTTTAAAAGCAGGATCCAGAGATGCCCTGCAGGAAGCCATTGAGCTTCCCCCCTCCAAGTATGACACACTCCCATTCTTGGAACTGAGAGCTTTGTGTAACATGAGGAAATTAAGGACAGGCCAAAGTCCCACCACCCAACACCTCCAGGAGTTGTTGGTGGCTTATGATCTTAGTAAGACTTCAGAGACTGAAGGGGTAGGAGCAGAGGGTGGGCCAGCAGATGAGGAAGGGACCAGGGGTACTACTACCCCCAGTCCCCCCTCTGAAACTGACCAGGAGGGTGACAATGACCCTGACCTGGAAAACCCAATCCCTTCTGGGGAAGATGAGGATGAGGATCTGGAGAACCACACCTTTGTCCCCCAGGAAGGATTATGAGTGTGCTCAGAAAGTCTAGGTCTCCTTCTCAGGAGTCTAACCACTCTGGCACCTCAATAGGGAGCTCTGTTTCTTCTCACAGGAGGGAATCCTCTCATGAGAGAAGAAAGAGACTGGTCCAGTATGAGGAAACTCAACTGGAGATCAGGAAGAAGCAATTGGCTTTAGATAGAGAATCCCTAGATCTCCTTAAAGAGAGAAGAAAGTTGGGACTAGAGTCCCATGGTGGCAGCCATATCCCTAGAGATAGGGAAAGGTCCTATGACCATAGGAACCTGAGCAAGATTGTCCCTCCCTACCAGAGTGGGGATGATATCCACAAATGGATAACTGCTTTAGAGAGGGCCTGTAAAGTACAGAAGGTCCCTCAGGAGCAGTGGGCAGCAATCTTGTGGCTCTCCTTTGCTGACAAAGGTAGAGACAAGCTCCTCACTGTTAGAGAGGAGGATGCTGACAATTACAAGGTCTTGAAGAGTGCTCTTATTGATGGGTTTGGCCTAACCACTGAACAGTACAGGTTGAAGTTCAGAGACACCCAAAAGGCACAGACTCAAGACTGGGTAGACTATGTGGATTGTTCTGCCAAGGCTCTGGAAGGCTGGTTGATGGGCAGTAAGGTGTGTGACTTCTCAGGATTGTATAATCTGATAATGAGGGAGCAGATTCTTAATAACTGTCAAAACCAGCTGTTGCATCAGTACCTGGTTGACTCTGATCTGACCTCTCCCCAAGAATTGGGAAAGAAGGCAGACAAATGGGTCAGAACCAGGGTGAAGCAGAAGGTACAGAACCAAGGTGGGGAAACCAAGAAGCAAGATGCTAAGAACTCTGACAAGGGTGGGGAGAAGGGTAAAGATCAAAAGTCTTCATCAGGCCCCCAAAAATCTTCTTCTGGTGGGGATTCCCAGTCTACCAAGGGTAAAGGCCAAAGAAAACCATGGTGCAAGGTCTGTAAGCAAAAGACCCACTGGACCAGTGATTGCACCAAGTCCAAAGACTCCAATCCAGCATCCACCAATGCCCCTAAGGCACCTGTTCCCCCTAGTACAGTTGGTGGAAGTGCTCCAGCAAAGGGTTTAGTAGGGTTCACCCTGGGAACTGAGTTGGGCTCTGACTTAGTCAGGGAGCTGACTCAGGCTGTGTTAGTCTGTGATGGAGGCATGGATGTGACCTCCACTGTGAGTCCCAGTAATCTGGGCAAGTACAGACAACAGCCTTTAATCAATGGACGAGAGGCTTTGGCATTTAGGGACACAGGGGCAAGTGTCACCATGGTGACACAAGACCTTGTGCTACCTGGGCAAGTTATACTTGGTGAAATGTACCAAGTGACCAATGCTAGCAATGTCAGAACAGACCATACTCTGGCAGTTGTTAACTTCTCCTGGGGAGGGGTAACTGGCCTTAAGAAGGTTGTGGTAAGTGCAAACCTACCAGTCGAATGCTTGCTTGGCAATGACTTAGAGACTTCTGCTTGGGCAGAAGTGGAGCTCAGGACCCATGCAGAAATGCTGGGGATCCCTGCAGATGTGTTTGCTGTGACCAGGTCACAAGCTAAACTGTCTAAAACTGAACAGGCCTTGGATTCTGAAAGAATGGACCAAGTGCCTTCCAAGAGGAGGAGTAGTAGGGTTAAGGCAGTGCCTTCCCCCTTGGCTCAGGAAGAAGATCAGTCCCTTGAGGGGATGATCTCAGCCCTGAAGAAGGAACTGTCCCAGAGGAACTTGAGCCTGACCAGGTTGAGTTCTTGGGGACAGGGGGACCTTCTAGGGCAGATCTGAGCCAGGAGCAGCAGAGCTGCCCCTCCCTTGAACCCCTCAGACAGCAAGCTGCTGCTGAGGCTGCTGGGAAAGCTAGTGGTCCCCATACAGTGTATTGGGATGATGGACTCCTGTACTCAGAGAGTAGAGACCCCAAGCCTGGTGCTACCAGGAGGTTGGTGATACCTTTGAAGTTCAGGGGCTTCCTATTGACCCTAGCCCATGATATTCCCTTAGCAGGACACCTGGGCCAGAACAAGACTTGGGACAGAATTGTCCCTCACTTTCACTGGCCCCACATGTCTGAAGACAGTAAGGAGTTTTGTCGCTCCTGTGTAACCTGCCAAGCCAGTGGCAAAGCAGGTGGCACTACAAAGGCCCCCTGATACCACTACCTGTGGTGGGGGTGCCCTTTGAGAGGGTAGGGATTGACATTGTTGGTCCCATGGATCCCCAAACAGCATCTGGGCACAGATTTATACTGGTGGTAGTGGATCATGCCACCAGGTATCCAGAGGCTATACCCCTTAGGACCACTACAGCACCTGTGGTGGCAAGGGCCCTCCTGGGAATTTTCTCAAGAGTGGGCTTTCCTAAGGAGGTGGTATCAGACAGGGGTGCAAACTTCATGTCTGGGTACTTAAAGGCAATGTGGAAGGAGTGTGGGGTTACTTATAAGTTCACCACACCCTATCACCCACAATGCAATGGTTTAGTTGAGAGATTCAACAAAACCTTGAAGGGCATGATTAAAGGGCTCCCAGAAAAGCTTAGGCGTAGATGGGACATACTCTTGCCCTGCCTTTTATTCGCATATAGGGAGGTGCCTCAGAAGGGGGTTGGTTACAGCCCTTTTGAACTTCTGTTTGGCCACCCTGTGAGGGGTCCACTGTGCTTGGTGAAGGAAGGATGGGAGTTACCTCTCAAGCCCCCAAAGCAAGATATAGTGGACTATGTACTTGGTCTCCGCTCCAGGATGGCTGAGTACATGAAAAAGGCAACCAAAAACCTTGAGGCTAGCCAGGAACTTCAAAAGGCCTGGCATGACCAAAAGGCTGTCCTAACTGTTTACCAGCCAGGACAGAAGGTGTGGGTGTTGGAGCCAGTGGCCCCAGCAGCTCTCCAAGACAAATGGAGTGGACCCCACACTATTGTTGAGCAGAAGGGTGAGGTCACTTACTTAGTAGACCTGGGAACACCCAGGAGTCCCCACAGGGTTCTCCATGTCAACAGACTTAAGCCATATGTGGACAGGGCAGACATGGGCTTGCTCATGGCTACTGATGAAGGGCAGGAGGAAGAGAGTGACCCACTCCCTGACCTGCTCTCACAGAACCCTGACGATGGGTCAGTAGATGGTGTAGCCTTGGCAGGCAGCCTCACTACCCAGCAACAAACTGATTGCAGGCAAGTCCTCAATCAGTTTAGACATATGTTTTCTCTGACACCCAGTCAGACCACCTGGTGCGCTCATGAAGTGGACACTGGGGACAGTCTGCCTATTAAAAACAAGATTTATAGGCAACCTGACCATGTCAGGGACTGTATCAGGACTGAAGTCCAGAAGATGTTGGAATTGGGAGTGATTGAGCCCTCAGATAGCCCTTGGGCTAGTCCAGTAGTCCTAGTACCTAAACCTCACACCAGTGGTGGGAAAAGAGAGATGAGGTTTTGTGTAGACTACAGGGGCCTCAATGCAGTCACTAGGACTGATGCCCATCCAATACCCAGGGCAGATGAGCTCATAGATACTTTGGCCTCTGCCAAATATCTCAGCACATTTGACCTAACAGCTGGCTACTGGCAGATCAGACTAGCTGAGGCTGCAAAGCCCAAAACAGCATTTTCAACCCCTAGTGGGCATTATCAATTTGTGGTGATGCCCTTTGGTCTGAAAAATGCACCTGCCACTTTCCAGAGGTTGGTGAACACAGTTCTCACAGGACTGGAGGCCTATAGTGCAGCTTATCTAGATGATATTGCTGTCTTTAGCTCCACCTGGGAGGATCACCTGGTCCACCTCAGGAATGTTTTATAGGCCCTGCAAAAGGCAGGCCTGACTATCAAGGCCACTAAGTGCCAGATAGGGCAGAGTCAGGTTGTGTACCTGGGCCACCTTGTGGGTGGAGGCCAGGTTCAACCTTTGCAGAGCAAGATCCAGACCATCATGGACTGGACTGCTCCCACTACCCAGACTCAGGTGAGAGCCTTCTTAGGCCTGACTGGGTACTATAGGAGATTTGTCAAGGGGTATGGATCAATAGTGACACCCTTGAATGACTTAACTTCTAAAAAAATGCCCAAAAAGGTTCAGTGGACAGTTAGCTGTCAAAAGGCATTTGATGACCTCAAGCAGGCCATGTGCACTGCTCCAATTCTGCAGAGTCCTGATTACTCCAAGAAGTTCATTGTTCAAACTGATGCATCTGAATTGGGGGTAGGGGCTGTACTGTCACAATTGAATGAAGAAGGTCAGGATCAGCCAGTAGCTTTTATTAGCAGAAGGCTGACCCCTAGAGAGAAACGTTGGTCAGCCATAGAGAGGGAGGCCTTTGCTGTGGTCTGGGCTCTGAAGAAGTTGAGGCCATACTTGTTTGGTACACACTTCCTGGTTCAGACAGACCATAAGCCCCTCTTATGGCTAAAACAAATGAAGGGTGAAAACCCCAAACTGCTTAGGTGGTCCATTTCCCTACAGGGGATGGACTTTACAGTGGAACATAGGCCTGGGAGTAACCATGCGAATGCAGATGGACTCTCTAGGTATTTCCACTTAGAACATGAAGACTTAACTGGGCAAGGTTAGTTTAATGTCCCTACGTTTGGGGGGGGTTGTGTAGGAGAGTAGGATCTGCTTCACAGGGGTACCCCCACTTTTTGCTGATACTTCACTGGTTTTCGACATTAGTCTGGCTGGGGCCCTGCTATTCAGAACCCCAGCCTAGCTGTTTCCTCTTTAAAAGGGTATCCATGTGCCTTAGGCACATCTCTGATTGGGATCTGGAGTGCCCTTGTAAGTCCCTAGTATATGGTATACTATGTACCAAGGGCATAGGTACCTCAGAGGCCTGCCAGGGGCTGCAGCATATATTATGCCACCCCTGGTAGGCCATCCAAACTGACACCACAGGTCTGCTACTGCAGCCTGGGTAAGGTGGTGCATGCACCCCTTGCTGTGGTATAGGTTACCTATATCACTAAATGCATACACACATATAAACCTATAAGTCACTCCTAAGGCAGGCCTTATCAATCTTAAAGGCAGAGTGCATGGTTTCTATGTGAGAGGGTGCCCCTGCATGAGCAGGGCCCCTCTGCAGCGTTCGGAGACCATCTCTGATGCTGTTTGTAGTGCAGCCTGACCATATACTCTTAAACGCATTATATCCTCGCGGTAAAATGCTAACTATGGACTGGCTGCACCGAAACATGTCGTGTTTGGTGTCAAACATCTTGGAATACTACCCCCCGCCAATTCTGGCGGCGGGGGTAGCATTCCACCCTTCTAGAGGGAAAGGCATGTTAACTCTGACGAGTCCGGTAACTTCTTTCCAGAGCCTGGCATCACAAAATGGATGCTACTGCCACAGACACGAGTCTGGCCTCCTGCTGCTGGACGAAACTCCGGCAGGGGAGGCCTGGACAATAGGTTTCCTGTCCCAGGGAGGTGTGACCACCTCCCCAGACAGGACAAAGTGTATTGGGGCTGGGCGGGAGCACTTTCGGGTGCTTTGAAGTCCTGCACTGGGGGCACATTTGGTGTCCCTGTGCATACCCCAGTTCAAACCGGATCAGGGGCTTGCAGCCCCTGCTTTGGCGCGAACTGGACAAAGGGAAAGGGGTGTAGCCACCCCTCTGCCCTGACCCACCCATAGGTGGGGCCACAGAGTAGTCCATCCCCTATTTTTGGAATAAAGGTAGGAACCCAGTCCTTAGGACTTTAGATTATACCTGGACGAAACTCTGAAACAGAATCCTGGACCTTCGACGCTCTACTCACGATTAGAGGACTGAAGAATCTCCCTTGGGGTCAAGGAGTGACTCCCCTGCTTGGCAGGCACCAAAGAAGCATCTGTCCGGTTCGCATCACTGAAGCTCCCGTCGGACGCCGAAGTCATCGCATCACCAGAGGTGGATTCTCAGACTTCCCCGAGGCTACCCTGAGTCCCCAGCAAAGCTGAGGCCCGTGGCTATCGTGGGTAACGTGAGACCGTGACCCCTGGACACCGAGCACACTTGCAAGTGCACCATCTTCTGGGTCTCCCAAGAAGTCGTGCTTTGGGCTCCGAGTAGCCCTAGCCTCCAGCACCACCTGCACCGAAGATCACTGGCCCCCACTCCACGAGTGTCCTGTAAGCCAGCTCCACGTGCGGCGTCACGAGGCTCCTTCGCGGTCGCTAGCCCGTTGGCTAGTAGCCCTTACCGGAAGGCCAATCTTTTCTTTACTTGGCAGTCTGGTTGCTCCAGGCCTGCCCTCACTTACCCTTGCTGGGTGAGTTCCCCAGACCTTGCTGGTCTGCACCATCGACGATCTTCAGCTACATCGAGACTTGCCGTTGCCAAGGCTTGTTGGGTCCAATCTGGTCGCCGACACCGCAGCACTCGACAGACATCGTGTACCAGCCCGAATCCTGCTCCTGGTCGCCGACAACGCCTCCTGGACCTCGTGGCTGCAGAAACGAGACGACCGTCAACGCACCTGAAGCACTCGACATCGGTGGGCATCCGTCCATCACCTCCCTGGTCACTGGCTAGTGACCCAGACTCTGTCCCCTCTGCTTTCAGGTTCTTCAGAACTCCGATCCACTCTTGGATCCACCCGGACACTTTTCTCCTGGTCGCCAGCAGCACTTTGCAGCAGATCGCCATAAGAACCGACGACGAAACCCGACCCCGAAAGGCACCTATGCACCCGGCTTCCCTGGGTGAGGTAACACGAGTACTCCGGTGCTCCCGTGGGTAGAGACTCTTCAAAGTCCTAGATCTCAAAGGGTTTTGTCCTAGTCCTCTTTAAAGTGTCCCTTTCCTCTATTTTTCCGATCCCGACTTTCTCCATAGAAGTTAACGGCGTATCGCGGTTGTGTATTTACACTGCACGCGTCTCCCGTGGGTCCCCTGTGTCACTACCTTGGGTGGTTCCTTGTGGTCCAAGCACTTCTAGAGGCTCTAGGCCTAGTGTCTAGTTCAGTCGGGGTTCGCATACCACTTTATTGGTATATGGTTGGGTACGCCCCTAGGGCCCAAACGTGTATTTGTGCTATTACTGTGATTTAAGATCTTATAACCTATGTACTTCGAACTCTAGCCTCATAAAGAGACTAGAGGGGTGTGTTTAGTAATAAATACATATATTTTGAATATATACCTGGTGTGGTGCTCTTTCATTTGGTCACTCAAGAGATTATAGACTGGTAAAACAAACTGCTTTACATTCCTTCAAGACTTAGCCTGAAGGCTGCTCTCCACAGCTACCACTAGGATAGCTTTCAATAAGGTTGTCTTTAACCTACCTACCATAAGAGTCGATTTGGACTGGTGCAAGGTGCCCACTATAATTAGTGGACAGCATATGCCAGGCCAACTTCTCACAGCAGGTGTAATAAACTCTTTTTTTCCATTCCACTAAAGAGCAAAAACTGGGGACACAGAGGACAGAGCGAAGAAAAAATTGATACCAGAAGCAAACAAGCATAGGAAGAGTTAATAGGTCTCGTTTTAATGTGCTAACAAAGGCAAACAACAATTATACCATAAGTTGTTTGCATGCTATACATGCTGTATTTGCATGCATTAGCACAGCGTTTCTTAAGCTTTTGACATTTATGGGCTCCCACTGAATCATTATTGGATGCCAAGGACCCCCACTATGTCGTTATTGGAACCGGCCTAAGCAATTTATGTGATTTGAACCTCAAAATAAAACATAAAAATACAAAAACATTTATACTCCTAAAAATACTAAAACACCAAACAGATACTCAAATATTCAAATATCTTATTTAATTCAAAAGCAAATATAAAAAAGTTTTCAAAATTACAATTTTGCATTTTTAATTGTATATACATTGTTAATTTTAATTGATTAATTTTAATATTATTTAATTATATAAAGTATTTGCGGACCCCTTGAGTAGGCCTCTCTGACCCCTAGGTGTGGTCAGACCACAGGTTAAGGATCACTCCATTAGTAAATTAAAGCCAAACTTGTTAGCTTTGCCAATGCCTGCCATCCAATGCAATCCATTACTAACGGCCCCTCTTGAGTCAGGCCCAGGCCCTTGCAGATTCTTTCAAAAAGATGCAGTATTGTATTGCAAGCCGTTAACAGAAGTTACCAAAAAAAGTAACGTAATGGGGAGCCGCGGCCACCGGCCAATTGGTCAAAGGAGCCACTGGTCGAAAAAGTTTGGGAACCACTGGTTTAGGAGAAGATGTTGGACACTTATGGCCTAAGTATGAGTTTGGCGGTCCAAGGACTGCCAAACTCACGGTGGCACAGTGGTGGCGGTCCAGCCACCGCTGCACCTGTGGTCCACCCGCCAGATTACAACTTGGGCGGTCGCACCGTCATGAGACTGCCGCAACATCCCTGGCAATGGCGGGGCGGTCTGAGGGCCGCAATATGCTTGGTGGTGCTCTGCGGCACCGCCAAGCATATTACAACTTTCCTCACTGCCAGCGGTCTCATGGAGGTTCTTACTCCATGAAACTGCTGGCAGTGAGGAAAGAAAGGGGGTCCTACAAGGCCCCCTCTTGGCCCTGTGCACGGGGTTGCATGCAGGGGGGAACATGTTGTGCCCCTCTGTGTGCATGCACCACAGTTCCTGTATGGCATGGACAGCTGAGTCCATGCAGTGCAGGAACTGCCTTTGGTGCTACCATTATGGTGTCCATTTTCAGATGCACCAAAGAAACGCCCGCCAGACATGAGAAAACTCGCAATCTGGCAGGTGGTGCTCACACGGCTTTGGCTGTGTGGGAGCAAGGCGGCGGCATGGTGGACCCGCTCCTACACCGCCAAGGTCATCATTGGGCCCTAAAGGTGTAACACCTACTATTCTCACTCCAATTTAAGCCATTTCGGGGAAGGTGTTGGACAATAAAGTGGTAAGATTAACTATTATCACTCCCCTCTAAACCATTTTGTGAAGGTGATGGAGACTGAGGGAGCGACATTTACTATTCCCACTCCCTTCTGAGCCATTTTAGGAAAGGTGTTTAAGATTAAAGGAGTGAAATTAACTTTACTAATTTCTACCCAATAATTCTTCTTAACATAACTAGCAGTAAAAAAATAGGAAAACATAAATTAAGGAAAACATGTTAAACATTTTAAAATATCGTTAATATTTATAATAATTTTTTTTTTTTTAATTTTTTTTTTTTATTATTGAACATTTTCAATGAAACGTACATAACAGTAGTCACCATTGTAATAATCCTGTCAATCACAATTCAATATAAAGAAAATAAAAAAGATTAAGCAAGAAAAAACAATCGTGGAGATATACATACAGCGCCTCCTCAAATACTACATAATTTCTAGATATATTGTGTAGCAATGTTCACAATTTAACGCACTTATGTTAACGTTAATGACAATTCTGGAACAAGTCAGGGTTCTCATTTAAATAATCAGTAAGAGGTATCCAGATATCCAATGGTTTAGAAGCAGTTGGCAATTCTTCGGCGTATGTTACAAAATTATCTCTACAATAGACAGCATCTAATATCCAGCGGTCAATCGTAGGGGTTTACTTGCTATCCCAGTTCATTGCCACCCTGCGCTTGGCCAACAGCAGCATCACCGCAACCAGTTTCTTCTTAATTGATTTTACAGGGATATGTAGACCCAACAAACAGAGCCGCGGTGTGCAGCACAATGTACATGATATCAGAGCACTCAGATGGTAGATTACGTTCTCCCAGTACAATCGTATCTTAGCACAATTCCATGCAAGATGTACAAAGTCTGCCTTAGCACGTCCACACCTTTTACAGTCTGCAGTGTCTCGTAAACCATATTTACATAATTTAGCTGGCGTATGATAAGCTTGATGAAGGAATTTATAATGAATAATGCGTAAGTTTCCATTAGGTGTAAGTAGCGTGGTGAGCGTACAACATGACAACCAGTCGTCGTCTGTCAAAGGAGTGTCTAATAATTTATTCCATTTTTCACGTGCTTTTAGAGTCTGTGCACCTATATCTGATTGTATCAGCTTATATAATCGGGACACTATATTAGTGTGCGTGGGTGTGGCGATCAAAAATTGCAATGATTGTAGTGTAGGTGGCTCATTAGGATATGAAGGATAGAGTTCCTTAATTGCAGCCTTCAACCTATGATATATGAATCGAAACAATAGTGATTGGTTACTTATATATGACAAGTCATCAGCTGTTATGAAGGTGCCATTCCTGTATAGGTCCCCCATTTGTACTATACCTACTGTTTCTAGTATCATCATGCTATTCTGCTCTTGTGTGACTGATAAGTTCGGGTGGCAATTCAACGGCATGTTCTGGGCATACAGTGGCGTTTTGTCCGCTAGGCGACCGATGTTTCTCCATGCATTTGATGTTGTGCGTATTGTGTTTATTTCTCGTGGAGATAGATGTGGCCTAATATGAGTGAGTATGCTAGGCAATGGCACCGGGTCAGCGTCTCCATCCTCTATAGCAAGGTGTGGTAGATACTTTACTGGGTGATACCAAAAATATGCGTATTGCGCTTGGGCGCAGAGATAATATAAGTAAAGATCAGGCACCGTGAAACCACCTGCAGTGTATGGAAGTGACATAGTGTGAAGACTAATACGCGCCTGCTTGCCTGCCCATATCAGCTTGACCAGGTTCGAGCGTAACCGCTGAAAGATTGGTGTAGGAGGTGTGATTGGTATATTAATAAAAAGATATAGCAGTTTAGGTAACAGTACCATCTTTATAAGGGAAATTCTATCGGCTAAAGATAGAGGTAGGGTGATCCATCGTGATATTTGTGTTTCTATTCGGTCCATTGCAGGTCCATAATTATATCTGAGGACTAATGCAGGGTCTCTATGTATCCAGATTCCAAGATATTTAATGGGGTCTTCCTGCCATATAAGGGGAACTCCATTTGTGGCGCCCTCGTAATTTCCGTCAACGGGATCACTGCTGACTTACTCCAATTGATCTGCAAGCCCGAGTATCTCCCAAATTTTATGTATTCTCTCAGCACAGGCGAGAGATGGACCTCTGGGTCTCTTAAGTACAACACCATATCATCCGCATATAGTGATATGCTGATGGGTCTTAGATTAAATCGGAGCGCTGTATATGCATAGTTTTGGCGTATTTTGCATGCTAGTGGCTCTAATGCTACTGCGAACAGTAATGGGGATAATGGGCATCCCTGTCTGGTCCCCCGTTGTATTGGGATTACCCCTGATACGTGTCTATTAACTTTTATTCGGGCTGTGGGTTCATTGTATAATAGGGCTATCCAGTTTATAAACGTAGGTGGCAAGCCCATTTTCTTCAGGATCGTGAACATGTAGGTCCATTCAATAGAGTCAAAGGCCTTGGCTGCGTCTAACAATACCGCCACAGCCTTAATCTCCGGATTGAGTTGGTGCAAAAGGGCAAATATGGTTCGTAAATTGTGTGTCGTTGAGCGATCTGGAATGAACCCAGATTGGTCAGGGAGGACCATGGTGGTCATTAGTGGTCGTAATCTAGTAGCTATAATCTTTGCCAATATTTTAACGTCTGTATTGATTAATGAGAGGGGCCTATATGATTCTGCTTTATCTGGGTTTTTATCAGGCTTCAATAATGCTACTATAAGGGCTTCGCGCAGTGTGGGAGGTAAAATTTTGTCATGATAGGCCTCGTCATACATCTCAAGCAGGTGCAGAGTTAATAACTCCGCATATGCTTTATAAAATTCGCCAGTAAATCCATCAGGACCCGGTGATTTACCATTGGGCAGAGACTTTATAGCTAGTTGGACCTCGTCCTTCATTATGGGTTGAGACAGGTGCTCGTGGTGTGTGTCGGACAGCCATACCAGCGCTAAGTCATCAAGGTATTGCATGATTTCAGGTTCCGATACCGTATGTTGTGTCTTATAAAAATCTCCGTATGTCGTCGTGAACGCGTTTAATATACCCTGAGTATCCGCATGCAGTATTCCATTATCGTCCTGTATCTTCAGAACAGTGTGTTGTTTGTTTTCTATTCGTATTTTTTGTGCTAATATTCGACCTGGTCTGCCTCCCTCCCCAATCCTGCGTGCGGCATAGCGTTTGTAAGTGTATTTTATCTCATCATCTGCCAGCAGATTGTATTTATTTATCTCGTCCCTCAATTTACCCAGCGTAAGTGGACTGTGGTTGGCGTCATATTCGGCTTCAAGCAATTTTATGCAAGTTTCGGTTTTCTCCAGTTGCGTCCGAATATCGCGCAAAATACCTGTGTTTGTGCTTATACAAACACCCCTAACTGTTGCCTTAAATGCCTCCCAAAGCAGTCCTGCACTAGTATCTGGCTGTTTATTGTTTGCAAAGTAATCTTCTATTGCTGTATGAATTGCCTCTCTATAAAGGGGGTCCAATAGCGCGTTAGCATTGAAGCGCCATATAAATGACGGTGGGATGTATGTCGGTATGTGTAAGGTTAATATCACTGGTTTATGGTCTGAGAGCGTCTTAGGGAGGTGTGTTATATCTGCGGCCCACGTACACGCTTGGTCTGTGAGAAGCCAGTAGTCAAGTCTGGACCAGCTGTTATGGACTGTCGAGGAATGTGTGCTTTCAAGTGTGGTGGGGTTCTTTAGGCGCCAGACATCATGTATACGAAATTCTATTAGCCCATTTTGAATAATAGAGACCGCGTTCGGATGGTGTTCTGCAGTTTGATATGATCTGTCTTGTGCAGAATTTAGTGCAACATTAAGGTCGCCTCCCCATAACAGTTCTATATCAGGTAGGGTTCGTATTTGTACCCAGAGATTCATAAAAAAGGCCGGATCATCCGTATTCGGACCGTAAACATTTATAATTCCGACTCGGGTTCCTCGCAATAATCCTGTAAGTATAACATAACGACCCTGTGGGTCAATGATTTTCTGGTCCAGTATAAATTGTGTGCCCTTACGGATAAGGGTTGTCACCCCTCTCGCATATGATGAGTATGTCGCCGATATCGCTAATTCAGCCCATTTGTTGCCCAGTTTATTTGCTTTGTGTGGAAGCAGATGCGTCTCTTGGAGTAGAGCTATATCAACGCCATGCCTGTCTAAATAGGCAAATACTTGTCGGATCTTTCTGGGATTATTTAGACCTCTGACATTCCAAGTAACTAGTTTCAATGGTGCATTTCTATCCATTTCGTCTAATTGCTATACTAACAATGTAGGTTATTGGATGCTGGACATACCTCCCATCTTCCGCCCATCTCCGGGCACAATCACTTTGCCCAACCTTAGAGTTTAAGAATCCTGGATATTTAAGCTCAGCATGTATGTGACTATCTATGTACCGTGCAATTGTCCCAATCCTCCCCCACCCACTTCACCACCCCAATCATGGTAAAGACACTTCCCCATAATAACAAACAAAACTTCCCACCTAACTAACAAAGAAGGCTGTGGTTTACACAGGGGGCGGCAGCCTCCGGCTTACAACCCCAACAGCAAAGAGCTGGGGGATCAAGCCACAATCCTGTATCATTACTAATTTATATTTAAAGTGCGCACATACCTATGAAGGGCAGATACATTGACTACATATTAGAAAGCCAAATATTGCAATAGTTGAACATTACTATCACCAACAAATGGTTATTCAACATTGCCCACAGGGCAAAGGTCCCCATGAAGCGCAACGTATTTGTTCATTTATCGCCGGAGCAAATATAAGTAAAGGTACCGGCTGATTGTAAACAGCAGTAGGCCTGCTGGAGAGAGGCGTAGATTATCATTCGATATCCGATGTATGTCCGTTTTCAGCTTGTGTTCCTCTCGGAGATTTGCGCCTGAGGGCATTTGGGTAGTTATGTTGTAGGAACTGAATGGCATCTTTGGGTTCATTACAGAGTATACTTTTTCCACCATCCGTGATCTTTAATCTAGCTGGGTATATCATTGCATAGGAGATGTGATTTTCCCTTAGTTTCTTTTTTACGTTGAGGAACTTTTTTCTCGCCTCCTGCACTTGGGAGGTAAAGTCTGGATATATGGATATATCCATTCCGTCATGGTTTAGAGATCCCATTTCCCGTGCTTTGCGAAGTGCTGCATCTCTGTCTCTATAATTCAATATTTTAGCTATTATGGGGCGTGGGCGTGTACCTGGCGCAGGTTTCGGTGCAAGCGACCTGTGTGCTCTCTCTACAATGAATATTTCAGAGAATGTTTCTCGACCGAGTAGGGTGATGAGAAGATTTTCGACATATTTCTCCATTGTATCTGTTCTTGTCGTTTCCGCCACCCCCATAAGGCGGAGATTACAGCGTCGGGACCTGGCTTCAAGATCTTCAGTTTTAGCCATGAGATGTTGTAGAGCCTTGTCAGCTTTAATATGTTTTTGTTCAAATTGGTGCTGAGCATCCTCCGCGTCTGATACCCGCCGTTCCACCATATCGATTCGCTCCGTATGTTTGTCCATTCTCTCCGACATACGGTCTACTCGATATGTCAGGGAGTCGATTTTGCCATCTATGTTGGATAGCGTGGATTGTATGGTAGCAAACATGGCGCGAAAATCCACTGCCGTGTCAGAGCCTGGTGGCGTAGTTTGTGCCTGAGTATTCTCGGGGGCTCAGTGCCGGTCTCCATCGCTTTCCGTGGTTGCTCAAATTGCAGTTTGGGTTGATTTTTATCTGGTTTCCCCATCCTGCCTGCACTCTGTATGTGTAGTGCACTGTAGCCGGAAGTAGCCGCGTGCTCTATCCTACGGAGTTGTGGCCTAGTGATAGTCGAGGCCGCGATCAATAGTGCCTGTGGTGTCCCTGTGTCTGCGCAAGTGTTAGATGCAGGGCCAGTAATCGTACTATCGTACTATCGAGGTTGCAGGCGCATCTGGATATGCGATGTGGACACAGTAATGCACATACAGTTGTACCCGTGTGGTAGACCCCCGGCCGTGTCTCAGTGAGACTTCATAACCTCACAGTGCGTCCGGACCTGGGGCTGGGTGAATCCGGCGGTTGAAGTCGACAAAATGGCGCCTCACTAGTCCACGTTCCCTCTAGAGTTCCAGGCGTTCCGGGGCATGCCCAGGGATCACAGACACATATTTCCCACGCCACACAGCACTCGAAGGTATCGGTATATGGTGGGCACTAGGGTATGATTCTCGAAGTTGGTGCAAGGTCGTGGTGCAGGATCTCAGCGGCGGTCCCCGTTGACCGTATCGACTGATTATAAAGGCGAATGTCACTGGTGTATGATGTAGGGTTACAATGCGCAGCTGGGGCCGCAGACCCCCCGCACCACCCTACGTGCGAAATCGCCCACTTAAGTGCTGCGCACGCCTCTCTGTACCTTATGGCGGTAGATGGATTCTCCTATCCTGTTCCGTCTCGACTGCGGCAGGTCCGTTCGTCACCCAGCTGCGGCGGTATTCAGATGGTCTCGTTGCGCGTCGTATTTCCGATTACTCTCGGCCGTCAAGATGTTCCCAGCAGTACAGGCCCAGGTCGCTCGCGGCTGATGATGCCGTATCTGTCCTCGTAGCCCACTGCCTCGTCCACCAGAGTCACATTGGGTTTCCTCCCTTCTCGTTTTTTCTCCGTCCGGCCTAGTTCTGTAGTGCGCCTCGGTCTTGCGTGGTACACGTAGCGGGACGCGCGCGCCCCTGGGCAGCAGTCTTTTTATCGGCTCTCACTTCTGTGTCGGTTCCTCCCAGCTACAAGCCATTCAGCTCTCCGGTGATTAGCTGGTGTGTTACCGGAAGCCTCCCTTAGTGTAGTCGCCCTGATTTCATGCAGAATCAGCGGCTGTGTTCACAGGATAATTGCAGGATCGTGACTCGATCGGGAGAGCTCGCCTACAGCGCGGCCATTTCCCAGCGCGGCTAGCTCCGCCCCCTCATATTTATAATAAATTAATACAATAATATCTACTCCATAACACAGCACATTAACATAAACTAATAAAAATACTAAACAACACACATTAATAATAAATTATATATTTAAAAAATATAATATAATACATAAATAATATATATTCATTCTGATTTATACACAAAAGTCCTTTTATTTAATACAAAATTACCTAATTGAGAATAGTACAAATACACTATTTTGTATAAATTAAAAAATAAAAATATATAAAATATATTTTAGTTTTTTAAGAAATAATTAAACATTAAAAAAAAATTATAATACTATACATTACTCAAATAAATTAAACATAAATTTCATTTTATGCAACATAATTACATACCAAATAAATAAAGTACTAATATGAAAATGTACATTTAAAATAAATTATGTAAAATGTATACTTAGTAATTAACAATTATGTAAAGAATTTCAATAAGTAATTAACAAATATTAACTTATTATTTATTGATACAACTAAAGCATACATTTAATAATATTTCATTTCACAATTAAAATTGTATATAAATTAAAAAAATACAAACAATTTAAAATTACCAAATTAATACATCAAATTAAACATTTTGTTTGTAAAACATGGACATAAAATTATTATAAAATATTTTTTAAATATATATTAGCATGTAAAACAATAAATAAAATCCAACATGAAAAAGTGCTAAAAACAATATTAAAACTATTTTACCCAAATAGACATAATTTATAAAAATTATAACAACAATTAATTCAATATAACAATATTTAGTACAAATAAAACGAAAATCATTTATTGTAAATAAACTAAAAACATTTACATTTATTTTTCATTTTCTTAAAAACGAAAATCAATATTTAAATACATTGTAGTTTAATAAAAAAATATAAATTTACAAACAGAATACAATGTGCATATTTTAATAAACTCCCCACCCTTTTCCCCTATAAATCCAACATCCTGCTCCAATAATAACAGATACATTATTGAATACTTTATTAAAAGTGAAGGGCACCTAGGTCAGACCATTACTATGAAACGTCTTAAGAATAACTTTTGGTAGCCAGGTCTTGAAGAAGATGTTAGAGTATGGGTGGAAAGTTGCTCTCTTTGCAAAGAAAGTGAGAAAAGATTGAAAGTAGGTTCGCAGGGCATGGGTTCTATTTCAGGACGTCAGGGTGGCTTACCATGGGAAAAAGTATGTCTGGACTTCATTGGTCCCATGGAGTTCCTTCCTGGCGATAAACGCTTTGCCATGGTTTTGGTGGATGTTTCTTCCAGATGGCTTGTTGTAGAATTTTTAAGAAACATTACTACCGGTACAGCCATTACGAGCCTGTGCTCAATCTTCTAGAGGGAAGGTTTTCCGCACGTCTTGGTAACTGACAATGGTACCCAACTGACTTCCCATGCCATGCGGAGTTTTCTCATGGGTAATGGCATAAAACACATGTGTACTTCTTTATACAACCCTCAGGGAAACGGCATGGTGGAACGCATGAATAGGGTTGTCAAGGGCACTATTCAAATGGCCATGCAAGGGGGGTCAAGATGTTCAGAAGAGCGTAGAGGACATGGTTTGGTCTCACAACACAACTGTACATGGAGTCACTAATGAAGTGCTGTTCACCAAAATGAGGGGAAGGATACCGAAAACTAAGCTTACCCCTCAGTGGATGCATGAGTGTGTCGGTGATTCTGTTGGTGTTGAGCATTCTGGGAAGGTAGAAGTTGGTGATTTTATCAAGGTGAAGTTGGGTAGAAGAGAGCATGGACCGAACAAGTTTTCTGATCCCATGTTGGTGAAGGAAGTACACAAGTGGCATGTAGTACTAGAGAATGGACAAAAATGGAACATGAGGAGAATAGCTCTGTATAAAAAAAACAATGATGTTGCATGTGGAAATTTTGCTCACAGGAACCTCCCACAGGTTCTTTCCGAGGAAAGGGGTGGGTCTACTTGTGTGGGAATACAACCACGGTTACGTCATGTTCCTGAGAGATTTAAAGATTTTGTAATGACTTAATTTGTTTCGTGAAGCTATCCGAATGTTCACATTTTCCTTTGCTTTTCAGTTCTCTCAAGGAGTAACTAGTGTAAGCCATGTTTATTCAATGCTTGTTTTTTGTTTGCATTTTTTGTGTGTTTTTTTTCTTCCTTTGACAGTTTGTACATTCTGCATTTCTTGGAATGTTTAGTTTGTTCTACACATCAGTTTTATCTTGTTTTGTTTATAACAAAAGGGGATATGTTGTAAAGTGTACTTGTCTTGGTGTCTCTCCTCCGCAGCGTCTCGTGGGGATGTCGTAGCATTTGTGGAATTCTCCTTTGGGGTTCCACGGAGGCACGGCATTCTCGGAGAGGCGGTTGAAGGTGGCAGCAGGCTGGGATCCCCGTTCAGTCGAAAAGCCCAATAAACTTACCGTGTTGGAGACTTACCTGTGCGCCTCGTTCCTTTTTACTTCAACAATAGCCTTTAAAAATTCAACTAAAGTAGCAGGACCGGATAATCTGCCAGCAATTGCGATTAAGTCAAATGTGGTGGGCAGGGTTTTTTCCAAAAGTTTTTATAGTCATAACCAAGGCTGGTGTATTACCTCCCAGCTGGAAGGGCGCAATAATTAAACCCATACATAAAAAAGGTGAGATGAATGTATCAGGCAATTACCGTTTGATAAGCCTGCTTGATGTAGGTGCAAAATTGTATTCTAAGGTTATTCCCAGGTCTTTAAAAAATTGGATTGAGGGTAACGGAACTGTCCTTATGGAGCAGGGGGGCTTTAAATCCGGGCATTCAACAATAGATCATTGGTTCAGCTTATGGGCCATAGGGCAGAAGGCGAAGGAAAGAACTGGGAGTTCTTTCTGCTGTTTTGTTGATTTTAGCTCAGCTTTTGATTTGGTAGATCCTAGTATACTCTGTATACTCTGGGCTAAATTAAGACAACAGGGTATTTCCCCAATGCTTATTGGCAATCTCCCAGGAATTGCACTTGGGGAATTGGGCCCAAGTGGAGCTTGATTTGGATGGGGCCCTTTCAAGGAGAATTCCCCTAGGAAATGGGTTAAGGCAGGGCTGTGTCCTGGCCTCCACGCTGTTCTCCTTGCTCATTGCTGGCCTCCCGGGGGTGTTGGTGGCGACTTAGTCCTTTTCACCAAAAATAGGGGGTAGATGCCTGCAGAGGAAGTTGACAAGATTTAATAATTATTGTGTGGGTAATAAATTAAAGGTGAATCTGGAAAAAACAAACATAATCCCTTTCAGGTAAAAAGTAAGACAGTATAAGTGGCTGTTGGTTAACAGCAGGGTTGAGGTTGTATCATCCTATAAGTACCTTGGTATGACGTTTAATAGGCAGTTGAGCTGGGTCCTGCATAAAGAATTGGTGAAGATGAGGGCAGCAGCAACGATAGGGGGCCCTGTCCATTTTAAGAATACCTTCGGTGGCCCTTCCTGGTCTCCCCTTTTGACAGCCTACAAGCTATGGTCCCTACTCAATGTCTCTACGGGCCGAGGTATTTTCCCTAAGTATGGAGGGAAGTTGGGAGAGATGTGAGAGCAAGTGTTTGAAAAAATTGTTAGCTCACCCAAAAAGTGCAATGTGCCAAGCAATAAGACTGGAAGGGAAGTACAGAAAGTATCAGCCTTATGTGCTGCTGAAATAGGAAAGAGTGAAATGTTGTGGGCGGCGAAGGTCAGGAAAAGGCTAGTTGCCATTGCGGGAGCCTTAAAAATTTAATTAAATATAATGGAGGCCTACCATCTTTCTAAAGCTGAATTAAAAATGGCCTGTAGAAGAGAGTCCAGACTGGCTCATATGGAGTATGTAGAGAATGGACCCTTTGCAAAGTATATGGTAGAATCTTGGGAAAACAGGAGGGCATTTCCATACTTATCAGCACTTCCTGATACCCCGTTACGCTTAGTTCTATTCAAATTTTGGGTAGCCTTAAATGTTCAATTTGTAAGGGCTGAAAGATTTGAAGTTCTTTTAGATGCAGAGAATAATTGCACATGTGGTTTGTGTTTCCAAAATGTTAATGTTCATCTGTTAATTGACTGTCGTCATTTTCATATTTTTCGCCGTTTGATTTTAAAACCGCATTTATAAGATATGATATAAATCAATGTAATGATGCACTTGCACTTTTGTTGAATATGGAATTTTTAGATGTTGCATGTGCCCTGGCAAAATTTTAAAAAATATGCTTAGATTAGTCATGCAAGAGGCTAAGTTAATTATCTTAGTGCTGGGGTGTTAGGGGAGTGGAGATTTTATGTATTAAATGTCGGTGTACTTGGGTACAAGCAGGGAGCGGGAGAGGCGGGGTCATTTAAATTAAAAGTAATAACAATGCCCAGCACACGTTTCGTAATTTAAAAAAAAGTGACAGCAGTAGCATCTGTAAGTCCACTTAATCACAAAACAGACATAGCTATGAGGTTCTTTGTTTCTTTATTTTCTTTTCCTCTGTTTCCTTTTTATTCATACAGGTTTTTAGCCAGCCAACACGTGTTTCGTTGCCACAGTGGGAATATAAACCCGCGACTTTTTCAAGGCTCTAATGTCTCTTGTTCTCATCCATTTCAAATGGATGTATGTCATTACATCGCTTGTTTTTACCACACTTGGCTTTACTTCGCATTTTTAACCTCGCATTCAGTTAGTCCGGAATTGTATTCTCTACAATACAAAATGCCTTCACCACGCAAACAACTAGAACGGAAACATATACATCATATATGTCATTTTAGTCACAGACTTGCAGTGCCACCTTGTGTCCAAAGTAAGTATTTTAAAGAAGTCATTCCAAAATAAGTGTGAATCCTATTTTAGTGAATTAGAATATATATATATACCTCAAGAACCTCAAGACCTCAAGAACTTCCGGCCCATCTCCCTGCTTCCGTTCCCAGCCAAGGTCATCGAGAAGATCGTCAACAAGCAGCTAACCCGATACCTCGAAGAAAACAGCATCCTGGACCCATCCCAATCGGGGTTCCGCAGCAACCACAGCACTGAGACTGCCCTCATCGCCGCCACCGACGACATCAGGATCCTGCTGGACAACGGTGAGACCGCAGCCCTCATCCTGCTGGACCTCTCCGCCGCCTTCGACACTGTCTGCCACCGCACTCTACGCGCACGCCTCCACGACGCAGGGATCCGAGACAAGGCCCTGGAATGGGCCACCTCCTTCCTCGCCGGCAGAACCCAGAGAGTCCGCCTCCCACCATTCCGATCCGAAGCCTCCGAGATCATCTGCGGCGTACCCCAGGGATCGTCCCTCAGCCCAACACTGTTCAACATCTACATGGCCCCGCTCGCACGCATCGCCAGACAGCACGACCTCAACATAATCTCCTACGCCGACGACACCCAACTGATCCTCTCCCTCACCAAGGACCCCTCGCCGCCAAATCCAACCTCCATGAAGGGATGAAGGCCGTCGCCGAATGGATGAAGATCAGCCGACTAAAACTGAACACGGAGAAGACAGAGGTCCTCATCCTCGGCTCCAACCCCTCAGCCTGGGACGACTCCTGGTGGCCAACGACGCTGGGAGCAGCCCCGACACCCACCGACCACGCACGCAACCTGGGAGTCATCCTCGACTCAACGCTCTCCATGACCAAGCAAGTCAATGCAGTCTCATCCTCCTGCTTCAACACCCTCCGCATGCTTCGCAAGATCTACAGGTGGATCCCGACAGACACGAGAAGAACAGTCACCCAGGCCCTCGTCAGCAGCAGACTCGACTATGGGAACGCCCTCTACATGGGAGCCCCGGCCAAGCTCATCAAGCGACTGCAACGCATACAAAACGCCTCCGCACGCCTGATCCTCGATGTACCACGCCACAGCCACATCACCCCCCACCTGAGGAACCTGCACTGGCTCCCCGTCGACAGGAGAATCTCCTTCAAACTCCTCATCCACGCACACAAGGCACTCCACAAGACTGGCCCAGCCTACCTCAACAGACGACTCCTCTTCTACATCCCCAACCGCCAACTCCGCTCCGCCGACCTCTCCCTCGCCACCGTCCCTCGCATTCGAAGAACCACCACCGGCGGCAGATCCTTCTCCCACCTCACCGCCAAGACCTGGAACACCCTTCCACTAAGCCTACGACAGACCCAAGACCTGCTGACCTTCAGGAGGCTACTCAAGACCTGGTTGTT
This sequence comes from Calotriton arnoldi, assembly GCA_963921515.1. Classification (NCBI taxonomy): domain Eukaryota; kingdom Metazoa; phylum Chordata; class Amphibia; order Caudata; family Salamandridae; genus Calotriton; species Calotriton arnoldi. The sequence goes on along the minus strand of CAWUFW010001957.1, from coordinate 1,633,429 downwards.
CGACCAGTAGCAGCACCCCCCCCCCCTTTTTTTCTCCCCCAGCGCCTTGAGACCCTCGCGGGTAAGTAGTGCGCTTTACAAATTCTGTGATTGATTGATTGATTGATTGATATATATTGGTTTTATAAAAATAAAATCTTTCATTTCCAGGTAAGTTTTTATTTGGGGAAAAGACATTGTGAGAACTGAAGAAACTGAAGTACTTTTTTCAACGTTTGGGTGTGCAAAAGATTGTCACAAACTTTCCAACGTACTACCCATAAACCATGTGCAATCTATTTTTTTGTAATATTATAGTTTATATGTATACCCTGTGTTTCCCGCCCCATTTTTAAATTTTTTTTAACAGGCATCATGCACAACAATTTTTTTTGTTTCAAACTAATACTCATGTTTTTTTTAAAAACTTGAATATTAACACGCTCGCCCACCCATAGCCTCTAAACTTCCTGCACCCCATCCTGAAAAACATGAGTAGCTTAATCTGTAAACTATAAATTATTAAATTAATATACAGGTATTTATTTATGTTTAAAAATACAAGAAACTGTACACACTTACCCACCCACTCCCCCTATACCTTCTGCACCCCATCCAGGTATTTTTTTATTTAATAGGCATCATGCAGGACTATTTATTTGGTATGAAACAAATACACATGTTTTTAATATAAACCTGAATAATAATATGCATACCCAAACATAGCCCCTAAACATTAATTTTTTTATTTTTTATTTATTAGGCAGAACAATTTAAATGGTATCAAATTAACACTCAGCATCTTTTGTTAAAATTACCGGCGCTGCCCGATCCGCGTAGTACGATGCAATGCATGTGAATTACGACCGACTCGTACGGAACACAAGCCGAACGACCGAACCGCACGGGAAGCAGCTATCGGGCCGGAAAATCTACGCAAATCGAACCGACCGACACGCACCAGGAATGAACCCGACAGAAACGTACCCGCGAACTCCGACCCGCGCAGTACAATGCAATGCGTGTAAAACCAGACCGAGTCGCACGGAGCTCAAGCCGTACGACCGACACGCATAGAAAACAGGGAGCCGAAGCAACCGAATACTCCGCGACCGACGGGTACACCGCACATGAAACCCAGCAGAAAGACAGCGTGAAAGACTCGGAGAAGCTCGCATGAGCCAACTGCAGCGTCCTACTCGGTCAGAAGAACGTCTCCTACATGCCTAAAAACTACAAAGGAAAAATACAAAAAAAGGGCCAAACAAGCAATGACAAAGTCAATAAATACAGGGGAAAAAAACATGGAACAAAGACACACCCACAACTCCACCCATATAAAGGCCACAAATCCCTACCATGATCCTTTGCAAATTCAACAGACCTGCCAGCACAGAACACCACAGACACACTGTGTCCACAGACACACTCACAACTCATCCATCACTCAAGTCCCACACCATTAGCACCTCCCTAATAGCACCCTCACATACACCCAGCAAAACTGACACTCACCCACCCTCACTTGCACACTCACACACACATCAATCCCCACCACCACCCATCACCATGCCCCCAAAGAAGAATCCAAAGTTCCTAGACAGTGAATTGGAAGTCCTGGTAGATGAAATCCTCAGGGTAGAGCCACAGTTGTTTGGTACATTGGTCCAACAGACCCCCATGTCGCAGAAAACCAAGATGTGGGAGAGGATCGTCGACAGGGTGAACGCACAATCACCATGTTTGCGCACAAAGGAAGACATCCAGAACAGGTGGTATGATGTGCGCAGGAGGGTCAAGGACCTACTCAAGAAGGATTACGCCTTGAGTCATCGCACCGGCAGTGGCCCTCCTGCCAAACCAGTATACCTCAGGTCCTGGGAGGAGAAGGTGCGGGCCATCCTACCACCAGAGAGCGTACATGGACTATCAAACATCCCAGAGCCTGGTGAGTACACAACCAATATACCCAATATTGTGTGACAATACACACACATCACTGTCAAGGGGATAGTGAAACCATGCACCGTTAGCAAAGCCACAGTAACCAAAAGATAATCATCCCAAGATGTGTATGCTAGTCAGACAAACACAATACCTGCCATCTCATAGTGATATGTAACTGTGTCATGACATGTACAAACCTAACAACAAATAGAGCAAGGCAGTGGCACAAATCTAACCAACAAACACTGTCAGACATTTTGCCACCACTAGAACACCACCTCACAGGGAAGCTCACTGAAAGGAAGGAATTGTGTGTATGCTGGTGAAGTGAGTGTAGCCAATAGCATGATGGGAGTTGTAGTCACAGATATTGGTCACCCTCACAATTGGCCCATCAACACCACTCTGAACCATGCTCACATCACAGGGAGTGGAAAAGAACTGACAAGATGGCTGACACTGGGTACTGCTGTGGGGAGCACAAGGCCCTGCTGGGAACTGTGCACCAACCAACAGCAGGACACCACTGCCTGACATCCTGAAAGCCAACTTGCACTCCCTGCAATGGAAGCACGTTCCATGGTGGGATATCTGGCTGGGTGGGAAGGAGGACTGACAGCTCTGACCATAGTTACCAGCAGCTTTTCTCACACACCCCTTAACACAAACTCCACACAACTCACCTGGGAGAATGCATTGCCTCACACTCTAATTAAATATCCCACAAAGAACTACCACACTGGGTTATGCTGTGTGAAGCACAGGGACACTTTTGGGACTTGTAGCCAAACAAACGCCAGGACAACACTGTCAGCCATCCTGTCAGCACAGGCACACTACCCCACAGGGAAGCAGAGTCAAAAGGAAGGAAGTATGGGCATGCTGGGAAGGGAGGTGTAGGCAATAGCATGATGGGAGTGGTAGTCACAGCTCAACATCCCCCACCCACATGGCCCAGCAAGCTCACACTGAAGCATGCACACCTCACAGGGAGTGAAAAGCCACTTCTAAGATGTCTGACAATGGTGCTCTGTTGTGGGGAGCACCAGGCCCTGCTGGGAACTGGGCACCAACCAATAGCAGGACACCACTGACTGACATCCTGACAGCCAACTTCCACTCCCTGCAATGGAAGCACGTTTCATGGTGGGATGTCTGGCCTGGGGGAGGAGGAGTGCCAGCTCCGACTACAGCTACCAGCAGGCCCTTACACACACACCACTTCCACTAACTCCAAACAACACACCTGGGACCGTGCTCTACAAGAGAGTGAGTGAAAAGCCACTTCCAAGATGTCTGACACTGGCCTCAGCTGTGGGGAGCACAAGGCCCTGCTGGGAACTGTGCACCAACAAACAACAGGACCACACTGTCAGCCATCTTGCCATTGCTGTCACACTCACACACAGTGAAGTCGACTCAAAAGGAAGGAAGTATGGGCATGCTGGGAAGGGGGTGTAGGCAATAGCATGATGGGAGTGGTAGTCACAGCTCAACATCCCCCACCCACATGGCCCGGCAAGCTCACACTGAAGCATGCACACCTCACAGGGAGTGAAAAGCCACTTCAAAGATGTCTGACAATGGTGCTCTGTTGTGGGGAGCACAAGGCCCTGCTGGGAACTGTGCACCAACCAACAGCAGGACACCACTGCCTGACATCCTGACAAGCCAACTTGCACTCCCTGCAATGGAAGCACGTTTCATGGTGGGATGTCTGGCCTGGGTGGGAAGGAGGAGTGCCAGCTCTGACCACAGCTACCAGCAGGCTCTTCACACACACCACTTCACACTAACTCCACAACAACACACCTGGGACCGTGCATCTACAAGAGACTGAGTGAAAAGCCACTTCCAAGAACTGTCTGACACTGGCCTCAGCTGTGGGGAGCACAAGGCCCTGCTGGGAACTGTGCACCAACAAACAACAGGACCACACTGTCAGCCATCTTGCCATTGCTGTCACACTCACACCACAGTGAAGTCAGAGTCAAAAGGAAGGAAGTATGGGCATGCTGGGAAGGGGGGTGTAGGCAATAGCATGATGGGAGTGGTAGTCACAGCTCAACATCCCCCACCCACATGGCCCAGCAAGCTCACACTGAAGCATGCACACCTCACAGGGAGTGAAAAGCCACTTCTAAGATGTCTGACAATGGTGCTCTGTTGTGGGGAGCACCAGGCCCTGCTGGGAACTGGGCACCAACCAACAGCAGGACACCACTGACTGACATCCTGACAGCCAACTTGCACTCCCTGCAATGGAAGCACGTTCCATGGTGGGATATCTGGCTGGGTGGGAAGGAGGACTGACAGCTCTGACCATAGTTACCAGCAGCTTTTCTCACACACCCCCTTAACACAAACTCCACACAACTCACCTGGGAGAATGCATTGCCTCACACTCTAATTAAATATCCCACAAAGAACTACCACACTGGGTTATGCTGTGTGAAGCACAGGGACACTTTTGGGACTTGTAGCCAAACAAACGCCAGGACAACACTGTCAGCCATCCTGTCAGCACAGGCACACTACCCCACAGGGAAGCAGAGTCAAAAGGAAGGAAGTATGGGCATGCTGGGAAGGGGGGTGTAGGCAATAGCATGATGGGAGTGGTAGTCACAGCTCAACATCCCCCACCCACATGGCCCGGCAAGCTCACACTGAAGCATGCACACCTCACAGGGAGTGAAAAGCCACTTCTAAGATGTCTGACAATGGTGCTCTGTTGTGGGGAGCACAAGGCCCTGCTGGGAACTGTGCACCAACCAACAGCAGGACACCACTGACTGACATCCTGAGAGTTAACCTGCACCCACTGCAAGGGTGGCATGCTTCATGGTGGGATAACTGGGCTGGGGGGAGAAGGAGGTCCGGATGTCAACCAAATACCACCAATGCTGGCCATACACACACCTACTCTGCAAAAACACATTGCACACGTGGGACCAGTCACTCCCAAAGTAAAAGCCCTGGCAAGATGGCTGACACATGGGCATGAGAAATGATGTGCCTGCAATTCACACCCATGCACTGGCCAACCCAAACACGTACACACTCACAGCCATTGCAACTCTATGTTTACACACACTGTCAGGGGATGCAGTGTCCATGGGTGCCCCCTGGCCTGGCTGTGAAGGTGTGTCTTGCAGATGACAACTGTGGAGAATCAGACATACTACATAGCACAAAACACACAGGAAGTCACAGAGACATCATTGACAGGGGACACCTGACAGTGAATGCAATGGACACACCAATATACCGGACACTGTAGCATGGTGTCAGTCATACAAGTTGCGGTTGTGAGCTGCATTCCACTCCCACATCGTTCGGCAACATATGCATCCTTCACACAACACACCACTCACTGTCATAGACACTGTAGACACAAGCACCAACCTGGACTGCATTTGAGGAGACATGCTACTCACAGCAGCAGAACTGCAACACACCACTGGCCATCACTGTCGTGAGAATGGAAAAGCCAGAGAGCTGCCGTGCCCAATCCTTATCACCATGGAGGACATTGACAAGATTAATCACGTTTGCACGTACAAAACTCAGCAACAACATCATTAGCTACGTTAACAACATCACTTGTATGAAATGAGACGTGAACTAGGAACCCAGACAACAACACAGATACTCCCAAGAGATCCCAGGCATACCGGACTGTGACCATGTTGTCCAGACACACCAATGTGACGCACAAAGACTGGCAAAAAATGCAACCACACATGGCCCAATCTTGAAAGATATCCTAAGTGGAATTGCACGTATGTCCCTGTTAAAGGACAAATGTGGACAAGGATGACACACCTGTGTCAGGCACGTGATGGCCCTTGAGTAGCAATGGCCATGTACAGCCAATCAATACATGAGCTGGTCATGCACACACCTCAACATTCACATTGAAATGCTTCAGGTTGGCAGGACAATGTGCTACACCAATATCAACCTCTGGCTGTGACAACTTAGGACAATGCAATGTACAGGCCCGCATCCAGATGTACAGTCACAACTGTCATGTGTTTGAACCATTGATGCCTGTAGAAACATAACATACATTGTGTGTCTCTTCCAAACACAGGTGATGATGGGGACACAGCAGCAGATGATGAGGAGTCCCTGTCCCAGGCTCCGGTGGCCCCTGAGCTCTCTGGTGTGGAACAGCCTCTGCCCTCCTCGGATGGCGAAGACCTACCTGGCCCCTCCGGTGTGAGTCATCATGCAGCACCAGCAGGACCACCATCTGCCCCCCTGCACCCACTCCTCCAACATCTGCCAACACACAGACCACCCCGCCGACACGGACAGACCAAGGACACTGAATGACAACAGCACAGGGACCCCGGCCCACCGGGAAGCAACGAACAACAACCCCAGTACCAACCCCCAAGGGGGCCTAGGGTCACCTGTGCGTGCCACCGCAGGTCCCGCACGTGTGGCCAGGGGTGGTGGGAGGGGTGGTAGGCAGAGGTCGCTGTTTGCAGAGGGGTCTGGACTGCATGATGACCCACAACTGGTACGCATTGCAGATGCGTACCAGAATAGCACCGGAGAGGTCAGCCAGGTAGTGGGGATCCTCAAGGACATTCAACAGCAGCAGGCTGCCCATCATGCCCGCTTGGACTCCCACATGTCCCGTGTGGAGACACACATGTCTGGCATGGAGTCCAAGTGGGACACATTGGAAGAACTGACAGCGGTGCAGAGGGACATATTGACATGCCGTCCGCCAGATTAGCACCAACATGTCCACACCTCCCTGTGTGCCCACAACATCTGGTGCCGCAACAACTGCAACTGCCACAGGGAGGGAGGATGACTCTGGTGGAGAGTCCTCTGCACCGCAGCGGCCTGCACGTGAGGGTCCCCCAGAAAGAAGAGGGGTCGTCCGAGGAAGGACAACTGAGAGGCAGATGGCCATGTACATCCCCCAGGAACCCAACACCTGTTCTGGAAATTCTCCTTTGTGTGCAAACTGTTCACCCTGTCGAATGCAACCCAACTCTCCCACATGACATGGGGAGTTTAAGTTGGACTAATGTATCAGATGACTGTGGACTTTACTCAGGACATTTCTGCTACCAACACTTCCAACTCATCTGGGAACTTTGGATTCCAATCCCAATGTACAGCACCCACCATCCTGTGCACTATCCTCACACATGTATGTAAATAAACTCACTAATACACCATACTTGCCTCTGTTGTGATTCCAACGTGGTTTTTGTCATGGAGATGATGATCTGCTAAATGACACTGTGCATGCTAACTGCTACAGCAAGTTCAACACCGTCATGTGAGTCATGGCGACGTGACACATATGAGGGAGACACACCACTAGGGCAACACAACACATACACACCAGGGCCATCTGACTCATCGCCTACACTGATGTTGCCAGGAAATACAGTGGAATGCACAGACACCACACCTATTCAGAGTCTGTGTTAACTAGCCCACAGGTGCAGTAAGCAAATGTCAGTCAGATGTGTGACCACAGACAACGCACATCCCAAAGTGAAGCACAGGTTTATTACACATTTGCAACATGTTGTTTCCACTACAGATGCAAGGTAATCCCACGTGGCAGTGGCCCCACAGTCACCAAGTGTTGAAGAAATAAAGTCCAGGGGTGTGTGGCACATCACCTGTAGGGAAACGACTGCTTCCACCCTGGAAGTTGAATCATGGTGTCGGAGGATCACGAGTTGACCAAACAACTCTGAAAGTACCCTGTGAAGGACAGACATGACACACAGTTAAAAGCACTGAAGAACAGGACAGAACTGCAATACTCATGCCCAATACATGTCACAAGATACCTACACAAAACCAAGTTAGCATGTCAACACTGTTGGGGAGTACAGACTGCCTGTAAGGACACATCGCTGCACGCATCCAGTCAAGTAGCACATGGCCACACTCAAACAGCAACAGAGCACCACCAACACATATCATGCAAACTCAAATCATTGACATAACATCTCTGTATACTCACATTCAGCTGAAGAAGTTGTTGATGAGCTGTGTGCGGACATCACCCTCATCATCATCATCATCATCACTGGCATCGTGGCCCAGGCCAGGATCCTCCACAGGTGGCGGATGTTGGTCATCGTCATCCAGGATGAGAGGCAACTCCTTCCGCACTGCCAGGTTGTGTAGCATGCAGCAGACGATGAAAATCTTGCACACCTTTGCAGGGGCATATGGGAGGGCCCCTCCTGTCTTGTCCAGGCAGCGAAAGCGGCTCTTCAGGAGACCAAATGTCCGCTCGATCACTCTCCTGGTCCGACCATGTGCCTCATTGTAGCGCATCTGGGCTGGTGTCACAGGGTTCCTGAGGGGTGTCAGCAACCACGGCATGTTGGGGTATCCGGAGTCACCTACATACAGACAATTGCACATTAGCTGAGTTGGAAAAGAGGGTGGAATACAACATTGCAGAACACACACAATGGTACAAAGTCAGTACACACCGACAAGCCAGGCACGCTGGTTCTGCATCTGTGACATCATCCTCGGGATGCGACAACTCCTCATTACGTAGGCATCGTGTGCAGAACCGGGGAAACGTGCACACACATGTGAGATGCTCATATCTGCAAGACATACCACCAGAGCATTGATAGAATGGAAATGTTTCCTGTTCCTGTATGCCTGCTCATGTGCCTGTGGTGGTACCAAAGCCACATGTGTCCCATCAATGGAGCCGATGACATGTGGCATCCTCCCCAGGGCATAGAAGTCACTCTTGACGTCAGTGAGTTGTTGACGTTTAGGGAAATAGAGGTACTGGTTCAAGTATGTTAAAATTGCCACCAAAACATCGCGTAGCACACGGCTGAACATGGTCTGTGACATCCCACCAGCAGACGCCACAGTGTGTTGAAAGGTACCAGTGGCAAAGAAGTGTAGGGCTGCCATCACCTTCACCTTGGGGGTCAGCGCTGTAGGGTATGGCCGGCCAGCTAGCAAATGTGGGGCCAACCGCCCCGCCAATTCCTCAATCAGCAGCCTGTTGAAGCGGTACCGTCGGATGCAGTCACGTTCAACCATGGTTGCAAGGTCAGGGAATGGTCTATGGACAGCTGGTGCCCTGCAGTACATAGGTGAACAAAGAAAGATTGTCAGTCACCCCACATATGTGGCATTGACCATACTCAATATCACATGATACATCATTACGAGACACAAGTACTTAATGTGTGTGCAGTTCTGTATAGACATGTATGGCACCTACATGGCCATCATCTAACATCTCAGTTCAACATGTGTTGACAACAAGTTCCAGGTTGTGCTATGGGAAATCATTAGGCTGTGTCACAGTACCCATGTACTGCTGTCACGTTCCAAACACACACCACAGTGACAAGTGAGGACAGATGTGCCCCAGGCATCACAGCTCTTTGACAGGTAGATTCCCAGGGACCCTGTATTGCCACATGGACACTGGCATGACATGGCGTATCATGTACACGTCAGCAAAACAACCATGACTCCCACAGGTAGTGGACCCTGTTGCCTCTGCAGGACAGACATGGACGTCTGTGACACACACACGCACAACATCAAAGTCCATGCACAAACAACGTGGATGTGGAGACTGTCTCCCATTGTGCACATGGAATCAGAGACATCTGAAACACAACATGCACACAGACTGTGGAGGGCCATCACAATTGTGGCAATGGGTCACCCTGTGACGTACATACCATCCCACATGGGACTCAGGGTGTATGTGACATAACATACACATACACAACCTGGAAATGTGACCATGCCACATGCTCTGAACTGAACAGTTGCACATCACAGTGGTCATGTGCACAACACACAAAGGATTCTGTCCCCATGAACACGTGCACAGCCTGGGAGTGGCTGCCCCCAAGTGCCACCCAACAAACCACATGTTGACCCCCATACACACACTGGTAATGCAGCCTTACATGCCTTAGGATACAGTGTGGACAGGCTGTGGTGTTGTAGGTGTGCCCCTGAGTCCCTGGCAAGTAATTGTGGCTGGCATACGTTCACCAGTGACAACCATGGTGACATATGCGAGTGACTTGTACAGGGACGCGTCGTACAGCAATGGACCGATCCGTGCGCACGCATTGGCCATTGCATATGATGTTGACGGATGCGTGCTGTGTTTCGAAATACGCGTCGTACAGCAATGGACCGATCCGTGCGCACGCATTGGCCATTGCATATGATGTTGACGGATGCGTGTTGTGTCTCGAAATACGCGTCGTGACAGCAATGGACCGATCCGTGCGCACGCATTGGCCATTGCATATGATGTTGACGGATGCGTGTTGTGTCTCGAAATACGCGTCGTACAGCAATGGACCGATCCGTGCGCACGCATTGGCCATTGCATATGATGTTGACGGATGCGTGTTGTGTTTCGAAATATGCGTCGTACAGCAATGGACCAATCCGTGCGCACGCATTGGCCATTGCATATGATGTTGACGGATGCGTGTTGTGTTTCGAAATACGCGTCGTACAGCAATGGACCGATCCGTGCGCACGCATTGGCCATTGCATATGATGTTGACGGATGCGTGTTGTGTCTCAAAATACGCGTCTTACAGCAATGGACCGATCCGTGCGCACGCATTGGCCAATGCATATGATGTTGACGGATGCGTGTTGTGTCTCGAAATGCGCATCGTACAGCAATGGACCGATCCGTACGCACGCATTGGCCATTGCATATGATGTTGACGGATGCGTGTTGTGTTTCGAAATACGCGTCGTACAGCAATGGACCGATCCGTGCACACGCATTGGCCATTGCATATGATGTTGACGGATGCGTGTTGTGTTTCGAAATACACGTCGTACAGCAATGGACTGATCCGTGCGCACGCATTGGCCATTGCATCTGACGTTGACAGATGCGTGTTGTGTTACGAAATACGCGTCGTACAGCAATGGACCGATCCGTGCGCACGCATTGGCTATGGACTGACATGGTAACGGACGCGTATTCGAAGCTTGTACGAGTCGGATGCAGTGAATTCAGTTGGCCACCCACAACAATGTTGCAAATTCATGGGTGTCATCAAGTTGAAATTTTGAAGGATGCTGTAGGCGTGTATAAGTGGTGCAATTCCATGGATTGGCCAGATTCAGAAGATGCAAACGACTTGGACCTATCACTTTGGACACATGGGACAGTATCTGCCTCTGCAGCACACATATAATGCTGGCTGTTCCCCTGAGAGCTCACTTGCCTGCACTACATGCTCCAGGACGACATCTGCCACTACCACTGCTGCTGTCTCTGCATCCTCTGGCTACTGCAATGGCACGTACTGTGGATAGAGCCCCAGCCTTCAGCACTGAGGAGAACCAGGCCCAGTTCAACATGTGTTGACAACAAGTTCCAGGTTGTGCTATGGGAAATCATTAGGCTGTGTCACAGTACCCATGTACTGCTGTCACGTTCCAAACACACACCACAGTGACAAGTGAGGACAGATGTGCCCCAGGCATCACAGCTCTTTGACAGGTAGATTCCCAGGGACCCTGTATTGCCACATGGACACTGGCATGACATGGCGTATCATGTACACGTCAGCAAAACAACCATGACTCCCACAGGTAGTGGACCCTGTTGCCTCTGCAGGACAGACATGGACGTCTGTGACACACACACGCACAACATCAAAGTCCATGCACAAACAACGTGGATGTGGAGACTGTCTCCCATTGTGCACATGGAATCAGAGACATCTGAAACACAACATGCACACAGACTGTGGAGGGCCATCACAATTGTGGCAATGGGTCACCCTGTGACGTACATACCATCCCACATGGGACTCAGGGTGTATGTGACATAACATACACATACACAACCTGGAAATGTGACCATGCCACATGCTCTGAACTGAACAGTTGCACATCACAGTGGTCATGTGCACAACACACAAAGGATTCTGTCCCCATGAACACGTGCACAGCCTGGGAGTGGCTGCCCCCAAGTGCCACCCAACAAACCACATGTTGACCCCCATACACACACTGGTAATGCAGCCTTACATGCCTTAGGATACAGTGTGGACAGGCTGTGGTGTTGTAGGTGTGCCCCTGAGTCCCTGGCAAGTAATTGTGGCTGGCATACGTTCACCAGTGACAACCATGGTGACATATGCGAGTGACTTGTACAGGGACGCGTCGTACAGCAATGGACCGATCCGTGCGCACGCATTGGCCATTGCATATGATGTTGACGGATGCGTGTTGTGTTTCAAATCACGCTGTCGTACAGCAATGGACCGATCCGTGCGCACGCATTGGCCATTGCATATGATGTTGACGGATGCGTGTTGTGTCTCGAAATACGCGTCGTACAGCAATGGACCGATCCGTGCGCACGCATTGGCCATTGCATATGATGTTGACGGATGCGTGTTGCGTCTCGAAATACGCGTCGTACAGCAATGGACCGATCCGTGCGCACGCATTGGCCATTGCATATGATGTTGACGGATGCGTGTTGTGTTTCGAAATATGCGTGCGTACAGCAATGGACCAATCCGTGCGCACGCATTGGCCATTGCATATGATGTTGACGGATGCGTGTTGTGTTTCGAAATACGCGCGTCGTACAGCAATGGACCGATCCGTGCGCACGCATTGGCCATTGCATATGATGTTGACGGATGCGTGTTGTGTCTCAAAATACGCGTCTTACAGCAATGGACCGATCCGTGCGCACGCATTGGCCATTGCATAGGATGTTGACGGATGCGTGTTGTGTCTCGAAATGCGCATCGTACACCAATGGACCGATCCGTGCGCACGCATTGGCCATTGCATATGATGTTGACGGATGCGTGTTGTGTTTCGAAATACGCGTCGTACAGCAATGGACCGATCCGTGCACACGCATTGGCCATTGCATATGATGTTGACGGATGCGTGTTGTGTTTCGAAATACACGTCGTACAGCAATGGACTGATCCGTGCGCACGCATTGGCCATTGCATCTGACGTTGACGGATGCGTGTTGTGTTACAAAATACACGTCGTACAGCAATGGACCGATCCGTGCGCACGCATTGGCTATGGACTGACATGGTAACGGACGCGTATTCGAAGCTTGTACGAGTCGGATGCAGTGAATTCAGTTGGCCACCCACAACAATGTTGCAAATTCATGGGTGTCATCAAGTTGAAATTTTGAAGGCTGCTGTAGGCGTGTATAAGTGGTGCAATTCCATGGATTGGCCAGATTCAGAAGATGCAAACGACTTGGACCTATCACTTTGGACACATGGGACAGTATCTGCCTCTGCAGCACACATATAATGCTGGCTGTTCCCCTGAGAGCTCACTTGCCTGCACTACATGCTCCAGGACGACATCTGCCACTACCACTGCTGCTGTCTCTGCATCCTCTGGCTACTGCAAAGGCACGTACTGTGGATAGAGCCCCAGCCTTCAGCACTGAGGAGAACCAGGCCCTGCTGGACAGCCTCCTTCCACAGTACAGCAAGCTGTATGGGAAACCAGGGGAGCAGGTGAGTGTGCTGTCCACTGCCTTACTAATTGTGCATGTTGTCTGACTAGCAGTACTTACAGTGTGTACACCAGTGGCTAGCATGCTCACTGAGTAGTTGTCAACCCCCAAAGTGTGTAGTTACATGCACTGAACAGGTATAGTGCAGTAACAGTTCATTCCAACAAGGTTTCAATTCCCAGGCAATGATACCATTTAGTAACTGCTGGACAACTGTTCATAGCCATAGTTGCACTACCTGTGTACATCATATGCCCCTGTGATTGAGACATGTATATCCAACTGTGTGATGCACGGATATGTTGCATGTGTAGTAATGGCCTTTTCACTTTGTCATCCTCACAGGTTGATGCCCACCAGAAGCAGGAGATCTGGCTGACCATCGCCCGGGCAGTACGATCTGTGGGGGTCTACAGGCGCCGGATCCGCAACTGCCAGAAGAGGTGGCAGGACCTTCGTGGCTGGACCCGGAGGATCGCAAGGGTCCAGCTGAAGCTGTCGCCTCCTCGCAGGAGGGGTGGACACCGGACCATGACCCCCCACATGCTCCAGATTCTGGCGGTGGTCTTCCCTGACCTGGATGGGCAGCTGAAGGCCAGACAGCAGCAAGGAGGGGGTAAGTGCTAGCCTTTTCTGGGTACTATGACTAACATGCTCTATGCACTCCTTTAGCCTGGTTACACTTCCACAGTACGACTGTCTTGTCGTCCTGGACTCATGACCCTCACTTGTGTCATGCCCCCTCCTCATCTGATACACAGGTGTGGCCCTTACAGTCTGTGACTTAGGTCACTTGGGTACTGTGTACTTGCAGTTACCTGTGGTTCAAGTTGGGGACAGCATCAGTTACAGGAACTTTGTTGTGGGCTGCATGGGTGGTACAATTGCTCACACAATGCCTGTGATCTGACATGTATTCTGGGTATGGCTTTAATATGTGTTCCAATTGCTGCTCTGACTCACCACATGTCTGGGGTATGTGCACACACCCATGCTGCAGCAGAGACCAAGGTAGGAGCCTCAGAAGTATGTCCATCATGTGTGTGACACATGCATAGCCACCTGCCTAGTGTTCAGGGTAATACCATGTTGCACATGGACCAGGACTGTAATGCCTACTCCGGACATCGAAGGCACTCTGTTCTCCCACTCCCGTGTGTCAGCATACATATTGGGCATTGTGAAGAGTGCACTCAGGTGTCTGCCTCTGTGTCACCGTGGTGTGGCCTTGCTTTTGGACTCCTGGAGTGTTTAACAGTTTGGGGTGGCCAGCCATCTGAGTTGTGACTATAGGATCTGCACATTGGTTAATGCATAGGTCTCTGATCCCTTGACTGTGCACAATGGTGTATGAAACATTGAGGTGCAGGCAGCTTTGGTTCATTCTCATCAGACGGTGAAGTGCTCATGTGTATGGATTTGTGTTTGCAGTCACTCAAATGTCTCATTTGAATGACGTGGGATCATCTTAGTCCTCATGATGTGGGTGGCCAGGGGTGCACATGTGCACCTGTCAGCTACAGGGCTTGCATTCCCAAAACTTCCATGATTGTGACACAGTGCAGACTGGTGTTGTGTGTATGCACTGCCCCTGTGACAGGAGACAGTTATGACTGACTTGCCAGACAGACCTGTGCCATGACATTCAACTTGCAAAGGGTGATCCAGCAGTAGTGTGATATGTCCTGCATGCACACTATTGTCGCATTGACTATCAGGACATGAGGACATCCTTGTGTCTGGTGATGGAAGCAAAACCCGCATATCGACAGAGACTCTGCCCATCACTGTTCCTGACACATGTACTGAGTCAGTGGCAGGAGATGGCATGTGTTTGGAGTGACACATTTCCATATGTTCTCTTGGATGTCCAACAACTGTGTATGTGGTGCATGTGTGCACATATGATTAGTGGCATCCAACAGGCACCAGACAGATGGGTGCATGGACAGGTAGGATATGAGTGGCATGAATGACTGTCAGGCAGACAATGGGCTTCTTGAAATCAGTGTCAGCACTTATTGCAATGTCTAGCAAATGATGGCAGGGCTTGCTCTGTGATGTGCTGTACTTACTGTGGTGTGTGTGGTCAGTACAGGTGACTAATGTTGCTCTGTTCATCCTGATTGTTTGCAGATACATCCGCGGCCACAGGAGGAGACAGCTCCACGGACTAAGAGGAGCGGCAGAGCCAGACTGGGTCCACTGCAGAGGAGACCGAGGGACCCAGTGGCACGGAGGGTGAGGGGAGCCACACTGAGGAGACCTCAGCTACGACCGCCTCGGCTGAGGAACACAGCGCTTCCAGTGAGGACTCCTTTGTGGAGGCGGGTGTCAGCAGACCACAGACAAAATCGAGCAAGTCTGTCCCCGCCACCACCACCATCTCCACCCTCCCATCTGCTCCCATCCCACATGTCCGTGGAGGCTCCCGTGTAGGGGAGCGTGTCTCCTTCGTGCCAGGCACCGCACCCCCTGCCTCTGTCTCCCCTGCTGCCCTGAGTGTGGAGTCTGTGGACTTGCTGAAACAGATCCATGTAGGGCAGACATCAATGCTGAGTGTCCTCCATGCACACACGGGTCTGTTGACACAACTGGTGTCATTCATGGAGGGCATCTCATCTGGCATGTCTGCCCTACAGCGGACCAATCAGTCCATGGCCTCCTCACTGACGGCAGCAGTGTCCCTCCTGCAACAGTCCCTCACCCCTCCTACCTCTGCCCCATCCACAATCCCCAGCACCCTACCTGTCCCAAGCACACACACACCGGCACAGGCACGCACCAGCACAGACACAAGCAGCACACAGACACACAAGCCAAAATCCAGACGCACACGCACGCACAGTCAGGGGACTGATACCTCACTCACAGGGGATGGGGCCCAGACACACACACACGCATCCACGAGCACTCCGCAGTCCTCAGATACCACTCCCTACAAAACCCCTTCCCTTGCCTCACCTGCAACACCCCCCTCCCAGAAGCTCTTCCTCTGTGAGCTTGGCCTCTTCCCCACAGATCTATCTGACCCAACGTACAGGCGGAAGAGGCCACCACCACACACAGAGGGTAGTGCCCCTTACACCCGGACACCCTCCCCCAGGCCCAGGCAGACTGAGGACCCCATTAGGAAGTCCCCCCGGACCAGGAAGGGCAAGAACCCACCACCACCACAACGCAGATCCACCACACAGTCTCTCTCCTCCATCCCCCAGGCCACCACTCCACAGGTTCCCCCGCCACACCCTGCCCCAGGTTCCCCCACACACCGATACCGCATCCCCAAACTGCTTAGGCCCTCCCCCTACCACTTGCTCTTCCACCCCCAACCCAGACGCTCAGCCTGTTTGTGCCACTGGTGTGGAGACCGGGTCCCCCCTCTGTCCTGCCCACCTCATCTGCCCCCCTTCCACTCCCTTGGAGTTATGCACTGCAGTGGAGTCCACAACCACCCCGTCTGACTTGGGCACTGCAGTGGGGACCCAGTCCACTCCATCTGACCGGCCCACTGCAGTGGTGCCGGCACCCACACCATCTGACTTGTGCCCTACAGTGGTGCCGGCCCCCACTGAGTCAGACACCTCCACTGCAGTTGCCGGTGACACTCCTGCACCCACCACCCCTTCACTGCCTCCTTCTGGCATCCCCTGATCCTGTACCTGCGGTGCCTGGCCTGCCCCTTGTATGCCCCTCCGAGGGGGATGTCCCCTGTCCGTACCAGTGCAGGCAAGCAATGGGTGACAAGTTGTCACATGTCACCCTGTTCGGACTGTGAATGTGGACTGGCCATTGGCCTTAGTTTCTTTTGGACTTCCAATTTTTCTTTCACATTGGCAGAATAATGCCTCTTTTTGTTTACTAGTGGTTTTGCTTTTGATGTACATGATGTAGATGAGTATCATCATGCATTTGCTGTTGTAATAGTGTTCAGATCAGGTAAATGAAGTGTTGCTGTGATGGACTCCATGTGGTCCATGGGATATGTGTCCTAATCTAGTCTGGATCCATAGCATCCTTTGCTGCAGTCTGAGGGTGTAATGTTCAGCATTTGACACAGGGATGTACGTTTTGCATTTGTGAATTAACATCTGTGGCTTACACTCATGCACATCTGGTGGGCTTACCACTGTTCAATGTTTCTATTTCCCTGACTGTGTGCCCATCTCCACTGGACATGCAGTTTAGCACATCAATGTTGAAGGACTCATCTGTGTATACAGTGCAACTTGCTTGACACGTGTTTTGGGTATATGCAGATGACTGAAGTGACACTCCCGTACCCAGGCTGATGTGAGCAGAGCCTTCAGTGTGTTGTAATTGTTGACTCACTGACCGAGTGTTCTGCTGACATGTTTGAGTCGTGCACAGACAAGGTTTGGCACAGCGGACCTTCCACAGGAGTGGAGTGCCCTCATGGCAGTGTGTAATCCTGTGACATTGCCTGGGCCCGTGTTGTGTGTTGTGTAAGCATGTCTGTGTGTGTTCCCTTCCCTTTTCCTACACAGGCTGTGTCCCTACGGATGTTCCTGTTTGTGATGCTTGCTGAGTTGTCCTGTGTTCATCCAGCATCTTGGACCTGGTTTCTCCGGGATGTGTGTGCACGGCAAACTAATGTTCATCAGGTTGTCATCCCTAGTTGTCTTTGTTGTCAGGGCTGGGGATGTGGTCAAACGCAGATGGGACACAGTCAGGATTGCCCTTGGCACTTGCTGGTTACACAAGTCATGTAATTTACAGTTTGTGGTAGCTTTCAGTGATTGTGACACGTTGTGTGTGTGACTGCTGCCACTCCTCAGGGTCAGAGCTGCAATGTTGGAAGTTGTCTACGTGTGTCCTTTGTGGGTCACCTTGGCTTCTTCATTGGTGTGTGACTGTGGCTGGGATCCCATTGATTGGGGTGGATTTCACGTCATGCCCATGTACCGCGTACTGTGCAGTGTGTCAGACATTCACGAGTCTTGTTGACTGGCCATGTGTGATGGGTTTCTGCACCTTAGTTCCCACCACCACCCCTGGGATTGTCATGGGTGCATGTGCAACATCATCAGTCCATGTGAGCCTCACTGCTGCACATTGGTGGAGATCAAGGTGTGTGGTGTTGAGTGTGTGCAAATGTGAGTTGTTGTATGGCTAGACCCCTACCTCCATGTTGGCCTTGGCTGACAGGCCGTGCTGATTGATTTGTGCTTGTGTAGGTGTGATGGTAGTTTGTTGCTCAGGACACATGGCTGTGGTTCACAGTGTGAATGACATCTACCTTTGTCATCACAGTGGGATTATCATGCAGGCTAGTGTCACCACAATGTGGGGTCCCTGGGGGTAGTGCTGTGGTGGGTCTGTCTCTTGCTGTGTTAGTTGCTGTTCCTACAAGCTTGTGTGACATGTGTAATTTGGGCTCCCTCTCATCTAACAATGCCTGATTGCCCACATAGGGGAATCCGATCCATGAGTTACTTTTGTATGGCACTGTATACACATCTGTGTAATTGTAATTCAGGCCTCCTCATGTGTTGTGTGGTTGCCTGGGGACACTGGCACACACCCCATCACCTGTTGTGTTTGATATGCAGTGTGAGGCTGCCTGTTTGTGTTTGTGCATCTGCACCACTGCATTGGCATATCTTTAGTGTGCCATTGCCTGTATGTTGTTTGGAGGATTTCCCCTGCTGTCCCTGGGACTCCTAGGTCATCAGTCAGCACAATAATCATGGTTTGTATGTCCCATTGCTGCCATGGTATGGTATTTGTTAACCTCACATCTACAGTCTCCACAGGCTATCTACATTTGTGTGTCCATTAGTGCAGATATGTGGGTCTGCATTATGATGGTCACTTCTGGCATTGTGTAATTGATAAATGGAGACAATGTCAGCCCCCATGGGTGATGTTTGTCTGCACATGGCCAAAGGTATGTTTTATTTGCACTGCACTGTTTGCCTCACCCAATCTATGTTGCTATGGGACACAACCACTACTTTGCCACTGATGTGTTTGTTGTTCTGTGACCAGGAATCATCCATGCTGTTTGGCAGTTGCAGCTTTTTCCATGACAACACTTAACTTTGGGTCACTGTGATGATGGGGGTTTAGACCCCATTGCCACAATGTTCAAAATGTGCTTCAGCTATGGACCCCACACTTACCTTTTGATCCCTCTGATGATGGGGGTTTAGACCCCATTGCCACAATGTTCAAAATGTGCTTCAGCTATGGACCCCACACTTACCTTTTGGTCACTGTGATGATGGGGGTTTAGACCCCATTGCCACAATGTTCAAAATGTGCTTCAGCTATGGACCCCACACTTACCTTTTGGTCACTGTGATGATGGGGGTTTAGACCCCATTGCCACAATGTTCAAAATATGTGCTTCAGCTATGGACCCCACACTTACCTTTTGGTCACTGTGATGATGGGGGTTTAGGCCCCATTGCCACATTGTTCAAAATGTGCTTCAGCTATGGACCCCACACTTACCTTTTGGTCACTGTGATGATGGGGGTTTAGACCCCATTACCACAGTGGTCATGGTCTGCTTGCATTGTGAAGGCCACACACATTTTTGTGTGACACATGTGATAGGGGGTCACATTGTATGTTCAATGTCATGTTCAGTGTTGTAGGCATTTGACACAGGCTACACACTCTTGTCATGATGTTGGGGGATGTCTTTTGCTGACATTCCTTATGTTGGAGTATGCTGGTTGTATCATGCATTACCCGTCCTATGAGTGGGGATGGTAGTAGTGACAGGCATCCAAGCCCCCATGAGTAGGGGTGGTGGTAGTGCTAGGCATCCATCCCCCCATGAGTAGGGGTGGTGGTAGTGGTAGGCATCCAGGCCCCCATGAGTAGGGGTGGTGGTAGTGGTAGGCATCCAGGCCCCCATGAGTAGGGGTGGTGATAGTGGTAGGCATCCAGGCCCCCATGAGCAGGGGTGGTGGTAGTGCTAGGCATCCAGGTCCCCATGAGTAAGGATGGTGGTAGTGCTAGGCATCCAGGCCCCCATGAGTAGGGGTGGTGGTAGTGGTAGGCATCCAGGCCCCCATGAGTAGGGGTGGTGGTAGTGCTAGGCATCCAGGCCCCCATGAGTAGGGGTGGTGGTAGTGGTAGGCATCCAGCCCCCCATGAGTAGGGGTGGTGGTAGTGGTAGGCATCCAGCCCCCCATGAGTAGGGGTGGTGGTAGTGCTAGGCATCCAGGCCCCCATGAGTAGGGGTGGTGGTAGTGGTAGGCATCCATCCCCCTATGAGTGGGGATGGTAGTAGTGACAGGCATCCATCCCCCCATGAGTAGGGGTGGTGGTAGTGGTAGGCATCCAGGCCCCCATGAGTAGGGGTGGTGGTAGTGGTAGGCATCCAGGCCCCCATGAGTAGGGGTGGTGGTAGTGCTAGGCATCCAGGCCCCCATGAGTAGGGGTGGTGGTAGTGGTAGGCATCCAGCCCCCCGTGAGTAGGGGTGGTGGTAGTGCTAGGCATCCATCCCCTTATGAGTGGGGATGGTAGTAGTGACAGGCATCCAGGCCCCATGAGTAGGGGTGGTGGTAGTGGTAGGCATCCATCCCCCTATGAGTGGGGATGGTAGTAGTGTTAGGCATCCAGCCCCCCATGAGTAGGGGTGGTGGTAGTGCTAGGCATCCATCCCCCCATGAGTAGGAATGGTGGTAGTGGTAGGCATCCAGGCCCCCATGAGTAGGGGTGGTGGTAGTGCTAGGCATCCAGGCCCCCATGAGTAGGGGTGGTGGTAGTGGTAGGCATCCAGCCCCCCATGAGTAGGGGTGGTGGTAGTGCTAGGCATCCAGGCCCCCATGAGTAGGGGTGGTGGTAGTGCTAGGCATCCAGGCCCCCATGAGTAGGGGTGGTGGTAGTGCTAGGCATCCAGGCCCCCATGAGTAGGGGTGATGGTAGTGGTAGGCATCCAGGCCCCCATGAGTAGGGGTGGTGGTAGTGGTAGGCATCCAGCCCCCCATGAGTAGGGGTGGTGGTAGTGCTAGGCATCCAGGCCCCCATGAGTAGGGGTGGTGGTAGTGGTAGGCATCCAGCCCCCCATGAGTAGGGGTGGTGGTAGTGTAGGCATCCATCCCCCTATGAGTGGGGATGGTAGTAGTGACAGGCATCCAGGCCCCCATGAGTAGGGGTGGTGGTAGTGCTAGGCATCCAGGCCCCCATGAGTAGGGGTGGTGGTAGTGGTAGGCATCCATCCCCCTATGAGTGGGGATGGTAGTAGTGGTAGGCATCCAGCCCCCCATGAGTAGGGCTGGTGGTAGTGGTAGGCATCCATCCCCCTATGAGTGGGGATGGTAGTAGTGCTAGGCATCCAGCCCCCCATGAATAGGGGTGGTGGTAGTGCTAGGCATCCATCCCCCCATGAGTAGGGGTGGTGGTAGTGGTAGGCATCCAGGCCCCCATGAGTAGGGGTGGTGGTAGTGCTAGGCATCCAGGCCCCCATGAGTAGGGATGGTGGTAGTGCTAGGCATCCAGGCCCCCATGAGTAGGGGTGGTGGTAGTGGTAGGCATCCAGCCCCCCATGAGTAGGGGTGGTGGTAGTGCTAGGCATCCAGGCCCCCATGAGTAGGGGTGGTGGTAGTGTGTGGCGAGGAGCTGCTTGCGAATCCCTCCTCGGATCCATTGCCTGACGGTATGCCCCCTCACCTGTCACCTTGTCCCCTCCTCTATTTCCAGCCCTCGCCTCAGATGCACTGGCCCTTTAAGGCTCCACTGCTCTCGGCTCCGGGTGCCGATCACGTGCCCTGGTCAGGTGTTCCGCCCTCCTTCAAAGGGGAAGAGACGGAGGGACTGGGTCTAGCAAGGCGGAGTCGGAAGCTGGAAGGATCGGTGTCGGCGGATTCAAAGCGAGACGTGAGGACCTTCTTCATCCTGCCTGGACTAGGAGAACCGGGATCCACCTCAGGGATCGAGCCGGAAGCCCAGCTGACCGAAGCAGCATCATCCAGGACCGAAGAAAAGGGGAGCCGGACCCTTCCCGGCAACGCGCAAAAGCCAGCCACGGTCCAGGAGGATCGTGGCTCCAAAAGGTACGGGGCCACCTGGGGGCTGCGTGGGACAAGGGGAAGGCTGGAGAGAAGGGCGGGCCATCTGGCTAAACTTATGGACGGGGTCCGTGGCTGCGCATACAATAAAGCAGAGCGCAAATCACCCCTGGGAGGAAGCCGCGCGTCTCACGGTGACGGTCGGGTGTTCAGTCCTTCACTCCCTTTTCCTTGTGTGGCATCCCTATAGCAACGTTCCCCTCCCTTACCAGGCCTTTCTTTGTTTTCTTTTCCGAGTGCGAGAAGGAGCGGAGGGTGCTAACATCTGAAACCTGAAGACCGGACTCTCCACTCGATATTCCCTGCCCTCTGAATCAAGAACTATACACCGGATGGTGCATCCTGTATTTGATTTTCTTATAAAAAGCACTGTGAATAAACCTGCTATAGAATCACTGACCTTTGGCCTCCCTGTCTCCTTCTCCACCGCGCCACACGTGGTGTCAGAAGTGGGATTCGTTGTTCGTCTCCACCCGGAGACATGGAAACCTCATACAGCAGCTCATACGTGGCCAGGAGAAAATGGAATGGGCCGTTGAGAAACAGATGACAACCGCCCATGCAGACAGGGAACTATTCAAGGACAGCATCACCAATCAAGGTGAACAGTTAAAAAAGGTGGCGGATGACCGCCTGGAACTGACCAATCAGCTACAGATCCGCGCCAGGACAGGCCCTAATGTGTCTCTACAAAAGTACCTAGCAAATGAGGACCCCGACGCGTTCTTTCTGAACTTTGAAAGGGCGGCTAGAGCGTCGGGATGGCCAGAAGTCAAATGGCCGTTCTTTTAGCGCCTCTCCTTACCGGGAGGCCCAGGCCGCCTATCAGGTGGCCAATGCTAGTGGCCACACTCCTTATCAGGAAATTAAGGGGTAATACTGGACCATCTTGGTATGGATGCCGAGGCATATCGGGTCAGGTTTCGGAAGGAGCGGGAGCGTCCTCCGACAATCCAAAAACCCTTTACTATAAACTCAAGGCAGCAGCAGACAAGTGGCTAAAGCCCCAGACCAACACGAAGGAGGAAATCATATCCCTTATCTATTTAGAGCAATACATAGAGGCGTTGCCATATCCCATACAACGGTGGCTTAAACAACACACCCACTTAACCGCTGAACAAGCCATAGACATGGCGACCTCCTTCTATCGGGCACAACCCCGCCCTCCGTCTTGGGACACCGAGAAACCCACACGCCCCCCTTCTATTGCCGGCAAACTGGAGAGAAAACCGGGGAAGACCTTCCCGGAACCCCTAAAGACTTGTCAATACCGTCCAGAACCTGTTCCTGTTCGGGGTCCACAGTGTTATGAATGCGGGGATTGGGGACATATCGTCAGGAATTGTCCCCGAAAAAAGTCCCTAGAAGAACCGATGGATGTTAGCTGTATCCCACGTTCTATCCTATACACAGAAGAAATGGGACCAAGTTTTTATGTAAGTGTTTTTATAGGGGAGGTTGCTGTAAAGGCCTTATTGGACTCCGGCTGTAAGCAGTCAGTCGTTCGCCAATCCCTGGTACCCCTTCCCTTTTCTCTTACCCGTGAATCAATGCCCATACGCTGTGTACATGGGGATATAAAATCCTACCCCCTAGTCACTTTACCTGTCTCCCTCCCAAATGGGGTGGTCATGGAAGTTAAGCTTGGGGTTCTCCCTTCCCTTCCCGAAGAGCTCATATTAGGTCAGGATAACCCGTCCTTTCTGGCGCTATTAAAGGGCACCCTACAGCTCACAGGAATCCAGAACCCACCGAAACCCTCTCTCCTTACACAAGCCCCCTGGCTATCTGATAAAAGCTTCCGCTACAACCAGAGCAATGATCCTACGCTGCGGCTTGCATGGGATCATGCACGCCAGAACCCACAGCCCCAGAAGCCAGTGTACCCTTTGTTTTGCAAAGAAAAAGAACTTCTCTATAGGGTCGCAAAGGAAGGAGATACACCACAACTCGTGGTCCCCAGACGTTTAGAGAACAAGTACTCTTTTTTGCGCATTCCCACCTGCTGGCTGGTCATAGGGGTGCACAAAAAACCATCGATATGATACTTCGCCACTTTTATTGGCCAGGCATATTCGCCCACGTCACAAAGTTCTGCCAGGAGTGTGAGGTTTGTCAGATGAGAAACCCATATAAACCCCCGCCGGTCCCACTACAACCTCTTCCCATCATCGGTACACCTTTGAGAGAATAGGTATGGATCTTATAGGCCCACTCCCCAGGACAAAAAAGGGTAACCTATATGCGCTAGTGGTAGTGGATTACGCCACGCGTTATCCAGAGGCCTTTCCGTTGCGTGCTCCTACCAGCCAGAACATCAGTGACAAACTCCTGGAACTGTTTTCCCGGGTCGGGTTCCCCCGAGAGATCCTCACGGATCAGGGGACTCCTTTTGTCTCCAAAATGATGCGGGAGGTGTGTAAGTCCTTGGATATCTCCCACATTAAAACATCAGTGTATCACCCCCAGACGGACGGTCTGTGCGAGGCGGTATAATTCCACCCTTAAATTGACCCTGAAAAAGCTATTGAGTGTGGAGGGGAAGGACTGGGACCGACTCCTCCCTTTGGCCTTATATGTAGTCCGTAGCCAGACACAGTCTAGCCTGGGCTGTTCCCTTTCCAGCTCCTCTACGGTAGGGAACCCGGAGTTTACTGGAGATCACCAAGGAATACTGGGAACAAGAAGAGGGGGAGGAAACCAGGTCTTTTCTAGACTATACCCAAGAACTACGGAACCGTCTACAGAAGTTGAGGGAATTCCGCTGATGCGAACTCTAGAGAAAGCGCAATCCCGACAACAAACATTTTATGATAAGGGAAAGAAATGGCGGCACCTGAAGGTGGGGGACTGGGTTTGGTTCTCACTCCCTCCAGTATCCCGAAAATCAGGTCAGGATGGCAGGGTCCTTATCGTATTGTACAGAAGGTCGGGATTACGTCCTACCAGGTTCAGGTCACGCCCAGACGTACCCAGTTGTATCATGTGAGCCTTTTAAAGAAGTGGATGGGCCCTCTTCCCAAGGACCTTCATGTGGTTGACCCCATAACCAACCAGGATACCACTCTCCCTAATCTCATAATCAACCAAGATCTAACAGAAGAACAGAGGGTGGCCTTACAAGACACCCTCTCCCCATATGCCTTCTTATTCTCCGACCTTCCGGGCCGTACCACCCTAGCCGAACATACCATCCCCACCCAACCAGGGAAGGTCATCAAACAAAAACCTTATCGCGTCCCTGCTGCTAGGAGAGACGCCATCGAACAAGAGGTCAAGGCCATGCTTGCCCTAGGGGTCATACGGTCGTCCCGAAGCGACTGGTCTTCGCCAGTCGTATTAGTACCGAAACCGGACGGAACCGTCCGGTTTTGCATAGACTTTAGGGCTGTCAACGGCATCTCTAAGTGCGATTCATACCCTCTTCCCCGGGTGGATGAATTAATCGAACAACTGGGGAGGCGCAGTACATCACAACGCTTGATCTCACCAAAGGGTACTGGCAGGTGCCTCTTAGACCTCAAGACCAAGAGAAAATGGCCTTTTCCACACCCTCTGGCTTGTTCGAGTTTACCGTCCTACCTTTTGGGCTACATGGGGCACCTACTACGTTTCAGCGCCTTATGAACAGAGTACTGTCTGACCACCAGGGCTATTCGTCAGCATATTTAGACAATATCATCGTATATAGCCCTACGTGGGAGTCCCATCTTCGTCACTGTCAGCTGGTCCTTCGAGCCCTCCAGGAGGCCGGATTGCATATCAATGCAAAAAAATCAAAAGTAGGTTTCCAGAGAGTGAAGTACTTGGGGTACCTCTTAGGGAACGGCTTCATAGAACCCCAGGAGGAGAAGGTGAAGGCGATAACCCAGGCCCCCTTCCCTACCACA
The DNA here is from genome assembly GCA_963921515.1 of Calotriton arnoldi. NCBI lineage: Eukaryota > Metazoa > Chordata > Amphibia > Caudata > Salamandridae > Calotriton > Calotriton arnoldi. Next base: position 1,607,002 of record CAWUFW010001957.1, on the reverse strand, counting down.
AAAAAAGAAGTCAGAGCCTTCCTGGGCCTCCTGGGGTACTATCGTCGTTTCATACCCCAATACTCTGAACTTTCCTCCCCCCTTACCGATCTCCTTAGGAAGACTGTAAAACCTAAAGACCTCCTCTCCCCACCACCCGCTGCCCTGCATGCTTTCCAACACCTCAAAAGGGCTATCACGTCAGGTCCCATTCTCCGTTCCCCTGACTTTTCTAAACCCTTCCTGCTTCAGACTGATGCCTCCGATAATGGGTTAGGGGCTGTTCTTTCCCAGATATCCCCAGAAGGGCTTGAGCATCCCATCCTTTTCCTGAGTCGAAAGTTGTTCCCCAGGGAGCGGGGCTATCCCATCATTGAAAAGGAGTGTCTTGCTATCAAGTGGGCGGTGGACAGGTTAAGATACTACCTTGAGGGCACCCATTTCTTCTGTGGTAAATTAAATTTACTTATTACCTCATTTCTGAATTTCTATGCTTAATAAATCATAATTTCTTGTCAATGCAAAGCGAGGAGTCCGTGGTGCTCAAATGAAGGAGGAGAAGACCAATAACTCGAGTTAAAGGGAGCGCTTCCAGCACCAAGCGGGCACAGGAGCAACCTCTCAAGTCCCTCTCTTTAAGTGCGCCTTTATTTTCAACAGCAGAATATTTATACAGTCTTGGTCATGAGGGCAAAATAGAGGAACAAACAGGTCGTGGCAGATAGAGGAACAAAGATTCAGCAAGAGGAGCAGAGTGTGAAGAAATGGGGCGTGTCTTAGGCTTCGTGAGGGACTTGCGATGTGAAATAGTCTGACAGTTGGTAGGGGAAGGCTTCCTCATTTGGGGGTTTGTGCTCGTGCTTCATGTCAGAAACATGAACCATCTCTGCGGGGAGCAGGAACTCATGTACTGATTTCCCGGACTTGGCAGAAACCACAGAGACAGATGGTGAAAATGAGGAAAACCAGGTGCAGGGGTGTCGTGCTCGTGCTCGGGGTCTTGGGACACCAAAGGGTGAATTAAAAACAAAATGGTGTCGGCTTTTAATGTGGGCAATTATTAATCGCGCAAAGGGGATCGCGCAAAGGGGCATAATTAGATCGCGCAGAGGGCAGCGAAGGGGCATAATTATAGATTTTATTTCCACATTCCTCCTTGCCCCAGAGTGTACCTACATTATATCTCAATTTGCATGAGATCATTTATACATTCTTGTAACATGATTCTTTCCCTTCTCTCTGCTGGACAAGTGGTTTAGGAATGCATTTTTCAGCGCATAGACCGCATAGGGCAGGACCACATTGGATGCAAAGGCAGCATCCAGTTATTATCAGGAATATTATGCCTGCTGCTGACAGCAGTTGCCATCCCCAGGACGATATTATCTTCCAGAACCAGTCAGACCACGTCCAAGTGCCAGGTTCTTGATGTAAACTTCACGGCTATCTTGTGTAATTTTGTTATGGCCGTGTATACAGATGGGGAATTATCAGGAATAAATATACAGCAGCTAGAGCCTATAATTTTACAGGCTCCGCCTCTGTCAGCCAAGATGATGTCAAGGACAAGGCGATTTTGGAGAGTAACCAATCGTATGGCAGACTGCTCCTGGGTTAAGCTCCCCAGGGCAGACGCCGTCTGGTTTACTACAGCCTCTAAGGTCCTTGTCAACCTGCGTATAAGCTTGCTGTTCTGTACAGGGCCAACAAAGAAGAAGAACCCTTTGTTAAAATCTGTATACTGTTCCCATGAGGTTTCCGCTTGGTCAACCAAGGAGGTATCGATCGTTCTTTTATGTTCTGACATGGGGCACTAGGAGGTCTCTGTGGTAAGTGGATGGGGCCACAAAGACAGGGGGTAACAGGAATGCTATATAGCAAGTTCCCCCCAGTTCAAGGGCAGCTGCACATAGGCCGTATGGCCACAGATGAAATAAGTATGGCGAGATGCTAGAAATGAGGACTTTCCTCTGTCTTCAAAACTTATAGTGGTATGACAGTCACTGTGTCCTATTGGAACAGAGCCATTTTTCTGGATGCACAGGTGTCCTTTTACTGGTGAGACCGAGATGGAAGGGGAACCAGCATTCTTTTAGGTTTGGTATTTAACATCTTGTAGGACATGGTCATGTTCCCTTGCTTGTATTCTTCACTTTCTAGGACTGTACTGGTCGCCTGAGGATCTCCCTCCTTATTAGGGTAACAGGCAGTATTGAGTACCTTGTTTAAATCCCCCAAGGCCACCCATTCTTGCATGAATTATTTCCGTCAGGGCAGGAGGTGGGGGTAGTAGCGTCAGCTGTTATTAGGGCGAACCAGGCTTCACAAGTTTCATTATAAGAGAATGGGAAAGAAAAAAGAGGCATCCCTCCCTTTTTCTGATGAGGTGGGATGCGGCCACATATCCAACAATTGGTGCTATTACTGGCTTGCTGAGTGTGGTGTAGCATCTGTATGAAGGTATTGTTTCGCAAGGCTAGTCTATGGGCTTGTTCATGAGGGGGTAGGTCGTGATAGGTGTGTTCCTGAGTGCTGTTGGGTGTATGAGAGGTGTGTTGTGTTGGGGGAAAAACAGTGTGGAGAATCCAACCAAGACACGTCATAACTGCCATGAGGAAAAATAATACTGTCAAACATATAATAGGACCATTATGTCTTTTTCTAGAGTTCATTTTTTTTTTTTTCTCCCACATAGTCAAGGTGTTAAAATCCATTCCCATGCTCCAACCGCTTCACCACTGGACCGACGCCCAATGGACTTAATTAGCCAGAGTCCGAATGGCAGACCTTAACTTTGATTTGTAATCCTGTTGTGGGGTTAGTTCCAAAGGCAATAAAGATTGTTCAGTCACAATGTCAGTGGGATTGGCAGGGCCATCAGCAACAGTGTCTTTTTGTCCAAAATGTTTCCGGCAGTGGCTTTGCGTGGAGCCAGCCCTTCCTGCCCTCGACCTTCACTGCTGTCCGTGTTGTTAGTAGTACGAGTCTTGGCTTCTTCCACCTGGGCTGGAGGGGACTGGTCCGGTCGAGTTCCTCACGAGGACCCAGTCCCCGGGTCGGATGGCGTGTTCTTCCGGGTTGGTTTTGTCAGGGAAGGTGGCAGCAACCTGAGAACGACAAGATTGGAGTGCAGACATCAAGGAAGCCAGGTAGTCAGTCAGCATAGTACTGTCAACATCAGTTATTCTTTTAGGCCTTGGCGTACTCCACATATTTGGTGGTCTGCCAAAGACCACTTCATATGGAGATAAGCCAGTTCTGGAATGGGCTACCATACGCATGTAGAAGAGGGCAACCGGTAAGGCTACCATCCAGTCCACGCCTTTGTCAGTGCATATCTTGGCCAATTTTGTCTTCAAAGTTTGGTTGTGCCTTTCTACTAGACCTGCTGCATGAGGATGTCTTACACAGTGAAACTTCCAAGTGTACCCTAACAGAAGAGACACTTGCTTCATGAGTTCAGAGGAAAAAGGTTGGCCGTTATCTGAGTAGATGACACGGGGCAACCCATACCTCGGAAAAACTCTCTAACTAATTGTTTAGCAGTTGTCGTTGCAGTGTAATCTGGGACGGGATAGGCTTCTGTCCATCTGGTCAGAGCACACACTACAACTAGCACATACTTGTGACCTTCTACATCTCTCCATCTGGATATAGTCCATCTGGAGAACTTCAAATGGATGGTCAGGGGTTGGAATCCTCCCTGTTCCACCTTTGTGCCTTTTCCTGGGTTGAACTGATTACAAATCATGCACGTTTTAACTTTTTGTTTGGCTGCAGCTCTCAAATGTTTGTTGTGCCATATATTCTGTATGCTGTCTAACATTGCTTTTTCTCCCAGATGTGCTGGTCCATGTATGGTGTTTACCATAACTTGTACCATGGCATCCGGTAGAAACCATACTGCTCTTTCAGGTGTCATCCAGCCTTGATCTGTAAGGACCCCTCCTTTTTCCTTCCATTCTAGCAGTTCCTGTGGTGTGGCTGTGACTTTTGGACATCCTGGATGTCAGAAAAGGGGTCTCGTATTGTATATTGGCGGTGTGGTATACTTAATTCTGTGTTTGCTGCTAACTTGGCTGCACTGTCTGCAGAATCATTTCCTTTTGATATTTCATCTGTTCCTTTTGTGTGCGCTTTACATTTTAGCACTGCGATTTTCTCTGGTAACTGACTGGCCTCTAAGAGGGCAGTGATGAGTGTAGCATGCTGTATTCTGAACCCATGTGATGTGAGAAATCCTCTCTCTTTCCATAATGTACCGAAGTTGTGTACAACTCCAAAGGCATATTGTGAATCAGTGTAGATGTTAACTGACTTTCCTTTTGCTAAGTGACATGCTCGTGTTAGGGCTATGAGTTCTGCTGCCTGTGCCGACAGTATCTCTATCTTGTGTGCTTCTAAAGTGTCTGTACCATTTGTGACGGCATAGGCTGCTGCTAATTCTCCTGTGGGAGTCTCATACATGAACCATCAACAAAGAGTGTCATTTCTGCCTTAGCAAGGGGAGTATCTTGTAAATCTGGTCTTGGTTTGGTCACTAAATCAATTATGTCAATACAATCGTGAATTTCTTCAGTAGGAGAGGTCAGTGGCAACAGTGTTGCTGGGTTTAAAATGTTGCAGCGTCTAATCTCAATGTGTGGCTGAAAAAGTGTCATCTCATATCCGGTGAGTCTGGCTATTGTCAGATGCTGTGTTTGTGTTCTGTTTAACAGAAGTAGCTGCTACTGATTTTAGACATGCAGGCAATGCTTGTGCTACTGGATCTAATGTGCTTGAAAAATAACCACATGGTTTATGTTTGTCTGCTTGAAGTTGGGTCAGAACTGATAGTGCTGTACCTGAGTTTTCTGTTACAAATAATGTAAAATCTTTGGTGTAATTAGGTGTTGCCAGCACTGGGGCTTGACACATAGCTTTTTTAAGAGACTGAAAGGCTTGCGTGTGTTCATCTGTCCAGGGTAATTGTGGAGTAGCGCCAGCTTCGAGAGTGTTGTCAGCTGCACTAACGGTTTGGAAATGAGTGCAAATTGTGGGATCCACTGTCTACAATATGAGGTGAGACCAACAAAGGCTCGAACTTGTTTCTGTGTTGTTGGTTGTGGTATTTGTTGTATGAGTTGGATGCGTTCCTGTGTAAGCTGCCTACCCTCCTGACAGCAAGTGCCCTAAGTATGCCACTTGCTGTAAACAAAATTGGAGCTTACCAGGGGAAACTTTATGGCCATTTGCAGCTAGGAATTCTAGTACTAGTAGTGATGCTTCAGCACATGCTGCGTCAGATCTGGCCGTAATGAGGATATCATCAACATATTGTAGTATGGCTGTATCCGTGGGCATTTGAACAGTATCTAGTTGTCTTTTAATGCTTGGCTATATACGCTTGGACTCTCTGTGAAACCTTGAGGAGCTCTTGTGAATTGGAAACTTCGTCCTTGTAAGGAGAAGCCAAAAGGTATTGACTGTCTGGGTGAATAGGTATGCTAAAGAATGCGTTTCTCAAGTCAATGACTGAAAAATGCGTTGCTTCCGCATCTATGGCTGTGAGTAGGGTGGAGATGTCTGGAACCACAGGGTGTTGTGGAACGACACATTTATTGAGCTCTCTCAAATCCACCACTATTCTGTAGACAGGTGGTGTTCCTGGTTCCACTTTTTTATGAACTGGTAAAACAGGGGAATTGCAAATGTTAGAAGTTGTTTCCTTAATCACACCTGACTGTATTAGGTCCTGAATAATTAACATTAATGCTTGTTCAGCCTGAGGTGGAATTTTGTATTGCCTTATGCGTGGTAGTTGGGCTCCTCTTTCAGTGTAACTCTTGTGAGGTGTTATTTCCATACATCCTACTGTGGTGGAATCAGTGGCCCACAGGGTGTGTGGCAAATCTTTCAAACGCTCATCTAATTCTCTACTTGTGTAGTGGCCCTTGAAATCTCGCAGAAATAGTCTGACATCTGTAGGTGAGCAAACAATGACAGCTCCTAATTCTTTCAATGTTTTTATACCAAGCAAGTTTTCTGGACATGATTTTGTCAATATAAGATCTGTAGTTGTCATGAGGGGACCAACCTGCAAGGGCAGTGGCTTTGACGTGACGTTTGTCACAGGTTGTCCCGAGAAACCCAGAGAAATACTTTTTGAACCCGAGAGAGGAGCCTCTGGGACCTCTTGATGGCTTATTGTTGTTTTACTGCCCCCAGTGTCTAGTAGAAACTTCCTATCCTCCCAAGAAGTCGGACCTCTATAAATGGACCTATCTGATCTACTGGAATGGGGATTAGGGGCAGTTTGTCATCTTCTCTCTGGGCAACATCAATGAGAAATCTGGGTAATATTCAGTGTAGGCGCTTGTCTATAATATTCATTTGGGCCATTTGTGTTGTCAGTGGAACTGAAGGTGTTGAACTGTCTAGGGAATCATTCTGTTTTGGCTGATATGGGCGTGGCTGGGTCTTACCAGTAGCCAAATTGTGCTTTAAGACAGGGCAATCTTAATGAAGTGTCCCATCTTTTTGCACATCATTACAAGTGCTTTTTATATTTGTCATGGCTACTTGGTGTCTGTTGACGCTGGGTGCAGTTTGGCTACTAATGCTTTCATCTTTGTGTCTTTCATGCGTCTTTATCATTTTCTTCTTCATCCCTAATGCGATTCTGGTGATATTGTAGCATTTGTAACACCTGTGGAGGTGTATGTGCTTGCCAGGTACTTTCTACTTTTAGTACTCTGTCCTCAATGGCTGGCAAGGCGTTATCTACTAATTTGGAAACAAACAGATGCGGGTAAGCTTTCACTTGCTGGCGTAAGGCCGCTATTTACCGCAAAACACTCTTCAAGTCTTGTGTAATAATCTCCTATGTCTTCACCATGTTTCTGTTTGCAGGAGGAAATGGCATCCCAGTCCTCCTTTTCACTGTTAGTAACTGTGGTAGCACCTTTAAAATAGTGCCAGGAAGTGCTTTTAGTTTGTCTCCTATACCTTGACCTGCTACTCTAGTATTTTCGTCATTCTGAAGTTCAGTCCATTTAATGTGTTCACCTGCTACTTCCCAATCTTTCTCTCTTAGTTTGTCATATATACCTGATGGCAACAATAATTTCAGAATTGCTGTGATATCAGAAAGAGTATATGTTCCCATCATTAATACATCTCCTAATTCCTTAAAGAATCCAGCAGGATCCTTTGAGTGGGAGGGAACCATCTCTTTCATCCTTAGTAACTCAAGTTTTGTCAAGGGTACATAAATGAAGACGCGTTGTAGGCGCCATTCGTGTCAGCTCTGGGGTGGACCTCTCTCATGGGGAACTGGCGTGTTTGAGGAAGTCTATTAGTTGATCCACACATGATTATGGGGAGATCTATATCCAGTCACTTTCTGGTATTTCTGTCTAAAATCTATAAATGTGTTAAGAAAAACTGAACTATTGTGGAGGAACATGTTATCAGCGCAGTCAGACAGAAAATCTTCGAGTCTTGGATCATGTTTAAAATGAGTGTCATTGAGTGTGATGAGATGTTGTACCATGTAGAGACTTGCTAATCTTTGATGTGAGCGTGGTAATGCTAGAAAAGCTGGGCTATGAGATCATTGTCATATATCTTATATTGAGAGACCCATAGGGTCGCAGTTCTGGCTATTTCCTCCTCCTCCGGTGTAAGCGGAGGTTCCTGGTCTAACCAGTAGTCTAATGCATTGGATGTATTTTCAAATAACTCATCTGGAGATGACCGTTCAAGAGTGACCTTGGAGGAATGTAGGCGGGGGTGTTCGTGAATTAGGGTGGAAGAACGAACGGGTAGGACTTCTTTCAGTAGGTTCAGTAATTTCCTCCTCAAGTTTCTTATTCTCTTCATTTGTTTGCAAGTTTTGCAGAATACGGGTCACATTACGGGTGAACCTGTCTAGTGCATCATTTATAAGTTCTAGACTAGTGTAATCGGATGCGGAATCTAATAAGTCAAAAAGTGAAACTGGTACATTTCTTTCCTCTGCTTGTATGTGTTTTATGAAACAGCAAAGGAGGAACCTATACATGTGCATTTTTACAGGGTGTGATCTTCTTGTAGTCATAGCGTTAATGGCTCGTGAGTTCTCTCCAGTACGAAGAAACTCAGAGGCCGCTTGAAGAAACGTGTCAATTGCTGGTAGATGTCTTATTTCTTCCCAGGAGTCATGAAGTATTTTACTTATTCGGCCCGCCTCCCCTGTGTTGCTAGGAGTCGGTCATAGGGGCAGTCGGGAATTGTTTTACCTGGGTCTGGACCTACGGCACCCCTTCTGGAGTGAGAGGTGGTGCGTTATGTTGTGAAAGGGTGGCGGAGGCAGAGGGTGTTGAATGACTGGAACTTCATAGGGTGGTGGAGTATCTAAGAGAAAATTAGTAAAAGTATCCTCTGGTGGTGGGGCTGTAGGCTGTGCTGATGCAATGTTAAGGTTTTCAGGTGCAGATGGCAATACAGGATAAAAACCAGTAGAAATGGCTGATTGTTCCCTTTTATTCCTTTCACTAACTACTTCTTTCCCTATTTCTTGTAACTGTTCTTTCTTGGCCTGCTCTGACATTCTCTTACCCTTTTCAACTTTATGCAATTCCTTCTGTTGCCTCCTATGGGCTTCTTTTCTCCATAATTCTACTGAGTCACTCTGTGACTGGCGGACTCTCTTTTTCTTCCATAACTGTTCCTCTAATTTCATAATACACTCCGTATCAAAACTACCATTTTCAGGCCATCTATATCTGAGTTCTAGGTCTTTAGTATATTCTCACCCATAGATCACAATAAATAAGTGCACCGACACCATGTTTGGCATACATGAAGTGTCCTGGAGTATCCCGAGGAGGAAGGGGAATTTCCTTCTCAAGAATATCCTTTGGTTGCCATCTTACGTATTTTCGAGAAAATAGGCATGATGGCAAGACTTTCAAAGATTTTAGAAGTGAGAAAAACATAAACAGAACAAATATCTTTACCGTACCCACGTAAAGAGGTGAGTCCGTCTTTATACTAGTTTAGTAGTCCTCACAAAATAAGTGAGAAACCCACAAAAAACATGTATCTTTACCGTGCCCACAAGGTAGTGAGTCCGTCTCTTTATACTAGTTTTAGTAGTCCTCACCAAAGATAGGTGAGAAACCAAAAAACGCGTATCTCTACCGCCTCCCACAAAAGCTGTGGGTTCGCTTTTATACTTTTCAGCAGTACTCACCGAAAAGTAACTGGAAGGCCTCTTGAAGATTTTGGGAAAACGCGGCGCGCAGTTTCAAGGTGGGATTTGTAGAACCTCGGACTCGTCTGCTTCGCAGGTTGGGCTTTGGTTCAGGACGTTCCGCCATTTCCTCACCGCCTCGTGTGGATGCTGGGTCGCAGTCGGTCCCCCTCTTCGCCTCGAGGGAGTTAGCGGAATTCCCGCGTTGTGCACTTTTGAAGTCCGTCAACGGTCAGGAGGGGACAGTACTGGTCCAATATCGCCGGCGCGTGGGGAAAGGGAAGGTCCCTATTCGGGCGCCAATTACTGTGGTAAATTAAATTTACTTATTACCTCATTTCTGAATTTCTATGCTTAATAAATCATAATTTCTTGTCAATGCAAAGCGAGGAGTCCGTGGTGCTCAAATGAAGGAGGAGAAGACCAATAACTCGAGAGTTAAAGGAGCGCTTCCAGCACCAAGCGGGCACAGGAGCAATCTCTCAAGTCCCTCTCTTTAAGTGCGCCTTTATTTTCAACAGCAGAATATTTATACAGTCTTGGTCACGAGGCAAAATAGAGGAACAAACAGGTCGTGGCAGATAGAGGAACAAAGATTCAGCAAGAGGAGCAGAGTGTGAAGAAATGGGGGCGTGTCTTAGGCTTCGTGAGGGGACTTGCGATGATGTGAAATAGTCTGACAGTTGGAAGGGGAAGGCTTCCTCATTTGGGGGTTTGTGCTCGTGCTTCATGTCAGAAACATGAACCATCTCTGCGGGGGAGCAGGAACTCATGTACTGATTTCCCGGACTTGGCAGAAACCACAGAGACAGATGGTGAAAATGAGGAAAACCAGGTGCAGGGGTGTCGTGCTCGTGCTCGGGGTCTTGGGACACCAAAGGGTGAATTAAAAACAAAATGGTGTCGGCTTTTAATGTGGGCAATTATTAATCGCGCAAAGGGGATCGCGCAAAGGGGCATAATTAGATCGCGCAGAGGGCAGCGAAGGGGCATAATTATAGATTTTATTTCCACACTTCTTGTATACGGACCACGCTCCTCTCCTCTGGATGAGTCGGAACAAAGGGAATAATCAGCGGGTCCTTCGTTGGTTCCTTGCCCTACAGCCCTTCTCTTTGAGGTTCACCACCGCAAGGGCTCGGACAACGGCAATGTGGACTTCCTTTCCCGACTCACCCTGTTCCCCAATCGTGAACATGCTGGGGTGGGGGTGTGGCGAGGAGCTGCTTGCGAATCCCTCCTCGGATCCATTGCCTGACGGTATGCCCCTCACCTGTCACCTTGTCCCCTCCTCTATTTCCAGCCCTCGCCTCAGATGCACTGGCCCTTTAAGGCTCCACTGCTCTCGGCTCCGGGTGCCGATCACGTGCCCTGGTCAGGTGTTCCGCCCTCCTTCAAAGGGGAAGAGACGGAGGGACTGGGTCTAGCAAGGCGGAGTCGGAAGCTGGAAGGATCGGTGTCGGCGGATTCAAAGCGAGACGTGAGGACCTTCTTCATCCCGCCTGGACTAGGAGAACCGGGATCCACCTCAGGGATCGAGCCGGAAGCCCAGCTGACCGAAGCAGCATCATCCAGGACCGAAGAAAAGGGGGAGCCGGACCCTTTCCCGGCAACGCGCAAAAGCCAGCCACGGTCCAGGAGGATCGTGGGCTCCAAAAAGGTACAGGGCCACCTGGGGGCTGCGTGGGACAAGGGGAAGGCTGGAGAGAAGGGCGGGCCATCTGGCTAAACTTATGGACGGGGGTCCGCGGCTGCGCATACAATAAAGCAGAGCGCAAATCACCCCTGGGAGGAAGCCGCGCGTCTCACGGTGACGGTCGGGTGTTCAGTCCTTCACTCCCTTTTCCTTGTGTGGCATCCCTATAGCAACGTTCCCCTCCCTTACCAGGCCTTTCTTTGTTTTCTTTTTCCGAGTGCGAGAAGGAGCGGAGGGTGCTAACATCTGAAACCTGAAGACCGGACTCTCCACTCGATATTCCCTGCCCTCTGAATCAAGAACTATACACCGGATGGTGCATCCTGTATTTGATTTTCTTATAAAAAGCACTGTGAATAAACCTGCTATAGAATCACTGACCTTTGGCCTCCCTGTCTCCTTCTCCACCGCGCCACATAGTGGTAGGCATCCAGCCCCCCATGAGTAGGGGTGGTGGTAGTGGTAGGCATCCATCCCCCTATGAGTGGGGATGGTAGTAGTGACAGGCATCCAGGCCCCCATGAGTAGGGGTGGTGGTAGTGCTAGGCATCCAGGCCCCCATGAGTAGGGGTGGTGGTAGTGCTAGGCATCCAGGCCCCCATGAGTAGGGGTGGTGGTAGTGCTAGGCATCCAGGCCCCCATGAGTAGGGGTGGTGGTAGTGGTAGGCATCCAGCCCCCCATGAGTAGGGGTGGTAGTAGTGCTAGGCATCCAGGCCCCCATGAGTAGGGGTGGTGGTAGTGGTAGGGCATCCAGCCCCCATGAGTAGGGGTGGTGGTAGTGGTAGGCATCCATCCCCTATGAGTGGGGATGGTAGTAGTGACAGGCATCCAGCCCCCATGAGTAGGGGTGGTGGTAGTGGTAGCCATCAGGCCCCTATGGGTGTGTATGGCATTGGTGATAGCCATCCCGCCCCTATGGTTCGGCTGTTGCTAGTGTACGTCATTTCTGCATCTCTATGTGTGTGACATATGTCGGGTACGTGTCGTTTGTTTGTGTAGTGGGTGTCTGACTTACCGTCTGCGCCGTACGCGTCCGTACCGGTCTCTCGGTAATAGATGTACAGTATTGGTAGGACCTGCGTGATGGGATTCATGGTTGGTCTCGCTCTCATTCGGGTTTATCGTGGCTTCGACTCGCACTCGTGAGCTGGCTTGTTCATCTCGTAGCCGTGGATCGTCTTGTGTGCGCGAATCGGAGCTTATGTGCAGCTCTCCCGGATGCTCTGATGTGCCGGACGTAGCGACCAGTTCGGCGCGCACGGAGTGCGCATTGTACCTAGTCCGGCCGGAAGGTGCTGTGTATTTACTTCCGTGCGACTCGAATCGGCGTTTACGGATCCGGCTTGGTCGGGGAACTGTAGCTGGAATGGGAACGTACGGCTCGGTCGGAATCTGAGCAGTAATGCGCATCGTACTTGCTCATTCGGACGACTGTTCGAATCGGTCGGCAAACCCGCGTTCGGCTCGTATTTTTTCCAGACAAATCGTATTCGGTGCGCTTCCGGCCGAGATCGGAATCGACCCCTTAGTATTAACATACATCAACGTCCTGTTTTATAGTGGAACACTGCCACCTAGTGTACAAAATGCGTGGTAAAGTGTTGCGATGTAAAGACTAGCGAGGAAAAAGTGTAATCGAAGTATAAAATGCGTGGTGAATGTACTCCGAAGTAAAGACTTCGGAGTAAAGGCTGTTTCCCATTTCAAATGTGGTGATAATTCCAACCCACACATGTACGTTCTGTGCCGGTTCCTCGAGTACTTGAGGAAACGGCACAGAACGTACATGTGTTCTTTGAAAGAGCACACACGACGACATACCATAAATTTTCGGTTGTCAGTGAACAAACATATTGGAAGCTACTAAAGTACGATTTCTCTACGCCGAAGTATCATGTGGGTTGGAATTATCACCACATTTGAAATGGATGTGAACAAGAAACATTAGAGCCTTGAAAAAGTCGCGGGTTTATATTCCCACTGTGGCGACGAAACACGAGTTGGCTGGCTAAGAACCTGTATGAATAAAAAGGAAACAGAGGAAAAGAAAATAAAGAAACAAAGAACCTCCTTGCTATGTCTGTTTTGTGATTAAGTGGACTTACAGGTGCTACGGCTGTCACTTTTTTTAAAATTATGAAACGTGTGCTGGGGAAGGTTTGGGGAGACTGGTGGTTCTCTCCACCCTTCAGCACCGTTGAAGCAATATAGTTAGCGAGATATTGTGTGGCTTCACCCTTGTAGCACCAGGATCCCTATGTATTATACCACCGACCATTTATCATTTAAATTAAAATTTTATTTTGTTTTAAAATGTAAGTTTTAAAGACAAGTGTCTAAACATTAATGATATTGTACTTGAACTGTTCTCAATTCACTGAAAAAAAAATCACTTGCTGCTGGAACTGGGGACCAAGGTATGCCAGTTTCTCTGCTGGTTGAGGCAACATCACCCAGGGAGACAAGACCACTTGCCCTGAGCCTATAGCACCAGCAGTTTGCCTGCCTGCCAAGTAAAAGAGCGACAAGAGCCTCTCTGCCTGCCAAGACCAACAAGCCCTTTGAGAAGGAGGAAAGCACTTGGAGGCTGCCTGCCTCCTAAGACCAGCGCACCTTGTGAGGAGGAGAGTGTGTAGCATCCGTCTGTCTGCCAAGACCAGTGAATCCTTGTGAGGAGGAGAAGAGCACTTGAAGGGCGTGAGGTTCGGTTTAGATCCTGCGATTGGAACCTGGTGACCAAAGTGTGAGACTGTTCGGTCAGGTCAGGACTATGGCAGGAGTGCAGATGATCATCCTCAATCCTGGGAAAGCCGGTAATCCCTTGTATTACCTGGAAGGAGACCACCTTAAAGTTCGAGCAATTGTTCATGTGTGCGCCAAAGTCAGATACCCCGGTTTACAAAGAAGTGGGCCACTGTGCAGTGCGGGCCATCACCTGTGTGAGTGCCAAAGTTGGCGACCCTGTGTACCAGGAGGGGGCCCTGTGAGGATCAGGCCATTGACAGTTTGCAGGCTGAAGTTAGAGACCCCGTGTGACCAGGAAGGGTGTCAAAGCGAGATCACGGCCATTGCTCTGGTTGGTCATGCCAAGTAAGCAGGAGGGAACACTTACTGATCACTGTTGGAGCGAGCACAGAAATCTGACATCAGTGCGTGCTGTCAAAGGACTAAGGAGACAGTCGCATCAGCGGGGAAAGAGTACGAGAGGTCATAGGCCCTCTATAGTGGGAGGCTGAAGTTTGCAGAGGAGCATTGCAGGTCTTCCCGGATTTCTGGCTGTCATCAGATCAAGTAAGACTGATGACTTGGAAAAAACTAGTACCTACATGCTTCTAAATCTGAACTCTTAAGGAAAAGCATAAGACTTTGGGGTGCTAGGTACTAAAGTGGGCCGCATCAGGAAATCACCTCCTATTGAGAACAGGGAATAACCAGACATAGTAGAAGGAACCGAGCAACTCAGAGATTCCACCATGGAGAGTGCTAGCACACTGATATTAAGAGAGCTATGTGGATTATTTAGTGTGTCATACGGATTATGTGTGTTTAAATTAAATACTCTGTCATAAATACTTGTATTTGACTGGACAATCCATTTATTGCTGCTGCTGCTACTATTTGTATGTTAAGTTATGAGCCTGTGTTGCCTAGCCTCCCCCTGAGAATCCTTTGACTGCTCGACCTGAGCTACCACTGAGTGTCAAGTGCTGGATGGGGTAGTACTTAGTCCAATTTACTCAGCGCCTATAGTAGGTTGGGCCCGGGGCACCAGGAGTAAAACACCTCAACTTCCACATTAGACCCAGTAGCTTCTGCTTGCCCAATGCCCTTCGCAAAGGGATTCTCACAGTCTGTATGATTAGTGTTCTGTAGATTTGTGATATCATTTTTGTTGGGGAGGGATTTATATCTCTAATGGAATGAATTCTGGGAGATTCTCAAAACAGTTGAGGTATGGTGTCAGTGCATGTCTGAGCTTTTGATAACGGAAAAACTGGGATTTCAGTAGCCTAAAGTCCTACTGTATGGATGAGAATGTTTCAGTATCAGTATTAACCCGTTGACTGCGGCGCGAATTCCGCCGCGGTGCGGGTGATTTATTGAGTGGGCGTGTTTAGGACGGCCCCCGGCCGTCCTCCGCACACGCCCACTGTGATGTCCCGAGCACCGAAGGGGTTAATGGTTACCATCCTTAGTGTGGTTACCCGTAGTGTGTCCTATCCCATAAATCCATCAGGAGACAATTATTGTGGCAGGGGTGTTCTGACCAGCAGTGAAGCCATTCCACACTTTAAACACTGTCCTAGGGCAGGTGACACGTTGGGTAATGGACAGCCTATGTGTAGGAAATGTATGGGTCGGGGTCCCAGGGCCCACCTTTCAATATTATTCTCTGGGTCAGGGCTTGTATCAGAAATCCATTTGTTAATCGCTGCCCGGTAGATGCACAATAAAACGCATCCATGTCAGCCATTCAAGACCTCCATTGAATAGTGATTTTGAGCAGTTAGCCTTAATGGGGCCGATTCACAGAACTAATCTGAGACAAAATCCTAAACTTACTACTTCTGGCATTCTCAGAAGGCACTTACGATTTTTGGTATTCACAGAAATCACTTACGACTCCTAACTTTATGTCCGCAGTCGGGCCGGAATCTCCGCACCCGGACCGTACTCTCCGCACCCGGACCGTACTCTCCACACCCGGAGAGTACTCTCCGGCTAGGGCCGTACTCTCCGGCTCGAGCCGCAATCTCCGGCTCGGGCAGGATAAAGTGTAATCAATGGGCTGGAATGCAATTTTTACAAAAAGAAACATTAGGAATGTGTGATAAATGGTAGAGGAGGTCATGAAAAATAGTCTGGGCAGGGAAAATGCAGTGCACAATTTGCCCTCCTCTCAGTGTTGACTGCGGTGTCAACACTACAGTCAACACTAAGGGGAGTGCCCTTAGTGTTGACTGTGGTGTTGACACTACAGTCAACACTGAGGGGAGAGCAAATTGTACCATGATACAAAGGAGCAAACTTTTCAGGGTTATGAAGTAGTGTCTGGCCATACCCTTGTCCCTGCCCAGACTATTTTTCATGACCTCCTCTACCATTTATCACAAATTCCTAATGTTCCTTTTTGTAAAAATTGCATTCCAGCCCATTGATTACACTTTATCCAGCCCGAGCTGGAGATTACGGCTCAACCCGGAGAGTACGGCCCTAGCCGGAGAGTACTCTCCGGGTGCGGAGAGTATGGTCCGGGTGCGGAGATTCCGGCCCGAATTCGGACGTAAAGTTAGGAGTCGTAAGTGATTTCTGTGAATACCAAAAATCATAAGTGCCTTCTGTGAATACCAGAAGTAGTAAGTTTAGGATCTTGTCTCAGATTAGTTCTGTGAATCGGCCCTCCTGATTCTTGGAGTCCTATTGCCACATAGATAAGGACCTGACAATGGAACTTAGGGGGTTAAAAAATTGCTTTGGTGTTTTGTGAGGGATGGGCTGTAGGGCGTAGAGCATTCTGGGGAATGTAAAATATCCCATTTCAGCGTCTCCATCAACGAGCTTACAATGCCTTACCATGTCTGGGTAGGATCCTCTGAGATGTACATACCAAGATACTTTATTTGACCTGACGTTATTGGAAATAGCAAGTGGGTGGCCCGAACACCTACATCTCTTGTCCCAGCTATCGGGTATGTGCTTGATTTTTCCCAGTTGACACGTAGCCTGATGAACTTGTTTAGTATTTTGCATTAACTGTGGACCTGAATTTTTACGGTGCCTTAAATACATACGAAGAATGTCAGCATAAAGTGATGCTTTATCTTCAATCCCTTTTGACCAGGTAAATCCCATCAACGCTCTAAGTCTGTTCTGATCAATGTTGCCAATGGCTCAATGACAATGGCAAACAACAAATGTGAAGGGGCAACCTTCTTTTACGCCTCGTGTGATGGAGATGCTTTCTGACAGCACATAACCTGTGTCAGTGGCTCTGTTTACAGCAGATGAGTATAAGCATGAAGATAAAACCTAGCTGAAGTCGTTTTAGGAGGGAGAGTATTTCCAATTCAGATTCTAAAATGCTTTCTGCAAGTCGATTAGGAGGGTTCCCACTGATGATCTCAGACATCCTGCTAGTGCGAGTACATTGTTCATTCAATGTATATTACAACTTGTTTATCTCTTAGCATACAACCACTCTGGTACTGGTGCACTAGAGCCTCTATCAAGGCTGCAAGGCAATTTGCCAGGTTCTTAGTGAGTTTTTTCGACTTCACATTAAGTAGAGAGATTGTCTTGTATGAATCGCATTGCTCAGCTGGTCAACCTGTTTTAGGTATTACTGTGATAAATGCCTTTTTCATATCCCTGAATGGCATTAAAATTAATATGGATGTAGCATACATCACTAGTATGTGGGGAGCTAGCAAAGGCGTGTTTGTCTTATAGAATTCTGTTGACATTTAGGCACATTTAATGGATACGTTTACCAATGTATTGGGGAGAGGAGCATTCTTACAAGTCCAATGCAAACACGTGGCTTCATAAAAATGCATTTTAAACAAGTCATGTTTTGATGTTTTTTTCCCAAGGAATCAAGTGTTTTCTTTAACTTGCTGTCATTCAGACTAGAGCTGTGCATTTAGCGGAGCTCAAGGACTACTAAAGCAATGTGTGGACTCCTGGCTACCACATTCCAAGCATAATGACCTCAATTAATAACTGATAGCAGCCCAAATACATGATGTGTGTTGGACCTTGGCGTGGCTTTCCCCCAACTTTTTGCCTTCAATCCTCCTGTTTTTGCTGACTTCATTTTTGCTGGCTTTAGGATTTTTCACACTTTACCACTGCTAAATAGTGCTAAAGTGCTTGTGCTCTCGCCCTTAAACATGGTAAATTGGCTTAGACCCAGTTGGCACATTAAATCTACTTGTAAGTCCCTAATAAAAATGGTACTACATGTACCCAGGGCCTGTAAATTAAATGCTACTAGTGGGCTTGCCACACTGATTGTGCCACCCACTTAAGTAGCCTTTTAAACATGTCCAGGCCTGCTATTGCAGCCTATGTTTGCAGTCTCAAACTGCCATTTTGACCTGCCAAAATAAAGCTTTTGCCAAGCCTCGGGGACCCTTCTTTTTTAATACATATATGTCACCCATATTGTAGGCTCTAAACAGCTCATAGGGCAGGGTGCAGTGTAATTAAAAAGACGGACATTTACTTTTAACTTTTACATTTCCTGGTAGTGAAAAACTAAAACTCTTAAATTCATTTTTCACTACTGCATGGCCTATCTCTCCCATAGGATAACGTTTGGTTAACTTATCACATTCAAGAAGTGCTAACTTTCAATTGGGAGTGGGTAGGAATGTCTAGTCTGGTGTATAAAGTGATTTAAAATCTTCTTTAATGTTAAAGTCGGATTTTAAGTCAGAATTCTGAAAATGCCACATATAGAAAGTTGGTATGTTCTTGTCCTAACCATTTGGTGTCTGCAGCCTGTATCCTGGGTCACATGACATGGGGTAGCTGGCAGTTGGTCTTTGTGTATTGCTCCCAGACAGTGAGACAAACAGAAATAGGTGTTGATTGGCAGGATGGGCCATCTCTGACTTGATGAGTGGGAAGAGCTGTCACCTACCACTCTTGCACATCCCAAAGCCTCTGCCTGAGCACACTCACAATGTGTTTGACACTCCTCTTTTATAACCCCAGCCAAGCTGGGGCCAGAGCAGGGAGATAGGGAATTCCACACACCTCTGGGAGTGAAAGCCTCTAGAAACTTCTCCTACTTCAAAGTGGGCACCAGGTACAAATAATGGAGCCTCAGACCCTACTCTTCAATACACCTCTAGACCTGTGGAAGACTCAGAAGGACTGCTGTGCTGCTCTTCGAGAAGATGCAGGACTCTGCATCATAGCCCCGCAGCTTCTTCGGAACCGCCAATGCCTGATGCATCTTCAATGCAGGACTTCACAGAACAAGCCCCTTGTCGACAGCATCCTCGATGATGAGGCAGGACTCCGCATCGTAGCCCACAGCTTGCTCAGAGCTGTCGCTTCGCAATGAGTCCTCGATGTGGGATCCCTCAACAATCCTCAAACCTGGATTTAAGGTACTTAAAGCAGGCCTAACATGGTTCCTGTATCCGGCCCATGCTCCATTGCATGTGGATTTAACTTGTGACTTTGTCCTGGTCCAATACGACCAGATAGCCACAGTTGGCGCTTTGTGCTCCTAGGAACTATTTTAACTTAAAATTTAGAAATTTCATATCTGTGGCTCCATTGTTTGGATTTTTGGTCTTAAAAAATGTATTACATTTTACGCTATTTTTCTAAATTGTGTGGGATTTTTCTTGTGTTGTGTTTTCACTTGATTACTGTTTGAGGTTCTGCATAAATACTTTACACGTTATCTCTGAGTTAAACCTGAGTGCTTTATGCCAAGCTACCAGAGAGTTGAGCACAGGTTATTTTGGGGTTTCCTTTAGTTTCACCTTTATAGAGATAATGTTGGTGCTTGAGTAGGGTTTCAACCCCTCAACCAGTAACCCACTTTCCTACAATGTGCAAACAGTCCTCGCACACTCCTGAATTAGGTGGGACTCTCTCCAATGACACTGACTGACATAGGGCTCCAAGAAAAGTGTGTGTCACATGAATATCAAATAATAAAATATTGACAACGAAAATATGAACAGGTAAGTATATATAAATATAAATGTCTATAAACTTCACACGTACCTCGATGATAAACACTAAGGGCCTTATTATGACTTTGGCGGTCCTCCGCGCAGTCCGCTGTAGGACCGCCAAAGCCGTGGTGCGACTGCCCGTCAGATTAGGAGTTAAATTCTGATCTGGCGGGCGGCCCTGCAGTGGTCTGACAGTGGCAGTCTGTTAGACTCATAGAAGAGCCTAACTTGCAGACCGCCGCTCTCAGAGCACCAACTGCACTGTCCTGCACGGTGTGGCATACATGCTACATGCCACACCGTGCAGGAACTGGGGGTGCAAAACCAGGGGGGCACTACATGTGCCCTCCCCGCATGCACCTCCAGGAGTTGCAGGGGGCCCTGTTAGGACCTCCTTTCTTGCCTCTCTGTCATCCTTTTCATAGCAGGCTCACCGCCATGAAAAGGGTAGTGGCCAGGCAACTCCTAATATGCTTGGCAGTGCTGCAGCGGCACCACCAGCATATTAGTGCTCCTGACCACTGTGCAACCACTGCGGAATCCTTGATCCCCGGCAGTCGCAGCGGTCCTGTGGCGGTCCGACTGCCACACTCATAATACTGTATGCGGGTCTGCAGTGTGGCGGTGGTCAGACCACCTCCACTGGTTCGGCAGTCCTATGGACAGTTGAACTCATTATAAGACCTTCAGTCTGCTCCCAGCTGGCGGGAGTTTTAAAAAAGCTCCTGCTGGCTGGGAGCAGACTTTAGATCTATTTCCCTGCCCACACTAATGCAGGTAGGGAAACAGAACTGCATATTGCTCCCACATGGAGGGAGCAGCATAAATAGCTGCTCCTTCCGGGCGGGAGCAATGCGGCTCCCGCACCATACGGAGAGACAGCTGGGGCCAAGAGGAACCTGGGGCTTCCCCCACAGCCCCCAACATTTGCTTGGTGAATGCCCTGGGTTGCGACCAGGGCACCCACCTATTTAAAATTCAGGCCCTGGGGGATGGGGTCCCGGGGCCAAAATAGGCTTGAGGAGGGGGGCCACATGGCTCCCTTCCCCTTATAAAAAAGGCCAGACCTGGGGGATAGGTAGTAGGCCACGCGACCCCCCCCTCCCCTTTTAAAAAACAACCAGCTACGGGGTTGGGGTACCAGAGGCCTAAATAGGCTTGGGAAGGAGGAGCATGCAACCTTTTTTAAAAAAAGGTACAGCCCTGGGGAATGTGATCCTGGGGTCTATCAAGGCTCAGGGAGGGGGGCCGTGCAGTCCCCTCCCCTTTTATTTACATTTCGGCCCCTCTGTGATGGGGTCCCCAGGGTCTAATTAGGTTTGGGTGCTGCACCCCCTTCCATTATTAATTACTCGGCCTAGGTAAATGCGGTCCCCAGGGCCTAATATTTGGGGAGGGGAGGCCACACACCCCCACCCCTTTTTTATTAGATTTGGCTCTGGGGGATGGGGTCCCTGGGCCTAATACGGCTCAGGGAGGGGAGCTGCATGCATCCCTCCCCTTTTTAATTGGCTTTGGCCCTGGGGGATGAGGTGATGGGCCTGATAAGGCTTGGGAGGGGGGCTGTGGTGCTCCCCTCCCCTTTTAAACAAACAAGGCCCCAGGAGATGGGGTCCTTGTGGCCTATGAGGGCTAGGTGTGAGGGGGCCGCACAGTCCCACTCCCCTTTTTTATTGGTTTGGCCCCAGAGGATTGGATTCCTGGGGCCTAATAAGGCTCGAGGAGGGGGGCTGCATGCCCCATCCCCTTAGATTTTGGCCTCAGGGGATCGGGTCCCCGAGGCTCAAAAAGCCTTGGGAAGCATGGGGTTGGCTGTCTGCAGCCGGCCGGCTGGCTGCGTCTGGGTGGGTTGGCCATAGGGCCTGGCAGCAGGCCAGGCCATGTTGCCAACCCCCTGCAGTGCACGGCCAAAGGCTGTGTGCTGTGTGGGATTGGCTGATTGTGGAGGAGGTTGTTGCCGCACGGCCTGGCCTCAGGCCGGGCCTTGTGGACATTCCCAAACCAAATATGGCCAAAGGCCATGTACGGCAACTCAAGGGGGGTTGGCTTTGCATATGGTAATAAAATTATTACTTTACGTTAAAAAACCCTAGAAATTCACGGAAAAAAGCAAAGGTTAAAGTTACGTTATACTTAGGTGTGATAAAAAGATCTGGGTTTGTTTAAAAAAAACTTTAGAAAGTCACTGAAAAAAACATACGTTTTGAGATGTCATCAGTGATGTCATTAATGTTGTCATAGAACATGTCATGAGTGATGTAATATGTGAGGTCATAAGCAGTGCATGATGGGGCGCAAGTTATAGTTTGCTCTGTTAACTATAACTTGTGAATATCTGTGTTTTATTTAGTTCAAAAGGTTAATATTGTCACTGACATATTCCCCTAACTATAACTATGTATACAAGGGTCAAAGCTATTCGAGCAAAGAACAGGCCGTATTTGTTGCGAATATAGTTTTAATATTTGTGACATTTGAAGATCCACAGTGCCTACCTAATTGATGGATTCACGACAATTTCCACTAAATGTACATTAATTTTCAATCGGAATAGAGTGCTTTTTGGAACAGCTAAAGTTTGACATATCCTAAACGTGCACTGCTGCATGTGAGAGAAAATTGTCGCGCATTTTATTAATGTCTGTATACATTTGAATCTCCATCCAATGGGATTGTTAAAAGATATATATTTCTCATGCGAATATTTTAGTACCACCCCCAGTGAGTCATTAGTGTTTTATGATAATGCACTGTGCTGTGATATTCATTAGAGTATTTTGTTTATGTTTACACTCTTATTAAGTATAAATACCCGTAACAAAATGGCGCCTCTTCAGGTGATCAAGGCTGCTGCGCAGCCGAAACGCGTCCTGTTTGTCCGGACTTCTGCCGTGAATGCCGCCTCTTTCGTAAAAGTGGGAAGATGTTCTTCGTATATATATATATATATATATATATATATATATATATATATATATATATTATGTGAACTCCGCTGCATAGTGAAAGTCGCTCCACAAACACGGACACGGACCCAAGTAAGTGCTTCAATTCGTGTTTATTCTCCCGTCGCCATTACGCGTTTCGGCTCAGTTGAGCCTTGATCACATGCCGCAAAACATAATTCCTGGTGTTATGCCACCCTGCTGGAGGCTCGTTCTCGCCTCAGGGCACATTGAGCTTGGATATGTTTTGCGGCAGCCCGGCCGCAGAGAACCTGCCACCACGGGTCTTGTGCGCCGCACGAAGTGAAAGACTTTGCATCGTGTAAAAGGCACAGCAGGGGTGTGAAAAATTAAAATATCAGTTGTCACTGCCCGGAGGCCCATTGGGGTGTTTTATGACTGTTATTGGCCTCATGTGTAACGGAACCCACTGGGGTAAGACCAGCACCCGTAAGGATGACTACAAGCACCAGCATGCTTAGCAAAATACCCACCTGGGAGCAATTACTCACTGCGTGCGTTTATATGCTTGGGGCAGCACTTCCGTTCACATGCGGCTTTCCTCTGAAGAAGAAGCGATCCTGCTTTGAAACGCGTTAGGAAAGAACTTTTACTCTGGACTTTTGCATTGATTTAAATAATTCCTGGTGTTATGCCACCCTGCTGGAGGCTCATTCTCGTCTCAGGGCACATTGAGCTTGGATATGTTTTGCGGCAGCCCGGCCGCAGAGAACCTGCCACCACGGGTCTTGTGGGGCAGCACGAAGTGAAAGACTTTGCATCGTGTGAAAGGCACAGCAGGGGTGTGAAAAATGAAAATATCAGTTGTCACGGCCCGGAGGCCCATTGGGGTGTTTTATGACTGTTATTGGCCTCATGTGTAACGGAACCCACTGGGGTAAGACCAGCGCCCGTAAAGATGACTACAAGCACCAGCATGCTTAGCAAAATACCCACCTGGGAGCAATTACTCATTGCGTGCGTTTATATGCTTGGGGCAGCACTTCCGTTCACATGCGGCTTTCCTCTGAAGAAGAAGCGATCCTGCTTTGAAACGCGTTAGGAAAGAACTTTTACTCTGGACTTTTGCACTGATTTCAATAATTCCTGGTGTTATGCCACCCTGCTGGAGGCTCGTTCTCGCCTCAGGGCACAGTGAGCTTGGATATATATATACATATATATATCCTTTATTCACAAAGTTTAAAGGGATGTTATAGTTCGGTGAAAATTTCAGTTAAGACATACCATTTTAAATTAACCAAACCACATAGATTCACCACTTAAAGTTATTTTAAGTAACTATAACTCATGCCTTAAAGTAATTATAACTAGCACTTCATCCATGCACAGTATTGTCATCAATCATCTGATTTTAGATGCTGCAGTGATATTATCAATTATACATCAAAAAGAATCCGTAGGTGACGGATCAAAAGAACCTAGCCAAGAAACAAGGGCGGGTTCACCAATTGGGGTGAAGGCCACCTCTACTGGTAGAAAAGAAAAATTTATTTTCTTGTGTCCCCTCACTCACCAGGGTTGCCCTAGGTGACATGCTTCATCATTGGAGCCATCCCAAACATCTACTGATTGGGGCGTGCTGCGACTTGCGGATTTCGTAGGAGCACTTGCCTTGTGAGGCTATGTGTCGTGCAGTGTAGGGTGGAGTGGTGTAAGTGATGTTTTAAAAATTACCTGACTAGTGAGCTATTGTTTTATTCCTGCTCCTAGTTGGTAGGGATAAAGGGGTTAATAAAAGGGAAATGTAACTGTTATGTAATTATAATCCCTTGTATTATGTCAACATGTTTCAAGGTATCCCTAAACCTTTTCTTCAGGACAACAAAGGACCAGCCCTTGTGTACCACTCCGTGTCGGACCTATAATAAAGTGAAGTGAAAAATTATTAATGCACACCTATTGTGTGAGCATTGGGAAACATATATACATACGGTTGCTTCTGAACACGTAGTAATATTTTTGGCAAAGTGCGCTCATGGTCTGTCTAGGTGGAGGGGCCTGTAGAAACCTGTGCCTCAGCAACCCTCCGTCAATACGACCTATTCAGTCCCAAGGCAGACCGCATCTTGACGGAGGGTTGCTGAGCACAGGTTTCTACAGGCCCCTCCACCCAGACAGACCATGAGGCGCACTTTTGCCAAAAATAATTACTACGTGTTCAGAAGCAACCGTATGTATATATGTTTCCCAATGCTCACACAATAGGTGTGCATTAATAATTTTTCACTTCACTTTATTATAGGTCCGCACGGAGTGGTACACAAAGGGCTGGTCCCTTTGTTGTCCTGAAGAAAAGGTTTAGGGGATACCTTGAAACATGTTGACATAATACAAGGGATTATAATTACATAACAGTTACATTTCCCTTTTATTAACCTCCTTTATCCCTACCAACTAGGAGCAGGAATAAAACAATAGCTCACTAGTTAGGTAATTTTTAAAACATCACTTACACCACTCCACCCTACACTGCACGACACATAGCCTCACAGGTAAGTGCTCCTACGTAAATCCTAAGTCTCAGCACGCCCTCAATCAGTAGATGTTTGGGATGGCCCCAATGATGAAGCATGTCACCTAGGGCAACCCTGGGTGAGTGAGGGGACACAAGAAAAGAAATTTTTCTTTTCTACCAGTAGAGGTGGCCTTCACCCCAATTGGTGAACCCGCCTCTTGTTTCTTGGCTAGGTTCTTTTGATCCGTCACCTACGGATTCTTTTTGATGTATTCTGATCACACAGGAGGGTGAACCTAGCCCAATCCTCCTCCTCCCCCTTTTTCTGATTGATATTATCAATTATGTCATCAAACATGTCACGAGTGATGTCATATGGGAGGTAATTAGCAGTGCATAGCGAGGGTGTGAGGTAGTACCCACTTGTGAAACATGCACCTCAAACTATTGGAGAAATGGGCTGACCGGAAGAAATCAACAGGGGTGCGCATGATGGCATTGCTGATCAAGTATGCATAAAATGATTTGGAAGTTACAAGATAGGAACTTGTGGCAGAAATAAAAGCAACTATTGGTGAGAAACAGTACAAAGTCTCCCTAAATGCAGCTCATATTGAAACAGCAAAAACAAGGAGAAATTAATCATTTCTCTTTGTTTCACCATGTTAAGGCAAGGTTTTCCCTGGTCTTAATTTTGGCGCTGCCCCATATTTAAACCACTCTTGTAAATATGGGGCAGCGTCAAAATCAATGGGTGTTGCGGCGGAACGCCCACCACATCACCCATTGCCCAACCCTTTCACGCTAAGTATAGCGTGTAAGGGTGCCTTATTTAAAAGGCGGCGTTAAGCCGTGTTAAGTGGCTTAACGCTGCCTTGTAAATAACACAAAGCACCTGTTGCCGTAGGAACGTCAGTAAAAGTGACATTCCTGTGGCGATAGGAGTTTGTAAATATGCCCCAGGGTTTTTTTAGAAGAGTTCCGCCTCATCCATTAGGGCAGAAACCACTAAGGGGAATAAGGGGTCCAAAAGGAGACACAGGAAAGGGACGAGGTAGAGACAGAGGACAAGACGAGGGGGCCAGAGAAGGATCTTTGGGAAAGCCATCACGTGGGAACGACAGGATTGAAACCAGACTGACCTAGAAATGATGATTGAGAATCATTTAAGTATAATTAACCTTTCAAACCCTGAACCTACTGTTGCAGAAAGGGAGGCCTTCGAGATGGGCATCTCCTTCTGCCCCCTTGTAGACGCAGATTTTCCACCCTCGGGAATAAACCTCTTCCTCTTCATTAGAAAACTAAAACTTCTGAAGGCTTATAAGTTGACTTGAGTCATCCCAAAGCAGAGGTCTCGCTGAGTCCAACCCCAGATGAAAGTATGAGAGACATTTGCACACGATGTTTTGTACTTTGGATACAAATGAATTTGGAATGTAACTGAACCAGAATTTTTAATAAATATGGGGATTGACATTAGATAATGCAGACATAGGGGTTTTAAAAAGAAAAGCAAATCATGTCCACAGCTGGCCCATGATATTCTTGATGTGTTTCATGAAATTGCAGTGAAGGATTTGTGCAAACTGCAATCCATCGTAATGACACAGAGGTATACTAAAAGAAATAACACCACAGAGAAACAATAACTAGTTATAGCTACTGTACAAGCAGACAAGAGTACAGTAATAAAACACTCAGACAAATGTGGGAATGCGTGCTGTGGGATGTAGAGAATTAACGCATGGAAGCATATAGACAGCTACTGATCTCTGGATATTATGAAATCATTGATAGGGACAAATGCCATCAGGCAGTGATTACCTTTCATAATCTCAATTATTGGAAGAAAAGAGTTCTTTTGGGATTCAATGAATTCAGATTCTTGAGGTTGAAAAAGCTCACTATTCCATGCTTCTAAATTTTGCCGAAGTTACACAAAAGCAGAACCAAACCACAGGGCAGATCAATAGTGTCATTTAATGGAAGTCTATTGAAAATAAACTGCTACCTATGTTAACCACTTCCTCCTACCCTTTGTACTTAATATGAGCTTGTATTGCAGAACCAGCATTGACTTTCTGATGAAGATTGAAAGTATACATCAGGAATCAAGTTATCTATTCAGAACTTGATAACCATGGACCTGTGCTCACTATATATCAGCATCCAACACAGGAATGATTTAAGAGACTGCCAATATTTTTTGCAAGCATATCTCTCAACCAATAGAGGCACACTTAAATGCTTATGTCGATGGTTGAGTACAGTCTTGACAACAACATTTTTTCTTTTCTGAAGGTAAGATATCTAGACAGACGTCTGTAACTGCTATGGGCACCTGCTTCACAGCCAGCTATGCAAATTTCTTCAGGGGTTGGTGGGAGGAGCAATTGCTCTGGGAAGAGAAGGGCCAACTACGGTCAGCAAGACTTTTGTGCTGATTGCGCTATAAGACCTGCTCAACTCTCCTCTCAGGGATGACCCATTGGGACGGTACAATCCCTGATTTAAATTTAGACTATATATACACATTTAACAGGACAAGGGAAAGTGGATGGTCACACCAAGCATGCCTGGAATATATTTGCATATTTGCATCCCGTCATCATTCAGGACACAAGTGTTGTAACAGCAGTGGATAATATATTGGAACCCCAGAGAGAAAGGAGAGTGAAAAGGCAGCTATGATCATCAAGCTACGATAAGTAATGGAATGATAATGAAGTTCAGGAAATGTATGAACATTGTTAAAACACATATTTATAATAGTACAATTAAGTAAATGTATTTGAGTTTAATAATGGCGAAATATTGAGTATTAAATGAAGTCACATGGTATATGCTTTATCATTCATGTAAATTACTTGCACTGTTTGAAGTCTGTTTACTGCCTTTGTGAATTGATTTGTTTATATTTTCTAATGATGGTGGGGCACGGTGATCTGAGGTAGGAAGATTGCGCTCAAACGCCTTATCACTTAATAAATCCTGGTGCAATTGTACTTTGGTGTGCTGCCTATTTCCTTCAATAATATGAGGACACAAAATTCTTTTTAGGGTGTATATATGCATAATCATTTTAGGTTGGCTTGGATGGTATTTTACCAATCCAAAGCTGTAATACTGTGCCTGGAATGCTAAAAGGCTTTTGTCATTTTCCAGTTCAGCGTGGATAGCACTTGCTAACCGTGTGCTTAAAGTCTTTGCTGTAAAAATGGCGAAAGGGTGGATGGCACTATGATAATCTTATGCTTAAAATCTCTGCTAGAAAAACAGACATTTGAGGTGAGCTTATCTGGAATGTTGTAGAGTGTTCCACATAAAGGTACCGTTCTCCACCTAAAACATGGGAACTACAGAGATTCCTTTTTGTTATATTTTCTGTAGCACTCTAAGCCTGAAATAGCATTGTTTTGATATAAAATAACCGTTATTATATATAAAATATATTTCCCTGGACTTTCCCGTGGGGAGAGCTCCACCAACATTTAAAAAGTTACTAGTAGTACCTTTACACTTGGGTAAATTTCCACCCAGAAATGGTGAATAGCAGAAAAGCTGGGAGTTACACAGAGGCGTAGGATGTATTTACCTTTATGGATCGGGCCCTAGTCATTAAGATTGTGATTAAATATCTCATGAAAAATATTACTGTATAGGCCTTCTGTCACTTCAAAGCATGCATCAGTTTTTATTTTTAATGCCAACAAATTGAAAATTCGTTTCCTAATCAGGGGTTTACTATGCACAAAGCCTGGGCAAACAATATAACTATAAGGGAGCATAGCCCAGGCATATACTTGTGTTGATGTGAGAATTGATGAAGTTAGGGCATTTATTAGTAGCCCCTCAACGTCTTGTTTCCTATGAGGGTGTGATTAGGTTGCAGAAGGACCACAAGACTGATATACTAATGAAGGAGAGTTTTTGTGGGAAACACTTTGGTCTTCACTACGTTTTGGGATTGTGTTGTAAATTTTGATTTAAAAAGTTCCCTTTGAAGTCTTTACTATTTAGAGAAAGCTTAATTGTGATGGTGGTGGGTTCAAGGAGAGAGGAGGCGTTGAAAGGTGGTTGAGGACTGTGAAAGTACATTAAGAGTTTATTTATGTTTCTTGCTTCCTGTTGCTTGAGTGCTTTAAGTGATTTCTCATCGATGTTATGGTTTAGTCTAGGTAAAGAGCGTGTGTTTAAATGGTCGTATAATATAAATGTGCAAGCATTATGGATGCATCTATTGTTCAGCTTTGCAGACAAACATGTTCTGAGAAATATCCTAGCACTCAATGGAAACTTGGTGAAAATTAGCTGGCCATATTCCTTTGTTCATGAGCTTGCACACAAGAACTGATAGATTTCTGTGGTTCTGTTGACACAAAGTACCAAATCTTGTTCTCACATTCCAGAACATAGAGGGGCCGATTCACAGAACTAATCTGAGATAAAATCCTAAACTTACTACTTTTGGTATTCACAAAAGGCATTTAGTAGTAGTAAAGTTAGGATTCCTAACTTTACTATTACTAAATGCCTTTTGTGAATACCGAAAGTCGTAAAGTTAGGATTTTGTCTCAGTTTAGTAGTAGTAAAGTTAGGAGTCCTAACTTTACTACTACTAAATGCCTTCTGTGAATACCAAAAGTAGTAAGTTGAGGATTTTATCCCAGTTTAGTAGTAGTAAAGTTAGGAGTCCTAACTTTACTACTACTAAATGCCTTCTGTGAATACCAAAAGTAGTAAGTTTAGGATTTTATCTCAGATTAGTTCTGTGAATCGGCCCCAGAGACTTTAACTGTTACCCGCAGTGAAGCAATTCTCCAATTATTTGTATATGAAACCAAAAATTAATATTTTTGTCAGGTGAAAGACCATCCAAGGTACTAGAGGATTCCTTTAAATACCCTCTCAGTGAGACTCATCTTTAGTTTTTACACAATTAATTTTGTGTTTCTCACGCTAACAGAAAAGCTCTGTTTTTGACAAGTATATGATATAATTGGCAACGCACCTACCTACTTAATAGTGGGTGCAATTGACAACTGAATATTTGTGAATGTAGCACATTTGTAACGTTGTGACTTTGCTTATCAGACAACCACGTTTTTTTGTACCCGCCCATGAGAAGAGAGACGATTGGATAAGCTTGTTAGTGCAGGAAAGATGGATTGACATTTTCCTGTCCATAAAACTATAAGAACAGTACTCTGGGCTGTTGAAACTATTTTCCGTTGAAAGAGTTTCCTATGATGAATGTTTTATGTATTAATGATGGAAATCGTTTGATAGTCACAACTTCGCAGTCCATGCAAGTGTAGTATGCAGTATCCATGCTCTGTATTTTCTGACTATGTGGTTGACCCCAAAAATAAATGGATTATATCGAATATATCAGCGTCCGATAAATATTTACAATTACATGACCATAAGTCATATCTTTTGGCGTCAATTATCCTCAACTAATTGTTAGTGATCTATGAGCACAATTATAGAAAGACCGATTTTGACTTGGCAAGCAGGAGAGACCAGATTTGATGTCCATAGAATTTCAAATGTTCTCAATATATAGGTTTCACACATGCATTATATGTTGTTACTGTTAGCTTAAGGCACCAAACCTTGATGACGTTTTGAACTCCAATTCTGTTTACAAAATGTATTACTGCTCAGCTTTTTTAATTAAATTGTGTTTTAGCATGGCATCATAGTGTTTGCCAATAAAACTATGCAATGCCTTGTTATCGGTACTGTATACTATACTATGCTAATTATTACATTGCTGCTAAACGTAGTTCGATGTTGACAGCCAAATTATCAGCCTATGACACACTAGCACATGTGCAGCAGTCAGTTGACAGCGACATAATACAGAAGGAATGGAGCCAAGGCAGAGAAATTTAGTGGAGAAGTAGACTTGCATTTCTAGCAGAAAGAGTGAGCGACAAGAGTTACTAGTTGCTGCTCATGCTGCCACAACCACGGCTGAAGACAGACACGAGGAGATAAATATCTCCACAACAGGCACTTTCATCAGCAGATCTCAATTAGAGGAGTGGCAATTTAGGGTAGTAGTAAAAGTGGAGTGCAGACAGTAAAGACACTAGGTGATAACAGAGGTAGATAGGCAATTGCTCATATTATGTATAAATCCAAATTATTTACTCTATGAGCAATCTATGTTCCAAATAGGGATTAACCTGAGATGTTTGATTTATTGGTAAGGCTCCCTGTTTTCTGTTTTTACTGATTTTTACAGATAAATACAGACAGAAGACCATTTATTTTCTTGTCTATATTTATTTTTAAATGTGGATAAAAACGGAAATTGGATGCTTTTTGAGTGATTCTAAATACACTTTGCCGTAACTGCCAGTCCAATAAATGTGTGGATTGATAGGTAAGGGGGTTAAAAAAGAAAAGAATTATAGTGAAGAGGCTTAAACAGCAGTAACTATACATAAGGCAGATACTAAAATGTGCATATTGTCATATGAGTGCATTGATTTATCTTCTGCGGGTGTTCATATCACTGAAACCTGGCAGGCATTCAAGCATGACTGCATATTTATTGGTTAAATAAATGTGAAAATATACCAGTTTCAGCTTTACTTTTTTCACAAAACCCATAATAAATATGGATAAATACAGATAAAGTTGACAAAAAATAAATATGGATAAATACAGATGGAAATGACAAAAAAATAAATACCATGAAAACGGGAGCCCTATTTATTGGCTATTTAATTAGCTGGCTGTGAGGATCAACTATTTATGCTTGGTAATTTTAACTGTGTAATCGATTATCAAAAAGATTCCTCAAGTACAAATGAAAACAGCAGGAAATTTAAGGTACAAAATGGGATTTATAGGATAAAGGAGGTACTGGGACTGTGGGATGCATGGTGGATAAAAAAGGATAAAGAACCTGGCTTTCCCTATTATCCTGCTGTGCATAAATCATATTGTCATATTGATATGATGTTTGCTCCTCATAGCTCGCTATCTCAAATAGAGAAAAAAATCTCCCTAATTATTGTCTCAGATCATCATACATTATTAATATCACATGGTGTTGAAAAAATGTCTGTTCAATCCAGACAAGGACATTTAATCGGATGCTCTTGATGAATCAAGAGTATCAGGTTTATATGACATCTAGTTTTAGTGAGTTTAACATTAATCAATTTCCTATGAATTGGATAGTAGTATGGGATGCGCTAAAACGTATATAGGAGGGCCACTATAAAATATACTGCAGATTGTAATAAGGTTACACATGTAGAGCTGTTACCAAATTATCAAAATGTTATGGGTCTATACCCACTACATATTACGGCAATGCAGTTGAAGTGGCAGAACGAGAAAGAAAGTTTCAGCCAACTTGCAAAACATCGGGCTCAGATGAATCTCAATATAAGGGAAAAAGGTGCAGCTGCATGTAAATTACAGAAGGGCAAGGAAATAGAGTAAGGGGAGGGTGCTGGCCAATTGCTGGCATTAAAATCTAAGGAGAAATACTACACAAATATTATCCCAGGCATAAAAGATGAAGATGGATATGAAACTAGGGACTCACACCATATATTAAAGAGATTCTATCAGGTTTATACAAAGTTATATAGGGTGGGCCCAAAAGAAGATGTGGAAGAATATCATAATGAGCGTGAAAACTACATGGGCAGGATTATACTATCCATGTTAGAATTAAGTGAGAGGATGTGATTGATCAGGAGATTACTTTTGAAGAAATCACACTCGCAGTAAGGTACTTAGCAGTAGGAAAAGCAGCTGGTGAGAATGTACTTCCACTGGAGTTTTATAAAATGTTTTCTACAGTATTGGTTGCAATCATATGGCAAGTAATAAAAAAAAAAAAATGTAAATCCGTATTTGTAAAGCGCGAACTACTCACCCTTACGGGTTTCAAGGCCGTCGTGGAAATTAAGTGAGCTATTGCCTAGAGTCACATGGTGCTGAGCTGCCGCCGGAGCCGGGGATCGAACCGTGAGCCCTGTGCTCCGAAGTCAGCTGCCCTGGCCACTGCACCACACCTCTCCACTTAATAATGGAAATAGGAAATAGATGAAATTCAAAGAACGCTACAATCATGGAGTCAGGCTCATATTATAGTGTTTCTAAAGAAACATAAACCATTAAATGAATTCCGTTTATATTGGCCTATTACATTAATTAGCGCTGTTGCCAAAATATATTCTAAAATTCTTGCTAATCGAAAAAGTAAAATTATCAAACAATTGGTTTCCAGCATGCAACATGGTTTTATACCTAGCTGTGAAACAACTACACATATAAATTGTGCAAGTAATATGTTTGATGTAACTACAGTTACAAAACTAAGGTAGGTGTGATATTGTTGAATGCTGAAAAAGCATTCCTTCGGGTCTTCTGGCAATTTCTATGTAAAGTTATGGCACTTATGAGCTTCGTGGACAGATAAATGCACAGGATGCAAGTCCTATACCTCAAACCATATGCACAGGTAGTATTAATGGTGCAAGCTTCGCCTAATATAACAATCACATGGGGACATGACAGGGATGTCCTATGTCCCCGCTGTTCTTTGCACTTTATTTAGAACCATCTTTGCATACTTTACTTTGTCATAAGGACATTGCACCAGTGTTCTTTAATGGCAAAGAACTGAAAATGTAAGCTTATTCTGATGATATTGCATTATACTCAACTGATCCACACAAGACACTCAAGGCTATAGAAGAAGAGGCTGATATTTTTGGGAATACTGGATATAGGCTAAATAAGGGAAAGACATACATATTTATGAACTGCCAGTTTGTTGTTGGGGAGAATCAAGTAGTTTTGCAAGCAACATACCATGGACTTAAATTTAGTAGCAACTTAGAAAGTATTTTCAAGTTAAATTTTGTCACACTTTTAAAGAAATGTGTACATCTTTGTCAAAATTGCCATCATCTACCTATATCAATGATAAGATGGTGTAATATAATTAAGATGCACATCCTACATAGATTTTTATGTTGTTTTAGATATATATTTCTCCTGATCCCCAACTCCTTTTTTGCAAACTCAACTCTGTTATTATAAGTAGTGATATATGTGGATACTGCAATCCCAGAAAACCAAGATGATTTCTAAAGCTGCCATTGTAAAAGGTGGGATGGGTTCTTTCCTATTTTAAATTCTATTATTGGATCTCTATGGCACAAAGAACGCTTTGCTTAATAATGGAAACACCATAGGATCTTTTACTCCCAAAGTTCCAAATGAGTATTGTGCCTGCTGTTTAATTATATTTTGAAAAATACTTTGACCTCAATTATTTTAAAAGATTTAGGTTCAAAGTGATTAAAGGTTGTCGATAAATTTGGGTAAAATGGTGTAGCATAGATGGAATTACATCCATAAATAAATATGCCCTACTCTGGGGTAAATTCTCTTTTCCAGAGATATTTAGAGATAATGTGCCTAATAGATGGGCAACAAGTGGAATACAGAAAGTAGATGAGCTGTTTTTGTATAGGATTTTTTGAATGAGCTACAGGAAGAATACATTTATCAAGGAAGGATTTCTTCAAATACTTACACATTAGAGATTTTTAAGTAAACTGGATAAGAGTCAATTAGAGAATAAAATATTGATTTAGTTGAATTAACAGTACATGCTAAAAGTGGTATAGACATTTGAGTAATATACAAGCTCTTTTGACATACCTTGGTTGGAGATATGATTCATATGGCTGAGATATGGTCTGAGAAACTTGGTACAGAAATTCTTATGCAGGACATCCAGAGTGCTATTGATATTGGTAACACTACTTTTAAAACATTTAATTTACATCTACAACAGTTCAAAACAATAAACAGATTATGCTACACACCAATGAAGTTGCACAAATGGGGTATTAGGCTTGACTCTAACTGCCCTCTGTACCAAATGGAAGGGGCAGATGACATTCATATGTTTGTTAAATGTAATAGATTAATCCATTTTTGTATGGAGGTGACCAAAGCAATATCTTATGTAACTCAAGAAGAAAATGTGGTTATTGCAGCCAAGAACAATTTACTAGCGATAGACCATCATATACATAACTTTATGGCACCTTTCATCTTCGTAGCTATCACTGTTGTTAGACTCTGAATTACCCAGGAGTGGATTAGCACTACTCTCCCAAATATTGATAAAGGGTGGGGTCACCTGGTACCACTATGAAATTAGAAAAAAGTTCTTCAGTTACTTATTGGAGATGAAAGAAGAAACACGTTTTGTAAAAAAATTGAGCCCACTGGCTAATTTAGGTCGCTGAATTGAATTAACTCTTTTCTCTGATATGTATAATAAGTCTGTATTAATTACTTTTGATTTATTTTCCTGATATACATAAGTATATAAGTGTAACATCAATGTATATATCTATGCATATTTCTGTTAAAAAAAAGAGTAATCCAATTGTTATTCATAAACTGCTCTTCTAAGGTTGCTACAGCCAATAAGGACCCAAAACAGTGTAACAGTCAATATAACCATTTTACTTTAGGTGGGATTTTTTTATAATAAATCTTTGAAGAATTAATTTTAATTTAATTTACTGTATTTAAAGAGATTTAATATTGAATTCGAAATTAAGGGCCTCATTAGGATGTCGGTGGGACCGCCACCGACAGGCTGTCGTGGCGGTCCCACTGACACCCAGAAGAGCGGTCCGACCGCTGCATTATGATGCAGTCGGTCGGAGGGACCAACCGATGCTTCCAATGGGCTTAAGGAGCCTGTTGGGCGGATCATATTCCCTACAAGAGTGGTGGTGCCTGCTCAGGCACCGCCGTAGGGATTATGATGTCCCTTTCAGACAGCCTTTCCATGGTGGTCCGACCACTATAGAAAGGCTGTCTGAAAGGGACTTTGGGGCCCCCATGAGCCTCTGCTATAAGGCCCGGGGTGGTGCCCCACCAAACATCCATGCCCGTGTGCCAGGCACCACATGGTGCCTGGCACACGAAGCATTGATGTTTCAAAACATCCCTTTTTCCATTGATGTTGTGCTGTGGCCCTTTTCTGGGCTGCAGCAAAAGCCGCAATGGAAAAGGGGATGTTTCCGATAGCCTACAGGGTGGTCTCAAATTAATTTGTTGGGTGGAACCGCCAACTACATGTCGGTCGGTTTCCAACCCGCTGCGATGATGGTCGGACACTCGTCCAACCGCCATCATAATCAGGCCCTTAGTTTGTAGTGCTGTAATCTTTCTTTTAATATTTTTCTACATTTCAAATAAATATATAAAATGAATTTACATTAATATTTAGTGTAAAAGTAAGTTTACACTATTCTCTTTATTTTGAATTAAATATTTAATTAATATAAATATATTAAATTAAGTTAGAAATATTTATTTTAGAAAATTACACCTAAAACAAAATGTTTATACTTACTAATTTTGTATTACAAATTGCAAAAGGTACTGTATAGAAGAAATTTAAATTAATTTCATATTGTTTAAAAAAATAGTCACATTTACTTTCACATTTAAAAAGTTATTAAAATTATTCATTACAAAATAATATTTATTTTGTATTTATATGTAACTTTTTAAAATTGAATTAGAGGTATGTATGTTTTTAAAAAGTTTAAACCAACTAATTTATTTTAATATCATTTACTATCTTGTTTTATTTTAAGTACCTATCTTTATTATTTTCTATAGGTGGGTTTTGCAGTACTAGTGGTTGGCCATGTGTGGTGCTGGGCTTACTCCAGATCTTAGCTGGAGTACCCTTACTGCTGTTTAGAGTCCATTCTGGCTGTAGTAACTGTTTCAGGAGGTGGAGACATGTAAGTCCACACTCTGTAGTAAATGTACACTCGGAAAGGGTGAACAACCAGAAGTAGTGAATTTACAGCAAAGTATAAGAGTAAATTTACATATGTAGATTTACTCACGTGTATATTTACCTTTGTGAGTAGACCCCATTGTGCTTACCACCGTACTACTGGCCCTGTTACCTCCTATTCACATTGTGATGGTGCTGTACTGCCTGCCATAGTCCAATACCAGGGATGGGCAACATTCTTGAGCTGTCTGTAAGAGCTGTACGGTCCAGTGAGCTTTAAAACTAATAACCTAACACAACAGTGTGGTAGAATTGGTTTATTTTGCAACCATATCACCAGTCAAGGTATGTAGGAAGAAGATGCAAGGATGGTCAGCATTTTCTTGAGTGTTATCATGGGTGGCTCTGAAAATCTCTACTTTGTGTATTAAATATAATTTAATTTCTTTTTTGTATTTTTGAGGTTTTATTTGAATTGTCTTGAGTGCCACCACCACAGCAATGAAAAGCTAAAGTGGTGCATTGTATATCATTTTCACTCTGTTATTTTTGTGTTATTGTGGTTTTTTATTTTGCTATTTTTTTTCTTTCTTTTTGCAAAAAGGGAAAAAATAATCCAAAGCAATTTCAAAGGATGAAAAGAACAAACAAATATTGTTCTATTCAGTAGACTGAAAGAGTGGGTGATAAGTCAAATACCAACTCATTTTAAAAAGGGGGAGTGTTACACATATAGTGCAAACATTTCTTAAGGTGTAACATAAAAGATGTAGTTGATTTATGGTGTTCTTGCAATGTAAACAATTTTGTGTAGCCACACATACCACATCCATAGGACACCATTGTACATTGTCACCTTAAATTTCTGCATAATGGGCTCCATTTTACTTCTTATTAAAACTTTTCCCAAGCTAGCAGGCAAAATTTAAAGCTTTTAGGCGTTTCTTTACTTATGAGAGTGGGTAAATTTATATTTAAAATTGAAGACTAAGGTCCTGATTCAGAGTTTAGAGGAGGGATACTCCATCACAAACGGATATCCTGTCCACCTTTTTAAGTGTCATATGATGTAATGCACTTTTAATATGGCAAACGGAATATCCATCACATTTGTGACAGAGTACCCCAATTTGCCAAACTTTAAATCAGGCCTTAAGTCAGCAAAATGAACAGGTGCTTTTGATGGTTACATTTTGTATCACCACATCTTTGGTCCATTTGCTGTGTGAGCTTAGGAAATTGGGCCCTGATTCACAAAGATAAACTTACACTTTTACAACTATACAAAGTTGTTCGAAACTTTGCAAACCTTCTAGTCTAGCACAAACTATGGCTCCCACGACAGAGAACTGTGAGCTAATTAACAATTTTTTCACTGACAAAGTGACAAAAATGTACGCGTCCTTTGATAATCCCCATGAAAAGGCTAATATTGATTGGGAAAATCTGGCCCCTCACCCCTCTGCAAAAATCCATCTCGACACTTTGACTCCTTTTTCAGAGGAACAGGTGGCCAAAGCTATGGCTGAGGTTAAGGTAGGTTCTCCACTTGACCCTTGCCCGCATTTTATTTTCACCAGACTAGTGCCAGTCCTGTGTCCCCTTGTCACCAAAATCTTCAATCAATCTTTGGAGCAAGCCTCTTTCCCAGACATATGGAAGAAAACAGTTGTCTTTCCCCTCCTAAAGAAAGCAGGCCTTGAATTTATGATCCAGCTAACTATCGCCCAATTTCCCAATTACCATATCTATCCAAAGTTTTGGAGCGGTTAGTCAATAGACAACTCACCACCTTCCTTGAAACTAACAATTTATTTGATCCCTCACAGATGGGTTTTAGGGCTAATAACAGTACCGAGGCCACTCTACTAGCTGTATCTGACAGTATTAGATCGCTAGTTGATCAAGGTAGAGCCGTAGCACTGATCTTATTAGATCTTACTGCGGCTTTCGACACCGTATCACACACTAAATTACTTCACATACTACATAAAAAAGGGATTTGCTCTAAAGCCCTGTCATGGTTCGCCTCTTTCTTATAGACCGAACCCAAACAATTCAAATGGGATCCTGTACCTCCTCCTCAAAGAGTATTAAGTATGGAGTCCCGCAAGGAGCTACCTTAAGTCCTACCCTTTTTAATGCATATGTTTCATCCTTGGCTGACATCAGCAGGAAATGGGGCTTTGACATTTGCTCCTATGCCGACGATACTCAATTGGTGATTCCCCTGATAAATAGACTGACCAATACCGAAACCAAGGACAACTTAATAAACTGTCTCAATGAACTTGCAAGCTGGATGTCCCGGCACTGTCTAAAATTAAATGCCGGGAAGTCTGAAATCCTGCTTTTCGGGGGTGCCCAGACGATTTGGGATAATAGTTGGTGGCCCCAGGCACTAGGCACCGCCCCAAAACCCAAGCGAGCGGCAAAAAATCTGGGCATTGTCTTTGATGACACCCTTTCCATGCAGGACCAAGTACGCACTTTATGCGGAAAAGCTTTCGCCACACTGAAACTGCTCAGACGACTCTTTCCCTGGATCCCCTCTAACTGCAGACAAATGGTAACACAGGCTCTGCTCCTGAGCAGACTGGACTACGGCAATGCCCTCTATGTTGGCATGGCCGACTATCTCTTTTCTAGACTCCAGGTAGTCCAGAACGCTGCCGCTAAACTAATCTGTAACAAAAAAAAATACAGCTCAGCATCTCACTGCCTGAAGGAACTACACTGG
Organism: Calotriton arnoldi; assembly: GCA_963921515.1. Lineage (NCBI taxonomy): Eukaryota > Metazoa > Chordata > Amphibia > Caudata > Salamandridae > Calotriton > Calotriton arnoldi. The sequence continues at coordinate 1,567,407 of CAWUFW010001957.1, read as the reverse complement.
CTACCTGTACGCCAGAGAGCTAGTTTCAAGCTCCTTTGCGCACAAAACCCTGCATAAAAAAGGACCACACATCTTGCGAGATAAGCTACAATTCCATGTCCCTTCACGAAATGTGAGATCGTGTCACCTAGCTCTGCGTCAGTCAAACGCACATCTAAGGTCAGGATGGGTGATCGATCTTTTTCTAAAGCAGCTGCGGTCCTTTGGAACAACCTACCCCTTGATCTTCGATTGACAGACAATCATCTGCTGTTCAGAAAAAAATTGAAAACCACCTTGTTTCTCAGATACCGATCCTTTTAAGACCAACCTGAATTGCACTAATCTCCGTCCTAAGAGCCGTGATGTCCTTCGGGATGATTGATGCGCTCTATAAATAGATTGAATACAAAATACAAATACTTTTGTGTAAGCTTACAGTTTTTTAGTATTTAGAAACTAAGAGTTAATAGTACATTTATGACTGTGGAGACTCCACAGTCAGGGCGGAGAACTCCGCACATAAAAAGATATACCTGTCCTATCTTTTTATGTGTGGCATTCTCCTCCCGACTGTGATGTCTCCCCAGTCATAATCTAACTATTAACTTGTGTATGTGAAAAAGCTATCCGGTTCTATTAGTACAGTGTAAATTTCATAAACTACCAAACCTTTTCTCCAGGGGCAGTCAGTGGTTGCTGGACATTTCTCTGGTGCATAAATGTTGTTTACCACTGATGTTCCAAGGTATTTGGTACAATTGCTGTGCACATTGAATGTCAAGCATTCCTATTTAGCTCACAACTTTCCAAACAGTAGTTTGTGTGAGCAGTTATAGTTTATTAATGATGTAATGAGGATTTCCAGCTTGGACAGAGTATGACACAAAGTAATAACAGTCAATAAAGATCACTTCTCTACCAAAGCTTTATTTATGAATAAGTTCACCATGGCATTTTTGAATTTGTGAAGCTGTAGTTCTACTTCACATATTCTCAAATGCATTTCACTAAGATATGGATGTAAATTTCTGACTATGCCTGCCTTATCTCTTATATGAGGAGTTCTACGCGCCAATGGTGTTAGAGATGAGTTAGAAGTTAGTTCAAGCATTAGTTTGTCAATGGAAAAGTCTTTGAGGGATCTGAAAGTTTGCTCTTTTGTGTTGACCTTAATGTGTCCGTAGGACGCTGAACAGTGCTATACAGATGGCACAGTGGTCAATCTACTCCAGGGGTATGGTTGGTGCATTGTATTATTGGTGATGGTGATGTTGAGAAGACAAGACTGAGGATGTGGTCTTTAATGTGTGTTGGCTGTGTGACATGCTTTACCATGTTGAGTGTGTCAATAAAGTTGAAAAGGGTGTCTCTTGTATTTTTTGAGCTTATGTTTGTCTGGGAGGTTGAAGTCACCCAAGAGGGTGATGTGGGAATGTTGAGTGGATGAGGTGGTGAGGAGATCTCAGAATTAATCAATCAAGACCTTGTTCTGCCGGTAAGGCCTGTAGACATTTTTGGATTGGCCTTGTGGGTAGTTTGGCAGTCTAGCACTGCCATATGGGCCAGCTTAAAAGAGACAGTGTGTTGGTGTTTTTGGGGGGGTTTTTGGTCTGTGATGGGACCAGAAAAACAGTCAACATACTTGCCCTCTGAAGTTGGCCCATCTGGCAGGGATAAACTACCAGACTGTTAGAAATGCCAGTCCAACACTTCCTCTAGAATAGAAGGTGGTGGTGTGAGTTGCAAAAAGTGGGAAATGGCACGTCAGCAGCTCCAAGGAGTGAGTGTTACTTGCTTGCCTGTGGTGCAGGACCACGGGGGATTTATGTGTAACGGCAAGGCCTCCTCCCTTTTTATGTGTGCAGTCCACCCAGTAACTGCCTGGGGAAAGAAAAGACGGGATCTACAGGCAGAGCATCACTATTTTTGGTATGTTCATTGAGGAAGTACAGGCAAGATATCACTTCCCTCTGTATGTGATCCTTGACATGGGTGCAGACTTTGAGTAGGAGCTCACTTGACCTGCTGGCAGCTCCCAGGCCATCCCTGAAAATGTCATTATACTGGCCACTAAGAAACAGTGATCATCTCACAGGTAAGCGAACCCAAGTGCTTGTCCTGGTATTGAGATATGTCAGCAGCACCTGTATATCGCCATGCTACAGTCACTGCTAGAAAGACAAAGAGTGACAAGGCAATTCTGTGCCACTTCCCTCACATTTTAGATGCTATTTATTTTACTCACATGACACTTTAGCCTTCCCGCCACAAACAAAAGCATTTCTACAACAGAGACCCCTGGCACTCCATCAATGTTCAGGCTGTCTGTCAGGGGATGCTTCACTCATGTGTGTGCTAGGTTCCTGAGTGCACACAGAACAGCTACATTTTCAGACAGTCTGCCATCGTACGTTAGTTGGTTAGTGTGGATTTCTGTGATGTGTAACTACTAGGTAAGTTCATCCAATTCAGATCTTCACTTATAACTTCAGCTGTCCAAGATCATTACACAATTGAATGTTTGAAAGGAGTATCTGGGTCATTTTTGTGTTACCAGTTGTAAAACAAATATCAAATGTCTTTATTGCAGGTGATGCAAGGTATGTCCTCTCTCTCTATCTTTTTAACCTGTTCCAATGTGCAACCACTCTGCCTGAACAGGCATACAACAGGGCTCACATAGCCACACAAGCTATCACTGAGTGCACTTTTGGCACATACAATTCACACTTCATATACCTGAATCATATGAGCTGTTGCAGTAGTCTTCTGAAGTAGTGTGCAAGATCGTTGTAGCCTATTCCTTGTTGCACTTCACCATGGAATGGGGCTTGCACTTTGATCTTGAGCATGTACTGTGGCCCGATCCTGGTTCCTGGGGTGGGTCGAAGCCCACTCATGGACTTCAGAGGCGTGACTGGACAGTTGTCTCACATTTCACCTGAGCTACAAGTTTAGTTGCTACATCCCAGGAGCTGGGTAGTGCTGAGTCAATGATGAAAGGTGGACTATGACACTGTCCACACATACGATCTTGAGAAACCATGATGCTACAACCAATATTGCTCTTGTATATATACCCACATCACTCACTTATTCATGTACATATCCCATCGTACACCTTCAAACATCACTCACCCACACTAGAGAATTACACCTAATACTTATAAGTGTACTCCCACATATATTAGTATACACATTAGTATACACATTTCATAGATAATTTTCCAATGTGTAATTTCACTGTAGAGTGTTGTGTGGTACTGCTAGGGTGTCGCCCATTGCTCCTCACGTGTTGTCTCATTTGTCTACTTTCTTTTTGACAAGTTTCACATAGCAAAGGCAGATAAATGTTAACTTCTCCATATAGTTATCTGGACCAGATGTAGCGTATCAGGGGAACATATCTGAGGAAATGTAATGTACATGATGTTATGACAGTGATGCACTTTAGTGTCATACTTCATGTGTACACCTTACAAGTATGTTCTCTCCATGGTTGAAATGATGCCATGTGATTTTGAAAATTGTGCCCTTTTGAATACAAGCTACAAACACACACACACACACACAAACGTGCACACACACACACACACACACACACACACACACACACACACACACATACTACAGAGTGGCCACTCTAAGTTATAGTTAGGATTCCAAGGTATAAGAGTTCCTTGGAATTTAGGTAATAACATTGCACCCCTATGACGAACCTCCTTGAAACTTTGCAGACCTATTCTTCTTTCTACATTGGCGTAGTATGCAGTTTGTGGAGATTCGTCAAGGGGGTGCAAAGAAAAAAGGGGGTCTCAGAACGAGTTTGGGCACTAATGCATTTCCTATAGAGTTTGTACTCATGCGTAGCACAAAAACGGCTAGACAGATTTGAATGAAATCTTTTCAGGATTACACATTATGGTGCATAGATGATCCTTTTGGGTACTATAGGTAAGTAGGGTAAGTACCTTTGAAGTTATAACGCATTTTAACTTAGTGATGTCGCTGTATTTTGCAGTATTTCACGGAACTACCGCGGTACATAGCAATGACAAGTCATATGATTAGCTAATGACTGCCTTTACAAAAGTTAAAGGTAGCCATTTTGTTTTAGGTACACTTAGGCTGTTATCTGCGTTACGCCTTCATATATCGGTAAGTCTTAGGTTTGATATTTTTCCTCTACCTATTACCACTTTAATAAAGTAGAAATAGGTAGGGAAAAATATTTAGAAGTTTCAAAATTATTCTTTTTTTAAAAGCCTAGAGGACCGCGGTACTGCCTTGGGAGTACCGTGGTACAGAAAATAAATTAAAAAAATAAATATATATGTTAAAAAAATTAAAAATATACTGTAAGTCACTATATTTTACAAAAATAGTGTACTACAGTGTATTTTCTATTTTTATCATATTTAAATATGCCCAAACAATTCTACAGAGTACCGCGGTAATACCTACAAATTCACACGCTACTTAATTATTTTAATTTTAAATGTACAGTTTTCCCTAAACTGCTTTAAAAATATATAGAAAATTATAAATAAATTGCTCTACCTATTACCACTTTAAAAAGGTAGTAATAGGTAGTGAACACAATATAACATACTACTTATCTATATGTAAGACTGTAACCCAGAACACAGCGAAACACAGAACACGGGCAAACTGAGCTAAAAATGACATGGCTGCCTTTTACCTTTGGTAAACACAGCTATTAGCAAATCAGATACTGACTTCTCACCGTATGTACCGGGGTATACCGCTAACTTACTGCGGTATGCTGCGGCAAAATATATCACTGACTAAAACGTACCATTTCTCCATGCACTTGTTATACCTTTGCATATCATATAACTTATAGAATGTGAAATCACAGCACTCATAATAAGACTTATGACATCTGAAATTACATAATTTCTCACAACACATGCATGGTAGAGTGGCGAGCTATAGTTAATATAGTGTGGCGATTGAAGCGAGAAGAGTGTGTATGAAGGTTTGCGACATATAATAAATTAAAGGTGGTGCATTAGTTATAAATGTAAGTTCTAACTAGTGGTGCTTAAATTTGAAATTTTAGTTATAATTATAACTTTCTGATTTCTTCAGTTCGTATAGTTTAAGTTAAGTTTGTAAATGAAGAATAAATACAGATTTCCTAACTATAGCTTAGCTTTAACCTTTGTTATTTCATTAAATATCTATCTTTCTCGCTCTCTCTCTATTTATATATATATATGTATTTATATATATTATCTACTGGCGGTCGCCAGTAGATAGTTATAGTTACAACCTATTATCCATAGGAAATCCGCGACATTCTATTTGAAATAACTCTCTTGCCGGTTGACGTATCTTCGCGAAATTTTCAAACTTTGTGGCCCGCTCCGGTCCGCTCCTACCCTGAAAGTCTCGGGGGATTCGTCAAGCGGGGGCCGAGAAAAAGGGGGGTCCCAAAACGCGTTTTCCCCATGCACTTTTCCATAGGAAACTTTAGACACGGCTACAGCCCGAACTGCTGAACGGAATTACACCAAATTTGGCAAAGAGGTAGTTCTTGGTTCAGAAAGAACCTTTTTTGTTAAATGGTGTAAATCCGTTCAGTAGTTGCTGAGAAAATGAAAAGTAAAAAGTTAGTGATATCTATGGCCGAGTAGGGTCCGCGTACCCTCAGCGCACCCTGCGCGCACCGTCCCGATCACGAGCTGCATGTTAATTGGCTGTCAGCTGGCTGTCAACATTCCGATTCAGGAAATGTTGGCAGCCATTTTGTCCCTCGGTAGAACCGAGGGACAGAAACAAGTGCGCAAAGCGCACAAAGGGGCAGGGTAGAAACACCCTGACCCCTAGGTTTGCTCAAGGGGTCCCACAAGGACCCCTGGGCAAAAAAATAATAATAATTTTTTTAAAAATCGGCAGGATGCGCTCAGGGTGCGCGAATCCTGCCGGAACATCGAAGCGCGGTCTCCCGCGCTCGATGTTAATTGGCCCCCGGGTGGCCCAAGTCCCGGGGGCATGGTGGGGGGGATAATTTAATGTGTGGGGGCCTCAAGGGCCCCCAAGCCCCGGGGACCGCAACCCCCCGGGCTTTTTAAAAATGGTGCGGGAGGGCTCTGAGCCCTCCCGCAGCCCCGGGGACCACCACCTCCCGGGGCTTTTTTTAAAACATTAAAAACCTGTGTGGGGGCTCCAGCCCCCCACACGCCCGGGACCGCCACCTCCCCGGGGCACTAAACATTTAAATATGGGGGTCCGTTACGGACCCCCAGAGCCCCGAGGACCACCACCTCCCCGGGGCTGTGCACACGATGGGAGGGGGCCGCACCCCTCCTGGAGACCTTGATGGCCCTGGGGACCACCACCCCCAGGGCCGGCTCCTGCAGTGTCCCGGGGTGCCTACCCCCGGGACACTGTAGTTGCTATGGCAGGACGGAGCCTCGCGGCTCCCGTCCTGCCATAGCAAACTTGCTTTGGATATTGGAAGAGAGAGCAGGGAAACCTGCTCTCTCTTCCAATATCCAAAGCCGATTGCTTTCCACATGGGGAGCTGCATCTTAGCAGCTCCCCATGTGGAAAGCAATGCCGGCTCCCAAGGGACGCGGGAGCCGGCGGGACTGTGGGGGATTGGGGACCCCCACAGTCCCCAACGAGAGGGCCAGCCTCGGGGATGGGGTCCCCGGGGCAAGTAGTGGCCCGGGAGGGGGCCACGCGGCCCCCTCCCCATAAAATTATAAATAATTATTTTTTAAATAAAGGAAAGGCCGGCCCCGGGGGATGGGGTCCCCGGGGCCTTAAATGGCCTGAGGAGGGGGCCACGCAGCCCCCTCCATTGAAAAAAAAATAAAAATGAGGCCATGCCCCGGGGGATGGGGTCCCCGGGGCCAATACAGGCCCAGGGAAGGGGGGCCATGCGGCCCCCTTCCCGTTTTTATTTTTTTAAATTTAATTTAAAAAAAGGGGTAAGGCCCTGGGGATGGGGTCCCCAGGGCATTTTTTTTTTATAAACGATCGGGCCCGCAGGCCCCGCCCCCTTCCTTCACCACTCTGCAAACGCGCCCTGGCGCGTTTGCAGAGGAGGAACGAATTCCCCTTGAATACTGGGGGTCCCTGGGGGCCAACTAGCCCACCAGGAACCTCCAGTATGCGCCAGGGAGCTGCGTTGCAGAGAGGTGTACAGAGGCCACGCCCCTTTTACACCTCTCTGCAACGCAGCTCTGTGGCGCTTTGGAGGTATATGGTGGGCTAGTTGGACTCTGGGGACCCTCAGGATTCAAGGGGACTTAATCCCCCAACTTAAAACGCGCCACGGGCGTGTTTGCACAGTGGTGAAGGGAGGGGCGGGGCTTCAGGTGACATGTGTGCAAACAGGCCCCGTGGCGCGTTTAAGATGGGGGATTAAATCTCCTTCAATCCTGAGGGTCCTGGGGCCAACTAGCCCAACAGGTACATCCAGAAAGCGCCACAGAGCTGCGTTGCAGAGAGGTGTAAAAGGGGTGTGGCCTCTCTACACGTCTCTGCAACGCAGCCCCTGGCGCATATTGGAGGTTCCTGGTGGGCTAGTTGGCCCCTAGGGACCCTCAGGATTCAAGGGGACTTAATCCCCCAACTTAAAACGCGACACAGGGCGCGTTTGCACAGATGTCACCTCAGGCACCGCCCCCTCACTTCACCATTGTGCAAATATTCTTCAAAAATCATCCGAAATACGAATTACGATTTACTCACCTGTTATAAGGAGAGACCTCAGTGCTGCATCTTTCAGTCCAGTACTGGTCCTGAAAAGTAATTTTAACCGTACTTACCAGTAACTTGAATTTCCTTCCATAGGATATCATTGCCTGCTTTTTGCTGAAAAAGTTTCTAAGTGTTGATTTTTGAAACATACAAATATTCCTCTAAAATCAGCCGAAATACGAATTCCGATTTACTCACCTGTTATAAGGAGAGACCTCAGTGCTATATCTTTCAGCTCAGTACTGGTCCTGAAAAGTAATTTTAACCGTACTTACCAGTAACTTGAATTTCCTTCCATAGGATATCATTGCCTGCTTTTTGCTGAAAAAGTTTCTAAGTGTTGATTTTTGAAACATACAAATATTCCTCTAAAATCAGCCGAAATACGAATTCCGATTTACTCACCTGTTATAAGGAGAGACCTCAGTGCTGTATCTTTCAGCCCAGTACTGGTCCTGAAAAGTAATTTTAACCGTACTTACCAGTAACTTGAATTTCCTTCCATAGGCTAACATTGACTGGTTTCACTTGGAAATTCTTCTAAGTGTGGAGTTTTGGAACTTTAAAATATTCATCTAAAATCAGCCAAAATACGAATTCCGATTTACTCACCTGTTATCAGGAGAGACCTCAGTGCTGCATCTTTCAGCCCAGTACTAATCCTGAAAAGTAATTTTAACCGTACTTACCAGTAACTTGAATTTCCTTCATAGGCTAACATTGACTGGTTTCAATTGGAAATTCTTCTAAGTGTGCAGTTTTGGAACTTTATAATATTCCTCTAAAATCAACCAAAGTACGAATTCCAATTTACTGACCTGTTATCAGGAGAGAACCCAGTGCTGCATCTTTTAGCCCAGCACTGACCCTGAAAAGTAATTTTAACCGTACTTACCAGTAACTTATATTTTCTTCCATAGGAATCCATTGTCTGGTTTTCAGCAGAAAAATTTCAAAGTGTCAATTTTCACAAACTACAAATATTCCTAAAAAATCGCCTGTATGACTTAAACGCATTCTTTCAACTGTTTACAGGAGATGCACCAGTGCTGGATCCAGGATCCAACAGTGAGTAAGAAAAAGTAACGATAACAGTTTTTAACTTCTAAGTGAATTTCCTTCCATAGGATAACATTGGTGATTCTATGAGAAAAAGTTTCTAAGTGTCAACTTTTAAAGTACAATAATATTCCTTAAAAATCACGACTGTAACCAAAACGCTTTTACTCAACTGTTTACAGGAGATGTCCCAGGACTGAATCTAGGATCCAGTCCTGTGGTTAGAAAAGTAATCCATAAAGTAACTAATTGCATTTAACTAGAAATTCACATTGAGCTGAATGTTGCATTGTGTTTGAAAATGTGTTGCCCCTTACACGGGATCCGCTTCAGAAGCAGAGGAGGTAGCGGTGTGGAAAGCAGGACTTGGGCAGAGATATACGGCTGCAACCAGCGCATGCTCCGGCAGGACACACAAGCGAGAATGACTGGTAAAGGGGCGAGAGGAGGCAAGGGTAAGATCGCTCCGGTACCCTCACAGCAAGGCGCAGCACAACCTAATACCTCATTAACACTTACACGCCTGGCTAAAAAACAGGACAGCACAACTACGAGTGCAAGAGGTAGTGGAGGGGGTGAGAGAGGGGAAAGTGGGCGCAAACCCCGCAAGAAAAAGATTTAACCAGTAACTCTACGGGGAGAGAGAAAAGAAATAACACTCGTACATTCAAAACAACCGACAGCTCTCAACCTTTAATCTCCACTAGTTTTGTGGCTGTGGGAAACCTCGGGAATGCTAAACAGGCGGCCTGTAGTGCATTAAAGGATGGCTCGGATACTCCCGCATTAATTGGTCCAGTGGAAGTAACCACGGCAGCAGTGGTAGAGGGAGCTGTTGGCTTCGTTGGTAATGTGTCAAGCAACCTCAGTAGCCCATTTGCGCAAACGAGTGTTACAACCCCGATTAAAAAGACTACCGGGCATACCACCCTCCTCCCTCCAGTACCGGACGTGGTTCACTCACTTCTAGACTCGAGTCAGATGACGGTAGATAATCAAGACAAATTTTTCTCGCTAACTGAAGAGTCTGAAGTAACAGACAGTAGTATCTCCCTATCGAGTGGGGAAGAAGGCAAGAATTGGTACAGTAGCCCTAATACCGGCACTCAAAGATCCAGAGCAGGTATCAAAAGGCTACACAAAAAAGAAATAGCGATCGGGTGCAAGCAGGGAAAGACCTATCGGGGGATGAGAGTCCCAGTGAGCTGAAGTGGGATTATAATAATACCCCTCTTACACTGGCCTCGGGGGTACCCCAATAAGCACTCCAAGTAGTTACAAGCCAGCGAATGACGGCTGTGGCATTGGTAGCGACAACAGTAAGGCGGTGGAGCAGGGTGAAGCCACCTTGTCAGTTGTGCTAAAATCCATAAAAAGCTTTCAGGATGAAGTCAAGGCTGATAACCGACGATCCCGCATGGCGGCTAAAAACTGCAAGGGGCTGTCAGAAAGGTGGGGAAGACCTGTGCCGACATAGCTGATCGAATGACTATGGTGGAGGGGAGGACCGAGCAGTTGGAAAAGGAGGTATCTACACTTCAGACACAGCATGTTGATCATGAGGGATTGGTAAAAGATCTGATGTGGAAGATGGAGGAACAAGAAAATCGGCAGAGACGCAACAACCTCCGTTTCTTGGGGATCCCGGAAGGCGCAGAGAAAGATGATCCTAGGAAATTTATGATCAACCTGCTAAAAGGAGCATTCCCAGAGTTGCAATCCTGGGACCTGGATAGGGAGGTTCAAAGAGCCCATAGATTTCCCCTGTTTCCTGGCAAGCATGCTTCCGCATCACAACACCCGCGGGCAATGCTTTTATTTTTTGGGAACTTTATCCTCCGCCAAACCTTGTTTGACATGGCTAGGCCAACAAAGAAACGAACATTCGAGGGAGTAACTTTTTTTACAAGACCTGATTTCGCTCATGCCACAGTAGAGCGTCGGTGGAGGCTTCGGCAGCTTTTTGATCCATTCCAGAAACTAGGGGCCGAAGTATACCTGCAGAATCCAGCCAGGCTGAAAATAGTATTTAAGGGGGCCATCCGCAGCTTTGTCTCTGAGATACAGGCACAAAAGTATCTTGAGGAACTCTCGACACAAAAAACGTGATACATCTTAGGTTTTAGTAAAATAGGTTCTGAGGCCGGGGACTGGTAGTATTGTTATTGCTAGCGTACCGAGGACTTCTTCTTGCATGGCTGTTCTAAGGGTGGTGGAGGGAATGTTTGATGTATTTTGTGTTGGGGGCTTTTATTCTTTCTTTTTATGATGAGGTAGAGGGGGGGTTTTCTCTCTGTTCTCTTTGAGGAGGTAATCGCTTTCTGAAGGAAGTGTGCTTATCTTATAACATAATGTCTCAGGACTCTTGAAAAAGATAGTTGTTGGGGGAGACCCAGCGGACTCGCGGGACTCTGTTTGTCGGATGTCACACCCCTGGCGCGGCCAGGTAACCTCCAAAAGTGGTGGAGGGTGGGGGGGGTAGGGGGAAACGGGGGGAATGGGGCAGGCAGGCAGGAAGGGTGTAACTAAAAAGGGAAGGGTAGGTGGTGGAGGAGAATGATAGAAGGGATGGTGGATAGTGATTATAAGCACGGAATGCACTAATGTAATAAGATGGGCCTTGTAAGAATATTATCCATGAATATCTGCGGATTAAACGATGTCAAGAAAAGACAAATGGTGACTGTAGCACTTCAAACATGGGGAACAAATATCGTGTGTTTGCAAGAAACTCACATCGAAGGGCCACAAAGACATATCCTTAATTCATTGGGATATCGGCTGATATGTGCCACATCACAAGGTGCTAGGGTAAGGGGGTTGCAATTTTAGCTAGGGGCAATGGGGTCACCTTTAATCACTCCAAAGTTGATAAATTTGGTCGTTGGGTAATAACAGAATGCCAGTATGGGAGTGGGCAAAAGCTGACCTTGTGTGCCGTATATGGAAGCAACCATGATGATGCATCAGTTATTGAAGAGATTTCAAATGAACTAATGCACTGGCCCTTGCCTTTGATGGTTTGCGGGGATATTAATATTAATCTGCCCTGTAATTGGTCGCTAAAAGAAGAGTGGCACTACTTAGGGCGTAAACCCAAGGTTTTTAAGGCTCTGAAACAATTGTGCTTGTGCCATGGTCTAGTTGATGGATGGCAGATGTCAAACCCTGATGATCCGGGGTTTACATATTTTTCTAACCCACACCTTACCCATGCGAGACTCGATTACTTTTTTTTTCTAATTCAATTAAATCAAAATGTCAGGTAACGAAATTACCCCGGATCCTTTCGGATCATAATCCTCTTATTTGCTCTCTTGAAGTAGACACTAGAAATAATACATTTAACACATGGACTTTTGAGAAAGCTTTGTTGTTAGATGAGAATTATTGTAATTATATGAGGAGTGGATCCCAAGCTTTCTGTCTGATAATGAGGGAAGTGCCTCAATCGAAGTTATCTGGGACACGCTGAAAGCAGGAATACGGGGGAGACTTTGCAATACTCTCTTAAAAATAATAAACAAGCCAGGGCAGTTATGCAGGGGCTACAAGAAAATCTTAGAAAGTTTGAGGAAGAACTTATAAGTGGTGCAAGCAACAATAATCTAAATAAAAAGGAAGAAATCGAAAAACTGCAGAAGCAAGTAGCAATTGCGAAAGCTCAAATTTTTAATATTTTTACTGAAAAAGCAATAAAAAAAGCACTAGCCCAAAAGAGAGGGTTTATGAAGTCAATGAACAAATAGGACACCAGCTAGCCGTGCGTATGAGGCAACAGGTTACATCAAACTTAATTCGTGAAATTCAGGGATCTCAGGGGCCCCGAATTGAAGATTCCAAACTTATAAGAGATGCTTTTTGGCGGTTCTATCAAGAATTATATTCGGAAACCGGGGGGGTTGATCAAGCAAGAATTGAGGACTACCTGGATAACTCCAGGCTTGTTAAGTTCGATACAGAAGATGCAAATTGTTTAGAGGAATTACCCTCGGAGGAGGAAATATTAAGCGTAGTTAAAAATTTACCTGGAGGGAAAGCTACGGGGCTAGATTGCATCCCATCAGAATTTTATGCTGTATTTTTAACTCAGATCAAAAATGTCTTGGTCGATCTTATCACGCATATTTTTAAGGGTGGGCGCCCGCCGAGTTCTTGGTCTCGGGCCAAGATAATTATCTTTCCCAAAAAAAATAAACCCCCTGAACAGCTTGGATCATACCGCCCCATCACCCTTATTAATTCAGATTCTAAAATTTATGCGAAAGTTCTGGCGAATCGTATTGCCCCATTAATTCATAAAGTAATCTCTCCAAGCCAGCACGGCTTTATTCCTGGTAGATCCACCATCAATCATATTCACCGAGTAATTACTCTGTTTGATGCTAGGGGGTGACAGGGGACCCTATGGCGCTGGTTTTGCTGGATGCGGAAAAAGCGTTCGATAGGGTCTCCTGGCACTTCCTGTGGGCAGCAATGTCCAGAATTGGGATCCAAGAAGGTTATATTCAGGCTGTTAAAAAATTGTATGTAAGTCCCAAGGCCGTAGTAATGGTAAATGGCAGTCTAACAGAAGAAATAGTAATATCACGGGGGACACGACAAGGCTGCCCGTGCTCCCCATTGCTTTTTGCAATTTATATTGATTCTTTTTTAAAGCGATTGGAGGAGGATAGTGCAATTAAGCCGGTTATTTTTAATAGTTTCTCTACTAAAACATTAGCCTATGCGGACGACATCGCTATTGTGACAATTGATCCAAATTTGGCCATGTCCGCAATAGAGAATGAGGCAAAGCAATTTGGAGAAGTTTCTGGATACGCTCTCAATCAGGGGAAAACTCAGATTGTTTTGAATAAAAAATGCGTGATGAGAGATGTACGGGTGGTGGACCAAGCAACCTATCTTGGGGTCTGTATAACATCTGATCTTGATAATCTAGTCAATATCAATCTGAAACCGATGACTGCTACAATCCGGAAAGACCTTAAACGTCTAGATAATTTACATCTTTCTATTATAGGCAGAGTAAACGCGATTAAAATGGTCTTCTTCCCCAAAATTCTATACTTATTTAGAACAATCTGCTTAGAATTTTCGGCAACCTGGTTTAAGTCTATTGATCGGCTATTCTCCAGCTTTATTTGGGCATATTCACAACCACGGCGAGCCCAGAAGTTTCTTACTCTTCAAAAGGAACGTGGTGGGCTAGGTCTCCCGAATCTACAGGCATACTATTGGGCAACTGTTCTGTTATACAGCAAAGAACTGTTGGAGAATAACGGGGCAGAGGGAGAAGGGGTAGCCCCTACGCTTTCCACCTTTCAATTGGTGCTAGGAAGGGAGAGCAGTGGATATTGGTGGAGACATTTACATGACAGCCATTTCAAAAAAGTTAAATTTAAAACAGTACTCAATGGGCTTAAAGTATGGAAACACATCAGGAAAATGCTTGGGATAGGAAGATTCTCGTTTTATACTCCCTTAAAAAATAATCCTGATCTCCCCGCCATTTTTAATGATAACTATATGCTTAAATGGCATGAGGTAGGAATTACACAGGTAGGCTGTCTCTTCTCCTCTGTAGGGATCTATTCCTTTGAAGAACTAAAAAATAAATTCGGGCTGGACTGGCGCGACTTTTTTAAATATCTCCAAATTAGAGATTGTCTGATATGTAAGACAGGTGGGAAGGGAGGGATTGGTAAAGTAAATTTAATAGACACATTATTATCTGGTATCAGAAATAGGATTGGGGGCATTTACGTAGTCATTAACGATATGTTCCCTGATGATATGGAAAAAATATCGCAGAAATGGTTAGAGAAAGCAGAAATTCCAAATAATGAGTTTAACTATGCTTATGAATTGTCACAAACAATTTTAATGTCGACCAAGCTCCAGGCACAATTTTTTAAAACATGCTTTTTTCTGTACTACACTCCTGATAGAATTGCAAAATGGGGGACTGGATTGAGTACATGCTGCCCCAGGTGCAAGCTATATCGTGCAGATTGTATACATATTTTCTCTACTTGCGAGGGACTAAAAGCTGTTAAACGAGAGATAGAGAAATTTCTATCCACAATTTTGAATACTACAATTGTATTATCTAATGGGGTTATACTATTGGGGGCCGCAGACCCCGGAAGCTCTAATATAGGCCATGAACTCACCTTTATTGCAATGGCAGTCTTCAGGCTCTGCATTGCTTCCGTATGGCGTGATACTGATGCCCCCACGTTTCAACAATGGCTAGCTAGATTTCTGGCTTTGGCTAATATAGAAATTGCCATTTATAAACGTAAGGGCAGGAAACGACGGGAAAAGGGGTTAAAAATTTGGTCCCCTTTGATTGCTTGGCGTCAATCTTTAGGCTGCTTGGAGTGAGGTCCACGATTGTAATAGTAGTATAAGCACAAAGGGCATTACTAGCTAGATTAGTAGTGTGCTCTTTCTTTTTGTTTTGTTGTGATATTGTTACGAATTACTCATGTTATTTTTCCATGTATCCCTTCATGGTAGATATGTACAGTTTACACACTATGTATATCCTTTCTTTTGAGTTAATTGGCACTCATTTTTTTATGGCACACCTGTCTGTCCGGGAGGGAGGGGGTGGGGGCTGGGGGGCCTGGGTTGAAATATAGTTGTTGTAAAATCCTAATAAAGATATTTAAAAAAAAAAAAAAGAAAATGTGTTGCCCATTGCAACAACTGTAACTACTGTACTTAAAAGTCTATTGCCTATGTGCAAAGTATTTAAACTAAAGTAATTCATTCTGAGAAAGTATTTTTGTAATGTAATGTATAATGTAATTACAATGTAATTTAAAAAATAAAATATGTAAAAAAATTGTTTCTAAAAATGTAGTAAATCAGTATGAAAAAAATTGATATAACAATTAATACATTTAAAAATTGTCATTTACAAAACCTTTGAAATTCACTGAAAAAACCGTAGGTTTCAGACATGTTATAGTTACAAATTAGCATTTAAAAAACCTTTGAAATTCACTGAAAAAACCATAGGTTTCAGGGACGTTATAGTTACAAATTAGCATTTAAAAAACCTTTGAAATTCACTGAAAAAACCATAGGTTTTAGGGACAGTTATAGTTAGTTGGACATTGCACTCGTACAAAACCCGTGAAATTCCCCCGTTATAGTTAGTCCAGCTAACTATAACTCGCGCCCCGCAATGCACTGCTGATGACGTCACATATTACATCACTCATGACATGGTCAGTGACATCACTGATGACATCACTGATGACATCTCAAATGACATCACTGATGACATCATCCATGTGATAATTTCATGCATCTTCTCACACCCTAATATAACTTTTGATACACCCACTCTAAATTACAGACTGCCATTCGCAAAACCATAGACACTCCAACACCAAAAACTACATACCAACTCACTGATTCTTAGGTCTACACACACATCCACTCACTCACCTGTACAGTCACTCATACTTACAGTCACTCAGTACAGGACTATCATATGCACTCATACACCTATATAAACACTCACACACCACCACTCATCCATAGAGGTACTCACACACCTAGTCAGTAATGCAAAAAATTAATCACACACCCATTTACTCACCTATACAGTTATACACACACCAGCTCACTTACTCATACAAATACTAGCACATTCTTACGCTCTGATACAATAACTGATACAAGCACACACGCATCCATACAGCCACTCTCACAATAACACACTCTCACTTATAGCCATTTAAATACTCTAACACACATATATACTGCCTTTTACATATGTAGTTACTCGCACATGTACCACTGAGATATACATTCACTCACTAACACACCCATACACACACTCACCCACCCAAGCAGTCCATCACAGATGCACTCTTGAAATCATGCACCCAGTGAATCACCCACTCACACATCTATGTATAGAGTCACACACACCCCACCCACACAAACACTCAGGCAGCCATACAGATACTCAGAGAACCAATCAATAACCCATATAGACACTCATGTAGCTAGTCGCAAATCCATGCATCCACTTACACACCAACAAACAGACGGATACAGACATTCGCACAGTTTAGTCACTAACCCATGCATTCAGTAAGATACGTTTAATCACTCACTTGTAGAGTCAGTCACTCACGTACTAAATCATCCATTCAGACACTTATACACCCACTCATTCTTCAATACGCCTTTCCCTATATATATTAAACATATTTAAACTTTACAGAAACACACAGTCAATGGATGATGTCATCAGTGATGTCATTTGAGATGTCATCAGTGATGTCATCAGTGATGTCACTGACCATGTCATGAGTGATGTAATATGTGACGTCATCAGCAGTGCATTGCGGGGGCGCGAGTTATAGTTAGCTGGACTAACTATAACGGGGGAATTTCACGGGTTTTGTACGAGTGCAATGTCCAACTAACTATAACTGTCCCTAAAACCTATGGTTTTTTCAGTGAATATATATATATATACATATAATATATATATATATTACATATATATATTTATATATATACATATATGTATGTGTATATATATATATGTGTGTATATATATATATATATTTATATTAAAAAAAAAATATATATATATATATATGTATATATATATATATATATATAAAATCAAGGGTTAAAGTAATGTTATAGTTAGGTGGACTGTTGATGGAGCAGGGTTTTCGCAAAATAAAACCTGCTTGGATTGAACCTCTCATACGCAAAATAACAATTAAAAAGTTAATTGTGTATTAATTGAGTTTGAATTTAACAATGCGCATGCGTAAATGAGAACTCTTTTAGAGAAAATCCGGGGTAGGCCGCAAGCCTGCATATGACTAATGCAGAGACTAATGACTAAAGGGCTGCCAGATTAACGATCATACTAATGCTTTTTGAATCTTGTGCAAACTAATAATATTACTATGCAGAATACTTTTAGAAAATAAAAGTCATGCAAAAGACATGACATTCATGTTGTATTTGTCTTTCCCTAGAAAATGGCTTTTTCTGTGCTGGAGAGAAAGGCCTCAAGTCTAGCTTGAAGTTTTTAACTATGGCGTGAGGAAGGGAGAGTGCTTAATCAGTTTTCCGTGAGTCTTCGGTGATGATCAAGGTTACGGAGGAAACAATGAGCCTCTGAAAAGCGAATTCCTCTGGAAGCGGACATGCAGATAGAAAAGTTACAAAAAACGCGAACAAATGTGAACATGCTGCGGAAGAGAAAGATACATAAGCCTGAAAATGACATATTGAATTTGGACAATAGTGTGTTTGAAAAACGGAAGTTTCTTAGTGTGGTCTGACCAAGACACCCCTTGTTTTAGCCAATTAGAATCTTTAGTTAGGTGGGTTGGATAGAGTAAGGACTGGATTAGTGTGAATTTGGGGTATAACTATACCTAGTATGTAGGTGGGGTTAGGTGGCGTATTCCTACTTTGTGAGAGGAGAGAGCTGTATCGCTGTTTCCTATTCTTGTGGGCTGGCTGATGATCTGTTGTTTCTGACTCATAAACTTTGCATTTCAAATTATTCTTTGAAGTGCCTCGCTTACTCTCATGGCCAGAGGGTAGCTTTTCTGATTTTAAACTTGAATGATAGGTAATTATATTCAATCTCTGATTTGCATAATTATTTGCAAATGTTTTCTCTTCTTTTGTATCTCTACCTATCCACTCTCTTATTGCGCTGCTCATATGATGTATACTGAACTGATTGAAAATGAATGTACTTTTGTTTGAATTACTCTGATTTGCGTTGTATTTGTACTTGATGAGCATCACATTATTTTAGATAAAGATTATTGTTATTAACGGAAAAGTGTTTGTTGTTATTATGGTATGTTAATGAATCATGGTATAAGAACTGATTATTAATTACCAGATCCCTGTCCTCTTAAAAAAGGTTCATCATTTGGAGATAATACAAGTTGGTAAGTTTGGACTAAACTCATACAGTGTGGAGGGAACTGGAAATTTGGGCTCAGTGTATGAATGATTTATCTAAGTTCCCGAAACGCTGCATCACTGTTCAATAATAATGTAACGTTTTAAACTCTAAAAACCACAGAAATTTACCAGTTATAGTTATAGTTATCTCAGGTAACTATAACTCGTGCCCTAAGGTAACTATAAGTCGCACCCCCACCATGCACAGTTTTCTCATCAATAATTTCATAGCAAATGTTGCAGTGATATTATGAATGATGTCATAGAAAATGTCATGAGAGATGTAATATGGGTGGTAATTAGCAGTGCCTTCGGCCGTGTGTGGGGGGTTGTCTGCAGGGCCTTTGGCCAACCCCCCTGAATGCAGCCAAACCCGTGCCCCCCATCCCCAAGTCTTGTTAGGCGCTGGAGACCCCATCCTTCATGGCTGCTTTTTTCAGATAAAGGGGAGGGGTTCCCGTGGCCCCTTTCCCGAGCCTTGTTAGGCCCTGGGAACCCCATCCCCCAGGGCCACTCCTTAAAATAAAGGGAGGGGGGGACCGTGCGGACACATACATCAGACTGTTACTTCACCCATTACAGCTGTTGATGTACATGATGAGCATGAGATTTTAAATGTGTCATTGATTCACATTTTCACTATCCTCACACATGTAGAGAGGGAGCGATGTATAGATTATTACTGAAAGATGGGTGTAGCTACCAGTGGTGCAGCCGGTGCAATACACTGGGCCCAGAGGTAGGAGAGGGCCCAACTACAACAGCCCCTTGGGCACTGAGAAGGCCTACTATCATAGACACTGGAAGTAGGGGGGGAAATAACCATGCTGCAGTTAAGGAGAATAAGCATTAAGATGACTTTAAATATTGCTTTTATCTTGTCACATTTGCTGTGCATTCAAAGACAGAGGTCAAGTGTCAGTCTAGTCTTCTGACAAGGTGCTGCTTATTCTTTTAACATGGAGACTGGTGTTTACTTTTCTTTCTCTTAATGAAAAGTGTGAGGATTTTGTAAAGGGAACAATGTGACAATCTTGCAGGTGTGAAAGGAAAGGCTGCAGGATATTGTTGTTTTCTAACACAGCAAAATGTAAATACCTATAAATGAATTGTGCGAATATTTTTAAATAAATCATTAGGAACGCACAAATTACACACTTTTTTCCTAATTTTGAAGTGTGATGGAAACAAAGATATTAATAGTATCAATACAAATCAAGATACTTTACTTGGTGATGCGCAAAATGACAGATATTCACTGAAACCCAATTTCCACACATTATAGTATGTGAGCTATATAGTTTTATCAGCAAAACGGTATGTTCAAATTTAGTGGTCATTTCAATTGAAAATGTGCTGTCTGCACATAACAATGTGTTGCCACACCATGCTTTAGTAATGTATTTGAGACAGTGTGCTCCTTAATGCCAAACCAGCTATGTACTACACCCTTATAACTCTTCTGCTGAATGGGTATGGCTCGTTTGTGACATTTGGTATTTCTGTGATGCTTGGATCACACCCTATGAGTTCAGTGATGTAACATTGTAACATTGAAAGCACCACCCCCAGTCTGAAGAATGTTCCAACACCACTGTCTGTTGGGACCACAGAAGCTCTTTCAGCACTGGGAGCATTGCGCATGCACTGAATGGCCGAGCAGTGCACATGCTCACTTTTGTAAATGTAGAGTGCGCCATTTGTCCCTGGCTGCCTGCTGCCAGCAGAAGTCAAGAAAGAGGTTATGCCCATGCTGCTGTATGGCTTCTGAATTCAAGACAGTCACAGTAATCACTGCGTTCAGCCTGACCAGCGAAGGGCAGATGATGGAGGTTAGTAAAAGAACATAGGCCCTTATTACGATGGCGGTCATTCTGACATTGCAGCGCGCATGAGACCGCCCGATAATCAGTCGGTGGTCTGACCACCCCATTATAATCAGACTGCCGTGCCAGTCGGAAAGTGCTTTTTTCCACTGCGGCTTGTGCTGCGGTGCAGGAAAAGGGAGGTAGCACAAGCCGCAGTGGAAAAAAGCACTTTGTACACATCCATGTGGTGCCTGGCACACGGTGCATGGATGTGCGTAAGGGCACTACATGTGCCCCCACGGCCACTTTACAATGGCCCACCGGGAACAGGGGATCTGCTTGGGGCCCCAAAGTCCATTCCCATCTGCCTTTTCGTGGCGGTCGGACTGCCATGAAAAGGCAGTCGGAAAGGGACATCGTGATCCTTACGCTGGTGTCTGCGCAGGCACCGCTGCAATAGAAGGGATACGATTCCGACTGCTGCCCCAACGGGATCGTAGATCCTGTCAGAGATGGCAGTCTGTCCCCCCGACCTCTGCGGTTCGACCACCTGCATCCAAATGCGGAGGTCAGACCGATGGCCTGTATGTCGGTGGCGGTCCGCCCGACATCGTAACCGGGCCCATAGACCTAGGACAGAGAGCTGGAACTGAGAAAATAAAAACAATCATTAGAGTGTTGTTTATTTAATTTTATGCTATAAAAAATGCACAGGAAGTTTCATAACAACTTCTTGGGGTCGCTAATGCACGCTTCTTCCTTATTGAAACCAAAAGTAGGAATAGTTGTCCTTCTGAGACCGATAGAAACCGGTTAGAATTTTAGAAAACAAGATGTTGCTCCCCAGAGCGAGATACTGAGAGAAAGGGAATTTGAATAACTGTTATACACAGTACTGTAGTAGAGGTGGGCGAGCCAACAAATTAACAGAGAGAGATGAGCCAAGTGTCTGTCTTGGCTCCACAAAATTAAAAAAAGTATATTTCAACAAGTGTTTCCCCTTAGTAGATCCGATTATATCACCGCATTGAGAGGTGGTTATCAAAAGTGATTTAGACATGAACTTAGAAATGATGACAATACCATTAGTAATCTAAGAGGCAAGTCAGGTGTCATTTGCATTCTATATGTGGCCTTTATGCATATTTTACACTGAGCAACAATATAGCTCATTAGTTCAAACACAAGAGAAATTTTTGTACAGCACACAACCTCACGTATTTCCAGATTTTTCATACGCAATAATGAAAAAAATAGGAGGCACGATAAAATAAAATAATTGCCAAGTATCACACAATTTGGTCAAGTGGCTAAGATTTTCTGGTTTCATATTGTGTAATTCAGCCACTAGATTGGTATCCCTTTCTCACTCCTGTTTGACATCAATGGGCCTGATTACAAGTTGAGGCGTTATTTATTGCCCCTGATAAATAACAATACCAGGGGGTAAGTTATTTAT
Organism: Calotriton arnoldi; assembly: GCA_963921515.1. Classification (NCBI taxonomy): domain Eukaryota; kingdom Metazoa; phylum Chordata; class Amphibia; order Caudata; family Salamandridae; genus Calotriton; species Calotriton arnoldi. The sequence continues at coordinate 1,545,375 of CAWUFW010001957.1, read as the reverse complement.
CGGGCGCTATAGATAACACTTATCATGCGTTAATGGGGAATAACATGCAGATTTTGGTGTTTAACATACCAAAACCCACATGACATGGTAAATACTGTATGTTTTCCCCTATTAAATTTCGGCAAGTTTCACCTGTCTAAAGTTAACAAAGGTTGCGCTATTTAATGCATCCAATAATTATCAGATGCAATAAAACCAAACTCGTAAATTCCATCCCGTGCGTAAACAGAGGTTTACGCACGGGATGGAAATAACCGTCCAACTTGTTATCAGGCCCAAAGTTTAATGTTTTGTCCTTCATTCTTGGTGTATGAGGTTAAAGCGTGGGTAGCAGGCAAAAGTCACATGAAAGCTCAGCTTATTTTGAGCCTGGCATCTTGCTTAAGCTTTCAGTGGCACAACCACCTCTATACTTACTCCGGGTAGTCTGTGCCTGAAATAAGCTTAGATGCTGCTGCCAGTGTGATACCTATTTTGTATGTGAGGATACCTTAGCTTAAGTGGCTACTGATCCTCTTGTACCTGTGTTCTGTGTGAGGGGAACATACACTGTTGTCAAATGCTGCACATTGTGTGTGTGTATGTGTGTGTTTACACACAAGCTTAGACTCCTACAGATGCTGTCCATGTTCTGTGCATACTAAGGAAGCTTATCTTGTTTCTTGCCAGATCAGTATGTGCTTTATGGGCGTAAGGGAAGCATGTAATCCTGCTGCCTGCTGTACCTGTTCTGTGTGTAGAAATCATGTTATGAGTCAAGCTTGCACACATACATACAGTGCGGTTCCTTACACTTGTACCAAATATGAAATGCTACTTAATCATTGTATCAGTCCAACGAAGCTTACAGTGGCCCTGCAGTAACATACTTGTTCTATGTCTTTGAAGGAAGCTTGAACTGGCTGGCCCTGCAATACCACACTTGTTACATGTTTTTGAAGCAAGCTTGCACTGGCCCTGCAGTACTACATTTGTTACATGTCTTTTAAGGAAGCTTGCATTGACTGGCCTTTGGAGACGCGCAAATTAAGCTTCACCCCTACATGTCACAGAAGCGCAATATTTACATGCATCAGCACAATATACATACTGTGTGCCTTAACCTTATTAACGTAAAGTGAAGAACTAGACATATGACTGAAGTGTATTCACTGTAGAAATTAGACAATCACACGAGTGTGTACTCCAAGGTTTTCACTATAACGTTAAGGATTGTAGTTCTCATTCACATCTAAATTTGTGTATTTCGAGTTATATTGCATTTACCTAAAGTGCATTTCTCATGTAATCATGTATTTATTTATTAACATCTTGCGTTTATTTTGTAATTGTGCGTGCACATATAATCATGTGTTTGAAGCGTACATTTAGACGTTCTATTAAGTTAGCTTGACTAAAGGCCTTAAGCATTTAGTCCTAAATGTTTAAGCTTCAGCGTTGCATGTTTGATTGGGTTGCAATGTTCTTTCTTTCGCAGGTGCATTCTCATGATCTCATAGTTAGTGAAAGGCATATTTTGTATTTGAAATAGTGAGGCACGGGAGAAAAAACTCTTGGCAAGAATGAGAAGCGCTAACGAGCTAAAAGAAGACTCCTATTCATGTCAGATCAGGAGGGGGGAGATTCTCAAGGTCGTCCTGATGTTCAAACGATGGGATGGGAGGATCAAGTAATGGTGCCAATTTCCACTGTTCAAAGGTGGAAAGTTACTGGAGTCGGTGATGTGGAATGCTCGAAGGTTGTGTGGATGACTTAGGGCTCACACTGTAAGTCTAGAGATTATATTTCCTTTAGACTCTGAGGGGTACAGACCTCTCTGCAATTTTCTCTTTGTGTGGGTTTATGCTATGCAATTTCATGATATGGAGAACTTCTACTGAAGTCTCCGTTATGCTGACACCTTCCTGCTGTCCTTGAATTAATTAGGGTTTCGCCAACTAACTTCACTTTAATTTAGGTCTAGTTTAGGTGATTTTAGATTCACTCATGTATAGATAGGAGAATCGAAACTTTCACCCTGATCATCAGATTATTTTCCACATTTTCTGTGTTGCTGTAACTGAATTCTTGTATGCCTTATGCTACTAAGAGTTAACTTTGTTTGACGATTTGGTCTGCCAGTGGTAATTCTGTATTTTTACAAAATATTCTTGAGATTTATATACATTTTTTTTAATTCATTTTTTATTGATTAACACACTGAAACTTAGGTGCACAAAGTAGTCAGCAAATAGACGAGTACATGGTTGTCAAACAGGTATATCAGAACACATCAGTTAGGACAGTACCCAACACAGGGAACAATCATCAAAAGTTGTTGCCTGACCCTAGAATAACCGGGTAATAATTTCACAAATAAATATTGACTTGCAACAGTGAGGTATATTCCTTATCAACCATCTGTGTCCCCCTCATCGTCACTTGATACACTGTCAGGAGCAAGGAAACTATCGCACAATCCCACCCACACTAGTATGTCTTCCTGAAACTTCTCATCAGTTCTACAGGTTTTCATATGGATTTCCTCCGCTAGTGATGCCCTTTGTCCCATCCAAGTAATAGCTACCCGCCTTCGTGCCAAAACCAATGCCTACGGCAGAACTTTGTAGGACATTTTTCCCCTTGGGTCGCGCTGTATTGCCCTGCAGACAAAATTGTGGTGTTAGGAGTCCCTGCAGTGAGATTTATATACATTAGTCTGGGTCTTAATTTGTAATAAAAATATACTTAACCCTATCTACTGATTCTTGGTCCTCACTGTGTAGCCAAACGGGCTAGACTGTCATTTGAAATGTTTGATTGATGTTAACTCCCCTTTACCTCTCAGGCAACTAAAAAGATTAATCGCAGGATAAATGGTAAAATTGGCCAAGTGTTCCAGCAGATTGCATCAGAATGAGGATGATTAGTTACTGAAGTAAGGGAAGTTAGAATATCATATTCTAGATTAGTTCTGACCCAGCCCTATCCCCTAGAGTCCATGTTTCGGGTTTGAGGATCGGCAGAGTACCAACGGTCCAGGGGAGAGTTGTAACAGTGGAGGAGTGAGTATTATTAGGGCTGTGTGTTGTAATGGCTTATGCTTAGCTTGCAGTGTTTTTCTGGGGATTGTGTGGTGTTTTGCTGAGATTTTTTTAATGTCATGTGAATGTGGTGCTTAACATGGAGAAGTTGAAGTTGTTAACAGGCTCAACGCAGCCTAAGATCCCGCTATAGAAATAAGTTATCAGTGTGGGAAACACTAGTTTGTAATTGTCTGCTAAAGTTTTGTGGTGTTCACCATGAGACGTTGTCAATGGCACCATTGAGATGCGGACATTTATCTTTGTGTGTGAGTAAGGTGCTGTTATAGTGGGTCCTAGTGCACAGGGAGAAGCTGTACCAATCTGGGTGATTCCTGCTAGTCGAAGTTTAACTCAAGTGTGTATCTGAGTAGATCGGAAGGTGTTACTCTGAACTATTTCTTGTGTGACTGAATACTGTCGATTTCTTTAATGGAGCAGACAAAGTTATTTGTTGAAATCGCTATGTGTTTGTTATGCGTGCTTAGTGCTGAAAAGAGTGTGTTCGTGGAAAATTGTAAAGGAGGGTGAATTGCTGTGAGAAGTGAGATTAACGTCACAGTGTGCCGTGCTGAGATTGGTTGATTGGTGAGGAGCCGCACTGTTATTGGTTGTCTACGTTCTAGAGTGTTGTGCTAGGATTGGTTGTGGAAACTGGACGAGAACTATGAGCGAACAGTAATTTTCTGGTCCGAAACGAGATTCTAGTTGTTATTGATATAATTGCTGGAAAATGAAAAGTTTTAGAGTTATACGTGATCTGTTTAGGGAGATCTGACAATATCTGTTAGAGAAGGAGAAGAATCATAACCCAAAGATACCCCAGGTCACTATACAATGACAAATGTAGGGCTTCACACAAGTATTTGGCTTAATCAATGGCTCAAGATCACAGAGAAAGAAGGTGAGTTGGCGTTTCCATGCAATGGTGCATTTAACTTGAGAATAATTGAGAATTTGAGGAAGATACAATATGAAACTGCCTCCTAGACCCCCACAGCTTGAAGTGCAACTCATGTAAGGCATAAAGAAAGATATCAGGGAAGAGTTTGAAAGGCAGTGCATACTTGTGCAGATGCTAAGTGGGATGCCGACCAGAAAAAGTGGAGGATAGATATGATAAGGGACTCAAGCTATATCCTGTACTGACAGGTGAATAATCGGAGAAAGGGAAAGAGAAGAAAAGGAAAGGACAGGAAAGGGAATGGAAGTGAAGGGAAGGAGGAAAAGTCAAAGGATCCTGTTGATATGATGAAGTCAGTGATAGTGACTCCAGCGATAGTCTCCTAGATGTGTTGTTGTCAGAACCATGTAATGAGACCCAATTGGAGGGAGGAAGTGGCACTGGTGTCAAGGAAATTCTGGAGTGGCTCCCACACCAGTAAATGTAAGCCCTAACTTGATGGGAGCCACCCCAGTGAGTATGAGTCAGAACCTGATGGAAGGGAACCCAGGAAGTTGTGCCCCTGTTAACTCCACAGCCCTTAATGGTCCAGATACTCTCACTGTCCCAGTAACTATTGGTCCTGTGGAGTAGGAGTGATCGTGTGTCATTCACTAATGATTTTCCAAACTTGAAAGAAAAGCCACTGGAGTGGTACAAGCAAGTTGAGTGATTTGTGAAAATCTCAAAGGTCTTGTGGGGGGATTTGAATACTTTGTTCGATATCGTGGTCCCAAGTGATTTGTGGGCAGAATGCAAAATAACCACAGAATGGCCCAAGAAGGAGCCGATGAGAAATCCAGCGACCAAAGGCCTGTCGTCCTTGGTGATGAGAAAGTATCAACAAGTGATGACGCTTTTGAAATGAAAGGTATTGCCCAAAGATATTGATTGCGTCAAGATTGACAGGACGACCCAAGAACCCAAAGAGAGTCGGTTCATGTCTATTATGAAAGATTGTTGCAGGTGTTTAAGCAGTACAGTCAAATTGAGACTCTGGAACCCAAAGATATAGGACTTTTGTGTCCAGGTTTGTGACAGGATTGAGACCTGAAATTAACATGATGATTCAGCAGCATTTGATTTGTTGGCAGAACAAGTCGCTTGATGTGATCTTGAGATTTGCAAAGTATTGTAATGATGAAATAGAGATGAGGCAGAAGAAATTGAAAGAGAAATTGATGGTTGCACAAATGAAAGCTGCTCAGAGAGGAAGTCAGAGTCAGCCTTTTGTTGGGAATGCTGTTCCTATGCAAGAAGTGTATCAGCAGGGAGCTCCTGTGATGCAGGGTGGAAGTGGATTTCAACAACAAGATAGAGGTCATGGTGTTCCAATTGACCCAAGTACTGGGATTGATGTCGCTACTTTGAAGAAAACCAACCCTTGTCACTATTGCAATAAGTTGTGTCTTTGGAAGCGGGAATGTCGTCTTAATCCTATTACCAGGTTTAAAACCCAAGGGTTGCACAGCCCCAGAATAATTGCCCAGCGCAGTCACAGAATGTGCAGAGACTGAGAGTGCAGAATTTCAATGTGCTCCAAGCTCCAGTGATGCTAGTTCCACAATCTCCGATGCTACAGCAAAATGCTAATGGCCCCAGATTCAATTCTAACCAAGTTCCAAATGTGAATCAGAATGCTTTTCAGAACAACAACCCGTTGCAACAGTATCCTATTTTTGACACAGTCAAGAATTATGGCTCTGATCAGTCCACCTGACAGTGCCTGAGGAAGACTGCATGTTTGGTGCAGTCTTAGAGGTAGACCAGAGTGGTCTATCTAGAGATGATGAGATGAATGGCCACCCCTATCATTTTTAGTTGATACTTGTGCTACCCACTCGAACAGTGGAAGTCCCAAAGTTACCTTTCTTTGGAAAAATAATCCAAGTTGTAGGAGTCACAAATAAACAAATGACAAGTCCCATAATAAAAGAAGTACATGTAAAAATAGGGACCTTTGATGAAAATCACCAATTTGTGGTATGTGATTCGAGTCCTGTTAGTCTGTTGGGACGGGATCTGTTGTGCAAGTTGAATTGCACCATTTACTGTACACCAAAGGGTGTGGAGTTCCAGACTCATGATGAGGATGTGTCCTTTAAATAGGCAAATTAAAGTTCAACAATTGAACTGTTTCCTATCATGACAAGTGAGGGGGTTACCCCCAGATCTCAATGACACAGTGAAGCCGGACGTTTGGGATTGTTCCAGAAAGGATATTGGACTCATCAAATGAGTTGAGCCTGTCCGTATACAAATAAAACCCAATGTTGAATATCCAAGAACCCTGCAGTACAATCTAACCCTTGAAACTATTAATGGGATTACTCCTGTAATTCATTCAATGTTCCAACAAGGCATTTTAAAGGAGATTATTGGGAGTCCATGTAACTCACCCATTATGGGCATACAGAAGCCTAGCTGTAAGTACTGCATAGTTCAGGATCTAAGAAGGATTAACACAATTGTAGTTCACTGTTGTCCTGTGGTACCGAATCCTGCTGTGATTTTAATTCAGATTCCATGTGAGAATGTCGTAAAGTTATATAGGATCTGCGCGTTTAGACAACATAGACTGTAGGATTGGTGTCCAGACTGATTCTAGACACCCCCACTGGGTACATTTGCCTGTATACCAGCTAGCTCACAGTGCCACTAGAAACCCCTCTTTCCAAGGAGAGAATAGTTCTTGGCAACTATCGAACATGACTACTCTGTCCCATCAGGGATCGTGGAAACAGTGCAATACTTTTCGCTCAGCCACTCGTGCTCACTTTGTCTCAGAGAGATACACAGAATAAACTGTGGGGACGTTTTTCAATCAGCATTTATTGAACCAGCGTCATTCAAGTGTAAAATAGGTGTGCTGAAGCAACCATTAGACAGAAACAGATATAAATGATTATAAGCACCAACAGAGTAAAAGGATGGTAGATTTCTACCATAGTGCTAAAACGATGAATACAGGCAAGTATAAAAATACATGACAATAAAATGCGTACTCCTACGATGCGACCCTAACTAGATGTACCTAAGTGTACCTAGCATGTATGTAGGTGTAGAGCCAAGAATCCCTCTAGGATAAAGTCAACCCCATTACCTGAAGTGAGAGACTGTGGGACCCCTTCTTGGTCTCGAGATGGACACCCCGCGAGGGATGTCAGACCACTGTGAGCTCGAGTGTTTGCGTGCAGGAACCTCAGCGTCTCACGTCAGTGTGTCATCATGGAAGTCCTTTTCCTCCTCTTCTTCTACCTCAATGAGATATGGTGTTTATATACCCAAAGTGGTACCTTCAGGGGTTCTACCTTGCTGTGTCATGTCGGGCTTAGGATGGCGGAAGGAATGACCCTTATACATAGTTATTATGCAGGAGATGGTAGTCCTGCTGAGTTTCCAAGAATCCTCATGCATAATGGATGAGGCTAGTTTTCAGGGAAAACCCCATGTCCTGTAAGCAGTACCGTAACTAGGTAAAAGGTCAGTCCCAAGAACCGTTATGTAGTGTAATGGTAGGGGAGAATATAGGTGAACGGTTAGGTGACTACCTAAGCCTATATTGGGGTACCTATTTGAAACATAACACCCCCTCCTCATCCAACTGGACGACATACTAAAAATTATAATGTACGGCTAGGAGTTGTACAGAAACAACAAACAAGTCCATAAAAGCAATACTTAAAAATTTAAAATTCTAAAAAATACTAAAAAACATATATTGCAAGCGATAGAAGTCTGTACTAAATATGTTCGTATAATAGTTCGAACAATGAGTGACTGAAAGCCATGCAGCTTAGCAAAAAGTGTCTATTGTTTAAAATTCCAAATTTGGTTGCTTTGAAAAAAGGACAATGTTTTCCGAGCACACGATGAGCCGAATGTTTATGTGCCCTGGCTGGGAGACGCAACATCACTGTTGCTTGCCATCGCAGATGACGATCCCTGCAACACCTCACAGATTAGGTCAATCGAGCATAGATGTTCTTCTGCACTATCCACAGCCGATGCTGGGGAAGCCTGTGTGACATCCAAGGCCTGAGTATTTGTTGAGGAACCGGTATCCGTTCCAACAGGAGCTGAAGCATCCTGTGGTGGCTCTAAGAATGCAGACAACAACATGGGATTACGCTGAGGACACAGCAGAACATGGGCCGTTATCGGGTCCCTTAAAGCATCAACATCTGGTGGCGCAACCGATGGAAGTGTTAGACAGAGATCCAACACGCATTCTTGTCCGCAGAACAGGCATCGGAGGATAGGCAGAACACAGTCAATCCAGACTGGTCTAAATGATAGGAACCAAGACTCACTCAGTTCGGGGACGCGAGGTGTGCCCAGATGGATTACCATGCGATCATGGTATCGGCGCTCCAAGAGCGTTTTTCCCATCTCCTTGGTGACTGGGGCGTCCATTGCATAGCAGAGAAATGAAAATCACGATACCTGCTATTAGGAACAGGATCAGCATAACCCTCCAAAAATGCTTCTGAATACGGAGTGTATGAAGTTGGGAATAACTCCGAAGACTGTCTGAAAGGTGCTTAACAGTCCAGAACCTATGGTCTTAAATAGGTGTACTATACCCGTCGTATCAGACATGTTAAAGATACGTTGCACTATTTCTGTGAAATGAAAGGGCAGTTTGTTCATACTAGTGCCTGTATCTCAGCTGAGGACCTTGCGACCTGAAGATCATAAGTCTCTTGGGCAGAGGTTAAGGGCACGGTTTTCTGTAAAAAGCATGGCTTTCATTCGGCTCAGAGTAGCAAACCGTATAAAGGAAACATTCAACGAAGGCCATAACGGCGCCTCCCTGACTGTGTGGGTCGGTGGAAACAATATTTGCATACAACAAGTAACCCTGGAGTTTAGAGTGACAAGATATGCGATGCCCGGAAGCAACCTACAACAACCTTGATCGTTCAGCATCAAGTAACTCCCATTCGAGAGCAACCTGAATACCAGATTAATCACCGGGACCCTTTCAAGTGACAGGATGAGTTTGCAACTGAACCATTACAGGCCCCGTGAAGCATGATATCCTGGCGGCGAAAGGCAGACAGTGGCAGTGTCTGCTGAGACCTGTGTGGCGGCGGTAACAGCAAACGGCAATTTAGAGCCTTTTTAAAATTGAATTTGAATCTGTACTATCTCTAAAAGAAATCCTGTTTTTTTAAATTGCACGGAATGTACTATTTTAGGTTTTAATGGTAACTCACGGTTCCTAATAACGCACTGAGCTTCTGGTCAGATTTCTCTTTCCCGCCCTGGTCCGTCGCGGCGTTTCAGTGCCGATTGAACGGAGGGCAGGGAAACGAGGTGAAGCACTTCCGGTTTTCCGGGCTGGGCTGCAGTCAGCGGTCTAGTGTGGAGGCGGGAGGGCACTACATAACGCGCATGCCTGAACGGACGCGCAGCGGGCCCGCCACCGGCGCGCCAAAGGCAAGCCCGTCTGCGCCCGTCCGTGGCCGTTTGGGGCTTGGGGCTAGAACCCCTGCCTGTTGTCTAACTACTCACACATATAACTCTGAGCAATTACACATGATGTGCCCCCCCATCCCAGACTCATGTAAACATAGCATACTGATGGGATCAGGTACGCAGAAATGCAGGAACTGTTCCTATACGATGGCGGTAATCCAGAAACAAACTAATAAGGAACGGGTTTTCAAAATGATACTGACCAACTGCAGATCCCTTAATAAGCACAAATATGAGATTTATGACTATCTTGTAGATAACCAGCCAGATATCATGTTTCTTACTGAAACATGGTTAAACGAGGATTCTGCGCCTGAAATCCTTGAGGCCCTTCCTCTGAATTATGGGATCGCTAGACTGGATCGTCAAGTTAACAGGGGGGGATAGCTATTATTCACAAGCTATTGATACAATGCTCTCTAGAAGCAGTGACAATAGAAGCCAGTGAGGCAGGTCTTTTTACAATAAGGGTAGACACGAATTATGTCATGAAAGGTTTCTTAATTTATAGACCACCAGGACCTATCGCACAGTTTGCATCTAGCCTCAGAGAACAAGTAATTCAACCGGTGCTGCGTTATTCTAAAGTGCTAGTGTTAGGAGACATGAACCTACACTTTGACGCTATGGATAATTCCGCAGCGCAAGAGCTCTGTCAAGAACTGGCTGCGCTGCAGTTGGTGCTGCAATCCTCCCTCCCGACCCACCAACGTGGCCACTTGTTAGATCCAATTTTTGCCAACTGGGGGGAGCTAATGGTTGAAAATCCTAACGCAGTTCCATGGACAGATCATTATATAATCCCTTTTAGCATTAGGATACCTAACACTCCACCCTTGAAGAAGCCAAGCGTAGGGAGATTACAGAGGAAATGGGCTAGATTTTCAGCAGCTAACTTTAATCATGCCCTGCAGCGGGGAGGGCCTCCGGGGGGACATGATATAGAAACTGCCTGTAGCATGCTAGACGAACGGATCACTGAGGCGCTAGATAGTGTTGCCCCGTGGTCAACTAGTGCACCTAGGAGACAGTCAAAATCTGCCCCTTGGTTTAATGAAGAACTGAGGATCGCCAAGACCTCATGTAAGCGTTTGGAAAGAAGTTGGAGAAAAGACTTTTCAGAGCACAGGAAGGCAAACTACAAAACTAGTCTTCAATACTACCACTCGCTCATCAGGAAATCTCGGGCCGCTTACTATAGCACTAAGATAGAGCAGGCTGATAACTCCTCCAGAGAGCTTTTCCAAATTTTTAAGGACTTATCGTCACTTACCAGAACCACAGCCCCTAGAAGCGACTCAGTGGAGTCTTGCAACCTGATAGCAGACTTTTTTGCAGAGAAGGTAGCAAGGATTTATTCCACCTTTCCGGCGGAGGCACGAAATGGGAGTTCAGAGTGGACGGGAGTGTGTAATATGGAGGAGGCATTTTGCCTCTCCAGATTTAACCTCCCCTCCTGCAATGATCTCATAACTGCGGCCTTGAGTATTAAGTCCGGTTCACCAAGGGACCCAACAACACCAAAAACTCTGAGGGAGTGTATGGAGCCCTTAGCCCCTTATATCAGGCACCTCCTTAAACTCTCCTTTGATTCAGGGGTGGTTCCACAAAGGTGGAAGGAAGCGGTGGTTATCCCCATTAAAAAAAAGCTGGGTGTGAGTGCAAGTCAGTTGGAGAACTTACGACCGGTTTCGCTCTTGCCATACTTTGCTAAAATAGCAGAAAGAGTGGTCAATAATCAACTGACAGAGCACATTAACCAACACAGCCTATTCCACCCTACGCAATCGGGTTTCCGGGCTGCATACTCCACGGAGTCAGCCCTGCTTCTGTCTACAGAAACTATACGTAGACATGTAGACGAAGGGCAGACGGTGGCGCTGGTCCTATTGGACCTCAGCGCCGCATTCGATACCGTCGCCCACCCACTACTCTTACAGCGCCTCAAGGAAGGAGGGCTGGATAAGTTGGCTTTGAAATGGCTAAGTTCCTTTTTACAGGATAGAAGCTTCCAAGTGTCCCAAAGACCGTTTTATTCTAAGAGCATTAGGCTGGCTCAAGGGGTCCCCCAGGGCTCCATACTTAGCCCTACTCTTTTTAACCTTTATATGACCCCTTTGGCAGACATTATTGTAAAATACGGCATTAGTGTTGTGTCATATGCGGATGACACGCAACTAGTGGTGTCCCTATCTCAATCCCATGAAGAGGCAGCCACCAATTTCTCCTCCTGTTTACAGGAATTGGCAATCTGGATGGCAAATAACTGTCTAAAGTTAAATGGCAGTAAGACGTAGGTCCTGATCGTGGGTAAGGCTCCCTCGATATGGTCATCGATGTGGTGGCCGCCGATTTTGGGCCCCATCCCCACCCCCAGCGAACAGGTTAAGAACTTGGGGATGTGGCTGGATCCTAAACTCTCATTCGACCACCACACCAGGACGGTGGCCGGGAAGTGCTTCGGAGTAATGAAAGGCCTTCGGAAGATCTTAGATGTGCTCCCCGTAGCCGCCAGGAAAACCCTAGTCCATGCGTTGGTGACTTCCCGCCTGGACTATGGGAATGCTCTATACCTAGGAGCCAGTGGTAAGAGTGTTCAGAGACTACAATGCATTCAGAACGCGGCGGCCCGCCTTGTTCTGATGCTCCCCAGCAGAGCCTCCTCCAAAAATGCCCTTGCTGCCTTACACTGGCTTCCGGTGAGGGAGAGAATCCTTTTTAAAGCCATGTGTATCAGTCAACGCATTTTGCAGGGTAAGGGACCTAGCTACCTGCGTAGTCTAATATCTCCCTACACTCCAACCCGGGCTCTACGATCCCGGGGGTCGGGACAAGTTAATATCCCACTAATTAAAAGAGTGAGAATGGGTTGTCGATCCTTCCGCTACTTAGCCGCTAAGCACTGGAACGCCCTTCCTCCTGCTCTCCGGATGGAACCCTCAGGAAACCTCTTTCGGGAAAAACTGAAGACCTGGCTCTTCCAGTGATAGGCTCACAATGTAGCTGGCTTACAGTTATTTGCCACGGACAGGGCGCTTTGCTGCAGCTCGGGGACACACTAGTGAGTGTAACCAGGCGCTTTATAAGCTCACTTATTATTATTTATTATTATTATATGAGTGATCCACTTAAAGCGCTCTCGCAGTTTGTACCGCTTAGAAACACTTCTGTTTCCCCACTCCTGCATCGAAATCTGTATGGCAGTTCCCAAGATTCCTTGATGAATTCGCTACCCATCGTTTCATATCTGCCTGCCTGTTGTTGTTCTAGGCAATACTGAAACTGGAAAATTGTGACCGGTAATGTTATATGGCCATGAATTACCCATTCTGTGGATGGTGACTCTGCCACAGTGACCTATCCAGTTTTTCAATAAGCAGCATTGTATATTTTGCTCCCCTTTGTGCCATTGTTACCTGTTTTTCAGTTAGATTGTATGCAGAGAACAAGGACGCACTGTTGATAAATCGCCAAGGCACATAACCAGCGTGCAATGATTGCAGCATCCAGCTTAATAACATAATAGAACGTAGTTGAGATTGTCCGTGCTGTAGTATGGACAGATCCTGTTCTAGTATATCTTTGGCAAAAGATGCAATGTTGCCCAATGAATAGGTCCTGGATGTTAATGTAGTCATACCATTGTCAACTACAGCTAATGCCTTTTCTAGGTTAATTCTATCTATTTCTCGAAGTCTCTCCGCAGCTTCTTGTTGAGAGATTTTCCAGATTTCATTATAGACAGCGTATAAGAAATGTTTCTGACGTGGCTTTCGGGGACCTAATAGAAAATCCCTTAAATCCACCACATCGGATAGTAAGGATAAGTGCTGTTTCACCTGGGACAGTGTCAAGATTCTTAGCCAATCAAGGCATTACTTCCCATCACTGTATGATGTCACCACCCCTGGATGTTCTCTTTGTACATAGCGTTGGTCTGGCCTATGGATACTAAACCCTTCGGTGGTACCCCTGAATCTTGTTTGACATCTGTTAGTGTCTGTGGGCCAAACTAACCATCCCTTCCAATTGGGGTCTGATGAATTGTACTGTATGATGTCATATATTGTATTCCCTCCACGTGATGTAGAGTTTTGCCACCCTCAAAGTGTGATGGTGTGGGAATCCGAGATGTGTTCAAATCCTTGTTCTTGGCTATTCCAAAAGAGGAAGTCTGTTCCACAGTGTCATTCAGAAATATTATCTGCTGTGGAATGTGGAATGAGGCACGCTCTAAATAGTGCTTCTGTTCCCTGAACCATTCCTTTGAACCCCAGACTGATTTTATGTCTATAGTGTCCTACCATAAGTCGAAACCCTGTTCAGACAGTTGGGAAATAAAGGATGCAGAATAAATCTGTTTGGTGTTAGTCAGCATATTTTTCTGTGCAGTTGTAGGTGCAACCTTATAGTAATATGAGGTCGGGTCAGAAGTGTTGAACCCTGAAAAATTAGAAGATTTCTGTGTGAACGTTTTCAAACTACTTTTTGGTGGTGTCGGGCAATGTTCCCATTGGTGGTATGTAAAAACATTTCGTGGGATACTGGATTTGTGTAAAAAGTGATGACCATAATGTTGGTAACAGTACATAGTGTTATAGTATGATGTGTCTTCTAACATTTCAGTGCTTGAAAATGCAGCGGATTGTTCTAAATCAGACAACATATTATTTACAGTTATAAAAATCTCAATCGTCAAAGAATGTACTGGAGGTACTGATATTATTTAGAGAAATTATAAATATATGAGGTATTTTTAAAAGTTCAGTGGGACCAAACACATCATAATCAACTTTGTCCCAAACTATACCATCAGGAATTGGAACAGCTGTAATGTTCACAAAGGACAGGTCTCTTTGCTCACGATGAGATGACGTATGAGGTTTCAGGACCAAGTTCATATGTGATACTGCAGAGCGTTCTGGAAGATAGTTTCCATTCATAATTAAGCAAAAGACAGTCACTAGGCCAATCCAGAACAGAAAAAACAGTATTCCAGTTATTATCTAGAGCTGGAGCCAAGGTGATACTGGGTAAGTCTTTTTAAAAAAAATGTAGAAGTCACAAATTCGTTGCTTACGGGAAACTGGAGCTGGGGTTGTTTCAGGTCCACTGGGATCCAGAGAGAAGGAATCAAAATCGATGAAGTAGCCAGATGCAGTTCGATCTATCTTTGATAGCTCAGCAGGTTTTGTTGAACTGGCAGACTTCTCTTGTAGAGGCATATTGATGTAGACATCGGTGTTAGGCCGAATTGATATTTGTCTTTCATTTTGGTTTTGAAGTTCAGTTTCCAGAGGAACGAGTTCCATTTCATTGTTGGAAATTCCATTACTTTGTATTGGCGACTCTTCAAATGTTATGAGTCTTTCTGTCTGAACTTCCTGTATGGTAGCGAGAGGAGAGCGTTGGCTAGCCAGGAGCCCACGAGGCCTACTATTCACTATCAGCCACATAGTGTGGTTTAATCAGATCGATGGAGACAAATCTCTTTTCTTTTCTGCCGGCTAGAGGCGGAAAAAGTACTGTTCTTGTTCCTTTGACAGCCAGGACAGGTACAGGCTTTCTGTATGATGGCCCAAATTCTTTCTTGTCCGCAATCTTTTCTCTGACCAGATCCCCGACTTTTGGGATCCAGGCAGGTCTTTCCGTGACTGATTTGACTTCCCCAGTGGCGGTGCGTTTTACTTGCACGTTGCTTTGTAGTGCCCGGAATTCATTGAGATCCTGTAAAACAGCCAAACGTTTATTGATGTCAAATGGTTTTTCATCTGCAACTGTGCTTTCATAATCGTGTTTAGGTACCCACATTCTCGTCCCAAATAGGACTTCGTAAGGAGTGACACCTCCTAGGGAACTTCTTGGCATGTTGTTCTCTGGACCCCGTATAAGTGATTGACCCAACTACCACCCGAACCTAATACTCTCGCTGTTAAAGATTGCTTTAAGTCTTGGTTTTTCCTCTCGACGACCAAATTTCCCTCAGGATGGTATGAAGAGGAGTACCGCAATGCAACACCAAAACTTCCCATGGCTTCCTTGTAAGCCCTAGAGCTAAATGCGGGGCAAAGGTCAGAATGTAATGTGCCAACTGCGTAGGTCTCTATAAAGACTCGCAAATCTTTTATAACAGTTGGAGCGTCAGCCGAGCGCTGAGGCCATACCATAGCAATCTAGAGCATGAATCCACTGCCACCAAGATGTACTTGTAAGCCACATCTGATTGTAGGGGGCTGCAGTGGTCCAAATAGACAAAAGCGAGTGGTCTGTCTGATATTAGTAATGGTGTCTGCGCTGGACACGCCACGGTGGAACCCTTCATCTGCTGACAGATGTCGCACTTTAAGACAAAATTCTCAGTCTGTTTAGTTAACCCTGGCCACCAATAGTGCTGTTTCAATAAAGAAACCGTTGCGATAATCCCTGTGTGTGTAGAACATAGACCCTTGTGTGCAGCTAGTATTAAGCCTAATCTGCGATCTATGTTTGGTGTTACTCTATCCCCCTCTCCTGGAACTTGAGCATAAGGAATGTTAGTTGCATCTAACTTGTAGGAGTACTTGAGTGGAAAACCTTTCGGCAAGGCTGTGCTGTTTTTGCGTGAAGCAATGACAGCTACCATTATCTGTCCGTCTATTCTCGTTTTAGAACATGTGATTGCAGCTACGGAAGCAGTACATACTGCCCCTTTTGCGGCTTCATCGGCCAATGAATTCCCATCAACGTGAATGCCATCACGTTGATGACACAGCGTATGTGTCACGTGAGCTCTCGGTAGTTCGGTTTTCAACTCAGCTACCTGTTCAAAAATAGCAATTTATGCTTAATTGTGCAACCTTTTGAGTCTTTAAACCCATTCTGACCCCAGTAGTGAAGATATTCATTGTATGACTGGGATCGCACACTATCAGTGTGGGGAATTCTCGATCCGTATTTATAAGTGCCAGTAATAGGGCTTTTAGTTCTGCCAGCTGCGCTGTGCAGTCTCCTAGAGACTGTGTTTTCGTGCTGCTAGGATGGAACTTGCCTTCCTGCATATGACCTTTCACAATTGCACATGCGGTGCTGTATTGTTGTTTACTACCTATGCCAGCTGAGCAGAACCGTCAGTGTAAATAATATATTCATACTGATCTAGAGGCATTATTTCATTTGGGAGAGGATATTCTTGTTCATATTGCAGGAATGCTTGTGTTTTTAGAATAGAGTCATATCTGTATTCTACATCTGTTGCAGTGAGAGAATTAGCCCATTGTATCCATCTTGGATGTAAGGCTTTAGCATTAGGAACGCTATCCTTTGTAACAGACTCTAAGGCTGGTACTGGAGTTACGACTATTATTCGTTTCCCCTGAGCCAGTGCTCTTTCTCTCGCTACAGCGGTCTGTACTGCAGTCAGAATATTTTCTGTAGAAGCAAAAGTGTCGCGATCTTGAGCCAGGGAGAGAACCCGGGTCCGTTAGCTCCCTCCTCCCCTTGTAAGGTGTGCATGTTGAGGACAAAGGGGAACAGGGCGCTACCTACCTATGTGAGGCACAAAAACTACATTGCCCAGAATGCCACAGGACGTCATCATGAGCAGCACAGCAGGAGCCGCCTCGCTATTCGCTGGCTATATAAGCCCCGCCCCTTCCAGGAAACGGGGCTTGACAAACTAGCAGTACAGTCCGGTTTTCAACAGCGCTAGCGGAAGGTGTTCCCCGCTGGAGGATGAGCGTTGGATATTGCTTGCTGAGCCACCGTTTTCTTGCTTCTTGGAATCCCCTGAGACACGGCCCTTAGCGGGGGTTGTGTGTTATCGGCATTCGGCCGATATTTTCAGCGCGCCAAAATACTCCCACAGGGCGCGGAAGCCCTTACAGGTATTTAGGTTTTGGAGGGTGGGCGAAGAAGAATTCTCCACTCGTTTGCACCCGAAGATTTCTTTTCTGTTTCTTTTTGGGAAAGAACCCGTTCACGGAGCCTTAAAGGGGTAGGCTCTTGTCATCATTGACATTGTGCGTTCTACCGCTGTGACCAAGAGAAGAGCTGTGAGGAAAACAGCTTCTTATACTTCCACGGAGATTCACTGGGACTTATAGTTTCCATCCTGCTGGAGAGTGTGCCCTGCTTGCACTCTTGGTCTTTGTTTAAGATTCTCCGGAGCCTCTGTGAAACATTTAAGTGAGTAAGGGAGCAGTGGGGAGCCAGGCGTGGGGAGGATTGTATGACTGTTATCAAAGGGCATCCCTCTACCTCACACTTCTTTCTCTGTTGTTTTCATTCACTTGCAGTTATCCCCTGATTATCCTTGACCAGAAGCTGGACCGCCCTTCCTACCTGGCGCAGTCCAAACGCTATACCAGAAACCCCAGAGTATATTGTTTTGTTTTTACTTCCCTTAATCCCCGGGGAACTTCCGTACGCAGAGGTTTTTATTGTCTTCTGTGTGGGGTTGTTCCTAGGGAAGGAAGGGGACTCTCTTCACACCATCGTCCCTGCTGGCCAATCTTAGAGGTTAGTGGCCTTCTTGGTTTTAAGCTACTGACTCGTGACAGATTGTCAAGCCCAAGTTAGCCGCCCAGCCCGGACGATGGACACCAACACGGTTTTAACCTCGTTGCTGGAGAGCTTTGTGGCTCTGCAGCAGGAGGTACATACCTCTAGGCAGGAGAACCAGGAGTTAAGGAAAGAGATGGGTACTTTACGGAGGGAGGTAGCTGGTCTTGCTAGAAAAGGTACAGGGAAAGGGTCATACATTAGGGAATGGACACTACCCCCGCCTGTCTCTACCACCGCCTCAGTCCCTGGGGGAGGAGCACAGGGCACTGGGTTCTTTACAGTGCCAGCAACAACTTCCTCTCCTGATGGGTCCACTCCTACAGTCCACGTGATACAGACTCATGGCATACCCCTGGAACCACCTGAGCGCTTTTATGGGGAACCCAAGAAATTCGAGACATTCCTCAATCAATGTAGGCTACACTTCCTCTGCAAACCTACTGTGTTCCAGGAGGATGCGGCAAAAACCTCCTTCATGATGTCGTATATGGGGGTAACGCCGCCAGTTGGACCATCCCATTAATGGAACGGAATGATCCTGTATTGCATAACGTGCAGGACTTTTGCTTGGAGATGAGGAAGCTATTTGACCGGAAGACACATATGATGTCGCTGGACCGGGAACTCATTACGCTTCGGCAGGGGTCACAAGATTTGTTGACTTACATCACCACCTTTAATCGCCTCCTGGTGGAAACAGACTGGCCCCCAGAGAAACGTACTACATTGTTCTATCAGGGATTGCGAGGAGACTTAAAAGACATGCTGTCGCAGGTAGTTCAGCTACCTGCCACCTGTGAGGAGTTAATCAACCTTACTGTCCAATTGGATCACCGTCTACAAGAAAGAAAGGGAGACAGGTGCAGAAGCGACACCCGTTTATTCCTCCCCCGTTCTAAACCAGCTTCCAAAGAACACATGAAACAGCCTGAAGGGCCCGAACCCATGCAAATCGGAGGACTCCGGGGCCCGCTCACTACGGAAGAGAGAGAGAGAAGACGGCAACAAAAGCTGTGTTTATATTGTGGGAAAAGTGGGCACTTTATCAGGGAGTGTCGGTCAAGAGCAAAGATACCCGAAAGGCCAACTATCTCCAGGACACAAGCTGTCACTTCTCTCCAAACGACGGAAAACTAAAAAACCCAAGCCAAGAAGGGGTCTCTGTCTTGGGTTTAGGAAACAAAACGATCTCTTTGTCTCTGGCCAATACCATTCAGCCCTCCGTGGCTCATATGAACGTGTGTGTCACCCTGTGGGTGTCCGAGAAGAGCTCCATAGAAGTAGCGGCCCTGTTGGATTCCGGAGCCACGGGAAACTTCATTGATCAACAATATGCCTGGAACATAGGGGTACCGTACGAAAGTAAGATCACACCCGAGATAGTGAAAGCAGTGGACGGAAAGGCACTGACCTCTGGACCAGTGACGAACCATACCTGCCCCCTTACGATGCGAGTAGGGTAGAACCATTACAAGACTATCCGGTTCGACCTCATAGATGCACCTCACTTCCGTCTAATCCTGGGCATGCCATGGTTGACTCTCCATGACCCTGTCATCCGATGGGCGGACCGCACTGTATCCCTGACATCCGACTATTGCAAGGACCAGTGTATCAAGCTAAATACACACTCTGACATTATCACTGCTACGCAAGCTGGACTCCTAGCAGAAGGATGTGTTGAGGCCTGCTACTGCTGTTCCACCTCTCTACCAGAGGTTTACCAGACGTACCGATCAGTCTTTGATAAGCAGGAGGCGACGCAATTACCACCTCATCGGACATACGACTGTCGTATTGACCTCTTGCCGGGAGCTAATATCCCTTGCAGCAGGGTGTATGCCCTGACAGAGCCGGAAACCCGTTACTTATAAAACCTACCTAGAGGAGAACTTGGCCTCTGGATTCATTCGGCATTCTTCATCACCTGCTTCGTCTCCCCTCTTCTTCATATCAAAGAAGGATTGTGACGAATTAAGAACGTGTATTGACTATAGAGCAATCAACAAGGTAACTATAAAGAATAGATACCCCCTGCCCTTGATCCCGGTACTGTTGGATCAGTTAAAGGGAGCTCTGATCTTCACGAAGCTGGATCTCCGAGGGGCATATCACTTGCCATGAGGTTATCCTTGCCCCAGTCATGGAACATCCACCCTGTGTTCTACGTATCCATGCTCAGGCCCTGTCCACTCAGTGTGAGGTTGCCCTCGACACCAGTGCCTGTAGAAATCGATGGGCAGGAGGAATACGAGGTCAGAGAATTATTGGATTCTAGACTCGTAAGGGTTAGAGTGCAGTATCTAGTAGACTGGAAGGGTTATGGTGTGGAGGATAGAACCTGGGAACCCTTAGACAATCTGCACTGCCCAAAGCTGTTACAGCAATTCCAAACTAGGTATCCAGGCAAATCAGGACGACCGCCGAGACGGCAGTCCTCGAGAGGGGGTTCTGTCGCGATCTTGAGCCAGGGAGAGAACCCGGGTCCGTTAGCTCCCTCCTCCCCTTGTAAGGTGTGCATGTGGAGGACAAAGGGGAACAGGGCGCTACCTACCTATGCGAGGCACAAAAACTACATTGCCCAGAATGCCACAGGACGTCGTCATGAGCAGCACGGCAGGAGCCGCCTCGCTATTCGCTGGCTATATAAGCCCCGCCCCTTCCAGGAAACGGGGCTTGACAAACTAGCAGTACAGTCCGGTTTTCATCAGCGCTAGCGGAAGGTGTTCCCCGCTGGAGGACGAGCGTTGGATATTGCTTGCTGAGCCACCGTTTTCTTGCTTCTTGGAATCCCCTGAGACACGGCCCTTAGCGGGGGTTGTGTGTTAATGGCATTCGGCCGATATTTTCAGCGCGCCAAAATACTCCCACAGGGCGCGGAAGCCCTTACAGGTATTTAGGTTTTGGAGGGTGGGCAAAGAAGAATTCTCCACTCGTTTGCACCCGAAGATTTCTTTTCTGTTTCTTTTTGGGAAAGAACCCGTTCACGGAGCCTTAAAGGGGTAGGCTCTTGTCATCATTGACATTGTGCGTTCTACCGCTGTGATGTTAACAGCATTTTGGGGACGCTAACCAAGAGAAGAGCTGTGAGGAAAACAGCTTCTTATACTTCCACGGAGATTCACTGGGACTTATAGTTTCCATCCTGCTGGAGAGTGTGCCCTGCTTGCACTCTTGGTCTTTGTTTAAGATTCTCCGGAGCCTCTGTGAAACATTTAAGTGAGTAAGGGAGCAGTGGGGAGCCAGGCGTGGGGAGGATTGTATGACTGTTATCAAAGGGCATCCCTCTACCTCACACTTCTTTCTCTGTTGTTTTCATTCACTTGCAGTTATCCCCTGATTATCCTTGACCAGAAGCTGGACCGCCCTTCCTACCTGGCGCAGTCCAAACGCTATACCAGAAACCCCAGAGTATATTGTTTTGTTTTTACTTCCCTTAATCCCCGGGGAACTTCCATACGCAGAGGTTTTTATTGTCTTCTGTGTGGGGTTGTTCCTGGGGAAGGAAGGGGACTCTCTTCACACCATCGTCCCTGCTGGCCGATCTTAGAGGTTAGTGGCCTTCTTGGTTTTAAGCTACTAACTCGTGACAAAAAGGCATTTCAGCGTTTGTGTACAAGTGTGATTTGTAAGCAATCGGGACTGTCTCACCTTCTTTGAAAATGATGTAAGTATATCCTGATAACCCGGGGATGAGCCGTATCACCAGGTTGCGTACATTCACGCGTCTGCAAGTGTTTTGATGCTATCATGTCAGCTTGTAGGGAACGAAGGATATCTGTGTGTTACAGTGTCCATTGCCGAACTGAGAAATCAGGTCTTATTAGGTCGTAGAATGGTTTTACTTTTTCTGCGTAATCCAAAATGTAAGTTCTGCCAAAATTTAGGAATCCCAATATGGATTGTAAATTTTTCAACGATTTATTAGGTTGGAGCAGCACACACTAAAAAGTTAGCTGCCAGGCTTTTCCCTTCACTTGAAAGCTCATATCTCAAAAATAGGACATTGAGGTGGGCTATTTTCGATTTTTTAAAGTTGAATTTGTAGCCCTCAGGAGCGAACCCCAAAATAATGTTGCTCACCCTGGTCAAGTGATCCTTTAAATCATCATCCGTCAGATAACTATCATCTACATAGGACAATGCCACTTCATCCAAATTCTGAAGTAACTTTGTTACCCTAGCAGAAAACAATCCAGGGCTATTCTTATACCCTTGGGGGAGTTGACAAAATTGACGCTGGGAACCTAGAGCTGAAAATGCTGTCAAATATCTGCTTTCAGGCGCTATATTTTGGCAAAAAAATCCATTAGAGATATCTAATGTTGTTTCATATTTTTTCCGCACAATGTTATTCATTAATGCGGCACTGTCTTCATTTTGTTCTGCAAATGTTTTAGTGCATGTGTTCAGATGTCTGTAGTCTAAAACTAGACGATATGAATTATCGGGTTTCATTACAGGAAACAAAGGATTGTTCATGGAGGAGGTGCAAGTTTCAATTACACCTTGGTATTGAAGTTGATCTAAGATCTCCCTGACCTGTTTTTTTGCTTCTTGTTTTATTGGGTACTGTCTCTCTGGAGTTGGAGTAGCTTTTACTGGGATTACATGGTGAGGTGACTCAGCATCCCACCCAACATGGTTGCGATATAATGCTGGAGCAAGTGCTATCGCCCACTCCTGCGAGTATGTATGTTTTAAGTATATTGGAACGAGGTCGGAAAAAGCTGGTAAAATAACAGTTTCTACCTTTGGGCAATCCATAACAATTGCAGGCGGCCAATATTTTTCAGCTAAAAGGATGTCATATCCATAAGTCAGGTTCTCCCAAAAGAGACCTTTAATTTTTCTGGGTTTGTCCCCCTTCATTTGGAGTGTTATTTCATGTAACCTATGTGGGACACTTACCCGTGTATCCGGTGTTTCCACCGTGATATGTTCATTCAACTCCGCTGTCACCAGAAATTCCATCAGGTTCTGGCGAGCTATTGTTACTTCTGCTGGGCTGTCTAGAATCGTCAGAGCCCATTCCCCATTCAGAAGTTGAGTCCTCAGAATTCTGGGCATGTCTAACTTTAAGACCTGCTACTTACTTCTTTTTAAATTGAGGTTTAGATTTTTGTTTATCTTCTTTTTTGGAAGTATAGTCTGAAGCACGTTGTGTGTCTCTGGACTTCGTACGCTCTTCTTGTCGGTGTTCTGACCGTTCTTCCCTCTCGGAGTTTTTTGATGAACCCTGAAAGGAACGAGAGGAACATGTATCAGTATCCTGATATCTGTCAGGTTTTTTAATGTTATCACGATTCCTATGGTTGTATTTCCTTTCGGAGGGCTCCTGTTGAGGAGACCCACCCCTAGATTGTGATCTATTGTCTCTATTCTGTTGTTTTTTATTATTATCCCATTTCTTCTTGGAAGAATCAGGTGCTTGCTTGGTGTTCTCTTTTTCGAGACCACCCAGCAGTTGAGGTTTTGTTCCTCTAGCTCCCAAATTGTCTTTACCTAACTCAGCATAGGTGTCTTTGATAATTTTAGGTAATTCACATTCCTGTTGTAAAGGAGTGAGATCCCTCAGGCATTGGCGTATTGCCACTGCTGCTGCCTCCCCTTTTACGTTTGCTAATACAATAGCTGATACCTGGGCAAAATTACCTAATAATTTCATCCCTAAATTCAGAGCAGGTTCTGTTCCATACTCATTCTGTATTTGTCTTAATACATCTGGTATTACTGCTAATGAAGGGATACGATGAGTTCTGGTATATATGGCAGCGAAAACTGTACCCCAAGAGGTACAGTCCTCTATCTGGGGAGCTATCCCCATTGGCAAGCAGATTGTTAGCATTCTGTGTTTTCCTTGAGGGCTTGTGTGTGGAAAAACCGCATCTAGCTGTGTTATTTTTTGAGCTATCCAGAATGGCATTTGCTCACGTTTAGTGGCCATCTTACCCATAACTGCGTGTAGCGTTTTTGGTGTGATTTTATTGTAGATCCCTGAATTTGTCCTTCTTGTGTAGCCCTTGCTGGGTGAAGTGTGAGTGTTCTCATCACGAACTGTGTCAGGTTTCTGTAAAGTTTTATTATTTCTTTATGAAGTGGACGTAAGTCTGCTGCTGGCATTGTGTCAATGTCTGGATGTGGTGTATAGGCCGCTGGTAGTGGCCAAGTCGCTCCATCTCTTCCAAGCGGACTGGGTCTCACTTTTTCTTTTGTGTGTGGGAGGGCACCTTTAAACCAGTTTATGTGCTCCTGGTAGGTGAGCGGAACTTCAATGTCCTCATATGGACAGTATTCGTCTGGTGTTTCATCTTCAGTGTAAGAATGAAATGTATTTGAATGTGCATCTGCTTGTGGGAATTTAACCCATGAATAGAATACCTCTGTTCTATATGATTCCTGTGCCTCAATCACGAATGTCACTGTCCCACCCCTAGCTGTGACTCCATAGTCTGCTAGTTTCAAAGTAAGGGCAGTCCTAACATTTTCTGAAATGTTAATTTCAGCTTCTAGTTCTTCCTCAACTCCTGCACCCGCACGTAGAGCTTGGGCAGTGTCGTCTTCTTCAGTCATTGTTGAAAAAGTTTCAAGGAAACTGAGATAAAGCATTTATGCACAATAGGAACTATTTGTCCTTCAAGCTTGATAAACCTACAGCCAATACATAGGATATGCCTACTCAGCTGTGGCGGATGGTTCCCTTCCCACTCCAGACGTCTCCGGGGAAATGTGAGTAGGGGTCTCTGAGAATAGCACAACTGAACTACTCAGATTTGACCGTTAAGTAAGTACCAAACCAACGTTGGCTGCGCCTTGTCGTGTAGTTCCTATAGACCTATATAGGATCTGCGCGTTTAGACAACATAGACTGTAGGATTGGCGTCCAGACTGATTCTAGACACCCCAACCGGGTATGTTTGGCTATATACCAGCTAGTTCACAGTGCCACTAGAAACCCCTCTTACCAAGGAGAGAATAGTTCTTGGCAACTATTGAACATGACAACTCTGTCCCATCAGGGATCGTGGAAACAGTGCAATACTTTTCGTTCAGCCACTCGTGCTCACTTTGTCTCAGAGAGATACACAGAATAAACGGTGGGGACGTTTTCAATAAGCATTTATTGAGCAAGTGTCATTCTAGTGTAAAATAGGTGTGCTGAAACAACCATTAGACAGAAACAGATAATAAATGATTATAAGCACCAACAGAGTAAAAGGATGGTAGATTTCTACCATAGTGCTAAAGCGATGAATAGAGGCAAGTATAAAAATACATGACAATAAAATGCGTACTCCTACGATGCGACCCTCACTAGATGTACCTAAGTGTACCTAGCATGTATGTAGGTGTAGAGCCAAGAATCCCTCTAGGATAAAGTCAACCTCATTACCTGAAGTGAGAGACTGTGGGACCCCGTCTTGGTCTTGAGATGGACCCCCATGAGGGATGTCAGACCACTGCGAGCTGGAGTGTCTGCGTGCAGGAACCTCAGCATCTTGTGTCAGTGTGTCAGCATGGAAGTCCTTTTCCTCCTCTTCTTCTACCTCAACGAGATATGGTGTTTATATACCCAAAGTGGTACCCTCAGGGGCTCTACCTTGCTGTGTCATGTTGGACTTAGGATGACGGAAGGAATGACCCTTATACATAGTGATTATGCAGGATGGTAGTCCTGCTGAGTTTCCCAGAATCCTCATGCATAATGGATAAGGCTAGTTTTCAGGGAAAACCCCATGTAGTACCGTAAGTAGGTAAAAGGTCTGTCCCAAGAACCGTTATGCAGTGTAATGGTAGGGGAGAATATAGGTGAAAGGTTAGGTGACTACCTGAGCCTATATTGGGGTACCTATATGAAACATAACAAGACTTAGTGGTTCACTGTTATTGACCTTTGCCAAGCCTTCTTCTCCATACTGTTTCATGAGGACAGTCAGTTCCTCTTTGCTTTTCGGTTCCAGAACCGTGTTTTGGCATGGTGCCGAGTCCCACAAGGGTGTACAGAGAGCCCGTCCATCTTCAATCAGATTCTTAAAAAGAATTTGGAGACCCTGATCATGCCTTGAAACTAAGTCCTGGTTCAATATATTGACAACCTGTTGGTGGCGTCAAATACACAGGACGCGTGTAGACAAAATACTAGTACCAGTGAAGCAAGTTAGCTTTTCCTGATCTATATGGGTTAGGTAACAAGTCTCTGGGTTTTATCAAAACAGGGATTAAGTAAAATGATTATGTATATTCAGGATATGGTTTTTAAGGAGGTGCATACCATATTGCAGTGTCACTTAGGATACATAAGTTTTATGTATCTATGAAATAGCAGAACACAGGATGTCATCATTGAGACCCTGTATGTCACTACGTAGTCTGAAGACCCATTTTTGCTCTCTCTTGAACAAGTACTAGGTCACATTGGAGACAAACTGTGGAATAATGGGTTTGTCAAGTACAGACCATGACAGATCATCATCCTGAAGTGTGTGGTCAATTTTGTGGCTTGTTTATTACACCTAATGGTACTCTTGTGTTCCATTATCCGCGTCATCCGCGACATACTTCAATCCACAAGAACAGGAGACCAGATAGATAATTTGTTCACTATTACAGTTCGTATATTTTCTCTGTTCCCAGGGCTTGGCAGTGCCAATATCAATACAGGTTGACTGAGACGTCTGGGCACATACTCTGCATGAACTACACTAAAAAATGTCCTTTCACGGGTGGTAATCCCCAAAGAGTATTTAGTTCGTTCACATTTACGGTCCTTGGTCTAGTATGCACTAACTTGTCTTTCAAGTTCCCACTCAGTCTGAATGCGAAGAGTGGTAGTGGTAGGGACAGGGTGCCTTTATTCAGGATGTGCCAATTCTTGTTGATGGATTTGTGAATCAAGCCTGATGCACTGCAGAAAGTATTAACAGAGACTAGTCGCTCTATGAGCTCTTTCGATGGTCGTATTTCTAAAAGAGCCTCACAGTTATTATACCTTGCTTTTTTGGCTGATTTGTGTACCAGTGATGGTGGGTATTGGCGGTCCAGAAGTTGGGAAGATAAGTTAGCTGCAGGAATTTTGTATTTCTGGATGTCTGAGCAGTTCTGCTGTAAACGTAGGAACTGTCCGAATGGAACCTAGGATAGTAGCTCGCGTATGCAAGAAGGCATTCCTGGCCATAGGTTTTTTTGTACAGGTCTGTCTGCAAAGTTCCAGAGGAGGGATATATCCATAGGTCTAGAAATAGAAGGCACTCTTGGCTCTATTCACATTGTGAATTTCAAGAATGGGTTGCGCGAATTCAGCCATTGATGGAAAGCAGTGATAGAGCCAAATGACTAAAATGTCATTTATATAACGCTTCCATTGTAGGAAGTTGGAATAGTAGGGATTTTCAGGTACCAGAACTTCTCCTGTTTCAAAAGAGTGCATGTAGAGGTTCGCTAGACTAGGGATGAAGGTACTGCCCATTGAAGTCCCAGAGATTTCTAGGTGTAAGCCATCCTCAAATTGAAAGAAGTTCTCTTTCACAGCTAGTGTTGCACACTTCATGATGAAAGATACTGGGGTCAGAGTGTCCAGGTCCCTGGACCTTAGCAAGGTTTTTATGGCCATCAGTGTCTGATCCTGCAGAATGCAGGTGTAGAGTGATTCTACATCAAAAGATATGAGAAAGTTAGTTTCAGTGTTGAACTGAGCCTCAGATAGAAGGCGGAGCACCTCCTTGGTGTCCTGTAAAAGTGCTAGCATTTCTCATACCAGAGGTTTTAGGAAGAAATCCACAAATTGGGAAAGTGGTTCCAACAGGGACTAAATGCCAGAGATGATCGGTCGACCAAGAGGTAGCCGTAGGGGTTTGTGGATTTTTGGTAGGACATACAAATATGTAATGACTGGATCTTTATTAATCAGAAATTCAGCCTCTTTCGAGGTCAGCCAACCATTATCTTTCTCGTCCTTGACCACAGAGGTGATCACAGCTTGAAGTCTCTTGGTAGGGTCTATTTTCAAAGGGTGGTAGGCACTACTTACGCCTAGCTGTCTTAGGTATTCAGCCCTATAGGTGGTGGTGACCAAAATCACTGTGGCACCCCCTTTGTCTGCTGGTTTTATTGTTATGGAATCATCCATACTTAAAGTCTTCAGAGCCTGTTGTTCTTGTCTGGACAAGTTGTGGAAGGTTGTTTACTGAGTGCTGTACTCAACTCAAGATCCTTCAAAACTGCTTTTTCAAAGGTTATTACCTCTGGGGGTACCAAATGTGGCAGAGGATTAAAGGTGGTCTTTTTGCAGAGGTTGGTATTAGATGGCTGGTCATTAGCCGTGGTTTCTCTATTTCCTGCAAAGAAAGATTGCAATTGAATTTTCCGAAAGAATTGTGACAATTCCTGATGGATCTGGAAATTGTTGCCCTGGTACGTAGGGACGAACCCCAAGCCTCTATTGAGTGGCTTAGACTCATGTGTAGTCAAGATGCGTTTGCTCAAGTTTACGATTAAGTCATCTCGCTGCTGGTGCTCAGTCGGGCATTGGTTTTGGTCATGCTCAGTGTGTGGCGCAGAGACAGCGAAGGACTCCAATGTACGTAAGGTTGTTACCTCACCTTCTTCCTCTTGATCTGCCCGACCCTGTTCTAAAAAAGTGGGGTTATAGAAAGAGGGTGGAGGGTGGTGGAAATGTGGCATAGGTTGTTGGTATGGGGGCATTGAGTAATTCCATGGTGCCGGCAGCCACCACTTTTGTTGTGGTGGTATGAAGCTCTTTCCCCACCATCTCCCTCGACCTCCCCTCCGAGATGTAGACTGTTGTGGTCTGTTGGTACTGGAGTCAGAGTTGCTCGACCATTGATCTGAGTCTGAGGTTGAGTAACCTGAACCATATGCACGCCCTTGTTGATTGAATTCTGGTGGTTTGTAATCATCAGTGGTGTATGGACAAACCTTTTCTAAGGAGAAACATGCCAGATCTTTTTGAAACTTCTTGATTTTCGATGACAATAAGGATTCTTTGTAGTCCTTGGTGGTCTTGTTCATCTCCTCAGTGTGTTTCTTGAAGAGGGTGGCTGAGATGGTGGTTTTCAGCTGATTCTCAAGAACTTGGATCTCAATAAGTATGGCATCAGCGATCCGCTTAGTGGTGCTGGTAATAAGGATCAACCAATTACTGGTACAGCACCAGGCAATCAGGGACCAGTCTTTCCTGAAGGCTTTTTCTTCAAGGAACAATCTTAGAGCATTGATAACAATAAGGCCAGTGGAGCACAATTGCCCTGAAGATATTCTGTCATGATAGCTCCATGGGTCATGATGCGAGTGTGTGTCCTATTAAATGCCAATAGTTTAGTCTAGACATCTGATTGTATTAAGTTCTGTGTCATGGATATGTATTATGATCATAGACCTACCTGACCAACGGATGGCAGATGGCCTATTTCCTGATTACCAGATGGCCCCTGATATAGTGTGGTGCAGTGTGGACACGAGAGGCCATTGTACCACTGCAGCTGTAGCGATAGTCACATACAAAGTACTAAAATATCACATCACACATTCTATGAGGATATATCAACTTGTTATTATGAGGCAGTGACTAAACATTCTAGGTGTTATGGGTGACAGGTACAAGGAGAAGGAACTTGACGTGTTGTGAGAGACTGTTAGATACTGTAACAAAGAAGGACACATCACTCTGTGATTGACTGTAATTGGAACATGGGCAGATTCAGTGGGTGACAGGAGATATATGCATATACTTACAAATGAAGAATAGAAAATAAAGGCTGTATGTTGTGATATGAGCACAAAGTTATCAGACCTGTGACCTCACCCAATTACACCTGTTGGTGAGGCATACTGAACATGGTGTATGTATTGTGTTACGGAGTCACATTTTAACTTAGCTCACACTAATACATAGTGAGAGATGCCTATAGTATTATGAGTTGACATGGATGTTGATTTACCAGGCTCTGCCATCCGTCTTGTGTACAAGACCAGCCCACATGGTGGCACAGGTAGTACAGCCGCAAAGTCAGTGGTGGCAGATGGACATGGGGCTGAGGACCTGCAAATGAGAAAATGACATGTAGGTGAGCATATTTGAATCCTAATCCTTTACAATATAACCATGTTATGAGGAAATTGTCTAAGCATATGGAGATAGGATACTTTTTTGGCAGGTGCAACAATGAAAGAGGTACACTTTGTAGTACTGTGTTACAATATTAGTGAGGCATACATGGCAGGGAGAAAGGGATATGTAAAGACTTGGTTGTGATTCTGCACAGAAGGAGATGTTGCTGCTGCTGCTGTTGCCTCTAATGCACCTGACTTGGAGACTGTAGAATAGAAAGTTATATGGTGTCAAGATTAGTGTAATCAGTTTTGATTCCAAAAGGCAGCAGGGGTGGAAATTTGTATGACTGACATGTGTGGGCTGTGTGCTTATATGTGATAGGGGACAAATGTGCTGTTTGATGACAGTGTAGCAGCGGTGGCAAGATGGAGATGTTTTGTTCTTACCTGGCATGACGTTGGGATTCTCTGGAACAGGCATGCCATATAACAGGTCAGGGTTCATGGCGGAGAGGATAGGCTCATCAAGGGCAGTGAGACGAAAGCGCGAACTGAGCCCACAAACAGGCAGATTCCTGAACACCTGTATGCTGCATTGTTTCTCCTTCAGCTGCTTCCTCTCATCCTGCCATCTCTTTTTTGAGATACCCCAAAGAGCGTACCTCCACCCCCAGTGCACTCACACCATCAGTGATCACCTTTCACCCTGCTACCTTCTCCGCTGAACTGAAGTTGTATGGTGGCAGTCCTTGTAGTTACCTGTAGTAATCCACTACAAAATTAACTGCAAGTTCTGCCTCCTGCTTAGGGAATGTCCTTTTCTTCTTGAATAGGATAGACTGCATCCTGGAGGCTGGTGCTGGTTTCTTGCATCTATAATGTCACAAAGGGACAGAGGGCAGAGCCCAGGATGGGCTGTATTTATGTGCTTTCCACTGTAGTGCTCGTTTGGAGTGTATGATTTTTCATAGATTATGGTTTTTCCCTTATTCAGTTCAATTTGAAGTTATGCATAGCGTAGTTGGTCAGATTTTTCATAGATGGGGGAGCGCGCGTCGGGCCATCCAAGATGGCCGCCTGACTTTGGTGCTCCGTGCCGCAGCGGGTAATGCCACCGTGATGTTTCTGGCTCCCGCATCTTCTCCGCTTTGAAACTGAGATTTTTCTACATCGGAAGACCCCTGTGTGGGTCCTTCCTACCGGCATCTCTGCTAATGCTGTCTGCCCTGAGAAACGTCGAGCAACTTCAGCAGTTGTCTTGCGGCTGCCAATTTGGATTTTTTCCACGATGGCGAGTTTTCCTCAGGAATGTCAGCAATGAAGGGATTCTCATTGTAATACTCTGCAAAACTTATTTTTTCCTGCATTACAAGTTACTTTTTTTATTTTTTATTTTTGGGACCAGTTATGCTCAACAGACGCACAGCCTTTCTTCAGTGAAGATCCTCACGCACCTATTTCCCTGAGGTACTAACTTTTCTCCTCATTTCCTCCAAAATTCCTCCTGCTGCAGTTTACTAGACTTCTCATTTTACTGTTCTTTAATAACTTTGCACTGGCTTATGGCTTTCATATTGAGAGGAAAGTTACTGGGGGGATTTCATGGACTCTCAGTTTGTCTGCTTGTGGATTCCTCTTGTTTCTGCTGATTTTCTTTCTTTTTGACACATGGATAGAAGTAAGAAATTGTTTCTCACCAACAAGAAATACACAGCTCACGTTCCTGTATCTGATTCTTCCTTTATTGGATCCTCAATGCACAATACCAGTATTATGGCTCAACCTGGCTCTTCACGGCCGATGGTTTCGCCAACTTCTTCAGCCAAATTGCAGACTTTATCTTCTGCCAATAAGCGTCTAAAGCATGATCCTCCTTCTCCGCCGAAGTCTGTTTCCCCTGTGCCCTTAGACACTGTTTTAGATGAAATACGTCATTTACGTCCATTTATTGAGGAAACCAACACTCGCCTGCAAGTTTTAGACACTAAAGGGCTGATTATGATGTGGGTCGGAAAGGCTCAGAACGGCATTTGGATTTTCCTAACCCGTGTCGGAACCTATGTTTCCGACCGACTCGAAAACATTTCCGACCGACCGATTACGATGGAAAGGTAACCGTTTGATCTTTCCGACTCGGTTCCGACCGGCATTCAGAAACTTTTAGTCGGTCGCAGCTTAATCAGACAGGTCTATGGACCGCGTTTCCGACCAACGTATTATGATGTCGCATTCGGACAGCCTTTCCGAATCGGTCTGTCTGACACGAAACAGCTGTCGGCAACTGACTTTGGGGGCCCATAGCAGGCCCCCCTTCACCCGGAGGCCTCCAGTTGGGGCTCGTGGGGGTACCGATGGGACCCCTCTTTACAACTATGCACAGTGTGGCAGGCACCACAGGGTGCAAGGTTTTCGGCAACCACCCCTTTTTTCAATGGGAGCCTGTGTTGTTGGTCGGAACACAGTTTCCCATTGAAGTCAATGGGAGTCCGACCGAACAGTGTTCAGAAACATCGTAATCTGTTGGTCGGACTCCTCGAACCCGAGTCGGTCGAAAAAAACAATTCCGACAAGGAGTCGGTCAGAATGCTTTCCGATCGACATCGTAATGAGGCCCTAAGTGGTCATCCATGGAAGCCCGTTTATCCTCAGTGGAACAGCATGTTAGTGATTTCCAGGATGTATCTACCAAAATTGTTACCTTAGAAAGGGAGGTTCTCCTGTTGAAGAAATCTGCTGAAGAGCTTGAAAATAGGAACAGACGCAATAATCTTCGCTGTATGGTCTTCCGGAGGGCTTGGAAGGTGATGACCCTGTCCATTTGTTTACTGTTTTTCTTCCAAATCTTGTGGACCACCCTGCGCCCATGAATCTGAATATTCAGCGTGCTCATAGGTTGGGCCCCCACTTGTCTTCTTCATCTGCTCCATCGAAGCCACGTGGTGTGATCCTTCTATTTTTGAAATTTACTGACCTTCTGCAGGTTCTGAATGCAGCTAAGCGCTTACAAAATAGCTAGTTTGGTCTGGTGCTAAACTGTTTTTCTCCCAGGATGTGTCTACAGTAACAGCCATATGACGGAAGAAATTCCTTGAACTTTGACCTGCTTTATGCACATTGGGTGCGCGCTATGGGTTATTTCATCCCTGCCTGTTTAAGGTTACTTTTCAAAACAGCACCTCTACTTTTGAGGATCCAGTGGATCTTAGGAAATGTATCCACCCACACTCTACATCTTCTATGGAAACTGCTGGTCCTTCTTCTATAACTTGATTTTTCTTCTTTTTTCTTGTAACCATGTTCGGTATACTTTGATTACTCTATGGTTTTCTTTTGCAGGTTTTTTTTTAAAATAATTGCCTTTTAACATGTTGATTTTACTCTTTTCCCTGCATACGCTTGCAGTTTTCACGGATCTCTTGTTTATCCATTTCCTGCTCATCCTATATGGCATCTCGCTGTAGAGTGTTCTCCCTTGTTGGATGTGTCATCTTCATTGTGTGTCAAAACTCCTTGTATTTTTTCTTCTTGTTCTCCCCTGAAGGTACGTATTACAGTCATCAGTTTTCTATTTGTTCCCATTTGAAGATATACATCTTGTCAGTTGTTGACATGTACTGTCCTCTCTTAACGTCTCGCCTATTCTCTCTCTCTCTTCCCTATTTTTGGTCTCTATCTTTTTTCTTCTCACTGTTCTTTCTCCCTTTTTCATTGTTTCATTCCCCTTTGTTTATTACTGTTGATCATGTTGCTTCATATCTGGTTCTATTTTTTTATATTCAGAGTTATATCTTGGAATGTGAAAGGTTTTATTAACCCTATAAAGAGGCAGAGAATATTATCTCATTTAGCCTCTTATAATCCAGATTTAGTTCTCTTGCAAGAAACCCATTTGACGGAGACAGAGGCTTTGAAGCTCAATCGGAATTGGGTTGGTTTAGTCTTAGTATCTCCTACTTCCACTAAGAAAAATGGTGTCATTATCTTATGTCACAAAAAGTTAAATTGTTCTGGTGTTTCTCAAGACAGGAAGAAGGATTCGAAGGGTAGATGGTTATTAGTTAAGTTATTGTCAATAATATATCTTTGAATGTATTTAATGTTTATGGTCCGACTCAACCAGATTATTCTTTTTGGCCTAATATTACAAAAAATATTATCCAATATAAAGATGATTTTTTTTATTCTAGGAGGTGATTGCAAGCAGATGATTAACCCATTTATTGATCGCCAGTCCCAAGTTCGATTTATCCCTTATAAAGCCCATAAACAATTCCATAACACAATTTCTCAGACACATCTTGTAGATGCCTGGAGATTATGTAACCCAGATGTGACAGAATTTTCTTTTTTCTCCCCTCCTCATGGCTCCCTGACTCGGTTAGATTACATTTTTCTTTCTAAGTCTTTATCTCAAAATCTCATCTCCTCTTCAATTGAACCTATCGTAATTCTGATC
The DNA here is from genome assembly GCA_963921515.1 of Calotriton arnoldi. Taxonomy (NCBI): domain Eukaryota; kingdom Metazoa; phylum Chordata; class Amphibia; order Caudata; family Salamandridae; genus Calotriton; species Calotriton arnoldi. The sequence continues at coordinate 1,510,820 of CAWUFW010001957.1, read as the reverse complement.
ACGCCCCAGTTATTGATGATTTTCATTTGCTCCGACCGCAGCCCAGGTCTCCTAGGTGGAGGTTTAATAATTCTCTCTTGCAGGATCTGGTTTTCTCTTCCTCTTTCATCTCCTTTGCTGAGGATTTTGTTTCCTGAAATGCGGATCCAAGTGCCTCCCCTACATTGATATGGGATGCATTTAAGGCTACTGCCCATGGTTTTATTATAAATTTTGTCTCCAGGAAAAAGAAGCAGTCTCTTAATCAATGTAAAAGTTTATTGGCCAACATTAAACGTCTGGAACACCAATTTTATACTTCCTCATCTGACTCTACTTTACAGGAGCTTGTTCGTGCGAAGCTAGATTTTAACAAATTAACTACTGACAATGCCTAATCTGTTCTTCTACGTAGTAGTGCTCGTTACTACAGTGGACGGAATAAAGTAGGCAAATGTTTGGCTAATTACCTCAAATCTCAGAAAAAGCGTGTGCTAATAGATTCTATTCAGTCATTAGAAGGAAAACTTCTTTTTAAAGATCAAGACATCTTAGAGGAATTTATGAAATTTGATAAAACTCTATATAGTCCGGAATCCCATGCATCTGTCTCTCTTATTGATACCTATCTTAGACAAGTCTCCCCTCCTTCGCATGGGAATCTTGACTTCGCAGCTCTAGAGTCTGATTTATTGATGTCAGAACTGTCTAAATCCATAAGTCTTCTTAACCCCTTAAGTGCTTCTGTCGGCCAACGGCCGACGCAAGCACTACCTCGGTAGTGCTGCGCACGTCCGTTGGCCGACGCGGCCCCGCCCGCTTAATAGAACGTTCCGCACTGGCGCGGAACGTTCGAAGCAGTTAAGCAGTTAAAAAAGGGAAAACCTCGGGCCCAGATGGGTTTACGGTAGGATTTTATTTACACTTTTCAAACCTACTACTTTCGAAACTCTTGCAACTTTTCCAACACTTTTGTATTTCCGGCAAGGCGGATGGCACTTTTTTAGAAGTCACAATATGCTTAATACATAAAGAAGATTGTGACCCTAAGCAATGTAAGAATAACCGCCCTATTTCCCTTGTAAATGTTGATTACAAAGTCTTTGCCAAATTGCTTGCTTTGCGTCTTGAACCTCTCTTGCCTGTTCTAATCGGTCCAGAGCAACGTGGCTTCGTTAAAGGCAGATTAACCTCTGATAATTCTCGGCTACTATTTAATGTTTTGAACAAGGCTTCCACTCTTTCTTATTCTTTAGCTGCAGTTTCTATCGATGCGGAGAAGGCATTTGATAGAGTGGACTGATCTTTTTTTTTTAAAGTCCTTCATTGGCATGGTTTTGGTCCTAGATTTATTTCCCTTATCTCTTTGCTTTTTACTAGGGTGACCAACTGGCATGGGAGCTAATTCAGGACAGTGACTGTAAAAATTCAGGACAAAAGGTCAAAATTCAGGACAAAAATTCAGGACAGGAAGGAAAGGTCCACTGTATAGCGCGCATCTAGAAGGGATTTTTTATATTGAACGAAGTAGTAGTAAGGTTTTCCTACTGGATGACTAATAACATGAAACGTGTTTTAAATGGTACTAGGTAGGAAATGAATGCAACGTAAACATCGAGATTAATCAAATACCTTCACCTTATGACTCTCACGAGTTCATGACAAGATTGGTCTACATTCATTCGGATTTTTGCTGATGCTTCCAGCATGGCTGCTCGACTAAAGCACAATGCCATGCCCTAGGCAGATGTGGGAGAAGGCATACCCCCTGCTGTAACTACCCAAGGGCCCATTGTCATTCTGTATGCGACAACCAGCCGAAGTCAGAATGACAATGGGCCAGTCCTCAGTCTGTGTGAAGTCGGGGAGGGGCTGCGCAGCCTCTACAGTTTGAGAAGTGCGAGCTGGCATCGATAGCAATAACATTTAAACTTTTATTAGGGCTTCTCCAGGGAAACAGCACAGATTGCTGCAATCCACAAAATTACGGACAAATGGTGTCCGTAAAAGGAATGATTATGGACAACGGACAACATGCTAAAATAACGGACGGTCCGTGAAATTTACGGACGGTTGGTCACCCTACTCTATATGGCCCCTAGAGCTTCTGTCTGAATAAATGGTCTTATCTCTCAATTCTTTCCATTACAGTGTGGTGTGCTTCAAGGGTGTCCACTAGCCCCTCCTTTGTTTATTTTATCTCATGAACCCTTTTTGTCTCGTATCCGCCATAATACTTCTATCTCCGGATTTCTTTATGGCGATCAACATTTGAAGTTGTCTGCTTATGCAGATGATATCTTACTTTTTATATCAAACCCTGAAACCTCTATTCCCTCTTTATTGCAAGAATTCTGATTTTTCTCTGGCTACAAAATTAATTCTGATAAGACAGCAATTCTTCCAATCACCAAATTTTGTCTTAAGCAACATTTTGATTCGTCTGGACTCCGATGGAATAGTTCTAAGATTAAATACTTAGGCATCTGGTTTAATAATTCCATGTTGGATTTGGTCAAAATCAATATGAAGGAAGGGCTTGATCGTATCTCTAAACTCCTCTCCTCCTGGAACCCTCTTTTTCTTTCATGGTGGGGACATCTTGATTCCATTAAAATGCTGATTACTCCTATTTTGTTGTATATTCTTTCAATGATACCCATTCATATTCCGTCCATGTACTTTAAAAGATTTGACTCCCTTCTTTCTAAATTTTTATGGCATAATAAGAAAGCTAGAATTTCCTTGTCACATCTTAGGAAACCAAAATCGAATGGAGAAGTAAAAGTTCCTGATTTTCAACTTTATCATGAGGCCTTTTGTCTTAGACAAGCATCTAAATGGCTTCTTACAGACCTCTCCCCTTTCACACCTTTATGGGTTATAGTTGAATGATCTTTACTTGCACCTTTTTCTGTAAAAGAAATTCTTGCCTTTACTGCAAAGGCAAAAATTTCGTCTCTTCCGTTATTTAGTATACATGTTCCTTGTTAAGACCTCATTGTCAGTCAAAGATCATTTCTAGAGATTCTTTCCTACAATCTCCTCTTTGGTACAACTGTCTCATTACCATTAATAATAGACCTCTTTATTGGAAGTCCTGGAGGCTTCGGGGAATAGTGTGGGTCCAAGATATGTTTGACGGTATGACTCCTTGTTCTTTTCGTCAATTTCAGGCTACTTTAAGTGTCCACGCTCATTTTGGCATAAATTCTCAACCTAACGGAAATAGTTTTAGACGTTTTTTATTCCTTTTCCTCAGATGATTCTACACCTACAGAGGATTTGCTTCTCAAAATATTGATGTTACTTCCAAAAGCATCCCTTATTTATAAACATCTTTTCACCCCAAGTTCTGTCCGTTCTAAAACTAAATTGGAATTGACCTGCGAGGCGGATTTGGGCTGTGTTTGGAGCATCGACTTCTGGAACAAGATTTGCGCTAGATCGTTAAAAATTTCTAGGTCCGCATCCGCCACTCAATCTATGTTTTTTCTATATCATGGATTGTATTTTACTCCTTTATCCATAGCTAAATTCTTGCACACTAATAACAAGTCCTGTTGGTCATGTGATTCTCCTTTAGCTGATTTGATGCATCTCTTGTTTTCCTTCCCCATTGTATCTTCCTTTTGGGTGAACATATGGTTTCGTATATCCAATGTTTTCAATATGCGTATTCCTTTATCTAATGTTATTCTTTTACAGGAAGCTTATTAGAGTCATTGGGGTTATCTTTACATGAAAAGGGGTTATTTGACCTTATGTTGGCCTTAGCTTTTCAGCAAATTACACTAAATTGAAAATGTTCAGCTAAACTTTCAGTTAAGTCTTGGTGGAACAATGTTTGTCATTATCACAGATTGGATATTGCTTTTGCCGCCTCCTACAAACCGTTTGTAAATATAGATTTATATTGGTTACCATTAACAAGCTATTTAAATAAGGTTGCAATAATGCATGTATCTTGTAAACGTTCTGAAAATTTTAAACCTCCGTAAATTGTTACTTTCTCTGCTTTTTCCTCTTCATTATCTTTCATCATTGAATTATTTTATAGGTATTTTAATTATTTCTTTGCTCACTATTAGTATGTAATGATATTCGATCTTCAGTTGTAGAATTATATTCTGTTGCCTTTTTTCCCTCCCTCCCTATGATAGTGTCAAAATGTAAATTGCTTTCTACTCTGTTTATTGCTCGCCTTCTTCCTTTTTGCTATTTTATATTTAAGATGCTACGATTTTGGCTTACTCTTTGTACATGTTTTTATTTCAAATAAAGCTTTTTAAACGTAAAAAAAAAGATTTTTCATAGATTATGGGTTTTCCTTATTCTGTTAAATTTTAAGTTTGCATAGCGTAGTTGGTCAGATTTTTCATAAATTATGGGTTTTCCTTATTCTGTTCAATTTGAAGTTCTGCATAGCGTAGTTGGTCGTCTCTGCTTAAGTTAAGTAGAACTATGATTGTAGCTGTGCGACTAAAATACGCACATAAAGTTACTATTACATTAATAGGTATCATTTCAATCTCACATGTCTCCACCCCCCATGTATGGGGTGGAAATACATACTCATACTAATGAGTAGAAAAAACCCACTGAGTTTGTGAATTGCATCAAGGGTCAGTTTTTCAATCATGTGTAGGCAGAAATCTACATATACATAGAATTCCTTACTGAATAGGTATCATTGTCTGATTCTATGCAAGTCATGATTCATTTTCTCTCCCTTGGTAGTGATTTGTTTATCTACTTCACTTAGACGCACTTAAGAAGTTAAACATAATTTTTGCAATGGAATATAAAACACTATTCATCCTACCGAGCTTCACAAACTTACCTGGCCTACGAATGGTACTGGGCCTAATTTCTGCTTGCTGGATGTCCCCTGATGTGTGATGGGTGGGATGGAGTGCTGCTAAACTTTGAAACACTTTCAAAAGAGCAAACTGACGAGCTGCTGAGGCCTATGCCTGATTAGAATAAGGGGAGGAGCCAACGCCTCTTTCTTTGTAGGGCTTTTGTGATTACATAAGCGCTGGCACAGCTAAAACTCTTTCTAGCCAGATAAAAATAGTGCCTATTGAATGCTTTTGCCAGCTCCTACAATCAGCCCCTTTTTATGTGTTTTATTAGTCAATAGTACAAAAGATTAGGTTCATGTTAGCATAATGTTTGTATAATATTGAACAAAAACAGTAAGAAGAACTTCTTAAACAGAAGCTATTGAGACTGCACGGGGTAGGAAAAGTACACTATTAAAGACATTTTGTTTCAAACAGTCTTTCCCAGAATTGTGAGCGTGCATGCAAAATATCACTAAAATGAGAATTCTTCCTCTGCAGCTCCTGGATAAAACCATGGGTACTTATTTCAGCATAATCTAATTACGTGACTGCCTTTTCACAAAGTAAAACAGCGCCTGTTCACATTGTCATGCATTCAGACCTCCCCGAATCAAAAACGGTAACAGTTTTACAGCCCTCAAATCCTAGAACTGGTTAGCTTTTTCAGATGTTGTCAGTAATGTTGCTTTGAATGTACAGATAACGGTAAAACGACGGGGGCGGAGGGAGACGAGAGAGGTGGTGCATGTACAAAGAAACCCCCTCTTCCTAGCTGACCCAGTGGCCCATCTTTTCACCCAGGGAAAGGTCAGAAATAATGGAGAATTAAGGGTCTGACTTTCTCAGGTAGCACAGTGGAGTCAGAGGTGGCGTGGGCGAGCTTATTGTATGGCTGCGCATTCGCCTCCTAAAGCTAGATTCTGGAAGATTCTAGTAGAGCTGACCTTGAGGGGGCGACAAGGCGAGGATTGATGCAGAGGATAATGAAAGTCCTCGAGGGAGTTGTAAAATGAAAGCCACATTGCGTGTTGACCAGGCATTTTCCCTTTAATCCCACACTGGAAGACCTAATAACACTTAAGTGTCCTGGACTGTTGTACTATCGTTTAAGCTGGCACACGGTTATTTTCGCGAGAATAGTGATAGTCTATGTCTATGTGTACCATTATCGTTAATAATTTTTACTTGGTCAGACATGTTTTTTTGAACAATCTGTGTAAAAATAATGTGTAGCAGGACATTAACAGAGCCGTTCTTAATCGCTTGCTCGCGGATAGTTGTAGCACAAATGTTTTTACATTTCTCAGTTGAAATCTTAGAATTTTAGAGCTTGATTTACAAATAAAGTGGTAAATCCCTGCTGTTTGGTTACTCCTGCGCATTGTGGAGACCCATGAGTGGTTTACTGATGATGGGGTCTGACGTAATATGTATGCATGTAACTGTGTGTAATTCTGCAGACATTTTCCATAACATTGTATACGTGAATTTTCCATAGTGTGGAGATTCCAAATGGATAGGTTTAGGAAATTAGTCACATTCTGAAAATTTCGTTTCATTTATTTAAATTTTTGTAAAAAACATTTTCCACGAAAAAGCTAAACTTGTAAAAGTGAACTTGTAAAACAACACAAATAAAATGTCTAAGCAGGACCATCAACATTTCTTTCAATAGGTCTCCCACAAAGGATCTTTGAGTAACAAGATACCGTAGGAGTTGCTGTGATTCTTATTGCCAATCACAGCTCTAGAAACCAATGGCGCATTGAAGAACAAGGTAATACATAGAAGGAAATCTGTAAACTAAATACCAAAGGGCAAACAAAAAGGTGAGAAACATGCAAAGAGCAAAGTGCATACCACTGCGTTACATGAACGAAAATCTATGCATTGCATGGTTCTAGAGTTGACAATTTAATAGAAAGAGGCAGCACTGGTAAGAAGGTTAAGATAAGGCAAAGTAATTCAAGTGAAACAATTAAAAGAGCCTCAGTTAAGTAGCCAAAAATCATTATAGTCTGTAACAAATTTGCCAGACCCTCAATTAGAGGGAGCTTGGGGAAGCACATAGATCAGTAAAAAACTTTAACTCCCAAGAGCATTGAGAACCACCTGTTTCCTCGGTTACAACAAAGAGGGGAAGGAAATGGGGTGTCACAATGGCCTCACTGGAATATTATGCATGGCCTTTCTCAGCTTTGATCTTTGACTCCAAATCCCTCCACAGAAGCTAATAAGTACAAGAGGACACAGTTGGCAGCACTGTTGGGGTGCCAAAAGAGCTAGGTACCATGGAGATCGAATAAGAAATTATAAAACTAGCAAGCAAAGGCAAATAGAATGAGTACCCAAAAGAAAAATGGAAAGAACGAAGAAGATGACAATATCGATTAAAGCAGCGCCTAATTTAAGCCTGTGGGTGCATGTGGGGCCCACCAGCATTCATCATGTGTGGCGACCAGCACTTATTTTTGCAAATCAGACTTTGGCCTAGCACAAGAGAGTGGAAAACACAAAAGCGGGGAGAAGAAGAAAGACAAAAAACCGTGACAAAGCAGTGACGAAAAAGAATTTGCAAAGAGTGAGATCAAAGTGCAGAGTGTGTCTGGTGTTGGATTAAAGAGGAACGAGGTGGAATAAAAACTATGTAGCCTTGGTATTCGGCCCACTGACATTCAATCACACAGCTCGAGGGCTTCCGAGAAAAGCTTTGGGGCTGGGCTCTTTCTTATCTTTTTACACATTAAGGATTGGGTTAAAGAAAGGAAGGAGATGAAAATACAGACTGAAGGGTCGTAGGAACGGTGTAAAGATAGGATAATGGAATAGTCCTCTTATAATAGAGGAAGAAGGTGAAAGAAAGCATGGAAAAGAAGATGAAAGTAAAGATGGAAGGAAGGAAATGAAAATGAAATAAATCTGGAGGAAGGAAAATAAATTAAAGATGAAAGATTGAAGGAAAGATAGAACAATAGAAGTATAGATTAAATCATGGAAGAATGGATTGAAGAATGAAAGATAGAAGGTCGAAGGAAAGATGGAAGAACTGATATAAGGATGGATTAATGAAAGGAATGGAGGAAGGAAATATATAAGGAAGTATAACGTAAGGCATATAAAATGCTATGAAATGTATCATGTAGAATCTATTTTGCAATACTTTCTAAGGGTGACCCACAAACTCTCCTACATAGGTTGACACTTGCTCACTTTACTCGTTCATTTACTGCAATTTAGGATATGCTTCAATATGGGGGTATTTCATTTTCCCAGGTACTCCCTTGATTCATGATGTCACTCAGGGAGGTGACTCATGGCCTCTTGGATCATAACTAACATAGCAAAGTCTCTCACCACAGAAGTTAATAGATGGCATCTGAGAGTCTTGTAGTTATAAAATAATTATTTCCGAAACCGCTGCCAACATAGCAGGAAATCTTTTGGAAAAACAATGCTGGCTGGTATGACATGGCATGAGGAGCAGGTCAGCTTTTTATTTTGTTTCCCAAATACAAACCACCAAAGTGGGAATGTGTATGGAAAACAAAAAAGCAGTGTCCCTGACCTGTTGGGATTTTTGTTGCCACCAGGTGCAGACGTTTTTTTTCTTCTTCAGTAAAGCAATGCTCTGTGCGGCAGTGGGTGACAAAAAACATGTTCTGGCATGGCATCGCAAGGTCCTCCCTAGTAGGTCAATATGTTATCACATGCTCTAAATGAGGCGGCTAATGGGCCAGTGACTGGCTAGGGGAGGGGGGGCTGCACACCCCCTCCCCAAATGTAATACTTGGCCCCGAAAAAAATAATCGCCCGAAAGATGAGGTCTAGCAGGCCTAGCAAAGCCCATGCCCAATTTGATTAAAAGCTGCCACGGCGGATGGGGTCCCCAGGGCCTAAAAGGCATGGGGAGAGGTGCTATTATCACCGGTTACATCGCTTATCACATCACCATTGAAATAACACCACTTGGAGAGGGACCAATGGCAGCCCTGCCCCCAATAACTGGTGAAAGTCAGTGTCATTTAGATTTTGGGATGTCCCATAAATTGATTTTTTAAGGAGAATTTCACTTTTCTTTATGACACACTGAGGGCATGATTCCGATGCGGTTAGGAAAGCATTCCCACCTAGGGCCCGATTCTGATGCGGTTAGGAAGGCCTCCTAATGGCATTTGCTCCTTCCGAATCGGATCGGGAACGTGTCTTCCCAACCGAGGGCCAGATTATGATGCGGTTAGGAACATAGGCTCCCATAGAAGTCAATGGGAGTCCAACCAAATCGTATCTGGAAGCATCCGGATGCATCATACTCGGTCGGTCGGACTCTCCCGATCCGAGTCGGTCGGAAACCATTTCCAAACCGATTCAATCGGGAAGATTTCCTAACCGCATCAGAATCGGGCCCTTTGTTGTATGTTTTCCCCCAGCTACAGAATCTGAGCATAGTGCTTGGCATTTGGCTATGCTTTGTGCCCAGTCCTTAAACCCCAGGACCCAAAGACCAAAGGGTGCATAGTGCGATGTTAGCCACACCCTGCTCCCCATCACTAGGATGCAAGAGCCCACTGTGCATGGGGTTCATCTTGCTCAGTGACTTAGTGCAGTGCACAGCCTTTACTCATGAAAGGTGCTGAGTTCCCTGGCTCTTAGTGGCCCATGGCACTGGCCTTTGACCATCTTCAGCAACATTGGCCACAGGGGGTGCCCTTCAATCAAAGACTGGGGGCATTCATCTGCCTCTGGTACGGACTGGGCATGGCCCAGGGCCAACATTTTTGTCTTCTCTCTTGTCAATAAATCCAAATGGGAATCTGAATTGAAGAAGCAACTTTTGCAACCACCTTTTAAACGCCTTCTCCCTTGACCAAGCAGCTCATAAATTTCCAAAATCAAAGTTAAGTGGACATATTTTAATGTTGTGGAGATTTGTTATACACAACTTAAGTTATATGCAATCTTGAAAGTGTATTTTCTACAGCTGTCTGCAATACTGGTATGTAAGAGTATGTCCTGGTACTGGGGAAATGGCATAGCCATGTGTGCAGGTCGTACAGGTGAAAGAGTAGAGATAGGTTAGAGTTAGGGCCACAGTTATAAATCAGAGATACGTAGATGTTATCTCTGTTTGTTTTGAAATAGTATCTTCTAATATTGTCTGCAGACCCCTGAATATAGAAAGGATTTTTTGTTGGGGGTGGGTGGATGGACAGGTGTGATTGCTGCAGCCCTCCCTGGAGGGGGAGGGGTGTATGCCCATCTTGCCCCTCCACAGCCTTTCTTCCAGAATTTATAAGCCTGTGGCAGTCAGAGCAAAATGTTCATCTGTGAACCCAGTAAATACCGCACTCTATAGTAATGGTATTTACTACATGTTGCATTACCTGTCCAACTGACAAGCCAATTGTAATAATGGAGAAAGTTTCCTTAGAAGATGGAGGTACTCTCACAACATTTTTTCTTCCTCCCGTCTATGAGTAGAGCCAGTTCAATAAATCTTCTTGATTTTTTGTACTATTTTATTACATCCAAGTAAACAAAGCTTGGGAATAGATGTCAGAGCGAGGCCGGTTATCTCATCAAGATTAATAATAACATTCAGCCAGTAATCTTTAATAAGCTTGCACCTTGAGCACCCAATTTGGGCTGTAATAAAACTCCGTGTTAGAAATTAAAAGGGTCATTACGTATATGTCGAAATTCATATGTGTTTCATTATTATTTAATTGCTGGCATTGCAACAGTAATTTGTTTTTTTTAATGGTCTGCATTTGAGTTCTGCATCATTCTAAGTGCTATAAAATCAATTACGTTGTAAATTGTTTGGTTATTATTATAGAATAAAGGCGTGACATGTCAGGTGATATATATCGGGTATTATTTTGCAATGATACACTGGTTGACTAGTTTTTGTTTTGAGTTCTGTGTAGAACCATCAGTACAAGTAACCTGGGGCAATGTGAGGGACCGAAGCTAGAGGCCTGTTCAGTAGATCAACCATCATTTAGCATTCTTCATCCACTCTGGCCTGAATAAATTTAGCATCTATCTCCATGTTAAGCCACTGAATTAACGTTTTGTGGGCCTCATCCTGCGCCTTGACATGCATTGGAAGTGCACGTGTTCTTAATCACACAAATCACGCACGTCAATCTATTTGTCTTGGCTTGTAAATACCAACCTGGGTTTTTGCATGGGCTGCGTTAAAAATAGTTATCAAACCCAATGCAAAATCTTCATAAACGTGTGCCTAGATGCACGTGACCACTGCAGATACACATGTAAGTGATGTATTGAATTGATGGTTAACTTCCCTTTCACCAAGGGGCGTAGGAGACACTAAAATTCTGGGGGGGACAGGGACAACCTTGTGGACTTTCCAGTGACCCTATACAATTCTCCCGTTGTGTGAGACCGTAAACCTGTTGAATGAATACAATCGCATAGTTTTGAAGTGAAATATTGAGAAACGCAGGCTTGTAGACAAAGTTTGCAAGCATGTTTTATTGTTATTTACATTCACATAGTAATTAGACCAAATGTGAAAAAATTTATATGAATCTTGCATCTTCATGCACCAAGCAAAAAAAGGTTGTTGGCTTCGGGTGGGGGTGTCGTGTTTGCAAGTGCATTATGGTTTGAAAAGTACCTGCTGCTGCATTCCTGGTGTCTAGCAATTTTCAAGCAACAATAAAAATGTCAAGATAACTCCGGTGATTAATGTTCTTCATTGAGAGAGATCGGAGGTTTGTCTAGTGGAAGTTTTGACTCATCTTAAGGTAGCCACAGTGGATCAATATGCCTGCTGCAAAGAACCTGTACCATACAGATCACAAACTTCGTATAATGTAAATCGGTCAGTGAGTTATTACTTTTGTCTGAGAGATTGTTTTGCTCCTTGCAGTTTATAAGTTCAAATCCTAACATAGAACAATGAGCTATTAACCTCCATCAAAAAGCTGCATGAAATCCTATTGTTGGAAAGTGGGTTCATTTGGATAGAAATCAATTCTGATTATTAAAGAGAACCTCCAACCATGGTGTTACGTTTTAAATTCGCACTGCCTTCAGCTACAACCCAATTGTGCCGCGACTAAATTCAAATTATGCACTACACAAGAGTAATATGCTGCCTGAAAAAAAGTAATAACATCCTGGAAAAAGCAAACACTCATAGGGAATCCAAGGATAAGTAAAGCATGTGAAATCTAAGCAGGAACAACATGGTTACCTTAACGCTTTTACGCTCATTATTCAGAAATCAGTGAGTGATTTTGCTTCAAAAGTTCAGGACATGACTACAGGGCCCGGAAGGGACCCGTTTCAATGTCCATTGCTTATATCCTTACAAAACGTAAGGAGTTTGGTTTAAAAGACCACATCCCTGAACACAGAGCCGCCCTACACATTTTATAAGCTAAAATAATTAAAATAGTTGAAAAGGATCACATTAAACGTTTTCCACTCCAGCCATCAACCAGGTATTGCAGTCCTCCAGGAATGGTGCACTCCCCCACTCTGGAAAATCAATGTTATTCAGGGCCGGACTGGCTACCGGGCGTTTTGGCATGCTGCCGAGCTGGGGGCTGATTTCGTTGATGGGGACCTGCGTGTGAAGAACGAAATTCGTTTTGCTTTGTTTATTTTGAAGCACACGCAGGTCTCCATCAACGAAATTAGTCCCCACCGCAGTGACATCAGCCCCCAGCTCGGCAGCATGCCGAAACGCCCGGTAGCCAGTCCGGCCCTGATGTTATTCTAAGAAAGAAGATAAAAAAGAAAGTAGCGCTTCACTGGTAAACTATGTAAAGTGGCGCTAATGTGTGTGGGTGTGAATAACACCAATCTGGCATGTCTGCTACACTCTATATTGCTTTATTTAGTTATTTATTTTTCGTATTTTGATCCTTTTTTCTCTCGGTCTCGAGGTTGCACTTTGGAACAGAAAAAGGTCAGAAAATGATGACATTTCCAGTGAAAGTGCTCCGTTCTTTTTTTGTGTTCAAATATTTTATTGGTATTTAAAAGAAAACATACATTTATAATATAATGCAATACAACAAATCATTATGAAATAAATATTAGTTTAAAATCGAAAAATTACAGAATCAAAAAGAAAAATAGATTTCATGTAAAGAGTTAATGAGCTGGGATGAAAGGCATTATAAACATAACAATATTCAGTCAAGAAAAAACAAAATGTATAAATAGCAAATATTATATGTTATAAATCGAAACAGATAATATTACAAAACCCAGACAGATGGATTAAACAAAATCACCAGCTTAAATATCATGCTGAGAGCATAAGTCAAACGTATTGCTTAGTAAATAGGATTATATAACAGAAGAAAGCAAAGAAGAAAAAGAAAAGACAGAAAAAAGTAAAGAAAGGAAAAAGAAGAAAAGAAGAGGAGGGGACATCCGCTTCAATACAGAAAATAACTTAAAACGTAGAGTCAAAAGGAAACTGAGCTACCAACCCCTGTGAGGACAGATTCATATAATTGTCCAGTGATCGCCAAACATTGCTAGAAATGACAGGCGAATAATGTTTCTCCTCAACAAAAGTATGAGCTCCACGAAGATATGATATCCAAGCCCACCAGGTATGATAAGATAGAAGATGAAAAGACTTCCATTCCGTTAATATAACTTTAACAGCAGTGGATATAAGTAAATCCAATAGCTCCATATCTATGTTGTCAAGAGGTAACGGAATAACTGTAGACCATGGGCCTCATAAGCTGTATTTCGTTGTGAGCGCTGCATCGCCAAATGCGATGCAGTGCGCGCACCGAAATTTGTTTTATTTATTTAAATGTTTACTTACCTGTATTTGGCCATAATCTGTGGTTTACTACCCCCACCCTGCCCCTCCCCCACCCCACATCACCGCCCGGCCGGCACTCCTACCACGGACCGCTACTGCTCATAAGATCAGAGGTAAAGAAAGTTCTAAAGATATATTAAAAATTACTGATAAGTGTTTTCTTATCGACCCCCAAAAGGACTGCAATAACGTACATTCAAAAAACATATGTTGATGAGTACCTGGTTCTAAGTTACAATTCCAACGAAGATCGTTATCCCGCAGTTTCAATTTGTGTAAGCGAGCAGGGGTCCAATGAAGGAGATTAAATGTAAAGAATTTAGACTGAATAAGAGAAGGAGCAATCTTATTGCGCAGGGATAGCTTCCCAATTAACTGCCAGGACTCTTGTGAGATATGTTTATAACAATCATTTTCAAAATGATGAAACCATTTATCATATGTGATTGTAGATTGTGAAGGAAGTGGAGCAGATAAAAATGTATAAATTTTCGATGCAGTGTGTCCTGAGCGGGACCACATAGAAAAAAGTGAAACAATAGTCGAATCTGTAGAAAAGGAAACTTTAGAAAGTGCAACCTTTATTTTCAAAAAAGAGTAAAAATCCATGTTATTAAGATTATATTCCCTAGCTAAAAAAGAGAATGGAAGAGGATCGTGATTAGAATCATAAAGATCTTTTACCAATCTAATACCTCTCGTAGCCCACGAAGAAACCGTAGCAGGATCAATATCAGTAACAATTTTGGGGTTGTACCATAACGAGGACCACCTTGATTTATGAATAGGTTTAGACACTCTTTTGTCAATATATTTCAGTGCATTATTCGTATCCAGTAAAATACGATGGGAATGACCAAAAACGAGCTTAGAAGCAGAGAGAAAGGAGGGAGTAGAAAAAGGAGTACACAACTCTCGCTCAATATAAATCCAAGGGGGAGTTTGCTGGGAATCCGGTAAGAACCAGAGAGCACCTTGAGATGCTAAAAAGGTGATTTGATACAATTTCCAATCCGGGAGATTACAACCACCCAGGACAAGGGGTTTTCTAAGGTATTTATAAGCAATTCTGGCTCTCTTATCATTCCACAAAATTTTGAAGTGAGTGAGTCAATCTCATGGAAGAAAGAAGGGAAAAGCTTTGTAGGTAGCATGGAAGATAAGAAATTCACAATCGGGGTAATCATCATCTTAAGAGTTTGTAATCTTCCCCACCAGGAGATATATTTAGGAGACCAGGAAGACAAAAGATCCTTCACTTTAGCTATGATGTGGGATTCGTTATAAGAAATAGTATCTGAGAGGTTCTTACAAAACCAAATTCCTAAGTATTTAATACGAGTCGATTGCCATTTAAAACCTGAGTCGCCCATATGAGAAGGGAAACACATCGAATTAAGGGGAAACATTTCTGTTTTTTCTTTATTCAGAGTATATCCAGAAACAATCGAAAATTCTCTAATAATGTTAGAAATAACAGGAATCGCAGTAGCAATGTCTTCTGAAAAGATAAGAACGTCATCCACATAGGCTGCTGTTTTAAGTGTATGCGAACCAAACTGAAAACCTTTGATGCTCTGGTTCAGGTTGAGTAGACGAAGGAGTGGATCAATAGATAATAGAAAGAGGAGGGGTGATAAGAGACACCCTTGTCTAGTGCCCTGACGAAGATTAAAAAAGGTAGACGTAGCCCCATTAACTCTGATGTTAGCCTTTGGCTGCGAATAGAGAGACAGTACCATGTTAATAAAGGAATCACCAAGTCTATGAGATTGTAACACCGCTTGTAAAAAAGGCCAAGAGACTTTATCGAAAGCCTTTTCGGCTTCAAGAGCGATCGCTGCCGATGGAAATTCAGAAAGTTTTGCTTTTTCTAAAATGTGACAAAAAGTTCGGATATTATCTCTAGCGAGTCTCCCTTTAACTAAACCAGTTTGGGAATCATGAATAAGACTAGGAATATGAGCTTCTAGGCGCTTAGCCAAAATCTTGGCAAAAATTTTAGCTTCCATATTTAATAGGGAGATTGGACGGAAATTTTTAGGGTCAGAATGATCTTTGCCATCTTTCGGAATCACGACAATAGTAGCCTCAGCAGCTGAACCAGAAACCTTGCCAGAGGCGACAAAATGATCAAAAACTTCCTTAAGTTATTTGATTATTGAGGAAGAAAATGTTTTATAAAAAGCAATAGGGAACCCATCTGGCCCTGGAGCCTTCCCTGACCGAGTAGCCTTAATAGCTTGAATTATCTCGTCAGACTCAATAGATTTCCTAATTCGACCATATCAGAATGCAAAATAGTATCAGTAGGAATCGAATTCAAAAACTGCTGACATCAAGTATTTCTTTAGTATGGAATTTCTTTGAACCATTTTTATCATTAATATGAGAGATCTGAGTAGCGTTAATATTCGTATTTTGATATTTTAAGGTGGTAGCCATTAATTTACCAGCTCTATTTCTTAATATCAAATGCTGCGGCTTCTGAGCATGAACACCGATATAAACTCTTTTAGTAACAGTAGAATTGAAAGAATATTTTAAATGCTTGATATCTTGTAGAAGAGACTTATCATTAGAGCGTCTGTAAAACACCTCTTTACGTTTGATCTCGTCTCCCAAAGACTGCAACGACTCTCTGATGTCCCTGTTTCTTTTAGACATTTTTTTAATAATATGACCTCGAATAGTACATTTAAAAGCATCCCAAAGAACTACTGGGGAGTTCACTGAAGACTCATTATCTTTGAAAAAATTATTCATCTCCTCATTGAGCTCTTTAACTTCATCCGTATCGTCCAGAATTTCAGTATTAAGACGCCAACTACGGGGGCCTCTCGCATCCGTAAGATTAAGGATAGTCAAAGAAACCGCTGCGTGATCTGAGACGACTATTGGATGGATCATAACATTAATAGTATGTTTTAGAAGAGCGGCATTGTTAGACTTGGCATCTTTTGGCGTGTTTCCCCTGAGTTTTTGCTTTCTGACCTCCCGGTTTTTACTCTGTTTTTGCTGGCGTAGTGTTTCTGCACACTTTTCTCACTGCTGATCAGTGGTAAAGTGCAAGTGCTCCTGTGGTAAATTGTGTTATGGATTGATGTTTCCATGATTGGATATTTGATTTACTTGTTAGTCCCTAGTAAAGTGCACTGAGTGTGCCAGGGCCTGTGAATCAAATGCTACTAGTGGGCCTGCAGCACTGATTGTGCCACCCACGTAAGTAGCCCTGAAAAGGTAACTCAGACCCGCCATTGCGGAGTCTGCACGCAGTTTGTAACTTCCATGTCGACTTGGCCAGTGCACACACTTGCCAGTCCCTCACCTTCCCTTTTCTTACATGTCAGCCACCCCTAAGGTAGGCCCAAGGTACCCCTGTGGGCCGGGTGCAGTGTATGTGAAAGGTAGGACATGCCCTGGTGTGTGTGGCATGTCCTGATAGTGAATTACGGCCAATTTCGTTTTTCGCTATTGCAAGACTACCTGTTCCCCATAGGACAGACTGGGGAGTTTGGTTATAACATCTTATAAACATAACTGGCCCGGGGAATTAGGTAGGAAAATAAAGTTTAGTATGCCTGAACTCAAAATCTAAAGATGCATCTTTTAGTGAAGGTGATTTTTACATTCTGTGTTTGAAAATACCACTTTTAGAAAGTAGGTATTTTCTTGCTCAGTCATCCTGTGTGCCTCTGCTGGAATGTGTATTGTCTGTCTGGGATTTGGATGACAGAAGGCTGGGGAGCAGGAGTGGCTCCAGATAGTCTAGGTGGGTCAGGAAAGGGCTGAATAGACCTGGGCTGCAATTGGGGAAGGGGGAGGAGATTTCCTTGCACCTCAAAGGGCCTGGTCAGCCTCTGACCATGCGTCTCCATCTCCTGCCAGGAAGTCACACCAGAGAAGGCAGAACTGGTTCTGGATGGGCACAGACACTCTCTGCCTAAGAGATCAAAGGATTTTGGGATATAAATATTGGGGCCCAGACCCCTGACTTTTAGTACTCTTTTGGACCAAGAAGAAGAGCTGGAGAAGCTGTGAGGAGGAACTACCACATTGCTGTGTGCTTTGCTGTGTAGGCCTGCAGTGGCTGCTTCTGTCTTGGGCAGTGAAAGAACTGGACTGAACTTTCTGCAATCTACTTTTGTGAGTTTCTCCAAGGGCTTGAGGTAGAGCTTGCCCCCTGTTCAAGAAGTCTCAGGAACAGCAAAGACTTCAAGCTCTTCTGCCCTCAGCACTGGGGACTGTGTGTTTTGTGCTGCAACAGAAGAAGAAGCAACCCGACGACGCCGCTGCCGACTCCGTGTCCTGAAGGCACCGCAGAGGGCACCGCCGCAACACCGCACTGCGACCCTGGTCTCACCGACGCCGCCTGCTGACGCCACCACTGAGCTGCTGCTCGCACCGTGACCTGTGGGCACCGCACTCCGCACCGCCTCACTTCACGACGATGCCTTGGTATCCCCGACGACGACACTCCACGCCGAAATCTACTCCGCTGCTTGCACCGTGGTTCGAGGGCACCGCTCGTAAAGTTACACAACGTACCGCCCTCATCCCGCACCGCAGCCTTGGCCTACAGATGCCAGCGCAATTGACTCCCGTTCGTCAGCCGACGACAGCGCTTCAGCAACGACGACGCCGCTGCTTGCACCGCGACCTGCCAGCACCGCGACGAGCACCGCATTCACTTCGCACCGTGACCATGGTTTCACCGACGACGCCATCGGATGCCGCCACCGAGCCGCTGCTCGCACCGCGACCTGAGGACACCGCACGCCGCACCGCTGCACTTCACACCGCAGCACCCGACGCCTACCGACGCCAGCGCTCCTGACTTCAACAGAGAGGAGTTTGATCTGCAACGCGTGTGACTTCGAGGGCCCCGACGACTCCTGCACCGACCTCCGGAACCGACGCCTGTGGACGCCGTGCTTTCGGAAACTCAACAAAAGGTCGCTGACGCCCTGCATTTCTAACAGGTACTGTTTGCGGAACTTCCCGACACCGTAGCTGGCCTGCGACGCCGCGGTCAGCCAGAACTGTTTGGATTTGTTTGTTCACAACGCCGTGATAGCCCCGGACGGAGCTATCGACATCAAGGAACTGTTTTTCAAGCATATTTTGATAACTGAAGATTTTTAAGTACTGTATTGTGGATTTTTATCGTTTTTGGTCTTGTCTTAAGTGTATAAAAATATTGGATATTTTTCTAAACTGGTGTGGTGTCCTTTTGTAGTGCTTACACTGTATTACTGTTGGTTATGTGCAAATGCTTTACACACTGCCTCTAAGATAAGCCTGACTGCTCGTGCCAAGCTACCAAGGGGGTGAGCAGGGGTTATTTTAGGAGTGTAACTCCCTTATCCTGACTAGAGTGTTGGTTTCTGTCTGGCTTTGGCACATGCCCTAGCCTACCAAAAATCCAATTTCTAACATTGGTTGTCAGCGGTGAGGATAGGACTTGCGTTTGCACTTGACTTACAGCGATTGGTGTGCACTACTACCATATCGCAGACCATTACGTGCCACATACTGGTTCTTTTTCTTTTTGGCCTATTTTTGATCTTGCCAGTTTGAACTTGCTACTTCATCATGCCTGAATCAAGAGCATCATCTGTTGCATCCCTGGAAATTGCCTTTGAGGAAGATAGGTTGGAATCTTACAATGTTAGGGAATTGAAATCAATTTGCAAAAACCTAAAAGTCCAAGTCAGAGGCCTCACGAGGAAGGAGGAGCTACAAAAGGCGCTGAGGGCCTGGGTAGCAGCCAGACATGCCAGCGAGCAGTCTGGTGATCTCAGTGGAGAGGCGGAGGAGCCTATTCCTAGGGTGGATGTGCTTTTGGGAGGGGTGGAACCCTCCAGGCCAGGCAGCAGTGGCCTGTCCCCAGGGGAGCTGGAGGACAGGCTGGAAGCAAGGAGAGTTGCAGTAGAACTGGAGAAGCTTAAGTTAGCCATGGAGGAGAAAAGGATGATGTTAGAGCATGAGTTCAGGATAAAGGAGCTGGATCAGAGGAGTAGAGCCAGCTCAGATGGTGGCAGCAACCCGTCAAGACAGGCAGACAGGATTGTGCACATCCCTAAAAATGTAGGCAAAGAATTCAAGAAGGGGGATGACATAAAAAGGTGGTTTCAGGGCTACGAAGCAGCGATACACATGAATGGGGTCCCTGAGGAGAATTGGGAGCAGGATTGTGGCCTCTCTTCCCAGAAGAAGCAAGGGATACTTTAATAGCTTTGGGTAAGGGGTATCACCTCACCTATCCAGACATGAAGGATGCCCTTCTCACTAAGTATGGTCTCACTCCTGAAAAGTACAGGGATCAGTTCAGGTCCAGTAAGAAGTCCGATGCCACCACTTGGTTGGAATGTGTAGATATGTTTTGCAGGTCACTGGATGGCTGGATGAAGGGCAGTAATGTGTCAGATTTTCAGGGGCTCTACAATTTGATTGCATGGGAGCACTTGTCTAGTCTATGTTTTGCAGATCTGTGCCAGGACCTAGTTGATAGTAAGCTGACTGACCCCAGGAAGCTTGCTATGGAAGCGGACCGCTGGGTGAGTACCAGGGTCCACAGGAATGCGGATTTGGGAGACTCAGCCAAAGGTGGGCAGGGTCCCCAGCAGAAAAGTGGGGGGACAAAGGGTAAAACGCAGGAGTTCTCTAAAGGACCCCAAACTAACACCCAGGGTAAAGGTAAAAGTGGGGGGGACAAAGGGTAAAACGCAGGAGTTCGCTAAAGGACCCCAAACTAACACCCAGGGTAAAGGTTCCCATCCCACAGGAGATAAGAAACAAGGGGTCTCGTCAGGAAAGCCTGCTGAGACCGGCCCCCGTAAGTGTTTTGCATGTGACCAGGTGGGTCACATGAAGGGGGACCCCAAGTGCCCTAAGGGGGCACAGCCACCCACCGGTGGGCAGTCCAAGGTGTTGGCTAGTGTAGCGCTTGGGGAGGAGGAGTACCTACAGGAGGGTGGGGACCCCGCAGAAATGACCCTCGTCTCACTAGGGGTCAGTGAGATGGTCCCAGGAAACCCAGTGCCCCCTAACAGAAAGAAATACAGCACCTGGGTGACCATCAATGGGAAAAGTGTAGAGGCTCTCAGAGATACTGGAGCCAGTGTGACCTCAGTCCGGTGTCACCTGGTCTTTGAGAAGCAGGTAGTCCCAGAGGCATTCCATTAAGTCATTGCAGTGGACAATTCAGAGCGCCAGTGTCTGGTGGTGCAAGTTCCCTTCGAGTGGAGGGGGTCTCAGGTCCCTTGAGGGTGGTTGTGAGCCCTTCCATGCCTGTAGATTGTCTGCTAGGTAACGACCTGGCGCATTCCTTATGGAAGGATGTTGAGCTCAGGTCTCACTTGGAGATGCTTGGGTTGCCAGAGTGGGCATGCGTGTCCACTCGGTCAATGGCGGCCAGAGAGGGTGATCAAGAGGACTTGGAGCCTGAAACAGTGGCCCAAGTCCCTGCCAAGAGAAAGGGCAAGGGGAGTCCCTGCCAAGAGAAAGGGCAAGGGGCGTGGGAAACTGGCCCCTGAAGTTCCCACGGACCAGGAGGAGGCGGACCTTGAGGGGGACGCCCTGGTGCCTACAGGGGAGCAGGTAGCTGAACTGGGGGACATCTCTGAGCTGACCCATTGGCAGCAAGAGGGGGGTACCACCAGGGAGGAATTCTGCAAGGAGCAGAAGGAGTGCCCTTCTCTGGAGGGTCTGCGGCAGCAGGCTGCAGACCAGGCAGCTGGTGATCAGTCCGGATCACATTGGATCTACTGGGCGAATGATCTCCTGTACAGTGAGCCTAAGGTCGCTGAGCCTGGGTCAGCCCGTGTGCTGGTGGTACCCCAGCGCTTCAGGACCTTCCTACTGCGTCTGGCTCATGATGTGCCTTTGGCAGGACATTTGGGGCAGGACGAGACCTTTGACAGGCTTGTCACCCACTTCTTCTGGCCCCAAATGCGAAGGCAGTCAGATGGACATTGCAGGTCTTGCCAAACTTGCCAGGCAAGTGGTAAGAGTGGGAGGAAGGTCAAAGCTCCTCTCCAACCTTTTCCAGTGGTTGGAACGCCCTTCGAAAGGTTAGGGATGGACATTGTGGGGCCACTGGATCCCAAGACAGCCATGGGCAACAGGTACATCCTGGTCTTGGTGGACCATGCCACCCGGTACCCGGAGGCAATCCCTCTCAGGACAACGACGGCGCCAGTGGTGGGCCGGGCGTTAATGGGGATCTTTTCCCCTGTGGGGTTCCCCAGAGAGGTGGTTTCTGACAGGGGGACCAATTTCATATCCAAGTATATGACATCCCTGTGGAAGGAGTGTGGTGTAACCTACAAGTTCACCACCCTTTACCACCCACAAGGTAACGGTCTGGTGGAGAGATTCAACCAGACCTTGAAGGGCATGATTAAGGGTCTAACAGAACCCATGAGGCATAAGTGGGACGTCCTCTTGCTGTGCCTTCTCTTTGCATACAGGGAGGTACCACAGAAGTCTCTTGGGTTCAGTCCCTTTGAGCTTCTGTATGGTCACCCTGTGAGAGGACCTCTGAGTTTGGTGAAGGAAGGCTGGGAGGCAGCTCCCAGGAAAGCTCCCCAGGATGTGTTTCATTACATGCTGGCCTTCAGAAACCAAACTGCCCGCTTCAGGAAACTCGCGCAGGCAAACCTAGAAGCCAGCCAGGAAGAAATGAGGAAGTGGTATGACCAGAATGCCACTCTGGTCGAATTTCAACCTGGGGAAAAAGTGTGGGTCATGGCCCCAGTAGAACCTTGTGCCTTGCAGGACAAGTGGACTGGGCCATTTGAGGTGGTGGAGCGCAAAAGTGATGTCACCTACCTGGTGGATTTGTGGGCTCCAAGGAACCCTTTGAGGGTCCTCCACGTGAACCGCCTCAAGCCCCACTTCGAGAGGTCCGAAGTGAGCATGCTCTTGGCGACAGATGATGGGGTGGAAGAGGAGAGTGAACCTCTCCCTGACCTCCTGTCTACCAAGGAGCGCGATGGGTCAGTGGAAGGTGTGATCCTCTCCCCTACACTAACTCCAGATCAGCAGAGCGACTGTCACCAGTTGTTGGGACAGTTTGCCCCACTGTTCTCCCTGACCCCAGGTGTTACTCACTGGTGTACCCATTACGCGGACACCGGTGACAGCCCTCCTGTAAAGCACAAGATTTACAGGTTGACGGACCGGGTCAAGGCCAGCATTAAAGAGGAGGTCTCTAAGATGTTGGCGTTAGGGGTGATCGAGCCTTCCAACAGTCCTTGGGCCAGCCCAGTGGTCTTGGTCCCAAAGGCTGCTGCACCCGGTGCCACTCCAGAACTGCGGTTTTGTGTGGACTACCGTGGGCTCAATGCCGTCACCAGGACTGACGCAAACCCCATCCCCAGAGCTGATAAGCTCATTGATCGGTTGGGAGCTGCCAAGTTCCTCAGCACATTTGATTTAACGTCTGGGTACTGGCAGATTGCCTTAACCGATGGGACCAAGGAGAGGTCAGCATTTTCAACCCCAGAAGGACATTACCAGTTCCGGGTGATGCCCTTTGGGTTGAAGAATGCCCCTGCCACCTTTCAGAGGTTGGTCAACCAGGTGTTGGCTGGGATGGAGGATTTCAGTGCCGCCTACTTGGATGACATCGCAGTGTTCAGTTCCAGCTGGGAAAAACACTTGCAGCACCTCGGTGAAGTGTTGAATGCGCTGCAGAGGGCAGGCCTCACGATCAAGGCCAGTAAGTGCCAGATCGGGCAGGGTTCGGTGGTGTACTTGGGACACCAGGTAGGAAGCGGTCAGGTGGTGCCCCTACAACCCAAGATTGACACCATTCTGGCTTGGGAGCCCCCCAAGACCCAGACAGAGGTGAGGGCCTTCTTAGGACTCACCGGGTACTACAGGAGGTTTGTTAAGGGGTATGGCACCATTATTGCCCCCTTAACAGAGCTGACTTCCAGGAAGCAGCCCAAGAAGGTGATCTGGACTGAGTCCTGCCAGAAGGCTTTTGATGCCCTGAAGGCCGCCATGTGCACGGCACTCATGCTCAAGGCCCCCGACTTCTCCGAGGAATTTGTCGTGCAGACTGACGCTTCAGAGCATGGAGTGGGAGCGGTGATTTCACAACTGAGTGAAGAGGGCCTAGACCAGCCTGTAGACTTCCTTAGCCGGAGACTACTCCCCAGGGAACAGAGGTGGAGTGCCATAGAAAGGGAAGCTTTCGCTGTGGTCTGGGCACTGAAGAAGCTGAGACCATACCTGTTTGGGACTCACTTCCGGGTTCAGATATACCAAAGGCCCCTCAGATGGTTGATGCAAATGAGGGATGAGAATCCAAAACTGCTGAGGTGGTCCATCTCCCTACAGGGAATGGACTTTACGGTGGAACACCGTCCTGGCACAGAACACGCCAATGCAGATGGTCTGTCCAGGTTCTTCCGCCTTAGTGAAGAGAACTCCCAGGAGGGTGGGTAGTTCTCCCTACTTTCAGCTGGAGGGGACATGTGTTAGACTTGGCATCTTTTAGCGTGTTTCCCTGAGTGTTTGCTTTCTGACCTCCCGGTTTTGACTCTGTTTTTGCTGGCGTAGTGTTTCTGCGCACTTTTCTCACTGCTGATCAGTGGTAAAGTGCAAGTGCTCCTGTGGTAAATTGTGTTATGGATTGGTGTTTCCATGATTGGATATTTGATTTACTTGTTAGTCCCTAGTAAAGTGCACTGAGTGTGCCAGGGCCTGTGAATCAAATGCTAATAGCGGGCCTGCAGCACTGATTGTGCCACCCACGTGAGTAGCCCTGAAAAGGTAACTCAGACCCGCCGTTGCGGAGTCTGCGCGCAGTTTGTAACTGCCATGTCGACTTGGCCAGTGCACACACTTGCCAGTCCCTCACCTTCCCTTTTCTTACATGTCAGCCACCCCTAAGGTAGGCCCAAGGTACCCCTGTGGACCGGGTGCAGTGTATGTGAAAGGTAGGACATGCCCTGGTGTGTGTGGCATGTCCTGATAGTGATTTACGGCCAATTTCGTTTTTCACTATTGCAAGGCTACCTGTTCCCCATAGGACAGACTGGGGAGTTTGTTTATAACATCTTATAAACATAACTGGCCTGGGGAATTAGGTAGGTAAATAAAGTTTAGTATGCCTGAACTCAGAATCTAAAGATGCATCTTTTAGTGAAGGTGATTTTTACATTCTGTGTTTGAAAATACCACTTTTAGAAAGTAGGTATTTTCTTGCTCAGTCATCCCGTGTGCCTCTGCTGGAATGTGGATTGCCTGTCTGGGTTTTGGATGACAGAAGGCTGGGGAGCAGGAGTGGCTCCAGATAGTCTAGGTGGGTCAGGAAAGGGCTGAATAGACCTGGGCTGCAATTGGGGAAGGGGGAGGAGATTTCCTTGCACCTCAAAGGGCCTGGTCAGCCTCTGACCATGCGTCTCCATCTCCTGCCAGGAAGTCACACCAGAGAAGGCAGAACTGGTTCTGGATGGGCACAGACACTCTCTGCCTCAGAGATCAAAGGATTTTGGGATATAAATATTGGGGCCCAGACCCGTGACTTTTAGTACTCTTTTGGACCAAGAAGACTGCCAAGAAGAAGAGCTGGAGAAGCTGTGAGGAGGAACTACCACATTGCTGTGTGCTTTGCTGTGTAGGCCTGCAGTGGCTGCTTCTGTCTTGGGCAGTGAAAGAACTGGACTGAACTTTCTGCAATCTACTTTTGTGAGTTTCTCCAAGGGCTTGAGGTAAAGCTTGCCCCCTGTTCAAGAAGTCTCAGGAACAGCAAAGACTTCAAGCTCTTCTGCCCTCAGCACTGGGGACTGTGTGTTTTGTGCTGCAACAGAAGAAGAAGCAACCCGACGACGTCGATGACGCCGCTGCTGACTCCGTGTCCTGAAGGCATCGCAGAGGGCACCGCCGCAACGCCGCACCGCGACCCTGGTCTCACCGACGATGCCTGCTGATGCCGCCACCAAGCCGCTGCTCGCACCGCGACCTGTGGGCACTGCACTCCGCACCGCCTCGCGACAACGCCTTGGTATCCCCGACGACGACGCTCCACGCTGAAATCTACACCGCTGCTTGCACCGTGGTTTGAGGGCACCGCTCGTAAAGTTACACGACGCACCGCCCTCATCCCGCACCGCAGCCTTGGCCTACCGATGCCAGCGCCATCGACTCCCGTTCGTCAGCCGACGACAGCGCTTCAGCAACGACGCCGCCGCTGCTTGCACCACGACCAGCACCGCATTCACTTCGCACCGCGACCCTGGTCTCACCGACGCCGCCATCTGACGCCGCCACCGAGCCGCTGCTCGCACCGCGACCTGAGGACACTGCACGCCGCACCGCTGCACTTCGCACCGCAGCACCCGACGCCTACCGACGCCAGCGCTCCTGACATCACCAGAGAGGAGTTCGATCTGCAACGCGTGTGACTTCAAGGGCTCCGACTACTCCTGCACCGACCTCCGGAACCGACGCCTGCGGACGCCGTGCTTTCGGAAACTCAACGAAAGGTCGCCGATGCCCTGCATTTCTAAAAGGTACTGTTTGCGGGTCTTCCCAACACCGTAGCTGGCCCGAGACGCCGCGGTCAGCCAGAACCGTTTGGATTTGTTTGTTCACGACGCCGTGATAGCCCCGGACGGAGCTATCGACATCAAGGAACTGTTTTTCAAGCATATTTTGATAACTGAAGATTTTTAAGTACTGCATTGTGGATTTTTATCGTTTTTGGTCTTGTCTTAAGTGTATAAAAATATTGGATATTTTTCTAAACTGGTGTGGTGTCCTTTTGTAGTGCTTACACTGTATTACTGTTGGTTATGTGCAAATTCTTTACACACTGCCTCTAAGATAAGCCTAACTGCTCGTGCCAAGCTACCAAGGGGGTGAGCAGGGGTTATTTTAGGAGTGTAACTCCCTTATCCTGACTAGAGTGTTGGTTTCTGCCTGGCTTTGGCACATGCCCTAGCCTACCAAAAATCCAATTTCTAACAGGCAGCCACTAAAAGATAATCGATACGAGAGAAGCTAAAATGAGGAGAAGAGAAAAACGTGAAATCAGTACCTGTAGGATTATGCAATCTCCAAGCATCGACAAGCTGGTGAGCTGAACACATATTGAGCATGTGCTTATGCGACCTAAGGGGACGAAATTTAAAAGCAGAATGTCTATCTAAAATAGGATCCAAGGGTAAATTAAAGTCCCCACCAACGATTGTTCTAGCATTCTGAGGAATATCAGAAAGTTTTCTATTTATAGAACGCCAAAAAGAGGATCATCGATGTTAGGAGCATATAAATTCATAATATATAAGTCATCTGAACCATTAGACAAACGAGTGAGTAGCCATCTGCCATTGATATCATGCTCAGCAGTAACAATAGATAAACCAGAGTTTGGGAAATCAGAGTAACCACCCCATTTTTGTTACCAGAGGCTTCAGAGCAAGCAACATCAAGAACCCACTCCTTTCTCATAAGAAGAGCTTCTTTAAAAGCAATCTTAGTCTCCTGAAATAGAACAACGTCGCCAGATAAACTTTTGCAATAGTCTAAAATCTTGGCTCTTTTAACAGGGTGATTCAGCCCACGAACATTAAGTGAGATTACATTTAAACCAGACATAGATAAATGCAAAACAACATAAATAAAAATAGCTGATCAAGAAGACAAGGGGAAAACCAAAAGAACATCAAGTATAAGGGTAAAAGTAAAGCTACGAAATAGATAAAATATACCGAAGCAGATGTCCCAAGAATAGTAAAGATAGGAGGGAAGGAAGAAAAGACTAGAAAGAAGAAAAGAAAGAACAAAAGAACTCCAAAAAAAGAGGAAGCAGTAAAAAAAGAGAAGCCCCACCAGGGGATGTCTGTAACAGACAGTTTGCATGGGGGAAAAAGAAAACGTGGAAGAGCAACAATAGAGGCCATCAACCACGATGCAGACAGCTCAACAATAAGCAATTTCATTAAGCAAAGGAATAAGTGCATAAGTATCAATGTGTTCTATACTATCAATAATCAAAGAATAACAATAAATAACACAAGATCCATAAAATATATAACATATTAGCTCATAAATAAGCCTATTATTATATCTTAAATAGAAAAATGAGAAAATAAAATCAGAAATATATCCAGCAAGGGAATTAAGCATAACAATATAAGACAATATAAATAACAGTCTAAGGCATAATAAATAGCAATATATATGATAATAAATATCAAACTGTGGCAACATAAATATCAGTATTAAACATCAAAAGATCAATTTAAAACATTATAAACTAATTCATTAGGTTAATAAAATATATAACAACCAGCATATAGAGAAAAATTACTAGCCACTACATCATTGATTATATTCAGGAATAAAATGACAAATTTAAAGTAGTTTGAGAGTTTAAGAAGTAGATAGTGTATTCTACAGTAGGAGTAATTCATAACTTGTAAAATATATATAATGAAAGAAAAGGAATGAAATTAACAAACAGGTACATAGATAAAAATTTAAACATAGAGACCAAAATGTATACCACAGCTTAAAAATGCATTAGTGGACAGGAGTACAAATGGATAGAAAATACAAACCTTAACACCAACAGAAAAGAGAAGCATAGAGTCAAACAGAAAACACCATAAACAAGCAATGTAGAAAGAACTTGTATAAAAAGTGATCAAGTAAAGAAAGGAAAAAGGAAGAGGGAGGTAAAAGAAGAGATACTTACTTTATCCTAAAGGTAGTGAGCAAGAAAAGCTAAGAAAAAACCAAATAAATAGAATGCTAGCATAGTAAAAAAAAAAAGGACTTCAACAACATGGGTTAAGATAAATGCCCACCGAAACAGGAAGGAGCAAGCAGGAAATAGGTACAAAATTGGAGTAAGTCAGAAACGTAAAACAATACGACAAGAAGGATAGGGAGAAGGAGGAAAATAAGGACACATGAGCCGACTATACTTAACAAAATAGCGCCGAGATAAAACCTGCAATAAGCAAAAAGAACCTGTAAAAGGAAAATTAGTTAATAAAGAACAGCAATTATAACAGTAACGATCTTACAATGCTTAGTTACCATTCACATAAGAACCTAAAAAAGCAATAATAAAACACACAATAAGGCCAGCCACAAAAAGCAGGGAACCATCTTGTCAGAAAATGAAGATCATTAAAGACGAGAAGTACCAGGGATAGAGTCAGAATCCATCTGTGATTCAGATTGATTGTCCAAAAATGTTGAAAGCTCAGAAGGTTCATAAAAAATCTGCGTACGACCTTTGAAAGTTATTCTGAACCTTGAAGGACCTGCGAATGAAAATGGAATATTCATATCTATGAGTCTTCTGCGTAGATTCAGAAAACCTTTACGACGAATGACGGTATCTCTGGCAAAGTCTTGTGATATTGATATTCTGTGACCTTCCAATTGTATTGTTTTAATCTTCCTCACTTGAGCCAAAATTTGCTCAGTATGTTTATGTCGCAGAGGTTTAAAAATCAATGGTCTTGGAGAAGACAATGTTTTAGGCTTAAAAGTCGGAACTCGATGAGCACGTTCTATTTCAAAATCTTTGTGGAATGAAATATTCAGAACTTTTGGGAGCCAAGTAAGCAAAAAGTCCAACACTGAAGGAGCAAATTTCTCACAGTCTTCCGGTAATCCAAAAATACGCAGATTACTTCTGCGATTTCTATCTTCCTGTACAGTTAGGTCTCTTCTTAATGAGGCCATGGAACGCTCCAAACTTTGAAAGTGTTTAGCTTGCTTATTTGTAAAGTCCTCCACATTACTTATTCTTACTTCAGCATTGGAGACACGCAAAGAAAGACTCTTGAGGTCATTCTGAAGTGCCGCCACCTCAACTTGAAGCAAATCTGTGTTTGTTTTTATACTTTGTGCTATATCATGCACAGAATTAAGTTTGAGTAGGATAGTATCTAAGGTTGAGGCAGAATCGATATTACCCTTAGCTGGTAAATCCGGGGTGGGTGAGTTTTGTTTAGACCTCTTCAGATTTCCCTTAGAATCTCTGTCTTAGCAAGTGACCCCCATGCCTTCTGCCATTGGAAACAAATACAGTAGCCACACAAACAGACTGCAAGTGCGTGGATGTTGCGTAAAGCAAAAGAGCACAGCGTAATGTAAAAATTACTGAGGAGACAACGGAGTGTTAATGCTTGAGAGGCTGAAGACCAAAGCGACTATAAAATAAGTGCCAGTTCAACAAGAACGAAGGAAGGTTCCTTTTGCAAATAGATCATATGCAGCATGAAAGAACAAGAAATTAAAAAAATAAATTGTGGACCCAAAAATGTGAGAGCCTTACACAGCCCACATGCCAGAGACAATAATCCAAGGAAGGATGAGACTCGACGACAATCCTTTAACAGGCGGGTGACACACCTTATAAGGCCGGCCAACGTTTAATTATAGAGAGCAAAATTGAGTAGACACTGCACAGCCAGCAAAAATCAGGACAGGCTCCAGAAGTTTAAAATAAAACAAAAGTCATGTTGTTTATATGATATTATAGCACCAGTGAAGCGCAGCCAGCTGAGTAATAAGGCACTATAGAGGTACTACAACTTTCAGAAGAATCCTGTCAGCGGCCGCCATTTTGTGAGAATGCTGACGAAATATAATATTGACCCTCCAGAAGCCTCCGGACCGGATAAATAGAGGTATAAAATAGGATATGACAATACCTCATACAGCGCAGAGGAAGTGCGCCTGAGGTCCAAGCAGGTAGGCCAAATGGTTTTATATCCTCTGTCCCTGTAACCACGAGACCTCCGTGCTGACCGCCATTTTGCGGTCCCGACGTGAAGAAAAAGTCGCCAATCACTGCTTCACACAGGGAAGCACTCCAAGTCTTCTGCAAGCTCTCCCAAATGCTCCATAGATGTTCCACCGCACAATGCTGTAAGTTGGTGAATAAAAATCACCCGAACAGCATCGTAATCAAAGCGTCTGCAACGGTGGTCCGACGGAGCTCACGAAAGCGCGGCCATCTTGATTGCGCGCTAAGCCACACCCCTGCTCCGTTCTTTTTTTTAATCCATTTCACAGTGGAACAAATAAAGGAAAGGAGAGGAGAGGCAAGCGACAGTAAGAGCTGTCTCTTGAAATCATGCAAGTGAGGGAGAGCAAGACAGAGACAGAAAGAGAGGGAGGAATGAAGAGAGAGAGAGGGGAGGAGGGCAGCTGCCAGCGGCAGAGCAGGAGAAGTGAACACTGTCCTTGCCTTCTCTGGGCAGGAAGGAAAAGAGACTTAGGGGCCGATTCCGATTCGGGACGGAAATCTCTCCGACCGAGCCGGATCCGGAGAGATTTCCGACCGAATCGGACCCGTGCAGCCCGACCGAACGAGTACGATGCGCACGTATGCCATCGGACTCGAGTCGGTCGGACTCCCATTGAAGTCAATGGGAGCCTGTCGTACAACGCGTACGCGGGCTCCCATTGGACAAGTGCGCCCCCTACAGCGTGTACGCGGCAAAGCGACTCGCGCAGTACACGCACACGCGACTCGCGCGGCTAGGCGTACAGGGGGGTCCGACACAGACCCCCAAAGTGCGGCTCCGACTGCTCTTTCGAGCCGGAGTGCGCGGCTCGGTCGGACTGCTTGCGGCGCGCATCGTACTTACCCGGCCGGGGAACGTCTCCATTGCGCGGTGCGAGTCGAGTCCGTGCGAGTCGGTCGGTGCGGTTAGACCCGGGAACGAGTCGGTCGGAGCGGTCGGTACGCCCGGACGAGTCGGTCGGCGATTTCGCATCGTACTCGCTCGCCCGGACGCGCGTACGAATCGGTCGGGAAATAGGGCTCCGAATCGGATCCGGTTAAGCCGAATCCGATTCGGAGCCCTACCGGCCGAGATCGGAATCGGCCCCAAAGTCTTCTTTCCTTCTCTGCCCGTCCCAGAGCTGCCGAGCCTTATCTATAGGCATTGGCTATTGCTGTGGAGTGAGGCAGCATAACAAAGGGCAGAAGGCGGGTGGCCTCTGTGACTGGAGGCAGATCACAGGTCAAGTGCAGGGCCATTATAGATAGCGCTTTCACGCGCTAATGGCCCTGCGAATCACAGAAGGGAGAGGGGACATTTTTTTGTCCCCTCGTCCCCCCACACTTGTCCCCCCACTCCAAAATCTGGGGGGGGATATATCCCCTGCATCCCCCACACTTCCTACGCCTATGCTTTCACCACCATCAGCACTTTTTAAGGCATCACCCAGTTCTGGAACTTCACAAAGTAGGTGAAAATATTCTAAAAAAAGAGAGGAAAATTCCAAGAATATTGGATTTTGTGGGTAAAAATACACAGAAAATCTATATTTTGTGGGATAATGCTTCTGTAAAAGGGAAGTTTAATGGGAAGAATATCACCCAAAAACTTGGTTTGTGGGAAGAAATGTCACATATGGGCAAAGTTCTGTTAAGTTGACAAACTTTGCAACTTTGAAAATATGATAAGTAGTCAACTAAACACAACCCAACCACACAATGTTAATTCCAAACTCACTGAATACACCCGAGACAGACTAATAAACAAGTCCTTACCAAAAACATACCTAGATACAGCCACAGTCAAGATAATGTCCCATCACTCCAAATGACTCACGGTATACATTTCAGTTTGTTAAGCAAAGCTAATTAGACCTCATTTCCATGAGTCCAGCTTTTTTTTAAAACAATAATCCACCAACAGAACATTACCAATATTATTTTAGTGTTAACCCAAGATCTTACAAAAAATAAAGAGGGGATGGGGCCTGGACAGCTAAGAAGGTGGACCTGATCTTCTCAGCTCCCACCCAGCTCCTGTGGTGGAGTGATCTTCTGGATGCTGACAAGCCCTAAGTGAGGTCGACGCAGGGCTTCTGAAGTCCGCTAAGCCACTGGAGGTGAGGGCGTGGCGAAGGCCCCAGCAGAGCAGAGGAAACATCGATCCATTGCAGCCCTGACAGAGGGCCACACCAATAACAGGATGGCAGCTCGGGGTTAAGGACCAAGCCCCGAATGTGCTCCATGACCTGTGTGGTATGCGGTGTCCCCAAGTGCTAGGGTGAAGATCTGCAGGGTGCCAGGAGTGCGTACAGACCGAGCGGCCCGACCAGGCAGGCCCACCTCATGTACACGAGGCAGGGGGAAGAGGTCGTCATCCGCATAGCACCCGGATCGCTGAAAGGCATGCGGCCCTCCTGCTGCGCTACAGCTCTGAGTCTGGCTGCGGAGGTTTTGAGGGGCTCCTGGGCTGGGGCCACGGTCCCCATCTGGGAAAACCACATGGAGACGGATACTTGCCGAGGCCACCGGGGATCCTACAGGGATGAGTGAAGTGAGTGCACTGGGACCCCCCTTGGTCTAATGGGGGAGGCTGGTGCAGTCTTGCTGTGCCCACAACCCCACATACTGTCTTTTGCTCACCTACAGAGGTGACTTTCAGGCCCATCGGAACCCCCTGGGACTTGGATGGCGCTGTCGGAAGTGGGGGGAACCTGGGACTGCGTAGCCACTGCCCAGTCCCTAACCAATGGGGTCTGACTCCTCGTGTTGCCTGGACGATGACTCTCTGGGGAACGTGGGTCAGACCACCACCTATAGCCTGTCCCTCGGATCAGTGGACCACAGCGAGTAAAGGGTGGCCCTGTGAACCTACCTGGTTTGAGTCTCACCGGCAGCGACTGGAACTCCCCAGTCAATGCGACCGCAGTCACTATGGGTTGTGATAAGTATCCCCAGGCCCAAGCTAAAATAGACAAATACACAGCCCCCATTGGAGGAACAAAAGGTGCCCAGGGAGCAGAGTCTTGTACCTCGAACCCACACAGCAGAGACAACACCTCAGTAATCCTGCAGGCCATTCACCACTCCAAATCCATACTGAAGACCGAGATTGGGAAGGTCAAAGTCAACATAGCCCTTTTGAGACAGGACCTCAGACAGGCTGTAGTCCGAGCAACCGAGACAGAAGGTAGAATCTCCAAATAGGAAGACACTGTGCGGGGACTCTCCTCTGAATTCTGCCAAGGCTCTCCAGGACTGAGAAGAGGAAGCTGAAAATTGGGCCAGATGTAACAATTTCTGGTTTGTTAGGTGCCCAGAGTGAGAGGGGGGGCTCATCACCGGAATCATTTCTGGAGCAGTAGATCCGATCATGGCTGGATAGTATTGTCTGTCCCCTTGCTTTATCACTGAAATGGCCCACATGTCACTGGCTCGGAAACCTCTACCAGGAGCGCCACTCCCGCCCTATGATAGCCAAAATTCTGAACTACAGAGACAGGGACACCATTCTGAGAGGGACAAGCATCAATCTGGCTGCATTATAATCTTCCCCGACTACACCCCCTATGCCCAAGCACAGCGGAAGTCATATGAGCCAGTTAAGCAGAAACTGCAGAATATGAACCTCTCATATATGCTCCTCTATCCTGCATGGTTGCAGGTGCTTCACAATTCAAAGCCATATTTCTTTGATACTCCAGAGGAGTCTTGGGCCTGGCTCACACAGAACCCTTTACAACGCACCAGCCCCCGAGATGGCATACGACTACCCCCTCAAAACCAGGGAGGGTGGACTTCGGGGGACCTGCTGAAGCGAGGCAGCGGAAATAATCCCAACGGTGGAAACAAAGCTCAATAGATACTGAGGCCTCCACGGAGTTGGAGGGGAGCACTGGAAACAGACAGATGCTGATGTGTCACAGAGCCAGGGTGTGTCATCGGGTGCTGACACTGAGTAGCGGGGACTGCCGCTGAGTCAGGCCATAAGACAAGCGAGGGCTCAGCCGATGGCCATGCTGCATAACTAAGCATTGCACACCAGCAACTAGGAGAGTATCCTACTGAAGTGCCTATTGCATATCGCTCCCCAAGCGGAGCCATAGATGGGTTAACTGTCTCTACTGTCTAATTACACCAATCCCGAGCTAGTTCTGTGTTAATTTAGGAGTTAGGGTGCAAGATGTTTCTTCAAGGAGGAAAGCATAGGGTGTGGGGGAGCTGGGGGTTGGGGGTTCATTTTGGTTGTTTGGTTACTTTGTATATTCTTTTTGCTCAGCTGCTTCCAGTACTAAGCTCACACTTCGCACAATCACGCTACAAACTTGGTAAGCCCCACTATGGTCTTTACATATATAGTACATTTAGCGCCATGGGACCGCTTTCACCCTACACTGTCCTGTTGTGTAGTTCCTATAAACCTATATAGGATCTACGTGTTTAGACAACATACACTATAGAATTAGTGTCAGACTAATTCTAAACACCCCTACAGGGTATGTTAACATGTATACCAGCTAGCTCACAGTGCCACTAGAAACCCCTCTTACCGAGGAGAGAATAGTTCTTGGCAACTATCGAAGATGAGAACCCTGATCCCTCAGGATCGTGGAAACAGTGTACTACTTTTCGCTCAGTCACTCGTGCTCACTTTGTCTCAGAGAGATACACAGAATAAACGATGGGGACGTTTTTCAATAAGCATTTATTGAACCAGCGTCATTCTAGTGTAAAATAGGTGTGCTGAAACAACCATTAGACAGTAACAGATATAAATGATCATAAGCACTAACAGAGTAAAAGAATGGTAGATTTCTAACATTTTCTAAAACAATGAAAACAGGCCAGTATATAAAATACATGACAGTAGAATGCATACTCCTACGATGCGACCCTAACTAGATGTACCTAAGTGTACCTAGCATGTATGTAGGTGTAAAAGCCAAGAATCCCTCTAGGATAAAGTCAGCCCCATTACCTGAAGTGAGAGACTGTGGGACCCCGTCTTGGTCTTGAGATGGACACCCCGCAAGGGATGTCAGACCACTGCGAGCTGTAGTGTCTGCATGCAGGACCCTCAGCGTCTCGCATCAGTATGTCGGCATGGAAGTCCTGTTCTCCTCTGCCTACCTCAGCAAGATATGGTGTATATATACCCAAAGTGGTACCCCCTGGGCATATATCTTGCTGTGTCATGTTGGACTAGGATGACGGAAGGAATGACCGTTATGCATAGTTATTATACAGGAGATGGTAGGCCTGCTGTCCTGCTGTGATTCCAAGAATCCTCATGCATAATGAATGAGGCTTAAGCTTTTCGGAGAAAACCTCATGTTATCTTTGGACATTACTTAACTAGGTAAAAGGTCAGTACTAAGAATCGTTATGTAGTGTAATGGTAGGGGAGAATATAGGTGAAAGGTTAGGTGACTACCTGAGCCTATATTGGCGTACCTATATGGAACATAACAGTCCCATGCCATTTCTAGCCATCACCACTGCCAAGCGCGCCTTCACAGTAATGACATGGAATGTTAATGGGCTTCTGTACAGGATTAAGAGACGGGCGATAATGCAGTTTGTGCACCAACATACTCCGGCAATCCTAATGCTCCAAGAGACTCGCCTACAAGGTACCAGTTGCCTGTTCCTAGCCCGCCAGGGACACTACAGAGTGTTCAGTGCTGGTTATTCCAGAGGTTCAAAGGGGGTGGCCATACTCCTTCACAAAACCTTGCCCCTAGTAGTCTCCAGGGTGTCCAGAGATGCATACGGAAGGTTTGTGGTCCTTGAAGGCTCTTTGAAGGGTACCCCCCCCTACAAACAGATATGTGTATATGCCCCCCTCGCCATGGCCGGGTCCACAATAGTGAGCTTCAGAGAGCTCATATTTGCCCTATCACAAGGGTTGATGATTATAAGGGGAGATTTTAATGTTATCATGACTGACCAAAATTGGTACAGGCCACTGAAGCATCACAAAGGACAGGGAGGGGCTTGTCTGACTGGGCCACCGGACTGGGACAGCCACCGGACCAGGACCTAGTGATGAATGAAGAAAATGGAATCCCAGACCCCATGAATATACACATGGTCTGCAGCACACGACTCGCTGTCCCACATCGTCTACCTGTTACTCCAGGCCCCTGACATCTTGCACACAACAGGGTTACACACTTCACCTTGAAGGATCTTTGATCAGTAACGGCACACTTCGGCACTCCCCCAACAGGGGAAGGCCAGTGTGGTGTCTTAATGCATAACTCTTCACTGATAAGCACTTCTCACTTGGGTGAAGAATTGAAGGTATTTCTAGACCTCAACAAGGGCATTGTAGACTCAGCCGGTGTGCTGTGGGGAGTCTATAAGGCATCCATGGGAGGAATCTCCCGCTCATATGCTCGCGGCAAAGACAACGAAAGGCTGACAAAGATCACTGAGCTAGAATCATCCATACTATCCCAGGAATGTAGAACACAAGGGCACCAAACGGAAAAGATACAACACCGCCTGGCCATAGATAGGGCCTTCCTGCACCAGCTATGCCTGGAGGAGGCCCACAGTTGCTGGGTAGCCTCCACCCGGAATGTCTATAAATGGGAGGAGAAATTGGGTAAACTCCTCTACTGGATAGCCCCAAAAAACACAGAGTCCAGGGTGGTGCCCAGAATGACTGATGGAAATGAGGTGTTGGTGGAGACGTCTGCAGAGATAGCATCTGTCTTTGTACAATACTATGAGGCTTTATATGCGGAAAAAAACCCACCCGGGGCGTGATATCGGGACTCCACTGGTTGCGTACATTCCTCTACCTCAGCTGTCGACAGTCAACAGAGACGACCTTGAACAGCCACTTACGGTGGAAGAGGTGGGCACGATACTTTCAGACCTAAACTTTGGGAAAACCACCGGACCGGATGGCTATCTGGTGGAATATTACAGTAAGCTTCTTCCAGAGATCCTCCCATCTATCTTAGATATGTTCATGGAGGCGATCTCTAAAGGACGATTTCTGTCAGAGATAGATCTAGCAACGCTGGTTATCCTGCAAAAATCGGGCCACCCACTGGACCAATGTGCCTCATACTGCCCCATCTTCCTATCAACATAGAGGTCAAGCTCTATGCTAAACTATTAGCTAACCGCCTGCTAAGAGTATAACCCCACTTGGTCCATCCAGACCAGTGAATTTTCATCCCGCACCATAGCACAAGACACTATATCAGAAGGGTCCACCTGGTGCTAGCTTGCATATGGTCGCTAGCCAGCTCAGAAGCATTTCTGCTGATTGATTTTGAGAAAGCATTCAATACCCTGCACTGGTCGTTCCTGGAAGAAACCCTTAGCAAGATGGGCTTAAGTCTTCAATACCGGGCCTACATCAGGGTCCTGTATGTGGCCCCACAGGTACAAGTGAGAATAAATGGAGCCTTATGCCCTAGATTTTCCATCCAGTGAGGCACTAAGAAGGGATGTCCCCTCTCCCCCTTCCTTCTTGCTTTAGCCTTTGGGCCCCTGGCAGCCTGGGTGCATTGCAACACGCTAGTGTGGGGCTTTGACAGGGTGGGCTGGTGACAGAAAACAGGATTGCTCTTAATGCAGACGACATCCTTCTGTTCCTCTCTCGGTCCGTAGTGACGGGCCTCGCCTGATCCACATCCTGAACACCTTTGGCTCAGCCTCTGGTCTGTGGGTCAATTGGGATAAATCCCTCTTGGTCCCCCTGCAGGGCATCCAACAAGGCAAGACCTGGCACCCGGGGATCCCCACATGCCACCTTAGTTCTCTATACCTGGGCGTGCACATATCGTGGGAGTCAGAACTCAATTGGAGCCTCAACCGCCGCCCCTTGTTACAGAGGGACCGGGAGTAAATGACTCAATGGGATAAGCTGCCCTTAAATCTCATGGGCAGGATAGCCCTCTTTAAGATGGTTTAACACCATGGCTGCGCTCGTGAGGTGCTTCAACTGGGCAATTAAGCCCCGGAGAGTCGCATTTAATAAATGCGTCTGTGCTGTACATGACAGGGGACTTGCCATGGCGGTTATATATCTGTATTACTGGGCGGCACACATCCTGATAGTGAATTACTGGTTACATGGGCTGGGAGGACC
The DNA here is from genome assembly GCA_963921515.1 of Calotriton arnoldi. Taxonomy (NCBI): domain Eukaryota; kingdom Metazoa; phylum Chordata; class Amphibia; order Caudata; family Salamandridae; genus Calotriton; species Calotriton arnoldi. Next base: position 1,472,271 of record CAWUFW010001957.1, on the reverse strand, counting down.
ATGAATACCTGGGAGAAACATCCATAATTGGACCGGAAAACATAACGAGTATCCTTTGTGGGGCGCTGGTCCCACAACCTCTCCCGGAACTGACCTGTAGAGGTATTCCGAGTGTAGAGGGTGGCGTTGTAGTGGACTGGATGGGACCAGGTTCACACTGGAGGCTCCCTTGTTGGTGGGCCACTGAATGTTTTGTGTGGCGAACCTCAAAGTATTCTGAGGGTGGGACGGCATTGGGATTATCGTGTTTGGGAGATGTATGGGACAGAAAGCACATTAAATAATTTCAGAACCTTCAGTCCGAGATCCACATGCATAAATCCCACTTCTTTCATTACTTACAACTTAGGCATGCTCTTTCCGAGTACCAGGAAGAGCTGGGGGAGGTCCTGGAATACAGCCCACTCAAGGGGCAAGTACTTATGGGTTCCCTGGGAAAAGGGGGGATTTCACAAATCTATAAAACCTTGGCAATACACTCTCCTGACCTGCTGGGACCCCTGAGAGTAAAATGGGAGGAGTGGGTGGGCCCCCTGGATGAGATGGACTGGATGGACTGGAGGGATGCCTGTATGGCACCCCATACTCTAGAAATCTCTGCACGGGTTAGGCTAATTCAGTTTAAATATATCCATCAAGTTTACCTCACACCTTCATGTATTAGATGCCTGGAGCCCAGAGGGAATTTCTTCCACACGTTATGGGCCTGCCCTGTCATACAACATTATTGTTCAAGTATACTCTTCATTCTTTCCGGGGTGGTAGGACTGCATATCGACGTAAACCCTAGACTTGCAATACTGGGCATTTTGGAAGACATGGGGGGACTCCAGGGGGACAGGACACTGGTGGGGTTGGACACGTTGCTGGCCAAAAGGGATATAGCAAAAAATTGGAACTCCTTTAGTGCTCCTTCCCTCGCAGCTTGGATGATAGGTATGGGCTGGTGCATGAAGATGGAAGAGACAATGTATACAGCACAAGGGATTCCCCGCAAATATGAGAGGGTTTGGAGCAAATGGTGGGCCTATCATGGTATAAAAGTTTAAGGCTGTCATGGACAGATACTGCAAAATCATATTTTCTATTGATGGGACTGTGGGAGGAGCGAGTATTCATGCGAAGTACTCTGTACACTGTGTTTACCTTGTGAGAGCAACCATTGTTGTATTAAAAAGCAATAAAAGTGTCCTTATAAAAAAAAAAAAAAAAGCCTGTTGCATATAATCATACCAAATAGGATGCGCATGATGGATGGCAGTATAGAAAATACTGCTAGCTAGGGGTTCAATGGTTCAGAACAATTAGACTGAATGCCTCATTTAGAGTATGGCAGTGGCGGCTCCTCCCTAATGCGGAGGAGCGTCGCCCCACTGCTCATTGAGCAGTGGGAAAAGAAAAAGAAAATAATAATAACAAGAAGTTATTATCATTTTATTTTTCTTTGCGACTCCAGCCAGGTCGGGCGGGGCAGGCTAGGTTTCCCGCCGTCAGAGGGAGCAGGAGTGGTTTGCACTCCATCCTTAAGTGCGCACTTGGCATGTTCTCCACTGGGCTGTGTTGCACAGCCCAGTGGAGAACATGCCCAGCCTCCTAGGTACTGCCTGATCGGCCAAACAGGTAGCTCAGACCAATCACGATGCTGCATGAGCGTCCGGGAGCCTGGGTGCTTCCGGTGCAGCAAATAAGACTGAGGAGAGACTTGCCAGGGCGGCCGCAAAGAAGAAGGTAAGTTTAATTTTTATTTTTATCATCCCTTCTCCCCCACCCCACCACCCCATTCTGAGGCAGCCGCCACTGGCAGGAGCGCTGCCTTAGATTGGTGGAGAACCAGTGGTTCCCTTATCCCATTTAAACGCAAGGGAACTGGAGGGTTTCTGAGGGAAGAGCCTCCGCTGGCATTGGCGCCAGAAGCCCTTACCCTGCAACCTACCTACCAAAGGACTGCTGGATCATAGTTGCAGAAGCTCTGACTCTATTTAAACTGAGACTATTGATTTTCCCATCCTTGAACCCCAAAAACCCCACAGTAATCCTAAAGTCCACCCAAGTGTAAAGTAATTTTGAATTTTTCCTTAACATAATCTTTCCTTTAAAATGTTTTCTTTAATTTTAGATTTTTTTGTATTTCCTTAAAATTGGTTTTCCATTGTTTGATTTCCTCCAATGTGATTTCTCAGTTTTCTTTTTCCATTAATTCACACACATCAGTTTTATGTGGTGTAAACTAAACCACAAGCAAGAGCGGAGCTCTTTATATTAAAGAAAACGTATACTACAATTTGCAAGACATAGTGGCAAAAACAGAGCTAATTTAAAAGAAAGCATTTCATAGGCAGAATACTTTAGCATTTAGAAGTTAGCCCAAATACGGAGTACCCCTGCGCCAAGAAATTTGGGAGAAGTATTCCACCTGAAGAGAACAATTAGCACTTTCAGAAGAATACATTTATAGATAGTCACCAAGTAAATATACTTCAAGTCTACCACAATATGCAATGCTGTGTGATGGAAAATTCTTACAAGTACCTTAGTACAATGAGACTGAGAAGGCAGCAGAACAGAAAATGTTTCAAGACTTTTCAAAGGTCTTGTGAGAGGTAGTCAGGTGGCTTATTTTGGGAAAGGGAGTGCTATATTCTGTGGGCTCAGCCTAAGACATGAACTAGAGTGTGATTCTCTTAAACTGGGGGTCTGAGGGTGAAACTGCTCAGTGATGTTCATAGAGTGTTATCCGCAGAGTTGGCATCCATCTCAATCAGTTGTTGAGATTGTTGTGTATCAAACAGGTAAATTTAAATATTCATCAATAGGGGGACAATGAATGGAGATCAGTACTGAAGATATGTAAACAAAATCCTTTGTGCCAATGAACATGAGGGCTGTTGCAAGGAGGACCAGTTTGAGTGCTAGACTGACCATTGGTAATCCTTTCTGAACAAGACCAACTCTTGGACTGCTGACTTCAAGGCAGTCTTTGATAGTGGGCACCCTTAGTCAGAGATTTGCCACTGTCAATGATAGAGCAATTTGAAAAGCACTGAGGTTATTTAGCCAGTATTGGATCAGAAAGCCAGAGGTCACTGGGAAGATGAGCAGGAATTTGGGTTTCGGAGGGATGTGCCAAAAATGAGGGTTTGCTATTCTGGTTTGTAATTTTTTTATTGCCAATGAAAGTCACAAACCATCAGACTTAGTAGATACATTCATGTATAGCTGCATATCATCTGCTTATTGTTGACCCAGGTCACACTGCAGTTCAACAAGCGGCTCAATACAAAGATTAAAAGTGCCAATAGCTAATATGGAGCATTCAGGTACTTCATGGTCTTCTCGACTGGACAGAATAGGATGGGAGAGGCAATTTCTGATGGTCATTTGTAAGGAGCAGTTGGCTAGGTATGTGGTGAACCAATTGAGAATGTGACTCTTGATGCTAAGATAGTACTTTATGGTGTTCAGATTGGTTCTATGGTCCAAAGTATAAATGGCCTAGGACAGAAAAAGAGAACTTGACTCTAAAAATCCATTGTCCAGGATGCAGAGGTCATGAACAGTTTGTAGCACTGTGATCTCATTAGTGCAGCCTACTATGAAACCATATGGGTAGTAATGATGGAAATTACTGCTGAAGTATCTAAGACACCATGCCAATGTGGCAAATGACTGCGGAGTACATTGTAGCCTGACTGGAAGACTGCTAATTGGTCTAACAGTTTTCAACTTTCATTTGACCCTTCTCCAGCATCCAAAGTGCCTCCATCTAGAAGGGCTAGTTGTATCAGAAGCTTAAATGTCATCCCCATTATCTAGTACCCAATGGAAACCTTTGCTTACTATGGACCTGACGTTGAAATGTAGCTACATATTACATTACTTTTGATCTCATGGATTATTTGAGATTCCATCTTGTAGGTCACCCTAATGGTTTTTGAGGAATAACTATTTTTTGCTTGCTTTAGGTTCTCTGACAGGTTTGATCACTGTAGTTCTACTCAGAGGTATTTGTCACTAACTGCCCAGAACAAAATTGTGCCTCAGTAGTTTGATTCCCAACTAGCTACTGAAATGGGTTCACCACTAGATTCAATTAAATCACATTGAGCAGATGTTCGCAACATTTCCATGTCGTGTATCAGTGATAAATACACTACAGGCATTTATAAGACATTTTGCCTGCCAAGAGAACCCAAATTGAGAAATGCATATGCTCCATCAGCACACAGCCCATAGCCACATATCAAAGTGCAGAGCAGCAGGAATGGCAAAACCACATAAGATAACTCTCAGCAGAAAGACTTGGTGAAGAAGGAAGAGGGGCTTCACAATTGAGACTCATACTGCGGTCTGCCTAGTCTGTTGACCACTATGTGATCATTTGGGTGTAATGTCACTCACTAGGCCACAAACATTTAACAGAGGTGTACTTATAACCTGGCACACCCAGATATTTGCCTGGGTTGGCAGAAGATGTCATCCCAGCCTGATTGTTGAATGCCAGGACATCTGTTTTTCAAAGAACATGCTGATCAGCAAGCCAAAGGCTGCTTTTGAGACGCATGTAAGGCTAGGAGTCAAACCTATCTGTCACTCTTTACATACAGAACCATTACCTTTTTAAATGAATTCAAGAAGCACATTTTATTTACTATATAGTACATGTTGTACATATGCTAACCAAGGTAACTTCCCATTTGATTAAAATGGCAAGTTACCTTGATTGAGTTCTAAATTCAATTATTCCCATAAGTCTGAATAATCTGAGTAACTAACAATTGGTGGAATTTACATCGATTTATATACTTCACACGTTTATATGTGTGATCATATTTATCATATATATTGCGTTCATATAGAGCTCAAAACAATCAGCAGAACACTCCAGGACACTAATAAAAGCATAATTTGATCACAAATCTCATGCTCCATGTCATGCCTGTGTTTATGTATGCCTGACATCAGGATGATGGATTTGAAATTTAAATTGTAAATAAGAGCAACATTAAGGATGTGTGGCTTCCTGAAGCAATGCCCTTACTCATTAATTTATATTTCATCATTGCCAGGTTAATCCAGGGGTAGTTTTCTAACAGAATATAGAGAAAAATATCGTGGAGCCAAAATATGGAGGCGTAAATATGGAGAATGGAAATATTGTGCAGATAAATATATATAGGTAAGTACAGGTTTACTACACTTAACATCACATGTACTTACCCTGGTGATATACATATTATCAAGGTAGGTAGACTTGGAGTTAAGCATAGTACATCTATACTTACCTATATGCACATACCTTCATGATATTTGGTTCTCTATAATTAGACCTCAATATTTTAACCCTACAATATATTTTCCTAAATATTTTGACAAGCAATTCCCCATGATGTGGACGGTTGAAGAGATATATTTCTTTGTAAATAGGTATGAAGTCTGCATATACCATGTAATTGCTAATTATTCTAGTTAAGAATAATGTACAGGTTGAATAAATAACTTGTTGAATTACTGGTGTGTTTTTGTATGTGCATGGTTTAGTGTTTGCGTGCCAACTAGGAAGGGATATATTAGAGGCTATTTGGGCAGAAAAACTCTCTGACGGCATGTTGTTGACCAGCTATCGACCACCAATTCGAAAAAACATAAACAAATAAATGTTACATGGAGCCTTACCTACCCATCCCAAGGAAAACCTCCAGGTAGAGCAGGGAGAGAGGCAGCCCTGGACATGTCAAGTTAAGGCTGCAATGACATGGGAAGGTTGAAATGTTTTTGCTACAAAAGTAAAGAACAAAAGGCATCAAGTAAATGACAACATTTTCAAGAACGTGCTAGCAACAATGGACGTTCTTTAGACAAGCAAAGTCTGTAGGACTTTATCATGAATAGTGAATGATGAATAACACACACAAATAGGCATCAATCTTAGACCAGACAACCTTAGGGCCCTATTCAGAGTTTAGCGGATGGGATGCTCCGTCAAAATGTGACGTCTATTCAGTCCATTATATTAGAAGCACCATAGGCTATAATGCACTTGTGATACAGCAGACAGGTAATCCACCACATTTATTATGGAGTATCTCATCCGTCAAACTCTAATAAGGTGCTTAGGAGGTTATTTACAGCTACAGCAGAAGGCCCAATGTCTGCCAGAAAGCTATGGTCATAAGTTCTTCCGCCGTTTTGTTTACTACCTGCCATATTACGGATCTCTGCCTTCTTGGTGGAGATCTGTGTCTTCAGAGGATCTGTTGCTCAGTAAACCTCTTTGTTTTCCAAAATCCTCAGTAGTTTAGTGCTGTTTGGAAAATAAATTAAAAAATGATTCTGAACCCTGGGAGCTTTCTGCCAGGGTGTGAGGGTTGTTTTTACGGCTAGTTCGATCTTATGTGATTAACAAAATAGTGTTTACACTTTCTTTGTGCAAACTTTGGTGCTCCACAAAAAGGGTCTAACTTATAAGATCCCCACATTGAAGGGTCTGAAGCAGGGATGTTTATTAGCACCTCTTTTGTTCTCTCTATACTTAAGTGATTTACCAGACTACTTTTTAAACATCAATATTTCTCCTCCCAAATTAGCTTCATCCAGTATACATACCCAAATGCACGCCGATGATGTGGTCATTTTTGACCTTAAACCGATTGGTCTACAACGAAATATAGATGCATTATTCAGTTTTACCGAAGAAAATTATTTAAAAGTAAATGTCTCAAAAACAAAGGTAGCTCCAATCAGAGGGAAAAAACATCATATTCTTTATAATTGGAAATTGGGTGGGAGGTCCATTGAAGCAGCAAAAGTCTATTCTTATTTGGGGAGAGTATTCTATCAGACACTCCAAACTTCCTCCTATTTTTAGCATGTAGAACTTAAGGCGGTAGCTCACACAAGTGCCTTAAAGAGATTTTACTCTTCCTCTGGAAAGAGACATTTCTACTCTCTCTTAAAAGTATATCGTGCAGAAATCCCTTCAACTTTATCATATGCACTTGAATATATAACAATAAACAAATGGCATAAATTAAACTTGTATGAAAGGAAGCTACTTTGTAAAATAACTACAGTGAGCAAAGTAGGACCAGTTCAAGCACTGAGTCTAGAGCTCTCAATAGTAAGTGCTTTTTCTAGAGCTCTGGCTCATATTAGATTAGATGGGCATACAATCTACTGCATGCGGAAGACGGCTCCTTAAGGGACCTCATAAAGCTCAAAACCTTTAAGAGCGACACAGGATACTACACTTTCAATGAAAATCTAGCGATAGCCTTAAACCATTTTCAAAGTTCAATAGCCCTTCTCTAGGCATGGTCACCTGCACTCCTGAAGTTATTTCTAAAAAACATGACATCAAGACTTAGGGGCCGATTCCGATTCGGGCCGGAAATCTCTCCGACCGAGCCGGACTCGGAGAGATTTCCGACCGAATCGGACCCTAGCAGTCCGACCGAACGAGTACGATGCGCACGTATGCCATCGGACTCGATTCGGTCGGACTCCCTTTGAAATCAATGGGAGCCAGTTGTACGACGCGTACACGGGCTCCCATTGACTCAATGGGCACGACGCGAACAAGGGCGCCCCCTACAGCGTGTTCGCGTCGATGCGGGTCGCACCGTACACGCACGTGTAGGGGGGACCCATGGCTCCCCCCTGTGTGCGACTCGCGTGCCTACGCTTCCAGGGGGGTCCGACACGGACCCCAAAGTGCGGCTCCGACAGCTCCTTGGAGCCGGACTGTGCGAGTCGGTCGGAGCGGTCGCGATGCGCATCGTACTTACCCGGCCGGGGAACGTCTCCATTGCGCGGTGCGAGTCGTCCCCGTGCGAGTCAGTCGGAGCGGTCGGGTCCTGCGAACGAGTCGGTCGGAGATTTCGCGAGTGCACGCATTGTACTCGCTCGCCCGGACGCGCGTACGATTCGGTCGGGAAATAGGGCTCCGAATCGGATCCGGTAATGCCGAATCCGATTCGGAGCCCTACCGGCCGAGATCGGAATCGGCCCCTATGTTTCAATATCGATATCACGCACTGCTCTCAGTTATTCAATAAGTCAATCAATCAGGGGGTTTAAAGCATGCTACTCACCTGTGAGGGTCTCAAGGCGCTGGGGGAGAGTGCAGCTCTGGATCAGCCGAAGAGCCAGGCCTTGAGGCTCTACCTGAAGGTGTGCAGAGTAGGGGAGCATCTGATGCTGACTGGGAGCTTGTTCCAGGCTTTGGCTGCAATGTAGGAGAAGGCTCTTCCACCCACTCTGATTCTTTGGATGTGTGGGGTTTCTGCCAGTACGAGGTCGACGGAGCGGAGGTTCCTTTTGGGTACGGGGAAAGAGACTCTTTTGTTGAGGTATTTGGGTCCGCTGTTGTGGAGGGATTTGTAGGCATGGGTGAGTAGCTTGAAGGTTACTCTCTTCTCGACGGGGAGCCAGTGGAGGTCTCACAGGTGTTGGGTGATGTGCTCCTGCCATGGGATGCCGAGGACGAGTCTGGCCACGGTGTTCTGGATGGTCTGGAGTTTGCGTAGCAGGGATTTGTTGATTCCAGCGTAGAGGGCATTTCCATAGTCCAGTCTGCTTGTTATCAGTGCGTGGGTGATGGTCTTTCTGGCTTTGGTGGGGATCCACTTGAAGGTCTTGCGGAGGATTCGGGGGTGTTGAAGCAGGTGGAGGCGACGTCGTTGATCTGTCGGGTCATGGCGAGGGAGGAGTCAAGTATGATGGTGAGGTTTCGGGCGTGGTTCGTGGGGATGGGCAGGGCCGAGGGCGGAGGGCCACCAGGAGTTGTCCCATGCAGAGGGGGAGGGTCTGAGGACTAGGACTTCTGTCTTCTTCGAGTTGAGTTTCAGACAGCTGCTGCTCATCCAAGCTGCGACGTCTTTCATTCGGTCTTGAAAGCTGAGTCTGGTGGTTTTGGGGTCCTTCGTGAGGGAGAGGATGAGCTGGGTGTCGTCGGCGTAGGATACAATGCTGAGTCCATGCTGTCTGAGGATGGCGGCGAGGGGGGCCATGTAGATGTTGAAAAGTGTGGGACTGAGCGAGGATCCTTGTGGTATTCTGCAGTTAATCTCTGTGGGTTCGGAGAGGAAAGGTGGGAGTCTGATCCTTTGGGTTCTGCCAGTCGAGGGCAGTTCCCTGTATTCCGACGTCGTAGAGTCTGGCTGAGAGAGTGCGGTGTTGAAGGCTGCGGAGAGGTCAAGTAGGATGAGGGCTGCGGTGTGGCCTTGGTCGAGGAACATGCGGATGTCGTCTGTGGCGGCGAGGAGGGTGGTCTTGGTGCTGTGGTTGCTGCAGAATCCGAATTGGAGGGGTCGAGGATAGAGTTCTCTACAATGAAGTTTGTCAGTTGGTCATTGACGATCTTCTCGGTGACTTTGGCTGCGAAGGGGAGGAGAGAGATGGGTCAGTAGTTCTTCAGGTCCATCAGGTCTGCAGAGGGTTTCTTGAGGAGGGGCTTGATTTCTGCGCATTTCCAGTCGTTGGGGAAGATGCCGGATTCGAAGGTGGCATTGATGGTGCGTCGTGGCTAGGGCGCGATGGGGGCGGTGGGTCTGTGGAAGATGTGCAGAAGGCAGGGGTCTGTGGGGGCTCCTGAGTGGGTGCTCTTCGTGGTAGTGGTGGCGTCTTCGGTGGTGACTGAGGTCCAGGCGGTAATGGTGGGCCGGCTGTCGTTGCTGGAGGGCAGGGTGGTTTCTGGAGTCTGTTCACTGAAGTTGTCGTAGAGGGCTTTGATTTTCAGGTGGAAGTAGAAGCCAAGCTTGTTACAGAGGTCTTGGGAGGGAGTGACATATGTTGCTTCGCTGTGGGGCTTGGTGAATTGCTGGATGAGGTTGAAGAGTTCCTTTGAGTTGCTGGAGTTGGTGAGGATTTTGTTCCGGATGAAGGTCTTCTTTGTGGATCTTATGCGTTGGTGGTAGTCTGTCATGGCGTTCTTGTAGGTGGCCAGGCCTTCTGTGGTTTTGCTGTTTCTCCATCGTTTTTCGAGACGTCTGCAGGAGCGTCTGGCTTCTTGGAGGTCGGTGGTGAACCAGGTGGCCTACAGGGGGCGTTGTCTGTTGGTGGTGTGGAGGGGTGCGAGCTTGTCTGCGCAGTTGGTGATCCAGTGGTGTAGTTCCTTGGCTGCAGAGTTGGCATCAGTCGAGGCGGGGGGTCGTGGCTGAGTGGAGTTGAGGTGCTCCTCTGTGACCTTGCTCCAGTTCCTTCGCGGAGGGCGAGGAGTGGGTTTGGGAGCGGTGGCGGTGTTGAAAGAGAAGTGTATGCAGTGGTGGTCTGTCCAGAGAGGCTGCGTGGTATGGCTGAAACGGATGTTGTTCCCGCCTGCGAAGATGGGATCAAGGGTGTGTCCTGTCTTGTGGGTAGGAGTGGTGACGAGCTGTTTCAGTCCGATGTTGGCGAGGTAGTCCAGGAGGGCGGTGGAGTTGGGGTCGCTGAGGTTGTCGAGGTGGAAGTTCAGGTCTCCGATGAGTATGTAGTCCATGGAGGCGATGGCGTGGGGTGCGACGAGGTCGGCAATCGTAGTGGTGAACGAAGTGCAGGGCCGGGGGGTCTGTAGGCGAGTGTGCCGTGAAGAGTGGATCTAGGGCTGGTCTGGATCTGGAAGTGAAGGTGTTCGTTGGTGGCAGAGGAGTCGCTCGTGGTGGAGGTGGAGAGTCGGAGGGAGCACTTGTGTGCGATGGCGAGTCCTCCTCCTGGGCGGTTGGGGCGCTCCTTTCTCTGTATCTTGTAGCCGTTGGGTATGGTGATGGCGAAGTCGGGGGTGGAGAAGGTTTTGGTCCAGGTTTCCGTGAAGAAGGCAACGTCTGGCGAGAGTGTGTCGAGGAGGTCCCAGATCTCTACAGCATGTTTGTGCAGGGAGCGCACATTGAGGAGGATGCACTTCAGGGCTTCGGTGGTGTTGACGTCTGGCGTGGGGGTGGCGGCCGTTATGGTGCGGAGGGTGGTGAAGGTTCGGCGGCAGTGGTGGCAGGAGAAATGGCCGTGGGTGGTGTTCGGTGTGGACAGCTGGCAGTTGTTGTTCCTTCAGGGGTTGAGTGCGAGGAGGGCAGCTGAGTCGTAGCGGTGGGTGGTTGGAGATCCAGAGTCCCTGGCGCTGGTCGGCGCACCAGCAGCGCACCCATTACGCCCGGCCGAGCATCGGCCTCCATTAAATAGGGAAGGGGGAGGGAGGCACAGCTGGGAGGCGGGAGCGGGTATCAGCAGGGGGAGGGGCCGCGGGGGCAGCAGCGACGGGAAAGGGAAACGGGAATGTGCAGAAAATGACTAAAAATACAGGGCAGAAAAATGGGCACAACAATATAGAGAAGGCACAATAAGGCAACAATAACAACTAGGAATACAGGGCAGAAAAACAGGAACGATACAGAGAAGGCACAATAAGGCAACAATAACAACTAGGAATACAGGGCAGAAAAACGGGCACAACAATACAGAGAAGGCTCAATAAGGCAACAATAACAACTAGGAATACAGGGCAGAAAAACGGGCACAACACAATCCAGACAGTGGCTCGAACACCTACCTGCAGCAAGCACTGCACAGGGCAGCGGCACAGCAGAGGACCTGCAGAGGGAGAGAGCAGGTCTCTGGCCAGGAGGAGTTATTGCATTATAGGCTCTATGTCGGTACCCTAGCATTGAAGATCCATCAAAAAGACATCAGCTTTACATTAGAACACAGTGTTCAATGCTGCATCATCATGCTGCGTTTAGGGTCCTACCAATTAAAGCATACGCAAAACAGTGGAGAAATACAGGAGACAAGACTGGGCTATGTGAATTATGTAGTGGAGGAGTCCAAGACCTAAATCATGTACTAAACATCTAACCAACAGAACATTGGTAGAGGCCCAACATCGTTTTTTAAAACCTATATGTTTTTGATATAATATAAATGCTGCTAGAGACCTAATAGAATTATTACGATTTCCTCCCAATTAATTTGTATACATTTTTAAATCCTTTTTAAAATACTTTAAATAGTTGCTATACATGTGGCTTGTATTATGAATAATAATGAATTGAATCTGTAATTAATTTTGCTGATCTCTGTAAAGGTCTAAATCAAAATAAAATTGATTTGAATTGTGTGTTTCACGAAAAAGAGTGCTTGTATTGCACTTTTTGGCTTGTGGCAAAGCTTATACTCAATACAGGAGGACTGAGTTATTTACGGTGACAAGGCCAATGATAATGTCTATAGGCCTGATCTGTTGATTATGAAATATTATGATAAAGGCAGTAGGCCCAACATATTTATTGTGAAAAGCATATGTTAACATCAGTTAATTTGAGGGTGGCGTACACTGTAGAGAAAGATTTTTATAAAGAGTTTCACAGATTACTATAGCAGGCAAGGGTTTCGGTGTTGATTATTCTTTGTGACAAACCATGGATATCAAAGATTTGCTTTATGAGAAACTTTGTTAATCCCTCTTAGGAGCGACAGTGTTTTGCTTAACTAATTGTAATTGTGCATATCATTGTAATTTTATGACTGTGTGCCTGATAGTTGCCTTGTGGGAATGTTTATGCTCAAGACAGTATGCCTGATTTGGTTATGATGCAAGCTATAGCCGTAATTGGTGCTCTGAGAAATTGATGTCCAATGCCATAAGTGTGATCTGCTTGTTATGAAAACTTATGGCAAAGGAAGTGGGCCTGATTTATGTATTGTGAAAAGCATTTGTTAAAGCTAGTGGAAGTTAACAATATATTGTTATCACATTCTGTTACGGCTATGTACAGGTATTTTGAAACTCGAAATCTTTCAGATTACCATAGTAAGCAAGGGTTTTGGTGTTGGCCACCGACTCGATCAAACCCTGTGTGGTTTTACTGTGATGATGTATTATTCTACATATCTGTACTTTCATAACTGTATGCATGATAGTTGCCAGTTTATGTGCACGTGAATAGGCCTGTGTTTATTATGGTGTCAAGCCAATGGTAAAGGCTACGGGCCTTATCGGTTCATTCGGGTACATTATGTGAGATGCTATAGGTTTGATCTATTTATTATGAAATGTTATGACACAGCCAGTAGGCCTGACTTATTTATTGTGAAAAGCATGCATAAAAGGCAATAGACTTTTAAAGGTGGATTGTTAATGCATGTTGCTCTAGGTGGGTATCTTGTTACAAAAAATCTTGCCGATTACAGGAGTAGGCAAGGGTTATGGTGTTGGTGACCCACCCGAAGAAATGATTGGGACAGGCGATTTGCACTTTATTAATCCTTATTATGCTCTATTAGAAGGTATTTTTGTATTGTTTTGACAACTGTAATTGTGTACATATTTGTAATTTTAGAATAGTATGCCTAATGGTTGCCTTGTGGAAAACATTATGCCCAACACAGAAGGTCTTGTTGGTTATGGTGACAACCCAATGTTAAAGAAGATAGGTCTGATGGTTTGTTATGAAAAGTTACGACAAAGGCAATAGATCTGATGTATTTATTGTGAAAAGCACATGTTAAAATCAATAGGCATTTAACCCCTTCGCTGCGTTCGTCGGCCAACGGCCGTCGCGAGCACTACCTCAATAGTGCTGCGCACGTCCGTTGGCCGACGCGGCCCCGCCCACTCCTTTAAACCGCCGCACCGCGGTGGAATGTTCGCCGCGGTAAAGGGGTTAAGGGTGAATTTTTATTATTCTTTATTAAAGCCTACCGATTAGTATTTTGTCACATGGAATCTCACAGGTTACCATACAGATTACCATAGTAGGCAAGGGTTTTGATGTTGGTTACTCGATCTGACAAAAAGTAGTAATAGAAGATTTGCACAGTGAGTATCCTTGTAAGATCCAGGCAGGAGAGATAGTATTTTGCTTTGACAACTGTAATTTTGTATACATTTGTAATGTTGTAACTACATGCATGATGGTTGCCGTGTGGGAAAACCTTTGCTCAATTCAGGAGGACTGAGTTGATTATGGTGGCAAGCCAATAATACTATTGGTCTGATTAGTGTGCTGGGAAAAGTTATACCAGGTGCCAGAGGTCCGATCTATTTATCATGAAAAGTTAAGACAAAGGCAATGGCTTATTTATTGTGAAAAGCATTTGTTAAAGCCAATAGGCCTCTAACAATGGATCGTTATCACACTATGTTACAAGTTGTAGACAGGCATCTTGTTACATGCAATCTCACAGATTACAATAGTAGGCAAGGGTTTTGGTGTTGGTCACTCAACCTGACAAACCCTGGGAGCAAAAGATTTTCACTGTGGTTTTTCTTGTTTGTAGTTTTGTGTGTATTTTTGCACATATTTGTAATTGTATAACTGTATGCGCGATGGTTGCCAGTTTATACACACCTCAGTAGGCCTGTGTTGGTTACGGTGTCAAGCCAAAGATAAGAGCTATATGCATTTGTCAGTTCACTGGTAAAGTTTACATCAGATTCCTTAATTGTGATCTTTTTATATTGTAAAATGCATGAGTTAAAGGCAATAGTCTTTTATGGGTGAATTTGGTATTACGCTGTTCTAAAGCCTCTAGGCAATTATTTAGTTATAAGGAATCTCGCAGGTTACCATAGTAGGCAAAGGTTTTGGTGTTACTGACCCACCAGAACAAACCATAGGGATAGAAGGTTTGCTTGATGGTAATCCTCATCAGACTCTGTTATTAGGGATTTTATATTGTTTTGGCAACTGTAATTTTGTACATATTTGTAATTCTATTACAATATACTTGATGTTTGCATGTGGGCATGTTTATGCACAAGACAGTTGGTCTGTGTTGGTTATGGTGACAAGATAATAATAAAGATTATAGGCCTGATAGTTTGTCATGAAAAGCTACAATAAAGGCAATAGGCCTGGTGTATTTATTGTGAACAGCATATGTTAAAGTTATTGGGCATTTACGGATGGATTGTAATTTCTCTGTATTAAAGCCTACAGGTGGGTATTTTGTTACATGGAATTTCACAGATTACCATAGTGGGCAAGAATTGTTGGTGTAGTTTACTGCCTGACAAACCATGGGTACAGCAGATTTCCACTGTGAGAATCCTTGCTAGACCCTCATAAGAGAGACAATATTTTACTTTGCCAAATGGAATTTTGTATACTTTTGTAATTTTATGACAAAATGCCAGATAGGTCGCTCCCCCGCCACACAGCTCCGCCTGTGTTGTCCTGCCCGCTGCTGCTGCTGCTAAGCTCGCCCCTCTGCTGTTGCCTTGGTACCCGTTTCGCCTCTGTCCCCCCGTGCCCCCATTTTGTGTGCCCGTTTCGCTTCTGTTTCCCCTCGTGCCCCCGTTGATTGTGTCCTTTTGCTTTCTGTCTCCCCTCCTGCCCCCGTTGATTGTGTCCTCTTGCTTTCTGTCTCCCTTCATGCCCCCATTGATTGTGTCCATTTTTGCTTTCTGTCTCCCCTCGTGCCCCCGTTGATTGTGTCCATTTTTGCTTTCTGTCTCCCCTCGTGCCCCCGTTGATTGTGTCCATTTTTGCTTTCTGTCCCCCTCGTGCCCCCGTTGATTGTGTCCATTTTTGCTTTCTGTCTCCCTCGTGCCCCCGTTGATTGTGTCCATTTTTGCTTTCTGTCCCCCTCGTGCCCCCGTTGATTGTGTCCATTTTTGCTTTCTGTTTCCCCTCGTGCCCCCATTCTGCTGTGCCCAACTTTGCCTTCTGTACCCCCGCCGCTGCGTCCCCTGCGGCCCCGCCCCCCTGACTGCCCATTTGCTGCCCCTGCCTCCCGCCTCCCAGCTGCTCCTCCCTCCCAGCTCCCCATATATGGCGGCCGCTGCGCGGTGAGGAGAGCGACCCTTGACCTTGCCAGGTAGGTCGCTCCCCCGCCACACAGCTCCGCCTGTGTTGTCCTGCCCGCTGCTGCTGCTGGTAAGCTCGCCCCTCTGCTGTTGCCTTGGTACCCGTTTTGCCTCTGTCCCCCCGTGCCCCCATTTTGTGTGCCCGTTTCGCTTCTGTTTCCCCTTGTGCCCCCGTTGATTGTGTCCTTTTGCTTTCTGTCTCCCCTCGTGCCCCCGTTGATTGTGTCCTTTTGCTTTCTGTCTCCTTCGTGCCCCCATTGATTGTGTCCATTTTTGCTTTCTGTCTCCCCTCGTGCCCCCGTTGATTGTGTCCATTTTTGCTTTCTGTCTCCCCTCGTGCCCCCGTTGATTGTGTCCATTTTTGCTTTCTGTCCCCCTCGTGCCCCCGTTGATTGTGTCCATTTTTGCTTTCTGTCTCCCCTCGTGCCCCCGTTGATTGTGTCCATTTTTGCTTTCTGTCCCCCTCGTGCCCCCGTTGATTGTGTCCATTTTTGCTTTCTGTTTCCCCTCGTGCCCCCATTCTGCTGTGCCCAACTTTGCCTTCTGTACCCCCGCCGCTGCGTCCCTGCGGCCCCGCCCCCTGACTGCCCATTCGCTGCCCCTGCCTCCCGCCTCCCAGCTGCTCCTCCCTCCCAGCTCCCCATATATGGCGGCCGCTGCGCGGTGAGGAGAGCGACCCTTGACCTTGCCAGGTAGGTCGCTCCCCCGCCACACAGCTCCGCCTGTGTTGTCCTGCCCGCTGCTGCTGCTGGTAAGCTCGCCCCTCTGCTGTTGCCTTGGTACCCGTTTTGACTCTGTCCCCCCGTGCCCCCATTTTGTGTGCCCGTTTCGCTTCTATTTCCCCTCGTGCCCCCGTTGATTGTGTCCTTTTGCTTTCTGTCTCCCCTCGTGCCCCCGTTGATTGTGTCCTTTTGCTTTCTGTCTCCCTTCGTGCCCCCATTGATTGTGTCCATTTTTGCTTTCTGTCTCCCCTCGTGCCCCCGTTGATTGTGTCCATTTTTGCTTTCTGTCTCCCTCGTGCCCCCGTTGATTGTGTCCATTTTTGCTTTCTGTCCCCCTCGTGCCCCGTTGATTGTGTCCATTTTTGCTTTCTGTCTCCCCTCGTGCCCCCGTTGATTGTGTCCATTTTTGCTTTCTGTCTCCCCTCGTGCCCCCGTTGATTGTGTCCATTTTTGCTTTCTGTCCCCCTCGTGCCCCCGTTGATTGTGTCCATTTTTGCTTTCTGTTTCCCCTCGTGCCCCCATTCTGCTGTGCCCAACTTTGCCATCTGTACCCCCGCCGCTGCGTCCTGCGGCCCCGCCCCCTGACTGCCCATTCGCTGCCCCTGCCTCCCGCCTCCCAGCTGCTCCTCCCTCCCAGCTCCCCATATATGGCGGCCGCTGCGCGGTGAGGAGAGCGACCCTTGACCTTGCCAGGTAGGTCGCTCCCCCGCCACACAGCTCCGCCTGTGTTGTCCTGCCCGCTGCTGCTGCTGGTAAGCTCGCCCCTCTGCTGTTGCCTTGGTACCCGTTTTGCCTCTGTCCCCCCGTGCCCCCATTTTGTGTGCCCGTTTCGCTTCTGTTTCCCCTCGTGCCCCTGTTGATTGTGTCCTTTTGCTTTCTGTCTCCCTCGTGCCCCCGTTGATTGTGTCCTTTTGCTTTCTGTCTCCTTCGTGCCCCCATTGATTGTGTCCATTTTTGCTTTCTGTCTCCCCTCGTGCCCCCGTTGATTGTGTCCATTTTTGCTTTCTGTCTCCCCTCGTGCCCCCGTTGATTGTGTCCATTTTTGCTTTCTGTCCCCCTCGTGCCCCCGTTGATTGTGTCCATTTTTGCTTTCTGTCTCCCCTCGTGCCCCCGTTGATTGTGTCCATTTTTGCTTTCTGTCTCCCCTCGTGCCCCCGTTGATTGTGTCCATTTTTGCTTTCTGTCCCCCTCGTGCCCCCGTTGATTGTGTCCATTTTTGCTTTCTGTTTCCCCTCGTGCCCCCATTCTGCTGTGCCCAACTTTGCCTTCTGTACCCCGCCGCTGCGTCCCTGCGGCCCCGCCCCCTGACTGCCCATTCGCTGCCCCTGCCTCCCGCCTCCCAGCTGCTCCTCCCTCCCAGCTCCCCATATATGGCGGCCGCTGCGCGGTGAGGAGAGCGACCCTTGACCTTGCCAGGTAGGTCGCTCCCCCGCCACACAGCTCCGCCTGTGTTGTCCTGCCCGCTGCTGCTGCTGGTAAGCTCGCCCCTCTGCTGTTGCCTTGGTACCCGTTTTGCCTCTGTCCCCCGTGCCCCCATTTTGTGTGCCTGTTTCGCTTCTGTTTCCCCTCGTGCCCCGTTGATTGTGTCCTTTTGCTTTCTGTCTCCCCTCGTGCCCCCGTTGATTGTGTCCTTTTGCTTTCTGTCTCCCTTCGTGCCCCCATTGATTGTGTCCATTTTTGCTTTCTGTCTCCCCTCGTGCCCCCGTTGATTGTGTCCATTTTTGCTTTCTGTCTCCCCTCGTGCCCCCGTTGATTGTGTCCATTTTTGCTTTCTGTCCCCCTCGTGCCCCCGTTGATTGTGTCCATTTTTGCTTTCTGTCTCCCCTCGTGCCCCCGTTGATTGTGTCCATTTTTGCTTTCTGTCTCCCCTCGTGCCCCCGTTGATTGTGTCCATTTTTGCTTTCTGTCCCCCTCGTACCCCCGTTGATTGTGTCCATTTTTGCTTTCTGTTTCCCCTCGTGCCCCCATTCTGCTGTGCCCAACTTTGCCTTCTGTACCCCCGCCGCTGCGTCCCTGTGGCCCCGCCCCCTGACTGCCCATTCGCTGCCCCTGCCTCCCGCCTCCCAGCTGCTCCTCCTCCCAGCTCCCCATATATGGCGGCCGCTGCGCGGTGAGGAGAGCGACCCTTGACCTTGCCAGGTAGGTCGCTCCCCCGCCACACAGCTCCGCCTGTGTTGTCCTGCCCGCTGCTGCTGCTGGTAAGCTCGCCCCTCTGCTGTTGCCTTGGTACCCGTTTTGCCTCTGTCCCCCCGTGCCCCCATTTTGTGTGCCCGTTTCGCTTCTGTTTCCCCTCGTGCCCCTGTTGATTGTGTCCTTTTGCTTTCTGTCTCCCCTCGTGCCCCCGTTGATTGTGTCCTTTTGCTTTCTGTCTCCCTTCGTGCCCCCATTGATTGTGTCCATTTTTGCTTTCTGTCTCCCCTCGTGCCCCCATTGATTGTGTCCATTTTTGCTTTCTGTCTCCCCTCGTGCCCCCGTTGATTGTGTCCATTTTTGCTTTCTGTCCCCCTCGTGCCCCCGTTGATTGTGTCCATTTTTGCTTTCTGTCTCCCCTCGTGCCCCCGTTTATTGTGTCCATTTTTGCTTTCTGTCTCCCCTCGTGCCCCCGTTGATTGTGTCCATTTTTGCTTTCTGTCCCCCTCGTGCCCCCGTTGATTGTGTCCATTTTTGCTTTCTGTTTCCCCTCGTGCCCCCATTCTGCTGTGCCCAACTTTGCCTTCTGTACCCCGCCGCTGCGTCCCTGCGGCCCCGCCCCCTGACTACCCATTCGCTGCCCCTGCCTCCCGCCTCCCAGCTGCTCCTCCCTCCCAGCTCCCCATATATGGCGGCCGCTGCGCGGTGAGGAGAGCGACCCTTGACCTTGCCAGGTAGGTCGCTCCCCCGCCACACAGCTCCGCCTGTGTTGTCCTGCCCGCTGCTGCTGCTGCTGCTGGTAAGCTCGCCCCTCTGCTGTTGCCTTGGTACCCGTTTTGCCTCTGTCCCCCCGTGCCCCCATTTTGTGTGCCCGTTTCGCTTCTGTTTCCCCTCGTGCCCCGTTGATTGTGTCCTTTTGCTTTCTGTCTCCCCTCGTGCCCCGTTGATTGTGTCCTTTTGCTTTCTGTCTCCCTTCGTGCCCCCATTGATTGTGTCCATTTTTGCTTTCTGTCTCCCCTCGTGCCCCCGTTGATTGTGTCCATTTTTGCTTTCTGTCTCCCCTCGTGCCCCCGTTGATTGTGTCCATTTTTGCTTTCTGTCCCCCCTCGTGCCCCCGTTGATTGTGTCCATTTTTGCTTTCTGTCTCCCCTCGTGCCCCCGTTGATTGTGTCCATTTTTGCTTTCTGTCCCCCCTCGTGCCCCCGTTGATTGTGTCCATTTTTGCTTTCTGTCCCCCCTCGTGCCCCCATTCTGCTGTGCCCAACTTTGCCTTCTGTACCCCCGCCGCTGCGTCCCTGCGTCCCCGCCCCCTGACTGCCCATTCGCTACCCCTGCCTCCCGCCTCCCAGCTGCTCCTCCCTCCCAGCTCCCCATATATGGCGGCCGCTGTGCGGCCGCGCCGCTGGCGCACCGAAGGCGCACCTAAGGCAAGCCCGTCTGTGCCCGTCCGCGCCTGGATCGCGCCCAGCGCCAGAACCCCTGGGCCGCGCGCCCCCCGCTCCAGCCTCGAGGACCGACGCCGTTACGATGCCACCACACTCCACGCTCTCAACCCCGGATGGAGACACAACTGCTTCAAGGCTGCCCCGAAACGCACTCATGGCCCCTTCACCTGCCGGAACTGCAGATACACCAGCCTCAGGGCCACCGAAGCGCCCGCCAAGAAGGACCTCAACCACCTCCGATGCATCCTACTGAACACCCACTCCGCACGCAAACACGCCGTCGAGCTATGGAACCTGCTCGACTCTTCATCACCAGACGTCGCCTTCCTGACAGAGACCTGGATGAACGACTCCTCCGCACCCGACATCGCCATAGCCATCCCAGACGGCTATAAGATCACCTGCAGAGACCGCGTCAACGGAGTAGGAGGAGGAATCGCCATCGTCCACAAGAACTCCATCAGGGTCTCGACCAGCACCGACGACGTTCTCTGCACCGCCGAACACATGCACTTCCAGATCCACACGGACCCCAACACCACCCTCAGAGGCACCCTTGTCTACAGACCCCCTGGGCCCCGACCCCAGTTCAGCGACTCCATCGCCGACTTCATCAGCACGCACGCCCTGACTTCTACCGACTACATCCTCCTCGAAGACCTGAACTTTCACCTGGAGAACAACAACGACAGCAACTCCACCACCCTGATCGACAACCTCGCCAACCTCGGACTGAGACAGCTCGTCACAACACCGACACATTTCGCCAACCACACGCTCGACTCCGTCTTCTCCTCAAGCTCCCACGTCTCCTTCACCCACACCACGGAACTCCTCTGGACCGACCACCACTGCATCCACTTCACCTTCCAGAAACCCACCACACACCACCGCACCCAACAGATCCCACGCCGCTGCTGGAGCAAAGTCACCGAAGACCAACTACGGGCAAACCTCGCTCTCAGCCCTCCCTCCGACCCATCCAACACCGACGACGCTGCCTGCAACCTCAGACGATGGATAGATGACTGTGCCAACACCCTCGCTCCGCTGAAAAACTCACCTACAGCGACACCACCAAAAGAGCCAGCTGGTTCACCCCGGAACTCCTAGCTTCCAAGCGTACCTGCCGGAAACTTGAGAAGAAATGGCACAGTGATAAGACACCGGACAGCCACGCAGCCCATAAAGACGCCATCCGTAACCACCACCACCTCATCAGGTCCGCCAAGAGAATCTCCTTCAAAGACCGCCTCGACAACAACGCACACAACAGCAAGGAGCTCTTCAACATCGTGAAGGAACTCTCCAACCCCAGCTCCAACACCAACGACATCCCGCTGTCGCAAGCCCTGTGCGATTCCCTCGCCACCTTCTTCCACCGCAAGATCGCCGACATCCACGACAGCTTCAACACCCAGACAGCCCCCACCAAGATAGATACTCCAGACCCGCCGCACACCATCGACCATGACCCCTTGCCAGCCTGGGCCAGCGTGAACATCGATGACACCATCAAGAACATGGGCACAATACACTCCGGTTCCCCGTCAGACCCTTTCCCGCAACACATCTTCAACAAAGCCAGCAGCTCCATCGCACCCCAACTGTGCAACGTTATCAATCTCTCCTTCGAGACCGCGACCTTCCCAGAGAGCTGGAAACACGCAGAGATCAACGCCCTACTCAAAAAAACCAAGGCGGACCCAAGAGACCTCAAGAACTTCCGGCCCATCTCCCTGATTCCGTTCCCAGCCAAGGTCATCGAGAAGATCGTCAACAAACAGCTAACCCGATACCTAGAAGAAAACAGCATCCTGGACCCATCCCAATCGGGGTTCCGCAGCAACCACAGCACTGAGACTGCCCTCATCGCCGCCACCGACGACATCAGGACCCTGCTGGACAATGGTGAGACCGCAGCCCTCATCCTGCTGGACCTCTCCGCCGCCTTCGACACTGTCTGCCACCGCACTCTACGCGCACGCCTCCACGACGCAGGGATCCGAAACAAGGCCCTGGAATGGACCACCTCCTTCCTCGACGGCAGAACCCAGAGAGTCCGCCTCCCACCTTTCCGATCCGAAGCCTCCGAGATCATCTGCGGCGTACCCCAGGGATCTTCCCTCAGCCCAACACTGTTCAATATCTACATGGCCCCGCTCGCACGCATCGCCAGACAGCACGACCTCAACATTATCTCCTACGCCGACGACACTCAACTGATCCTCTCCCTCACCAAGGACCCCTCGCCGCCAAAGCCAATCTCCATGAAGGAATGAAGGCCGTCGCCGATTGGATGAAGATCAGCCGACTAAAGCTGAACACGGACAAGACGGAGGTCCTCATCCTCGGCTCCAACCCCTCAGCCTGGGACGACTCCTGGTGGCCAACGACGCTGGGAGCAGCCCCGACACCCACCGACCACGCACGCAACCTGGGAGTCATCCTCGACTCAACGCTCTCCATGGCCAAGCAAGTCAACGCAGTCTCCTCCTCCTGCTTCAACACCCTCCGCATGCTTCGCAAGATCTACAGGTGGATCCCGACAGACACAAGAAGAACAGTCACCCAGGCCCTCGTCAGTAGCAGACTTGACTATGGGAACGCCCTCTACGCGGGAGCCCCGGCCAAGCTCATCAAGCGACTGCAACGCATACAAAACGCCTCCGCACGCCTGATCCTTGACGTACCACGCCACAGCCACATCACCCCCACCTGAGGAACCTGCACTGGCTCCCCGTCGACAGGAGGATCACCTTCAAACTCCTCATCCACGCACACAAGGCACTCCACAAAACTGGCCCAGCCTACCTCAACAGACGACTCTTCTTCTACGTCCCCAACCGCCAGCTCCGCTCCGCCGACCTCTCCCTCGCCACCGTCCCTCGCATTCGAAGAACAACCACCGGCGGCAGATCCTTCTCACACCTCGCCGCCAAGACCTGGAACACCCTTCCACTAAGCCTACGACAGACCCAAGACCTGCTGACCTTCAGGAGGCTACTCAAGACCTGGCTGTTCGACCAGTAGCAGCACCCCCCCCTTCCCTCTCCCCAGCGCCTTGAGACCCTCGCGGGTAAGTAGTGCGCTCTACAAATTCTGTGATTAATTGATTGATTGACTGTATGCCTGATGGCTGGCGAGTGGTAAAACTGAAGTTCAATACAGTAGCCCTGTGTTTGTTATGGTGACAAGCCAATGATAAAAGCTATAGGCTTGATTGGTTCACTAGGGAAAAATATTACAGATGCCATTGGTCTGATGTGTTCATTATGACAAGTTAGAAAAAGGCGATATGCCTGATTTATTTATTATGTAATAAACATGTTAAAGTCAATAGGCCTACGTAAGTGCATTTGTTTTGCATTGTGTTAAAGCCTACAATCAGGTATTTTATTTGGTTGCATTAAATCTCCCAGATTATGTTTGTTTTCGAATTTACAAAACGGTATTTTAATTGTAAGTTTACGAATGTGGAGACTCCGCAATCAGGGCGGAGAACTTCGCACATAAAACGATAGGCATGTCGTATCTTTTTATGTGCGGAGTTCTATGCCCTGACTCCGCGCTTCATAAACCTACTCTTAAAATACTGTTTTGTGAATTCCAATACAAACGTAAACTCACACAAAATTGTAAATTTACCTTTGTGAATAAGGCCTTAAGGGGCAGTTTGACCATTCTTTCATGCAACGCAACTCAGCAAGTTGCCTCACTGCGCTCTGTTGCGTGAAAGGGGTAGAGCAGAGATGCTCTATATTTTCAAAGGTATGGAGCATTTCTGCTCTCTCCATGTACTGGAGCACTGTGTGCTGCTTAGCACCAATGCAGGCTCCCTTGCACCACAGGGCAAGGGTGCCTGCATAGCAGACAGGATTGTGTTTGTGCAGAAAGGGTAGATGGTAGTTTTCCCAACAACTCATATCTTAACTTTGTATTGTTTAACAATATTGGCGTTATTGCAAAATATTGGAATAATGGATAGTTTCTTAAAGCATATAATTCTATCCATCACTAATAAAGGCAATCTGCAAGACACCATAAAACAGCAAATGAATTCATTTTATCATTTTTGTTTTGGTTTTTTGTATCACAAATGATTTGGTACAGCAGTGATATAATGATGACTTTCAATATTAGAACTATTTTAAATGTAATTTTTACCATTGTAATTCGGAATAGTGCCTATTTAGTCATAAAAGTACGAAGCCTCTACTAAGCATGCAGAATGTGCAATTTATTTCGCTGGTTAGTTTACCTTTTCTCATTTGAAAGGGCAAATGTTTTATGCCAACAGAAGGTGTATTACATGATCTTGGAGGTGTTTGTGTACAGCATGCAACGTGATCTCTGACCCATGGTTTCACCAAATTAAAATGATGCTCAAATTGTGCCTGAACTGAGAAGCACCAGAATATTTGGAAGCTGCTATTTTCAACTAAAGTATGAATGTTTTAATGTATAACTCGCAAAATAGTCTCACTTTTGCATTCAAATTGTACATTTTGTACCGAAATAATGGGATTTGTTTTTACAGGAGTCACACTTTATCATGAAAATTATGATTTGAATGCATGACGCATGCATGTTATACTTATTGCACACTTAATCAGGTGCACTGTGGGTAAAAAGACCAGCCTCATAGAAAATGATGGTGGGCAAAACAAGCTGGTGCTTCTTTGGGCAGGGACATTGTGTACAGTGTAATATTAGTTTTACCATGCTGAATTCCACAACGGAACTGGATTAGACACACACTATTCCATGTCTCACAGACATAAGATTGAAATAGGGAGCTCAAATCTGACTACAAATTTGAGTTTCTCAAGAGAGTTTACATATAGGATTTAATTATTGTGTAGATTGCATTTTTCAAACCTGAAGTCCAAATCAAAAGGTAAATAAAATTTTCCTTTAAAAGAGATGTGGGCTTGCGGCATAAGGCTGCTAGTGCAAAAAAGGGAAACCTGGGTGGATGATGTCTCCTGCACCTTAGCTATCCTAACTGAACCCACCCCCACATTCCACCCCAATGGCAAGCTTCCCCGCATTATTACAGTTGAACTTACAAAGAGGTGAGGTATTACTGTTTTGACAGATCTTAGTTGCAGCCTATTATCGCAAAGCATCAGGACAGGCCCACAGTGGCAGGGTTTTCAATGAAAAGGTAAAGGCAGGGCCAGTCCTAGGACTTTTGGGGCCCTGGCCAAAAGGGAAGATGTGAGGCCCCTCTAATTTGCAAGTGACATCACAAGAAGTGACATTACAGAAAGTGACATCACGCAAATTGCTATCACAGGACTATTAATCCTCTTAGGCATTGCTAAAGTGACCTAGTCTACATTTAGATCTTGTACTGCTGCATTTGTGATGGAAAAATGAAAAGGCAAATCCCAGAATGCAAGGAAATAACAGCAGGATAAACTACATAGATGTGGTATAAAGAAGCAACTTGAGACCTCCTCTGGTGATAGTCTGTGCTGGTGAAAGTTACAGTTTTCATATAAATCCCTTTTACTGTGTCTGGAAAAAAAGTTTCATGATGCACTGCTGTACAGCGATAATTTAGGCCTTCATATCATTTGGACAGAGAAACAATATCAGCAGTTAGGTTTTGCCAGAAGACTACAGTGGAAAAGCTCAGTTTCTTTCACTCATCCACCATTACATCCATCGTTTCTCTCATCCGTCCACCCATACTGTCAGCCATCCATACTTTCACTCATCCATCCATCCTCCCTTTCACTCATCCATTCACCCTTTCACTGCATGCATCCTTTCACTAGCCCATCCTCCCTTCCACCCATTCATCCACTCATCCATCCATTGACCCTTTCACTCATCCATCTTTGCACTCATCCATTAATGCATCCTTTCTCTCATGCATCTTCTCACTTATCAGTACATCAATTCATCCTTTCACTCATCCATCCATCCACCCTTCCATTCCATTCATGCATCTCTACTGCCTTTCACTCATCTATCATCCATCCTTTCACACAGCTATCCATTCTTTCACGTACCCACCTACCATTCCACCCTCCATCCATCCTTCCATGCATCTATTTACCCGTACATCAATTGACCCTTTCACTCATTCAGCCATTCAGCCTTTCACACATCCATCCTTTCATTCACTCACCCACCCATCTATTGACATTAATTATGAGCCTGTGTCTGCAGAGTTGCAGAAAGAAAAGACTGACCATGAACTCCACCCTTGCTGGGGGTGGGTGGGTGGGGGTGTTCACATGGCTCTGCACATTGGCATTTTGAAAACTTGGAACTTTTTTTCTGCAGTTTTGTTTTTGCAGTTTTTGAAGGAAGTGTGAACTCTGCCCAAAGTCTTTAGAGAGCTTTACACGAGTTCCCATTACATTACAAAACCTCAGATTTTTTTTTACATGGGAATATTTAAGTGCTTTGCCTAGAATCACAGAATTTAGAGTTGACCCCATAACTTGTACCTGGTTAAAGAGTTCCATTAAAATACTACTCTGTGCTGCGAGACCCATGGAAGAGAGTTTCTTCCCATGGGCTTCACAGCCATAGTGTAGTGCTGCGAGGGCTAGGAGGGAGGGCCCCCTGCCCTGGGCCTAGCAACCCAAAACAGAAATGGCAGACAAGGCTTCAGGACATGTTTTTAAGAGAGGTGCTGCCCTGCCCCGAACGCTGTGAGGCACACAATCGTTGACTTTGCTGTTTTCCTTTCCCCTGGACCCCTGCACCACTACGGCCTTGGAGCTAGTAATCAAAAAGGGGGCGTGGCACTGAAGGAGCGGGTGGGCTGACTGCAGTGAGGCCTTTCTTAGAGAAGTGGGGCCCCCTGTTTTCGACCTGAGCGCGGGCCCTGGGCACCTGCCCACACTGCCCATGCCTAGCACCGGCCCTGGGCAAAGGAATATCATATCATTGTTACAGGGCACATACGTTGAGGCATCTTTGTCATACCACAGCCAGGAGCAGAGGTAGCAAATACAGAGTTTCAAATCAAACATAAAGAAGGACTTTCTCATAGTTGTAATTTTAATTTTGAGTCAGATTTCTTCAACTTCTTTTTCCATTCCTTACTCATAACAATATCCTTTGTGGAATGTGTTTCTGTTCCCAATTTCCCACATAGTAAAAATGAACTGCTTTGAGAATGTAAATTGAACCAGAACCTCCCTCGCTTACACAATACAAAATTCAGCATGTTGTTTGTGAAAGTTCAAAAATAACCGTTCTTTGCAATTTGCAATGTAAGCTTTCTGTATACACTGCCCTGAAAACATTGATCAGTAATGATCTACAACACTTTTATAATTTAGAATTCCTGGGTCTGATCATAGTAGTTTTGTTGTCACCATTGTTGATGTCTTTATAATTGCCAGAAAGGCTGACACTTGAAATTGCCAGCCTGCTGCATGTTACTAAAAAAATCATCTGAATAGCAACAGGACTTGTTTAGACTAAGAGCAGGTGACTATGGAGACATATCCTGGTGCAACTATGAGTGTTTGGTGCCACATAGGACCACATTATACAAAGTACCATGGGGCGCAAGAGGCGCATGTGCATGTTGTTTGTGCCTCTGGACCATTCCAGTATTACAGAAGGGACAATAATAGCTTCCTTCTGTGATATAGATACCACCAGTGCTATGTCAATCAATCAATCAGGGGTTTGTTAAAGCGCGACTACTCACCCGTAAGGGTCTCAAGGCGCTAGGGGTGGGGGTGCAGGTTCCATCCATCAAGGAGGGGGTCTGTCGAAGAGCCAGGTTTTGAGGTTTCTTGCGAAGATGGGGAGCGATGTTGTCTGTCTGAGGTGGAGCGGTAGGGCGTTCCATGCTTTGGCCGCGAGGAAGGAGAAGGAGCGGCCTCCCGATCTGGTCTTTCTGGTGCGGGGGACGACAGCTTAGGAGAGCTGGGCTGATCGTAGGGTCCTTTGGGGTGCGTGGCATTTGAGTCGGCTGTTCAGGTATGCTGGTCCGGTGCCATGGAGGGCCTTGTGTGCGTGGGTGAGCATCTTGAAGGTGATTCTCGCCTCGACAGGGAGCCAGTGGAGTGTGCGCAGGTGCTGGGAGATGTGGAAGTGTTTTGGCAGGTTGAGGACCAGTCTTGCGGCGGCGTTCTGGATGTTCTGTAGCTTGCGGGTGAGGTTTTTGTTTATTCCGGCGTAGAGTACGTTGCCGTAGTTGAGTCTGCTGGTGACCAGGGCGTGAGTGACGGTCTTTCGGTGTTCGAGGGGATCCATTTGAAGGTCTTACGAAGGAGGCGGAGGGTGTGGAAGCAGGAAGACGAGACAGAGTTGATCTGGCGGTCCATTTTGAGCTCGGAGTCCAGGATGATTCCCAGGTTGCTTGCGTGGTCCATGGGGGTTGGCGGGTTTCCGAGAGCGGGGGGCCACCAGGTGTCGCTCCAGGCATCGGGGTTTGGGCCCATGATGAGTACTTCTGTTTTGTTGGTGTTTAGTTGTAGGCAGCTGTTTTTCATCCATTTGGCGACGGCTTCCATGCCTTCTCGAAAGTTGCGTCTGGCGGTGTTGTATGTATGTCTGTATGTATGTATGTATGTAAGTATGTATGTATATGGTAATTCTATAGCAGGATCATAGCCAAAAGGCAGCAGAGTGTTGTTCATGGTCAAAGACAGGCATAAAGTCTACAAGGAATAAGAGAGGAAGCTGGGTTGTGGATGTTTAAAGAATTGCGATGTAGTGTTTGTAAGAGTGAGTCTTCAACTCTTTCTTAAATTGGAAGAGTGTTTTGCTGGTCCTAATGGATATGGGGATGTTGTCCTGGGTACATAAATAGAAAAAGCCTACTGTCTTGGTTTTTCTTTTTTACTTTTCTTAGCCTGCAGTCTGATGGTGTACTGGCTGCAGGTGTGTTGAGAATCATCAGAGATGGTGAGCTTATCTGCAAGATGGGGGAGGGGGAAATGCTGGTCGTGATGGCTCTGTTAATGATGAAGCTAATTTTAAAGATGGTGTGATTGGCAAGGGGAGTCACTGGTGTTCCATCAGGAAGAAGGTGATGTAATCACATTTCCTCAGGCCCTAAATAAGACTTGCTGCAGTATGTAGGATGCCCTAAAGGAGTGAGAACCAAACAACTTTTCTGGGTGGCTTTAGGTGTATATGCGCTGTCTCTCTACTACTCCTGAACAATCTGATTTGTCTGCCGTCCCTTGTTGCCAGGTATGTGCTTTCTCATAGAATACTGTGGAGTCAGGGGCTCCGGTGCTGATAAAGAATTTATCTTAATCTGTGAAGCAGGAGTCCCTATCACATGTGCCACCCCTTGAGCAAGATGCTGTGTCAGGCAAGAACCAGGAACTTGAAGTAGATAAGTAGTGTTAAGTAAGTAAGTTCCTGGCTGATGCCTATCACGGAATTT
This sequence comes from Calotriton arnoldi, assembly GCA_963921515.1. Classification (NCBI taxonomy): domain Eukaryota; kingdom Metazoa; phylum Chordata; class Amphibia; order Caudata; family Salamandridae; genus Calotriton; species Calotriton arnoldi. The sequence continues at coordinate 1,442,814 of CAWUFW010001957.1, read as the reverse complement.
AAAGGATAGCAGAGAGAAGAACCATCCAAGGATTCATGGGTTAGAATACTTGTTGCAAGATGTAAGGGGTTCATGAGCTATTACAATGGTGAAGGTTCACACCCAACTGGTAAAATTATAGTGTTTCTACTGCCCATTTAATGGCATTAAAAAGGCTGCCTTATGTCTATAGCTGGGAATTCAAGGAACTTGCCAATATCCCTTTCTTCAATCCATGGTACTGCATTACCCAATAGCTCTCCTAAATCATTTAATCTAGGCTAGGAATGTTGGAAATCTGTATTGAAACTCTGCGATCCATCTGATTTGGCACCAATACTGTGGGTGATAGCCAATGACTGCAGGAAGGTTCTATAAAATCTATTTCTAATATTAGCGCTATCTATTCCTCAACTGTTTCTCTTCCTGATACTGGTAGTCGGTAATGCCTGGTTATCACAACAGCCCCGGTTTGCTATTGATACAACATTCTGGTACAGTCATCTGACCTGGCAAAGTTTAGAATACCTTTCCAACTGACTGCTGCATTTTGTGCAGGGCTTTTCTTTATCATTACTCAAGATAGTGTTTGCCACAAGATCTTCCCAGGAACCTGCTTCACTTATAGGAAACATGTCATTGTCAGCTGGGATTTTCTTCGTGATGCTTATCATGCAGTTCAATCTGCGTTCCTCCCATTTTTTTAACATGTTGGAGTGGGACATCAGAACCTTGGGTCTGCAATCAGGTTATTAAATACTGTAAGTTACTTTTCCCAGGGCTCCTTTCCGAATATATGGTTCATGCCACTGGGCCAACAATTTATGATCTGAGGTTAGAAGGAGAACCAGTACTTGATATACGGCATGAAATGTTCTCAGGTGAGTACTCCGATTATATTGTTGCTCTTGTTTACCTTGCACTTTTTAAAGGTTTTTAAAGGCTCCTTCTTGTATTGCATGTATGCTATCTTGGAGAGTGAGGAGGTAAGTCATTAATGACCTCGGGGACTCTTCTCCATTATTTTTGGACTATTTCCAGTATGTTTCTTTGTTGATATCTGAATAACAACTCAAAAACGAAATCCCGTTAATGACTGTGAGGGTCTTTGTAGGACAAGCAGCAGTAAGGGTAATATCGTATCCCAATCCCTGGCATCTTTAGTGGTAGCATTTTGTAGCATCTGCTTCACTGTCTGGTTATATAGCTCAACCAATCAGTCTGGTCGTGGTAAACAGATTCATGTATTAGAAAGATCTTTAAAAATCTTGCAAATCTGGGTCATTATTTTTTAAATTAATTTGTTTCCATGGACTGTAATAATAAATTTCAGATCGAAATACAATCCTTGCGAAGATCAGGATTAGCTGGTCAGCCAAATGAGTTGCAGTGGTACCTTCAAGAGAAAAATGATTCAAGATACTGGGTTGCATAGTCAATTATCACAAAGATAAATCAATGTCCTCACCCAGAAAGCTCCAATGAACCAACCAGATCAAATCTGATCCTTTGACACAATGTCCTTATTGGGAGTAAGGATTGTAATACCACTTTGGTTATTGTTCCATTATTCTTGATCTGAAATATAGGGCAGGTTCTACAATATTTCTCTGTGTCTGAAATAATGCCTGGCCACAAGAGTATTTGGATTATAAGTGGCTCATTTTTTTTCCTGGTCTCTGATGTCCCACAGTTAGGTGGCTATGAGTCAAGCTTAGTACTGTGGGCTCGATTGCCAGACACCAACAACTGTCATTTAGTTGGTTGATCCTCCCTGTCCGGTAGGAACCAGTGTTTCTCCTGGCCCTCGTTTTGTGACCAGGGTGGCTGGTTTCCTGCCCTTACTAAACCATCCACCCACCCGTCCTTGGGAACTGTCCAACTTCTCTCAGTGAAATCACACGGATGGGTGCTGTCTCCTGACTGTCCCTGAGCAATCTGAGACCTATTCTCCCTTCTCTCATTCTCAAGGAAGTGCCTCCTCAGGGAATACAGTGGAGTTTTAATCCCTGGAATTAGCAGTAATGTGTTTATCATAATCTGTGAAACAAGAGTCCCAATCACAGTTACTATAACATAATCCTGACAAACCTATATTTATGTAATAAATAAAAGGTACTGAATAAGGAACATTGGATGTGTAACCCAAAATCATAAATACATTCCAGTAAAAAGAGTTAATATAGACTTCTAATTATACTTAGTATGCATTAGTAGTGTTCTGACGTGCCCATCTTGATACAGATTTCACCATAATGATAAGAGTGATGTTTGTGGTGGTTCTTGTTTTCAGCACCCAGTAAAATAAGAGCAAATTTTAAGTATTACAGTGTGTTTTTTGCACTTTAATACAATACTGCAATTATATTTTATTTTTAGCCTTCACAAACGTCAACCACCATATGAATTTAAATGTCATAAGGAAGCAATGTAATCTGTATAAGGAGGAATTTGTGACTGTCATTGAATCACTGTTTATAAAAAATTGGATCCAAATAAAGGTAGCTATTGTATCTGACTAAGGGGACGATTTATATTTCGGCAGATAGCCTGTTGTTTCTCTAGGGGGACAGAGTAAATTACTCCGTCCCCCTGGTGGACGGACCGCCCGCCGAATTTATAAATGACTGTCAAGCCAGCAGTTATTTATAAAACATTGGCAGGAACCGCCTTCACTTGCATATCGCTGTTTGGGTTGCACCAAACAGGTTTATTTTTTTACTTTCAAAAAGAAAATCCCCAAAGTTTTTTTTTTTTTTTTTAAATAAAAATAAATAATGCTCCTCTTGCCATGAGAGCTATTTTCCATGGCAGGGGGAGCATTATCCACATTTTACTGTCCCTCACCACCAGTGTTTGCTTGGGGGTGACTGACGTGAAACAAATTGCTACATGTCCAGTCAAATAAATTGCGCGGTGGACATGGTGCCATTTCTCCGACGGCCCTTACCCCTTCGGGTCATCAGAGAAGTTTGGCTATGGCAGTGACTGAGTAGTCACCACCGCAACCAAGCTGAAGATCCACCAACATCAAAATCAGGCAAGCCGACCTTCATGTTGGCGGTATGTATACTCCGTAGCCGTTGCAGCGGAGTATACACACTGGCAACATATATATCTGTCACTAAATTTAGTGCTATCTGCTTTCCAGTTAATCAGTACAGAGTAATATGTGGCCCCTCTCACATGTGGGCAGTGATGCCATTGTCTTAACCTAGACCGTGGATGTGTCCAAGGACGAAAGCTAGTAGTTTATCATTCTGTCATCAGTAGTCTAGCCGCTCTCAGTGGTTTCCTAAAGGCCCTTATATTGTGGAAAACCTGGACTCTCTTGATTGTAGTCACCACAGGAGAGGACTGAGACACTTCTCCCACAGCTTTCCCGACATGCGCAGTCCACCAGGAGGCCTCCTGAGAAGGACAGCCCTCGCAGGTCTGTAAGATTGGCGTTTAGCTTCAAGAATGTAGCAGTGAAGGCCTCTCTGCCAACCACACATTGATTTTTCTGCTTTAATTGGCCCTGCCCTGGGTTTGCATCCCACCTTTGAGAGTTCAGAATCTTCCCTGTTACAACCCATATGGCAAACTCAGACCTCGACACTCCCCAGCACGAGTGCAGTCGCGGCTCCTGGAGGGAGTGCTGCGGAGCGGTGGGGCGGGGTTCGGGGCAGGCTGGGGGGTAGTAAACTCCGGCACATGGCCGAACGGAGGTAAGTACAGAAATAAATAAATAAAACGAATTACATTGCGCGCGCTGCAACGCCAAATGGCGATGCGGCGCGCGCAATGTAACTCGTTTTATTTATTTATTTCTGTACCTACTCCGTTCGGCTGTATGCCGAGTTTACTACCCCCACCCCACCGCCCGCAGCACTCCCTCCAGGAGCCGCGACTGTACTAGTGATTCCTCACATTCATTAAAAGGACATCCTTCATTTCTCTGTCTGGTCTAATGTCCTTTGACCCTGTCCCCTCCATCTCTATACATTGACCCAGTCCCACCCACTCTGTCATTTGAGGCTGTCTCCACCTTTGCATCATAAATTCTTTATAATGGGTCAATCACCAGATGAACCCTATTGGAATACATATTTAAAGAGGATACCTTCTCGTATGCTAGGTGCATTGGCCAGCTTCCACATTTCACTCCCCCATCACGGCAAAGGACGCTGGTAATAACAAAAATATCTTCTTATTTTTGCTAACTCTTGAAATATACAAAATAAATAGAAAAAGCATAAAAAAACAGATTATAAGAGTAAAAGAAATGTAATTGTGTGCAGTGCCTATGCAGCCTACATATGGTCCTTGGCCACCGCAGATTACATGTGTGTGACATCAAAGTGTCTGCACCATCATCTATCGTCAGAACTATAGTGCTCGGTTGTGGCCTATAAAGCATCTTCAAGGGCCATTAAGTCAAGCGCATAGCACCTGCCACAGCAATCAGCAATCAGTCCCTCTATCACTGTGAGCCGGGTCATGAGACTACCTCTGGACTTAATCTGCACCTACCGAGCAGGAAGCAGAAACCATGCTCAGACTAAACCACCTCACACCAAAGGGAGGTGTCACTCTAGGTCAGAGCAAAAGGCAAGACACCCTCAATCTCCCAGGGAGGCAACGACATTTTTAACAAAGAAATTAAAATAACTCGTAAAACACACACCGTAAAACACAAAATGCACGAAACATATAAGTAATATCTGTGCAAACATTCATGGCGTGTATGTGATGCACTGCCCTTGCATAACTTTTTCATTTACAACAATAAGGATGTTGTAACATAAGTATTTGTAAAGCGCACGTTCACGCAAGGGTATCTTGGCGCTGAATAACAGATGTTTATTGTTACCCAACGTACTCATTTTATCGACCTCAGTAGGATGAAAGTCTGAGTGGACCCGCTGTGATTTGAGCCTGTGACCACGAGGACGAACACAGGCCCCTATAGTGGGCGCATTAGTCCACTAAACATCCTGTCCTACTGGCACACAACTCAAGTAAATCTGGCCCGGAGCTTTCTTTTCTGCTCCAAAAAAGTGCAACTTTAATATCAGGCGCAACTTTGATACCTGGAAGCAACGCAAATCTGTAAATAGTTTTTTTGTTTGTTTGTTTTGTTTTTTAATTTTATATAGCGCTAACTCGAACCGAAGGTATCAGAGCGCTTTTACATAAGCACCGGTTTAAAGTGTTTGACTACATCCCAATGCTGTGGAGGGTATTTTGTAACGCCATTCCATCAAACAGACACAGTCTTCGACAGAAGTCAGGGAATATACAACTTAAATCAGGGGTAGTCATTGGGTTACTGAAACTATGTTTATGTAAGTGTGTGTGTGCGTGTGTGGTATGCGTGTTGGCACGTGTGCTTATGAGTTTATTGAGGTGTTTCGTTCAGTGGCTTTCTCAACGGGATTTTTACAAGTATCCAAATGTGACTTCTATTCGGGTGACTGCCCAATATATGCAAGTTTACACCTTCATAAAGTCATGTTCTGGGTCTGGATTACATAAGAGATGTTATTTGATATTATGTCACATAAGGGGGGCATTAAATCCCATGCTCAAGGTCTAAAACCGCCTCATTTGCAAGTACCAAGCACCCCCAAGTGGAAATCGGTGGCACTTGCCCTTGAAAACCACAGTGCTAGCAGGAAACAGTGCCCATATCATAGGTGCCAATTCAGCTTGCACCCTAGGAAGAATTTTAAACCACGAACTATAAATCAGGTGCAAAAACACCAGGAGTACTTGTTATAAATGCTATTTCCTCTAGGGTGTTTTTATGGTTCAAGCCCAAATGGCACAGATAGTGTATATTTGTGCTTAATTTCGATGTGTGGTGGTCCGTGTCAGTCAATTTCAATTCAATTCAATTCAATATTTATTAAATATTTGGAACTCCAATGATGTCCACATAAACATTTACATACAAATTATTACGTAAAATATAATAAAACATAAGGACAATTCATTTCTCAGTCCATTAGTCCATCAGTCCATTAGTGATTATCGAAATCCTTCATAGCAGGTTTTATATTTTCCCTTACATAACATAAGCGGATATTGTCAATTGCCCTAATGAGCGAGACGAATAAGGTTCTCAGCATTAAAACCAATTGGCTCATAGGCAGCAACAAAACCTAAAAGACCTCTACCAAAACAATTGGCATAAGTATAGGTCCATACTAAACAATAGCAGCTTCGTGAAATAATCAGTATAGGATAATGTACATCAGTTGCTTGGTAAAAGACAGAAAAGTATTCTAAAACAATCAGCGTAATTGAATAAACAATACATTTTCCTTTTACAACAAAACCTAAAAAACTAGATCTAATCTTATTTTGTGCGAAAACGCATTAATGGCAGCAACTACATATGCAGATTTCTAAAACATTTAGACAGCAACACGTAACAGCTTCGGAAGAAAATTGAGTTTGAAATTAGCAGCAAGAGAGTGGGAGTAACAAAACATATTCCAAATTGTGCAAAAAGCAATTGAGTAGCAGCCAATACATGTGCAAAATACAATCCAAAATCCAGCTTCTGTAGAAAATTGAGTTTAAGATTAGCAGCAAGAGAGTGGGAGTAACAAAACATATCCCAATTGTGCAAAGAGCAGTTGAGCGGCAGCCAATACATGTGCAAAATACAATCCAAAAAGGAGAGAATATCAAGACTCCATAAAAAGACATCAGGCACGGGGGTTAACAGCATAATTGAAGGGAGAGCCATGTGTCTATAAGTAGAACCCATTTAAAAGGATATATAAAAAATTAAAATATATACATAAACTCCTTAAAAAAGTTGAATAGTTTTACACAGACTGCTTCGTTCTTCGGGCAAAAGAGAAAGTTGCGGGCTGAAGCTACATTTTTAATACAATTTTGTAAAAACATCGGCCGAAGCCAACGACTCAAAACCAATGCTGGACAGACAAACAAGACATGATCCAGGTTCTGAATGCTCAGCCCACAGAAATTACAGATTTTTCCATTTTTCATGCAATGGGACCAGTTTACTGGTAAGTCGTTTAAAGGTAAGAGATTCATGCAACATAGGGTAAGCCATCGTCGGATTCCATGTTCTAGATTCCAGGATAAATATTTCTGAGAGATTCTCTGAGAATTCGTCCTGGCTATTATCTTTAATCTCTCTTTAGAATTACAAAATTTAATATCTCTATTATAGCTGATCTTACCACTTATGGTTTATAAAAAGGATTTAAATTCTGAAGGCGGGAGGGTAATCACTGATTCTTCTTGTACACAGAAAACTTTTAGTGCCAAAGAAAAATCACGATAAAGGGAATATTTACCTACAATGCCGCCGAAAATTTCTTGACACATGAAACCTCTTAATGAATAAGGCTCACTATTTTTTAACTGATATCCCCAACGTAAAACCCTGGATAAACCTTGGATATAGGTGCTTATCAAGCCAAATTCCAATCTAATAGCAGCTGATGGGACTAGCGTGTTAAAATTACATAGTTTACGTAAAATCTGACCTTCAATCCTATCTAAAAAACTCCATTCCTTTACAGGGATTGATTCAATAGCATAAAGCAGAGTCGGAGGGATTTTTGCATTGAAAACCGTGAGCAGATGTAAAAAGTGCCTTTTGCCCATTGCACTATAGAAAATACGCAAACCATTAGCGTGAGATGCAGCTTTACAGGAACTGTGTTCGATATGAAGTGTATTCTTCGTACTGCCCGCTATTAGTTTCCCTAAGTAGAGATATGAATCTACCACCTCCAGCTTTTCATGACCAATTTGCCACTTAAAATTACATGATTTTCTACTTTTGTTACATTTCATAATTAAAATTTTGCTTTTCGATACATTTATCTTCAAGAAGTGTGCCACTGTGTAATTCTGTAATGATAACAGCTTTTTGTTCAGCCCATTAGGGGTTAGGTCCATCACTGCTATATCGTCAGCATATGGGAGACATGCAAAAGAACGGCTGCCTATCTTTGGTGCATCTCCCTCTAACTGAGAAAAACAATCGGGTAAATCTGCTATATATAAGGAAAATAGCAGTGGTGCTAATAAACAACCTTGTTTCAGGCCATTTTCTATGGGAATTACAGATGATAAGCCTTGGTTTCCTCCCATTAATACCTGGCACCAAGTTTGAGAATGTAAGGCAATAATTACAGATAGCAGGGGAGAGGGCACTCCCATTTTATGAAACTTTCTCCATAGTAATGGCCGGTCTACCTTATCAAAGGCCGTTGAAAAATCTATGAAGGCTGTATACACATTTGACCTACGAGAAATCGTGAATTTCTCCTCAATTAGTTTCAACATGGAGATGTTATCCAGGGTGGAATGATTTTTCCTAAAACCTGCTTGCTCAATAGGGAGGACCTTCTTCTCCACCACCCATTCAGTGAGGTGATCGAGAATACTACGTGTAAATATTTTCCCCACCGCATCTAATAAGGCTATTTGCCGGTAGTTACCCGGATGAGTTCTAGGGCCCTTTTTGTACAGAGGGATTAAAATACTTCCAGACCAAGATGGTGGTGTCTTCCCCTGAGAGTAGCAAAAATTAAACAGTGGAGCTAGGTAAGTAGCCTACAACAGTGGCTCCTTTTTAATTACCGTCATGGGAATTTCATCAGGACCCATTGCTCCTGAGGTTCTCATTTTTTTCTCTAAATCCTACCACGTCACTCATTGAGGGCGCATAGTTGAATACAGGGATTTCGAGCAAGAAGGGTAAAGCGGGGACAGAGCTGGTAGAGTTAGAATTCGCAGAGTAGAGTTCTACCAGATGGAATTTCCATTCCTCTTCTTTAATAGGGATGGGGAGAGATTTCACTCTTGTGCAACAGCAATCAGCGATTATTTCCCAGTGCCTTTTAGAAGTATTTTTGAGGCAGTCTCTTTTAACTGCACCCTTACACCATCTTCCTTTATTTGCTTTAAGGAGCGTTTTTTCCTCTGTCTTTTCCTCTTTAATAGGTTTATTAGATTACTTCGTTCGAGAGAAAAATTCAGGAACTGAGCCCTCACTAATTTATTTATTTCCCTATTTATAGTGAGCATTGGATTAGAATGTGATCTCTGTTTAGCTGGAACATGCGATGATTTACATGATGTAGCCAGAGAACCTACATTATGGGAAAAGGCTTCGAGTAAATCAGATTGAGGAGAGTCACACTCTGCCATTACTAAGTGCTGCTGATCTCTTATCAGAACTGTTAGATTCTCTTTTAGTTTAGCGGTCGCTAGAGTACTCCAGTGAATTCTACCATTTGTTGCATTAAACCCTACTGTGCTGCCTTTAAAGTTCCAAGGGCCTACCTTAGCACAAGTAAATTCAAATTTAGAGCAGATCAACATATGGTCGCTAAAATCATTTCCCAAAACTTCCATAGTTTACAAAAGAAATCTGCAGAAACAATTAGATAATCTATAATAGATCTCCCAGTTGGCGCCTTATGGGTATAATTTGCTGGAATATCGTTTTCTAACCTCCCATTAGCAATTATAAGGTCTAAGCGTTTCAGACCTTCGAGTAATGCGGCTCTTCTTTTATCTGTCCTGCTTTTATTCGGAAACTGGGCAGGGGGGATGTTTAAGGCTTCATTTTTTGGGGTGTTAGAAAATACCCTTATCCTATGAGAAGAGACTTTAGAATTCAAATCTCCAACTAACATTAGGAACCTGCAATCTTCACTTTTCAAGGTAGTGGAGATAAAAACAAATAGGTCCTTTAGTAGATGAAAGTAAGATGCATCGGGAGGTAAATATGCATTTACGGTCAACAGGGAATTTGAGTGATCTTGGGCATCCTTAAGATCTAGCTTAATCGCCTGAATTAAGTTAGAGGCATGAAAGAATTCTTTATATGACCATCTAAGACTTGTACTTAGCAGAATAGCAATACCTCCTTTAGCATGTCCTCTATTTACAGGGAGCGCAGGCCGGCTCAGCACTAAATAATCTTCAGTGGACCAGTTCTTTGTGATCCAAGTCTCTTGTAGACATATTATATCAGCACTCTGCTCTTTCAAAAATAAGAGTTGCATTAGTTCTGTGCAAGGCCGTATGGGGCATCAGGTGTTTCCCCGGGAGGCTGGATGGGTGGGGTACCAGTTTTGTTACTGGAGGGCCAGTTTTGTTACTATTAGGTCGGTTTTGCAGCACTGCTGCAATATCGGACCCCAGTAACAAAACCAGCAGGCCAGCATAATCCACTCACTTTTTTCTCCAGCCTCCCTGTGTTTTGAAATATGTTATGGTTTTAAAAGCACCAACTGCACCATTCCTTGTATATCTAGCACTTTTCAGGCAACAATAAAAGTGTCAAGATATCTCTGGTGATTAATCTTCCTGCTGAAGAGAGATGGAGGTTTGACTAGTGGCAGTTTTGACTCATCTAAGGTAGCACAGAAGGTTAATATGCCTGCTGCTAAGAACACGTACCAGCAGATTACAGAACTGCATTTTATGTGCATAGCTCAGTGGGTAATTGATTTGTCACAGTGATCCTTTTGTTATTGTGTAGTTCACAAGCTACAAATGTAATCTAGCACAGCGAGCTATGAACTGCTATCAAAGAGCTCTGTGCAAACTGCATTGTACTGGTTAGAAAGTTAAGTTTTTTTCCTAGTCTTTCCTTATCTTAATGTTGCGAAAAATAATTTGTTTGGGTAGAAATAAATTCTTATTAGTGAAGCCAACCCTAACCACTGTGTTACATTTTGAATTCTCAGTTTGTGCTTCTCCAAGCCAAGCTCTCTTTTACAATGCCTAGCAATATGGATGACATGTGAATCCTACACCTTGTAGTCCCCTTTCTCTTATGTAACATTTTTTACACACTGATTTACACATGTGCTATTCATTGTCTCTATGTGTGTGTGATGTAAAGTACTCCAACACCCTACACTGGTATGAGATGCACTATAAAACAAATTAAATACATGTGAGAGAGGGGGTAATGGAGAGATAACGAGCACTGTTGGAGGGTGATAGTGAGGGAATCATTGAAGGGCCCCAGCAAAGATTGTCGTATACTGGTGCACTTTAAGGTCATCATTTACTAAGTTTTAAAAGTTAATAAAATTGAATATATAATGAAAAAATGTGTTGCAGAATGCACCACTTTTGCCATTATTTTCCAAATTTTCTTAGGGACAGAACCCCCATAAACCCTCCTTGTTTTGGTCAGGCTTTCTCGCTGGGGGATCACTGATACAACATCGACTCTGATAACATCGAACTACAAAATTATCGAATCAAAAATATCAGTAAACAAAAATATTGACACACAATACACAAAATAGAAATTACACTAACATCCATAAAAAAATATTGTCTAAAAAAATCTCGATTACAAAAATATCGACGACAAAAATATAGAACACAAAAATATCGATAACATTAAAATAAAATTAAACAAATCAAAAACTATCGATATAAACAAATTCGACAACACAAAACATCAATAAAATACATATAAACTGTATCGAAAATAACATTTAAACATAAAAAATATTATTTACAATAATATAATAAAATAACATATACCAAATATTTAAAAAAACAAAACAAATAATTCCAAATTAATCACATTAATGAAAACAAATAAATAAAAAATACAAAAACCAAAAATAAACAAACAATACAACATTAAATAAATAATACAAATAACAAAAATAAACAAACATAAAAGTATATCATATATAAAAAAATAAAACAGTTATCTACATATAAAATTAAATAATAATAAACAAAATAAAAACAAACAATAAATAAACATAATAAATATTAAACAAATTAATATGTAACAGCTAAAAAATTCAAAAAAGCTATCTCGACCAATAAATTTAAAACACACAAACACAAACCAATAGAAAACTCTAACTAATTAAACAAACACTATAAAAACAATCAAATAATTAACATAAAATTTACCGTATAACGGACAACCACGGAGGAAGGGCGAACCTTTGAGAGAGAGAAAACAGAACGAAAAACAAATACACCAAAAACTATTCCAAACATCCCGCAATAAAGGGAAGCACAAAACTTTGTAACTAAATAAATGAAATAAGCTTTTTAAAAAATTATAACATGTTTTCCTTAACATATAACAGATTCAACTTCACTAAAATTGCACCTATAAAGTTCAACACAAAGTTTTACATACACAACAACAATAAAATATAACACAAAGTAAGTATATGACTTAACCAATTAATAACATAAATTATTTAAAAGTAATACATTTAATAAAATAGCAAAACATAGCTAACAAATGTTTTTTTTAACAGCTTCTACAAAAATCAACAAAACCACAACATCTACCAAGGACACTCCATGAACTAAAAGAGTAAGTATATTTATTTAATTACAGATAAATAAAAATAAACACTAAATAATATAAATAATGCAATTAACTAAAATTACAATGTTTTCTTTTATGTTTCACAGATTATACTTCACAATAACCCCAAAACAAACATCACATTCGAAAACAAACACAAAATCAACATAAAAGAAAAATATAATACAAAGTAAGTATATAAATTAACCAACAAATAGACCTAACTATAAAAATACGATAAATTTAATAAAAAACAAATTATTACTAACAAATACTTTTCTCTTAACAGCTTCTACAAACTTCAACAAAAAACAACATCAACGAAAGAAACTTCAAACCAACTACATTTAGTAAGTATTTTTTTCTTCAATTAAATATAGACACTAAAAAAGCGAAATAAACAAATATACTAAAATTATAACCTTTTATTTTATATTTAACAATTTACACTTCAATAAAACTCCACCTAAAAAAGTCAAAGCAAGGATTATCTTCGAAAACAAAGACAAAAGCAACATTACAGAAAAATATAAAAAATACATAAGTATATAAATTAACCAACAAATACAACAAACTAATTTAAAAAATAAAAAAGCAAATATAATTAACAAATATTTTTCTCTTGCCAGCTTCTACAAATGTCAACCTACAACAAAATCATTGAAAAAAACATCAACGAAAAATAGTAAGTATTTTTTTCTCAACTAAATAAAAATAGGAACTAAATAAATAAAATAACACAATAAAATGTAACACTTTAATAAAAATAACATTTTGCTTTTAAACCAACAGAAAAAAAAAGCAGTGGATAAACATCAACGATCCGAAAAAAAATCCATCAAGAAAATAAAATCAAACCATATGTAAGTTTACTTTCCAATATATTCATTATACAAAATGTTAACTGTTCAAAATCGCATAAATAATAAATATATATACATATATTCATAGATAGACCAGAACATGGCAGAAGGAGCAAAATTCATAACTTCACAAAAAGGAAAATTACTTCTGTCCTACATGGGCTACACTTATAAACAAGAGAAAATGACTGGAAACAAAACACATTGGAAATGCAGTAAATATTACTCTAACTCTTGCTATGGGAGAGCCACTACAATAGAAACCAATGTAGTAAATGTCAAAGAACACAACCATCCCCCCAATATAACTGAAATTGAGGTTAGAGATGCTCTTGAAACAATAAGAGAAGCAAGTACCAGCTCCCAACAGACAACTACACAAATACTTAAAAACGTGTTAATTAGGGTACCTGAACATGTCACAGGACAACTACCATCTATCCCCACTCTGAAGAGATTAATTGCTTGAACTAAAAGAGCTGCAGCTCAAACACCACCCACCCCCGAAACCTTTGCAGAAATACAAATATTACGAGTATACACCATCACCCACAAAGATGAAAAATTCCTTCTACATGACAACAACAGTCATGAAAAACGAATTATCATCTTTGTAACAAACAACAACTTACAAAAACTTAAAAACTTCGAAACGTGGATGATAGATGGCACATTCAAAGTTTGCCCCAAGCCTTTTCATCAACTATATACTATCCACGGCGAATATCAAGATACTAACAGCCCCTTCATATACGCACTACTCCATAATAAACAAAACACCACATACAGAGAGCTCCTAACAGTATTAAAGCAATACACCGACAACTACTTTCCACAAAAAATTATCATTGATTATGAACAATCAATGATTCAATCAATTTTAAAAATATACGCATACACTGCAATACAAGGTTGCTATTACCACTTTAACCAAAGTATATGTGGACACTTACAAAAATCTACTTTAAGTATAGATTACACCAACAATAGTAACTTTGCCTACCAAATAAAAAAATTAATAACCCTGGTCTATGTACCAACAACTGAAGTAGCAAACCATTATAACCTACTTCTTGAAAGCCCCTTCTATCAAGCAAATTAAACTAAACTAACTCCCTTCCTAGACTACTTTGAAGACACTTCGGTGGAAAGGCTACATAGATCTGGGCACCGTAGACAACCCAAGTTCCAAATACCATGGTGGAACGTCTACGACAGCACGCTAGCTCAACAAGCTAAAACCAACAACGCGGTGGAAGGATGGCACAATGCCTTACAAGCCACAATAGGAAGAGGACAACCAACCCTACATAAACTTATAGAAGCTATCAAAAATGAACAAAGCTATCAAGAGCTAAGGCTAGAGCAATCCCTAACTAAAATCGGCCCTAAACAAACAAAAACGATGTATGAATACCTACAACACAAAACTAGACTATTTGCAAACACCAAAGGTCTAGAATACCTAGACATGATAGCTAAATCTATACTGTAAAGAAAAAACAATGCTAAACACCATAAGCATTTTAAAATTTCCAAACATTTAAACAACATACTTCTTCTCTTTTTTAAATTAATAATTATAACTGTCGTGTAAAATTAAAAAAATAACACAAATATATATGACATAATATAATTATTAAAATAAAAAGAAACGAACAAATCAATGTAATAAAAAACATTTCCCACCCATAACAAAAAAAAAAAATAACACAGTTATGTAGCAGTAGACAATCCTGGAAATCCAATAAATCCATAGAAGATAAATCGAAAAACAAATCCATTTGGAAAGAGAACCCAAGGAAGATGGCGGAGTGAGTCCGCTATGGTGGATGCTGCTCAGTGAGCTCCCCATTGGCTACGCGGCTCCTCTTACTCCCGCACTCCGCCGCTAAGGCAAAAGCCTGGCACGGCACGAGACGACGAGTGCATAGGGGAGGGGGGCGCTCCAAAGCCCCTCAGATAGAAGCCCGGCTTCCCATCTGCTTACCTGTCCACTCAGATGGATGGCTGATGGACGGCTTTGCAGTTTCACAGCGGAGCAGACTGTCAGGATTCGGGCCGTGTAGCGCCTACCCAACCATTCCTGCCTACAACTCCCATGAGGCATGGGGGAGGAGCCACGCGTCTATTTGAAGACGCATTGGGCGCGCATCCAGCGTGCGTAATTCCGATTGATTCATTCTGTGTCAGTTTCCTTTCCCGTCAACAGCACCGAGGCACACTGCGGGGATTTTGGCTGCTGGAGGAGATCGAAGGCAGTAAGAAGCACGGCGCAGGCGGCGGTGTGCGATACCGCGGAAGCCCGTCGTTGCGGGAAAAAACAAAACAACTGAAGGACTCGGAAGAGTTTTTGCCATGAACACGCCTGGTCGGAAGAGGTCAGGTGAGAGTCTTACACGGTGCGGGCGGCGGTGTGCTAAACCGTGGAAGCCTTAGAACCGTGAGCTTACTTGGTCGTTTCTGTTTGATAACTAAGGCGGCGGTGTACTATACCGTGGAAGCCTTCTATGGTTGCTGAACCAAATTAATTACAGGCTCAATATAACAACTTAGGCGGCGGTGCCTTAAACCGTTATTGCGCCTTGAATTACGTTTTGTGTTGTTTTCTTTGTTTAGTAGCTTTCTGGAACAGAGGGTTTGAGTAATTCAGTCACTATTCTCAATGTACATTGGTCATTGACGCATGGAGGGTATTCAGACATCGGAACCACCCTCATGTGAATTTAATACTTGACGATTACCAAGGGATGAATCACTTGCCATTTGGGGGTCAGGATTACCCTGTGAATGGTGAGCCGACAGGTTTGGGAATGTCCAGAAGAAGACCCCCACTGTCGTGTTTGGTTTTCTTTTGTTTTCTTTCCAAGGAAGGAGTGTGATATTTATGTTAAAAGGTATACAAAAGGATCTTTAGTGAGAATAATTGAGAATAGAGATGTATTAACACCTGTGAAGTAATTGGTGTTATTTTCTTTTCCAGGTTCTCCTCCCTGCTGTTCCCACCCCTTCCTATCCCTCACTTGATCGCCCTACTACTCTATAACTTGTATGTTGGAGTGTGGGAATGTCAGGGGGTGGAACCATTATTGCTTCATCTGGACCCTGAGGAGTACCAGAATCTGACACAGACGGCTCGATAGCAGGCACTAGGCGGCCGGCCACTCGCTGAATCATCGATGTGGTGGCTTGGCTCAGCTGTCACACGCAGTCTAGTACATGCGAGCCGAGCAGCGTTCTGGACTCACACTGGGCTGCTTCTTTGCAACATTATGGCAACTGCTCCAGAAGTTGCACCTCGAGCTTCGGCAACCATCAGTGAAGGTCAGTGGGCACCCATGGTATTCTGCACTGCCATGGCCCCCCCTCGCACTCCAGCCCCCAAGTGGCGGGGGCGCACCGGGGATACTCAGGCATCAGGCAATAGCCCCCTTATTGAAGACATTGGTGCAGGCAGGAACGAGGGTCAGGATGCCACAGCAGACCTCGATTCTAGCTCCCAGCTCGGGCGGCCAATCCTCCGGCTACTTCGGTCTGGCAGGGCTGGTGGGTTGCTCCAGTCCTGTGGATCAGCAAACTCCATTCCTGGACAGGAGATGGCTGAAGCCTTCATCACAGCAGTGCAGGACGGGCTGGAGGAAAAGGGCCATCCCCTGACTGGCGCTTCAACAAATACATCAATAACATTTCTGGGGTCACAGAGGAGTGGCCCCCTCGCAATAGCACCTGACTACTTCAATGGTCTCGAAGCTCAGGATGAGAGCGGCAGAGATGGCGAAAGTGAGAGCCATCCAACATCGAGTACCTTCGGAACTGGTGATTATCGTCCAATGTGGTAATTAGCGCCCAAACTACTCTTGCAACACAATTGCCTCAGGAGCAGTCTTACCCCCGCTAAACATCATTAATGATAAAAATGACGATAACAATACCAACATTGGCACACTCCATCATCTGGTCCCCAACCCTCAAGTTTGTATGTCAGCAGGCTGGGATAGTCCAACGCCACCATCCTTACCCAGCGGCAATGGTGGGCCAGTCTTACCAGACGGCTCCATGCTCGTTTACCTCGATCAGGCCCTCCAGGATGTGCCGGGCGGCGTCCTGCCGGGAGCATCGACACAGGCAGTAAACGTGGCTGGTGGTGCCGGGGGTAATGGGGGCGATGATGAAATCGAGGTTACTGAAGTTTTTATTGCATGTATGCCAGTGGCGGTGGAGGCGAAGTGCCCACGGGAGAAAGGTCCTAAAACCATCAGAGGGGCCAAAGGTGGCAAGAGTGTAAAAGGTCGTGGTGGAGCTAAACCTCTCCCTACTACTAGTGTGGGGCGACTTAAAGACCATGCTTCAAGCGATACGAAGACTGACTCTGGTTTTAGTCCTCTTCGAAAGTGGGTGGCATCGAAGGGAGAAGTCAAAGCCATTCTCTCAAGGCTCTCTAATACTGGCAGTACCGTCTCCAACGCACTGACGGGGACCGCAGTTGCTGAGGGCTGTGACTTACATCTATCTTCTTCTCCCTCTGGTATGGTTCCTACGGTCCCTATGGCTTTGCCAGTCACTCTCAGCCAACAGTGTAGTTTCGAGGGGGATAGGTGCGAAGAACAGGCTGAGACCAGGACAACATCTGCCCCCGCAACGCCAGTAGCAAGAAAGGGCACCACGACAGGGCCTGTAACTGGTCACCCGGAGCTCTTCGAGCCGGATATACCCTCTCTATCTACAATTCTGCAGGCGCTGTCTCTTCAAAGGGCCGAGGCTCAGGAATACTACACTCAAGCAAAGGCAGACAGCCAAGATATCAAGCTAGCCCTTACTGAGGTTACTAGTAAGGTTGCCTCTTTGTCCATGGACGTTACTGAACTACAAGATTGTGTGGCAGTAATTGAAGAAGCTAACACTCACACTGCAAGCGTTGCTAAAGCATGCAAGACCCAGGTGGCTTTTCTGCAATCTAAGGTGGAGGATCTTGAGAACCGTCAACGGCGGCACAACCTACGAGTCTTCGGTATACCAGAGGGGAGAGAAGGCACGGATCCACTGACGTATATTGTTAATCTGTTTCAACAAGCATTTCCTGAACTATCTGACTGGGACATGGACTCACAATTTCAACAGGCACACTGCATACCTTTTTCCATCCCACAAGGAAACCACGGCAATCCACCTCGCCCATGTCCCGTCTTGGTATTTTTGGGTAACTTCTTGCTTCACTAAGCAATATACACCAAAGCGCGCCCCTCTACTCCTGTCAAATTGGACACTATCACTATGTTTGTGCGCTCGGATCTGTGCAAGTCCACAATGGACCGATGGTGGCGGATGCGGCAGCTAATCGACCCTTTCAAATCGGTGTGTTCGCAAGTTTACCTATAGGAGCCAGCATGCCTGGAGATGATAAGATACGGACGTTCGCACTTTTTCAGCACGGAATAGAAGGCCAGACAGGCTCTCTCGAAATGGCAGGCTGAAACTGCGGGCTGAGACGTTTCAAGTGCCCAGACATAGAAAGATAGAAATTGAGCACAATGTGCCTGGCTGCTCTTCTACCTTTTCTTATCCTCCCCCTTCCGCTTCTCCAGCCACCCTCTTTTCCTCTCCGTCTTTTTTCTAGATTTACAATTCATAAACCCCGTTAGGGGTGGGGGTGTGGGGTGTGGGGAGGGGGAACGGCTATAAACGGGTGTCAATTATGTTTTTTTTTTTTTTTAAACAGCCCAAGCTTTTTTCTTCTGTTTGAGGCAAGATGGGAGTGTGCGGGCCGCTGGGTCGTGGGGGCTGAGTGGACATCCACTGAAGCTGTCAGTCAGCAACAGCTTGGGGTGGGATGATTCCTTTCAGTAGGTACTGGGAGGGGTTTGGGTTGGGGGTCCCTCAGGGACAGGGGGAGGGTTCACGTGTTGGATGTTGGCTTTTCACTGGGTGATGAGGGTGGGGGGCGGGGGAGGTGGGGGCGTGGGGGTTAAATAGTCATGTAACAGTTAGAAGTGCAGATGTTAAAACTAAGATGTCAGAAGTCCAAGAAATTAAAACTATTCAATGTCAGATTTAAAACTTATGTTCTGGAACGTCGCAGGGTTGAACCAATCTCGCAAACGGCGCTTAATTAGGGAGGAACTTTGTATCTAGAAACCACACTTATTAGGCCTAATAGAGACCCATTTAGCATACAAAGACAGGTCGCTGTTGGGACAGCTCAGCTATGATACACTAGTATGTACATCGCAGACAGTCTCTATTAGGGGGGTTGCTATATTGAAATCAAGGACCCTAGCAGCCACTGTAATGCGTACATTTTCAGACAGCAGGGGGAGATGGGCTATCGTTCAGCTACAGATAGCGGGTCACACTGCTATGATCTGTGCCATATATGGTCCCAACTCGGACTGCCCCGAGAGCTTTGATTATTTAAGTGCTGAACTACTGGGTTGGGATGGGGATTTGATAATCCTGGGTAACTTTAACTGCATTATGGACAGTAAAATTGACACTACTAATAGCAAGACACGGGCAAGAATGTCCAAGACTAGAGCGGCACTGCGGGAGCTCTTGCATATTCATCAGTTTGATGATGCTTGGCGGGTGCTGTATCCAACACTGCCAGGTTATACTTTTTACTCACACCCGCATAAACAGTACTCCCGTATAGATATGATCTTCATCAAGAGGTCGCTTCTGGAAAATGCCTTGGTGGAGGTCTGCCCTAAGATTATATCGGATCACAACCCTGTCATGCTGACCCTACAGAGACAACTCAGAGCTAGAAAAAAACGCCGGGCTTTTTCATTCTCTAGACACTTACTCAGCAACCCTGAATACGTGGCATATATCAGAAGGGTTCTTAAGGAGTATCTGAATAATAACCTTGGCACAGCTAACATTTCAAGTGTGTGGGATTGTATGAAAGCGTACGTTAGGGGGAGACCCTGCGTTTTATCCTGGTTCAAAATCGACGGTCTACAGAGGTGGTTGACCAGGCTCGGTGAGAGCACTTAGATTTAGAGCGTCAGCACGCCGGGGCAATCGCTGTTGGGGATCCTGGGGCTCAGCTAATCTATCTTCAGATGTTAAAAATCAGATCAATAGAAGGTTAGTGGATAAGATCGCTTCTAATTATCATAAGCACAAAACTTTACAATACGAATACGGGGAGAGGGTGGGGCGGGTGCTGGCCCTTCAGATCGCCGATCAACAGGCCAGGACCAATGTTAAAACTATCAGAGGGGAGGGTGGCCAGTCCTTCACTCAACCACAGGACATAGTGGAGCAATTCAGGCTGTATTATGCTGATTTATATTCATCTGCCCCCTCATTCTGCCAACATACCTGCTATGAATACTTGCAGGTGAGTCACTTGCCCCGCTTGGACTGTCTCGACAACGAAGAATTACAGAAAGACATTACGCTGACTGAGGTCGAAGAAGCTATCAAGTCCTTACCCTCTGGCAAAGCGGCTGGCGAGGATGCCATTCCGCTCGAATTTTATAAGGTCTTTCAGGATCTACTAGCTCCTGTCTATTTCCAGCTGAGTTCGGATATCATCAATGGGGGTAACGCGCCCGACTCATGGAGCATAACTAATATTGTGGTTTTCCCTAAAAAGGGGAAGCCGATCGACGATAGAAGCTCCTATCGTCTGATATCACTAATTAATGCAGATGCCCAAAAATTTTCAAAAATGTTGGCTTCCCGTTTAGCTTCTCTCATCTATAAGCTTTTATCAGTGCAACAGCATGGCTTCATTCCCGGAAGAGATACAACGGCCCACATAGGTACTTCCATAGATGCTTTCAACGTCTTGCGCAAACTTAATATACAAATGGGCATGGTCATGCTCGACGCGGAAAAGGCGTTCGATAGAGTGGCTTGGGAGGCCCTATGGCTTACTATGATGTCATTTGGCTTTGGCTCCAGGTTCATCTCTGCTGTACTGAAGTTGCCACAATCAAATTGAAAGGCTTGACATCTGCCATCCTTGATGTACAACGGGGGACACAGCAGGGATGCCCATTGTCACCTTTGCTATTTGCCCTTTACATTGAGCCATATATAAGGCATTTGCTGCTCAATGGAAGGAGCTCCCCGTATGTCTCAATGGTATGGAACTTAAGGTCACGGGGTACGCCGACGATATCGCGGTTTTCTCTGCTAATCCCAGCAAAGCCATCATACACATTATGCAAGAGGCTGAGTTATTCAGCTCCTTTTCAGGTTACAAGTTGAATCTAGCCAAGACTCAGATAATCGTCAACTTTCAATCTGATGCCTTGCCTCTAACATTGGGGGTCACCCGGACCACTACTTATCTCGGGGTATGTCTCAGTAGTCAGGTCGATGATATTGTAACATTAAACTACAAAGCCTAAATGGCACAGATAGTGTATATTTGTGCTTAATTTTGATGTGTGGTGGTCCGTGTTAGTCTAAAGGTGAAAACGTGAAAATTAGTTTTTGTCTATTGTGGGGTAAACGGGTGCATTGGGAAGAAGAAGAAGTCCGCTGCATGGCTTTAGCAGATATGCATCCCTTTCCAATGTTCACTTACTAACAAGTTGCATTAGTTCTGTGCAAGGCCGGACTGGCCGTATGGGGCATCAGGCGTTTCCCCGGGAGGCTGGATGGGTGGGGTACCAGTTTTGTTACTGGAGGGCCAGTTTTGTTACTATGGGGTCGGTTTTGCAGCACTGCTGCAATATCGGACCCCAGTAACAAAACCAGCAGGCCAGCATAATCCACTCACTTTGTTCTCCAGCCTCCCTGTGTTTTGAAATATGTTATGGTTTTAATAGCACCGGCTGCACCATTCCTTGTATATCCAGTACTTTTCAGGCAACAATAAAAGTGTCAAGATATCTCTGGTGATTAATCTTCCTGCTGAAGAGAGATGGAGGTTTGACTATTGGCAGTTTTGACTCATCTAAGGTAGCACAGAAGGTTAATATGCCTCCTGCAAAGAACACGTACCAGGCAGATTACAGAACTGTATTTTATGTGCATAGCTCAGTGGGTAATTGCTTTGTCACAGTGATCCTTTTGTTATTGTGTAGTTCACAAGCTACAAATGTAATCTAGCACATCGAGCTATGAACTGCTATCAAAGAGCTCTGTGCAAACTGCATTGTACTGGTTAGAAAGTTACGTTTTTTTCCTAGTCTTTCCTTATCTTAATGTTGCGAAAAATAATTTGTTTGGGTAGAAATAAATTCTTATTAGTGAAGCCAACCCTAACCACTGGTACATTTTGAATTCTCAGTTTGTGCTTCTCCAAGCCAAGCTCTCTTTTACAATGCCTATCAATATAGATGACATGTGAATCCTACACCTTGTAGTCCCCTTTCTCTTATGTAACATTTTCTACACACTGATTTACACATGTGCTATTCATTGTCTCTATGTGTGTGTGATGTTAAGTGCTCCAACACCCTACACTGGTATGAGATGCACTATAAAACAAATTAAATACATGTGAGAGAGGGGGTAATGGAGAGATGACGAGCACTGTTGGAGGGTGATAGTGAGGGAATCATTGAAGGGCCCCAGCAAAGATTGTCGTATCCTGGTGCACTGTAAGGTCATCATTTACTAAGTTTTAAAAGTTAATACAATTGAATATATAATGAAAAAATGTGTTGCAGACTGCATCACTTTTGCCATTATTTTCCACATTTTCTTAGGGAAAGAACCCCCATAAACCCTCCTTGTAGTGGTCAGGCTTACTCGCTGGGGGATCACTGATACAACATCGACTCTGATAACATCGAACTACAAAATTATTGAATCAAAAATATCGTAAACAAAAATATTGACACACAATACACAAAATAGAAATTACACTAACATCCATAAAAAAATATTGTCTAAAAAAATCTCGATTACAAGAATATCGATGACAAAAATATAGAACACAAAAATATCGATAACATTAAAATAAAATTAAACACATCAAAAATATCGATATAAACAATTTCGACAACACAAAATATCAATAAATACATATAAACTATATCAAAAATAACATTTAAACATAAAAAATACTATTTACAATAATATAATAAAATAACATATACCAAATATTTTAAAAAATAATTACAAATTAATCACATTAATGAAAACAAATAAATTAAAAATACAAAAACAAAAAATAAACAAACAAAAAAATACAAATAACGAAAATAAACAAACATAAAAGTATATCATATATAAAAAAATATAAAACATTTATCTACATATAAAATTAAATAATAATAAACAAAATAAAAACAAACAATAAATAAACATAATAAATATTAAACAAATTAAAATGTAGCAGCTAAAAAATAAAAAAGCTATCTCGACCAATAAATTTAAAACACACAAACACAAACCAATAGAAAACTTTAACTAATTAAACAAACACTATAAAAACAATCAAATAATTAACATAAAATTGACCTTATAACGGACAACCACGGAGGAAGAGCGAACCTCTGAGAGAGAGAAAACAGAACGAAAAACAACTACACCAAAAACTATTCCAAACATCCCGCAATAAAGGGAAGCACAAACCTTTGTAACTAAATAAATGAAATAAGCTTTTTAAAAAATTATAACATGTTTTACTTTACACATAACAGATTGAACTTCACTAAAATTGCACCTAGAAAATTCAACACAAAGTTTTACATACACAACAACAATAAAATATAACACAAAGTAAGTATATGACTTAACCAATAAATAACATAAATTATTTAAAAGTGATACATTTAATAAAATAGCAAAACATAGCTAACAATTTTTTTTTAACAGCTTCTACAAAAATCAACAAAACCACATCTACCAAGGACACTCCATGAACTAAAAAGAGTAAGTATATTTATTTATTTACAGCTAAATAAAAATAAACACTTAGGGGCCGATTCCGATCTCGGCCGGTAGTGCTCCGAATCGGATTCGGTTTTACCGGATCCGATCCGGAGCCCTATTTTCCGACCGAGTCGTACGCGCGTCCGGGCGAGCGAGTACGATGCGTATTCGCCGACCGACTCGTCCGGGCGACCCGACCGCTCCGACCGACTGGTTCCCGGATCGTACCGCTCCGACCGACTCGCTCGGACCCGATTCGCACCGCGCAATGGAGACATTTTCCGGCCGGGTAAGTACGATGCGCACCTCGACCGCTCCGACCGACTCGCGCCGTCCGACTCGAACTCGCTGTCAGAGGCGTACTTTGGGGGTCCGTGTCGGACCCCCCTGTACGCGTACCCGTGCGAGGCGCACACAGGGGGGACCCATGGGTCCCCCTACCTGTGCGTGTACGCCGCGGGCGCTCGCGGCGTACTCGCTGTAGGGGCGCCCTTGTCTGCCTCGCACCCATTGAGGCAATGGGAGCCCGCGTACGCGTTGTACGACCGGCTCCCATTGAGTTCAATGGGAGTCCGACCGACTCGTGTCCGGTGGCATACGAATGCATCGGACTCGTTCGGTCGGACTGCACGGGTCCGATTCGGTCGGAAATCTCTCCGAGGCCGGCTCGGTCGGAGAAATTACCGACACGAATCGGAATCGGCCCCTTAATAATATAAATAATGCAATTAACTAAAATTACAATTTTTCTTTTATCTTTCACATATTATACTTCACCATAACCCCAAAACAAACATCACATTCGAAAACAAATACAAAATCAACATAAAAGAAAAATATAATACAAAGTAAGTATATAAATTAACCAACAAATAGACCTAACTATAAAAAAACGATAAATTTAATAAAAAACAAATTATTACTAACAAATACTTTTCTCTTAACAGCTTCTACAAACTTTAACAAAAAACAACATCAACGAAAGAAACTTCACCAACTACATTTTGTAAGTATTTTTTTTTCTTCAATTAAATATAGACACTAAAAAAGCAAAATAAACAAATATACTAAAATTATAACCTTTTATTTTATATTTAACAGATTACACTTCAATAATACTCCACCTAAAAAAGTCAAAGCAAGGATTAACTTCGAAAACAAAGACAAAAGCAACATTACAGAAAAATATAAAAAATACATAAGTATATAAATTAACCAACAAATACAACAAACTAATTTAAAAAATAAAAGAGCAAATATAATTAACAAATATTTTTCTCTTGCCAGCTTCTACAAACTTCAACCTACAACAAAATCATTGAAAAAAACATCAACGAAAAATAGTATTTTTTTCTCAACTAAATAAAAATAGAAACTAAATAAATAAAATAACACAATAAAATGTAACGCTTTAATAAAAATAACATTTTGCTTTTAAACCAACAGAAAAAAAACAGTGGATAAACAACAACGATCCAAAAGAAATCCATCAAGAAAATCAAATCAAACCATATGTAAGTTCACTTTCCAATATATTCATTAAACAAAATGTTAACTGTTCAAAATCGCATAAATAATAAATATATATATATACATATATTCACAGATAGACCAGAACATGGCAGAAGGAGCAAAATTCATAACTTCACAAAAAGGAAAATTACTTCTGTCCTACATGGGCTACACTTATACACAAGAGAAAATGACTGGAAACAAAACACATTGGAAATGCAGTAAATATTACTCTAACTCTTGCTATGGGAGAGCCACTACAAAAGAAACCAATGTAGTAAATGTCAAAGAACACAACCATCCCCCCAATATAACTGAAATTGAGGTTAGAGATGCTCTTGAAACAATAAGAGAAGCAAGTACCAGCTCCCAACAGACAAGTACACAAATACTTAAAAACGTGTTAATTAGGGTACCTGAACATGTCACAGGACAACTACCATCTATCCCCACTCTGAAGAGATTAATTGCTCGAACTAAAAGAGCTACAGCTCAAACACCACCCACCCCCGAAACCTTTGCAGAAATACAAATATTACCAGTATACACCATCACCTACAAAGATGAAAAATTCCTTCTACATGACAGCAACAGTCATGAAAACGAATTATCATCTTTGGAACAAACAACAACTTACAAAAACTTATAAACTGCAAAACGTGGATGATAGATAGCACATTCAAAGTTTGCCCCAAGCCTTTTCATCAACTATATACTATCCACGGCGAATATCAGGATACTAACATCCCCTTCATATACGCACTACTCCATAATAAACAAAACACCACATGCAGAGAGCTCCTAACAGTATTAAAGCAATACACCGACAACTACTTTCCACAAAAAATTATCATTGATTATGAACAATCAATGATTCAATCAATTTTAAAAATATACGCATACACTGCAATACAAGGTTGCTATTACCACTTTAACCAAAGTATCTGGAGACACTTATAAAAATCTACTTTAAGTATAGATTACACCACCAATAGTAACTTTGCCTACCAAATAAAAAAATTAATAACCCTGGTCTATGTACCAACAACTGAAGTAGCAAACCATTATAACCTACTTCTTGAAAGCCCCTTCTATCAAGCAAATTAAACTAAACTAACTCCCTTCCTAGACTACTTTGAAGACACTTGGGTGGAAAGGCTACATAGATCTGGGCACCGTAGACAACCCAAGTTCCAAATACCCTGGTGGAATGTCTACGACAGCACGCTAGGTCAAAAAGCTAAAACCAACAACGCAGTGGAAGGATGGCACAATGCCTTCCAAGCCACAATAGGAAGAGGACAACCAACCCTACATAAACTTATAGAAGCTATCAAAAATGAACAAAGCTATCAAGAGCTAAGGCTAGAGCAATCCCTAACTAAAATCGGCCCTAAACAAACAAAAACGATGTATAAATACCTACAACACAAAACTAGACAATTTGCAAACACCAAAGGTCTAGAATACCTAGACATGATAGCTAAATCTATACTGTAAAGAAAAAACAATGCTAAACACCATAGGCATTTTAAAATTTCCAAACATTTAAACAACATACTTCTACTCTTTTTTTAAATTAATAATTATAACTGTCATGTAAAATTAAAAAAAATAAAACAAATATATATGACATAATATAATTATTAAAATAAAAAAGAAACAAACAAATCAATGTTATAAAAAACATTTCCCACCCATAATAATAAAAAAAATAACTTACAGTTATGTAGCAGTAGACAATCCTGGAAATCCAATAAATCCATAGAAGATAAATCAAAAAACAAATCCATTTGGAAAGAGAACCCAAGGAAGATGGTGGATCGAGTCCGCTATGGTGGATGCTGCTCAGTGAGCTCCCCATCGGCTACGCGGCTCCTCTTACTCCCGCACTCCGCGGCTAAGGCAAAAGCCTGGCACGGCACGAGACGACGAGTGCATAGGGGAGGGGTGTGCACCAAAGCCCCTCAGATAGCAGCCCGGCTTCCCATCTGCTTACCTGTCTGCTCAGATGGACGGCTAACGGACGGCTTTGCAGTTTCACGGCGGAGCGGAGCAGACGGCTCGATAGCAGGCACTAGGTGGCCGGCCGCTCGCTGAATCATCGCTGTGGTGGCTTGGCTCAGCTGTCACACGCAGTCTAGTTCATGCGAGCCGAGCAGCGTTCTGGACTCACACTGGGCTGCTTCTTCGCTCCATTACGGCAACTGCTCCAGAAGTTGCACCTTGAGCTTCGGCAACCATCAGTGAAGGTCAGTGGGCACCCGTGGTATTCTGCACTGCCATGGCCCCCACTCGCACTCCGGCCCCCAAGGGGCGGGGGCGCACCGGGGATACTCAGGCATCAGGCAATAGCCCCCTTACTGAAGACATTGGTGCAGGCAGGAACGAGGGTCAGGATGCCACAGCATACCTCGATTCTAGCTCCCAGCTCGGGTGGCCAATCCTCCGGCTACTTCGGTCTGGCAGGGCCGGTGGGTTGCTCCGGTCCTGTGGATCAGCAAACTCCATTCCTGGACAGGAGATGGCTGAAGCCTTCATCACAGCAGTGCAGGACGGGCTGGAGGAAAAGGGCCATCCCCTGACTGGCGCTTCAACAAATACATCAATAACATTTCTGGGGTCACAGAGGAGTGGCCCCCTCGCAATAGCGCCTGATGAATTCAATGGTCTCGAAGCTCAGGATGAGAGCGGCAGAGATGGCAAAAGTGAGAGCCATCCAACATCGAGTACCTTCGGAACTGGTGATTATCATCCAATGTAATAATTAGCGCCCAAACTACTCTTGCAACACAATTGCCTCAGGAGCAGGAGCAGTCTTACCCCCGCTAAACATCATTAATGATAAAAATGACGATAACAATACCAACATTGGCACACTCCATCATCTGGTCCCCAACCCTCAAGTTTGTATGTCAGCAGGCTGGGACAGTCCAACGCCACCATCCTTACCCAGCGGCAATGGTGGGCCAGTGTTACCAGACGTCTCCATGCTTGTTTACCTCGATCAGGCCCTCCAGGATGTGCCGGGCGGCATCCTGCCGGGAGCATCGACACAGGCAGTAAACGTGGCTGGTGGTGCCGGGGGTAATGGGGGCGATGATGAAATCGAGGTTACTGAAGTTTCTTTTGCATGTATGCCAGTGGCGGTGAAGGCGAAGTGCCCATGGGGGAAAGGTCCTAAAACCATCAGAGGTGCCAAAGGTGGCAAGAGCGTAAAAGGTCGTGGAGGAGCTAAACCTCTCCCTACTACTAGTGTGGGGCGACTTAAAGACCATGCTTCAAGCGATACAAAGACTGACTCTGGTTTTAGTCCTCTTCGAAAGTGGGTGGCATCGAAGGGAGAAGTCAAAGCCATTGTCTCAAGGCTCTCTAATACTGGCAGTACCGTCTCCAACGCACTGACGGGGACCGCAGTTGCCGAGGGCTGTGACTTACATCTATCTTCTTCTCCCTCTGGTATGGTTCCTATGGTCCCTATGGCTTTGCCAGTCACTCTCAGCCAACAGTGTAGTTTCGAGGGGGATAGATGCGAAGAACAGGCTGAGACCAGGACAACATCTGCCCCCGCAACGCCAGTAGCAAGAAAGGGCACCACAACAGGGCCTGTAACTGGTCACTCGGAGCTCTTCGAGCCGGATATACCCTCTCTATCTACAATTCTGCAGGCGCTGTCTCTTCAAAGGGCCGAGGCTCAGGATTACTACACTCAAGCAAAGGCAGACAGCCAAGATATCAAGCTAGCCCTTAATGAGGTTACTAGTAAGATCGCCTCTTTGTCCATGGACGTTACTGAACTACAAGATTGTGTGGCAGTAATTGAAGAAGCTAACACTCACACTGCAAGCGTTGCTAAAGCATGCAAGACTCAGGTG
Source organism: Calotriton arnoldi (assembly GCA_963921515.1). Lineage (NCBI taxonomy): Eukaryota > Metazoa > Chordata > Amphibia > Caudata > Salamandridae > Calotriton > Calotriton arnoldi. The sequence continues at coordinate 1,413,382 of CAWUFW010001957.1, read as the reverse complement.
GCTTTTCTACAATCTAAGGTGGAGGATCTTGAGAACCGTCAACGGCGGCACAACCTACGAGTCTTCGGTATACCAGAGGGGAGAGAAGGCACAGATCCACGGACGTATATTGTTAATCTGTTTCAACAAGCATTTCCTGAACTATCTGACTGGGACAAGGACTCACAATTTCAACGGCACACCGCATACCTTTTTCCATCCCACAAGGAAACCACGCCAATCCAGCTCGCCCACGTCCCGTCTTGGTATTTTTGGGTAACTTCTTGCTTCGCCAAGCAATATACACCAAAGCGTGCCCCTCTACTCCTGTCAAATTGGACACTATCACTATGTTCGTGCGCTCGGATCTGTGCAAGTCCACAATGGACCGACGGTGGAGGATGCAGCAGCTAATCGACCCTCTCAAATCGGTGTGTTTGCAAGTTTACCTATAGGAGCCAGCACGCCTGGAGATTATAAGATACGGACGTTCGCACTTTTTCAGCACGGAACAGGAGGCCAGACAGGCTCTCTCGAAATGGCAGGCTGAAACTGCGGGCTGAGACGTTTCAAGTGCCCAGACATAGAAAGATAGAAATTTAGCACAATGTGCCTGGCTGCTCTTCTACCTTTTCTTATCCTCCCCCTTCCGCTTCTCCAGCCCCCCCTCTTTTCCTCTCCGTTTTTTTTCTAGATTTACAATTCATAAACCCCGTTAGGGGTGGGGGTGTGGGGAGGGGGAACGGCTATAAATGGGTGTCAAACATGTTTTTTTGTTTTTTTTTTAAACAGCCCAAGCTTATTTCTTCTGTTTGAGGCAAGATGGGAGTGTGCGGGATGCTGGGTCATGGGGGGCTGAGTGGACATCCACTGAAGCTGTCAGTCAGCGACAGCTCGGGGTGGGATGATTCCTTTCAGTAGGCACTGGGAGGGGTTTGGGGGTGGGGGTCCCTCAGTGACAGGGGGAGGGTTCACGTGTTGGATGTTGGCTTTTCACTGGGTGATGAGGGTGGGGGGCGGGGGAGGTGGGGGTGTGGGGGTTAAATAGTCATTTAACAGTTAGAAGTGTAGATGTTAAAACTAAGATGTCAGAAGTCCAAGAAATTAAAACTATTCAATGTCAGATTTAAAACTTATATGCTGGAACGTCGCAGGGTTGAACCAATCTCGCAAACGGCGCTTAATTAGGGAGGAACTTCGTATCTCGAAACCACACTTATTAGGCCTGATGGAGACCCATTTAGCATACAAAGACAGGTCGCTGTTGGGACAGCTCGGCTATGATACACTAGTATGTACATCGCAGACAGTCTCTATTAGGGGGGTTGCTATATTGAAATCAAGGACCCTAGCAGCCACTGTAATGCGTACATTTTCAGACAGCAGGGGGAGATGGGCTATCGTTCAGCTACAGATAGCGGGTCACACTGCTACGATCTGTGCCATATATGGTCCCAACTCGGACTGCCCCGAGATCTTTGATTATTTAAGTGCTGAACTACTGGGTTGGGATGGGGATTTGATAATCCTGGGCAACTTTAACTGCATTATGGACAGTAAAATTGACACTACTAACAGCAAGACACGGGAAGGAATGTCCAAGACTAGAGCAGCACAGCGGGAGCTCTTACATATTCATCCGTTTGATGATGCTTGGCGGGTGCTGTATCCAACACTGCCAGGTTATACTTTTTACTCACACCCGCATAAACAGTACTCCTGTATAGATATGATCTTCATCAAGAGGTCGCTTCTGGAAAATGCCTTGGTGGAGGTCTGCCCTAAGATTATATCGGATCACAACCCTGTCATGCTGACCCTACAGAGACAACTCGAAGCTAGAAAAAAAAAAATGGGCTTTTTCATTCTCTAGACACTTACCCAGCAACCCTGAATATGTGGCATATATCAGAAGGGTTCTGAAGGAGTACCTGAATAATAACCTTGGCACAGCTAACATTTCAAGTGTGTGGGATTGTATGAAAGCGTACGTTAGGGGGGAGACTCTGCGTTTTATCCTGGTTCAAAATCGACGGTCTACAGAGGTGGTTGAACAGGCTTGGCGAGAGCACTTAGATTTAGAGCGTCAGCACGCCAGGGCAATCGCTGATGGGGATCCTGGGGCTCAGCTAATCTATCTTCAGATGTTAAAAGTCAGATCAAAAATCAATAGAGGGTTAGTGGATAAGATCGCTTCTAATTATCATAAGCACAAAACTTTACAATACGAATACGGGGAGAGGGTTGGGCGGGTGCTGGCCCTTCAGATCGCTGATCAAAAGGCCAGGACCAATGTTAAAACTATCAGAGGGGAGGGTGGCCAGCCCTTCACTCAACCACAGGACATAGTGGAGCAATTCAGGCTGAATTATGCTGATTTATATTAATCGTCCCCCTCATTCTGCCAACATACCTGCTATGAACACTTGCAGGTGAGTCACTTGCCCCGCTTGGACTGTCTCGACGACGAAGAATTCCAGAAAGACATTACGCTGACTGAGGTCGAAGAAGCTATCAAGTCCTTACCCTCTGGCAAAGCGGCTGGCGAGGATGCCATTCCGCTCGAATTTTATAAGGTCTTTCAGGATCTACTAGCTCCTGTCTATTTGCAGCTGAGTTTGGATATCATCAATGGGGGTAACGCACCCGACTCATGGAGCGTAACTAATATTGTGGTTTTCCCTAAAAAGGAGAAGCCGATCGACGATAGAAGCTCCTATCGTCTGATATCACTAATTAATGCAGATGCCAAAAAAAAATCTAAAATGTTGGCTTCCCGTTTAGACCCTCTCATCTATAAGCTTGTATCAGTGCAACAGCATGGCTTCATTCCCGGAAGAGATACAATGGCCCACATAGGTACTGCCATAGATGCTTTCAACGTCTTGCGCAAACTTAATATACAGATGGTCATGGTCATGCTCGACGCGGAAAAGGCGTTCGATAGAGTGGCTTGGGAGGCCCTATGGCTTACTATGATGTCATTTGGCTTTGGCTCCAGGTTCATCTCTGCTGTACAGAAGTTGTACAAGAAGCCGGTTGCCACAATCAAATTGAATGGCTTGACATCTGCCATCCTTGATGTACAACGGGGGACAGGGCAGGGATGCCCATTGTCACCTTTGCTATTTGCCCTTTACATTGAGCCATATATAAGGCATTTGCTGCTCAATGGAAGGATCTCCCCCGTATGTCTCAACGGTATTGAACTTAGGGTCACGGGGTACGCCGAGGATATCGCGGTTTTCTCTGCCAATCCCAGCAAAGCCATCATACACATTATGCAAGAGGCTGAGTTATTCGGCTCCTTTTCAGGTTACAAGTTGAATCTAGCCAAGACTCAGATAATCGTCAACTTTCAATCTGATGCCTTGCCTCCAACATTGGGGGTCACCCGGACCGCAACTTATCTCGGGGTATGTCTCAGTAGTCAGGTCGATGATATTGTAACATTAAACTACAAAGCCTAAATGGCACAGATAGTGTATATTTGTGCTTAATTTCGATGTGTGGTGGTCCGTGTCAGTCTAAAGGTGAAAAAGTGAAAATTAGTTTTTGTCTATTGTGGGGTAAACTGGTGCGTTGGGAAGAAGAAGAAGTCCGCTGCATGGCTTTAGCAGATATGCATCCCTATCCAATGTTCACTTACTAACGAGTTGCATTAGTTCTGTGCAAGGCCGGACTGGCCGTATGGGGCATCAGGCGTTTCCCCGGGAGGCTGGATGGGTGGGGTACCAGTTTTGTTACTGGAGGGCCAGTTTTGTTACTATGGGGTCGGTTTTGCAGCACTGCTGCAATATCGGACCCCAGTAACAAAACCAGCAGGCCAGCATAATCCACTCACTTTGTTCTCCAACCTCCCTGTGTTTTGAAATATGTTATGGTTTTAAAAGCACCGACTGCACCATTCCTTGTATATCCAGCACTTTTCAGCGAACAATAAAAGTGTCAAGATATCTCTGGTGAGTAATCTTCCTGCTGAAGAGAGATGGAGGTTTGACTAGTGGCAGTTTTGACTCATCTAAGGTAGCACAGAAGGTTAATATGCCTGCTGCAAAGAACACGTACCAGGCAGATTACAGAACTGTGTTTTATGTGCATAGCTCAGTGGGTAATTGCTTTGTCACAGTGATCCTTTTGTTATTGTGTACTTCACAAGCTACAAATGTAATCTAGCACAGCAACCTATGAACTGCTATCAAAGAGCTCTGTGCAAACTGCATTGTACTCGTTAGAAAGTTACGTTTTTTTCCTAGTCTTTCCTTATCTTAATGTTGCGTAAAATAATTTGTTTGGGTAGAAATAAATTCTTATTAGTGAAGCCAACCCTAACCACTGTGTTACATTTTGAATTCTCAGTTTGTGCTTCTCCAAGCCAAGCTCTCTTTTACAATGCCTATCAATATGGATGACATGTGAATCCTACACCTTGTAGTCCCCTTTCTCTTATGTAACATTTTCTACACACTGATTTACACATGTGCTATTCATTGTCTCTATGTGTGTGTGATGTAAAGTGCTCTAACACCCTACACTGGTAAATTTAAAACACACAAACACAAACCAATAGAAAACTCTAACTAATTAAACAAACACTATAAAAACAATCAAATAATTAACATAAAATTTACCTTATAACGGACAACCACGGAGGAAGACCGAACCTTTGAGAGAGAGAAAACAGAACGAAAAACAACTACACCAAAAACTATTCCAAACATCCCGCAACAAAGGTAAGCACAAAACTTTGTAACTAAATAAATGAAATAAGCTTTTTAAAAAATTATAACATGTTTTCCTTTACATATAACAGATTCAACTTCAGTTAAATTGCACCTAGAAAATTCAACACAAAGTTTTACATACACAACAACAATAAAATATAACACAAAGTAAGTATATGACTTAACCAATAAAAAACATAAATTATTTAAAAGTAATACATTTCATAAAATAGCAAAACATAGCTAACAAATGTTTTTTTTTAACAGCTTCTACAAAAATCAACAAAACCACAACATCTACCATGGACACTCCATGAACTAAAAAGAGTAAGTATATTTATTTAATTACAGATAAATAAAAATAAACACTAAGGGGCCCATTAGGATGTCGGGCGGAAGCACTACCGCCGTGCTGTCGGAGGCAAAAACCACTAGTTACCGTCCGGCCGCCGCGGCCCACACGCCCGCCCAATTAGGATGTGTAAAATCATCCAAACACCGCCCGTAAGCCCGCGACGCCGCCCGCCATCAAAGTGCGCCCGTACACGTAGCGGCGCCAGCCAATGGAGGCACACCGTCCGACGAAATCACGTACCGCCCGGTGTACAAATTACGATGCCGCAAACAAACAGCTCCCCCGGCTAAGAGACACCGCACGAGATACCAAGGCGGAAACTCGACCGCTCGAGTACGGACACCAAAAAGGCGGCCCACCCCGACATGAATCCTGCACTCCAGGCCATCCCCATGCTGTACCTGATGCAGCACCTAGGAGTCAACGCGCCGCGGCAATCCAGGTAGGCAGACACACAACAAGGGCACGCAAACACCGCACACAGTGCAAGGGCGGAAAAACTGTACATGGCCCCCCCAGACACCCCTGAGTGGACAGGACACATCCACCACTGCACCCACAAATGTCACACCGGGCAAAATGAAACAACTCGCAACAACCGGGCACACACTACCCGGGACCAGGAACTGACGTCCCCGTCACGGCAACGCAGCGCAGCGGCGATGACGCAGCTACACATGCGCACAACGCAGAGGCCAACTACAGCGCCATGCCTGGGCCGCACACAAATAACACAGGCACACAACTACACACACCACACACCAGCCCCACCCTGAACGCACATGTCACGTGGCATTCCTGCATCAGTCATGTCCCCAACCGGCAACTCACAGGTGCCAACATGACGCCACACAAGTGTACCGAACAGGGCAGTGACGTCACGCCAAAATAGGACACGCCCTTGTGTGCATAACATGGCGAAGCACACAGCGGCTGCGACATCACGCCGCAGAATATGTACCTCGTCCGCAAAAGGCACGCCAGTACCATACAAAAATACTAATACCATCCTGCACCCAATACCAATACATGCAATACGTAACATGAAAAAACCCGGGTGCCTGACAACAGGTGTTACCAATTACAACACACACACACAAGGCCCAACGCATAGCGGAAACGCAGCGTGCCGCCCACACACGGGAAAGCAGATAGCACTGAATGGCCTTCCATTCCCACTCTGAAACCACATATCGACAAAACAAGCCGGAGAATACAGCCATTGTCCCAACAACAAGCCAAACAGAGGCATGCCGAGGAAACCGTCCAATGTGCAGATAGTGCACAACATGAAAGAAATTTCTGACCACAAAAAAGAAATAAGACCACTCCTCCATGTGGTTCACATGCAAGTAATCTGGAAGGAGTCAGACACCACTGACCTTGACCATTCATAGAAGCATGTGGGATGAGGACCTGTGTCCTCCGCACAAGCTACTATAACCCAAACCCTGCCTCCGTACGACTATTCCAGATTTCCCAGCATCGTCGGAGGGTGCACTCTGCTGACTGCCCAGCCGGCTGGAGCACGCCATCACATCGCCCTGTAGCAAAATGGCAGTTGCACCACACCTACCCAACTATGCCGGACAGATGCAGCTCTACATGGACAGCCTGCTACAGATAGTGGGCTGTGAAAACCTGGCCATGCTGAACGTAAGTTACCGAGTAACTTACCGCATCTCAATGTTCAGCTGCGTCATCCCCGTCTTCTACTGTCGGAGGTGTCCCTTCCACTGTCCTGTGGATTTATGTCTCTCCAACCCAGCATGTCCAAAGGCGGACCTGGTACAACTGTTCGCCCCCCTGGACGCACACGACAGGATCTGTTCAGTCTATGGGGGTATGGCGTATGTGGCTGCAATCGGACACACACTGCAATGGGACATGTGTGCCTCCACACAACGGATTCTGGATCACAGTTTCATCGAATGTCATCCAACATGTCCCATCAGGCTCCTACAAGGGACAACTTACGATGAACACATTGACAGCCACCATCCGCTTCATTGGATGGCATCCATGTATAACACCAATGCCATGGAAGCCCTGCTGGAAGGTATCGCATACCTGACAACTTGTCAATTCATCGGGCCCCGACGCAATACCCCCAATTGAACAATGATGTTCAACACCGTACCTATGCTTGGCTTTCGCACGGACTGGGCAGTCACCTGTACAACAACTATACCATACAACCTGCAACAAACACCACACTATCAACTCCACTGCCATGACATCGGACATTTTCGGGACAGTCTCTCTGTTCCTCACCACATCCAATATCTCTGCATGAACAGGGGGAGGCAGAGGTATGGGACTTGTGTACAGTAACCACATGGACAATACTGCACGAACAACTATGCTATAATATGTATCCTGCGCACATGAACATATGCACCGGTCAGTGCACACTAATCTGTCAGCTGTATCACGTGAGAACTGTCACCTCACCTTTGTCTGTACTTCCGTGCCAGGACTTTTGCATGGACAACAAATGCATCCCCCAACAACATGACCCCAGTGAATGTGACATGTTCAGTAGCCACCACATTGCAACAACTAGTGACACGCTGCTGCATGCACGTAGGCTCATGCTCTGATGTCACCCCTCACGCACGTGTGTCGGAGTAACTACTGTAGTAAACCTGTACCATGGAACTGAGATGTACTGTACCTATGATGTCAAGCTGTCTCGTAGGCAAAATGATTACTGTCTGTGTCAAAGTTGAGAGCTCCTCAGTAACTAGCAAATGTACATTAGCATAGCAAAGGCAAGGCAGTTGTAACTCTGAAGCCCTCATTCCACAGTCAACAACTAATCACATCTACCCCTAACCCCTTTTGTATGTGTAATCATGCTAAGTAGATCCTCCACATGCATTTCGCTGCCAGTAGTGTCCACTATACTGCATCACAGAGGACGTAAGTCCAAATACATGGCTTGAAGCAAATATGTGACTCCGCTGAATCATTTCACAAACACAAGTACGAATGAGAGAGGATGAGAGTGTGTGAAGTACACGACAGTCGTGAGATGACCATGTAGTCCACTGTCACTGGATGTCAACGAAAATGAGTAGCCGCAACAGTGGCCACAGTGCAATACCACAGCTCCTGGAGCAGGACTTGTCAGACTCTGAAGGTGCCCGAAAGATCATCACATCAACACTGACGGCCTGGTCAATACAAAGCACAGTCCTACACATGTCTACAATTTCCCACACAGTCTGACCACACACTCAGCAACAAAAAGTAGGAGCCACGCAAAAGCATGCCACAGCAATGCCTGTCAAAACACACACACGACATCAGTTTGGGTGGGCAGCACTGCACAATGAGTAAGAACTGCAGTAAATCTGACATGCACAATTGAACTAGGCACAATCTAGACACCCTGCACACACACAACGTCAGAACCATAACAAGTAGGAGTCATCCTGAACTGCAAGGACACACCCACACACTGCATTCCGTGCAACATACAACACACACATCTCATCATATACACAGACCTCAACACGGTTACAAACATCCACCATGGGCCTGGGAAACATATGTGTGTAGTCGACATGGCCACAACACACACACAAACCAATGCCACCCCAAACTCACACCACCCACACCACCCACCACCACCTCCCAAATGCACACATTGAGAGTAGGCCATATGCCCAGGCACAATGCACATCACAAGACTAACATACACCTACACCGCTGGCAACACAGCAAGTAAGCTCACACATGCCCGCATACTCAGCGCATGCTGCCAGTCCACCTGTGGCTAGACTCACACCCTGTGCATTGCATGCACGCAAACATGACACGGATACATTTACCCAGAAATAACACCAAATACATGCAGTCAATCCGTTGCACAGAAAAGCAGATTCATCACACACACAAGTAGCAGAGTCTGAAAGAAGTGAAGTCCCTGCCACGTGTACAACACATTGGAATGTGAGACCAGACATTGCAATTGCTGAGGTCACATACACGGCATGTGCCCCACTTAACCAAGCACACACTGCAACAACTGCAATCATCAACTACACAGATACAACCGACTACAGGAACAACAGCATCCAGTCACAGATTACATCGACAGGCGGCATAACTCATCAACCCCAGGGACAGTGCCCAGTTCGATGTGCCGAGTAGTGACACGTAGTGCCGCGGATGCAATGTGTGTTAGTGTGCCCTGCCATGGCCAGCCAACACTGCCATGGCAGTCACAATATCCATCACAGCCACCACTGTGTCAGAAGGAGATGTGTGAGTGTGCCTACCAATCTAACAGGATGCCAGTACGACTCGGTGCTGTGTGTGTGCTACGGGACAGTTGCAGGTCCGGCCCTGAGAGAGTAGCACAACTGTGGAAGACACACATGTGTCATGTGAAGCGGGAGTTACGCTTGGCCCAGGTGGGTGGGTGTGACGGGTAGGTGCGCACATGCAATGTTGAAACACACTGTGTTGGGAGGATTCGGGAGCACTAGATTACCGCTGTCTTGGGCATTTGTAAAGACCACCTGTCTGGGGATGAATGTGAACACGTGTGTGCACAACAGGCGGCCACACGAAAGATGCTGCATCAGGTGTAGACGTCAGCCCACCCTCTGGGGACATGCTGGATACTGCTGTGCGTCCGCCAGGCCCATGCCAAGGCACGCACATCCCCTGTCGACCAGGTGTACCCCCAACATTGTCCACCTGCACGGGCTATCCAGGGCACGGGATGGCAGTGGAGCATGGTGGGTGAGAGGTCATGGCGCGCTCCTCCTGGTCACATCACGCAGGCAACACATCCTCATTGTGCAGCATGGCACAAGTCAAATATAAGTAGTGGGGGGACGCACACATCGCGCCCGGGAGTGATGTCACGGAAGGTGGCTCGCACCATCGCACTCATTGCCTATTTCCCCACACACGTTACATGCCATTGCATCAGAGAAGCCAGCGCGTGCACAAGCAGCTCCAAGCTCGCCCCAGAGAGGCCAAAGAGTGAATGTGTGGGTCCATTAGCTCCAGTTGGACGCGGCCTGGGCTGCTAGGGCAGCTACAGCCTCTGTGTGTTGCAGGTGGTGTATCCGGACTGCGGAGCCTGTCATGCATTGTCAATGTTGTCCAGGTCTCGAGTCGGGGTACCACGCAGGTGGACGGCGTCCCGCCACTGATTATACCGTGAGACAGACAACTCGTTCAAATGGACCCACAATTACACTCTTTGGCCTCTCTGGTGCGAGCTCGGAGCTGCCTGTGCACGCGCTGGCTTCTCAGATGCAAACACATATTGGGGTGAGCGGGGGAGGCCATTAAGTCTGACGGTGCAAGCCACCTTCCAACATGTCACATCCGGTCGGGACATCAGCGTCCCCCCACTACTCCGATTTAGGACTCGTGCACTGCTGCCGTCAGATGTGCCACTCCCCAGGGGGGTGGGGAAAGGGTCAGGAATGTCAGTCTGAGATTGGCGCAGTTGAAGGCACACCTTCACTGGGGGTGACAACCATTGGACGGTCTGGTGTAGTCCACCCACGCGTACATGTGGGCCCTCCATCAACCATGTCTCCATCGGCTAAGTGATGTCATGGGCAATGACGTAAGTGAGGAGAGCTGTCTGCCCCACGCACAGTTGGCGCATCAGCTCAACAGACCCAGCACTGAGGGCAGCAGGGGTCACATGTGCAGGGGCAGCTGTGCCTGGTGTGAAGGACACCCTATCCTTCATCCCTGTGCCGACACGTGTTGCACCAGTGGAAGTGGATGGGAGGGCGGTCATTGGCCTCCGCGTGGCTGAAGAAGACCCAGAGTCCACGTCCCCTGTGTCATACAACATGGATGCATCACCTCAGTCCTCAGATAACGCCGAAATTGCCCACTGGGCCTGTGATTCATCCAGCACACGTCTAGCCCCTCCGAGGCGCAGGTCACAACTGTCTCACTCAGCAGCTGTGCAGCTGCTACATCCGAAGCCACCCCACTGTTGAGCGTCCCCTGTCCCTCAGCACCCAGGGGAGATGCCACATGAGAGAGAGCGAGGTGGTCCCACTCATCTGGCATCAATGACACAGACATGTGCAAGGGAAGCAGCACAGAACATACCCAAATCCACATGTTGCACGATACCTGTGCAATAGTATACAGCCACCACAATCAACACCCAATGGCTGGCGTACAGGAAAGGAATCCGCGAATTAGTGCCACGAATGTAGTGCACATCGCACTACACACGGCCTGTGTCACCCTGCGACCATAGCCCCAACTCGCGTTGTGCCCAACCACTATCCTGATGGTGGGAAGGATGATCTCTATGTAATTAGGCCAAACACATACCTGCATGGAGCAGAATGGGAAACTACTCACACAGACTGCAACCTGACAGCCCACAATGGCCATGAGCCCATGCCATCCACCTGTCATTCACACGAGCACAACTGTTGTTGCACGGTGTGCCGGATGTGCAAGTACCAGAGACATGAGGTGAGGCATCGCACACATATGTCCGACCGATATCAGAGTAGGCACAGTGCCCCTAACATACATGTGAATAGCCACTCCAGCCTACTACAGGTTGTACCTGAGGGCTACGACTCCGAGTGCATTGGGAATGCAGAGTGCCCTAATTGCATCTTAAGCCTCAGGACTAGCATATGCATGTCAGATGCACACAGCACAGACTACAGTTACTACACACTGCATCACAAAACAAACATCACATTACCCAGATCATGGGTAGGCTGTGGACACATGCTGCCTCTCACAGCAAAAGACACCATCCCACAAGACTGTAAACGTTACGTGTCACTTGTGATGTGTATTTGCAATCACACAGCTGTGTTGTCATGGAGCTGTCAATGTGTACACCTGTCAATGTGTTTTGAGGTGTGATCCGTACAGTGCTGTACATAGGGTGAAGTAGGGACATCAATGACTGTCTCATATCCCCTCGTGCAACAGGACCCACTTGTTTTTGCCGCTCAGCCTGTGTCCATTGCGTTGTTGGTGTGTGCCATACTCACCCAGCCTCGGAAGCTGTGTCAGGCACAGCAGCTAGTTATATTGCCGTGGTGTTGCCGCTTCCCAAATATGCAGTCTGATATCATCGTCATGCCTTACAAGTTATTAAGGCCTAAATCCCCATGTGCATGCTCATAGCAATGGTTTGTGTCACTGCTCATTGCTATTGGTTAGGGGACCTGTGTAAGTGTATTGTGGCTGTGCTGTCCCTACTTGTCAGCTGTTCTGTGATTCAATTGCTTGGTCAGTCATTTTTGTTTTGTGTTTGTGAAAATGCCATGTGGCGTGTTGCTTTGACATGTGTCCACTTCCATCTTTCCTAGGAGGAGACCAAACATACATCGCCCCTACCAATTGCTGGCAGACATGGAGGACGTGGAGGTAATCTGGAAATTCCGTCTGGACCGACCCACCCTGCATCGCCTATGTGCCTTGTTGGAACCCCACCTCCGTCCTCGCAGGGTGTATCCGACTGCATTTACCCCCACGGCTAAGGTGATGGCTGCACTGCATTTCTTCGCCACTGGGTCATTCCAACACACAGTGGGCAGTGGGAGTGGGATGTCCCAGCCCATGTTCAGCATGGTGCTACGTGATGTACTGTCAGCTATGATGCTGTACAGGAACCGGTACATCCGATTCCCCAGGGCTCGTGAATTGGCGGCAGTGAAGGGTGATTTCTATGCCCTTGGACGGATCCCCCACGTTGTTGGTGCAATCGATTGCACCCATGTTGGCCTTGTAGCACCACAGGCCCTGGAGCACATATATAGGAATCGGAAGCACTTCCACTCCCTGAATGTGCAAGTGGTGTGCCTTGCGGACATGGTCATTACACACGTGTGTGCGAAGTTTCCAGGATCGGCCCATGACTCGCACATCATGCGCAACAGCATCCTACCACGTCTGATGACCAATCTGCAACAGGACCGTGCTTGGATTGTTGGTGAGTATGTGTACTCGTGTAGCGTGCCTGGTGTGCGATGCTGTCTTGGGGACAGTTGGAATTGCAACTAATCTCGGTATTCCTCACACCCAGGTGACTCTGCTTATCCGAATGGGCCTTGGCTGCTCAGCCCATTACGTCATCCTCGGACACCAGCTGATGTCCGCTACAATGAGGCACATGGCAGGGCCAGACGTGTGGTGGAGCGGACTTTTGGCCTCCTGAAGTCCAGATTCAGATGCCTGGACCGCACCGGGGGTGCACTGGCGTACTCCCCACAGAAGGTGTGCCAGATAGTTGTGGCATGCTGCATGCTGCACAATCTGGCTATTCGCAAGCAGATCCCCCTAATAGTGGATGACGGTGATCAGCCCGGGCCCCCGCCTGCAGACCAGGACGGGTCCAGTGACGAGGACAGTGGAGAGGAGGAAGCTGTGAATGTGCGTCAGCAGCTCATCGCACGCTACTTCACTTGAAGGTGAGTGACCATGTACGACGGCTGATGTAGCTGTAGTTGTGCAGGTGTATGTGTGCATTGTGACGGAGGCCTTTTGTTCACTGAGTGCTGTGTGGCAATGGTCCATGTCCAGGGTAGTATGCCACTGACAGTGGCTGTGGCATTGTGCCCCGTTGCTCTGTGAGATGTGTGTACATTGCTTGTAGTTGGTGACAAGTACTGTGTGATGGGTGTGTGACACACTAATTGAATGGACTCTTGTTCTGATTTTCACCCCTAGGTCCCTACAACATCTCCTGGCCTATCTACATGCCACACAGCAGAGGCATTCCTGCTCATGGTGGAGGTTGCACATCGTTGATTAAACCCAGGGCACATGAAGCAGATTGTGATCAAGGTGTATTTATTTACAGCGGTGAAATGTGATTGTGTGCAAGGTGATGACAGAAGTGGTGCATGCTGTGACAATGAGTTGACGGACATGGCTGCGTGATGGTCAAGGTGTACCCATGAAGTTCTATGTCCACAGTCCAACAGACACATGCCATTCACATGGCGGTGTGGGGTAGGATCGTAGTCAAAGTCAGTGCAGTAGGTGGTCAGGGTGGCTGGCTGACTCACTGGCGTTTGGAGCGTGCGTAGTCCTCTCTGGACACCTGTTTCCTCTTCGGACGGCCCCTTCCACGTTTGGTAGGGGGGTTGTGTTGGTGGGCTGCTGGTGGTGGCTGAGGACTGCTCACTCGCTGTGGACGCAGGGGAACTAGATGTTGCACGAGCCTGCGCCACAGCACGTGGTGGCGGCGGTGGTGTGGCTGGCCTTGCTTGGGCCCTCCCCCACCACCAGCTGGCCCATGAGGTCCACAAGTTGGTCCATACGGGTCACGAATTGGCCCATATGGGCGTCCATGGACCTCAACACCCCAAGGACCTCCCGCGTGTCGGCAGCCGACCTGGCCCATTGTCCTTGGGCCTCTTCATAGGCCCCAAGGACTCTTGAGATTTGCGGCAGGGCTTGGCTCCCAGGCTCAGATGGCGTTGGCCTGACCCTGCTCCTCCCACCGGTACTGCTGCCACCGACCTGCCCACTCACCACATTGGTCACCACGGTCCTCTGACTGGCTCCCAGGGTCGAGCACGACGGGCGTGCCACCCCTTGCGCAGGTGCTGTGGCCAGGGATGGCGTGGTGGTGGTGGTTGTTGCGGCGGTGGTGGTGGCCGCAACGACCGTGGCAGCAGGGGTCTGTGACTGGTCAGCAGCCCTGGGTGATGTGTTGGTGGGTAGGAGGGGCCCTGGGGAGCGGTTGGGCCCTGCCACTCCAGACGGGCCTGCTAGGTGGTCCTCGTCCGAAGAGGTGTCCAGGTCTTCTACATCCGTGAGTCCGGGTCGGGGGCTTGCGGACTGGCTGTGCTGGCTGCTGTCTCCCTCTCCAGCATCCAGCTGTTCGGCACCTGTGGGGAGAATGAGATAGGTTATTGTGTTGCACCTTGCAAAGTTTGTATTGGTTGTCTGACATTCACAGTTCGTGCACTGTCGTGCACAGGTTTCCCAGTGGCGTGTGTGTGGATGTACGATGTGTGTATGCGTGGGCAAGGCAATGGAACTGTGTGTTGTGTTCATGTGGCATGGGACGGATTAGCGATGACAATCAGTGTGTGTTGCTGTACTCCTACATTTTGTGGCTTGGGTGTATGCGGGCTCCAGACCCATCGACGCTTTTGAGGTGAAATATGGTTTTGGGGTTCAAATGGAACGCTTAGAAACGCAGATGGCAAAAGGGGTACAGCCCCCTCAACGCTTTTGAGGTGAAATATGGTTTTGGGGTTCAAATGGAACGCTTAGAAACGCAGATGGCAAAAGGGGGTACAGCCCCCTCAACGCTTTTGAGGTGAAATATGGTTTTGGGGTTCAAATGGAACGCTTAGAAATGCAGATGGCAAAAGGGGTACAGCCCCTCAACGCTTTTGAGGTGAAATATGGTTTTGGGGTACATACTGTGACATATGTGTGCAGAACGGGACATGTGTTTTGGCAACATGACAGTGCAGAGACAAAGGTGTGTGTATGTCTGACATCCCCAGCATATCTGCTCACTGTTATCATTTATGGACATTACACTGCAAGCATTGTAGTGAGTGAGTGTGGTTGTGTGCCACATGACGTATTGCAGATGGGCCAATTCCTTGGTGTGCGTGCTACCCTCGGCCATGTGCAGCAATGCAGTGCTCTTGGGGTGTTGACTATATTATGTATGTTGTAAATCAGTGTGATGTGCGCTTCAGTCACTGCAGACACATTATTTGTGATGGGCAGGTATCTTTGCAGAACTACTGTGTGAGGGCCAGCTGTTCCGATGACATACCTTTCATGACACTGGGGCTGACAGATGAGATGGATGGTATGTTGGATGTGCATTGTGTGGCTGTGTGTTTCATGGGTCCAGTGGTGTTTATGTGCATTACTGGGGTTCCACACTGTTAGTTCTAGACAGGTTAGACTTACATGGGCGGTGTTGTACGTTGTGTGGGGAACAGGCAGTAACGACTACATGGACAGGACTTCGATGGTGTTGGTGATGTGTGTGATGAGTGGCACAGTGCCCGCCGTGTGGGTCAGTACTCCAGTGGGACTTGTGCATGCAGACGTGGCTCCATGGGTGTTGCTGTATTTGTGATGGCTCATGTGGGCTATGACTCTGTAATACATGTCCGTGTGCACATTGGTCACATGATTATGACAGGGAGCAGTGCTGCGTGTTCCTCTGCTACGTGACATTTCCCAAATGTTAGTCGTAATACTGTCCTCATGCCTACAGACACCCCGCCCTGTACAGTACTCTACCTACTTGTTGGTTTGGAGGGCGCAATGCAATGGATGCCATATGGTACTGGGAGGGAGGGGTGCTCCATCTTGCTGGTCTGTGGGAGTGGGGGCGGTGTTGTGTGTTGTGGTGATGGCTTACCACCCACAGAAACCCCTCCATGTACGGTAAGATATCTACCTGTCGGCTGAAGGTGTGCACTGCAGTGGCTGACACATGGGTGTGGGGTGTGCTCCACCTTGCTGCGCTGTAGGACTAGGGGCCTGGTGGGTGTTGTACTTCAGCTGTCCCCCCTCCGACCCACTGACTTTGTGTTCCGGAAACTTACCTGTTACTTGTCGGTTAGTGCAGCTATGGTTGACACATGAGTGTGGGTGCAGGGAGTGCTCCTTCTGGTGCATCTGGAGTACAAGGGGACCTGGTGGGAGTTGCGGTGCTGGCTGACTGTACACATGCCCCCATGGTTTTGTTAGTTAGTCTGTTGCATGTGTGAGTGATGTCTTGTGTATTGTGTACTGGACATGGGGGTGTTTGTCCCTCGGAGCTATGGCATAGTGGTAGTGCATGTGAGTACATAGCGGTGTGCTGGTATACATTTGTTTGTACTTACCAGCCTCCACTCCCCCTGGTATTCCGGTGAGACTCTCCGGATGTAGGATGCCTCGCACCTTCTCCTCCCACGCCTTGAAGGTCTTAAATAGCGCGGGATTTCCTCCGCCAGTCCTGTCAGCCAGCTGCCGATTCTTGGCCTCCTTCTTTTTGACCACTCTTTTAATGTCGTGCCACCTCTTGGTGATTTCGGCTCTGTTGCGTGGCACGTTCCCGACTGCATTGACCTGGTCTACGATCCTGATCCACAACCGGTTTCTGGTGGCTAGTGGTGTCTGTTGGACCTGGTTCCCATAGATTTGTGGGTGCACCTTGATGATCTCGTTGACCATGACCGTCAGCTCAGTGGAAGTGAACTTGGGCATTCTCTGTGCTGCCATGGTGTGTGGTTTTGTGTTTGTGGTGCTGGTGCGGTGTGTGTGTGTGGTGTGTGATGTGCAGGGGGTTTGTGGGGCCGGTGTTTGGTGGTGGTGGTGGTGGTGATGGGTGCGTGTCTGTGGTGTGCTGCTGTCCTTTCTGTCTCGCTGTGTTCTGTGCTCTCGTCCTCAGTTTGTAGTGTTGCAAGGGATTGTGGTCTGTGAAGGGGCTGCATTTGTACTTACCTATGTGGGTGTGTCATGATGTGCTGTTGTTTTCAGGTGTGTTGTGGCTGGTGTTCTGGGATTTGTAGTTTATTTGTTTGTCCAGGGGGGATGTGTTTTCGGGATGTGTACTGTGTTTGGGTATTTGGGCGTGGCTTGCTGTGTGGACTTGTTGGCCATGTTGTGTGTGTTTCTTTGGTCCGTGGATGGTTTCTGTGCAGGGACGTGGCCGCCAGGGCTTCCGCCGTGTCCATTTTCATCACTGTTGTTTACGATGGCGGGCGGTGTATTTGTGGATTTGCCGCGCTCATGTCGGGAAGATCGTAATTTCACGGCCGGTGTCTCGGTAGTCAGGGCGGGCGGTTTTGGGTTGTCGTGCGGGTTTGCGTCCGTGGCGGACGGATGGACTTCGACTCGGACATAGACGGGCGGTATTTTGTGTGTTTTTTCCGCCGCGGGCGGTGTTCGCTTCGCGACATCGTGATTGCTCGGTCGGTATTCAGAAGGTGTAGGCGGGCGGTTTTTTACCGCTATGGTAGATGGCGGATTTTATTGCGCCCGGTATCGTAATGGACACCTAAATAATATAAATAATGTAATTAACTAAAATTACAATGTTTTCTTTTATGTTTCACAGATTATACTTCACAATAACCCCAAAACAAACATCACATTTGAAAACAAATACAAAATCAACATAAAAGAAAAATATAATACAAAGTAAGTATCTAAATTAACCAACAAATAGACCTAGCAAAAAAAAATGATACATTTTCTACACACTGATTTACACATGTGCTATTCATTGTCTCTATGTGTGTGTGATGTAAAGTGCTCTAACACCCTACACTGGTATGAGATGCACTATAAAACAAATTAAATACATGTGAGAGAGGGGGTAATGGAGAGATGACAAGCACTGTTGGAGGGTGATAGTGAGGGAATCATTGAAGGGCCCCAGCAAAGATTGTCGTATCCTGGTGCACTGTAAGGTCATCATTTACTAAGTTTTAAAAGTTAATACAATTGAATATATCATGAAAAAATGTGTTGCAGAATGCACCACTTTTGCCATTATTTTCCAAATTTTCTTAGGAAAGAACCCCCATAAACCCGCCTTGTAGTAGTCAGGCTTACTCGCTGGGGGATCACTGATACAACATCGACTCCGATAACATCGAACTACAAAATTATCGAATCAAAAATATCGTAAACAAAAATATTGACACACAATACACAAAATAGAAATTACACTAACATCCATAAAAAAATATTGTCTAAAAAATCTCGATTACAAAAATATCGAAGACAAAAATATAGAACACAAAAATATCGATAACATTCAAATAAAATTAAACACATCAAAAATATCGATATAAACAATTTCGACAACACAAAACATCAATAAAATACATATAAACTATATCGTAAATAACATTTAAACATAAAAAATACTATTTACAATAATATAATAAAACAGCATATACCAAATATTAAAAAAAAAAAAAAATACAAATTAATCACATTAATTAAAACAAATAAATTAAAAATACAAAAACAAAAAATAAACAAACAATACAACATTAAAAAATAATACAAATAAAATGTAACAGCTAAAAATTCAAAAAACTATCTCGACCAATAAATTTAAAACACACAAACACAAACCAATAGAAAACTCTAACTAATTAAACGAACACTATAAAAACAATCAAATAATTAACATAAAATTTACCTTATAACGGACAACCACGGAGGAAGAGCGAACCTTTGAGAGAGAGAAAACAGAACAAAAAACAACTACACCAAAAACTATTCCAAACATCCCGCAACAAAGGTAAGCACAAAACTTTGTAACTAAATAAATGAAATAAGCTTTTTAAAAAATTATAACGTTTTCCTTTACATATAACAGATTCAACTTCAGTTAAATTGCACCTAGAAAATTCAACACAAAGTTTTACATACACAACAACAATAAAATATAACACAAAGTAAGTATATGACTTAACCAATAAAAAACATAAATTATTTAAAAGTAATACATTTCATAAAATAGCAAAACATAGCTAACAAATGTTTTTTTTAACAGCTTCTACAAAAATCAACAAAACCACAACATCTACCAAGGACACTCCATGAACTAAAAAGAGTAAGTATATTTATTTAATTACAGATAAATAAAAATAAACACTAAATAATATAAATAATGCAATTAACTAAAATTACAATGTTTTCTTTTATGTTTCACAGATTATACTTCACAATAACCCCAAAACAAACATCACATTTGAAAACAAATACAAAATCAACATAAAAGAAAAATATAATACAAAGTAAGTATATAAATTAACCAACAAATAGACCTAACTATAAAAAAAGATACATTTAATAAAAAACAAATTATTACTAACAAATACTTTTCTCTTAACAGCTTCTAGAAACTTCAACAAAAACCAACATCAATGAAAGAAACTTCACCAACTACATTTAGTAAGTATTTTTTTTTCTTCAATTAAATATAGACACTAAAAAAGCGAAATAAACAAATATACTAAAATTATAACCTTTTATTTTATATTTAACAGATTACACTTCAGTAAAACTCCACCTAAAAAGTCAAAGCAAGGATTAACTTCGAAAACAAAGACAAAAGCAACATTACAGAAAAATATAAAAAATACAAAAGCATATAAATTAACCAACAAATACAACAAACTATTTAAAAAATAAAAAAGCAAATATAATTAGCAAATATGTTTCTCTTGCCAGCTTCTACAAACTTCAAACTACAACAAAATCATTGAAAAAAACATCAACGAAAAATAGTATTTTTTTTCTCAACTAAATAAAAATAGAAACTAAATAAATAAAATAACACAATAAAATGTAACACTTTAATAAAAATAACATTTTGCTTTTAAACCAACAGAAAAAAAACAGTGGATAAACATCAACGATCCAAAAACAAGCCATCAAGAAAAGAAAATCAAACCATATGTAAGTTTATTTTCAAATATATTCATTATACAAAATGTTAACTGTTCAAAATCGCATAAATAATAAATATATATATATATATATATACATATATTTACAGACCAGAAAATGGCAGAAGGAGCAAAATTCATAACTTCACAAAAAGGAAAATTACTTCTGTCCTACATGGGCTACACTTATACACAAGAGAAAATGACTGGAAACAAAACACATTGGAAATGCAGTAAATATTACTCTAACTCTTGCTATGGGAGAGCCACTACAATAGAAACCAGTGTAGTAAATGTAAAAGAACACAACCATACCCCCAATATAACTGAAATTGAGGTTAGAGATGCTCTTGAAACAATAAGGGAAGCAAGTACCAGCTCCCAACAGACAAGTACACAAATACTTAAAAACGTGTTAATTAGGGTACCTGAACATGTCACAGGACAACTACCATCTATCCCCACTCTGAAGAGATTAATTGCTCGAACTAAAAGAACTACAGCTCAAACACCACCCACCCCCCAAACCTTTGCAGAAATACAAATATTACCAGTATACACCATCACCCACAAAGATGAAAAATTCCTTCTACATGACAACAACAGTCATGAAAAACGAATGATCATCTTTGCAACAAACAACAACTTACAAAAACTTAAAAACTGCAAAACGTGGATGATAGATGGCACATTCAAAGTTTGCCCCAAGCCTTTTTATCAACTATATACTATCCACGGCGAATATCAAGATACTAACATCCCCTTCATATACGCACTACTCCATAATAAACAAAACACCACATACAGAGAGCTCCTAACAGTATTAAAGCAATACACCGACAACTACTTTCCACAAAAAATGATCATTGATTATGAACAATCAATGATTCAATCAATTTAAAAAATATACGCACGCACTGCAAAAGAAGGTTGCTATTACCACTTTAACCAAAGTATCTGGAGACACTTACAAAAATCTACTTTCAGTATAGATTACACCACCAATAGTAACTTTGCCTACCAAATTAAAAAATTAATAACCCTGGTCTATGTACCGACAACTGAAGTAGCAAACCATTATAACCTACTTCTTGAAAGCCCCTTCTATCAAGCAAATTAAACTAAACTAACTCCCTTCCTAGACTACTTTGAAGACACTTGGGTGGAAAGGCTACATAGATCTGGGCACCGTAGACAACCCAAGTTCCAAATACCCTGGTGGAACGTCTACGACAGCACTCTAGCTCAAAAAGCTAAAACCAACAACGCGGTGGAAGGATGGCACAATGTCTTCCAAGCCACAATAGGAAGAGGACAACCAACCCTACATAAACTTATAGAAGCTATCAAAAATGAACAAAGCTATCGAGAGCTAAGGCTAGAGCAATCCCCAACTAAAATCGGCCCTAAACAAACAAAAACGATGTATGAATACCTACAACACAAAACTAGACTATTTGCAAACACCAAAGGTCTAGAATACCTAGACATGATAGCTAAATCTATACTGTAAAGAAAAAACAATGCTTAACACCATAAGCATTTTAAAATTTCCAAACATTTAAACAACATTCTTCTACTCTTTTTAAATTAATAATTATAACTATGTCATGTAAAATTAAAAAAATAACACAAATATATATGACATAATATAATTATTAAAATAAAAAGAAACAAACAAATCAATGTAACAAAAAACATTTCCCACCCATAATAAAAAAAAAATAACTTACAGTTATGTAGCAGTAGACAATCCTGGAAATCCAATAAATCCATAGAAGATAAATCGAAAAACAAATCCATTTGGAAAGAGAACCCAAGGAAGATGGCGGAGTGAGTCCGCTATGGTGGATGCTGCTCAGTGA
Organism: Calotriton arnoldi; assembly: GCA_963921515.1. Taxonomy (NCBI): domain Eukaryota; kingdom Metazoa; phylum Chordata; class Amphibia; order Caudata; family Salamandridae; genus Calotriton; species Calotriton arnoldi. Next base: position 1,391,037 of record CAWUFW010001957.1, on the reverse strand, counting down.
GCTCCCCATTGGCTACGCGGCTCCTCTTACTCCCGCACTCCGCGGCTAAGGCAAAAGCCTGGCACAGCACGAGACGACGAGTGAATAGGGGAGGGGGGTGCTCCAAAGCCCCTCAGATAGCAGCCCGGCTTCCCATCTGCTTACCTGTCTGCTCAGATGGAAGGCTGACGGGTGGCTTTGCAGTTTCACGGCGGAACGGAGCAGACGGCTCGATAGCAGGCACTAGGTGGCCGGCCGCTCGCTGAATCATCGATGTGGTGGCTTGGCTCAGCTGTCACACGCAGTCTAGTACATGCGAGCCGAGCAGCGTTCTGGACTCACACTGGGCTGCTTCTTCGCTACATTACGGCTACTGCTCCAGAAGTTGCACCTCGAGCTTCGGCAACCATCAGTGAAGGTCAGTGGGCACCCGTGGTATTCTGCACTGCCATGGCCCCCCTCGCACTCCGGTCCCCAAGGGGCGGGGGTGCACCGGGGATACTCAGGCATCAGGCAATAGCCCCCTTACTGAAGACATTAGTGCAGGCAGGAACGAGGGTCAGTATGCCACAGCAGACCTCGATTCTAGCTGCCAGCTCGAGCGGCCAATCCTCCGGCTACTTCGGTCTGGCAGGGCCGGTGGGTTGCTCCGGTCCTGTGGATCAGCAAACTCCATTCCTGGACAGGAGATGGCTGAAGCCTTCAACACAGCAGTGCAGGATGGCCTGGAGGAAAAGGGCCATCCGCTGACTGGCGCTTCAACAAATACATCGATAACATTTCTGGGGTCACAGAGGAGTGGCCCCCTCGCAATAGCGCCTGACGACTTCAATGGTCTCGAAGCTCAGGATGAGAGCGGCAGAGATGGCGAAAGTGAGAGCCATCCAACATCGAGTACCTTCGGAACTGGTGATTATCGTCCAATGTGGTAATTAGCGCCCAAACTACTCTTGCAACACAATTGCCTCAGGAGCAAGAGCAGTCTTACCCCCGCTAAACATCATTAATGATAAAAATGACGATAACAATACCAACATTGGCACACTCCATCATCTGGTCCCCAACCCTCAAGTTTGTATGTCAGCAGGCTGGGATAGTCCAACGCCACCATCCTTACCCAAAGGCAATGGTGGGCCAGTGTTACCAGACGGCTCCATGCTCGTTTACCTCAATCAGGCCCTCCAGGATGTGCCGGGCGGCGTCCTGCCGGGAGCATCGACACAGGCAGTAAATGTGGCTGGTGGTGCCGGGGGTAATGGGGGCGAATATGAAATCGAGGTTACTGAAGGTTCTGTTGCATGTATGCCAGTGGCGGTGGAGGCGAAGTGCCCACGGGGGAAAGGTCCTAAAACCATCAGAGGGGACAAAGGTGGCAAGAGTGTAAAAGGTCGTGGTGGAGTTAAACCTCTCCCTACTACTAGTGTGGGGCGACTTAAAGACCATGCTTCAAGCGATACGAAGACTGACTCTGGTTTTAGTCCTCTTCGAAAGTGGGTGGCATCGAAGGGAGAAGTCAAAGCCATTGTCTCAAGGCTCTCTAATACTGGCAGTACCGTCTCCAACGCACTGACGGGGACCGCAGTTGCCGAGGGCTGTGACTTACATCTATCTTCTTCTCCCTCTGGTATGGTTCCTACGGTCCCTATGGCTTTGCCAGTCACTCTCAGCCAACAGTGTAGATTCGAGGGGGATAGGTGCGAAGAACAGGCTGAGACCAGGTCAACATCTGCCCCCGCAACGCCAGTAGCAAGAAAGGGCACCACGACAGGGCCTGTAACTGGTCACTCAGAGCTCTTCGAGCCGGATATACCCTCTCTATCTACAATTCTGCAGGCGCTGTCTCTTTAAAGGGCCGAGGCTCAGGAATACTACATCAAGCAAAGGCAGACAGCCAAGATTTCAAGCTAGCCCTTACTGAGGTTACTAATAAGGTCACCTCTTTGTCCATGGATGTTACTGAACTACAAGATCGTGTGGAAGTAATTGAAGAAGCTAACACTCACACTGCAAGCGTTGCTAAAGCATACAAGACCCAGGTGGCTTTTCTACAATCTAAGGTGGAGGATCTTGAGAACCGTCAACGGCGGCACAACCTACGAGTCTTCGGTATACCAGAGGGGAGAGATGGCACGGATCCACGGACGTATATTGTTAATCTGTTTCAACAAGCATTTCCTGAACTATCTGACTGGGACATGGACTCACCAGTTCAACGGGCACACCTCATACCTTTTTCCATCCCACAAGGAAACCACGGCAATCTACCTCGCCCACGTCCCGTCTTGGTATTTTTGGGTAACTTCTTGCTTCGCCAAGCAATATACACCAAAGCGTGCCCCTCTACTCCTGTCAAATCGTACACTATCACTATGTTCGTGCGCTTGGATCTGTGCAAGTCCACAATGGACCGACGGTGGAGGATGCGGCAGCTAATCGACCCTTTCAAATCGGTGTGTTCGCAAGTTTACTTATAGGAGCCAGCACGCCTGGAGATTATAAGATACCGACGTTCTCACTTTTTCAGCACGGAACAGGAGGCCAGACAGGCTCTGTCGAAATGGCAGGCTGAAACTGCGGGCTGAGACGTTTCAAGTGCCCAGACATAGAAAGATAGAAATTGAGCACAATGTGCCTGGCTGCTCTTCTACCTTTTCTTATCCTCCCCCTTCCGCTTCTCCAGCCCCCCATCTTTTCCTCTCCGTCTTTTTTCTAGATTTAAAATTCATAAACCCCGTTAGGGGTGGGGGGTGGGATGTGGGGAGGGGGAACGGCTATTAACGGGTGTCAAACATGGTTTTTTTGTGTTTTTTTTAAACAGCCCTAGCTTTTTTCTTCTGTTTGAGGCAAGATGGGAGTGTGCGGGCCGCTGGGTCATGGGGGGCTGAGTGGACATCCACTGAAGCTGTCAGTCAGCGACAGCTCGGGGTGGGATGATTCCTTTCAGTAGGCACTGGGGGATTTGGGTGTGGGGTCCCTCAGGGACAGGGGAGGGTTCACGTGTTGGATGTTGGCTTTTCACTGGGTGATGAGGGTGGGGGAGGTGGGGGGTGGGGGTTAAATAGTGATTTAACAGTTAGAAGTGTAGATGTTAGAAGTCCGAGAAATTAAAACTATTCAATGTCAGTTTTAAAACTTATGTGCTGGAACGTCGCAGGGTTGAACCAATCTCGCAAACTTCGCTTAATTAGGGAGGAGCTTCGTATCTCGAAGCCACACTTATTAGGCCTAATGGAGACCCATTTAGCATACAAAGACAGGTCGCTGTTGGGACAGCTCGGCTATGATACACTAGTATGTACATCACAGACAGTCTCTATTAGGGGGGCTGCTATATTGAAATCAAGGACCCTAGCAGCCACTGTAATGCGTACATTTTCAGACAGCAGGGGGAGATGGGCTATAGTTCAGCTACAGATAGCGGGTCGCACTGCTACGATCTGTGCCATATATGGTCCCAACTCGGACTGCCCCGAGATCTTTGATTATTTAAGTGCTGAACTACTGGGTTGGGATGGGGATTTGATAATCCTGGGTGACTTTAACTGCATTATGGACAGTAAAATTGACACTACTAATAGCAAGACACAGGCAAGAATGTCCAAGACTAGAGCGGCACTGCGGAAGATCTTGCATATTCATCAGCTTGATGATGCTTGGCGGGTGCTGTATCCAACACTGCCAGGTTATACTTTTTACTCACACCCGCATAAACAGTACTCCAGTATAGATATGATCTTCATCAAGAGGTCGCTTCTGGAAAATGCCTTGGTGGAAGTCTGCCCCAAGATTATATCGGATCACAACCCTGTCATGCTGACCCTACAGAGACAACTCGGAGCTAGAAAAAACCCCAGGCTTTTTCATTCTCTAGACACTTACTCAGCAACCCTGAATACATGGCATATATCAGAAGGGCTCTGAAGGAGTATCTGAATAATAACCTTGGCACAGCTAACATTTCAAGTGTGTGGGATTGTATGAAAGCGTACGTAAGGGGGGACAGCCTGCATTTTATCCTGGTTCAAAATCGACGGTCTACAGAGGTGGTTGAATAGGCTCGGGGAGAGCACTTAGATTTAGAGCGTCAGCACGCCGGGGCAATCGCTGTTGGGGATCCTGGGGCTCAGCTAATCTATCTTCAGATGTTAAAAATCAGCTCAAAAATCAATAGAGGGTTAGTGGATAAGATCGCTTCTAATTATCATAAGCACAAAACTTTACAATACGAATATGGGGAGAGGGTGGGGCGGGTGCTGGCCCTTCAGATCACCGATCAAAAGGCCAGGACCAATGTTAAAACTATCAGAGGGGAGGGTGGCCAGTCCTTCACTCAACCACAGGACTGAGTGGAGCAATTCAGGCTGTATTATGCTGATTTATATTCATCTTCCCCCCTCATTCTGCCAACATACCTGCTATGAATACTTGCAGGTGAGTCACTTGCCCCGCTTGGACTTTCTCGACGACGAAGTATTTCAGAAAGAGATTACGCTGACTGAGGTCGAAGAAGCTATCAAGTCCTTACCCTCTGGCAAAGTGGCTGGCGAGGATGCCATTCCGCTCGAATTTTATAAGGTCTTTCAGGATCTACTAGCTCCTGTCTATTTGCAGCTGAGTTCGGATATCATCAATGGGGGTAATGCGCCCGACTCATGGAGCGTAACTAATATTGTGGTTTTCCCTAAAAAGGGGAAGCCGATCGACGATAGAAGCTCCTATCGTCCGATATCACTAATTAATGCGGATGCCCAAAAAATTTCTAAAATGTAGGCTTCCCTTTTAGCCCCTCTCATCTATAAGCTTGTATCAGTGCAACAGCATGGCTTTATTCCCGGAAGAGATACAACGGCCCACATAGGTACTGCCATAGATGCTTTCAACGTCTCGCGCAATCTTAATATACAGATGGGCATGGTCATGCTCGACGTGGAAAAGGCGTTTGATAGAGTGGCTTGGGAGGCCCTATGGCTTACTATGATGTCATTTGGCTTTGGCTCCAGGTTCATCTCTGCTGTGCAGAAGTTGTACAAGAAGCCGGTTGCCACAATCAAATTGAATGGCTTGACATCTGCCATCCTTGATGTACAACGGGGGACATGGCAGGGATGCCCATTGTCACCTTTGCTATTTGCCCTTTACATTGAGCCATTTATAAGGCATTTGCTGCTCAATGGAGGGATCTCCCCCATATGTCTCAATGGTATGGAACTTAAGGTCACGGGGTACGCCAACGATATTGCGGTTTTCTCTGCCAATCCCGGTAAAGCCATCATACACATTATGCAAGAGGCTGAGTTATTCAGCTCCTTTTCAGGTTACAAGTTGAATCTAGCCAAGACTCAGACAATCGTCAACTTTCAATCTGATGCCTTGCCTCCAACATTGGGGGTCACCCGTACCGCAACTTATCTCGGGGTATGTCTCAGTAGTCAGGTCGATGATATTGTAACATTAAACTACGATTCCCTCTTGAATATTGTCTCGGCTAAACTGCGTAGCTGGCATCGGCTCCCGCTAAGCATCTATGGGAGGTGTAACGTTATAAGAATGAATATCCTCCCCAAAATGTTATACTTATTTCTCTCTATACCATTGCGGGTCCCTTCGTCTTTTTAAAAAAAATTAAATAGTGTCATAGGTAGCTTCATTTGGGCATATAGGCGTGCTCGGTGGGCTCTCAAGTTTATGAGATTAAGATATGCACAAGGGGGTTTTAAGCTCCCAGATTTCCAGCTTTACTTTTGGGCTTCCTTCGCCGGTCGGCTTCGCGGCTTGCTTTAGTGGACTGGATGCTGGCCCAATATTGCTATGTTATCAGCTCGCCTGTGGTCCATCAGTGGGGTTTATGCTGTATAAAACTTCTGATCCTAACTACTTTAAACGGGTAAAGTTTAAGGTAATCAAAGACATAACTCGGATCTGGCTAGACATTTGTAAGCAATACTCTCTCCCGGCTCTGCATCAATACACAGTGCTATGGGGTAATCCAACGTTGCCTAATATATTCCACGACTGCATTGGGAAAGACTGGCAATGTAAAGGTATCTCCAGACTGGGTCAACTTTACGATGGACGGGGATTTCGTTCTTTTGCCGCACTCAAGGACGAGTTTGGTCTCTCGCAAAAAACGTTTTTTAAATACCTACAGGTTAGGGATTTTTTTACACGTGGCAAAAAGTTATTAACAATGTCAAACTCATCTGAAATTTTGGGAAATATATACACGTATCGGCCGAGGGGCAATCGGCTCAGTCTATCAGAATTTCTTGGCTCGCGCTAATGATGATAGTTTACTGATCGCGGCTAAACTCAGCCGGGTTCTACAGGCTGAAATAGTGGTAGAGGACATCCAGGAGTGTATGGAAGTATTATACCAAGGGGTAACATCGGTCAATTTAAAGCTGCAACAGCATCGGGTTGTATATATGTTGTACTACACACCTAAGGTCATATCTAGGTGGGCCTCTCGTAACTCGGAAAAATCATTCTGCCCGAAATGCCATTTATATGCTGCAGACCTTAGGCACATGTTCATTGATTGTCCAAAGCTTGACGGATTCTGGAGTGGGGTCTCCAGTATTCTTAGTTCACTTCTCGGCCCAAATTTCCAGCTTACCAAAAAAGAAATTTTTCTAGGGATTATAAGTGAGGCTGCTGTGGCAGGAGTCTGCTGGCATCTATTGTTATTGCATGTGCCGTTTATGTATTGCCAGAGTCTGGGTAGATAATGTCAGTCCTAGTGTTAATGAATTATGGGTTTTACTCAGACAGGTCTATGAGATGGAACTTGCTTTGGCTAAAGCTGGAGGGCCGCTCTCCTGGCTCAAATTTAATCGGATTTGGACTGATCGACTATGGGAGTAATAAGGAGTTGTCTACCTATGATGTTTTCTCTCATGTTTTTTCTCATGGCTTTATGACATAAGTTCTTCCCTATCCTTTTCCTTTTCTTTTTTCTAAAAATGTGGTTATAATGGGTTCTTCTTCTTCTTCTCTTATTTGACCCTATTGTTGTTTTCTTTTATTTTTGGCTACTATTTGGTCGCAAAAAATAGATTTCTGTTTTGTCTACTCTTCTAATGTCATTTATATAATGTCTGTTTTACTTTTGGCTTAAAATAAAAAATAAAAAAAATACAAAAATGGAAAGAGAACCCCCCAAAAACTGCAAAAATACAACTGTAGAAAAAAGGCTCCAACGACGCAATCCTCTCAAAAACGAAATCCTCAAAAACCCGAAAATTAGTTTTTTTTTTAAAACGTAAAAATTAAACTGTAGAAAAAAGGCTTTAACAACGCAATCCTCTCAATAACGAAACCCTCAAAAACCCGAAAAATAGCTTTAAAAAAAATGCTCCAACAAACCCGAAAAAGAAAAAGAAATGTAAAATAGCTTGTTTTAACTAAACAAAATACATTTTCCTTTTTTTATCAAAATAAAAACGCGTTGACACCACCATCCGTTCACGATCCGGAAAACCTGTAAAGAAAAAAAAAGAACACCCACCCACAATAACACGTACAAACCCACAAACATTAACATTAACAATAAACACAAGATAACAGAATTAAACAACACATAACTAACACTACATAACACTCTACTCCTATCCAACACTTCGTCAAACACATAAAACACTAAACTACCAAAACAACACCTACCTACACCAAAATCGAACAAATAACGTTCTAACAAATCTAATTACACTACTACTACCTTGCCCCTACCCTAAAACTACCTTAAAAGTAAATTAAATCAAACTTACCCTAAGCGACGAAACGCAGCTCCCAACCACGAGGCTCCATCTTCCAAAATGACCTAAAAATGAAACAGATAGATAGAAAAGTAAGGAAAGTAGAAAAAAATGGCTGCGTAGTAAAAATGAAAAAAAGACTTACTCCCCATAGAAAAGAATGGAGAAATATTTCTAAAATGCAAAAAAAGTGTATATCTTTATTTATTGTAAAAAAATTACAAATGTTCAAAAAATATACAAACATTTTTAAAATATATATTAAATATTATCATAAGCGTACAGACAGTGGATATGCTAACAGATCTGCACATCTATAAATCAGTATTTCATGTTTTAACAATCTTTTTTAAACTCATTAGTTTCCAAGGGTGCTCCCATGGTGCTGAAATACCCACCCACCTTAGGTATAAGTTCACTAAACCTGCAACAAGCAGTCTAGAACAGAATGTCCAACATATGCACCAAAGCACACCAAAGCAGTATTACTTTTATCCTCAATCAGTAGTACTACAGAGAACAACACCAAATTTTGAAGTTCCATTGGCAAATTTCCAATCAATAATCCACAGTGGTTGATGTATCAGGTCACTCTATTTTAATCCATTCATAGAAAAAAGAAGACAGCAGCCGACACGCTGACAGAGGCAATCATTACGATTGCCTGTCGGACCCGCCCCGCATCCTCAGAATGGTGGCGTTGCCTAGCAGGCACCGCCCACCAGATTTAGATGCTGGATCCCCGCCAGCCTTTCCATGGATTGACTTTGGGGCCCGTTGCGGGCCCCTCCTTTGCAGGAGCACTTTAGAGGTGCCCCTCTACATCTCCCTGCACCATGTGGCAGGCACCTTATGGTGCCTGCCACGTAGTGCAGGGAAAGGCAAAACCTGCTTTTTTGCAGCCAGCAGCACCTGCCGCAATGGAAAACATGTACAATGCGACCGCCACAGTGGCGGATGCATTGTAAACTGGCTTGTGGGACCCCCGACACTAAGGGACTGATTACGATGGCGGTCATAGGCACCTCCGCGGAGTTGGCGGTGGCGGAAAACGTCCATTTAGTTACTCCTGCGGTGGTCCTCGCGACCGCCATATTACAATGAGCAAAGATAGCCCTTTTTCTGTCGATCACGGTGTTTCCGGATCCGCCAGAAATTTCGAACCACAACTGTGCCGGAGGGAGCCAATAGAGAAAGCCCGCCATGCGGAATGACATTCCGACCACCGGACAGGTCACGATGCGTCAACCAGCCCATCAGAACGCGGCAGAGAAACCAGCTCTTCGGAGATGGCGGAAGCACAACTGCGGAGATAGAAACTCGAGTCCGAGACACCTCCACACTTTCCTGGCCATCATGGATCCTGCTCTACAAGTCCTTCCGCTGCTGTACCTGATCCACTACCAGCAGATAAGATGCCGTCACGGTCAACACCGCAGGTAAGTCAAAAACATATCCCCGCATACAACCCCCGTACAACAACAACACACAACTGTCGAGCTCAAATACATGTCCTGTCTACATCAGACACCCTGGTGGAGACAGGAACATATACCATAGTCTAAGTACACATGTCTTGCATGTAGGTAAATTGTCACCTCAGCATCAGGGGCACCCATCTCCATAGAAATTATTGCATCTAGCGCGGTCGTGCCGGTCACGTCACCGCAGCGGTGAAGCCACGGTACAACATGCCCACAATGTTGTAGGAGTCCAGCACTTTGTCCCAGGCAAGCAAGATCATGATTACAACCTCCACACCACATTTTTTATAAAAGAGGCACCACTCTCCACAACATATATGCAGCAAGAAGTCATGTGCAGGGACACTGTCTATAGTTACATCTCATTAGGATCATCAGCAATTATATAGCAACATGAGTGAGGGATGAGGCAAGAGTCCCTTCAAAATGACATTAGTCATCATTGCATCCAAATAAAGGTCAGTCCACATACAATGTGGAACAGAGGAGGGCAGAGCAACCAGGGTGTGTATGTGTATTTCACAGTAGTCCAACAAGGTGTTGGATGAGTCAGTGAGTCAAGGTAGATGACATATAATTTGAGACACCACTGCCACATAATCACATATCAGCACTCACCCAAAGCAGACATTGGTAGGCTCATCACATACAATGGCAGACCATACCACATAATGACAGCCCATACCATGCAACACAGTACAACATTTCTGGCTCAAACAGAAAACTCAAAGTCAGCACCAGTGTGCATTTGACTCACTTGTGTACTGCTGCACTAAATGACATCTTGTGAGTATGTCCTGTACATCAAAAACACTGACTACACTGCCACTTCACAGAACACCTCCACACCATTACTCCACCTCAACAAAGGTAGCACCAACAATAAAGTATTGAATGAATGCCAAAGTGTCAGGAAGAGTCCATCTTGACAGCAGTAAACTCTGACCTGAGACTCATGACAACCCTCCTCTTCCTCACACTTGCCTTCCAATCATGTGAATTAAAGTGAGTAATTGAAGAAATGAAGAGTCACTGTGCAGATTAACAACCTTGGAAATGTTCACTCTGCAGGTTAAGTCCTTGATACAGCTCACACACTTTAACTCTGCCTCAAACACAAACCATAAGTCAGCAGCACTGTATGATAACAAGTAAACTATTCTAAAGTGGAGTGCACAGTGCAGAAAAAGCATGGAGAAATGACTGGTACCATATGTACATGGCATTCAAGAGGTACCACATATGACACTACACTTAGGACATCAAATAATACATGGGTGGCACAGAGATTAAAATTGTATGAACTTCCTGTGCCCGGTAACACAGAGGAGTCACCGCTGGAGTTTGAAGATGTGAGGTTGGTGTTTCCGGACGGGAATCCTCCAGGGCACTCCTGTCCCCCTCGGAGGCGCTGGTCCCCTCAATGTTGCTGTACTCCCGTGGACCAGTTGTGCCAGTAGCTTCCCCAACGTTGTCGGGCACCTCTCCTTCCCTGCCCTCGGTAAATGCTGCAAGAGACAGAGACATAGGTTCAGTAAAGTGGCATACATTATATGCAATACAAACAGAAATACTTGGACTGAAACTCCCACATTTAACTACTCCATGTACTGTCAGCATATTCCAAATTTATGCAATCATCAGCTGATGCATGGAAACATGCTTAGTCGATAGTCATGCTCCATGTTGCGTTGACACAGCCAAATTGCTGTGCATGTATCTACATTTCAACATCACATAAAATCGTCTGTAGGCTGCAGGTAAGAGGGCTACACATCCAAATATGTTGTGTTACTCACACTTGAAGTATGAGTTCACTGAACCCCACAGATACAAAGTGAAACCTATCCATTGTCAGGTGATATTACCTCCTTAAATCCACTATGTTGGGCACTGAAGCACAACTACAGTTGTACATTGGTGTCAACTTTGTAGATGTATCAATTTATTTGAAGTGCACAGCACACATCTCTAAATGCACACTAACATGATGCTCACTGCTGTTCACTGCCAGTTAATGTCTCTGAGACACACACTGCTGCATATGTCACATGGACACATATGTTTTGGTGATGAAGTGCAAATAAGCCCCGTATACCAATGTAGTCACATAGACAATGCACAATAGCATGATAAGGGCAATGTAATGTAAGGCCTTTATGTGCTGTGACATGTCACCTACCAACATCTTTCCAATTGCCTGACAGGCCGTCATTGATCCAAGGCATGAGAGTGCCTTCTGTAGATGAAGTTGTGAGTGGCCTCCATTAGGACAGCTAATGTGTGACAATACCTAGGGTCAGTAGTAAATTAGAAATTGGTGGCCCGCACTCCAGAATTTCTTTTTTTCTTTATCGCAGTTTCTCTCAAATTTTATTCATTTTGGGGTGCTGTCCTGGTGCATGCACCATCCCTGTGCACCAACGTATAAATCAAATGAAGCTGATACAAAGCTGTAACAAAAGAGTAGGTTGTTCGTATTTCACTTTCCGGGGTTGAAGTGTAATATGGGTTTGAAAGTGAGGGGCACAGGCTGTAATTGGCGTTATGAGTTATAGAGCACTTTTCACTTTTTGTGGCAGATTTCGAAAGCGATGATAACAGGGATTTATTTGGAGACACGACGTTATGAGTATGAGTGCTTGTTCACTTTTTGAATGAAAGGTTGCAGTACCAGAGAGGCGTATTTTTTCATTTACAGAGATTGAGCACTTTTAAAATGGAATTTGTTTATTTCTGTTTACTTTTTTGATAGGTTGCAGTACCAGAGAGGTGTACTTTTTTATTATTCACAAACATTGGGCACTTTCAAAATGGAATTTGTTATACGGTGACAAATGTTGTGTTCTGACGCGCGTTTTTTCTAACATTCACAGTTACCCCTGAAGAAGGGCTGAATGCCCGAAATGCATTGGGTTAGAAGACTTCCTGTGATTTAATGGATGGATTATCTTAACATGCTGTAAAAAGGCCGGCAGGCATTATACACGCACTTGAATATTGAGATATTCTGTCTACTCATTATACAATGAAAATGCAATTAAAAAAGAGAAAGCTGTTTAAAATGATGAACTTTGGATTACGATGATTTTTCATCTTACTTCGGAGAATACCTAGGGTCTGGCATATGACATCCCTACGTTGTGCTGACTGATTACATCGATTACACATCAATGTGCCAATAATTCACTCACTGATCAAAAGCAGTACCCACAACTTCACCATGCACTGATGCATATGGACACCCCTCCACAATGCACACATACTGAGGACTGATTCTCTGAGTAACATTTGCTTCTTTTTATAAATAAAATTACAGTCCCACACCTCAGTCACATCACAATTTGCCATACCCACTGATCACATCCAACCATGTCATGTTAAGCCCCAGTGCCTAACCAATCTCACAATAGCCAGGTTTATCTACATTGCATTTAAATTCCATAGTCTAACCATCCCAGTCATGTTGCCATGTGCACAATTGGCAAATGCAGATCAGCCAATGCATCCCTGCAATCATCACCCTCTACCCCATCAGCACCTGTGTGCACTTGCTATCACTGTGGCAGGAAATTACATAATGTGATGCAATGCTGCTGATATTAGGCTAATATGTTTTGCAGTGATGCTGTCATCTGTATCATTCTGAAAAACACAACCCATGGGACAGGTGTAACCTCTACCAACTCACTGCACCCTGAGTCCACATTTGTGCATGTCTCTAGCCACTTATACATCATCACATGAGCACACTATTGTGGTAGCCACATAGCACACACAAGCCTGACAAGTGTACTGGGCTACACACTTCACACAACGATTTTTCCTGTGTAGGAAGGTCTCAGTTCAGACAACATTCACAAAATGGCAGATGAAAACATGTCAAGATGACTTGCTATGACACCGTTCATGTATTTCCCACATGAGAATCAAAATGTACACATGCAGAACCTCTGCACTCGACACTGAGGCTACTCAGAAGCGATTGCATCACACTAGAGACATCACAGAGGTCCTGCCTTGCTCTGGGCTGGGATTCATGCAGTCACTCATGCGCAAAGTCACACTTAGCACAATACTCACCCCCAAATTGCTGCTGTTGGGCCCTCAAGCGTCCATCCAGCTCTGGCTGTGTGACTGCCAGGATGCGGGTCATTAGTGGGGTCATGCTCCTGCGCGCCAACCTGCCGCTTTGAGGGACCAGCCCCAGAGTCATTTCTGCGACGTTTTTGCTGAGGCGGCAGATGTCATTCCACCTCTTGTGGCAGTGTGTATGGCGTCAGTTTGAGACCCCCAGGGACCGCACCTTGCGGGCAATGGCCCCCCATATGGCCTTACGCTGATGGACCTTGAGCTGTAGGCATGGGAGACAAGAAGAGGAATATTTGTAACACTGTGTTGTGTACCACTGTGTGACAGTACAGGAGCATGTAAACACATAGCACACAGATACATCAATGGAGAACAGAGGCCATGGACCATGTCACATAGTACACTTGAATCAAGCCATCTCATTGCAATGTTTACATCTATGATGATGGACACACCTCAAGCCCATCTCATACACATGCAGAGTGCCAGCACAGAAATCAAGGTGAAACTGGGCCTCGTCTGTGATGCACTATGTGAGTGAGCATGACATACGATACACTGTAAATGATGTGTAGTGGTCAGACTCACTGTGTCTTACACTACACACCCCTTAATGTCCTTGACCATTGCATAGCTACACGTGTCATGGAGGTCACAATTAGGTACCTGATCTTACATTCTCACACTCTTGTCACAAGGTGAAGGCCTGTCTTGTATACTCCTCAGGCCTATAATATATGCTTGAAAAATAGGATGGTGGACAACACATATGTTTTTCAAAGTCATTTTAGTGATGGGGCCTTGAAACATTGTGCATTTACTTGCCAGGCCTGAGGGCTTTTCACTGACGAAAAGCGTGGTCCTTCACGACAATCACATGCATGTACATGTGAGAGGTGATTTTCCGCCAATAGTGATAGATCCAGGCCTTGTACTCCTGTGCAGAATGGCCACATCTCCATAGGGTCAATATCAAAGCAGTACACACATTAATCAGTACCCTCTGGCCATTCTACATTTTAAATCTCACAAATGATCATATGCACACTTAATGAACTATGACATGACATGGAACAGGGAATGTGTGTTCAGAGTGAGAGTTCCTCAAATCAGCAGTGTAACTGTACAACTGCTAAACCACGGTATGTCCTTTTCATCATTGCATGCAGTAAGGGATCTGGGGGAATAAGTCTATACATCCCATTGATGTGAAGTCATTAGGCTAGGCAGTGTATCACACATTTACATGACCCAGTCTCAGAACAACATGTGTGATGTTTGGCTTCAATAGAGCTGCACCAGTGTCTATGTTGCCATCCTCCCCACATACTCAAGTGCAAAAAGTTCTAGGTCATGTATGGACCATGCTGTTTGCAAAATCTGAATGCATTACCATTGGCTTGCAGTCACAGGCACATACTAGTGTACAATAACATAATGTGAGCATTCTGAGCACTCTCAAACTTTTACTCATACACTTACCAGTAGCTCTGGAGCACCATATAGCCACCCGTACTGGCCAAGGACCTCGTCCACCAGGACCTCCAGCTCCTCTGTGGTGAAGGGACGGGCCCTGATGTTCTCTGTACGAGCCATGACTGGGTCCAGAGTAGAGGTACAGCAGTAGTTGGTGGTGATGAATGGCAGGCAGTAGTGTCTGAATGCAAGTGACAGGTGTGTCTCACAGACATTTATAGGCCCCTAGGGTTGTTCCAGTGGTACTCTGCTGATGCAATTGGTCCGCCTGGTTTGCATCTTTCAATTGTGGCCAATGCCTGTGACCGCAGTGGCGGAGCACGCCTATCACGAGTTTCAAAAATGAAATGCACTACCGCGATGGCGGTCCCCATTGGCTGCTATGTCATTCGCATATGCTGAGTCACACAGCGGGGACCAGGAGGTCTCTACCGCAATCCTGCATCATTCAATTGTGGCCAATGCCTGTGACCGCAGTGGCAGAGCACGCCTACCGCGATTTTCAAAACTGAATGGCACTACCGCGATGTCGGTCCCCGTTGGCTGCAATGTCATTCGCATATGCGGTGTCACACCACGGGGGCCAGGAGGTCTCTACCGCAATCCTGCATCATTCAACTGTGGCCAATGCCTGTGACCACAGTGGCGGAGCATGCCTACCGCACCTGTAAACACATTGTGCAATAGCATTATCGCTTTGCAAATTGCATCACTGATCATTATACAGTTACAAACAATTATTTCAGCTCATTGTAAAGTGAATTGAGAGTGTGACATTTAACTTAAGTATGCCCACACATATCATCTCAGTACACGTGATTAAATGCATTGGTATGTCCTTACTCACATGTCAAATTTCATCCATGTGGGCATGTATACAGATTTCATGTTGAATTGCTTATCATTTTTGTGAACATGCCAATGTGTGAAATGCCAACTCTTCCCACAGTCATGATGGACTGACCACATAATGTGCATATATCACTGTATACAGTGCTGGTTTTATATTGATAGTTGTCCAGCTTACACTCACTGGGCTCATTTTGTAATGATGTTGTGCTTAGTGTGACTAAAGCTTGAAGGTTGTGCAGTGACAGCAGCTACATACAACTCAGCATTGATGCTGTTAACCACATGTGCTGTGTCAGCTACACACAGGGCTGGGGACACATGATGTAGCAGTGTACCATATGCCATTCACATAGTCTGATTTTGATTTGACAGTAGTTAGTATGTACATCCTGGCTACATGAATGACTACAGGAGATCAAGGTGTCTATGCTTGTCACTTGTGCATTAAGCTGTTTTTACAGTCCTGTCAATGTTGTGGTTGTGTTAGTCATTATGTAAGATGTTACACACATCTCCTCTCTGACTCATTTTTACATGTGTCGCCTGCCACAATACGTAGGAGACAACCACCTGTGTATCAGCCTTTCCCAGAGCTGGAGACAATGGAGGATACCGACATCATTAAGAAATTCCGTCTGAATCGCCTTACCCTTCAAGAGCTAAGTGCTCAGTTGGAGCCCCATTTGAGGCCTCACAGAACATATCCAACAGCTTTGACACCAACAGTAAAGGTGATGGCCGCCCTGCAATTCCTTTGCCACTGGTTAGTTTCAGTACACGGTGGCCATCGCAGGTGGGATGTCTCAACCTATGTTCAGCATAGTGTTGCGTGATGTCCTGTCTGCATTGTTGACCTACAAGGACAGCTACATTCACTTTCCAAGGAGACATGAATTGGCAGATGTGAAGGGGGAATTTTATGACCTTGGTCACATACCCAATGTTGTTGGAGCCATTGACTGCGCACACATTGGCCTAGTTCCACCACAGGCACGTGAGCACATCTACCGTAACAGGAAGCATTACCATTCAATTAATGTGCAAGTGGTATGCCAAGCGGATATGATTATCTCCCATGCATGTGCCAAATATCCAGGTTCTGCACATGACTCCTACATACTGCGTAACAGCATCATCCCACAATTGATGGAAAATCTGGATACGGAGCGTGCGTGGCTTGTTGGTGAGTGACATGCTGTTCTCCTCAACTATTTCTATTACAAAGTTGGTCTGTGTTTCTCACAACTAGGTGACTCTGCGTATCCCAACCGGCCTTGGTTGCTGAGCCCACTGAGGATTCCAAGGACACCGGGGGAAGTCTGCTTCAATGATGCCCATGGGAGGACACGTCGTGTAGTGGAGCGTGCTTTTTGACTTCTGAAGGCTAGATTTCGGGGTCTGGACAAGAGTGGTGGTGCACTACTCTACTCTCCACCATAGGTGTGTCAGATCATAGTCGCATGCTGCATGCTCCACAACCTGGCCTTGCGCAAAGAGATCCCCCTGATTCTGGACAATGATGAGCAGCAGATGCCCCCTGCTGCAAATCCACACATGCCCAGTGACAATGATAGTGGAGAAGAGGAAGGTGTTGACCTGTGTCAACAGCTCATCGCCAACTACTTCCCTTGAGTGTAAATTACCATTGAGCAACTATGAGAATGTCTGTTTGCTTTGCTGTTAGTGCTGAAGCATAAATGATGTGTTGGGATGCTGGCTGTTGTTGGCTCACTGCTAAGGGCTAATGTGTGTGGCACAGTGTTTTTGTTTCCACTTACCTCATGTCTATGTTGATGGTGTTGGTCAGTGTTATGTGGAATGAATCTTGTATGGTGTTGACTAGTGGTGTGTTGTTGCTGTAATGCCAACATATGACAACTCAATGTAATCCTCTTGTGTCTTTCTAGGTTCCTCCGCCCCATCAATGTCTCGTCACAATCAGAGCTTGTGGTACATTGGAATCAGAGTTGACATTGTACATACTGTGATAAACATGGAACTGACACAAAGTCATAGGTGTTTAAATAGTGTTTATTTCCTATTAGATTGTGTTAAATTTAAAAGTGAATGAAAAGTAATTTGTGCATAGTGAGTGTATGAGTTGTCCGTGATGGTAACAGAGACAAATAGAGTAGTCACCACAATAATGGAATTACACAGTCCAACAAACTCCTGCCATCAACATGGCAATGTGGGATTGGATAATCTACAAAGTCAATGTTCAGTGCAACACTGGTGCCATCATGGCTGGCTCAGCGACTTGACTTTGGTTGGTGCTTTGCCACGTGATCCTCCCGTGGTGGTTCTCGGACATCCCCTCTTGCGTTTGGCAGGGGGGGGCCTCTGCGGCAGGCTCAGAGGTGTCTGAGGAGTCATTCCCTTGCAGCTCACCCCTCTCTGTGGCCGCAGCTGAGGTGGTGGGAGTATCAGCAGGCTGGCCACTGGAGGGGGGTGAGCCGTCATTTAAGCAGCATGTATGTCCCTCAGAACACCCACAAGCTGGCCCATGAGATCCACAAGTTGTCCCATTTGTGTGTCCATGGACCTCTGCAGCAGGCAGAGCTCACACAGTTCTTCTACAACCTGGCCCATCTGTCCCTAGTTCTGTTGGTATGCACCAAGGACTCTTGCGACGGTGACCAGGGCTTCATTCTCAGTGTCCTCATGGGATTGTCCCCTAGTTGCCCTCCCAACTGCCCTGCTGACACTGACCTGTGACGTTGACTGTCTACGTACCCGCACACTGTCCCAGGCATCCTCGGCTTGTGTGGAGGTGATGGTAACCACTGAGCCAGGGACAGTGTTACAGGCAGCAGTGGTGATGGTGGATGTGGCTGCAGCACAGGTCGTTGTAGCAGGGGTCAGCATAGTTATTGTCGCTGGTGTGTTGATAGTTGTGGTGGTGGTGGGGACAATGAGGCCCTGAGACAGAGTGCGCGCTGGCAGTCCTCATCCGAGAAACGTAGAGAATCAGCATCAGAGAGTTCACCTTCTGGGGGGAGGGGAGACTGGCTCTGCTGGTTGGTGGTGTTTTCGCCAGCTGTTGCTTGTGAATCTCCTGTTGAACAGAGGTTAGATTGTCAGTTAAGTACACTCCACAACCTTGGTGACACACTTTTGGATGTTTCAGTTGATACGCCAAACATTTTACATTGGAATTACTTGTTATTGGTAGAAGATTATCAGCATCATGCCATGATGTAGAGGTACATACAGTACTTGTTATTATTGTTACATGTAAATAACAACCAGTTGACATGTACAGATAGTGTGTTCACAAGGACATGTCATCATCTACCAACTTTGTGCACATCCACTTTGGTTTATGCTTGGATATTGTAGACTTTTCAGAGAATCTGTTTCAGCTATGCCAAATCTTCCTAATTTCATTAGTTAAAATTTATTTGAAATCATGTGGTTTTGTTTGTTTGACAGATTCACCATGCATGTGTTGTGTTCATATGAGCCTTCATGTTTTGAAACAATAGGACTTACACATTGCATTGTGTGCTTTGCCTGATTGGGCCCTGAATTTATTTAGCATGGGACTTTGTGATTCAATGTGTAATTTATGTGACATATACATGTGCTTAGCTGTGTGCGCACTGGATGTGACATTTTGATCTGTACAGAGTTGGCTAACAAGTGAGTGGTCATATGTCTCCATGCATTTTGAGAAGGATGACAGGGTGCAGGTGCTGGCTACCTACCTGTTAGGTGGCATAGTGGAAGGAGATGTCTGCCACATGGTTCTGGGTGGGGGGAGTGTTACATCCTGCTCAGGGGTGATGCAAGTGAGCATGAGATGGCTACCTACCTGTAAAATGAAGCAGAGCAATGAAATGGCTGCCACATGGTTCTGGGTGGGGGAGTGTTCCATCCTGCTCAGTGGTAATGCAGGTGAGCATGAGAATGCTACCTACCTGTAAGGTGAAGGAGAGCAATGAAATGGCTGCCACATGGTTTTGGGTGGGGGGAGTGTTCCATCCTGCTCAGCTGTGAGTTAAGGGTGCCTGATGTGAGTTGTAGTGCTGGCTGCCTGTCCACACCCCCCTCTCCCTGTTGAGAAGGCTACCTCCCTGTGATGTGGAGCAGAGGAAGGTAATAGGTTACACATGGCTCTTAGGTGGGGTGAGTGTTCCATCCTGCTCAGCTGTGAGTCAAGGGTACCTGGTGGGAGTTGTAGTGCTGGCTACCTGTACACATGGAAATATTGCTAGCTACCTTTGAGGTGAATCAGAGGAAGTAAATGGTAGATATGTGAGGCATGTGTTGGGAAGAGTGTGTTGTACATAAGTGCATTTAGGTGTAGAAAGTGTAGCTTTATAGTTGTGCAAGACAGTACATGGCAGTGTGATGGGATACATTTGTTGGTACTTACCAGTCTCCACTCCCCCAGCTATTCCTGTGAGACTCTCTGGATGCAGTATGGCAAGCACTTTCTCCTCCCATTCAGTGAATGTTAGTGGTGGAATGGGAGGGCCACCGCCAGTCCTCTGAGCCGCCTCATGGTTCTTGTTGGCACCGTATTTCACCCTGGTCTTTAGGTCATGCCACCTCTTCTTGATGTCACGCTGTGTGCGCAGGTGTGTCCCTAATGCATTGACTTTGTTGACTATCCTTTCCCACATTTGATTTTTTCTGACAAGTGGGGTCTGTTGGACCATGTTTCCAAACAAATGTGGTTCTACTCAAATTATCTCATCTACCATCACTGACTCATTGACTGTGAATTTGGGCAATTCTTTCTGTGCCATGGTGTGTGATGGGCAAATAAGTGACAAGTGCAGGTAGGAAGGTGGTGGTGGAGATGTGTGAGGTGTGTGTTGGTAGTGTTGGTGTGGGTGGTTGTGATGGTGTGATGTGTGATGATTTGCCTCTCCTTTCAGCTGTGGTGTGTCAAAATGAGGTATGCCTGCCAGGTGTGTTCTCCATGTTGACCTGGGATTTCATTGGCTTTCAATACCTTGAGGGTGTATCATTGGGGTGTGTCAGATGTGTTTGAGGGCAGCGGAAAGAACAGGCACACTTGGAGGCCTTATTGTGTAGTTGCATTCGACCGCCATTCACCTTTTCACACGACCGCAACGGTCGGAACGCAATGATTGTTCCGCCTGCTCCGCCATCTTATCCTAATTTTACTTGCGGTCATTCCGCATGAGGATCGGCCTTTTTAGTGCTTTCCGCAGCATTTCCGTCCGCCGCGGTCGGATTTTCTGGTTTTACGGACGTGGCGGACGGATTATTGTGAAATCCGACTGCCGCAGTCGGATTTTACATTCATTGCATCGTAATGTCACCGCCGGTTTTGCCACGGAACATGCGGGCGTTTTTTTTCCAGAAGCACGGCGGTCGGAGGGCTTTTCCGTCAGCCATCGTAATGACGCCCTATGTCGGGCGGTCCACATCTCCGTTTGGGTGGCGGGCGGATGTGAGTCCGCCTGCCATCCTAATCAGGCCCTAAATTACTATTCCAACTCCAAAACCAACTAAACTCAAGGAAAGTGCTGGATAATAAACCACATTAAATTACTATTCCAACTCCAAAACCAACTAAACTCAGGGAAAGTGCTGCATAATAAAACATAATAAATTACTATTCCAACTCCAAAACCAAATAAACTCAGGGAAAGTGCTGGATAATAAACCATAATAAATTACTATTCCCACAACAAAACTCAGGGAAAGTGCTGGATAATAAACCAAATTAAATTACTATTCCAACTCCTAAACCAAATAAACTCAGGGAAAGTGCTGGAAAATAAAACATAATATATTACTATTCCAACTCCAAAACCAAATAAACTTAGGGAAAGTGCAGGAAAATAAACCACATTAAATTACTATTCCAACTCCAAAACTAACTAAACTATGGGAAAGTGCTGGATAATAAACCAAATTAAATTATTATTTCAACTACAAAATCAAATAAACTCAGGGAAAGTGCTGGATAATAAACCATAATAAATTACTATTCCAACTCCAAATCCAAATAAACTCAGGGAAAGTGCTAAATAATAAACCATATTAAATTACTATTCCAACTCCAAAACCAACTAAACTCAGGGAAAGTGCTGGATAATAAACCATAATAAATTACTATTCTAACTGCCAAGCAAATAAAAATTCTTCTTAATAAAATAAAAAATGTTAACTTTTTTTAACCAAAATAAATATATATTTTTCTTAAATTTACATTTCTTTAACAAAATTATATATATTTTTTTATAAACTCTTTTATTGTTGACATCGTAAATACATTCCAAGCAGATTTATTTACATTATTATGATCACATTATATATTCCGCCCTTTGAAAATCTTTATCTCGGTTTATTGTTGCTATTCAACCCTATTCTACCTCTAGCGCTAAATGCTACTTCATCTGGGGGTACACAAATATTACCTCTATACATATTCCATTTTTCCCAAATCTGCGACCACTTCTTGCGATAACCACGTGATACATACACCGTCTTTTCCATTACCATGCACCAGTCCATGTCTTTTTTCCATACGTTCAACGTGGGCTTTTCAGGCGCCCCCACAATTTGGCAATGTTCCTTTTGGCTACCATCAGACCCAAGGCCACCCAGATTCTTTCTTTCCCTGACATGTCTGTGGGACCCCATACATTCAGAACACATAGGGGCCGATTCCGATCTCGGCCGGTAGGGCTCCGAATCGGATTCGGCTTTACCGGATCCGATTCGGAGCCCTGTTTCCCAACCGATTCAGTACGTGCGTCCGGGCGAGCGAGTACGATGCGAAAACTCCGACCGACTCTGTTCGCGAGACCCAACCGCACCGACCGACTCATACGCGAAAGCCGACCGCTCCGACCGACTCGCTCGGACACGCCTCGCACCGCGCAATGGAGACGTTCCCCGGCCGGGCAAGTACGATGCGCGCCGTGAGCAGTCCGACCGACTCGCGCCGTCCGGCTCGAAGGAGCAGTCGGAGCCGCACTTTGGGGGTCCGTGTCGGACCCCTGTACGCGTAGCCGCGCGAGTCGCACACAGGGGGACCCATGGGTCCCCCTACCTGTGCGCTTACGGCGCGAGTCGCTTCGCCGCATACCCGCTGTAGGGGGCGCCCTTGTTCGCCTCGCACCCATTGAGTCAATGGGAGCCCGCGTACGCGTTGTACGACAGGATCCCATCGACTTCAATGGGAGTCCGACCGAATCGAGTCCGATGGCATACGTGCGCATCGTACTCGTTCGGTCGGGCTGCTAGAGTCCGATCGGTCGGAAATCTCTCCGAGTCCGGCTTGGTCAGAGAGATTTCCGGCCCGAATCGAATCGGCCCCTTAGTTTTATCTCGGGCTCTACTTGTTTGCCTAGTACATTCGTCATACATTGAGTCACTTTTGTCCAATAACACTGGATATATACACAGCTCCAAATGGTATGTGTAAAGGTTCCCTCCTGACCACACCCTCTGTTGCAACTGGGATTTTCTCTATAACCCATTTTTGCAAGGACGGTATTTGCTAAATATACTCTATGTAATATCTTAAGCAGTACTAATCGCAGTTTTGACGAGATTGCTACCTCCTTAGGGGACGATAAAGCCTCCTGCCACTCGTCATCCTCCATTTCCGTTGTGTCATTTTCCCAGTAACCTCGAAGTTGCAGAAGGGGGTCGGGCATGTTGTTTATTAACTTTATATACACCAATGAGATCGCTTTCTTGGGCATATACTCTTCTAGGATTGTGTCTTCAAGTGGGGAGGACTCTGGAAGCAGCTGACCCCACGGAATAGTCGCTTGCAGTGCGTGTCGGATCTGTAAATATCTAAACTTTTCTGTCTCAGCCATTTCATGATCTCTTTGCAACTGGGCAAATGGGATCACATCCCCTTTTTTTCATAGGTCGCCCACCTGGGAAATGCCAATCATGTCCCAAGCCGCGAAACCTTTGGATTTTCTCAAATTGCCTAATTTCTCTGTATCCCACAATGGTGTTGCCTGTGTTATTTTCCCCTCCCAACCCATGCTCTTGTTCACTGTGCGCCAAGTTTGGACTGCGTTTTTGGTTGGGCCTGTTAGGTTTAATTTTGCCGAATTTGTATATAATACCCTGATGTAGTGCCCTTCGGGGAGGAGCCATCTATCCATCTTATAGCCGGGGTCGTTATTGGATCTATATATACATTGGTTAATTGCTGTTAGTTGTGCTGCCCAATAATATTTTTTGATATCCGGGAGTACTATGCCACCGTTGTACCACCCTCTCGTCAACTTTCGGGTCGCTATTCGTGGTGGTTTCCCCTCCCATAACAGTTCCCTCTGCTCGTTCTCGATACTTTTAAAGTATTCTGCATGCACTGGGGCCGTGGAGATCTGCAATATATACAAGAATCGCGGTAATGCCATCATCTTAAATAGTGTGGCACGCCCCAGCAAGGACAGTGGGAGGGATCTCCAATGTTGAATATCCCGTTTGAGTCTTAGCAAAGGGGGGAGGAGATTATGTTCATAATAGAGAGCTGAGTCTCGAGTAACGAAAATACCAAGGTATTTAAACCCTCCTGTTGCCTCTATTATCTCGTATCCTCTGGGCAGGACTGGAAAATCTCCTCTCAATACATAAATGGCTGACTTAGACCAGTTTATTTGGTAACCAGAACATTTGCCGAAGCACGTGAAGATATGCAACACTCTATTGATGGAGGCTCTCAGTGACGCCAGATATAATAGTATATCATCTGCACATAGGGAGATCCGGTCCTCCCAATCTTCAGCCCATCGCAATCCCCTCAGAACCGGGTCT
This sequence comes from Calotriton arnoldi, assembly GCA_963921515.1. Taxonomy (NCBI): domain Eukaryota; kingdom Metazoa; phylum Chordata; class Amphibia; order Caudata; family Salamandridae; genus Calotriton; species Calotriton arnoldi. Next base: position 1,366,625 of record CAWUFW010001957.1, on the reverse strand, counting down.
CTCCTTATCCACATCGCTAGGGGTTCCAGCATCAAGGAAAAGAGCAGCGGGGAAAGGGGACAGCCCTGTCTAGTTCCTCTTTCTAGCTCGAACGTCTTTGACTTTCTGTTATTGACCACTACTTGCGCCAATGGTTTATTATATAGGAGTTTCACCCAGCTAATAAAGTTGGGGCCAAAGCCCATTTTCTTAAGGACCGCCCACATATAGGGCCATTCGATGGTATTGAAAGCCATGGTGGCATCCAATGACATTACTACTGCATCCTCCCTCAATGCCTCTACCCTACCCATTACTCCGTGTAGGCGCCGGAGGTTGAGTGAGGTGTTTCTTGATGGCATAAAGCCAGACTGATCGGGGTGTACTAACTTCGCAATTACCCCCAGGAGACGAGTGGCCAGTAATTTGACTAGGATCTTGGCTTCTGCATTTATCAGTGATATAGGCCTGTAGGAAGAGCATCTATCTCTGGGCCTACCGCTCTTATGAATAACCACTATTGTGGCCAGCCTCTGATCCTCCGGGAGTATCCCCCTGTCACGACTCTCCAGGAACATATTGGTAAGGTGTGGCGCTATTTTGTTTTGTGCTAGCTTATACATTTTGATGGGTAATCCGTTGGGACCCATCGCTTTCCCAGATTGTAGCTCCCGAATAGCCCGTTTAACCTCAATATGTGTGAGCTCCTCATCTAGACTAGAGGAATCCTCCCCAGAGAGAGCAGGGAGGGCCACATCTGACAGCAGGGTATTAGCGTCTTCCTCAATAGAGGTCGTATGCGATGTATATATATCGTGAAAATATTCCGCAAATCCCTGCGCTATTTCTTGCGGTCCTGCCAAGTGTTGTCCCGACTCCGTCGTTAGCTCCACCACTAATCTATTGGCTTGTACCCGTCTATCCAACCATACCAATAGTCTACCTGCTTTGTCCCCTATATCATATATTTTACTCTGTGTGGCTCTATAGTGCTCTCGGGCTGCCTCTGTGGCCAGGTCTTTATATTCTTTGGTCATGATTTCCAGCATGTGTTTAACTTCCATCTCATCTTCTCCCCCCAGTCTTTACTCTAGTCGGAGTATTGCCTCTTCCAGCTGGGCGGCTTTCTCTTTGCGGGCCCCTGCTATCTGGGAGAGTGCGTGACCCCTGATCACCGTTTTAAAGGCCTCCCACAACGTTTGTGTTGAGTCCACCGATCCCTCGTTTTCGGAAAAGAACATTTCTATTTCTTTGGTTATAACAACATTATAATTTTAACACAATTTTTTTATACATTTTGTACCAAAAATTATTTTAAATTTAATATAAAAATTAAATATATTAAAAATCTAAAAAAATTCAACATTAAATTCTAAATTTTTTAAAACTACTTCACTAAAAACAGAAAAAATGTAAATTAAAAAGTCAACATTTTTTAAAAAATATTTCAAAAATTACTTTTCACAAAAATGTAATGTTAACAACATTCAAAAATTACTCCCTCCCCTTATCCCCTATGAACACAACATGACACTACTAAATTATCTAAAAAAATCCAAAAAATTAAAAACATTTACAAACAATATTTTTAAATTACTCCCCACCCTTGTCCCCTATAAACCCAACATCCCACTCCTAATTTTTTTAAAAACTTAAAAACATTTTTTAAAACAATATTTTTAAATTACTCCCCACCCTTATCCCCTACAGACCCAACATCCTACTACTAAATTTTTACAAGCATCTACATGGCACCCCTCGCCCACGTCGCCCGACAGCCCGACCTCAACATCATCTCCTACGCCAACGACACCCAGCTGATCCTCTCCCTCACCAAAGACCCTCACACCGCCAAAGCCCACCTCCACGAAGGAATGAAGGCCGTCGCCGAATGGATGAGGACCAGCCGCCTGAAGCTGAACTCGGACAAGACGGAGGTCCTCATCCTTGGTTCCAACCCTTCAGCCTGGGATGACTCCTGGTGGCCAACATCACTGGGAACAGCCCCGCCACCCACCGACCACGTACGCAACCTAGGGGTCATCCTCGACCCCACCCTCTCCATGACTAAGCAGGTCAACGCCGTTTCTCATCCTGCTTCAACATCCTCCGAATGCTCCGCAGGATCTTCAAGTGGATCCCCACCGAAACAAGAAAAACAGTCACCCAGGCCCTCGTCACCAGCAGGCTGGACTACGGAAACGCCCTCTACGCAGGAATGACGGCTAAGCTCCTGAGACGGCTGCGACGCATCCAGAACGCCTCTGCACGTCTTATCCTCGACATCCCCCGACGCAGCCACATCACACCCCACCTGAGAGACCTGCACTGGCTCCCTGTCAACAAGAGGATAACCTTCAACCTCCTCACCCACGCACACAAAGCACTCCACAACTCCGGACCAGCCTACCTCAACAGACGACTCAGCTTCTACACCCCCACCCGCCAGCTCCGCTCGACCCAGCCTCGCCCTCGCCACAGTCCCCCGCATCCGGAAACGACCGCCGGCGGCAGATCCTTCTCCCACCTCGCCGCCAAGACCTGGAACACCCTCCCCACCAACCTCCGACAGACCCAAGACCTACTGGCCTTCAGAAGACTCCTCAAGACCTGGCTCTTCGATCAGTAGCAGCACCACCCCCCTCTTCCCCCAGCGCCTTGAGACCCTCACGGGTATGTAGTGCGCTTTATAAGTGACATGATTGATTGATTATTTAAAATTTGAAAAATTTTATTTTTGTTTTTAAATTACTCCCCAACCATATCCCCTATAAACCCAACATCCCGCTCCTAAAACGTTACAAAATTTGAAAAAATATTTAAATTTTTATCCAAAATATTTAAATTACTCCCCACCCTTATCGCCTATAAACCCAACATCCCGCTACTAAATGTTTAAAAAAATGTTTTAATTTTTAAAAAATTTTAATTTTTTTTTAAATTACTCCCCTCCCTTATTCCCTATAAACCCAATATCCCGCTCATAAAGTTTTACAATTTTTTTTTAAATATTTAAATTTTAACACAAAACTTTTAAATTACTCCCCGCCCTTATCCCCTATAAACCCAACATCCCTCTCCTAAAACGTTACAAAATTGTAAAAAATATTTAAATTTGAATCCTAAATTTTTGAAATTACTCACCACCCTTATCCCTTATAAACCCAACATCCCTCTACTGAATGTTTAAAATAAGATTAATTTTTTTTTTAAATGTTAAAATTGTTTTTTTTTAAATTGCTCCCCACCCTTATCCCCTATAAACCCAACATCCCACTCATAAAATTTTACAAACATTTTAAAAATATTTAAATCTTAATCCAAATTTTTTAAATTGCTCCCCACCCTTATCCCATATAAACCCAACATCCCGCTCCTAAAACTTAATTTAAAAAAATACAATTATTTTAACTTATTTTTTTTTTTATAAAATATATAATAACTAATACTACATTAACAATAAAAAATACCAACATTAAACAAAAACCAAACAAAAAAAATCGATATAATTAACAACTATGGGGTCGATTCCGATTCGGGCCGGAAAACGTACCGACCGACTCGGAGCCGGAATTAATTCCGACCGACACGTACCGGTGCAGCCCGACCCGCAAAGTACGATGAGAAGCGTGCAAAACCCGACCGACTCGTACGGAACACAAGCCGAACGACCGAGCCGCGCGGAAAACAGCAATCCGGCTGGAAAAACACGCGAATCGAACCGACCGACACGCACCCGGAATAATCCCGAACGAAACGTACCCGCGAACTCCTACCCCGCCAAGTACGATGCAACGCGTGGAAAACATGACCGAAGTCGCACGGAGGACAAGCCGTACTACCGACACGCATAGAAAACTGCGAGCCGAAGCAACCCAAAACACGCGACCGACGCGTACGCAGCATAGAAAACAGCACAAACACAGCGTGAACGAATCGGAGAAGCCCGTACGAGACAACTGCAGGGTCCGACTCGGTCACAAGAACGTCTCCTACATGCACAAAAAGTACAAAGGGAAAATACACAAAAAAAGGCCAAACAAGCAATTACAAAGCCAATAAATACTGGGGGGGCAGGGAACAAAGACACACCCACAACTCCACCCATATAAAGGACACAAATCCCTACCATGATCCTTTGCAAATTCAAATTACCTGCCAGCACTCAACAGACAGCAACCACACACCCACAGCTCATCCATCACACAAGCCACACGACCGAGCCGCGCGGAAAACAGCAATCCGGCTGGAAAAACACGCGAATCGAACCGACCGACACGCACCCGGAATAATCCCGAACGAAACGTACCCGCGAACTCCTACCCGCCAAGTACGATGCAACGCGTGGAAAACATGACCGAGTCGCACGGAGGACAAGCCGTACTACCGACACGCATAGAAAACTGCGAGCCGAAGCAACCCAAAACACCGCGACCGACGCCGTACGCAGCATAGAAAACAGCACAAACACAGCGTGAACGAATCGGAGAAGCCCGTACGAGACAACTGCAGGGTCCGACTCGGTCACAAGAACGTCTCCTACATGCACAAAAAGTACAAAGGGAAAATACACAAAAAAAGGCCAAACAAGCAATTACAAAGCCAATAAATACTGGGGGGGCAGGGAACAAAGACACACCCACAACTCCACCCATATAAAGGACACAAATCCCTACCATGATCCTTTGCAAATTCAAATTACCTGCCAGCACTCAACAGACAGCAACCACACACCCACAGCTCATCCATCACACAAGCCACACACCATCAGCACCCCAACAAATAGCAACGTCACATACACCCAGCAAAACACACACTCACACACCTTCACCTGCACACCAACACACACATCACTCACCATCACCATGCCCCCAAAGAAGAATCATAAGTTCCTAGATAGTGAATTGGAAGTCCTGGTAGATGAGATCCTCAGGGTAGAGCCACAGCTGTTTGGTACACTGGTCCAACAGACACCCATGGCGCAGAAAACCAAGATGTGGGAGAGGATCGTCGACAGGGTGAACGCACAATCACCATGTTTGCGCACAAAGATAGACATCCAGAACAGGTGGTATGACGTGCGCAGGAGGGTCAGGGAGCTGTTGAAGAAAGACTACCTCGTGAGCCAACACACCGGCAGTGGCCCTCCTGTCAAGGCAGTATACCTCAGGCCCTGGGAGGAGAAGGTGCGGGCCATCCTACCACCAGTGAGCGTATATGGACTAGAAAACATCCCAGAGCCTGGTGAGTACACAACAAATGTACACAATATTGTGCGACAATACACACACATCACTGTCAAGGGGAGAGTCAAACCATGCACCCTTAGCAAATACACAGCAACCAGAACAGAACCATCCCTAAATGTGTATGTCAGTCAGATAAACACAACACATGCCATCTCATAGTGACATGTAACTGTGTCATCACATGTACAAACACAACTACAACTACAGCTGGGCAGTGGCACAAATATAACTAACAAACACATCCAGACATGTAGCCACCACTACAACACCACCACACAGTGAAGGCCACTGAAAGGAAGGAATGCTGTGTATGCTGGGCAAGTCAGTGTAGCCAATAGCATCATGGGAGTCATAGTCACAGATATTGCCCACCCTCACAATGCGCACATCAACACCACCTTGAACCATGCTCACATCACAGGGAGTGGAAAACAACTGACAAGATGGCTGACACTGGCTACTGCTGTGGGGAGCACAAGGTCCTGCTGGCAACTGTGCACCAACCAACAGCAGGACTCCACTGACTGACATCCTGAAAGACAACTTGCACTCCCTGCAATGGAAGCACGTTCCATGGTGGGATATCTGGCTGGGTGGGAAGGAGGACTCACAGCCCTGACCATAGTTACCAGCAGCGTTTCTCACACACACCCTAACACAAACTCCACATAACTCACCTGGGAGAATGCATTGCCTCACACTCCAATCAAATATCCCACAAAGAACCACAACCCTGGGTCATGCTGAGTGAAGCACAGGGACACACATGGGACTTGTAGCAAAACTAACCCCAGGATAACACTGTCAGCCATCTTGTCAGCACAGGCACACAACCCCACAGGGAAGCAGAGTCAAAGGGAAGGAAGCATGGGCATGCTGGGAAGGGGGTGGAGGCAATAGCATGATGGGAGTGGTAGTCACAGCTCAACATCCCCCACCCACATGGCCCAGCAAGCTCACACTCAAGCATGCACACCCCACAGAGAGTGGAAAGCCCCATCAAAGATGTCTGACACTGGTGCTCTGTTGTGGGGAGCACAAGGCCATGCTGGGAACTGGCCACCAACCAACAGCAGGACACCACAGTCAGCCATCTTGCCATTTCTCTCACACTCACACACAGTGAAGTCCACCCAAAAGCAAGTAAGTATGGGCATGCTGGGAAGTGGGGTGGAGGCAATAGCATGATGGGAGTGGTAGTCACAGCTCAACATCCCCCACCTACATGGCCCAGCAAGCTCACACTTAAGCATGCACACCCCACAGAGAGTGGAAAGGCCCATCAAAGATGTCTGACACTGGTGCTCTGTTGTGGGGAGCACAAGGCCATGCTGGGAACTGGCCACCAACCAACAGCAGGACAGCACAGTCAGCCATCTTGCCATTGCTCCCACACTCACACACAGTGAAGTCCACCCAAAAGCAAGTAAGTATGGGCATGCTGGGAAGTGGGGTGGAGGCAATAGCATGATGGGAGTGGTAGTCACAGCTCAACATCCCCTACCCACATGGCCCAGCAAGCTCACACTCAAGCATGCACACCCCACAGAGAGTGGAAAGCCCCATCAAAGATGTCTGACACTGGTGCTCTGTTGTGGGGAGCACAAGGCCATGCTGGGAACTGGCCACCAACCAACAGCAGGACACCACAGTCAGCCATCTTGCCATTGCTCTCACACTCACACACAGTGAAGTCCACCCAAAAGCAAGTAAGTATGGGCATGCTGGGAAGTGGGGTGGAGGCAATAGCATGATGGGAGTGGTAGTCACAGATATTGGTCACCCCCACAACTGTCCCATCAACACCACCCTGAACCATGCGCACATCACAGGGAGTGGAAAACAACTGACAAGATGGCTGACACTGGCTACTGCTGTGGGGAGCACAAGGCCCTGCTGGCAACTGTGCACCAACCAACAGCAGGACACCACTGACTGACATCCTGAAAGACAACTTGCACTCCCTGCAATGGAAGCACGTTCCATGGTGGAATATCTGGCTGGGTGGGAAGGAGGGCCGGATGTCAACCAAATACAACCAATGCAGACCATGTACACACCCCAACATTCACATAGAAATGCCCAAATAATGCAGGACAATGTGCTACACCAATATCAACCCCTGACTGTGACAACTTAGGACAATGCAATGTACAGGCCCGCATCCAGAGGCACAGTCACAACTGTCAGGTGTGTCAACCATTGATGCCTGCAGAAACATAACATACATTGTGTGTGTCTCCCAAAAACAGGTGATGATGGGGACACAGCAGCAGATGCTGAGGAGTCCCCGTCCCAGGCTCAAGAGGATACGGAGCTCACTGGTGTGGAACAGCCTCTGCCCTCCTCGGATGAAGAAGACCCACCTGGCACCTCCGGAGCAAGTCATCATGCAGCACCAGCAGGACCACCAGCTGCACCCCTGCACCCACCCTCCAACGACTGTCAACACACATACCACCCCTGCCGACATGGACAGACCAAGGAGCACCACCACCACCAGCACAGGGACCCTGGACCAACGTGGGGCCATGGACACCAACACCACCAACAACCCCCAAGGGGGCCCAGGGTCACCTGTGCGTGCCACCTCAGGTACTGCACGTGTCGCCAGGGGTGGTGGGAGGGGTGGGAGACATAGGTCGCTGCTCGCAGAAGGGTCTGGACTGCATGATGACCCACAACTGGCACGCATAGCCGATGCGTACCAGTCCAGCACCGGAGAGTTCAGCCAGGTAGTGGGGCTCCTCAGGGACATTAAACAGCAGCAGGCTGCCCATCATGCCCGCTTGGACTCACACATGTCCCGCGTGGAGTCCAAGTGGGACACACTGCAAGAGATGACGGCGGTGCATAGGGACATATTACAATGCCTCCGCCAGATGAGCAGCAACCAGTCAACACCTCCCTGTGTGCCCACAACATCTGGTGCTGAAACAACTGCAACTGCCACAGGGAGGCAGGATGACTCTGGCGGAGAGTCCCCTGCACCGCAGCAGCCTGCACTTGAGGGTCCCCCAAAGAAGAGGGGTCGTCCGAGGAAGGACAACTGAGAGGCTGATGGCCATGCACAACCCCAGGAAGCCAACACCTGTTCTGGATAATCACCTTTGTGCGCAAACTGTTCACCCTGTTGACTGCAACACAACTCCCCCACATGACATGGGGAGTACAAGTTGGACCAATGTCTCAGATGACTGTGGACTTGATACAGGACATTTCTGCTACCAGGACTTCCAATTCATCTAGGAACTTTGGATTGCAATCAAAATGTACAGCACTCACCATCCTGTGCACTATTCACACACATGTATGACAATAAACACACTAATACACCATACCTGCCTCTGTCGTGATTCCAACGTGGTTTCTGTCATGGAGATGATGACCAGCGAAATTACACTGTGCATGCTAACTGCTACAGCAAGTACAACACAAGCATGTGAGTCATGGCAACATGACACATATGAGGGAGACACACCACCAGGGCTACACAACAAATACACACCTAGGCCATCTGACTCATTGCCTACACTGATGTTGCCAGGAAATACGGTGCAATGCACAGACACAACACCTATTCACACTCTTAGTCAACTAGCCCACTGGTGCAGTAAGCAAATGTCAGTCAAATGTGTGACCACAGACAACGCACATCACAAAGTGAAGCACAGGTTTATTACACATTCGCAACATGTTGTAACCACTACAGATGCAAGGTAATCCCACCTGGCAGCGGGCACACAGTCAACAAGTGTAGAAGGAAGGAAGTCCATGGGTGTGGCACACATCACCTGTAGGGACACGACAGCTACCACCCTGGAAGTCGAATCACGGTGTCTGGGATCACAGTTGACCAAACGACTCTGAAAGTACCCTGTGAAGGACAGAAATGACACACAGTCAAAAGCACTGAAGAACAGGACAGAACTGCAATACTCATGCCCAATACATGTCACAAGATACCCACCCAGAACCAAGTTAGCATGTCAACACTGTTGGGGAGTACAGACTACCTGTAAGGACACATCGCTACACGCATACAGTCATGTAGCCCATGGACACACTCAAACAGCACCAGAGCACCACCAACACATATCATGCAAACTCACATCATTGACATGACATCTCTGGATACTCACATTCAGCTGAAGAAGTTGGTGATGAGCTGTGTGCGGACATCACCATCATCATCATCATCATCACTGGCATCGTGGTCCAGGCCAGGATCCTCCACAGGTGGCGGACGTTGGTCATCGTCATCCAGGATGAGAGGCAACTCCTTCCGCACTGCCAGGTTGTGTAGCATGCAGCAGACGATGACAATCTTGCACACCTTTGCTGGGGCATATGGGAGGGACCCTCCTGTCTTGTCCAGGCAGCGGAAGCGGCTCTTCAGGAGACCAAATGTCCGCTCAATCACTCTCCTGGTCCGACCATGTGCCTCATTGTAGCGCATCTGGGCTGGTGTCACAGGGTTCCTGAGGGCGTCAGCAACCACGGCATGTTGGGGTATCCGGAGTCACCTACATACAGACAATTGCACATTAGCTGAGTTTGAAAAGAGGGTGGAACACTACATTGCAGAACACACACAATGGTACAAAGTCAGTACACACCAACAAGCCAGGCACGCTGGTTCCGCATCTGTGACATCATCCTCGGGATGCGACTACTCCTCATCACGTAGGCATCGTGTGCAGAACCGGGGAAACGGGCACACACGTGTGAGATGCTCATATCTGCAAGACAGACCACCAGTGCATTGACCGAGTGGTAGTGTTTGCGGTTCCTGTATGCCTGCTCTTGGGCCTGTGGTGGTACCAAAGCCACATGTGTCCCATCAATGGAGCCAATGACATGCGGCATCCTCCCCAGGGCATAGAAGTCACTCTTCACGTCAGTGAGTTGTTGGAGTCTAGGGAAATAGATGTACTGGTTCAGGTATATCAACATAGCCTCCAAAACATCGCGGAGCACACGGCTGAACATGGTCTGTGACATCCCACCAGCAGTCGCCACAGTGTGTTGAAAGGTACCGGTGGCAAAGAAGTGTAGGGCTGCCATCACCTTCACCTTGGGGGTCAGCGCTGTAGGGTACGGCCGGCCAGGTTGCAAATGTGGTGCCAAGCGCACTGCCAAATCCTCAATCAGCTGCCTGGTGAAGCGGTACCGTCGGATGCTGTCACGTTCCACCATCGTTGCCAGGTCAGGGAATGGTCTATGGACAGCTGGTGCCCTGCAGTGCATAGGTGAAGAAAGAAAGATTGTCAGTCACCCCACATATGTGGCATTGAACACACTCAATATCACATGATACATCATTATGAGGCACAAGTACATGATGTGTGCAGTTCCGTAAGGACATGTATGGCACATACATGGCCAACATCTAACATCACAGTTCAACAAGTGGCATCAATAAGTCCCATGTTGTGCCATTGGATATCATGAGGCCGTGTCACAGTTCCCATCTCCTGCTGCCACGTTACAAACACACCCCACAGTGACATGTGAGGACAGATGTGCCCCAGGCATCACAGCTCAACGACAGGTAGATTCCCAGGGACCCTGTATTGCCACATGGACACTGGCATGACATGGTGTATCATGTATACACCACAGCAAAACAACCATGACCCCCACAGGTAGTGGTCCCTGTTGCCTCGGCAGGACAGACATGGACGTCTGTGACACACACACGCACAACATCAAAGTCCATGCACAAACAACGTGGATGTGGAGACTGTCTCCCATTGTGCACATGAAATCAGAGACATTGTAAACACAACATGCACACAGACTGTGGAGGACCATCACTATTGTGCCAATGGGTCACCCCGGGTGAAACATACCGTCCCACATGGGACTCAGGGGGTATGTGACATGACATACACATACAGCACCGTGAAATGTGACCATGCCACATGCTCAGATATGAACAGTTGCACATCACAGTGGTCATGTACACGAAACACCAAGGATTCTGTCCCCATGAACACGTGCACAGCCTGGGGGTGGCTGCCCCCAAGTGACACCCACAGAACAACATGTTCACCCCCATACACGCAATAGGTAATGCAGCCTTACATGCCTTAGGATACAGTTTGGACAGGCTGTGGTGTTGTAGGTGTGCCCCTCACTCCCTGGGAAGTATATGTGGCTGGCATATGTTCACCTGTGACAGGCATGGTGACATATGCCAGTGACTTGTACAGGGACGCGTTGGACAGCAATGGACGATCGGTGCGCACACATTGGCCATTGCATTCAATGTGTGCTGGTACGCGTTGTATTCGCAATACGCGTCGGACAGCAATGGACTGATCGGTGCGCACACATTGGCCATTGCATTCAATGTGTGCTGGTACGCGTTGTATTCGCAATACGCGTTGGACAGCAATGGACTGATCGGTGCGCACACATTGGCCATTGCATTCAATGTGTGCTGGTACGCGTTGTATTCGCAATACGCGTTGGACAGCAATGGACCGATCGGTGCGCACACATTGGCCATTGCATTCAATGTGTGCTGGTACGCGTTGTATTCGCAATACGCGTTGGACAGCAATGGACCGATCGGTGCGCACACATTGGCCATTGCATTCAATGTGTGCTGGTACAGCGTTGTATTCGCAATACGCGTTGGACAGCAATGGACCGATCGGTGCGCACACATTGGCCATTGCATTCAATGTGTGCTGGTACGCGTTGTATTCGCAATATCTGCGTTGGACTGCAATGGACCGATCGGTGCGCACACATTGGCCATTGCATTCAATGTGTGCTGGTACGCGTTGTATTCGCAATACGCGTTGGACAGCAATGGACCGATCGGTGTGCCCGGTCGGCCCATTGCATTCAATGTGTGCGGGTGCGCGTTGTATCCTGGGTGCAGCGTTGAACAGCAATGGACCGATCGGTGTGCCCGGCCGGCCCATTGCATTCAATGTGTGCGGAGTGCAGCGTTGTATCCTGGGTGCGCGTTGAACAGCAATGGACCGATCGGTGTGCCCGGCCGGCCCATTGCATTCAATGTGTGCGGGTACGCGTTGTATCCTGGAGTACGCCTTGAACAGCAATGGACCGATCGGTGTGCCCGGCCGGCCCATTGCATTCAATGTGTGCGGGTGCGCGTTGTATCCTGGAGTGCGCGTTGAACAGCAATGGACCGATCGGTGTGCCCGGCCGGCCCATTGCATTCAATGTGTGCTGGTGCAGCGTTGAATCCTGGGTACGCCTTGAACAGCAATGGACCGATCGGTGTGCCCGGCCGGCCCATTGCATTCAATGTGTGCGGGTGCGCGTTGTATCCTGAGTGCGCGTTGAACAGCAATGGACCGATCGGTGTGCCCGGCCGGCCCATTGCATTCAATGTGTGCGGGTACGCGTTGTATCCTGGGTACGCCTTGAACAGCAATGGACCGATCGGTGTGCCCGGCCGGCCCATTGCATTCAATGTGTGCGGATACGCGTTGTATCCTGGGTACGCGTTGAACAGCAATGGACCGATCGGTGTGCCCGGCCGGCCCATTTCATTCAATGTGTGCGGGTACGCGTTGTATCCTGAGTACGCCTTGAACATCAATGGACCGATCGGTGTGCTCGGCCGGCCCATTGCATTCAATGTGTGCGGGTACGCGTTGTATCCTGGGTACGCGTCGAACAGCAATGGACCGATCGGTGCGCACCCATTGGCTATGGCCTGGCCTGGCAACGGACGCGTTTTCAAATTTTGAGCGAGTCTGATGCTGTAAATTCAGTTGGTCACCCACAACAATGTTGCAAATTCATGGGTGTCATGAAGTTGAACTTTTGAAGGATGCTGTGGGCGTGTGTAAGTGGTGCAATTCCATGGATTGGCCAGATTCAGAAGATGCAAACGACTTGGACCTATCACTTTGGACACATGGGACAGTATCTGCCTCTGCAGCACACATATAATGCTGGCTGTTCCCCTGAGAGCTCACTTGCCTGCACTACATGCTCCAGGACGACATCTGCCACCACCACTGCTGCTGTATCTGCACCCTCTGGACCCTGCAATGGCACGTACTGTGGAGAGAGCCCCAGCCTTCAGCACTGAGGAGAACCAGGCCCTGCTGGACAGCCTCCTTCCACAGTACAGCAAGCTGTATGGGAAAGCAGGGGAGCAGGTGAGTGTTCTGTCCACTGCCTTCCTAAATGTGCATGTTGTCTGACTAGCAAGGCTAACAGTCTGCACGCCACTGGCTAGCAGGCTCACTGAGTAGTTGTCACCCCCATAGTGTGTAGTTACATGCACTGGACAGGTATAGTGCAGTGACAGTGCATTTAAACAAGTTTTTACTTCCCAGGCAATGATACCATGTAGTAACTGCTGGCATACTGTCCATGGCCATCGTTGCACTGCCTGTGTACATCATGTGCCCCTGTGATTGAGACATGTATATCCAACTGTGTAATGCACGGCTATATTGCATGTGTAGTAATGGCATTCTCACTTTGTCATCCTCACAGGTTGATGCCCACCAGAAGCAGCAGATATGGCTGACCATCGTCCGGGCAGTGAGATCCGTGGGGGTCTACAAGCGCCGGATCCGCAACTGCCAGAAGAGGTGGCAGGACCTTAGGGGCTGGACCCGGAGGATCGCACGGGTCCAGCTGAAGCTGTCGCCTCCTCGCAGGAGGGGCGGACACCGGACCCTGACCCCCACATGCTCAGGATCATGGCGGTGGTCTTCCCTGATCTGGATGGGCAGCTGAAGGCCAGAGAGCAGCAAGGAGGGGTGAGTCCATGACTGCATTGTGAACTATGTCTGCCATGCTATGTGCCCTCCTCTGGCCTGGTTAAACTTCCACAGTACATCAGTCATGTGGTCCAGGACCCATGTCCCTCTATTGTGCACTGCCCACTCCTCATCTGATACCCAGGTGTGGCCCTTACAGTCAGGGAATTGTGTCACTTGGGTACTGTGTCCTTGCAGTTTGCTTGACTCAAGGTGGGGGACAGCATCTGTTTCCCTGACTCTGTGGTGGGCATCATGGGTGGGTCCATTGCTTACACAATGCCTGTGTTCTGACATGTAATCTGCGTGTTACTTTGATATGTGGTCCAATTGCTGGGCTGATCCACCACATGTGCCTGGGGTATCTGGCACACACCCATGCTGCGGGTGGGAACAATGTTTGGGCCCCAGGAGTGTGTATATTACGTGTGTCACACATACTTAGCCAGCTGCCTACTGTCCAGGTCTCATCCCTCATTCATGTGGGGCAGGACAGTCATGCCTACTCCAGGCCATACAATACACTCTGTACTCTCACTCCCGTGTATCAGCTGACACGTTGTGCTCAGGTGTCTGCCTCTGTGTCAGTGTGCTGTGGCTTCGTTGTCAGGACTGCTGGGGTGTTTCTCGGTTGGGGCTCAGCATGCCACCGGAGATGTGACCATAGGAGACGATACTTGTGTGACACATAGGTGTTTGATCACCTGACCGTGCAGACTGGGGTATGCGAATGTGAAGTTCAGGCAGCTGTTTCCCATTCACAGCAGATTGTGAGGTGCTCAGGTTCAGAGGGTTGTGTTACAGGTCTCCCATATGTCCAATCGGTATGACCTGGACAGATAAGGGTTCAGATGATGTGGTGTGTGGGGGATGTACATGTGCACTTGTTCAGCTCCAGGACTTGCATTCCCCATGACCTACTATTGTGACACAGTGCAGAGTGTTGTTGTCTGGCTGCCCTGCCCATGTGACTGGAGACAGTGATGTATGACTTAGCAGGCATGCCTGTGCCATGGCATGTGACTTCCTATTAGTGATCCTGCAGGGGAGTGACATGTGCTACATGCACACCATTGTGGCAATGGCTATCAGGACATGGGTGCATCATGGTGTCTGTCGCTGGTATGCATCACATGCATTTCCTATTTGACTCTGGGCATCCCTTTCATCCGGACACCTGTACTGACTCAGTGGCAAGAGTTGTGATGTGTGCATGTTCACATGCTTAACCGGGTTCTCTGCACTGTCCAACTACTGTGTAGGTGGTGCATGTGTCCACACTGGGGTATTGCCATCCAACAGACACCAGACAGATGGGTGCAAGGCCAGGTGGGATGTGAGTGCCATGGTTGACCATCAGACTGACAATTGGCTTCTCCTGTTCTGTTTGGGCACTTTTAGCAATGTTCAACTAAGGATGCCAGGGCTTGCTCTGTAATGTGCTGTACTAACTGTGGTGTGTGCGTACGGTGCAGGTGACTGATGTCTGTCTGTTTCCCTATTGATTGCAGATACATCCACGGCCACAGGAGGGGACAGCTCCACGGACCAGGAGGAGCCGCAGAGCCAGACTGGGTCAGCAGCCGAGGAGTGGTCGGAGGGACCCAGTGGCACGGAGGGTGAGGGGAGCGACACCGAGGAGTCCTCAGCACCATCCACCTCAGCTGAGGACCACAGCAGCTCGGAGGATGACTCCCTTATGGAGGCGGGTGTCAGCAGCCACCACACCCCAGCTAGTGTTGCTGTCCCCGCCACCACCACCACCAACACCGCCCTCCCATCGGCTCCCATTTCCGAGGTCCGTGGAGGCTCCCATGTTCGGGAGCGTGTCTCCTTCGGGCCAGGCACCGCACCCCTGCCCCTGTGTCCCCAGCTGCCCTGAGTGAGGAGTCTGTGTACCTCCTTCGCCAGCTCCATGTAGGGCAGACAGCGATGCTGAGTGTCCTCCATGCCCACACCACTCTGTTGACTCAGCTGGTGTCGTTCATGGAGGGCATCTCATCGGGCATGTCTGCCCTACAGAGGGGCAATAGGTCCATGGACTCCTCCCTGACGGCAGCAGTGTCCCTCCTCCGACAGTCCCTCACCCCTCCTGCCTCTGCCCCATCCACACTCCCCAGCACCTTACCTGTCCCAAGCACACACACACCGGCACAGGCACACACCAGCACAGACACGAGCAGCACACAGACACACACGCCACAAACAAGACGCACATGCACGCACAGTCAGGGGACTGAAACCACACTCACAGGGGATGGGGCCCAGGCACACACACACGCATCCACGAGCACTGCGCAGTCCTCAGTTGCCTCTCCCTCCAAAGCCCCCTCCCTTGCCTCACCTGCAACCCCAAAGACACAGCGGCTCTTCCTCAGTGACCTCGGCCTCTTCCCCTCCGATCCAGCTGATACAGCATTCAGGGGAAGAGGAAGCCCAACCACACGGAGCGGAGTGCCCCTCGCCCCCGGACACCCTCCCCCAGGCGCAGACCGACTGACACCCCCACCCGCAAGTCCCCCGGACCCGGAAGAGCAAGACCCCGCCGCCGCCCTGCAGCTCAGGCACCAAGTCTCCTTCCTCCATCCCTCAGGCCCCCACTCCACAGGTGCCCCCACCACACCCTGCCCCAGGTTCCCCCACCCACAGATACACCATCCCCAAAAGGATCAGGCCTTCTCCCCCTGCCACTTGTTCTTCCGGCCCCACACCCCCCGCTGTGCTTGACTGTGCCACTGGTGTGGTGAGGGTGTCCTCCCCCTCTGTCCTGCCCACCTTACCTGATCCCCATTCTCCTCCCCTGGAGGTAGGCACTGCAGTGGAGGCCACTACCACCCTGTCTGACTTGGGCACTGCAGTGGCGAACCTGTCCACTCCATCTGCACGGTCCACTGCAGTCGTGCCGGCGCCCACACCATCTGAGTCATGCCCCCAGTTGTGCCGGCACACACCATGTCAGACACCTCCACTGCAGTTGTCAGTGGCTCTCCAGCACCCACCACCCCTTCCCTGCCTCCTTCTGGTGAGCCCTGATCCTGTCCCTGCGGTGCCTGCCCTGCCCCCCGTATGCCCCTCCGAGGGGATTGTCCCTGGTTTTCATCAGTGCAGGCATGCGTAGGGTGACATCTGCCACTGTCACCCTGTTTTGACTTTCATGATGGACTGGCCATTGGCCTTTGTTTATTTTTTACATGACTTCAACTTTTGAACCCACATATGCTGAATAAAGCAACTTTCTGTTCTCTAGTGCTTTTGCTTCTGATGTACATGATGTTGATGATGCTAACCATGCCCTTGCTGCAGTGATGGTGATATTTGGTCTCATGAATATGTAGTGTTACTGTGCAGGAACCCATGTGGTCCAGGAGGACTGTGTCCTATCCTGTGGTGTATCCATGTCATCCTTAGCAGCATCTGAGGGTGTCATGTTTTCAATATTTGGCAATGGGATTTCCTACTTACATTAGCAATGTCACATCTGTGGCTTCCACCCCTGCACATCTGTTGTGCTTGCCATTGTTCAATTAGTCTACTTCCCTGACCGTGTGGCCATCTCCACTGGACATGCAGGTTTGGGCATCAATGGGGAAGGACTCATCTGTGTTGTCAGTGCAACTTGCTATACATGTGTGTTGGATCTGTGCTGATGATTTCGTTGACACTCCCATGACCAGGCTGATGTGACAGGAGCCTTCATTTGGTGCTAATTGTTGACTGTGTGACCAAGTGTTCTGCTGACATGATGGAGCCCTACTGAGGCGACATATGGCACAGCTTTCGTCACACAGGAGTGGAGTCCCCTCATGGCAGTGTGTACTCCTGTGACATTGCCTGCGCCCAAGGTGTGTGTTGTATGAGCATGTCTGTGTGTTCACTTCCATTTTGCTGTGCATGCTGGGATCCCTAGTGATGTTCCTGTTTGTGATGCTTGCTGAGTTGACCTATGTTCCCCCAAAGTCTTCTCCCTGGGTTCTCTGTGATGTGGGTGCATGGCACATTACTGGTCATCAGGGTGTCACCCATAGGTGTGTTTGCTGTCAGGGCTGAGTTTGTGGGCAGACGCTGATGGGTCACAGTCAGGATTCCCCTTGGCACTTGTTGTTTACACCTGTCATGTGATTTCCGGTTTGTGTTAGCTTTCATTGGTTGTGACACGTTGTGTGTGTGACTGCTGGCACTCCTCAGGGTCAGGGCTGCAATGTTGGTAGTTGTCTATGTGTGTTCTTTGTGGGTGACCTTGGCTTCTTCATTGGTGTGTGACTGTGGCTGGGATCCCATTGGTTGGTGTGGTATTGCCGTCATGTCCATGTACAGCGTAGTGTGCAGTGTGTCAGACATTCAGGAGTCTTGTTGAGTGGCCATGTGTGATGTGTTTCTGCACCTTGGTTCCCACCACCCCCTGGGATTGTCATGGGTGCATGTGCAATGTCACCAGTGCATGTGAGCTTCACTGCTGCACATTGTTGGAGGTCGAGGTGTGTGGTGTTGAGTGTGTGCAGATGAGAGTTGTTGCCCGGCTAGACCCCTGCCTCCATGTTGGCCTTGGCTTACTGGCCGTGCTGATTGATTTGTGCTTGTGTAGGTGTGATGGTGGTTTGTAGCTCAGGACACATGACTGTGGTTCACAGTGTGAACGACATCTAGCTTTGTCATCACAGTGGGATTGTAATGCAGCCCAGGGTCACCACATTGTGGGGGCCCTGGGGGTAGTGCTGTGGTGTCTCTGTGTCTTGCTGTGTCAGTTGCTGTTCCTACATGCTTGTGTGACATGTGTGATTTGTGCTCCCTCTCATCTGACAATGCCTGATTGCCCACATAGGGGATTTGGATCCATGAGTTACCTTTGTGTGACACTGTATGCACATCTATGTAATTGGTATTCAGGCCTCCTCATGTGTTGTGTTGTTGCCTGGGGACACTGGTACCCCCCTCACCTGTTGTGTTTGATGTGCAGTGTGGGTCTGCCTGTTTGTGTTTGTGCATCTGCACCACTGCATTGGCATATCTTTAGTGTGCCATTGGCTGTATGTTGTTTGGTGTGTTTCCCCTGCTGTCCCTGGGACTCCTAGGTCATCAGTCAGCACAATGATCATTGTTTGTGTGTCCCATTGCTGCCATGGTATGGTATCTGTTCACCTCACATCTACAGTCTCCACAGGGTATCTGCATTTGTGTGCCCATTGGTGCAAATATGTGGGTCTGCATTCTGATGGTCACTTCTGTCATTGTGTTATTGATGAATGTTGACAGTGTCAGCCCCCATGGGTGATGTTTGTCTGCACATGGCCAAAGGTATGTCTTATTTGCACTGCACTGTTTGTCTCCCCCAATCTATGTTGCTATGGGACACAAGCACTACTTTGCCACTGATGTGTTTGTTGTTCTGTGACCAGGAATCATCCATGCAGTTTGGCAGTTGCAGCTTTTTCTTTGTCAACACTTACATTTTGGTCACTGTGATGATGGGTGTATGGACCCCGTTGCCACAATGTTCAAAATGTGCTTCAGCTATGGTCCCCACACTTACATTTTGGTCACTGTGATGATGGGGGTTTGGACCCCGTTGCCACAATGTTCAAAATGTGCTTCAGCTATGGACCCCACACTTACATTTTGGTCACTGTGATGATGGGGGTTTGGACCCCGTTGCCACAATGTTCAAAATGTGCTTCAGCTATGGACCCCACACTTACATTTTGGTCACTGTGATGATGGGGGTTTGGACCCCGTTGCCACAATGTTCAAAATGTGCTTCAGCTATGGACCCCACACTTACATTTTGGTCACTGTGATGATGGGGGTTTGGACCCCATTGCCACAATGTTCAAAATGTGCTTCAGCTATGGACCCCACACTTACATTTTGGTCACTGTGATGATGGGGGTATGGACCCCATTGCCACAATGTTCAAAATGTGCTTCAGCTATGGACCCCACACTTACATTTTGGTCACTGTGATGATGGGGGTTTGGACCCCATTGCCACAATGTTCAAAATGTGCTTCAGCTATGGACCCCACACTTACATTTTGGTCACTGTGATGATGGGGGTTTGGACCCCATTGCCACAATGTTCAAATTGTGCTTCAGCTATGGTCCCCACACTTACATTTTGGTCACTGTGATGATGGGGGTTTGGACCCCATTGCCACAATGTTCAAAATGTGCTTCAGCTATGGACCCCACACTTACATTTTGGTCACTGTGATGATGGGGGTTTGGACCCCATTGCCACAATGTTCAAAATGTGCTTCAGCTATGGACCCCACACTTACATTTTGGTCACTGTGATGATGGGGTTTGGACCCCATTGCCACAATGTTCAAAATGTGCTTCAGCCATGGACCCCACACTTACATTTTGGTCACTGTGATGATGGGGGTTTGGACCCCATTGCCACAATGTTCAAAATGTGCTTCAGCTATGGTCCCCACACTTACATTTTGGTCACTGTGATGATGGGGGTTTGGACCCCATTGCCACAATGTTCAAAATGTGCTTCAGCTATGGACCCCACACTTACATTTTGGTCACTGTGATGGTGGGGGTTTGGACCCCATTGCCACAATGTTCAAAATGTGCTTCAGCTATGGACCCCACACTTACATTTTGGTCACTGTGATGATGGGGGTATGGACCCCACTGCCACAATGTTCAAAATGTGCTTCAGCTATGGTCCCCACACTTACATTTTGGTCACTGTGATGATGGGGGTTTGGACCCCACTGCCACAATGTTCAAAATGTGCTTCAGCTATGGACCCCACACTTACATTTTGGTCACTGTGATGATGGGGGTATGGACCCCATTGCCACAATGTTCAAAATGTGCTTCAGCTATGGTCCCCACACTTACATTTTGGTCACTGTGATGATGGGGGTATGGACCCCATTGCCACAATGGTCATGGCCTGCTTGCATTGTGGGGGCCACACACATTTATGTGTGGCACATGTGATAGGGGGTCACATTGTATGTTCAAAGTCATGTTCAGTGTTGTAGGCATTTGACACAGTCTACACACGCTTCGTCATGGTGTTGGGGGGATGTCTTTATGTTGCATTCTTTATGTTGGTGTGTGCTTGTTGTGTCATGTATTAGCCATCCTGTGAGTGGGGGTGTTGTTGGTGGTAGGCATCCAGCCCCCCATGGGTAGAGGTGGTAGTAGTGGTAGGCATCTGGCACCCCCTGGGTAGAGGTGGTAGTAGTGGTAGGCATCTGACACCCCTGGGTAGGGGTGGTAGTAGTGACAGGCATCCAGCCCCCATGGGTAGAGGTGGTAGTAGTGGTAGGCATCTGGCACCCCCTGGGTAGGGGTGGTAGTAGTGGTAGGCATCTGGCACCCCCTGGGTATGGGTGGTAGTAGTGGTAGGCATCTGGCACCCCTGAGTAGAGTGTGGTAGTAGTGGTAGGCATCTGGCACCCCCTGGGTAAGGGTGGTAGTAGTGACAGGCATCCAGCCCCCATGGGTAGAGGTGGTAGTAGTGGTAGGCATCTGGCACCCCTGGGTAGGGGTGGTAGTAGTGGTAGGCATCTGGCACCCCCTGGGTAGAGGTGGTAGTAGTGGTAGGCATCTGGCACCCCCTGGGTAGAGGTGGTAGTAGTGGTAGGCATCTGACACCCCCTGGGTAGGGGTGGTAGTAGTGACAGGCATCCAGCCCCCATGGGTAGAGGTGGTAGTAGTGGTAGGCATCTGGCACCCCTGGGTAGGGGTGGTAGTAGTGGTAGGCATCTGGCACCCCCTGGGTAGGGGTGGTAGTAGTGGTAGGCATCTGGCACCCCTGGGTAGGGGTGGTAGTAGTGACAGGCATCCAGCCCCCATGGGTAGAGGTGGTAGTAGTGGTAGGCATCTGGCACCCCTGGGTAGGGGTGGTAGTAGTGGTAGGCATCTGGCACCCCTGGGTAGAGGTGGTAGTAGTGGTAGGCATCTGGCACCCCCTGGGTAGAGGTGGTAGTAGTGGTAGGCATCTGACACCCCTGGGTAGGGGTGGTAGTAGTGACAGGCATCCAGCCCCCATGGGTAGAGGTGGTAGTAGTGGTAGGCATCTGGCACCCCCTGGGTAGGGGTGGTAGTAGTGGTAGGCATCTGGCACCCCCTGGGTAAGGGTGGTAGTAGTGGTAGGCATCTGGCACCCCCTGGGTAAGGGTGGTAGTAGTGACAGGCATCCAGCCCCCCATGGGTAGAGGTGGTAGTAGAGGTAGGCATCTGGCACCCCCTGGGTAGGGGTGGTAGTAGTGGTAGGCATCTGGCACCCCCTGGGTAGAGGTGGTAGTAGTGGTAGGCATCTGACACCCCCTGGGTAGGGGTGGTAGTAGTGACAGGCATCTGGCACCCCCTGGGTAAGGGTGGTAGTAGTGGTAGGCATCTGACACCCCCTGGGTAGGGGTGGTAGTAGTGACAGGCATCCAGCCCCCCCTGGGTAGAGGTGGTAGTAGTGGTAGGCATCTGGAACCCCCTGGGTAAGGGTGGTAGTAGTGGTAGGCATCTGGCACCCCCTGGGTAAGGGTGGTAGTAGTGACAGACATCCAGCCCCCCATGGGTAGAGGTGGTAGTAGTGGTAGGCATCTGGCACCCCTGGGTAGAGGTGGTAGTAGTGGTAGGCATCTGACACCCCCTGGGTAGGGGTGGTAGTAGTGACAGGCATCTGGCACCCCTGGGTAGGGGTGCTAGTTGTGGTAGGCATCTGGCACCCCCTGGGTAGGGGTGGTAGTAGTGGTAGGCATCTGACACCCCTGGGTAGTGGTGGTTGTAGTGGTAGGCATCTGGCACCCCCTGGGTAGGGGTGCTAGTTGTGGTAGGCATCTGGCACCCCATGGGTAAGGGTGGTAGTAGTGGTAGGCATCTGGCTCCCCCTGGGTAAGGGTGGTAGTAGTGGTAGGCATCTGGCACCCCCTGGGTAAGGGTGGTAGTAGTGACAGGCATCCGGGCCCCTATGTGTATATGTGGCATTGGTGATGGCCATCCCGCCCCTATGGTGCTGCTGTTGTTGGTGTGAGTAATTTCTGCATCCCTCTGTGTGTGTGTGATATGTCGGGTACGTGTGGTTTGTTTTTGTGGTTGGTGTCTGACTTACCTTCTGCGCCGTTCGCGTCCGTGCCTGTTCCGGTAGTAGATGTAGAATATTGGTAGGATCGGCACGATGGGATTCATGGTTGGTTCGTCTCGTTCGTCTTTCTCGTTGCTTCGCCTCGTCCTCGTCACTGGCGTGTTCGACTCGTAGCCGTGGATCCTGTTGTGGCGCGAATAGGAGCTTATGTGCGCCTCTCCCGGATGCTTTGACGTGCCGTGCGTAGCGACGGGTTCGGCGCCTACGGGAAGCGCATCGTACTTGTCCGGCCGGACGGGGCTGCATTTTGGCTTCCGTGCGACTCGATTCTGCGTTTACGGATCCGGCTCGGTCGGGGAACAGGACCTGGAATGGGTGAGTACGACTGGGTTGGAATCTATGCTGTTGTGCGCATCGTACTTGCTCGTTCAGAATAATGTGCGGTTCGGTCGGGAAACAGGCATTCGCATGGCTTTTTTCCCGACCGAATGATGTTAGGTGCGCCTCCGACCGAGATCGGAATCGGCCCCTATATTTTTGACATCGAAATTTACAAAATCGATATTTCTGCATTACATTAAAATCGATATTTTTAACAACGAAAAAACGTACCTCAATATTTTGGACCATCGATATTCTTGACGCGATATTAATGCAATTAGATATTTCTACGTCGATATTCTGTCCCTGCACCCTCGCTGCGTACGCTCGCTACATAATATACAGAGGCTGATCTGACAAAATTTGCCATGGCTGTTTTAGGTTCCCAGTCCGGTCCTGGTTCTGTAGGGTTTTCTACTTTCCCCAGCAAATACGACAATCATGCACGTTCACTCTAAGCTCCTTGTGTAGTGACGTGAGACCCAGGGTAGGGCTCTATGTGGGGTTTTGTGATTGCGAGTGGAACCCAAATTGCACCCCTCTTAATGAGAGTAACTACTGTCTTGTCATCAGGCTGAGCAAAGCTGACAATGGTTGTAACAGTGATCGTAGCTCAAAGGACCAGCTGTTTTCCTTTCGCCTTCGGGGAAAGTGGTTTATTATCCTCTCCCTTGTGCTGTGCTTGCTAAATTTCTTGTAAAGAAAAAAAATCTTAAAACGGGCTTAAGACCTTCCCATTACTTACCTTTACTTACCATTGGTTGGCTCCCACGTCACTCTTGTTCCCTTGCTTTCTAGTGGTCGGCTCCTCTGGCTTCCTCCTGGGCTTCAAGTCTTCGTCCCTGACTTGAAGCATGGGCCAAGTACAGTTTCCTGTGGTCAGTATCCTATCACTGGCCGCAGGCTCTTGCAGGTACTCTTTTTTCTTTTCTTTGCAGCTTGCACTCTTAGAGAGTGCATGCATCAGCAGTCCCTCTCCTTCACCCCCCTCCTCCTGCTCTTTGTGATGTCACCCTCCTCCCACTCTTCATGGTGTCAATCCTTCCATCTGCCCTCCTCCCGCCATCAGATCTCTTTAACCCGCCTTCCTCCCATCGTACATTCTTTTTTAAAACAACCCCCCACCATCGTAATCTGTAAAGCAACCCACCACCCTCCTCCCGCTACACATTCTTTGTTCCTCACTGTTGAAAAATATATATATATGTCCATATAAATTCATGTGTATGCACTACAAAGATATGATGCTTAGATATATCATACTAACATGAGGCCTGGAGCTCCAAAGGGCTTCCTAGGTGACCTTGACTGGAGAAGCTTCAACAGCTATTCTGAGCCACCTAGAGGTCACTTTGCTTGTCCTGACTTCATGATAGTTTCCTTATCTGGGTGTGCAATTTGCTTACACAGGGCCGAGCCAGCCTTTTCTGGTCTGCCCATATCTAGCTGTTTATAATTGGCATGGTGCAGATCTTGCACATCCCTGTTAGCCATATTAGGCTTGGTGCCTTATTCTAGTTCTGCTGACATGGCATTACTAAATGTATATAGCACCCAGAAACCAGTCACTCTGGGAAGAAGCAGTCTGAGAGCCCCTAAGGCGGGAGATCTGACTTCTTCCTTGCTGATCAGCAATGATGATGCATGCATTTGGTAACGATAAATACATTTCGCTCTGTTTCTGGAGCAACCTGCTATGTCTGGTGAGTTTCATTCATTTGCTCTTGGGAGGGTGAAAGTTTTTCCCTAACAGAATGGTGTCAGAAGTGCGAGGGATACCTTGCCTTTCAAATGCGTATTTAACACATGGTATTCGCGGGGAGGAAGTTTGTCCTCCCCGCTACGTCGTACTTGAAGTCCAGGACCATTGGCGGCGCTTTCGGACGTGAAGAGTGTGCGTGCAGCTGCAGCAGCTCACAAGAAGTTACAGAAATTGTGATTAAGGCGAGAAGGAGTTAAAGACGTTTTCGCACCTCGCAAATGGAAGATTCACTCTAACATTAGTTGAAAAAGAACACTCCGGGGAAGAAACCAAAAATTATTATATGGTTTTTTAACTTAAGTCACCATAGAGGAATTGATTAACCTCTACGATAACATACACCTTGAGACCAAGAAAGTGAACAAGGATATACCACCATCCGGAAGTGATCAAGCTTTTAAATAAATAAGCCAGCAGTGAGGAATTGATTAACCTCACTGTGAACATATAGTTGGTCCCTTAAAAGACAGCCGGATATACATCCTAGATGCCAAGAAAGTTATTGACACATCAAATCAAGATGATGTCACATCAAGACTACGAATAAACTTATAGATTCTGCAATACTGCTTTCTCTGTCCTGAAGAAGGTGGTGTAAACCAGTCTTTCCAACCGAAACGCCGCGTCGACACGTTTAGAGTATTGTTGTTTTAAATCATTTTTGTCTTAAGTGTGATTTTAATGAAATCTGTGTACATGATATAGTAGTGGATATGTGCTAAAAGATTTGGCATTTCAAGAAATGTGGTGTACTATTTAACATCTATGATTTACGACACATAACATATATAAGATCCCTGTATCCATGAAACAATCATGTTTTTAATTTAATTGTATTATGAATTAAAATGTGAAGAACTGTAACTTTGAATTACAAGAGATATTTTTAATAAACAAGAGTTATTTTTATAGCACTGGCAAGGCAATTCATTCTTTATTTCCTGACTTTTTTATCTTTTTATCTCTATTAAGGGGTATAAATGTTGGTATGACTGTATAATAATAGGGACGTGTTTAATACCATCAAAGGGAACAGTTTATTATTATTAATAAAGAAAGGGCATTAACTGGCATTTAAACTAAACAGGGGACTGTAGAGAATGTTTTTAAAAATATTCTCTGTATCAATACAGTGATTGATATGTGGTTTCCACTGCAGGAGAGCCTGGGCCAGAGAATAATTTATGACCCCAGATATAGTTAGTAGTGAAACAAAGAATTGAGGTGTACCTACACATATGAGATGTAGTGAAACAGGAGACTGATAAGTAACTTAGGGGCTCATTAGGATGGCGGGCGGTGTTGGGACCGGCCGCCAGACATGCGGCGGTCCCGCACCGTGAATTAGGATGCGCCCGCCACACTGGCGGTCGCATTCAGCATTTTAACATTGCGGCGGGTGCTGCTTACAGCAGCACCTGCCGCGATGTCAAAATCGCATGCCTGGCATGCCACTGCACCACATGGCAGGCACCACACGGTGCCTGCCACTTGGTACAGCGACATGTAGGGGGGTACTATAGGTACCCCCCAAGTGCACCCCCCACCTCCCCACCCCCCCGGGGGCCCGCAACGGGCCCCCAAAGCCAGTTTCTGCATGCCTTTTTGCGGCAGAGAGGGCCCTTGTAATCACTACGGCGGTGCCTGCACGGCACCGCCGGAATGATTGCCTGGTTCCGGGTTCCGCAAGGCGGGCAGAAAAGGACCGCCTTACGGAACCGTGGCGGTCGGTATTTCCGACCGCCGCGGAACAATAGTGATTCCCACCGCCATCCTAATATGGCGGTGGGTAAATCACCTTTTGATGGCGGGCGGATCGCCACCGCCGGGCCGGCGGTGGCGATCCACCCACCATCGTAATGAGCCCCTAAGTTACTTTATGTCAGTAAATATTGACAAGTGGCTAGACCCTTCGGGGGTCTTATAAAAACCACTGCAGAAGAGCCTGTGCCAGGATGGGGTATTGATTTTCCCCAGAAAAAGAAACCCTCCCAGAATATAGTGAGTGGAGCTTCTGATTTGCGGGTTGCACCGGAACACAGGGAAATGATTTTGAAATATGAGTAGTATGTCATGGATGAATGGCTGCATTTAAATAGGGTACTGATCTTCAACAGTAATGGGCCACTATGTTTCCTTGAAATGTTTTCTTTGAATTATATGAAAAATAAGAGCATTACTGCATTAGAGAAGCAAAATGGTTTTATGTGATGTCTCTGGCTGGTCCATAACTGTTGATCTTCCTCTTTTTAACTCATTCTATCCACTACCTAACAACTTTTCCCTTGTAGGAGACCTTTTGTATTTATCTTTCAGGGTGTAAGTGCACATTGTGAGTTAAAAGCACATTTCACAAGAGTGGATCTCAGAGGAAAATCATGGTAAGCCCACTAGAAAATTGTTTTAAAACTGGCAGGAGAGAAAAGTTCAAAACAAATCATCACCAGATAGCCCTGCAAATAAAGGTAAGAATATAAATTATATAAAATATGTTAAGTAGTTGCGCTACTATGGAAAGTGTAGCTGTAACAAAGTATAGATGTGTGAAACTTCAATTATTGTATTCCCAGAATGGTAAAAATTAGAATTAAAAATTGTGGCAGAAATGCCAAGCATTCCATATTAAAAGAGAAGGGACTTTGCATACATTGTCCTATGTTTCAGAGAAGATATTTTGTGTTTTTTATGTGCATAATTGATGTATTAAGGATTGTTCATGTTTTATGTACCTCTTGTAAATGTTAGCTCATAACAAATAAAGCGCTCTGATACCTCTGGGTATAGCTAGAGCTATATAATACTAAAAATAATAATAATTTTAACATAGTAATGTTAAAACTAACTTTACCTAGAAAAAGACACTCAATAGGAAAAAAGTAGGCCTCACAGAGAAAAACGAATTTGTGTGTTTTACACAACTAGGACATAATAAAAATTAAAAATAGATGCCCAACCTTTTGTTAGTACTACCTATCAGCTACCTAGCATCTATGGGGTATCTTATATGTAGAAAAATAGGAGTTCAGAGCTTGGAAAGTAGTTTCATATGCCAAGTCAAAGTAGCAGTAAAATGCGCACACCGGCCTAGGGTTTCAAAAGGCTCCTGTGCAAAATGTTGCAGCACTCTAATGGCATTTAATATACAAGCCCTGGACATATGGTATAGCACTTTATAATGAAATTTCAAGTAAACTCAATATGTCAATAGTGTATACACCATGTAAAGTTGTTAATAAAAAAAGAAATTTGGAAACCTAAGCTGAATTTATCATTGATGTGGCGTAGTTTTGACTCTCCTTAGATAAATGATATTAAATATTAAAAGGCATTCACATTATATAAGTAATTGGTGGCTGCTGTAGGGGTGAACTGCTAAAATAAAAACGTCCTCCCTTTTATCACACTGCAAACGATAGATTTTGACTGGCTTGGAATGCCTGGTTTTTAATAGAATGAACTGAGCTCATTACCAGCACCAGCAAGAGAGAGTTAGCAGCTGCTCAAACTGTCTGTCCGAAGGCACACGTGTGAACAGAGGGAGGTAATGAGTGGTTTATCGCCCTTTTGGGGTTTCTGTGAGGACATGAGAATACAACACATTGCTGTCATATTGGACAGCTGGGAGACTTGTATTTAAATGGCAGTCCAACATATACTGTGAAAGCTGACATCTGCTGGTCATAAAAAACAGCTAAATAAATAAGCCAGGGCCTACCAAGACACAGGCTGCAAATAAACACTGGGAGCAGCACTAGGTTGCAAGTTAGTATGAAGTGGCACATAAAAGCACCTTCATTAAAGACAACTAGTCTTGAAAGATAGAAATATAGGGGCATATTAGCTAGACCGGCGATAAAATTATCGCCGTTTTAGCGGCAGGAAACTGCCGCTAATACGGCGATAATGGGCTTGCTAATATGCATTATAGAATTCCAATAGAAGCCCAGGTTAGATGTCCTGCACATCTAACCTGGGCTTCTATTGGAATTCATATAACGCATATTAGCAAGCCCATTATCGCCGTTTTAGCGGCAGTTTCCTGCCGCTAAAACAGCGATAATTTTATCGCCGGTCTAGCGAATATGCCCCCAAGTTTTATTATTTTGGATAAAGGAAAAAGGATGAAAGCCAGGACTTTCTTTACTATTTCTTTCCTAAGAAGCACATTTGTGGTTCTGATGGTAAATAATTCCTTATTTCCAAAGGGTAAAACAAACTTTCTATGTTTCAGTAAAGCTTCTGTGCTTAGCTTCAAAAGAAGTTTTGTAAGTGTTATAAATAAATGCATTTAAAGACAAAATGAAAGGAATAAAACTTACTTTGCATATGTAGAAACAATAAAAGGGTTAGTGATTATTATTCAATAATGACTACATGTAAAATATTATTAAAATTCATTGTACTAAAATCGTTTTTGCATTTTTATGATCTTTATAATGTCTAATAACCCTACTGTATAAAATAAATAAAATTTAACAATGTAAAAAATCAACATGTGCAAAGTGCGCATTCAGATTTCAATGGGTAAATATGTTGTGTACTAAAGAAAAAGGGCGAATATTACTTTACCTAATAACGCCAATATTACTGTCTCTTAGTGACAAACTTAACATATGATTTCTAGCCTGGCCTAATGTCTGCAGACTCAAATACAAAGACTATTAAAAGTTATGTAAAGAGAGTAGCTCTAGAGACATGTGAACTACATTGAATGCCTTTAGGCACAGGAATTCTGGGCGCACTATGGCATTCTGAAAACTAAAATTTTGAGCCAGTTCTTTAGGTGCTAGAAAGCACACTGCACAGGAATAAGAATAAAAACAGCAAAAGTTAGATCCTACCTTTAAAATATCAGCATGGAGGCACCCTCAGTCATGCTTCTGGAGAGTTACTTTGAATTGTGATGGCCACATGGGGATAACCCTGCTCAGACAGAGGACAACAGGTTTAAGGGTCAGAGGCCAAGTTCTGTATTTAGCACTAACTAGCACTGCTCAAAGCAAAATGTTGACGCAGGGGGTTTTGAGCATTTTTTTTAGCTGAGGTTAGCTACTGTGACAGTCCTTATTTTACACTAGCTGTTAGCAGATCACTGATAAAATTGATTTTATCTAAATGATTTCAGAGAGTCACATGCACAAGGTCTCTAGTGCACGCTAAAAGCAGTATTTATAGAAATAAAATAAGTCAGAACTTTTAAAGTATCTTAACACAAAATGTGTGTGATTTCAATTTTTAGGGGCCTACATTAGACTATGAAAGCATCACAGCATTTCCTGATGTAAACATGTACATTTATAATTGTGTAAATGCAAGTTGTACATTTAATCTATAGCCCTTGTAGTAATAATACAAATAAATAAATAAACAGGGCTGTATTTGGTTGAAGGGGGAAGATATTCCTTTTGAGCAGTTTTGCTTCTATTTTGGTCTACAGCAAATGCTTCATGTAGAAAGCTTCACACGTGTTAAGCAACCGCACACTAGAGTGCAACTGGTTCTAAATAGGAAAAAGATAAATATATAATATATGCTTGTAATGTTGAAGAGTAGTTTAACAATAACTTAGGGGCCTATTACGATGGCGGTCAGGAAACCTCCCTGACCGCCATGGTAGCGGGAAAAGACCGCCCGCATGTACTGCGACATCACCGCCGGTCAAATTACAATGACCCGCTGTCGAAATCCGACCGCGGCGGTCTGATCGCAGGCATTAACATTGCGGCGGTTGCTGCTGCCCGCAGCACCGCTGCGATGCCGAAAGGAGCATGTCCTGCATTTCCCTGCACTGCGTGGCAGGCACTGCACAGTGCCTGCCACCTGGTACAGGGAAATGTAGGGGGGACCATGGGTACCCCCAGTGCACCCACACACCCCCAACACATTGGGGGCCCGCAACGGGCCCCCAGAAGACAATCACCGCATGCCTTTCAATGGCGGTCTGACCGCTGAGGAAAGGCTGGCTACCGCCGGCATCATCATCCTGCCGGCGGAGCCTGCTCTGCACCGCCACCATTATCCCGGTCCTGCTCCATCCACCAGGCAGGAGTGCGGATGGCAAGCGGCGGTCGGAATTTCCCACCGCCGCGGTCACCACCGCCATCCTAATGTGACCGGCGGTTTTCCTGGTTGTGATGGCGGGCGGATGTCCACCGGCGGTACGGCGGGCGCCACCGCCGGCGCAGCGGTGGACATCCGACCGCCATCGTAATAGACCTCTTAAATACTTTATATTATTTAAATTTCCTGATTATAACATTGTAGGATAAAACACTACGGGTAATGTACAAAGAAGATCATAGCAGCTAAAAATTGCTCATTTATGAGATTGTTAAAATAAACTTAGCTCTGATGATGTCTGAGGCTATCATGTGCCTAGGAAAATGAGGGTCAAATTAATGCTCAATTCATGTTAATGATATTCAGGATATCGTCATTAGTAATTTAACTACATTTAATAATTGGAAGAATTTACATAGTTGTACAATGAAATTTTGGCCTTGATTAAGCCCTCCTGGAACTAGATTTGACACCACAGATCTGTTTTAGGTAACATTAGCTAAAGGAAATATTGCATATTCTGTTAGGAGCAGATGGGGATATCACTGTTTTCTTGAGAAATAATACCTTTGTAGGAGATATGCAGGGTGGGGTTTATCCTACTGAATAACATTATCAAGGGGCACAGCGTAGATACCAGAGAGTACATAAGAGTAGGGTATCAGTGTTATTGTTGCACAGTGTTTCAGGATGAAGGTATCAAACACGCCCAAGGAGAATCTCATGTTTCCACTAAGGTGGGAGATGTTTCCACTAAGGTGGGAGATAAAGGGATACATTTCACAATTTTAATATAAATGAATATGGCCTCTCTGGAAACAAATTTTGTAGCAGTATATATATATATATATATATATATATTTTTAATAAATGGAATTTATTCACAAGTACCTAAGGATAGGTTAGAACAGGGCACTTACTGCTTGCAGCTTCAGTAAGGATTCTCTGTTGTATGCACCCCCTGTAGAGCACTTGTGGATGTGTTGAGAGATGATGAATGATGCTGTTAGACTGCTGTTTAATAAATATGAAAGGGAAATGGATGAACCTGTGGTTCCCTTAGAGCCTGTTGTGCTTGACACCAGTACTATATTATCATTTATACCTGTAGAGGCAGAGTATTTTCTCTCCTCAGTGGGTTTTAGCATTAAAGTCCATCCACAGAGTGAAAGCCTCTTTGATGTTGTGCTAAGATACCAAGTACACTTCATTCACTGTGAGTCCCAAGGTCAATGCACAGGCACTAAAGAGAGACTTGGACCACCTATGCCTGGAAGGTGGTAGCGTCGTCTTGCAGTACGCTGATGACCTCCTTGTGGCATCTTCATCACTTGAGGCCTGTGAAAGCCTGTGAAAAAGACACTGTAGCTCTGCTGAACTACCTCCAGAAGAGAAGACACAACGCCTCATTGTCAAAATGCCAGTGCTGCCAAAACGAGGTGACTTACCTGGGTTATGAGATATTCCAAGGTACACGCCTCATGCCACCTGACAGAATAAAATTGATTCAGGGCATTCAGCTCCTGCCCACCACGAAAGGAATGATGTCCTTCCTGGGGATAATGAACTACTGCCACCAGTGGGTCCCTGAATGCAGATGCTATGACTAATGAATTTGCAAACTGTTTCAAGAAATTGAACGAGACATTGTGTACTGCGCCATCATGGGAACTGCCTGACTACAAACTGCCTTTCCATCTCTGTTTCAAAGCAAAATGACATTGCAAATGATGTAGTGTTGCCAATGGTGTGCTGACACAGCTGGAAAAGAAAGGCCTGTGGGACACTACTATGTGACTTTGCCTTCAGCAGTGATTGGAGGTCGGCAGCTGTGATGGTGGAGAGGACGGCTCTCATTGTGTTGGACTATACTTGTATTGTCTAGGTGCCACATTTGGTGCGGTTGCATTTGGTACGGTTGTTGTTGTTTTCTGGATCGACACAACATTTTCTGCTGGCAGGCACACAGGTTATAATGGCACCATGTTGTCTAACTGTAATGTCATAATAAGATGCCCACCTGTTAATATGGCAACAGTATTACCTGAAATAGGTTATTATGATGAGATCGATTCTCTTAGAGACAGATGAGACCCCTGAGTATGTTGGTGTTGAGGTTGTAGAAACCGGCACCACACCAAGATTAGACAATATTAGGAAAGGCAGACTATATCAGTGGTACACTGATGGTTCCTCCAGCAGACTGATAGACACTGATTACAGAGCAGGGTATGCTATAGCAATAGCTGAAGTACAGCTCTGCCACTTGGAACATCTACCCAATAAGATGAGCTGTATGCTGTAACAAAACCATGAATACTAGTCAAGGGTAAAACTGTTCACATTTACACTGACTCACATTAAGCTTTGCGGTTCTTATTTGTGGCCAACTGTGGAAGTATCACGGATTCATAACAGAAGCAGGGCGCCTTATTTAAAATAGTCCTTTAGTAAGGATCTTGTTAAAAGCAATACTATTATACAACAGGATAGCGGTAATAAAATGTGAAGCCTACACAGGAGCTAATACTAAGTTAGCCAAAGGTAATGCCATCGCTGACACAGCAGAAAAAGAGAGCATGTTACAGCCAGTGCAGATGGGATTCAGAGACAATTGTTGCAAGCTGATGTAAAGGAATAACAATGGTCTGCAACACCAGATGAACATAGAGGATGGATTGATGATGGATGTGAGCCGAATAATTAGGAGAGTGTGGGCCTACCAGGGTGAGATACCTGTGTCCCCACGCAGTATGTTCCTTTCCCTTACAAGACTGGAGCAGGGACCCTCTGATATTGCACAAGGGAGGATGAATGCGCAGATGCATTTTGCTTCCCAGCGAATGGATGGAAATATTTGCTGGTGTGGGTGGATACGTTTTCAAAATGAATGGAGGTGTGTCCAACAGGGAAGACTGATGCAGCAACTGGTGCACAGTGCTTCAGGAAAGCCATCTCTCCTAGGTTTGGGGTCCACCAGGGCATAAATAGCGATAGAGGAGATCCCTTAGTGACTGCATTTATGCAAAAGATGTTGTTTTTGGGAATAAAGTATAACATGCATACCCCATACCACCCTCCAACGTTGAGGCCAGGGGGAGTAAATGAGCTCCAAAATAGAAAAAATAGATTATTAGTAAAGGCAACTGATGGAACAGGCCTGAAATGGCCTGATGCCCTGACTTTAGTACTGCCTGCAATGGGGCAAAG
The DNA here is from genome assembly GCA_963921515.1 of Calotriton arnoldi. NCBI lineage: Eukaryota > Metazoa > Chordata > Amphibia > Caudata > Salamandridae > Calotriton > Calotriton arnoldi. The sequence continues at coordinate 1,332,171 of CAWUFW010001957.1, read as the reverse complement.
ACTTCTAAAGCAACTATGGAGACATGGTCATGGTGAGAAAAATAAAAGCTGTTTCTTTTAGTTCTAGGTGGGCTGGACCGCAGTCGGTGAACTAACGCCACAAATGGATTAAGGGGACAAGATGCAGTGCAGCACTGCAACGCCTGAGCCGTTGGGACCAGAAATTGATGAACATCTGTCACCAGAGGACCTGCGCTACACAACAGTCAAGGAGAGGACAGACCAGACCATTTCTACGATCCATGAGGGCCCATCATAAAGTGTCAATGGGACGTGACACCAACTGATGCTGTTGAGTGAAGTACACAACGCAGTCTCGAAGAAAGGTGATGGTCTGCACCTGCAGAAAAATAGACTGAAGAGGACAACGCAGGGCAGGTCCGTGAAACCGCCCCTGAACAAGATGACTGCGGACCAGGAGGAGAAGCAGATGACCGCTCACTGCGTGCCTTTAAATTACTGACACTTACAGAAAGTGCCCGGGAATGGAGTGACTAAGTGACACTGTAGCACTATGCATTGCATAGAGCAAACAATATTTGTTGGACACTTAATTATAAGTATGCTGCTGGTATCACGACAGCCTGCTGATATAATAATGCACACGGGAAGTGGTATGAATTGAATACTAGCATATCATTGTGTTCATGTTCAACATTAATTATCTCATCAGGATGTATCAATGTGACAATTTATGCATGTTATGCAAACACAGTGTAATGCCATCCAAAGATATGTAACTATGTTTCCTATATATATATATATTTTGGTTTTACACTAATGAAGGATAGGACTATCCTAAAGGGAGGATTGTTGAAAAATATATATATATGTCCATATAAATTCATGTGTATGCACTTCAAAGATATGATACTTAGATATATCATACTAACATGAGGCCTGGAGCTCCAAAGGGCTTCCTAGCTGACCTTGACTGAACATGCTTTAACAGCTATTCTGAGCCACCTAGAGGTCACTTTGCTTGTCCTGACTTCATGATAGTTTCCTTATCTGGGTGTGCAATTTGCTTACACAGGGCGGAGCCAGCCTTTTCTGGTCTGCCCATATCTAGCTGTTTATAATTGGCATGGTGCAGATCTTGCACATCCCTGTTAGCCATATTTGGCTTGGTGCCTTATTCTAGTTCCGCTGACATGGCATTACTAAATGTATATAGCACCCAGAAACCAGTCACTCTGGGAAGAAGCAGTCTGAGAGCCCCTAAGGCGGGAGAGCTGACTTCTTCCTTGCTGATCAGCAATGATGATGCATGCATTTGGTACCAATAAATAAATTTCACTGTGTTTCTGAGCAACCTGCTATGTCTGGTGAGTTTAGTTCATTTGCTCTTGGGAGGGTGAAAGTTGTTCCCTAACACTCACCTTCCTCCCTGTTGTTGCTTGCCACCCTGAACCCCCCAGGCTGTTTTAAAGACCTATTGCACTATAGCATGGGCTGCTGTGCAACATGGCTTAAAGTAAATAAAAACATAGTGCTATGGAGTGGTCAAAGCAGGATGCACTGTAGTGCTTTGCTTTTATTTACTTTAAGCCATGTTGCACAGCAGTTCATACTGCTGTGCAATATATTAAAAAACATTAACAAAGCCCAATAGCTCGTTCAGAGTCTGCAGCCCAGCAACTTGGAGAAAATGAGCTTTACAGAAAAAACTCAACTTACAACAACTGCAAGCACTGCACGCAGTCTGGGGTAAGGATCAGACTATCCACAGCTGTGGTAACCCCCTTTATCCCTGACCCTCATTCCAGCAACAAGTTGGTCTCACTGGAACCTCGGAGCTCTGCTTGTTACCCCTTTCTGGTCTGAAGGAATATTGACAGGTTAGCCAGGGGTCAGGAGCCCAGTGTTTCTGTAACCAAATCTGTCACTGCAGCGGTGTGTTCACCCAAGTGACCTTTGACCTGTGTAAGCACTGCAGAACCCTGTGATGCACAAGTAACATTGTCAATACTTACTCACCTCTGAGGGTCCAGGAATCCTAGTGCACAGCACCAGGGTTTCTCTTTTAGCCCCCTCATTGGACTCCCGCTTATTTGAACAACGGGTTCTGCTTCAGTGGTCTCTTATTCCCCTAGAGCCACCAGCAGCCCTAGGGTTGGTTCTCAGTTAATTTGAGAGGGAGGTGTATTTGGACCAGAGTGTCAGTATCCTGTCCCTATCTCACCCAACCGTACTTCATTGACCTGGTCAACCACACACCCCGCAACGCATGCCGTTCTGCGAGTGCAGAAGTAGGAATTTGGTTTATATAAAAAATAGGCATGCGGTCATCAATCAACCCAGAGCTCATGCGTGCTTGTTTGTCGAATGTGTAATGTGCATTTATAGCTGTATTTACTATTGTAATCACTTGTATTTGTTACCTTTATTTTATACTGTTTTGGTTTGTTTGCCATGGGCCCAGAAGTAAAATGCCTAATATATGCCCAAGAGAACTGAAAGGCCACGTGTAAACAAAACAACAGCATAATGCCACGTGTAAACCAGACTGTAGTGAGGGGCCACGTGCTAAACACACGTGGAGGCCTCCTGCCGAGGGGCCGGCGTGCTGAACACACGTGGAGGCCTCCTGTCAAGATCTTGGGCACGGTCTGCGGTTTTCTATTTAAACCACGCCCGACTCCAGAGGCATGCTTTGTCTTGAGATTCTTCAGTACCTACAGCGGTTTCCCACCCACAGCAGCAAAGCCGTTCCTGTCCCTACTCACTTCACGATCACCATCACGCCTGCAGCATCACATCGTGTCTGAAGCATCACATCGCAACAGAAGCATCACATTACGCCAAGAACCAGATGGTATTTAAGATCTCGAAAAACCACTTACATAGTGACAATCTGTTTGCAGCCCACATTATCGCACCGCCTGTACCCTGCCCGCATCACAGGTATCTGCTAAAACCAAAGAGAAAGGAAAGAAGACGGGGTACATCATTATCTTTTTTTTAAACGCAAACTCAGAAACTGACTGGGCTTTTGATATTTAAATGTGCTGTTGTGCATTTGTAAACTCACAATTATTTCTAGCTAAACAAAGAAAAGAACATAAGACAACATGCTTAAGTACAGAAGTACAAGGCGTCAAGATATTAATGTGAAGGAACATTAAGATTTCGTTGTGTAGCAAAATTCCAGAATCCTGTCAGGTATAAAAAAAAAAAAGTACTTTTGTCTACTTAAAAACTGAGGTTACTAAGACAGCAATTGCATGTATGTGCTGTAATACTCTGTATGTAACACTTCCTTTCTTAAAACAGAATTGAAACCTTTGCGCTGACAATCAATGCTGGTGAGGGTCTTTGCTTCGTCCACTCATCTCCCAGACGAATCCCTGCTTCAACCACATCTTCTGGTACGACAACAACCTTCCTGGTGCAAGATTACTCAAGTTGACTTGCAGGTATTTAAGGGACACTGGGTTGGGTTGGAGGGTTGGTATGGAAACAAGAGCAGCTGTCAGAGGAGGACACAATTGTCAAAGGCGTTTCTATATTTTTGTATCACTTCAGGTCAACAACTTGACAGTGGACCAATGCACCAAACCCCAAGGGTCCATCTCCCCTCTTTTGATCAGACCTCTAGTTGTGGAACTATATATTAACTGGTAGGTACAGTCGGGAGGAGGGATTTGTTCCCATTTCGTGTCTGCAAGATCGTCTCACATCTTAAGGTAAGAGACTGTGACAACACCACTAACACCGAGAGACTTCTAGGTGAGGCCTGAGAAGATCAGCAGAGTTCCAGTGAGTGAGGCGGGTCCACTAGCATTGTGTTTGCCTTCGCCATGCTGACCCACAGTGCCAGAGCTTGTGCTAAAAAAGCTCCTCTCTACTGCTCCTCTCTACTTCTACCACTCTGCTTGCTGGCACCTCTGAAGTCCGCTCTCCTCCTTCAGCCAGCTACTGCAAGGATTACAAAGCCCTCAATATTTTAGAGCAATAGCACATCTCAGTAGTGATGGAGTCAGGGTAGTTCACCAGTATTGGGGAACATGTATCATAGATTTCTGTAAGAAAATGCATCTTTTTGCATGATAACCCCAATTTTTTTAACTGATGTTGCGTTTTGGACCACTATCCAGGCCCCAGTGCATGTGATCAGACCATTAAAGCATTGTCGAATTAGTTAAAAACCCTGATTGGCACACTTAAGTTACCTATAAGTCCCTAGTATATTGTACACAAGTGTGCCCCAGGGCCTGTAAGTTGAATGTCAATAGTGGACTGCAGCACCCATAATGCCACCACTAAATGTACAGCACAAGTCTTCTGCCCTGCTCTTACAGCCTGAGCACCACACGGTGCCTGCCACTTGGTGCAGCGACATGTAGGGGGGTACCATAGGTAACCCCCAAGTGCACCCCCCACCTCCCCACCCCCCCGGGGGCCCGCAACGGGCCCCCAAAGCCAATCCCCGCCAGCCTTTCCATGGCGGCATTGCCGCCATGGAAAGGCCATTAACAATCGACATCCTAATATGGCTGGCGGTGCCTGCTAGGCACCGCCACTATATTAGAGCCCCTGCTCCGCCCGGCAGGCAATCGTGACGATTGCCTGCCGGCGGAGAAGCTGCGGACGGACCTTCCGTCCGCCGCGATACCCACCGCCATCGTAATATGGCGGGGGGTATTTCACGTTACAATGGCGTAACGGTCGCCACCGCCGGCTTGGCGGTGGCGATCGTTATGCCATCGTAATGAGCCCCAAAATGCTCATGGGGCATGGTGCATTGTATTTAAAAAATGTGACTTGGGTAGTTCCGTTTTACATGTCCTGGCATTGAGAAATCTCCAAAGTAATTTTTCAGTGTGGAAAGGCTGTCTCTCTCATAGAAAGTGATGTTACATTGAGCACCTTATGATGCATAACTTCAGTTTGTAAATAGCTAGAAGAATGATTCAAGGACTAAAATTAATAGTAATTTAAAATCCAATCTAATGGCCAAGTCAGATTTTAAACTACTATTTTGAAAAAGGCCCCTTTTAGAAAGTTGGCATATTTTCCTACCTAAGCAAAATGTATCTTTCTGCCAATATTCAGTGTCACCTAACTGTTAATGGCTCTCCTGTAGTGATATGCGTATTGCTCCCAGACAGTGGTCAAAGGGCTTGGATGTGGGGACATGCCTTTCCCCCTCACTGGATGGTCACCTGGGATGTGGCCAGGAACTTAGGGGCTGATTACGGTGGCGGGTTCACCGCCATCGTAAGGCCAATTACCGCCCGCCAGATTAGGATGGCGGGCGGTGTGCCTGGCGGGCGGAAAGCCCGTCTGCCACGGGTCCCACAGATGCAATCGTTACAATTGCCTGTCGGACCCGCCCGCATCCTCAGAATGGTGGTGGTGCCTAGCAGGCACCGCCCACCAGATTTGGATGCTGGATCCCCGCCAGCCTTTCCATGGCGTTCCCCCGCCATGGAAAGGCTGGCAGAGATTGACTTCGGGGGCCCGTTGCGGGCCCCCCCTGTGCAGGGGCACTTTAGTTTTGCACTTGGGGGGCACCAGATTACAATGCGCCCACCACTGTGGCGGTCGCATTGTACATGTTTTCCATTGCGATGGGTGCTGCTGGCTGCAGCACCCGCCGCAATGGATAAAATGCAGGTTTTGCATTTCCCTGCACTACGTGGCAGGCACCATGCGGTGCCTGCCACATGGTGCAGGGAAATGTGGCCCCCAAGTGCAAAACTAAAGTGCCCCTGCACAGGGGGGCCTGCAACGGGCCCCCGAAGTCAATCCCCACCAGCCTTTCCATGGCGGGGGAACCGCCATGGAAAGGCTGGCGGGGATCCAGCATCCAAATCTGGCCAGCAGTGCCTGCTAGGCACCGCCACCATTCTGAGGATGCGGGCGGGTCCGACAGGCAATCGTAACGATTGCCTCTGTCGGACCCGTGGCGGACGGGCTTTCCGCCCACCAGGCACACCACCCGCCATCCTAATCTGGCGGGCGGTAATTGGCCTTACGATGACGGTGAACCTGCCACCGGCAGCCTGCCAGTGGCGGGTTCACCGCCATTGTAATCAGACCCTTAGTTACACTTCAAAAAGTGCCTAACCTGACATAAGCAGATGTAACTCATACCTAGGCCTGTACCCATCATTGTCCTGCTAGCCAGCCACTAAACTCCAAAAATAGGGTGTACCCATTTAAATTTAGCAAGAAGGGGCTGCAATAACAGTATATCAAAAAGCTAAGAAAAATACCCCTTGGGCTTTCACAATTTATTTATAAACATATACACATTAGAAATCATTTGTTAGATCATGGGTCAGACGATCCCACACAAGCTACCAAGTAGTAAATGAAGCCTGAAGAGAAATTACCAAATTAAAAGAAGAATTTATATTTTTCATTTATTTTAAAATTCAATATGAATCTAAAGTGTAACCATTCAACCCTTATATACAAAGAACAATTCATACAACATGCACAAATACAAAAACATGAGACAAAAGGGGAGACATCTCATCAAAGGGGTCTGGAAAGCGGCACAATCCTCCAACCCTTTGAACAAAGGGCACCCAACAGATCACCCCTCAATTCCCCCCTGCAATGGTCAAGATTGTCATTGTTTTTGTCCCATCTTGGTGACTGTCAGGACCATCATCAGGAATAGGTGAGGGTTATACATTATCCATAGATGTGGCGCTGGTAAATACAAAAATATCAAATATTTCTTACAAAACTTTGCTCTCTCAATAAACACAACATACACACTTGGGTGAGGGGAGACACTTTTCTCCCTGACAGAATCAATCAATCAATCAGGGGGATTGTAAGCGCGCTACTCACCCGTGAGGGTCTCAAGGCACTGGGGGGGAGAGGGGGTATGCAGCTCCGTTCAGCCGAAGAGCCAGGTCTTGAGGGTCTTCCTGAAGGTGTTCAGGGAGGGGGCGCGTCTGATGTCTACCGGTAGCTCGTTCCAGGTCTTGGCTGCGATGTGAGAGAACGATCTCCCACCTGATCTGGCTCTGTGGATCCGCGGTGTTTCGGCCAGTGCGAGGTTGGATGATCGCAGGTTTCTTTTGGGTACGTGGAAGTTTATTCTGTCGTTGAGGTATTTGGGTCCGTTGTTGTGCAGGCACTTGTAGGCATGGGTGAGGATTTTGAAGGTGACTCTCTTCTCCACGGGGAGCCAGTGGAGTCGCCGTAGGTGTTGGCTGATGTGTTCATGCCGGGGGATGCCGAGGACGAGTCTGGCCGCGGTGTTCTGTACCGTTTGCAGTTTGAGGAGTAGGGATTTGTTGATGCCTGCGTAGAGTGCATTGCCGTAGTCGAGTTTGCTGGTGATGAGTGTGTGGGTGACTGTTTTCCTTGATTCTGGGGGGATCCATTTGAAGGTCTTTCGGAGAACGTGGAGGGTGTTGAAGCAGCTGGAGGTGACGGCGTTGACCTGTTGGTTCATGGTGAGTGATGAGTCGAGTATGATGCCGAGGTTCTTAGCGTGGTCTGAGGGGGTAGGTGGGCTTCCGAGGGTGGTGGGCCACCAGGTGTTGTTCCATGCTGATGGGGCTGTTCCAAGGACGAGGACTTCTGTTTTCTCGGCGTTGAGTTTTAGGCAGCTATTGGTCATCCAGACTGCCACTTCTTGCATTCCTCTCTGGAAATTTAGTTTAGCGGTGGTGGGGTCTTTGGTGAGGGAGAGGATGAGCTGGGTGTCGTCGGCGTAGGATACAATGTTGAGGCCGTGTTGTCGGACGATATCTGCGAGGGGGGCCATGTAGATGTTGAAGAGGGTTGGGCTCAGAGATGACCCCTGTGGGACTCCGCAGGTGATTTACGTGGGGGCGGAGAGGAAGGGCGGTAGTCTAATCCTTTGGCTTCTTCCAGTAAGGAACGAGCGGATCCAGTCTAGGGCAGTTCCTTGTATGCTGGCCTTGCGTAGTCTGGTGATTAGTGCGATGAGAGACGTTGTCTAAGGCTGCAGACAGGTCGAGGAGGATGAGGGCCGCGGAGTGGCCCTGGTCCAGGAGGGTGCAGATGTCGTCTGTGGCGGTGAGTAGGGCGGTCTCGGTGCTGTGGTTAGTTCGGAATCCGGATTGGGACGGGTCGAGGACGGCGTGTTCTTCGATGAATCGTGTCAGTTCCCTGTTGACTGCTTTTTCTGCCACTTTGGCTGCGAAGGGGAGAAGCGAGATGGGCCGGTAGTTTTTGAGGTCGGTGGGGTCCGCCATGGGTTTTTTGAGCAGGGGCCTGACTTTGGCGCGTTTCCAGTCATATGGGAAGGTGCCTGTTTTGAAGGTGGTGTTGATGGTGTGTTGCAGTTGGGGTGCGATGGTGTCCATGGCTCTGTGGTAGACATGAGGGGGGCAGGGGTCGGTGGGGGCCCCGGAGTGGATGCCTTTCATGGCCGCGGCGGTGTCCATGGTCGTGATTGGTGTCCAGTTAGAGATGGTGGGCTGGCTGGTGTCTTGGCGAGGTGAGGGGCTGGCTGAGGTGTCTTGTAGGTGGTCGGTGAAGTTGTCATAGAGTGTTCTGATCTTGAGGTGGAAGAAGGTTCCGAGCTTGGCGCAGAGGTGCTGGGAAGGGGTGATGTCTGTGGTTTCGCTATGTGAGTTGGTGAATTCTTGGATGACGTTGAAGAGTTCCTTGGAGTTGGCGGAGTTGGTGAGGATTTTGTTGTGGATGAAGTTCCTTTTCGTTGTTCTGATTTGGCTGTGGTAGTCCGTCATGGCATTCTTGTAGGTGGAGTAGCTGTCGGCTGTCTTGGTATTCCTCCAGTTCTTTTCCAGGCGTCTGCAGGTGCGTCTGGCTTCTTGGAGGGTGGTGGTGAACCAGGCTGCTTTTCTGGGGCGTTGTTTGCCAGGGTTGCGTAGCGGGCGAGCTCGTCTGCGCAGTTGGTGATCCACGTGTGGAGTTCTCTGTCTGCGGTGTTTGCGTCGGATGCCCAGGTGTGGTTGTCTCTGGAGAGGGTGGAGTTCAATTGCTCGTCAGTGATCTTGCTCCAGTTCCTGCGTGGCTGGTGAGGGGCTGGTTTAGGTGCTTTGGGTTTCTCGACGGTGAAATGGACGCAGTGGTGGTCGGTCCAAGGAGGTTGCATTGTGCGGCTGAAGCGGACGCTGTTTCCCGCAGCGAAGATGGGGCATAGGGTGTGCCCTGCCCTGTGTGTTGGTGTGTTGACGAGTTGGTTGAGTCCGATGTTGGCGAGGTTGTCGCGGAGGATGGTGGAGTTGGGGTCGCTGGGGTTGTCGAGGTGGAAGTTGAGGTCTCCAATGAGTATGTAGTTCGTTGACGCGATGGCGTGGGGTGCGATGAAGTCGGTGATGGTGGTGGCGAAGGGTGTCCGGGGGCCGGGGGGTCTGTAGATGAGTGTTCCGCAGAGTGTGGTCTTGGGGTTGGTCTTGATTTGGAAGTGCAGGTGTTCGGCAGAGGGGAGGTTCTCGCTGAAGGTGGTGAGGCGGAGGGTGTTTGTGTGGACTATGGCGAGGCCTCTTCCCGGGTGGTTGGGGCGGTCCTTCCTCTGGATTTTGTAGCCGTCCGGGATGGCGGTGTTGATGTCGGGGTGAAGGCGGCGTTGGTCCAGGTCTCTGTGAGGAAGGCGACGTCGGGCGATAGAGAATCGAGTAGGTTCCAGATTTCCATGGCTTGCTTGTGTACGGAGCGCACGTTGAGGAGGATGCAGCTGAGGGTGTCGTCGGTGTTGGTGCCGGTGGTGTTGGGGGTTGGAGTTGTGGTGAAGGTCCGGCGGCAGCGGCGGCAAGAGAAGTGGCCGTGGGTCGTGTCCAGTGAGGCCAGTTTGAAGTCTGCGTGTCTTCCGGGGTTGAGTGCGAGGAGGGTGGTGGTATCGTAGCAGTGGAAGGTCGTGGATCCAGGGTTCCTGGTGCTTGTCGCGGTCAGGTCGCGGACGGGCTTGCCATAGGCACGCCTTCGGCGCGCCAGCGGCGCTACCGCGCAGCGGCCGCCATTAAGTAGGGGAGGGGGTCGGGACTGGAGGTAGGGAGGCGGGAGCTGGGGCTGTGTCGGGGGGAGGGGCCGCAGGGGCAGCAGCGCCGGGAAAAAGGCAGAACTTAAAGGCTAATGAAAATTTTAAAAACAATGCACAGATACAACTACAGTATTACGGTGACTCAGTGACTCAGAAAACGCTAAGGAGACCACGTGGATGGCTATCTGTGCTGTGCCCAGGAACTCATTTACACTTCAAAAGGTGCCTACCCAGTCACAAGTAGATGTAACTCACACCTCGGCTTTCCCCTTCATTGTCCTGCTAGCCTGCCATGCACCAATCCCAGTGGGAGAGGGGCTCCCCCAGAACTGGTTTTAAATTACCACAAGGGGGGTTTGCCCATTATTATAGCCACATCTCTTGCTGGGCACAGGGAGCTCTGCACAAGGGAAAACAGGTTCTGCCATGCTAGTGTTAAGTAGGGAGGGGCACTGTGGGCACAGTAAAACACACAGGAAGTGCTGAAAAAGTGGGTTGGGGAACCTCTTGGAACTTTTACACCATTTGTTAGGGAGTGCCAGGAGTTTCCCTCACCCAAAGGCTGGCACTGGGCATAAAATCGGCACCCTCAGTACCTCTTCAGCACACATCTGGACCTGTGGAAGACAGAAGGACTGCACCTGCTCTTTAACCTGTGGGGAGAACCCTCAAGGCCTGGACCTGCTCCCGCTTGTACCCAGAACAGAAAAGTAGACTCCAAGGGCTAGTTGGCTAGCTTCTCGTTAAGTTCCAGGAAAACTAAAGTTGCAATAAACCCAAATCTCTGCTGAGCCCAGCTCACCAATTCCAACTGGGTTTGCCCTGGATCTTGTTGGTGGCTTCTGAGAGATTGAGTCCTAACCAACAAATGGTGCCCAAAAGGTCGTGGACCCTTGGCTTGTGTTAACTCTGTGTACTCTTTCCTGCTCAAAATTACCAGATGGACATTTAGAAAAGTTTTCTGAACTTTTCACCAAAAGAACCATAGGTGATTGCGAGACTTCTGCTGAGCTGCAGCCGCCAACGTTTAACTGCTGGTTGGATTCAACTTGCTGGATTGCCCCACTGGAAGGATCCCGACTTCCAGAAACGTTTCTAAGTGCAAACGCAGAGGACTTCTCCAGGACCAACGCTGAGCAGCACCCCGTCATCAATGATGCCTTTCTGAGTCCAGACTTCAGACTTTGCCTGCTCAGAAGGGAGGGAAAAAGGAGGTATTATGGTGTGGTAAAATAAAAGAAGAGGAAAGAGGACTAAAGCATGCTTTCCTTGCTTGTAATACAACCTATAAGGGAGACAAGACTACTCAACATAGCAAGGAATGGGACGAGGAGGATTATAATTTAGGGTAATTACAATATCAAGTAATTACAATGTTCAATAATTTCTGCACAACACAGAATCCCAATTTGTGTGTAAAATCCCATTTGTGCACAATGGCGATTCTCCTAATGTAATAAATAGAGAATCAAGATTTCATTAAAGGCACGAGGCTAACATTATGCATTGCATCCTTTATCGCCCCTCATTCAGCACCTTCAAAGAACCTACAACAATAAAATAACTCCAGAACCGTGTAGTCCATAAATATCCCAGTCACTGAACATTCCTCCTCTTTTAATGTAGTGGATCATCTTTCCTCCTATGGATCTTCTTCTTCCTGCTATCAGCCATGTCCTCATCCAAAACCTCATCCTGCCTGGTTATTCTGTGGAACAAATACCAAACGCATCACCAATATTTTACTTTCTACAATACCTTGTACCAGTCACTCATCTTATAGCATCTATAAACAACATTTATGTAAAATTACAAATTTTGCATCTATCAACATCAGAACAGTCATATTGCTAGCTCTTTCACCAGAACCTCGTTTTCCCTTCACTTTTACCTCTGTTTTTGTATTTTTTTCTTTTTCATCTTAAGGGATGCAGAGCCAGGGATAAAGTTAGCCTCCGTGTTTTTAATGAATTCTTGATTCTCTATTCATTACATTAGGAGAAACACCATTTCATTTCAAGACCGGAGGCTACCATTATGCATGTTGAAAGCCTGTCAACACTACATTTGACACATGCTTTATTGTTCTAAAATAATGATTTGCAAAAGTACCAACATTAGTCCAATCAGCTGCTTTAAGAATTTCCTCCGACCGACCACCAGGCAAATACAACTTACTCACCATAGCCCCTCCCAAAGAATGCAACATGAACATGCTCATATCAGTACCTCCTTCTTTCATGATATCTTTCACCCATCTTGCAATAGTTGCTGTGCTCACAGCACCATATGGTTTCACGTAAGATATCAATAATTGACTTTCTCCATGCCTCCTAAATTCCAACACTGTTCTCATACTAAGTCATACAATCCACTACACACAACTTCTTTTAATCTTGAAATCTTGTATAATAAATTGACTCTGACATAGTCTTTGTTCTCCTCCAGATCTCAAAATACACCCTGTCTGGACCGATAACCTTGCTACCCACCTCTACCGCTTTCACATCCGAAACTCTTCTGCATGAAATTAAACATAGTAAAGTTGCTAATTGTTAGACCTGGCATCCTTGGCGTGGGTCTCCCTTCCATTGTTTCATAATGCCTCCACGGTTGCCGATATGTTTTTGCTGGACTAGATGCTCATGGGCACTTTGCCGCTGCTAATCAGTGCCAAAGTGCAAGTGCTCCCTATCGTTAATTGATACATGTATTAGTGACTCCATGATTGGATGATTGGTTTACTTGTCAGTCCCTAGTACAGTGCACTCAGTGTGCCCAGGGCTTGTAAATCCAATGCCGCTGGTGGGCTTGCAGCACTGGTTGTGCCACCCACAGAAGCGGCTGGTAAAATGTGTCTCAGGCCTGCCATCGCAGAGCCTGTGTGCAGCCTAGGGCTGCCATGTCGACTTGGTGAGTACACCCACTTACCAGTCCCTAAACCTTCCCTTTACTGCATGTTGGTCACCCCTAAAGTAGGCCCTAGGGCAGGGTGCATTGTAAGTATAAGGTAGGACATGCCCTGGTGTGTGTGGCATGTCCTAATAGTGAATTACAGCCATTTTCGTTTTTCACTATTGCAAGGCTACCTGCTCCCCATAGGCCAGAATGGGCAGACTGACTATTACACCTTATAGTCAGAACTGACCCAGGGAACATGGTAGAAAAACGAATTTAGTATGCCTGAACTCAGGATGATAAAATACATCTTTTAGTGAAGTTGGTTTTAACATTCTGTGTTCGAAAATACCACTTTTAGAAAGTGGGTATTTTCTTGCCTAACTATCCAAGCCTGCCTCTGCTAGGTTGTGTATTCCTTGTCTGGAGATTGAGTGACAGGGGCTGGGGGTGGCTACCGGAGACAGGGTGAGTCAGCGCAGGGCTGAATAGAAAGATCTGCAGCCAGAGTGGAGGGAGGAGTTGCACCTGGGTCTGAATAGGGCTGTGCCTGCCTTCCACAATGCTGGCTCCACCTCCTGCCGGGCGGCTGAGCACTCTGCCCCACATTCTGAAAGGAAAGAAGGAGTCAGAAAAACAAAGTGCTCCAGGACTGACCAGAACTGGTTTTGGACTAGGCAGAGGCCTCTCTGCCTCCAGAGAACAAAGAGAATCAGGGTATAAGAGGGGCACCCAGACCCCAGGAAGTTTAGATCACTTTTGGGAACAAGAAGAAACCTTTACTGAGGAGCGGAACCAAGAAGAAACTGAGGAGAAACTATCCCTAAGCCTGAAGTGCTGCTTGGGGGATTGGCCTGCAGTGGTTTGCCTGACTGCCAAAGAGAGGAGAAAGGAACTTTTGCTTTGCTGTGACTTTCATCAACTTGTGAAGGATCTCCAAGGGCTTGGAAGAGAGCTTGCCCCCTGACCGAAGTCCCAGGACCATTGGACTTCACCCCCTTTGTGAATTGCTGCTGGAAACTCTGTTTCAGTGGCTACAGAGGTAGGGAGCTGTGACCGACTCTCACGACCGACTCGGTGTCCTGCAAGCACCGCATCGAAGCACCGTCTCGCCCTGCAACGCACGGCCCTGGTCTCACCGACTCCGTCAACGAGCCGCTGCCTGCACCGCATCGAGGGACAACGCGTCCTGCAACGCTTCGCTACGCCGAATCGAACTGGTCCGACCGACACGGTCACTGCTGCTGAGTTCGAGTCCTGTGACCGCACCGGAGTTGGGCACCGCTCGCACGCTTTGCGACGCACCGCCCGACTCGCACCGCTGTCCGGACTGATCGACGCCAGCTCCTGAATCCGGCTCCGTCGCCGCACCGCAACCTGCCAGCACCGCATCGAAGCACCGTCTCGCCCTGCAACGCACGGCCCTGGTCTCACCGACTCCGTCTCGACGACGTCAACGAGCCGCTGCCTGCACCGCATCGAGGGACAACGCGTCCTGCAACGCTTCCATTTTTGCATCGCGACCGCGACGAACAGCCATCCGGCTCGCACGCCCGTGCCTGCCGCTTCAAGTAAAGGTACTGTGACCGAGTCTGTCTACGCTGGGTTGGCCCGTCTCGACGCGGTCAGCTGGATTTGTTAGACTCTGTTTGTTCTCGACATCGCCGTAGCCGGAGGAGGCTACCGACTCGCACAGAACCTTGAATTAAGCCTTTTTGATCAGAACTAAGTATTCTTAACAGTATTGTGGATTATTTTTGTCGTTTATGGTCTTGTGATAAATCTATATAAAGTATACCTATTTTTATAAATATATAACCTGTGTGGTGTCCATTTGTAGTGTTGTCACTTGATTACTGTATGTGTTCACAAATGCTTTACACACTGCCTCTGAACTAAGCCTGTCTGCTCGTGCCAAGCTACCAAGAGGGTGAGCAGGGGTTATTTCGGGAGTGTACCTACTTTCCCTGACTAGACGCAAGGGTCCCTATTTGGACAAAGGTACATACCTCTGCCAACTAGAGACCCCCAAATCTAACATTGGTGGTCAGCGGTGAGGATTCTGGACTTGCATTTGTGACTCATGTACAGTGATTGGTGAACACTACTTAGTGAGTGCAGACCAAAACGCAACCACATACTTTAATAGCAGTTTTTCTGGGATTTCCTATTTTTGCAAATGCCAAGTTCAGTCACTATGGAGAAACCAGCATCAGTAGCCTCTGTTGAATGTGATTGGGAGGAAGAGAGGCTAGAATGCTACACCCTTAAGCAGCTCAAGCAATTCTGCAAAAAGTTTAAAGTGTCCATGACCGGGATCTCCAGGAAGGAGGACCTCCAAAAGGCGCTGAGGGCCTGGGTCGAATCAAGGAGTGCCCCTGTGGAGGGGGCTGAGAATGCAGAAGGGCAGCTGGAGGGGCTATTGGGTCTAGGGGCTAGAAGACCACCTTCCCCAGTAGGTAGCAGTGTTTCTGCCAGAGGACTGTCTCCAGAGGAGTTGGAGGACAGGAAAGAGAGTAGGGTGCACGAAATGGAGCTGACCAAACTCAAGCTGAATAAGCAGTTAGAATTCGAAATGCAAACAAGGAAATTAGCCCTAGAGGAAAAGAAAATGCAGTTTGAACATGAGAAAGTTTTGAGGGAGTTGGAATTGAAGGCCAAGAGCTTAGAGATTACTCCCTCTGGTGGCAGTGTACCGCCTGTGCCTGTTGAAGCTAGGGTGTATATTCCCAAAGATGTGGTGAAGGAGTTTTTTAAAAATGACGACATAGGGCAGTGGTTCAAAGCCTATGAGGTAGCCATGTCTTCCCACCGGGTCCCTGAGAAGGATTGGGGAGCGGGGTTGTGGGGACGGTTCCTCAGTGAAGGGCGGGATACCTTGTTGGATTTGCCCTCTGAAGTCTATAATTCGTACAGCCACATGAAGGATGCCTTAATGACTAGATATGGTTTGACCCCTGAGCTTTATAGGCAAAGGTTCAGGAACTGTAGTAAGATTGAAAGCAGTACCTGGGTTGAATATGTGACCTTCTTTTGCAGAGCCTTGGATGGTTGGGTAAAGGGTAGCAAAGCGACTGATTTTCAGGCGCTCTTTGATTTGATTGCCTGGGAGCACTTGTCCGGTAATTGTTTTCCTGAGCTACGCCAGCACCTGATTGATAGTAAGCTGACTAACCCTAGGCAGCTTGCTGAGGAGGCGGACCGCTGGGTGAGTACCCGGGTCCACAAGGGTCACGTGGGAGACTCCGCCAAGGGTGGGCAGGGTCCCCAGCAGAAGAGTGGGGGGACAAGGGTAAACAGAAGGAGTTCCATAAAGGGCCCCAAAGTAGACCCCAAGGGAACCAAGGGAAAGGTTCCCAGCCTCCCCCTGAGAAGAAGCCAGTGGCCCTGACAGGCCCCCTGTTCACCAGGGACCACTGGTATGTTACAAGTGTGGCGCCCCTGGCCACAAGGCAAACGATCCTCGTTGCCCTTTGCATGGAAAACCAGCACCCACCAGTGCAGTCCCCCGGCAGTTGGCTAGTGTAGCCCTGGGGGAGGAGTTGGGTGCCCAAGGTGGGGGATCCCACAGTGTTTTCCCTTGTCTCATTAGGAGACTCTGAGATGGTCCCTAGGACCCCGCTGCCTGAGAACACTAAGAAATACAGGCAGTGGGTGACCATCAATGGCCATAGGGTGGAGGCTCTGAGAGACACAGGAGCCAGTGTGACAGCTGTCAAGTGTCACCTGGTGTCTAAAGAGCAGGTTATCCCTGATGCATTCTATCCGGTTGTTGCCGCTGACAACACAGAGAGTCACTGCAAGGTGGCTCAGGTTCCCTTTGAGTGGGGGGTCTCGGGTACTCTTCAAGTAGCTGTGAGGCCAGCCATGCCTGTTGACTGTTTGTTAGGGAACGATTTGGAGAGCTCACCTTGGGCTAAGGTGGAGCGGAGTGCGCATTTAGAAATGTTGGGCTTGCCTGATTGGGCATGTGTGACCACCCGGTCAATGGCAGCTAAAGGTGTTCAAGAGGACCTGGAGCCTGAGAGGGAGGCCCAGGTGCCTGCCGGAGAGAGAGGAGGCAGGGGGCACGGGAAACCGGCCCCCGAGGTTCCCACGGTCCAGGAGGAGGCAGACCCTGAGGGGGATGCCCTGGAGCCTACAGGGGAACAGGTAGCTGAACTGGGGGACCTACCTGAGCTGACCCATTGGCAGCAAGAAGGAGGACCCTCCAGGGAAGAGTTCTGCAAGGAGCAGAACACATGCCCTTCTCTCGTGGGTCTGAGGCAACAGGCCACAGACCAGGCAGCAGGTGATCAGTCTGGATCACATTGGGTTTACTGGGAGAATGGTCTCCTGTATTCAGAGCCTAAGGTTGCTGAGCCTGGGTCAGCCCGTGTGCTGGTGGTACCCCAGCGCTTCAGAGCCTTCCTACTGGGGTTGGCTCATGATGTACCGTTAGCGGGACATCTGGGGCAGGACAAGACCTTTGACAGGCTTGTTACCCATTTCTATTGGCCCCAGATGCGCAGGAGTGCCGCCACTCACTGCAGGACATGCCAGACTTGCCAGGCAAGTGGAAAGAGTGGGAGGAAGCACAAGGCTCCTCTCCAGCCATTCCCTGTGGTCAGCACCCCCTTTGAACGGGTGGGTATTGACATTGTGGGGCCACTGGACCCCAAGACAGCCATGGGCAACAGGTTTATCCTGGTCTTGGTGGACCATGCCACCCGGTACCCTGAAGCCATCCCTCTGAGGACAGTGACGGCCCCCGTGGTGGGACGGGCACTGATGGGAATTTTCTCACGTGTGGGATTCCCTCAAGAGGTGGTGTCTGACCGAGGTACCAACTTCGTGTCCAAGTACATGAAGTCCCTGTGGCAGGAGTGCGGTGTAACTTACAAGTTCACCACTCCTTACCACCCTCAAGGAAATGGTCTGGTTGAGAGATTCAACCGGACCCTCAAGGGCATGATTATGGGTCTGGAAGAACCCATGAGGCGTAAATGGGACGTCCTCTTACCATGCCTGTTGTTTGCATACCGGGAGGTGCCACAGAAATCTCTAGGGTTCAGTCCCTTTGAGCTCCTCTATGGACACCCGGTGCGAGGACCTCTGAGTTTGGTCAAGGAAGGCTGGGAGCAATCTCCCAGGAAACCTCCCCAGGATGTATACAGTTACATGCTGGCCTTCAGGAACCAGACTAGGCGTTTCAGAGAGCTTGCTGAGGCAAATCTGGAAGCCAGCCAGGAGGAGATGAAGCGGTGGTACGACCAGAATGCCACTCTGGTAGAGCTTCAGCCTGGTCAGAAAGTGTGGGTCATGGCCCCTGTGGAGCCCTGTGCGCTCCAGGACAGGTGGACCGGCCCTTTTACGGTGGTGGAGCGCAAGAGTCCAGTTACCTATTTGGTGGACTTGCAGTCTCCCAGGAACCCCTTGCGGGTCCTGCATGTGAACCGCCTGAAGCCCCACTTGGAGAGGTCCCAAGTGGGCATGCTCTTAGCTACAGATGATGGAATGGAGGAGGAGACCGAGCCTCTTCCTGACCTCCTGTCAGCCCGAGAGCAAGATGGATCAGTGGAGGGAGTAAACCTCTCTACCTCCCTGACACCTGAGCAGCAGGGTGACTGTCGCCAACTGTTGGGACAGTTCCCTGACCTGTTCTCCCTGGTTCCCAGTGTCACTCATTGGTGCGTCCATGATGTGGACACTGGGGACAGTCTTCCTGTGAAGCACAAGGCTTACAGGGTGACTGACAGGGTCAGAGCCTGCATCAAGGAGGAGGTCTCCAAGATGTTTGCGCTAGGGGTCATTGAGTCCTCTAACAGCCCTTGGGCCAGCCCAGTGGTCTTGGTTCCAAAGGCTGCCGCGCCTGGTGCCACACCAGAACTCCGGTTCTGTGTGGACTACAGGGGACTCAATTCCGTCACCAGGACTGACGCCCACCCCATCCCCAGAGCTGATGAGCTCATAGATCGGTTAGGGGCTGCGCGGTACCTCAGCACGTTTGACTTAACGTCTGGGTACTGGCAGATCGCCTTGACTGATGGGGCAAAGAGAGGTCAGCATTCTCCACACCAGATGGGCACTACCAGTTCCGGGTGATGCCCTTTGGGATGAAGAATGCCCCTGCCACCTTTCAGAGGTTGGTCAACCAGGTGTTGGTTGGACTGGAGGATTTCAGTGCCGCCTACCTGGATGACATCGCAGTGTTCAGTGCCAGTTGGGAAGAACATCTGCGCCACCTCTGGGAAGTGTTGATGGCGCTGCGGAGAGCAGGCCTCACAATCAAGGCGAGTAAGTGCCAGATTGGGCAGGGTTCTGTGGTGTACTTGGGACACCAGGTTGGGAGCGGCCAGGTGGCGCCCCTCCAACCGAAAATTGATACCATTCTGGCTTGGGAGCCCCCCAAGACCCAGACAGAGGTGAGAGCCTTCCTAGGACTCACCGGGTATTACCGGAGATTCGTCAAGGGGTATGGCAGCATTGTTGCCCCCTTGACCGAGCTGACTTCCAAGAAGCAGCCCAGGAAAGTGATTTGGACTGACGCCTGTCAAAAAGCTTTTGACACCTTGAAGACTGCCATGTGCACGGCGCCTGTGCTCCAGGCACCCAACTTCTCCAATGAGTTCATTGTTCAGACCGACGCTTCAGAGCATGGTGTAGGGGCTGTTCTATCACAGATCAATGAGGAGGGCCTAGACCAACCTGTAGCCTTCATCAGTAGGAGGTTACTTCCCGGGAACAGAGATGGAGTGCTATTGAGCGTGAGGCATTTGCTGTGGTCTGGGCACTGAAGAAGCTGAGACCATACCTGTTTGGGACTCACTTCCGGGTTCAGACAGACCACAGGCCCCTCAGATGGTTGATGCAGATGAGGGGTGAGAATCCAAAGCTGTTGAGGTGGTCCATTTCCCTACAGGGGATGGACTTTACGGTGGAACACCGCCCTGGTACAGAACACGCCAATGCTGATGGACTGTCCAGATTTTTCCGCCTTAGCGATGAGAACTCCCTAGGGGTAGGATAGTTCTCCCCACATTTCAGCTGGAGGGGACACGTGTTAGACCTGGCATCCTTGGCGTGGGTCTCCCTTCCATTGTTTCATAATGCCTCCACGGTTGCCGATATGTTTTTGCTGGACTAGATGCTCATGGGCACTTTGCCGCTGCTAATCAGTGCCAAAGTGCAAGTGCTCCCTATCGTTAATTGATACATGTATTAGTGACTCCATGATTGGATGATTGGTTTACTTGTCAGTCCCTAGTACAGTGCACTCAGTGTGCCCAGGGCTTGTAAATCCAATGCCGCTGGTGGGCTTGCAGCACTGGTTGTGCCACCCACAGAAGCGGCTGGTAAAATGTGTCTCAGGCCTGCCATCGCAGAGCCTGTGTGCAGCCTAGGGCTGCCATGTCGACTTGGTGAGTACACCCACTTACCAGTCCCTAAACCTTCCCTTTACTGCATGTTGGTCACCCCTAAAGTAGGCCCTAGGGCAGGGTGCATTGTAAGTATAAGGTAGGACATGCCCTGGTGTGTGTGGCATGTCCTAATAGTGAATTACAGCCATTTTCGTTTTTCACTATTGCAAGGCTACCTGCTCCCCATAGGCCAGAATGGGCAGACTGACTATTACACCTTATAGTCAGAACTGACCCAGGGAACATGGTAGAAAAACGAATTTAGTATGCCTGAACTCAGGATGATAAAATACATCTTTTAGTGAAGTTGGTTTTAACATTCTGTGTTCGAAAATACCACTTTTAGAAAGTGGGTATTTTCTTGCCTAACTATCCAAGCCTGCCTCTGCTAGGTTGTGTATTCCTTGTCTGGAGATTGAGTGACAGGGGCTGGGGGTGGCTACCGGAGACAGGGTGAGTCAGCGCAGGGCTGAATAGAAAGATCTGCAGCCAGAGTGGAGGGAGGAGTTGCACCTGGGTCTGAATAGGGCTGTGCCTGCCTTCCACAATGCTGGCTCCACCTCCTGCCGGGCGGCTGAGCACTCTGCCCCACATTCTGAAAGGAAAGAAGGAGTCAGAAAAACAAAGTGCTCCAGGACTGACCAGAACTGGTTTTGGACTAGGCAGAGGCCTCTCTGCCTCCAGAGAACAAAGAGAATCAGGGTATAAGAGGGGCACCCAGACCCCAGGAAGTTTAGATCACTTTTGGGAACAAGAAGAAACCTTTACTGAGGAGCGGAACCAAGAAGAAACTGAGGAGAAACTATCCCTAAGCCTGAAGTGCTGCTTGGGGGATTGGCCTGCAGTGGTTTGCCTGACTGCCAAAGAGAGGAGAAAGGAACTTTTGCTTTGCTGTGACTTTCATCAACTTGTGAAGGATCTCCAAGGGCTTGGAAGAGAGCTTGCCCCCTGACCGAAGTCCCAGGACCATTGGACTTCACCCCCTTTGTGAATTGCTGCTGGAAACTCTGTTTCAGTGGCTACAGAGGTAGGGAGCTGTGACCGACTCTCACGACCGACTCGGTGTCCTGCAAGCACCGCATCGAAGCACCGTCTCGCCCTGCAACGCACGGCCCTGGTCTCACCGACTCCGTCAACGAGCCGCTGCCTGCACCGCATCGAGGGACAACGCGTCCTGCAACGCTTCGCTACGCCGAATCGAACTGGTCCGACCGACACGGTCACTGCTGCTGAGTTCGAGTCCTGTGACCGCACCGGAGTTGGGCACCGCTCGCACGCTTTGCGACGCACCGCCCGACTCGCACCGCTGTCCGGACTGATCGACGCCAGCTCCTGAATCCGGCTCCGTCGCCGCACCGCAACCTGCCAGCACCGCATCGAAGCACCGTCTCGCCCTGCAACGCACGGCCCTGGTCTCACCGACTCCGTCTCGACGACGTCAACGAGCCGCTGCCTGCACCGCATCGAGGGACAACGCGTCCTGCAACGCTTCCATTTTTGCATCGCGACCGCGACGAACAGCCATCCGGCTCGCACGCCCGTGCCTGCCGCTTCAAGTAAAAGGTACTGTGACCGAGTCTGTCTACGCTGGGTTGGCCCGTCTCGACGCGGTCAGCTGGATTTGTTAGACTCTGTTTGTTCTCGACATCGCCGTAGCCGGAGGAGGCTACCGACTCGCACAGAACCTTGAATTAAGCCTTTTTGATCAGAACTAAGTATTCTTAACAGTATTGTGGATTATTTTTGTCGTTTATGGTCTTGTGATAAATCTATATAAAGTATACCTATTTTTATAAATATATAACCTGTGTGGTGTCCATTTGTAGTGTTGTCACTTGATTACTGTATGTGTTCACAAATGCTTTACACACTGCCTCTGAACTAAGCCTGTCTGCTCGTGCCAAGCTACCAAGAGGGTGAGCAGGGGTTATTTCGGGAGTGTACCTACTTTCCCTGACTAGACGCAAGGGTCCCTATTTGGACAAAGGTACATACCTCTGCCAACTAGAGACCCCCAAATCTAACACTAATTTTTCAGAAAGTCTCTTCAAATCCAAGTATTTATGTGCAGGCCATGTCAAAAACAATGACAACACCACGTTGACACCCCACAGTACACTGTAACGCGCTCAAGGTGGTCTTCTAAACCTCATACTCTTAAGAATTCTGCACACCATAATATTCCTACCTACTGACCTACCATCAACATGTGCATGACCTGTCGAAATGGCTGACCTGTAACAATTCATAGTTCTATATCACAAACCTCTTTCAAATTTTTCAACAAAAAAATGTATCACCTCCACTATAGGAGCCTCCCTGGGAACCAGACTCCTTTCCTTGCATTACCATGCCCAAACTCTCCATATTCCCTTATATCTTCTCCTAGTTCCTGGTGCCCAGGACTCCTCAAGCAACTCTGCAGCCCTATTCAAAAGTCCCTTGAAACTGTCATAAGGTTTCTGCACATACACAGAGCTATGCACAGGATAACAGTGGTTTGCCTACCATATACCGTAGCACCCAAAAACCCCAACCCAACTAGCTTAGCATCCCATTAGCACCCAAGTACCAATGATTGGACAACCCAGAACACGGTATCTTTATCTCAGGACTCGCAGAAGCAAGAACACTCTTTCGTCACTCACTCGTACTTGTCCACAAGGTGCGTAGGAAGAGACACTGGATAGGTTAAAATGTTTATTCCAACTTACGTGCTCTAATGTACAGTACACGTGTCAGTACTAATAGCATAATGCATATGAATAATATAAGCAGCATGGTTACAATTCCATAGAATACAAACGGGAAAGCATTTCATAACTCAGTGGATAAATGTCTAAATAACATTACCACCCTCCCCGTGCAGTAAGATAGTTTATTATAAAAATAGAAGACCTCTGGGCTTTGACTAGCGAACCCCCATACCTCAGTCTCTAGATGCAGAACTACATCAGCAGGACATCATAGCTCTTCTCACTGAAAAGGATTTCTCCAAGTGTGTCCAGCGCCAGTAAAAACCCCAGTATTAAAGGCACACAAAGTTTCATGTCATTTGCGCCTAATGTTATGTCTGGGTGCGCGAGACTGGCCATATCAGGAAGAACCGAAATACATTGTTATGCGACCTTGTACATGTTGTGCAGTCTGAGCCCAAATCGAACAAGAGAAAAGGTGAAAGACAGAAAGTGCAGACAGCGCAAAAGAACTTGGCAAGAGCAAAGGGCGAGGGAGGGAGCCCTGGCTCAGTGCAACGTGCGCAAAGAAAAGCAGCATGGCAGCTAGTCCTAGGCCAACATAACAAGGCAGGCAACAAACCACAAGACACCCTCCCCTGGTCAGTCCGGCGGCCAAGACAGAGGGCCAAAAAAAAATCCAGTAGAGCACAGGGAGCGCCCAAACGGCGAGGGACAAGTCAATCCATGAAAGTGTAAGTGCAGAAAAAGGCCATACCCTCCAAAAGGGCATCATTGGAATCGTCAAAAAACATAGATGCCATCCAATCCATGAGATCAAAAGAGCAGGAATGCTCCTCAGCAGAGGGAGCATCCAAAAGCAATGCGGGACAACTTGCGTGATAATTGAAACAGCTTCGGTGTAGGAGATCCTGGGCAGCCGCCCAGATATCCCATTGCGCCAAAATCCCCAGTGCAGCCGCACGCGCCATACAGCCGGCAACGGAACAGTCCTGCTCATGGGCCTCTAAGGGACCCATCAACTGAACAAAATCCGGAACAGACAATGACGAATTGGAGAGGCAATAATCCAAGGTCCAGGTGAAAGGACAGCGGATGCAAGTCATTACAGGTTGCACGCAAGTGAAATACGCAAAGCGAAAGGAAAGAGTATATGACACACTCAGTGTCGCCAATGGCAAGACACCAAAACCAGCCAAAAGGCGCTCACGAAGCAGCTGGAGGCGTTCTGGATCGAGCAGGTCCCATCGGGGAGCAGCCATTGCGCATAAAACAAATTAATAACAGGACACCAGCCGCCAAGGCGATGATCAACGGGAAACCGCCAAAGACGCTGGAAAAAATAGAATGAATAAACGCCGGGATGACACCAAAAATAGTTTGGAAGGAGGACACCAAACCAGACCCCACGACTTTAAAAAAGTGTACCAGACCTTCTGTGTTAGATGCGTTAAAAATACGATGAATTAACTCCCCAAAATGTTGGGGGAGATTAGTGTTCAAAAGGGCCTGTATTTCACTGTGGGTACTCGCCACCTGGAGAATGAATGTCTCCCGGGCGGACGTGAGCATAACTTCCTCGTTCAATAATAGTGCCTTTATTCTGCTCAGTCTATTGAAATCTGCCTCCATGGTAGGGATGGAAGGCCAAATAGAGATATCAACCTTGCCATGAGGGGGAGGAAAAAGCACATTTTTGCAGCAGACAACCCTGTGCGAAACTGTTACAATGTAAGGAATGCCAGCCTGCAGGCCACAACAGTTTTCGTTATTTAAAAGTAAATAACTACCATTGGAAAGGAGAGTGAAAGTAGGAGAAATAACAGGAGCAGGAATACCTTTCAGCACACAAGCAAGATTAGGAGCGGAAACGCTACATGAGCCATGCAATTTAATGTGTTTACAAATAAGCGAATGACCCATAGTCGAGTCGCAGTACTCCCCCGTGAGAAAGACTTCCTTGCCGTCCCGAAGGCATTTATACATGAAAGGCAAAGACCAGAGTTCATGCAGGAAAGCACTGCCCAAGGGCCGGTAACGGCCCACAGGATAATGTTTCATGCACGAGTCAAATTCAAACAAGGAAAAAGGTAAAGCGATAACCCCATGAACTAGCCACACAGCAGAATCGAGTTCTGCAACAGAGAACGGCAAAGGATCCATCTTTTCGATATGTAATAGAGTGTAAGTTGCATCTTTCATGGACATAAATTGCTGTTTGTCAGTTAAGTTAAAAGGTAGAAACAAGGCAGAGGTGTTCAAAAAATGCCAAGGAACTTTACCTAACTTGAGCGTTTGCAAAGTCCATGCAAACTGCATAACTGAACGCAATTGATTCTGACCATGATATAACACAGAAACATCATCTTGTACAATATCAACAACAGAGGACACAATATTCTCTAAAGTATAAATGCGAGAAGACAGGGTATTAATACTATTGTCAACAACAGCAAGCACCTTTTCCAAATTTGCTTGATCTATTTCCCGAAGACGGGAAGCAGCTTCCATTTGTGATAGCTTCCAGAGTTCATTATATGTCTCATAAATGAATCTTTTAGGTCGGGGACCACGAGGTCCCAAAACAAAGTCGGACAGATCAATATTGCCTGAAAGGAGGGACAAATGTTGTTTAACAGAATCAAGGGACGAATGTTGCAGCCATTGTTTGCATAATTTACCAACAGAATATGTAGTGACAGTACGAGAAGCAGTAAATCTCGGATCAGGCCTATCCTGTGTGTATCTAGTACCTGAGTCGTGAAAACGTATTTGACATGCATTAGATGATATAGGCCATACCAACCAGGGTGACGGATCCAGTTCGGAAACATTAAATGAATTATTCTGTAATAGAGCCTGTAGGGTCGTCAGGGACAGGTTAAAACGTGAGCTATCATTGGGAAAACTCGACAGGGATGGAATTGAGGGCGAGTTCAATTGTTTAGTGGTAGCTAAGC
Source organism: Calotriton arnoldi (assembly GCA_963921515.1). Classification (NCBI taxonomy): domain Eukaryota; kingdom Metazoa; phylum Chordata; class Amphibia; order Caudata; family Salamandridae; genus Calotriton; species Calotriton arnoldi. Next base: position 1,306,271 of record CAWUFW010001957.1, on the reverse strand, counting down.
CCCAACACGTAGTTTGATAGATGGAAGCATTTAGGAACATAATTTGGGTAGGGATGAGGCAAGCACGATGCAACGCCTCGGTTCCCTGTACCTGCCATGGCTTGGAGCCCCAAATAGATTTCAAATCTATTGTATCCTCCCAGTACTCATAACCACCCACTGCTAGGGCACTTAAAAAGGAACCCGAATAAAGCAATTTGGTGTGTGTTAACATAATTTTCTGAGTTGATGTGGTATTAAGTCTAAAATAATAGGATGCAGGGTTTGACCGATTAAAATCAGTAAAATAGGTAAACTTATTTCGAAGAGTTTGTGAGCTACCTGGCAAGGGGTTTGGACAATGTTCCCATTGGGTGTAGTTAACAGAACTACGCAGGGCACTTGGCTTATGGAGAAAATGATTACCCCAATGTTGGTAACAATACAAATCGGCATAATTCGCAGAATTCATATATAAATCTTCAGCATTGAAAGATGCATAATATTTTAAATCGGCAAACAATGCTTCAACGGCATGCACATCCCAATCATCAGAATGAATATTATTTTGTACTACATCACCCATTGAAACACGAAGGACGTTAGGTACATTAATAATTTCCGTCGGACCATGGATTTGATAGTTCACTGCATCCCATACGATGCCATCAGCAACTGGAAAAGCTGAAATGTTCACAAATGTGTGGTCACGCTTCATGATGTGAGACGAGGAATGAGGAGCCAAAGTTCCAGAAACATAGTCTACAGCAGAGCGTTCAGGTAAATAGTGACCATTGATTAGTAGAAGAAACACTGTGACAAAGCCAATGGACATGAACAAAAAAATCAAGAAAAGTACCAACCAGATGTATGTCCAGGGTGGAATCAAAAAATTGTCTCTAAACCAGGATACAAAAATACTGAACTTGGATGGGACTTTTGAAGAGGTGGAATCCGAATCAAAGGAATAACGAGTCGGGCCAAGTGGCGTTATTGGTTGATGTGCCACCGATTCAGATGCAGGATAAGTATACTCGTCCTCGTCGATATTGGTGGAGAGTTGGGGATCAATTGTAGTTTCAGGCAAGTCAACCATCTCAATTACAGTATCAGCGACCGTTCGTGTAGATGGGCCACGAACATATGTCCGATAAATGGCAGGACAAGAGACCGCTGGTGTGACACTATTCAGGATCGGCCAGGCGCTGTAGCTTGACATTTTCCACTGAGATGTATCTGTTCTCCTTGCGACCAGGAAGCGGTGGTAAAATGACTGTACGTGTTCCCTTCAAGCCCAGAACTGGAACCGGTGCACGAAAAGAGGGGCCGAATTCTTTTTTGTTTTCAACCTTCTCTCGAACCAGTTCTCCAACCTTTGGAAGCCAGCCGGCTACCGGAATCTGCAACGCAGGATCTGTGGCTGAAGGCAAATGTGTAGTTGCAAGTTTGTCTCGGGCTTCTTGTAAGTCCTGTAACATAGCAGAATGGTTATCTACATCAAACTTGGCGGATTGCGCCGCGATGTCTGGACCCTCAAGGTCAGGCACAAACATTCTTATGCCAAAGAGCATTTCGTATGGGGTCCGCCCACCCAGAGGTCTTCTAGGGAGATTATTAAGTGCACGTTGAACGGTATACAAGTGGGCCAGCCAGTTCCTGCCAGTACCTATAACTCTAGCTGTTAAGGATTGCTTTAAGTCATGGTTCATTCGTTCAACGATAGAGTTGCCCTCAGGCCTATACGGAGACGAAAATTTCACCCGCACCCCAAGCGAAGCCATTGCATCCTTGTAGGCCCTAGAGGCAAACGCTGGACCTTGGTCCGAATGGAAGGTGCCGCATGCGAAAATTCCCCCAAAGACACGCAAATCCCTGATTACATTTCGAGCGTCAGCACTACGTTGTGGCCAGACCCAGAGGAACCGTGTGCACGAGTCCACTGCTACTAAGATGTATTTATAGGCAGTGTCTGATGAGAATGGACCGCAGTGATCCAAGTAAACACACCCAAAGGGTCTGTTAGCAATGCAGAGCGGGGTCTGTGGAGGGCGTGTTACCGTGGAAGGCTTAATCTGTTGACAAACGTCGCAGGAAAGCACAAAAGCACGGGTGTCTTTATACAATCCACGCCACCAATAACGCTGCTGCAAGATGGAAACTGTAGCTGACACACCTGCATGAGCAGAAGCTATGCCTTCGTGTGCAGCTGATATCAAGGCACTCCTGCGGTCCGCGTTGGGGATCAGCCGATCTCCAACGTCAGGTATTGTTACATAAGGAACCTGATCGGGACTTAATTTGTAAGAATACTTGGAAGGGAACCCTGTAGGGTAATTAACACCTTCCTTTGTTGCAGCAATAGCTGCTAGAATAACAGAGTCAATTTTAGACATGGACCTGGTAACCGCTGCTACTGAACACGTGACTACTGCTGAACGGGCAGCCTCATCTGCCAGATCGTTACCAATAGCGTGTGCGCCCACCCGCTGATGGCCTAAGGTGTGAACCACCTGTGTGAGGGGCAGACGTTGTTGCAATTCTGCCACTCGAACCCAAAGCATTTTATGCTTAATTGTGCTCCCTTTTGCGTCCTTGTAGTCATTTTTCGACCAGAAAAACAGATTGTCATTGTAAGACTGTACACAGTAGAAGGAATCACATACAATAAGAGTTGTCTCATCCTGAGAAGCGAACTCAAGTGCAAGTAGCAATGCATGCAGCTCGGCCAATTGTGCGGTACTATCTCCAAGTGTGCGAGTGTGCACTACAGAGGATTTGAACGTTCCATTCACAAAGGAACCCGCAACAATAGCACATGCAGCTGAATAAGCGTGCTTGGACCCAGTGGCCGGTTGCGCCGAACCATCGGTGTAGATCACACATTTGTAATCCTCAAGCGGTAGTAAAAACAAAGGAGGAGGATGAACGAATTCATACTGCAAAAACTCCTGAGTCTGAAGAGAAGAATCAAAAACAAAAGTGACGTCCGAAGACGTCAAGGATGTAGCCCATTGTATCCAACGGGGATGCATTGCTTTTGAGTTCGGTACACTTGCCTTTGTTACTGCCTCTAGGGCAGGACAGGGTGTTACCACCAGAATTCGCTTTCCCTGTGCCAGTGCGCGTTCTTTTAGAATCGCCATTTGCACTGCAGTTAGAACTTTTTCAACAGATGTAAAGCGCAATTCAGCGGAAGTGTACAGATGCGACTTGTATGCGATGGGTACTGTATCACCTTCATTAAAGGTTAAGTACGTAAATCCCACCGCCCCGGAATTATTCTAATCACCAGGTTTGTGTGGTTATCACGAGTCAAAAGATATTTAGACTCCAATAGGTCTGTCTGCAAAGACTGCAGAATTGAGGTATGCTCAGGCAGCCAGCAAGACCTTGAATAAGTAGGTTGTATCAAAGCATACAAAGGCTTGATACGCTGGGCATATTCGGGAATGTAAGTACGCCCGAAATTCAGGAAACCCAGCAAAGACTGAAGTTTCTTCAGAGTATTTGGGGGGCACAAATGTGCACATTTTTCCAAGAAATGGGGGCTAAGCCCTTACCTTCGTTGTTGAGCTCATAGCCCAAGAACAGAACGGTAAATTCAGCAATGTGTGACTTAGCAAAGTTAAATTTGTAACCCTGCTCCGCAAATTCAAGAATAATGCGGTCCACACGGGACAGATGCTGATATAACTCGTCATCCGTCAGATAGATGTCATCTACGTACGAACATGCGTCTTGATCAATGTCATTTAACAAAGAAACAACACGGGCGGCGAATATACCCGGACTATTTTTGTAGCCCATGGGTAAACGCCGGAACTGGAATAATTTACCACCGGAAGTGAATGCGGTCCATTGACCACTCTCCGGGGCTAGGTTGTGCGTGTAGAAACCGTTTGAAAGGTCAAGTGTCGTTTTATATTTTTTACGAACAAGACTGTCTACAAGCGCAGAACTATGTGTATTCTGTACCGCAAAGTTCCGACAATGGGAATTTAAATGCCGGTAATCCAAAACTAAGCGGTACGATCCATCGGGTTTAGAAACCACGAAAAGGGGATTGTTCATAGGTGATACGCATGGTTCGATTACTCCCTGATATTCCAACTGTGTCAGAATTTCGGAGACGGGGCCTTTTGCCTGCCGTTTGATGGGATATTGGGGTTGTGGCTGCGGTAGTGACCGCAAAGGTATTGCATGAGGAGGTGATTCTTCATCCCATCCCACATGGTTGCGGTATAACGCTGGTGCCAGGTACACAGCCCACTCAGCTGCAAGTGCTTCAGCTTTGTCTTTTGGGACATGCCTTGAAAAGCTTGGAAGGATTACCTCCTCTCCTTTATGTGCAGCTAAAACGAATGGGGGTGGCCAATCCACCTCTGCTAACAAAATGTCATATGAAGAGGTTAGATTTTCCCAAAAAATCCCTTTTATTTCACGCGGTATGTCACCTTCAATTTGGATGACTATGTTGTAAAGTCTGTCAGGGGGTGCCACTCTCGTGTCAGCTGTCTCTACAGTAACAAATGTTTCAGTTGCTGTCGCCTCCATATGAGGACGTAGCGCCTCCCGCACTATGGTAACTTCCGCGGCGCTGTCTAGGAGGGTCACTGCCCACGTCCAATTCTGGAGTCTCGTTCTCACGGTCTGTGGCATATTTCGCTGTTACAGCGGCAACTTTTTTCTTCTGAAATTGCGGTCGAGAAAGGTGAAAGTCTTCTGCTTTCCCTCTGACTTGTTGTCGAGGTTGGTCTCGCTCCTGGGGAGCCTCTCGGCCCCTTCCTCTATCTTGCCGTCCTCCTCCACCAGCCTGTGACGACGTCTGGGCCTGTGAAGAACGAGGAGAACGCGTATCAGAGCTCTGAAACCTTTCTGGTGATTTAATTCTCGACCTATCACGTAAATCATAAGTACGTTCAGAAGAAACCGAAACTGGGGAAGCGCCTCTCGACCCCGGCTTCTTTTGTTGCTTACCCTGTTTTTTCTGTCTCCAACTCTTTTTAGTGAAGACTGGTCTATCATCTTTCTCAGATGTACTTTTTGTTTGTGTAATTTGTGGTTGCGATTGAGTTTGCATTTTTACAAAAGGCTTGTTGCCTAGGCTGTTTCTTCCAATTGTTTTATAAGCCCGGGCTATAATTTTCGGTAATTCGCTAGGCCTGTCCAACTCTGGGACCAAAGCCAAAGCATTCGCTACTTGAAAGTTCATTGCATCGCCCTTGACATTTCCAAGGATCAGTTCAGCTACTACATCAAACACTCCCACTAGTCTCATCCCTAATTCCACAGCCGCTTCAGGGCCATGCTCATCCTGTACTTTTTTAATTACAGAGGGTAGAACCGTCATGGAAGGAGTACCAAAACATTTTGAATAAACTGCTGCGAATACCTTACCCCAGTTTTCACATGATGTCAAATCGGGGATTAAGTCTTTTGGCAAACGTATCGTAAGGATGCGGTGTTTATCCACCGGGGATGTATGTGGAAACACCGCTTCTATCTGATCGAACTTTTCTGCAAGCCAGTAAGGATAATCGTCCTTGTTTTGTGGACGTTTGCCCATCACAGAATTTACCATGACAGGACTTATGGTCACTCCAGCTGCAATAGCTGGTTGGCCAGCGACTACAGGGGCAGCTCCATGTAGGCTACCTGTAACGTATGTCACTAAGGCTCGATGCACTCGCACTAGTTCGGTATGCATAGTGCGCAGTTCCGCAATCGGTATTGCCAGATAATTTGGATGCGGGGTATACCCGGCCAATACAGGCCAAGTGGCCCCCTCAATGGATAAGGGGCCTAAACGAACTGCGGTATTTGGTTGTGGGAGGGCGCCATTAAACCAAACACGGTGCTGCCAAGCCGTGAGAGGCACTTCAAGATTAGTATAGGGTCGATAGGCAGCAGGAATAGCGGTGAGTTTATATTCATGAAACAGATTATCACCTGCATCCACCGCCTCAAAAGTGATCCAAGTGTAAAACACTTCAAAGTGATAAGCCGGATCGGCTTGAACCACAAAGACCAACTCGACCCCAGTATCGGGCACTCCGTATACACCTAGGTGTTCTCGGAGTGGTCCTCGGCTATGTGCAGCTATCGCCACACCAGCCATAACTAAACAATTGTATTCGACAACCTAACAGGGAGCACAAAATGGGTTTTTTATGTAACCTTTTTTAATAACTTCAAGCTTGAAAGAACCTATAAAACGTTCAATATAGGAGGTATCACCGTCACTTACGCCTCCGGAAGCGTACGTGAGGGTTTTGTGGACAAGCACAAGTACTACTCAAGCGTCTCGCAGATAAGCAGCCCCACGGTGGTCGCGCCATGTCATAAGGTTTCTGCACATACACAGAGCTATGCACAGGATAATGGGACCCCGGAATACAGTGGTTTGCCTACCATATACCGTAGCACCCAAAAACCCCAACCCAACTAGCTTAGCATCCCATTAGCACCCAAGTACCAATGATTGGACAACCCAGAACACGGTATCTTTATCTCAGGACTCGCAGAAGCAAGAACACTCTTTCGTCACTCACTCGTACTTGTCCACAAGGTGCGTAGGAAGAGACACTGGATAGGTTAAAATGTTTATTCCAACTTACGTGCTCTAATGTACAGTACACGTGTCAGTACTAATAGCATAATGCATATGAATAATATAAGCAGCATGGTTACAATTCCATAGAATACAAACGGGGAAAGCATTTCATAACTCAGTGGATAAATGTCTAAATAACATTACCACCCTCCCCGTGCAGTAAGATAGTTTATTATAAAAATAGAAGACCTCTGGGCTTTGACTAGCGAACCCCCATACCTCAGTCTCTAGATGCAGAACTACATCAGCAGGACATCATAGCTCTTCTCACTGAAAAGGATTTCTCCAAGTGTGTCCAGCGCCAGTAAAAACCCCAGTATTAAAGGCACACAAAGTTTCATGTCATTTGCGCCTAATGTTATGTCTGGGTGCGCGAGACTGGCCATATCAGGAAGAACCGAAATACATTGTTATGCGACCTTGTACATGTTGTGCAGTCTGAGCCCAAATCGAACAAGAGAAAAGGTGAAAGACAGAAAGTGCAGACAGCGCAAAAGAACTTGGCAAGAGCAAAGGGCGAGGGAGGGAGCCCTGGCTCAGTGTAACGTGCGCAAAGAAAAGCAGCATGGCAGCTAGTCCTAGGCCAACATAACAAGGCAGGCAACAAACCACAAGACAAAACAGCTAGATCTCGTGACACTTTCCAAACAAGAAGGTTCAGCACCGTGCTCTGAATCAAAGGATGATCTTCTCCTTCTGTATTCTGTAGTAAACCTTCCCTTGCTGGAATCAGAAAAGGTACTGCACATGCTAACTCCATCACCATTGGGAACCAAACCTGCAAAACCCAAAATGGTGTCACCGACACTATCTGACATCTCTCCTGTCTCAGCTTCAAGAGCACTCTCTGAATCATCGCAAAAGGAGGAAATGCATAGGCTCTCCTCCCCTTCCATATCTGCTGAAATGCATCTACTGCTGATGCCATTGGATCCGCCATCCAGTTGTAATAATTCTCTATCTGGTAAATTAGATGACTCGCAAACAGAGCCACCTCCAATGGACCCCAAATTTCATCTACCCTTCAAAAACAACTCTGATCCAACTTCCAGTCGCTGTAACCCTCAAATGTCTTGAATTCCAATCAACTGTCAAATTTAAAACGCCTGGTAGGTACTCTGCCTTTACTACTATCCTGTGCTCCAGGCAAAAATCACAAAACTCCTTTGCCAACTCTGCCAATTCTCATGATCTGGTTCCCCCCAATCTGTTGATATATGCAACAGCCGAAACATTGTCCATTTTCATCAACACAGATTGTCCTTCTAAACTCCTCCTGAAACTTTTCAGCGCATAAAACCCAGATGTCAATTCTAAGCAATTTATGTGACATAACTTCTCTTCCTTTGTCCAAACTCCAGCTGTCTGCTGTTCTCCTAAACGTGCTCCCCAACCACTCAGACTTGCATCTGTCTCTAGAACAACATTTGGAGCATATACAAAAATTGCACACCCATTCCAGGCCTCCATAATGTTCATCCACCAAAGCAACTCTTCCTTCGTATCCGCACTCAATAAAATCTGACTCCAAACAATAACCCTTTCCTCAGTGCCTCACCCTTCAACCTCTGCATTGCATGGCAATGAAGGGGTCCTGGAAATATGGCCTGTATTGAAGAAGACAGCAAACCTACTATCCTTGCCAGTTCTCTCAGAGTTAAACTCTCTCTCTTCAGTATCTGAAGGATCTCCTTCTTTATCATCCTTATCTTCCTCTCTGATAGCTGTAACATACTCTCTACTGTATCCACCTGGAAACGCAAAAACTCCATCGTCTGTGATGGTACTAATTAACCCTGGGCGGAGTTCGCTGAGTTGTGCTACACAAAACTCCGCAAAGTGGAGAAAAAAAACTCTGCCACGCTACGCGGAGCTCCGCAAGCGGCGGAGTGCGATAGAAAAATGCCATTCGCTGTGATTTTCAGTGCCGGATGCTTGTCCGCACTGTGCAATCATCGCGAACGGCACCATGCACAGTGCAAGCGTGCGCTGCTTTCCTTTCTGCCGCTCGAGTAGATTTTTACTCGAGCAGCAGATTTCTCAACGCGAACGGGCAGTTTCTCAACGCGAGCATACGCGACCACTCGCAATGAGAAACCCAACCCCCCCGCGTTGAGAAATCTCGCCGGGTGGTTTATTTTCCACGCTCGCGCTCGCCAACTTGATGTTGGTGAATGCGAGCGAGGAAAAAAACTCCGCTCCGCTGCTCAAAGCGGAGTTTTTCGGAGCTCCGCGTAACGCGGGGTGCGGAACACTCCGCAAACTCCGCGAGTGGAGCGGAGTTCACCGCCCAGGGTTAGTACTAATACTGATTTTTCTTCATTCAGCAAAAAACCTAAACATCTCAACATCCTCAACACTTGTGTCAACTCCTTCTTCAGTTCATCTATATTCTGTGACATTATAAAAATACCGCCTAAGTAAACAATCATGCTAATTCCCCTTTCTCGGAAATATAACACAACCACTTGCATCACCTTCGTAAAACACCAAGGTGAAGAAGATAGGTCAAATGGAAGGCACTGAAATTGATGAAGATTATTTTTCCACCTGAATTGGAAATATTTCTGACTCTCCTTTTCCATTGGAACTATGAAATAAGCATCTTTTATATCTAATTTTCTAGCCCATCCTTCACCATCAATAAATTCCATAGACGATGGATTCCCTCAATCTTGAAATGTCTGTATATCAAAAATATGTTTAGTTTTCTGACATTTATGATCAGCCTCCATCCTTTGTCCCTCTTCTTGAAAATATATTGCTTACAAAGCACCTTGCTGTCTCTTCTATGCGCTCTATCGCACCGTTCTGAATCAACAACTCTACCTCTGAATCCGCTATCAGCTCCTGTTCCTCTGAAACCTTTATCTCCCTTTGCTCTCTTACTTGATGAGGACAATCCACAAACTCTATTGCATATCCTTGTATTGTTTCTAACACCCAAGGATCCTGCGTTAACTTTTGCCATTCTCTTTTTAAATGTCTCAAACGTCCTCCTACCCTTGCTAGGGTAGAACCAAAAATGATCTCCGTACTCACCTTGACCTCCGGTTTGAGACTGGTTTCATCCATGCGAAAACCCCCATCAGCCTTGTCTGGCCATCCTTCCTCTGGTAGGGTAAAAACCTGAGGTAGACTGGAATCCACTTCTTCTATATTGGTTGCCATATTGGATATTGTACTTGGTTCCTACTGGCCCTGTCAAAAACACCACTTCCAAGAACCTTCCTCATATTACCCTGAGCCTTATCCAAGGCAGTGAAAGTGTTAACATATTTCCCAATACTCTTCACCAGACCATCAGCGAAGAGCAACCATTTAGCTTCCTCGCTTGTTTCCTTCTGTGCCGTGTCCCCTAATTTGGGACTTATCTTCATCAAGATTGCCCTTCCTCTCTCTGCCAGCAACCCAGCATTAGCATTCCATAACATGACCACAGCTCTCTGGCTTTATCCTCTAAGTAACTCCAAATCAACTGGCTCCTCATTGACATATGCCTCCTTGGCCATGTCCACACTCCTGCCCAAGGGGCCCATGATGTCCAAAACCGTGTGTTGGCAAATTTTCAACGAGCGTTCCAGACCCTTTCTAGGATCCCTGCCTAAACGGAGCAAAAAAAACGAATTAGTTCCGGATCCAATTTTGGTGTTTTGCACACCTTCTCCTCAATAACTGGCCTTGAGCATTCTGCCCTCATCACTCTCTTCACCTCCCTATCTAGGGGCTTGCGAATACACTCTTTAATGAATTTCCCTATGGGATCCATAGGCCACCAGTCACCACTTTGTGGATGTCTAATGTTTAACGGAGAAAACATCTCTCCACCAAATGGATCTCTAATCGTCTCTGATGAGCATGCCACCTCAAGATTGTGAAACTTCATTAAATTTGTCATCTTGATGTAAATCTAATGCATACTCGTCGTACTCCTTCTCATTTTTTGTGCAAGACATATGACCCATGTCCCCTTTAAAGTTCTCTTCCTCCTGTGTGCCGCCAAGGACACGCTTTCTTTGCGTGCCACCAGGGACACCTGTTCTCTGAGTGCTGCCAAATACACCTTTATTAGTAATGGCATTCAAGCCATCTCTCCCTTCTTTTGACATCAAAATGTCTTCCATATGTCTTGTCTTCCCTGCTTTCATTTTCCCTATATCACCACTCCTACCCTCTTTCTCTGATAAAGAATAGAATTCCTCTCCAGACTCCAAATCCTTTCTATTCCTACTCTTCAAAATACTGTCCACTGTCTCTTCTACCTGATGCCTCATCTCATGTTGTATCAATCTCTTGACCACTTCCTCATTGATCATTGTGGCAGTTATTTCAAAACTATCGCCGTGCTCAGGATCCATAACCATCAAAAAATAGTTCAAAAACAATCTCCTACCCCTAAAGATACCTTAAATATTCACCTAAAGTGCACAGAGGTCCAAATTCAGTGGCATCCAACCTTTCTGCGATACTAAAACTACTCCTCTTAAGTTCGTTATGATTAACAATTCCTCAACTGAAAATCGTGCTAGCACAGATCTCTTTAATCCCTACCTACCAGTGCCCAATTCAAAATGGAGGCTTTCCTCTGACGAGAGGATCTGCAATATTTCAATTGCTCGTGCTGTCCATGAACGTATTGCCGTCAAGGAACAACGTCCTTCACGAGCACCATCCGCGATCTCCTCTACTCGAGTGCAGCTGCCGCGCTTTCCCTCCATGTAAACCCAGGGCATCTCAGCTGTTACGCTGCTCTCCATGGAAAACCAGCATGCCTCAGCCTGTAAGCCACATGTTATGAGCCGCGTCTCGAGTCGCTCCCTTAACTGTCGGTTAACAGTCTTTTTGCACCACAAAGATATACTTATACTAACCCTTAAATCTTGCACTAAGAACAATTATGCTATAGTTAGTGCCTCAAAACCTGATGCTATCCAATTTATTTTACATTATTAAAAATGAGAATCCGCTTCCATAAATTAGAAGCTTAGGTTCTGTAACTTTAAACATACATACATTCATACCGTACTTCTCTATATACAAACTGTTCAAACACATTTGCATATAAATATAGGTACTTATCTCTCCAAGAGCAGCAATTAAACAAGGAAGAATGTTCAGTGAAGGGGATATTAATGGACTACATTGTTCTGGTTCTAGAGTTATTTTATTGTTGTAAGGTTCTTTGAAGGTGCTGTAGGATGTAATGCATAATGGTAGCCTCGGGTCTTGAAATTAAATTCAAGATTTCCTTAGAACTTAAAATGGGACGATAAGTGCTATGTACATCAAATACATCACAATCTTTTTTTGCTGATACAAAACAACACTGACCACGAGAAAATGAAATGGAGTACAACAGCACACCCTTACAGTGTGTTATGTGGTGCTAAATAGCAACACAGTGTAAGCAGCCACAACATGGCAGTTTTGCATAATTCGACCTCTAGAATGAGCCTTCACCCTTGGCAATCAAAATAAGGTCAGAAATAACTTCTTTAAATATATGAACTTGTTAACCTTAAATGCGCGCATACCAGTGCTGCAGTAAATACAAGGCGTGACATATTATCGTAACACATCTCACCTATTCATCTTTGTAATATTCAGCAGTAACATTTTTCCCTCTTGGCAAATGTAGAGCACATTAGTAGGTTGCTGGGGTAGCAAAATAAGCCTCTGACAAATCAACCTACTGAAATATTGCCTTTTCAGAACACACCAACAACATCCCTGGCACACAAAGCACTGGCGTTCTTTGGAAGATGCTGCAAACATTTGACGAGGTCCATACAATGTCCTTTAGTTTCAGGGGGGAGAGCGTGATTGGCACGAGCTTTGGCACTGTGGGTGGTGGGCAGCACTGCCATGTAAACATAACTATCAATAACAGCCCAGTTTCTTGACATAATAATTGTTGCTGTCCCATGCCGTTAAGAGCTCGGGCTCCGCATTCAGGCCTCGCCGCCAGTTGGTTGCCCCACAGAGCGATAAATAAAGAGGAATGTTCTTGAGGAGCATTCATAATGCAGCGAGCAATTTCCACTTTAGGAGATGTCGATGTAATCTACATGATTTAAAATGGCTGCCCCCTCGCCCCCTTTCTATTGCTTTTACCACATTGTGCTGTGCGCGCGCCCACTTGCCACATAGCTGTTGCCTTTCCACAAATGTGCATCAGGAATATTTATTTGCGTAGTTCTCATTCAGCATTTGAATTTCTGTCTGTGACTCTGTATGAATATTTTCAAGGGTAAATTGTGGATGGGCTTTTGAAGTGTTTCAGATTTTAATCTCACCCTATTGTACTGTAAGGCATATATTTGCTAGAAATAAACAACAGAAAATTGAGAGGTTGTAAACAGATTTTATGTGCACTCTAAATAGAGAATTTTAACACCATACACATTTGCCTGGTGCTCACATGTATATGACAGCATACAGAAAATAAATATGGCACTCTACGCATGCTGCGCTTGTGCCTGATTGCCTGATGATGATCGTCAGGATAGGTACAGCAAAGAAAGCACTTGGAGCAGCGCACTGTCCTTGTCCTGAGGCAGCCATGAAATGAAATAAAGGACAACCCTTTGCCTTGGTAACGTTGAAGCCGATTCACAAACAATTGGGTAACTGTACAATTCGTACGCTTATGCATACAATTTTGGTAAAGTTGCTTTTTAGGTCTGGCCAAGACTTTCTGATTTTACTAACATTATACATTTAATATACTTACTTACAGGGGCTTTCCGTCAATTTTCATCATCCATTGGTTTGTCCTTGTGTCATTCATATTTTGCTTTCTCCCACTACAGCATACAGCATGGAGCAATGGGGCAGCCTACTTCAGCCACTGGATAACTTCGCTATGAGTGACTGCATTTTGCTGCCTCACAATGAGCACATCTGCACACAAGGTAGTTTCTTTTAATGACAGTGTTTTTATTTTGACTTTGTAATTACTTTAGTGTTGCCTTTGTGTTTAGAGCCTGATATGATAGCAGGACACTTCCTATCAGATGTGAGCACAAGCAAATGCCTGCTTAATCAGTTCCTGTCTCCTTCCAATGCTGTTGTAAATTCCTTTTGGAGCGTCCTTTGTTTATCTGACTGCTGGTATTTCACTGCATAACCGATCACATTCATTTGAACCTGTTCTGTATTAAGTTAACCTTTTTTTTCTATGCATGCAGTGCACAAACTGAAAGATTGAATACTATATGATGTGAATTTATAAGTGAACAATACTTCAGAACACATTTATTCTCGACTCAGGTATGCCAATGGTTATTTAATAAACTTTGCCCAGGAAGACAACCTGCCTTTATTGTGTTTAATTAGCAGCATCTATCTATCTATCTTCCTTCCTTCCTTCCCCCTCCCCCGTTCCTTCCTTCTTTCTTGGTTTCATTCTTTCTTTCTTGGTATCTTTCTTTCTTTTCTTTTTTTTTCTTTCTTTCTCAAACTATTTGTATGACAAATCACTGATAGCGGTTTCAGCCACACATCCTCTATTAGCCTGTGGTTGTGTCATTCACATTTTTCTTCAACCTACTCTAGCATGCCTTAGGGGACAATGTGTCCGCTCCCTTCAGCAACTGGCTGACTTCCCTATGAGCTGTGCATGCTGCCCTTTCACAACAAGCACATTCACACACAAAGTAGTTCCTTTCAGTGCCAGAGAGTATTATGGTAATGTGTGCTTTTTGGAAGAAAAAAAACATTTTGCCTTTTGCCAATGTTTTTTTTTTTTTTACAATGATTAAGGCCTGGCAGCATCCAAACAATAAATTTTCCAAAAACCATCACAAAACAAAACAAGAATTGGCAAAAGACTGGCGGCCAACGCCAGACCTTTTGGCTTTGGCAAATGCTTGTTTACTTAGGATTCACAAAAATCTCAAGACCTCTGCACAGAAATCTACAAAGCCCTAAGATTTCTTTTTGGATGGCTACTATTTAACCAATGGGTTATCCATTAATGCTAAGTCTGTCACTTTACCTATAGTGTTAAGGTAAACAACTATGGGATCAGTTCACAATGGTATTGTCACCATAATCTTTCAGCTAACCCTAAATTATTGTTTTGGTTTGGTTGCATCGTTATTAGAATGGTCATTCTTTTGGCATACATGAAAACCATTTTCATACTGTTTTTTTGGGTGTATTTTTTTTAAATTACTTTAACAACAAACATACTCTAAGACTAAGGGCCTGATTTGGATGTCGGACGGACCTGAGTCCGCCCGACATCGATTCGGTACTGGGACCGACTGACCTCCTGTCGGCAGTCCCAACCCAGCAATTAGGATGCGACTGAACACTGTTCGGTCGCACTCCTATTCTTTACAATGGGAGCATGCATTCCGACCGGAATGCAAGCTCTAATTGTAAAGAGACGAGGTGCAGTTCATCCCTGCACCTCGCCACTGGATGCAGGGATCCACAGGGGGGGCACCATAGGTGCCCCCTCGGCCTCCACTCGGAGACCGTGCACCCATGGGGGACCTGCTGGGGGCCCCCAAAGTTGACTTCCGGCAGCCTTTCTGTGTCGGAAAGACCGGAACAGAAAGGCTGTCGGAATCTGACATTGTAATCCCTCGGGCGGAAAGAGACGCCCTTGGGATTACTGGAGGCTTTCCGAATGGCAGACTGGCTCTCCGAGCCCGTCGGAAGCCATTCGGAATTCCAGTTCAGATTCAATTCCGACCGACTCCATCCAAATGGGTCGGTCGGAAATGAATCCGAACAGCTGATTACGATGCCATAGGAATGGCTCCGACCGAGGGTCGGAGTTGTTGACTACGGTATCGTAATCGGCCCTAAGTCTACAACTAGGTGACTTATAAACACAGATCCCATACACATTGTTTCACTTGAATCTAACGGGCTGTGTTCTCATTTACTTGATACACACACTAATCACTTTAGTCACACATGTGTATCGCACTACAAAGAGCACCTAGTTTGTTTCTCACTTGTTCCTCACTGGCACTTGTTGCTTGGTATTATGTATATGGCCTTCATTAAATGAGAAATTGTGGATTAGTAAACATTGAGTTTGGATCTTAGCGATCATTGTTTTTTGCAAATTTTTGACTACCCCAGGTCCCTATGGGCTCTTGGGTCCCCCTTTGTTTTCTATATAATAAGCAAACTTAGAAAGCATTGCAGTACAACATATTAAGTACATGTGGTGATGTCTTAGCCCTTCGCATATAATACAGTAAATTAAATGGTATACAAATTATTAATGGTGCATTGTATGCCATCTATAGTCGAGCAGAACTCCATGATCACCAACTATGCTTGCACTATAGGTTTTTGACACTTCTCTCTTCGAGTTTGAGTGCTGTGCCCTCACACTGCACCCATATACCAAGTTCTTTTCTACATTACTGTAGATCCGGACCCCTGGGGCTCTTTCAACTCATGACTATTTAGTGTCTGGTTAATATTAATGCCAAATCTATGAATCTACTTGTCACTAAGCTAGCCTTGATTTTTGAGATGTGACTTAGTAGGTACACAGTCAGGGTTGTGGGGACTCCATGATTGGTAGCCCTGTCAATAGCCCAAAGAGTTATGTCCCAAAATTCCCTAAGTGAAGGGCCTTTACAAAACATAAGAAAAAAAAATCAGCATTCTATTACATCTAGGATAGTGATGTCGTGTTGATAGTTACACCTTAATCTCTTGGTAAAGTCATCAAAGATTTTTCCCCATTGGTCGTATGGACCTTTGTTGGTTGACTTGAAGCACTGTAAGGGAGAAGACATCAGCAATACATTTCCGACTTGTGAAGCCAATGTGACTCTACAATAATGACCAGGAATCACAATTATGATGCAAGGAATTTTTTTTTAACGATATTAATCAATCCAGTATATAGACAGAATATAAATAAGTTCAAGAGATACGGCCATACAGCTGGTAAACTGAAATATCTCAATAGATTAAGCCATAATAACATGAGATACAGAAAAGTGACCGCCACAACAATGATGAAACAAATTGTTGTAAATAGGTGTTCTGTAAAGAAACTTCCCATCTGTCTTCTAAACATAGATCGACTACAGGATCATTTAATCAGGGTTTCTTTTTAGGGAGCCTACAAGGTGTCAGCAAGCCACCATCTTTTGGGAGGTGCCTGGCTCCCGGACTAGAGCGGGAGACATCTTGAAGAGACATATTCACTTTTTAATTCTTTTATGTGTTTGATTTTCTCACTGTTTCTTTAACTATATTTATGTTACCAGTAGCTTCCTGTCGTGAGGGGAGCCTGAGACAGGAAGCAGGGGTTGCTGGAACCTAGTTTATGCACTATTTTATTTTCCCAACTGTTTTAAACTTGCATTGAGACTCGCTCAGCGCGAACTAGCCACACCCTCAGCCACGCCCCCGATTCATGGCAGGCTATTTAAACAGACGCACAGCACGTCCGTGCAGCTGAATGCTGCTTGAGATTGCTTCTGACTTTTCTTTCCTTGTAGGTGGCTTGCAACCATCTTTTGGGAGGTGCCTGGCTCCCGGACTAGAGCGGGAGACATCTTGAAGGAACATATTCCCTTTTATATTCTTTTATGTGTTTGATTTTCTCACTGTTTCTTTAACTACATTTATGTTACCAGTACGTTCCTGTCATCAGGGGAGCCTAAGACAGGAAGCAGGGGTTGCTGGACCCTAGTTTATGCACCATTTTATTTTCCCAACTGTTTTAAACATGCACTGAGACTCGTTCAGTGCGAACCAGCCACGCCCCCGATTCATGTGGGCTATTTAGACAGACGCACAGCGCGTCCACGCAGCTGATCGCTGCTTGTGATTGCTCCTGACTTTTCTTTCCTTGTAGGTGGCTTGCCACCATCTTTTGGGAGGTGCCTGGCTCCCGGACTAGAGCGGGAGACATCTAGAAGGGACATATTCCCTTTTTTTTTTTTAATAATTCTTTTTATTAAAATATAATCGACATATACATCACATTAAGAGATTAGTTAGAGCGCACTTACATTTCTACCACTATAAAACCGGGTATTGAGGATACAAATCAAAATGGTCAATCTATGACAATTAAGGGGGTGTACTGTCCTCGTCTTCATTCAGTGGCGCCGGGGGGTACAGATATCTCCCCTGTATGAGTTCCATGGCCCCCAGATCCTATTCCATTTCTTGGGACACCCTCTGGCTATGTAGACTGACTTTTCTCTAAACATGCACCAGTCTAGATCTTCCTTCCACGTTATTATTTCTGGTGGTTGGTGGGCCCCCCAGTGTCGTGCGATGTTCCTCTTTGCAATCATGACCGCCAATGTTGCCCACTGCTTAGTGTAGGAGGTGAGATCTGTTGGCTCCCAGATGTTCAGAAGGCACCTGCGTGCCTCCGGAAGTATTTCTGTTGTGAGGACTTCGCTGAGTGTGCGGTGTATAGTTTGCCAGTAGGGCTGTATTCGTTCACACTCCCATATAATGTGGATAAAGGTGCCATCTCTCCCGCATCCGCGTCTGCACTCCCCACTGTCCGCCCTGCCCATGCGAACCAAGCCTGGTCCGGTGATGTAAATCCTATGGAGGATTTTGAGTTGCACTAGTCGCAGTCTGGCCTGGACCGCCACCCCCTCGGGGAGGAGACCGCTTCCTGCCAGTCTTCCTCGTCTAGTTCCAAGCCATCTCTCACCCACTTCTCCCTGAGGGACTGGAGTGGATCTGCCATATTATTAATTAGTTTTTTATAAATCAAGGAGATGGCCTTTTCGGGTAGGTGGCCGTCAAGTATTCTGCTCTCCAAGGGAGAGGCCTCTGGGAGGGAGGAGCGCCCGCCGAGGTGTGTCTGGAGGGCGTGCTGAATTTGAAGATATCTAAATCGTTCTGTATCTGCCAGGCAATATTGTCGCTGAAGGGAAGTGAACGGGAGGATTTCATCCCCAACCCAGAGATCCCGAATCTGGGAGATTCCGATGAGGTCCCATTTATCGAATCCCTTGGTTTGCCACATGTTCCCTAGCTTCTCGGCGCTCCATATGGGTGTTGCAAGGGTAAGTCGGCGGTCCCAACCCAACTGCTTGTTCGCCACATGCCACACATGAACCGAATGCGCTGTTGGTCCCGTCAGGGGATATTTATTGGGTCTAGAATAAAGCGCCCTATTGTAGTTTCCTCCGGGGAGGAGCCATCTGTCCATGGCGTATCCCGGGTCGTCCGGGTGTCCATAGGTCCCATGATTAATGGCCGCTAGATGGGTCGCCCAATAATATTTTTTAATATCAGGGAGGCTAATGCCACCATCATACCAGTTTAGGGTGAGTTTGGGTAACGCGATTCGGGGCTTTCCGTCCCATAAGAGATCCCTCTGGAGGCTCTCAATTTCTTGAAAGTACACTTTGGGAACTAGGTCTAGTGAGTTTTGAAGGGCGTAGAGGAAACGGGGCAGGGCCATCATTTTAAAAAGGGCGGCCTTGCCCAGTAACGAGAGTGGCAGAGACTTCCAGCTCTTCACGTCTCTTTTCAGCCTCTGCATTGGCGGTAAGAGATTCCGGGTAAAGCGAAGCGTGGGGCTCAGAGAAATGAAGATGCCCAGATACTGAAAACCCTCTGTCGTTATCTGGATTGGGCAATTCCTTGGGAGCACCGGTGGGTCTCCATGGAGGATGTAAACAACAGACTTAGACCAATTTATCGTGAATCCGGAATATCTGCCAAACACTGCTAAAATATCAAGTGTGCGTGTTATAGAGGCTCTCGGGGAAGACAGGTATAATAGAATATCATCCGCGTAGAGGGATATCTTATCTTCCCACTCTGGGGACCATCGCAGACCGCGGATAACAGGGTCCCTGCGGATCCACGCCGCTAAGGGCTCCAGAGCCAGAGCAAACAGGAGGGGGGACAATGGGCAGCCCTGTCGCGTGCCACGGCCTAGTTGGAATATCCTTGATTTGTGGTTGTTCACCACTATTTGTGCCAGTGGCTCCGAGTACAGTAAACGGACCCAACTCACGAATACGGGACCGAATCCCATCTTATCAAGTACAGCAAAGAGGTATTGCCACTCCACCATGTCAAACGCCATGGTGGCATCTAGCGAGACCAACACCGCCGGCTCCCGAATGGTGGCTGCCCTACTCAATACCCCGTGCACTCTGCGCAAGTTTAAGGCTGTGTTGCGATGTGGCATGAAGCCCGATTGGTCGGGGTGTACCAGGCTATCTATCACTTTTACTAACCGGATCGCGAGCAGTTTCGCCAGAATTTTGGGCTCCGCGTTAAGAAGGGATATGGGCCTGTACGAGGCACAGCTGGTTTTGGGCTTACCGTCTTTGAGGATAACTACAATATTTGCTAACCTTTGATCCTCTGGGAGTGTCCCTCTGTCTCTGCTGTCTATAAACATCAAGCGAAGATATGGAGCTATTTTATCGGGCCTGAGCTTGTAGAGCTCGATCGGCAAACCATTGGGACCGGAAGCTTTTCCCGAGTTAATTGCCCTTATTGCCTGAGCTACTTCATCATCTGAGAAATCAGACTCTAAATACTTCCGGCTATCATCTGTTAGAGCGGGAAGTGTGATATCCTGAATCAAGGCACGGCTCTCATCTTCTGTGTACCGCCCGGTCGAGCTGTACACTGCTTGATAATGGTCAGCGAACTGATCCGCGATTGCCTGCGGATCGGTAGTAGGGTCAGCATCCACCCGCTGTAGCTCTGGCACAAGCCGGTTGGCCCACTCTTTCCTATCTAGCCATGCGATTAACTTCCCGGCTTTATCCCCGTGCTCGTAGATTCTACTCTGCGTGTCCCTTCCTTGAGCCTTGGCCCTATCTGCTGCCAATGCTTTGAACTCATCTTGTTTTAGATGCAAGAGATGTAGCATCTCCGGGGTTACTGCCTGTTCTAGCTCTCCCTCCAATCTAAGTATCTCGTCTTCCGCCTGCACCAGGTCCTTATCTTTATCCTTTTTCTTACCTGCTATCAGGGAGAGGGCTTGCCCCCGGATTACCGTTTTGTAGGCCTCCCACAGGGTCTGGGCGGATTCGACTGTGCCCACATTTTCCTGAAAGTATTGATCTGTGGCTTTAATTATTTTCTTCCGGGCGTCAGGGTCTCGGAGATGCCATGGATTGATGGGGGCGACTTTCCCGGCACTCATCTGGCCTAAGACGACATGCATCCAGATCGGTGAATGATCAGATATGCCCCTGCCTAGATGGCGAATTTCTCGAATATTAGCTGCTTGTATCGCTGGGACTAGGATATAATCGATGCGGGAGAGACTGCGGTGGGCACCCGACAAGAAGGTGTATTGGCTCCTACCTGGGTTGCGAACTCTCCACCCATCCACCAGCCCCATGTCGTCAAGGAAGTCAGGCAACCACCTATGCGCCGGTTTGATATCCCTGGGGGGTGACGATCCAATGCCCCTGAAACCACTGCATTAAAGTCTCCCCCAATATAAGGAGGCCCTCAGGGAGAGACAACAGGATCGACCGCAGATCGTTAAATGTGGCTCCCTGAAGGCCCGGGGGTACGTACGCTGAAACAAACGTAGTGACTCTACCCTCCCAGAGACCCGAAATCCCCAGAAACCTCCCCCGGTCGTCGGACCATGTGGATTGTATTGCCAGAGGGAACGAGTTCCGGACCAGGATACCCACTCCCCGCGACCCAGTCGTGAAGCCTGCGTGAGCCGTCAGTGTGTATCCACCCCTATTCATCGCCTTGCATGTGTTCCCCACCAGGTGCGTTTCTTGTAGAAGGATAACGTCTGGGGCCTGTCTCTTGATGTATTGGTGTGCCATACCCCGTTTGACTTTATCGCCAAGCCCATTTACATTCCAACTGAGGACCTTAACCCCAATATCTCTTTGAGTACCCATCCGGAATCAGACTAAGGTGCTGCGCCTGCGCTGCTCTACTGAGTGGTGTAGTCGATAAAACAATTCTAACATAACATTCAAAACATAACAACTGTACTGTCCCTTCCCAACCACCCCCTCCCTGCGTCCCTGCGATCCCGGCTTCAAACTGCCCATGAATCAACTTGCAGAGGGCCTGTCGCCCCACAAGTGAACTAAACGTAGAAAAGTGGGGTGAGTGGTGCCCCCTTCCCCCTCCCCATTACGGATTGAACATACCCGCAAAGCCCTGAAGTGTAAGTCGAATTTGACTCAATCGTCTACATGAGGAAGGTTCATACCCGATGTGTGGGTCTCATGACACTCTCCGGCCCGTGTCACGATCTCAGGCCACAGTCAGTGCTCCCTGCTTTGCTGTCCGGCTCCCTCCCCCACCCGTTGGTCCCCCCTGCCACCGCCCATTAACGGCCCCTCACATTTTGTACCGGATTACCGTTCAGCGGCTCTCCAACCAGTCCGCCGCTGCTTCTGGATCTTCGAAGAACCAGGCTTTACCTTCCGCTTCCACCCGAAGTCTGGCTGGGAACAACATGGCGTATTTGTACCCTTTGTCTCTCAGCGTCTTTTTGATTCCTAAAAGGAACGCCTCTGTTTCTGGACCAGCTGAGTAAAGTCCGGGAAAAAGGTGATATCTGAATTGTCGTAACGAAGTGGGGGTCCCCTTCTGGCATGTTGGAGTATTACGTCGCGGTCCCGGAAGTTGAGGACCCTGGCCAGGATCGGGCGGGGAGGGGCCCCAGGCCGCGGCCGACCTCCGGGAATTCTGTGGGCCCTCTCGACAACAAAGAATTTACTAAGCCCCTTGGGTTGCAGGTGATGGAGGATAAGATCCTCCACAAAAAGATCTGTGGCCTGCCCCTCTGTTTTTTCCGGGACCCCTAAAATTCGCACGTTGTTGCGCCGCTGCCGCCCTTCATAGTCGTCTAGTTTGGCTTCCGCCGCTTTTCGGAACATTTGCAGGTCTTTGACCTCGGTCTGCAGCTGGGATGTGTCTTCCACTAGGCTCGCGGTCGTGAGTTCCACTTGCTTGACCCGCTCCTTGTTTTTAGTGAGGTCGGCGCGCAGCAGATTAACTTCTATGGTTATTGTGTCCATCTTTTGTTCCAGCGACGTCTTGATTCCAGCAATTGCCTCCAGGACATCTTTAAGGGTGGGTTCCTGGTCCACCTGTTTCTGTGGTTCTCCCTGTTCGCCTGTAGGCGAGGAGGCAGGCAGGGACGTCTTGGGGAGGGTGTAGCGATCCAGCTTGTTCTGTTGCACGGATTTGTTACCCCTGGCGGATGACATCACGCCTCCAACAAGTGTTCCAGTCGCGACGACGACAGGAGAACGCCACAGGGCCCGATATCAGCGGTCGCACCCGGTGACTGGGACACCAGTCCCACCCCAGTCGAGCCTCCGGCCAGGTGTTGTCGGGCACCAGTTCTTGTCGTCAGGTAGGTACCAGGTAGGAGCCTGCAGCCGGAACTGGTGCCTTATGTCTCTATTCAGGTTGCCAATAAGAATAACTGAGACCGTCAGCCAAAGAGGTCTAGGGCACAGCCGCCATGGGACGCGATGCCCAGGGGGAACCAAAGGCGTCCGCAGGGCAACAGCGTCCGGCGTTAGTATTCCCTGGCCAGTCCCGGGCACAGTCTGGCTTCAATTCAGAGGTCCACGGAGTGTGCTGCACGCCAGACGTCGCAAACCCAGAGGCCCTAGATGACAGGGGGCTCACTCTGAACACCACAAGTGGGAATCAGCAGCAGTCCGGGTGTGCGAGCTCGCCCCCACCGGCCCAGCATGGATGGCCTGTGGCTCCGGTGCAAGCGGGCGCCCCCGCACTCCGTGGGTCCACACCGCCTCTTCCCCACCGAGCCGCGCAAACAGAGGGTGAAGCGGCACAGCCCAGCGTGGCGTATGCGCACGGCCGCTCCCACCTCCGCTCGATCTCCCGGCCCGCGATCTCCCCGCAGACCGCCGACGCAGTCCTCAGTGATCCTGAATCCGGACCACGCAGCAGTACCAATCATCCAGGGGGATGCCAAGTGCTGGCCGATCGCCGGATTTGCGCCGTGGAGACAGCTGACAGGTTCGCCGGGCGGTCACCTCCGCCACTACAGCCACTCGAGGTCCCGGCTCAGACACCCCCGACAGGCCGCCCGGCCGCCGTGTCTCTACCCGGGACTCCGGCCGATCCACGGAGCCCACACCAGCAGGGTTCTGCCCCGGAAGCCCTCTGCCAGCAATTTATTGCTTCTGGGCCGCGGATAATGGTGACGGATAGACGGGGGAAGATCGAAGGTAGCCGAGCCTTGCTAAGCTGCGGCCATCGCGCTTCGCGGCTCAACCACGCCCCCACATATTCCCTTTTTAATTCTTTCATGTGTTTGATTTTCTCACTGTTTCTTTAACTATATTTATGTTACCAGTAGCTTCCTGTCGTCAGGGGAGCCTGAGACAGGAAGCAGGGGTTGCTGGACCCTAGTTTATGCACCATTTTATTTTCCCAACTGTTTTAAACTTGCACTGAGACACACTCAGCGCGAGGTAGCCACGCCCTCAGCCACGCCCCCCGTTTCATGGCGGGCTATTTAGACAGACGCACAACGCGTCTGCGCAGCGGACGCATGCAGCGGGCACACCAGAGGTAAGCTCGTCTGCGCCAGTCCGCATCTGGACTGTGGCCAGCGCCAGCCATTATGCCCGTTAATGGGCCGAAGAGCCTCTGAGACTGGCCTGTTCATGAGAAGCTTTGCTGGCGCTAAATCCTGTGCTTAAAACTCCAAAAGGTTCTAGATATGAACCACAGATTTTGCAAACTGAAGGTAAGGTTGTCTACCAGCAGTGTGGCTGGCCGGGACTCTCTTCTGCGTCTAAAGCCCAGGTTATGCCAGGGACCGATAGACATCAGTCAGAGGGTAATACCACACCCCAAACTAAAGTAGAATCCAGCTAGTCCTGCATACTCTTAAACACGAGGTCCATGATTAAGCATCATGTTGAATTCAATCTGTTGGTTGATACTTACTCTCCAGCCCTTATCTTTGTCATGGAGACTTGGGTTAACTTGCAGTCTGATACAGACTTTTTTGCGGCTATTCCGGAAGGATATGCCTTTTTCAAACTCGACAGGACAGACAAGTGCGGTGGGGCCATTGCGCTTGTATATAATTCTCACATAGAGGTTCACTGCAATTCCCTCTTCCCCCCATCATGTGAAGCCTTTACCTTTTGTGCACACCTAACGGATAACTACTCGTTTAATGGCATGTTGATCTATTGCCCTCCAGGTCAGCACACTAGTTTCATCTGCGAAATAAATAGTATGTTAGAAGCAAACATTCTACTTAACAATTTCACTGTTTTAGGTGATTTTAATTTTCACTTGGACATGCCCACTGATGTTGACACAGTTCATTTATCACAGAACATGGAGGCCCTTGGCCTTACTCAGAGGGTGGTAGGGCCTACGCACCTAGTGGGCCATACGCTGGATGGATTCTTCTCTAACTGGTCCACTTTAGGCAATATCACAACACTACCGCTTTTATGGTCAGATCATAGGGCACTTTTCTTTGACATTAGCTACTTTTCCTCCAGTCAGGCATTAGCTGGCCTCCCAAGCTGGATTTCATCTTGCAAGTGGCATAATATTTGAGCAGACGAATTGGCCAATCTGCTACAAAGTTCCACTCCTAACGAATCGTAAGATGTTGAATCTGAAGTGACGCACTATACGCACTGGCTGGACGCCGCCACTCACGCCTTGGCGCCGGCTAAAAAGTCCCTAATAAAAAGACTTAAACCATCTGCACCATGGTTCTCAGATAAACAGCTAGGCAGCGCTGTCGCAGACAGGAAAAAAATGGAGAGCCTCGTACTTTTAGGAGGAGAAGATCTCTTACAAAAAATGCATTGCTGAGTACAAAAAATTGATAGTCCAGGAAAAATCAATCTTCTATACCACTAAGGTGGACGAAGCATCAATTTTGGCAAAAGAGCTGTTTGCAACAGTACAGAAACTTACCACGTCTAACATCAAAAATTACAATGATTATTGTCAATCTTTTTGTCAGTCAGTGGCAAATGCATTTAGGGAGAAAGTTGAGAGTGTTTTTAACAATTTTTTCTCCTTTCCACTGTCTATGCCGTCGGACATAAAGGCCCTTTCTTGTCCGCAAGCAAACAGGACCCTTAGTCTCCTCGCTCCACCCTCCACTGAGAGAGTTGCCTACATGCTCAAATCAGCTAAATCTGAGTTTCCCTGCGACCCATGCCCGCCTAAAATAGCAGCCCTAGTGGCGGATACCATTGCAACCAAGCTCACTGCTATTTTCCACCACATGTGTTGCTCGGGGCAGTTTCCATCTGAATGGAAAAAGGCACTAGTTTTGCTGCTTATTAAAAAACCTTCCCTTGATCCTTCTGACCCAAATAACTACCGCCACTTCCTGCTAAGCTGATTGAAAAGATCCTGAATAAACAACTGGTTAGTCATGTCCAGGATAATAACCTACTGGATTCTACCCAACTCGGTTTTAGGGCCGGGCATAGCACAGAATTTGCCCTCTTAAAAGCTACTGAGGAAATTAGAAGCTCTCTAGACAATGGGGGCAGAGCGGCTCTGATCCAGCTTGACCTATCAGCGGCCTTTGAAACGGTAAATCATGGGCTGCTGATGGAGAGGCTGAGCAGGATAGGGGTAACAAAGGCAGCATGGAAATTGCTTGATTCGTATCTCAAAGGAAGGGTATAATCAGTTTGATTGGGTGACTTTTCGTCTCAGGAATTTTCGTTGCCCTGTGGTGTACCCCAGGGATCGGAAATTAGCCCTACACTATTCAATGTCTACGTCACTCCTCTAGCAGACCTAATTAGATCTTTTGGCTTCACCCTTACTTTCTATGCAGACGACACACAGATAGTTGTCTCATTGAATAGTGGGGATGTATTGGTTGGTTCAAGATTCCGAGAATGTATGCAGGCTGTTAGCTTGTGGATGGCTAGGAACTGCCTGAAGCTAAATTCTGGGAAAACGGAGGTTCTCTCATCTTCGGCTCTCTCCCATCCTTCTGGTCTCCTGAATGGTGGCATGTGGAGTTAGGCCCACTTCCCATGAAAAAAACAAAAAATCTGGGAGTAATTATAAATGACTCACTCTCTCTCTCAGATCAGGTAAAATCAGTCACCTTGACTGCTTTTTACACCTTGAAATTAATCAAAAAGATCCTTCCATTTATAACCAATCACTTACAGAAAACAGTAGTCACCTCTTTGGTGTTGTCAAGAATTGACTATGTGAATGGACTGTATTTAAATGCCCATCAACAGGTGCTAAACAAATTGTAGACACTACAATTTGTTTAGCTACAATTTGTTTTAAAGGGTACGAGCAGCAGCTCGTACCCTTTAAAAAAGTCCTAAATTTCACTCTGCTGCCGGATCCATCAGAAAGTTTCACTGGCTCCCTGTGAGGCAGAGAGTGCTTTTTAAGGCCCTCTGCACTGTCTACAAGGCCTTGCAGAATCAAGGTCCTGAATTTCTTAAGAACAGTTTCAGATGGTACTCACCTTCCAGATCTTTAAAATCCGCTTCTGCCAAACTGGGATCTGTACCTAGGTGCAAGCGAGCCTCCTGGGGCGGAAGAGGCTTTGTCGTAGGAGCCTCAAAAGCCTAGAACAACCTTTTCCTTGACATTAAATCTATGCCAAATCTGCTGGCTTTCAGAAAATCGCTAAAAACCTGGCTTTACACATACTGCTAATGTCTCTCTGTGCTATTTCTTTTGTGGGCTTTAAGCTAGCGCCAAGATGCCCATGGGCATTCGAGCACTTAACAAAACTACTTAACATAACTTAACATAGTATAGACCTTGGTAGAAGTCTTGGGGAAAAAAGGAAAATTAGTGTTTAGCTTAAATCTTTACACTCTCAGGAAAAGCTCAGCAAGAGGACTGTTCCCTCTCAGAGCCTAGAAGGAATCTGCCTAACCAACTATAGAAATACCAATTAAAAGAAAAAGAGTTAAAAAAAAACCTCCTTATCTCCTCATACACCACCAGGAACCAACCAAATTGTTAAATGAGAGGAATATCAGCACCCTCTCTCTCATTGAAACTGGGAATGCAGACCACAACCTTGAGCATCCCACCGTCTCGGTACGTGATAAACAGAAGGCCTCCTTTGACAATTATTTCTCCAAGTTCACTGCCAGGCTCATCCCTGCAGGCCTCACTATCGACAGTGTAATACAAACAAAAAGCCTCTCTCTAGCTAACAAGAATCATGATAACGCACCTGTAAGAGAAAAGAAATAACATACTTGCAAGGCTAAACACATCTCAATTGAGGTCTGTAGTCAGGCTAAGTTAATGTCAACAAGAACTTTGAATACATGATTATACATACACACGTATATCTTTAAGGATAAATGCAAAACGTGAATAAAAGAAAACATGATTACATGGTTCAACTGAACATTTGTTCACTTGTATGTGGATCCCTAGTCTACAATAATTGCATTCCATTAATACAGCTAAATGTATCACACACGTTGAGGAAATCAAGTTACACGGTGAATATAATGTCATATATGAATATATAATTGCATAATTGTGACATATAAAGGGAGAAGCCTAAATCACACTTCTCCCATACCCTGTACGAGCACTTGAAAAACATATGGTTAATTCATTTGGGAGTAATATACACGTGGTGCAGGTAGTAATATTGGATTAATTTGAAACTGACATTTCTGGACACCCTATTGGAGTGCTTAAGGATATTAACCCAATCATAATCAGTGATTTGCATGCTCATATTGTCAGCCCACTTATGACACGCTGCCATCAGGTCTCCCTCAACAGATTCAGAACTGAGCAATATAAGAGTGTGACCAGTCTAGTTTTACCATTAATATACCAAAATATATTGTAAACACTCATATTCAGGAGGTTAGTCTGTGCCTGATTTCCGTCACTTATATATTGCTCCTGAGTGGGCCCCATGCAGCAGAAAATGCCCTTGTAGTACATCATATTCCTCACAGGGTACATGAAACCCCAAACTAGTTCCCCCAGTGTATAAACTGCCCAGTACTGTAAGGTCTTTCTCAGCCCACTCCCGCAGTCTATTCTAGTTTCCCTTGTGTGGCCAGATCATCAAGGAGTATATAGGTGTAATCAAGACCTGGCTCTTCGGATGATCTCGGAGCTAACCGAACCACCCCCCCTCCCCAGCATCTTGAGACCCTCACGGGTAAGTAGTGCGCTTAATAAATCACTGATTGATTGAATCCTAGTGTAGGGCAAGTGCATATGTGTTCTCTGTAAAGCACGGGTCCAAGCAAATCAAGAAGTCCTAACTAAAAAGCCCTCATTCTTAACAAGTGCTTTCTTGAATGGGTCAAGCAGTAATTGCATTAGGACACCCCATGAGGGCGTACCAGCATCAACAGCAGGCGCTCCTTCCCAGCAAATTGCCCGCCACCTAGTCACCCACTGCAGTTGGGCAGCCAGATAGTAAAGCTCAAAGTCTGGAGTGGGAAGGCCCCCTTTATTCATCATGAGTCTCAACTTTGATGGTAATACTCTACCCCTTTTCGTCCCCCACACCAGGTCCATAAATATGTGATCTACTTCATGAAACACTGCTGTTGGGACCTGAATGGGCAGGGAAGTGAAAACGTACCATAATCTGGTAGCATAATTAATTTCAATAAAGCTATTTTGCCCATGATAGCGATCAGGAGCATTTTCCAGAAGGTAATAGCTTTTCTAAGAGAACTGTCGCAATGTTCCACTCCAGCAAGCTCCTCTCGGATTTATACAGTCGGACAACTAGGTTTTTATTGTGGTGGGTTCCTATTTTATCGCCATGCATAGCCCTCATGGTCTTCTCATGTCTTCCATCTCCTTGGCCGCGTATCCACATGACTTGTCCCAGGTCACCCTTAAGCCTAAGAGCATACCAAAGTC
The DNA here is from genome assembly GCA_963921515.1 of Calotriton arnoldi. Classification (NCBI taxonomy): domain Eukaryota; kingdom Metazoa; phylum Chordata; class Amphibia; order Caudata; family Salamandridae; genus Calotriton; species Calotriton arnoldi. Next base: position 1,276,816 of record CAWUFW010001957.1, on the reverse strand, counting down.
TCACAATGCCTTAACTGCACCCTGCACATCTGATTCCTCCCCATGCAGGTACAGCAACATGTCATCTGCATATAGTCAAATATAAAAGGAAGTACCATCCATCTGTATCCCCTTACAACAACACCCCTGTCAAATCCTCAAGGCGAACGGTTCCACTGCTGAGTCAAATAGGACAGGGGAGTAGGACACCCCTGTCAAGTTCCCCTACCTACTATACAGGATTCTGATATTAAGCTACCTGGTTTGACTCTCACCACTGGATTGGTATATAATAATCTAGTACACGCCAGAAACCCATAGCTCAGTCCAATGCTGGTCATTACTGTAAATAAAATTGCCCACTGAATGGAATTAAAGGCCTTTTCAATGTCCGTAGGTAACACTAAAGCCATAGGGCATGAAATCAAAGGGTTACCTGGATAAACCTCCTGATATCAGGCATGGTGCTTCATTTGGGGTTGAACCCTGTTTGATCAGGGAGAACCAAGCTGCCCAATCTAGGGAGAAGCCTGTTTGCTATCATTTTGATTAATATTTTGCAGTGAGCATGAACCATTGACAGTGGTCGATATGAGCCTACCTGCTGTGCGTCTTTATCCATTTTAAGGAGTGAGACGATGATTGTTTCCCTTATCCCACATTCCCAGCTGCATTAAAAACATCTGTTAGTTTGTGGGCTAGCACATCTATACAAGCCATTTAGAATTGAATTAGCAGACCATCTTAGCCCACCAGCCGTCTCCTTTATGGCTGCTTTCACTTCTTGTACCACTATGTCAACCCCAGGATGGTTGCCTCCTCTAACATCAACCTAGTAAGGGAGTGCCTGCCATGTAGTCTGCTTTTTCTTGGTCATTCGCAGGGATTCTAGCTGAATAGATGCAGTCATAATAAACTTAAAATGTTTATTTTATCTTTAGTTGCAAGTACATAACTTGGCCCTCAGGTGTGGAGATATTAATGATAGGGGTATCCTGATTTTTCCCGTTAACGAGCCATGCCATTCGTTTTTGGCTGTGTCCTCACGGTATATGACCAGTAATCATACTCTTTCAGCTTTTATACCAAAGCCATCAGCTTATCCTTTTCCTACCAGAGGCACTCCCGGTTTATGGTGCCTCCCAGCAGCTCCTTCTCAAGTGTATTTAACAACTGCTTTTGCTTGGTGATGTCGGAGTGGAATTGCGCCCACACCCATACCAGCTAGCCATGCAGTGTGCCCTCATCACTATTTTGAAGGCCTCCCATTCCACCATGATCGAGAATGCTGTGCCTACATTTTCTGCAAAATAATTAGTGATCGCTTCCCCAAGGTCTTCAATACAGCTTGCTCTAATAAGTTTGTACTGAGTTTCTAAGTTGGGATGGTCATTCTAGGGGTATACCACTGTAGATTCATAAACAAGAGACTATGGTCAGAATACATCCAGGCTAAATACTCATCATGCGTGACATTTACATGTATTTGAGCGCAGCAAAGGAATTTGCCCAACCTGACATCCAAATCATGCAAGCCAGAATAAAAGGAGTACTCCCTTGCCTAGGATTATGTATTCTCCAGCTATCCACCATCTCCCAGTAAGCCCTCCAGGTGCTTAAGACCTTAGCCAACGTATGTGTCCCAGACACGAAGGGAATGTGACCTATCCAAGTCCACATCTTCTAAACAATTGAAATGCCCCCAATCACCCAAGGGGAGTTCAAACCTGCAGTTAGGTGGGGGGGGTGGGCACACCCTCCAAGAACCTCAGTTTATCTGAATTTGGAGCATAAATATTTATCAGCACAATGCTTTTCCCCTCCAACCTACCTGTCTCCACAACATACCTCCATTCTGGGTCAATTATTTCCATCAGGGGCTGAAAAGGCGTGCCCAGTCTGATCCAAATTAAAACTCCATGGGCCGTCCCCTCACATTGTGTGAGGTGCGTCTGGTGGAGAAATGCAATTTGGGCTCCCTGCTTCTTGATATAGGTTTGTACATCATAGTGTTTACTGGGGAATTTAAGACCCTGTATATTCCATGGAAGTTTTTCAACCTGCCCCACTAGCTGTGTCAGCGTAGGCATCACTTAATGGCATATGAAGAGTATTAGTTAGTATACCCCCAGAGATTTAGCACATGCCAACATTTTTCACCTCACCACATCAGTGCGCATTAACAACATTAAACAAGAACTTAACAGAATCAACAACTTCACAGTTCCCCAACCTTACCCTCCCAGGACTGTGAAGACAAGGCATGCTGTCCAAACCAATAATAACTTTATCTCATTTCGTAGCCACAGCGCATCCATTCAGGTCACACTGGTGAGTAGGTGGGGGATGGGCAGAAAAACAAACAAAACTGGAGAGGTCATTAGTCCCGTGTCTGCCCCATGATATCACATCAAATCATGAAAAAGGACATTGGCCAATCTGGACCACTCCATAGTAAACGAAGCGTAAGAGGTTTGTGGGAGGAAGCAAATAGTGCAACTTCAGATGATATTGTCTGCCGTGTTGGGAGTGAACTTGCGCCTGTGTGTGTGACCAGAACTGTCTGGTCCGACCAATATTACCGTGAACTGGACGTTGTGCTTCATTTCCAGGGTGGTACGAAATTAGCAACTCTTCGCTGTGTGTCACTAGAGTTGTCTGGTGCAACCCATATCAACGCACACTGGACTTTTTGCATAATTTCCAGGGAGGTACGGAAATTGCAACGCTTCATTGTGTGTGACCAGAACGGTCTGGTGCAACCTGTATCATCGTGCAGCAGACGTTGTGCTCGGATTGCCCAGGTGCAAATCTGATCAACTTGTACTTGGCAGTATGCCTTTGCCTTCCGAGAGGCCCCCATGCTTTATTCTCCATTCATCAATTGTTCCCTTTTTGACCCTCAGCATAGCCAACCATCCGCCCTTTCCTCACCTGCCACCCGACGACATTGTGTTGCCAGATAGTATTACCTGGCTCGGGCCTGGGTGGTGAGAGTGATTGACTGGGTTGGAGGAACGCTTCCGAGAACAATCGGAAGAGACTGCGTGACCCCCCTGTGCTTTGCATAACTGGGCTGGTGCCGGAAGGCCATTGTGGACCCCTTTGGGGTGACCGACTATTGCCCTCAGACTGTCTCTGCTCCGCATCATGTGGGTCAACTTTTTGAGTAGCTGCCAAACCCCCTTTGACGACTACCTCCTAATTAGTCCTGCTACCTACCCCCACCTGCTTCCCTGGGACCCTGACAAAGTTTGACATTGGCTGCATGTGGCCTAGGATCCGGGGGAGGGCTAGTTATCTTCCAATCTGTGGGTGCAGGATAGTCGGGGTGAGTTGGAGGGTGGAGGAAGGCTTGGGGCCACGGGGTCTGCAGTGTGCTATAAATTGACCAGCTGGGTATCAGTGCACCACATTAGGGTGCTGAGTGCGTATGTGTGCGAGCTCATTCCGTACGGACCTGCCTGATATCAGTTGCACCGTGTATCTGTGCGGAGTGAGTGTGTGTGTGTGGGAGTGACAGTCTGCAGACCGCCTGTGATTCACAACACTGGCTGGTGGTGTTGCTTTGGACGTTAATTTCTTGCCAGAAGAACACTACATTTGACATTGGTTTTACCGGTGTGGCCTCGACCCACGGTGCTGTTAAAAAGTGTTAGAATTCTGTATGTACATATTTCTGATATCGTTGTGGCCCTGTCATGTCCTTTAGATTAGTCCCATCATGTACATACCGAATACATACATTGTGTCCCATCCACACGACATAACAGTCTTACACAGGTGACCTTTTACCTAGTAGCTTACTTCTGTCTTTCCGACATTAGGCTGTTGGTACCATATCTTAATCCCTGTACCTGACGTACATAAACATGTCCCCAGGCACAGTAGATTTATTCTGTACAAGGGTCCCCACTTTTTTTTCATCCATGGCCAACAGCCAGCTGTGCATGATCATGTTTGATTAGAAAAGGATTAGCAGGGGATTAGCGAATGTTTTCAAAACATATTGATTCTAGAAAAACCCCGGAGTGACCACTTTAGTATAAAAGACCCTCACTCCCCTTACTAGGCAGAGGAGAATTCCTTTCAAGCTGGACCGAGACTCTGCAGGCTGATCCTTTGACAGGCAGAGACCTGACATCCCTTGCGGGGTGCCATCCTCGACGCAGAGACAGGGTCCTTTATTCAGAACCATCAGGTGAGGGGTTAGTACTTCCCCAGGGAATTCTTGGCTCCATTAGGTCCCATTAGGAAATATCCTAGCCCTTACACATACATGCTTCACCTACACATCTAGGCTAGGCACAGTTAGGTAGGCTACACATCATAGGAGTACGCCAATGCTATTGATTTATATAATATGTTTTATTCATCTTATTAGCACTATGGTAGAAATGTATCGGCTATTTACGATATTGGTACTAGCGATAACATTTGTCTGCTCCTGTCTTTTGATTAGTACAGAGAACAATTGGTCCTGGATCTTTCTTTTTACAAAAACACTTTCTGGAAAAAGTTATCACTTAGAAATGACTTGGTGCATGCATACAGTCAGCACAAGGTTAAGTAATTTCAAACTAAGAATTTTCTTTGTTGTGCAACTACCTGATTTTTTAAAAAAGACATATATTTATTATTCACAAACTTATTTCAACAGACGGTAGACACTCTACCATATCTATAACTTAAGGAGAGGAAGGTTGCTCCAATGGAAAGTGCATGAAAAAAGTGCTCAAGTGTCAGGTGAGTGAAGGGAAGGAAAAGAATCCAAGCGGAATCAGAAAACAGACATCACTAAAATTGTTCTGAGTATGACTGATAACAAAAATCAGTCCAATTAGGCCTGTCCAGTATAGATTAGTGTACAATTCATTAATTCAATTTTGATTCACAAATACAACAGAGAAATATCATCTGTAACGAGGGCAGGGCAAAAAGGGGGGGACACGTGGTCCAGGCCTGTAGAGGGTAAGCGTCGACGTTTCGACCCGACTTGGGGGCATAGAGGGTAGTTGTAGCCTCAGTCTGCGGGTCTTCTTCAGGACAAGGGGCAAGGGAGAAGCAACCTATTCACGATGTAAGTAGATCTGGCTCCCAGGGTGGCCACGCGCATACGCATTGCAGTTTGTTAGTGACCCAATTTCGAAAAAGCGAAAGGGATATTCCTCATGAATCCATATGAGAAGTAGGTGAAGTGATCGCCATCCGCACTAACGTTGCGGTGTAAAGACAGAGCTTTGAGGATCTTAATCCTATGATGAGCCTTGTTTTCGTTCCAAAGCGAATCAATCGGCAACTAAATTTTCAGCAGCCCGATGGTGTCGCGCCAAGTGAGGACTTCGCCCCTGGCTGCTGAAAATTTAGTTGCCGATTGATTCGCTTTGGAAAGAAAACAAGGCTCATCGTAGGATTAAGATCCTCAAAGCTCTGTCTTTACACCGCAACGTTAGTGCGGATGGCGATCACTTCACCTACTTCTCATATGGATTCATGAGGAGTATCCCTTTCGCTTTTTCAAAATTGGGTCACTAACAAACCGCAACGCGTATGCGGGTGGCCAACCCGGGAGCCAGATCTACTTACATCGTGAATAGGTTGCTTCTCCCTTTCCCCTTGTCCTGAAGAAGACCCGCAGGCTGAGGCTACAACTACCCTCTATGCCCCAAAGTCGGATCGAAACGTCGACGCTTACCCTCTACAGGCCTGGACCACGTGTCCCCCCTTTTTGCCCTGCCCTCGTTACAGATGATATTTCTCTGTTGTATTTGTGAATCAAAATTGAAGTAATGAATTGTACACTAATCTATACTGGACAGGCCTAATTGGACTGATTTTTGTTATCAGTCATACTCAGAACTATTTTAGTGATGTCTGCTTTCTGATTCCGCTTGGATTCTTTTCCTTTCCTTATCTTCACTCACCTGACACTTGAGCACTTTTTTCATGCACTTTCCATTGGAGCAACCTTCCTCTCCTTAAGTTATAGATATGGTAGAGTGTCTACCGTCTGTTGAAATAAGTTTGTGAATTATAAATATATGTCTTTTTTTTAAAATCAGGTTGTTGCACATCAAAGAAAATTCTTAGTTTGGAATTACTCAACCTTGTGCTGACTGTATGCATGCACCAAGTCATTTCTAAGTGATAACTTTTTCCAGAAAGTGTTTTTGTAAAAGAAAGGTCCAGGACCAATTGTTCTCTGTACTACTCGATACCCAGGTCCAAGGACTTTGATTGGGTTACCCCATTTTCTATAATGGCCTGTCTTTTGATTGTCGCAGCTAACATGTTTCATACTAGACTGACGCTTGACCAATAAATATTTATTGAAACCGTTCCAATCGTCATTCTAAGTATTCTGAGAAAAGCAAGCAAGAGTGACTGAGCGAAAGATACCGTATTGTTTTCATGATACCTGAGGAATCAGGGTTGTCATGTTCAGTGGTTGCCAGAAACTACATACACCACTGTAGAATACAGAGGGGTGGTAGTGGCACCGTAGAGCTAGCTGGTCTAACAGCTGACTCATCCTGTGGGGGTGTCCAGAGTCTGTCTGCACACCAAGCCCTCAGTTTAGGTCATCCAAAATGTGCAGGTCCTGGGGGGTCCTAGGAACTACACGACATGATGCCGCCAACGTTGATTAGATTCTTATATTAACAGTAACATCTGAGTAGTTCAGTCGTGCTTTCTCAGACAATCCTACTCACATTTTCCATAGACGTCTGAAGTGGGAAGGTTAATCCGCCTCAGCTGAGCAGGCACACCCTGTGTATTGGCTGAAGGTTTTGGACAAGCTTGTAAGGATCAAAGGTTCCCATACTGTGCTAAACCCTACCTCTTAAAAACCTTTACTTTCTTCTCTTTTCAAAAATGACTGAACCCGCAAATAGCGGTGGAAGTGAGGAAAGAGACGAATTTGCAAACGCTCTTAACATTACAGAGAACTGCAGACAGGCAGTGACTCTGAAATTGTTAGAACATGGACTACCTGAAACAGGTGGCCATGTTACCTTCGTGATTGAGGCACATGAGGTGTTCGGATCAGAGGTATTCTATTCCTGGGTGAAATTCCCACCTCCAGATCCACAGACACTATTATTGCACGAATACATTGAAGTGGATCCACCGGAAGAATACATCCCATACGAGGACATCGAAGTCCCGTTAACTTACCAGCAACATAAAAACTGGTTTAAAGGCGCCCTCAAACACACAACTTCAGTCATAAGACTCAGTCCGCTCAGCATAGGAGGAGTGACATGGACGGTCTTAGCGGCATACACTCCACATCCTGAGATAGACACACTCCCAGTAGGGGAAGTGCGCACACTTTACAAAGAAGTAGTCAGGCTATACAGACATATTTCCAGTTCGTTATGTGAACACTCACATTGCAACCTACGAGAGCTGCTCCACATGGCGCAATCCTGACCCACCAAACACCAACAATTACCCCTCAAACACTAAAGGCAGTAATGGGTGCGTTCCCGTCAAAAAGGGATCAAGTACCTTTCTGCATTGCCCAGAAAATAGCACAGCTGGAAGCAGTATTTCCCCATACGGGTCTGCAGGAAAAACACAGAATGTTAACAATTTGCTTGCCAATGGGAATGGTTCCCTCAATTGAGGATTGTACCACATAGGGAACAATATTTGCTGCAGTATATATTAGAATACACGGTACCCCAACCATATCAGTTATTCCTGAAGGATTGAAACAGATACAGAATGAGTACAGGGCAGGAGCTGCCCTGGACTTGGGGATGAAACTGATGGGTAATTTTGATCAAGTCTTGGTAATTATGCTGAGTAACATTAAGGGGGAAGCAGCAGCAGTGGCTATACGCCAACGCTTAATGGAAACAACTCCTGCAAATCAGGAACGTGCATTACCAAAAATTATGGAAGACACCTATGCTTCACTAGGTAGAGATAGTTTGGGAGCCAAACCAGGGAAACCACTAGTGGTGAGTAGTTCTGAAAAAGAGAACTCAAAGCAAGCACCCACTTCTTCTAAAAAGAAATGGGATAATAGTCAACCTAAAAATAATAATAACAGAAACACTTCACGATCAAGGGGTGGGTCTCCCCAACGGGAGTCCTCTGAAAAGAGGTACAACCTTAGGTATCGTGATAACATTAGGAAACCTGACAGGTAGCAGGATACTTGTTACATGTTCCTTTCGTTCCTTTCAGGGTTCATCAAAAAGCTCGGAGAGGCAAGGACGGTCAGAACAAAAAATTGAAGATCGACCAAAGGGAAAAAGGGAAACACATCACACTTCAGATTTCATTATCAAACAGGAAGAGCAACCTAAAGCAAAGACTCAATTTAAAAAGAGGAAAGTAGCTGGCTTAAAAATAAGAAATGCCCAGGTGTTAGACCTGGCACCATTGGCGTGGGTCTCCCCTGCATTTTTTGCCATTGACTCTGGTGTTTTTGCTGTGTGTTGTACTCCATTTTGCTGGTCTAGATGCTTTGGGCACCTTGCCACTGCTGTTCAGTGCCAAAGTGCCAGTGCTCCCTATGTAAATTGTTGTATGGATTAGTGATTCCATGATTGGCATATTTTATTTACTTGTCAGACCCTAGTACAGTACACTGTGTGTGCCCAGGGCCTGTAAATCAAATGCTGCTAGTGGGCTGCAGCACTGATTGTGCCACCCACAGAAGCAGCCTGTAAAATGTAACTCTGGCCTGCCATTGCAGAGCCAGTGTGCAGTCTAGTACTGCCATGTCGACTTGGCAAGTGTACCCACCTGCCAGTCCCTAAACCTTCCCTTTTCTACATATTAGTCACCCCTAAGGTAGGCCCAAGGTACCCCTGTGGGCAGGGTGCAGTGTATGTGAAAGGTAGGACATGCCCTAGTGTGTGTGGCATGTCCTGATAGTGAATTACTGCCAATTTTGTTTTTCACTGTTGCAAGGCTACCTGTTCCCATAGGACAGAATGGGGAGTTTGTTTATAACATCTTACAAACATAACTGCCACTGGGAAGAAGGTAGGAAAATAAAGTTTAGTATGACTGAACTCAGAATGTTAAAATGCATCTGAGGGGGATTTTTACATTCTGTGTTTAAAAATACCACTTTTAGAAGGTAGGTATTTTCTTGCTTAACCATCCAGTGTGCCTCTGCTAGGTTTGTGTATTGCATGTCTGGCTTTTGGATGACAGCGGCTGGAGAGGGGCAGTGGCTCCAGAGAGCCTGATGAGTCAGGGCTGGACTGACTGGACCTGGGCTGCATTTAGAGTAGGGGGAGGAGATTTCCTTTCACCTGAATGGGCCTGGTCTACCTTCAACAATGCTGTCTCCACCTCTTGCCAGGAAGCTGCACCAGTGAGGACAGAACTGGTACAGACACTGTCTGCCTTCAGAGAACAAAGGATATTTGTGTATAAAAAGAGGGGCCCAGAATCCAGACTTTTAGATCACTTCTGGGAAATCAAGAGGAACCTTTGCCAAGGAGACGAGCCGGAGAAGCTGAGGAGGAATACTGCCCCTGTGCTGTTTGCTGTCTGGGGTTGGCCTGCAGTGGCTACTTGCTGCCAAGGAAAGGAGAAAAGGACTTTGCTGTTTGCTTTGTCACCTGCTTGAGGAAAAGATCTCAAGGGCTTGAAATTGAGCTTGCCTCCTGTTCTGAAGTCTCAAGGACACAAAGACTTCCTTTCTTCTGTCTCTCTGCATCTGGAACTGTAGTTTCAGCTGCCACAGAAGGAAATTGCAACACGACGCCGGTGAGCGACTCCGTAACCTGCACCGAAGCCATGGGCACCGCTCGTGAAGAGCACGACTCACGGCCCCAACTTGCACCGTAGGCCCGATGCCTGCTGACGACGTGCCGCATCGACTCCGAAGCCGTCATCGAAGTTGCTGCCTGCACCGGAGCCGAGGACACCGCTCGTGACGTCCATGACGCACCGTCCCGACTTGCACCGCAGCCCCGACCTCACCAACGCCGGTGTTTCATTAACGCAGAGCCGATCCTCGACGTGGGTGACTCCTGAATCCATCGACATCGCACCGTCGTAAGGAACCGATGCCTCACCGCCATCGTGACATCACCTCCCCGACACAGTAAGGAACCGACGTCTCACCTCCCCTGCACCGCAGTAAGGAACCGAGGCTTCACCTCCCGTGAGGTAGTAAGGATCCGACGCCGCCCGGCGGCAACGAAGCATCACCTCCCCGACGCCGTGCACCGTGTTTGCTTTCATCAATTCCAAGGTACTGTTCTTTGTGGGTCTGCTTGACTCCGTGCCTGACGCCGCGCACCTCGCGGTCGTCGCCGTACTTTGGGATTTTTATCTGTCATGACATCGTAATAACTCCAGGTGGAGTTATTTGTTGCTACAAACTTTAATTGAGTGAATAACCTATTTTTGAGGATATCTTGATAACTGTATTGTGGATTTTTGTTGTTTGGTCTTGTTTTGGTTTAGATAAAGTGGTTTAGATAAAGATTACTTTTTGAGGATATCTTGATAACTGTATTGTGGATTTTTGTTGTTTGGTCTTGTTTTGGTTTAGATAAAGATTACTTATTTTTCTAAACTGGTGTGGTGTCCATTTGTATGGTTTTCACTGTATTACACTACGTGTTCACAAATGCTTTGCACACTGCCTCTGAGATAAGCCTGTCTGCTCATGCCAAGCTACTAAGGGGGTGAGCAGGGGTTATTTTAGAAGTGTATCCCCCTTACCCTGACTAGAAGCAAGGGTCCCTATTTGGACAAAGGTACCTACCTCTGCCAACTAGAGACCCCCATTTCTAACATCAGGTTACTGAGGACTCAGCTTCTGAACGGGGAATGGGCTCTGACGATACTAGACAGCGTGGCAGAAGTAACAATAGCTCGTCAGAACCTGAAGCAATTTCTGGTGACAGCAGTATTGAATGAATACATCACTGTGGAAACACCCGATACAAGAGTGAGTGTCCCACACCGTCCACACAAAATTAATCTCCAAATAGAGGGGGACATCTCAAGAAAAATTAAAGGTCTCTTTTGGGAAAATTTGACATTTGGATATGACATCCTGTTAGCAAAAAAAGATTGGCCGCCTAAATTTATAATGGATTGCCCAAAAGGTGAAAGCGTCATTTTGCCTGCTTTCTCCAAACTCGTTCCTGTTTTCTTAAAACACTCATACGCACGGGAGTGGGAGCAAGCGCTAGCTCTGGCATTATACCCCAAACATATAGGGTGGGACGTGGAGTCAAAACACCACGAAATCCCATTAAAAACTACTCCAACTCCAAAGAGACAGTACCCTATTAAAAACAAGCATTTGCAAAGCAATAGGTCTCGCTTTTTTTTTTTTTGAGTTAGAGCTATTGGCGTTGTAATGTAAACATTTTTAACTTATGTGTTTTAGAGTGAACTGGATGTATGTGATGGCAATTATGTGGAAAATGATATTTTTTTAAAGGGGCCTGATTTTAAAAGGGGGTTATGGAATTAAATTCTAAAAATTTGTTTCAGAATGCATAATCCCCTTGTTCTGATGTGTCTTGAATGCAAACTGTTGCCCAAAGTGTCCACTAAAAATATCATGGAGAGTCTGCCGCACTAACTGGATATGTACTTTGATTTAAATGTATAAAGGGCAAAATATTCACTAAATGAAACACAATCACGAAATTATACAATATGATAATGCTGATGACAGTGTATATTGCAAACAATTGGGTGCATGACAAACGAATACAATGCCAGCGACCAAACGACAACCTGTGAGGGAGGAAAAGACGACAGACAGGACTGACTCGGTCTTTCATCCTTCCAAGATTGGTCACCAACACATCACCAGCTCCACAAGCCTAATCTACTAAGATTGAGATTAGGGAAGACAAATAGGGCTGACTTGGTCTTTCATCCTTGCAAAGTCCATTCAAATTGTCAATTAATCAGTGCATGCATTATAATTACTGATCACGCAAGGGGTTGGTGGCGGTAAGGTGTAAGAATAAAAACATTCATTTTAGAAGAAAGGAAGGAGAGGGGATATAATCAAAAAAAAACGCATGCACACACACGAGGAGGGGGCAGCGGCAGACAGGGAGCTCAAAACAGGCTGGGAGTTTTAGACCCCCTCCGCCCCCGAAGTTTGGGTCTAGTTGCATCCCTGGTATTTACCACCTCGCATTATTGGTAACATTAGAGGTATAACTTTAGCGCATCTTCTTTAATGTTCTTTACTGCATCTTCTCAAATGCTGTATATTTCATTTTCACAAAAAAAGTTTCAATTTTGATTTATTTATTGGCAAGCAGAAGTTTATGTTTATGCCTGCATCAGGTGCTGCTGAAACTTCGTATGCAATCCCATATAGGCAATAACAAGGGTGTTCTGTATTCGTCCTGTATGCAAACATTTGAGTAGGCCTTGAATGGAGATTTAGAAAACAAATCAGGGGAAGCTAGTCTTCTCTTGTCAACTTACAGTGCAATCAAAACGTTTTAAGCGGTACAACCAAAAGAATGCATTTTTCTACTGGAAAATGGAGTGTGTCCAGGGCTTTAAGTGGGAAGAAAAAACTGGGGCGTCTCTCAAAAGGGGGTGGCCGATATAATTAATGGTGTGGCTTAAAACATTTATGCTAAAAATATGTGCTCAGCATGATGTGCCACCCGACTGGTATTTAGATGCTTCTGTTATTGCCTCCCCATATTAATACAAGTAACATTACACCTACAAGCCAGGACTATTGGCTTTGTCAAAGGCTGTTAGTTGGATAAGATCAACATACTACATGCATACATACAGCTATGGCTTCGTTGCTTATAATATTGATAATGCTTTAGTTCTTGTGTTGAGGTTGTGGCGAAATGGCTAGAGCTGCCAACTTTGGAGCTGAGGAAGCAGGTTTGAGTCTCAGCGTCGGCTCAACATTCTGTGTTTCTGGGCAGATCACTTAATCGCCTGTGCCTACCAAAAAATAAATGAATATGTCCTTGTTGGTGCTCATGTAAAGCACTTCGAGTTTTGAAAATATAGAACTGCAAACAAATAAAAGTTACATCAAAAACAGTGAACTGCCGCAGAGTTAAGGTTTTTTTCCGTTCTGAGAGTGAGGGCGGAATGGAGAGCCCAACAGGGATCCGTCTTGGCACCTGGTTTTAAGAACTGCTGGTGCACTTATAACCCAGAGTGTGTCCCAAGTAAGTCGAAAGGCCTAACAGCCATTGACTCGGCTTGCATTTGCTGTTCACTCATACACTGATCAACATAATTTAGAATACGTGAAATTTCACGGAAACCAAACAGACAGCTTCAGCCTGATTCCAGTGACCTTGGCCGTTGGATAATTTCAGTTAACATCTTGGAGCTGGCGAAGCACAGACAAGGTCAGGCGGGAGATCTACATATCTGTGGATAGTGTGAAAACATGCCTTTAATACACCTGCGAATGCATCAACTTTCACAGGTAATTAAAGCGCCAACTAGGGGACAGATACAACGCCGAAAACACAGCCCCATACATACTAAAAATGTATAGCAAATTGTGCAATTTGCTGTAACAATTTACTGCGAGCACACAGTAACAACATAACGTGAATGGCTGTTATTCACGCTGCTTTTGATTAAATATTTCCTCGGTCCAAAAATTGACGCTACCCTTTTCATTTCCGTGAAGGAAGTAGCAACAACAGGGACAGCCGTTCAGTGCTTAGAAGTGTCCGTTTGGCGGCGCAGAGGTTGTTCGCTGCGATGCTTTCCCTTTCTCCACAAAGCTGGTGCAGTTCGCCACATTGTGCTGAACTTAGATATATACATGACAACATTCAGGAGCTCATCTCATTTACTCAATGAAGTTGATTGCAACACCACAGTGACCTGGAAGTTAATCCCCGCTGCTTTTCCGGTTTGTCCGCAGTTTTCAGAAAATAGCGAGCGGTGGAATTCCGTTCCATTTATGATGTTGCATAGGAGACTTTTTTGAAACCAAGCGCCATATGGGGTTTTGTAGAGTACTGACTGCAGAGAAGTAGACAGAGTAGCTGTTCCGAGGACTAGCAAGATCGAGATCGGCAGTACGGGTACAAAAATGTAATGTAAAAAGAGCAGCGCGAATTAAAAAATTAGGCAGTAGCGATTGTGAAAAGCACAGCCCTCTAAAACAAATTTGAAGGGGAGAGGAGGAGGCAGCAGGGGGAGGGGGCCTGCGCCTGTTTCCCTTGCGGGAGCGAGCTTTAAAACCATCTGTTAATTACAAACAGATGGTTTTAAAGCTCGCTCCACAGAGAATCATAAACGTGCACGCGTTGCCATTGAAGACAATGGAACGCGTGCACGTTTTGGCTGAAAAGCCGAAGCGATTCCAAAAGGTCTTTTTGCCTATGCAGCGCATGCGCGCTGCGTTGGCGAGACCTAATGAAGCGAAGAAACAGGTCAAAGAAATCTTAGACCAACAAATACCAAGGTGTGATTGAAACTTGCACCTCACCAATAAACAACCCTTTGTTTCCCGTAATGAAACCTGACAACACATATCGTTTGGTTTTAGATTACAGAAATTTGAACACATGCACATAAACATTTGCAGTTCAGAAAGCACACAGCGCCGCATTGATGAATAACATCGTGCGGAAGAAATACAAAACAACACTAGACATCTCGAAAGGATTCTTCTGCCAAAATATAGCTCCTGAAAGGCGATATTTGATGGGATTTTCCGCCCTTGGCACTCAGTGTCAGTTTTGCTGCCTGCCCCAATGCTATAAGACCAGCCCAGGGTTATTCTCGGCAAGAGTGTCAGAGCTATTACAAACTTATGATGAAGAGGCAGTGTCCTATGTAGATGATATTTATCTGACGGACAATGAATTACCTGATCACTTGTGCAGGGTGAACAACATAATTGTTGGTTTTGCCAATTTGGGCTACAAATTTAACTTAAAAAAATCAAAAATTGCCCATCTCAGCGTCCGGTTTTTGGGATATGAGCTGTCAAGTGAAGGCAAAAGCCTTGCCGCGAACTCAGCGTCAGTTTTGCTGCCTGCCCCAATGCTATAAGACCAGCCCAGGGTTATTCTCGGCAAGAGTGTCAGAGCTATTACAAACTTATGATGAAGAGGCAGTGTCCTATGTAGATGATATTTATCTGACGGACAATGAATTACCTGATCACTTGTGCAAGGTGAACAACATAATTGTTGGTTTTGCCAATTTGGGCTACAAATTTAACTTCAAAAAATCAAATATTGCCCATCTCAGCGTCCGGTTTTTGGGATATGAGCTGTCAAGTGAAGGCAAAAGCCTTGCCGCGAACTTTTTAGAAAAGTGCGCGCTAATTCAGCCTCCAAAGATGGGTTTACAATCCATTTTAGGATTTTAAATTTCGGCAGAACATACATTCCAGACTAGGCAGAAAGAGTCAAACGTTTCTATGATTTAATCAGAGCAGATTTCACAGCAAACAAGTGGACTCATAAACATACAGACACTCTACGTTCAGTTCAGGCTGACATGATAGCTTCAAAACACTTGCAGACACGAGTAAACGTCCGCAACCTGGTAATACGAGTCGTCCCTGGGTTATCAGGGTACACCTACATCACATTCAATGAAGGTGAGACAGTTCCAATCACATACAAATCTCATCTGTACACAAATGCTGAAAATCGATGTGCAGCAACAGAAAAAATTCTGACAGCAGTACAGACTGCTTTAGTGAGAGAAAGAGCACTAGCACATGGGAAGCGCATTATCGTTGTGACCCTAATACCGACTTTAGAAGCGGTAACTAAAGCCAGCATTCCAAATGTAAAGGCACTGCATCCACGATGGATACAATGGGCTAATTCTCTCACTGCAACAGATGTAGAATACAGATACGATCCAAGACTTAGAACACAAGCATTCCTGCATTACGAACAAGAATATCCTCTACCGAATGAAATCTTGCCTCTTGATCAGTACGAATGCATCATTTATACTGATGGTTCTGCGCAACCTGCCATAGGAAGTAAACAGCAGTATAGCGCTGCATGCGCTATAGTCAAAGGTCAGATGCGGGATGGTAAGTCCCACCCAAGCAATACAACTACACAATCTCTGGGAGATTGTAAAGCGCATTTGGCAGAACTGAAAGCCCTGATACTAGCACTACAGTATACAGATCGGGAATTCCCCACACTGATTGTGTGCGATTCGTTTTACTGTGTGCAATCTTATAATTAATATCTTCACTACTGGTGCCAGAATGGGTTTAGAGACGCCAAGGGTGGCACGATAAAACATAAATTGTTATGGGAACAAGTGGCATAGCTGAAAGCATGCCTGCCACGGGCTCATGGTTTTCATATCTTGAGTCATCAGCGTGTTGGCATACACATTGAGGGGAATTCACTGGCTGATGAAGCTGCCAAGGCGACAGTGCGTACTGCTGCCGTAGCCGCAATCTCTCGTTGACACAAGAGAATAGACAGAGATATACTAGTAGCTATCAATGCCTCTAAGAACGGCTCATCCGTCCTGCCAAATGGTTTTCCACTCAAGTACTCTTACAAGTTAGATGCACATAACACACCGTATGCTCAAATTCCAGGAGTGGGGGATAGAGTAATGCCAAATAAAGATCGCAGATTAGGTTTAATACTAGCTGCACACGAGGGTCTGGGCTCAGCACACGCAGGAGTCACTGCAACAATTTCATTATTGAAGCAGCGTTACTGGTGGTCGGGGCTGACAAAACAAACAAAGGACTATGTCCTGACGTGCGATATTTGCCAGCAGATGAAGGGTTCCACCATTCACAAGCCACCACAAACACCATTACTAATTTCAGACAGACCTCTCGCATGTGTCTATTGGACCACTGCGGCCCCTTAAATTCTGACGGGGCTTACAAGTACATCTTGGTGGCAGTGGATTCATGCTCTAGATTCCTAAGGGTTTGGCCCAGCGCTCGGCTGACGCTTGAACTGTTATAAAGGATTTGGGAGTCTTCATCGGGACATGCACAATTGGCATGTTGCATTCCGACCGTGGTCCTGCGTTTAGCTCTAAGGCTTACAAGGAAGCCATGGAAGGTATGGGCATGGCATTGCAGTACTCCTCCCCCTACCATTCCGAAGGAAATTCAGAGGTGGAGAGGAAAAACCGGGACCTAAAGCAATCCTTAAGAGCAAGGGTTTTAGGCGCGGATGACACATGGGTCAATCACCCATACGGGGTCCAGAGGGCACTCAACAACATGCCAAGAAAGTCCTTGGGAGGTCGTACCCCTTATGAAATCCTGTTTGGGACAAGAATGTGGGTAACTGATCTCGATTGTGCCAGCACAGTGGCGGATGCAAAACCATTTGAAATGAATGACCGTTTGGCTGTTTTACAGGAACTCAATGAATTCCGAGCGTTACAAAGCAACGTGCAAGTCAAACGCACCGCCACTGGGGAAGTGAAACCAGTTCCAGCAAGACCTGCCTGGGTCCCGAAGATTGGGGACCTAGTCAGGGAAAAGATCGTGGACAAAAGAGAGTTTGGGCCATCTTACAGAACAGCTGTACCTGTTCTGGCAGTTGTGGGAACAAGAACAGTACTACTTCCGCCCCTTGCCGGCAAAAAAGAAAAAAGATTTGATTCATTTGATCTGATCAAACTGGATCATGTGGCCGATCCTCAACAGTAGGTCGCGTGGGGTCCTGAGTAGCCGCAGACCTCCTCTTGCTACTATACAGGAAGTTCAGATGGAAAGACTAATAACCTTTCAAGACTCACCTACACAATGTGAAGGAGTAACGAATAATGGAGTACAAATCACACCAGTTGAAGTTGAAAAACATCAAGAAGAAACAACAATGCAAGTTGCAATTCGGCCCAACAATGATGTATACATTAATGCGCCCTCGAACGACACATCTGCCAGTTCTACAAAAGGTGCGGAGCTACAGAAGATAGATTGAACTGCATCTGGCTACTTCATCAACTTCGATGATTTCTCTTCAGATCCAAGTGAACCTGATCAAATGCCACCCACTTCAAAGAAAGAAAAATGTCGCCAATTCTATCTTTTGCTCAAAAAGACTTACTTAGTGCCACCTTGGTTGCATATTTGGTTCGCAATAGGGGTAGTATACCTGTTAATTTGGATTGGCACAGTGACTGCCTTTTTTCTGATTCTGAACGGATATTATCTCCCAGAACGCTCTGCAGTACAATGTGTGAACTTGGTCCTGAAACCACATACGTCATCACACCGTGAACAAAGAGACTTGTCCCTGATGAACATTACTGCTATTCCTGTACCGGATGGTATAGTTTGGGATAAAGTTTCTTATGATGTATATGGTCCCACTGAACATTTGAAAATTCCACATTTGTTTAAAATTTCTTTCAATGATTTCATTACCCCCAGTACACTATCTGATTATTGGGACATTGAGACTGTAAATACTATGCTCACAGACTTGGAACAATCTGCTGCATTTTCTTACAGGGAATTGTAGAAGTATACAACTGACTACGATACCATGTTTTGTTACCAGCATTATGGTCATCATTTTTTGCATAGAGCAAGTGTACCACTCACTGCCAATGTGTACCATCAATGGGAACATTCCCCACACCACAAAAAAGTAGTTCTGCCACATTCACACAGAAGTTCGCATACTTTTCAGGGTTCAATACATCCGACCCAGAATCGTTTTACTACAAACTTGCACAGACTAATGCAACTGCGAGGAAGATTATGCTGACTAATACTAAACTGATATATTCAGCACCTTTTCTCTCCCAACTGTCTATACAGAGTTTCGACTACTGGAGAGACACCATAGACACAAAATCCATCTGGGGGACAAGAGAGTGGCAGGTTCAGGGAACAGAGGCTTTATTTAGAGCTTGTCTCATACCACTACAGATGATTTTCCTGAACAGAACAGTACAACAGACTACCTGTTACGGGTTTGCAAAAGTCAAAGACCTCAAAACACCGAGCATCCCTTCACCCACACCTATTAAGGGGATTTCCAATAACGCACTAACAAGTGAAGAGACACATGGTACATGTAAGTACAATTCATCATCTCCCGATTGGAAGGGTTGGTTGGTTTGGCCAGTAGACACGAATAGGTGTCACTCAAGATTCAGGGGTACAACCGAAGGGTTCAGTATTCATAGGCCTGACCCACGTTATGTACACACTGACGTCCCAGGAGTAGTGACTTCCTATAGTGTCGGGAAGTTGTGCCTAGATTGGCTAAATACCTTGACACTTTCACAGGTGAAACAACACTTGTCCCTTTTGTCAGACAACATGGATATTAGGGATTTCTTGCTAGGTCCCAAGAAACCACATAGGAAGCTCTTCTTATTTAACATCTATAATGAGGTTTGGAAAGTCTCCCAACAGGAGACTTCGTGAAATAGATAGAATTAACCTAGAAAACGCCTTAGCTGTGGTAGACAATGACATGACCACACTCTTGTCTCTTATTTATTCACTGGGCAACATTGTGTCCTCAGCTATCGACATAATGGAACAAGATTTCCCTATTTTACAACATGGGCAATCTCAGCTATGTGCTATTAGGCTTCTAAGCTGGACGCTTCAATCATTACATTCTGGCCACGTTCCATGGCGATACATTAAAGACACAAATCTGTTTTCGGCTTACAATCTGACCGACAGATAATTGACCATGGCACCCCGAGATGCGAAGTACACCATGCTGCTCATTGAAAAACTAGAGAAGTTACATTTTACTGTAGCAGAATCACCGTCTACGGAATGGTTAATCCATGGCTATATCACACTGCCAATCACGACATTCCAATTCCAGTACTGCCTGAAATACTACCCAGTAGACAGGTATGAAGCGTTGGGCGAAGGGTAGACACGAGAAACTTGGGAGTTACCGTACACATATAGATGGAGGAATAAGGAGAAGGAAGTTTTCTTGAGTGGTTCAAACTGCGAAAAGGCCTTCTGTGGGTCTTTAGTGTGTAAAGAAATATCGCTGCACGGCCGATGTAATACATCAATAGCGAACTTGTTCTGCTACCTGAAGGGCTTTCCAGCTGCAATGATTCATCCGGTTTTCGAGTTACTTTTAAATGGGAGTTACTTGATGCTGAATGACCAAGGCTGCTGTGGTATGATGCCCGGCATTGCTTATCTAGTGACCGTCAACTCCAATGTGGCCTTCATTGAATGTATCCAACATAGGGTTTGATTCTCTGAGCAGACTGAAACCCATGCTGTTTCAGCATAATGTAGCCTTAACTTCAGCCCGAGAGACTTTTGATCTCCAAGTGGCAAGGTTCTTCGGCAGAGATACAGGCATTGGTATGTACGAACTTCCCTCTCCATTTCGGAGAAATGGTCCATCGTATCTTTAACATGTCTGATACAAGTGGTATCGTACATTTATTTAAGAGCATTGGATCAGGTCTGTTTAAAACCATTTTCGGGGTGATTCCATCATTCATACACTCCGTACTTGGAAGTGTTTTTGGAGGGCTTCCTTTGGTCCTGCTTTCGGTAGTGGGCATCCTGATTTTACTTCTATTGCTTCGCAATGGATGTCAGCATCACTCAAGACGTGGAGAGAGCACTGCTGGATCGACGTTGTCGTGAGCGATTGGTGTTCTTAATGGGGTTACCTCGGCTTCAAGAGCTGAGTGAGCATTGGTTCCTGTCTTTCAGACCGGCCTGGCTTGACTGCATTCTACCAGTATTCCGCTGCCTCTGTCGCGGATTCGGACGTGTGTTGGACCTCTGTCTAACATTCCATCGGTTGCGCCGCCGGACATAGACATGCTCCTGGCGCCTTTATGGGCCCATGTGCACAGTTGTCCACAGCATATTCCCATGTTGATGATGGCGTTCCTAGAGCCTCCACGGGATGCTTCAGCTCCTGTTGGACCGGAGAACGGCTCTGCAACGGATGTGTAAGCATCAGTCTCAGGCACACAGGCATCTACTTCTTCCCCGATGGCTGCCGTGGGAAACAGCGATGACCACCTCTGCTCACTTGATATCATACTAGAGGTATTGGAGGGACTGCCTCCTGTGGATGCCATGTACATTGATGTTGAGTCTTCAGCGCAGGATTCTTAAACAATCTGGCCTTTCCTGTGCTGGAGACCGTTTGGGCGATTTTTAAACATGTACCAAATTGAAGGTCGAACAGACTTTGTTTTTCTTCTCTGCTCTATATGAACATAGTGGCTTTCAAGGTGCTCAGAAAAACGATGACATTATATTCAAAATATAGAGGACCTTTTATGAACGCTTTTAGGGAAGTATACCTTTCATATATAGACCTTGCTTTTATGGACACATTTGAGAACTTTTTTAAGTGCTTTTTAGTATGCTTTTAATATAAAGGATTTTTATGCCTTTTTTTAGCACTTACTATCATTACCTAGCTGACCTTGTTGACCTTTTATGAGGAGTGGGTGTCATGTCCTTTAGGTTAGTTCAATCATGTACATACCGAATACATACATTGTGTCCCATCCACACAACATAACGGTCTTACACAGGTGACCTTTTACCTAGTAGCTTACTTCTGTCTTTCCGACATCAGGCTCTTGGTACCATATCTTAATCCATGTACCTGACGTATATAAACATGTCCCCAGGCACGGTAGATTTATTCTGTGCAAGGGTCACCACTCTTTTTTCATCTATGGCCAACAGCCAGCTGTGCATGATCATGTTTGTGTAGAAAAGGATTACCAGGGGATTAGTGAATGTTTTCAGAACGTATCGATTCTAGAAAAACCCCGGAGTGACCACTTTAGTATAAAAGACCCTCACTCACCCTTACTAGGCAGAGGAGAATTCCTTCCAAGCTAGAGATTGACTCTGCAGGCTGATCCTTCAACAGGCAGAAACCTTACATCCCTTGCGGGGTGCCATCCTTGATGCAGAGACGGGGTCCTTCATTCAGCACCATCAGGTGAGGGGTTAGTACTTCCCCGGGGAATTCTTGGCTCCATTAGGTCCCATTAGGAAATATCCTAACACTTACACATACATGCTTCAACTACACATCTAGGCTAGGCACAGTTAGGTAGGCTATGCATCGTAGGAGTACGCCAATGCTATTGTTTTATATAATATCTTTTTATTCATCTTATTAGCACTATGGTAGAAATGTATCTGCTATTTACGATATTGATACTAGCGATCACATTTGTCTGCTCCTGTCTTTTGATTGTCGCAGCTAACATGTTTCATACTAGACTGACGCTTGACCACTAAATAATTATTGAAACCGTTCCAATTGTCATTCTAAGTATTCTGAGAAAAGCAAGCACGAGTGACTGAGCGAAAGATACTGTGTTGTTTCCATTATACCTGAGGAATCAGGGTTGACATGTTCAGTGGTTGCCAGAAACTAAATACACCACTATAGAATACAGGGGGGTGGTAGTGGCACCGTAGAGCTAGCTGGTCTCCTGACTAGCTGACTCATCCTGTGGGGGTGTCCAGAGTCTGTCTGCACACCAAGCCCTCAGTTTAGGTCATCCAAAAATGCACAGGTCCTGGGGGGTCCTAGGAACTACACGACAGCCCAGGGTGCACCCTCTAACTGTGTGGTATTGAATTATAAAAATTGCTAGGGTGGGCCTGGGGTGGACAACGTGTTGCACAGCATAAGGGTGCTGGGGGGATGGAGCGAGGGGGGTTTAGAATAGGATTTGTCCCAAGTGTGCATATTATGTATGTCATTTTAACACGGTGGGGCCTAGTAAGGCTAGTCATATCTCCACGTTATGCCCAGAAATGCATGATGTTCATGTTGTGTTGATTATTGTGTGTTGAATACAAACGTTATTTACATACATCACATGTGAAGTCTCAGTGTATTTATTGTGAGTGAGTGCTGTGCCAATGCTTCACACATTGCCTCTGTGATAAGCCGGTCTGCTCAGTGCCAAGCTACCCAAGGGTGATTGCAGAATATACAGTGTGTGTAATCACCCGCCCTGACGGAGTGGTAGGTTCTGACAGGCTAGGCCATCACCTCAGCCAACCAGAAAATGCCATTTCCATCAGCTGTGATTTACTGTGGTGTGATAAGATGTGCCATTGTTTGCATGAACTTGCATTCTTTGCTGTGCTTTGTCATGGAGTGCCATTGCCTGCATGTACCTGCAGCCCCCTTCCGTGTTTATGGGTTTCTGTGCCAGAGACTCATATTATAACAGTTAGTACCGAAATCCGCTCATAAAGCCTTTCACGAACCTGCATGACACTAATGTATGGACTCTCAACCTATGATGTTTTACCTAAAGACCACTCCAGAGAGCCCTAAGGACAAACTGTTTCAAACCTCTCTTATACAGTTACAGGTGAGAAGTTGGTCCATTAAAATTTGTGGTACAAAAACTAATTCTGCATATATCATTCCAGGTCTCCCTTCTTGCAGTACCCTCCCTAATACCATTCCCCTTACCTGGCCACTCCAATCCTTTGGTGTACCTACAATTACAGAGTTGCTGCTGCCAAGAGATGGACATCTTGAGGGTGCTGCCCCCGAGGAACCAAGGGTCTCAGTCATCCCCCATTAGGTCCAGACAGCCCACCAGCATAATAGCTCTCTATTCAACGCCATTCCTCAGAAGGTTCAGTAAAAAACACATCTTCCCTTCCACCTGAATCCTTAGACAGACTGAAAACCACAATACATATATTAGGCAAAGCTCAAGAAGGCGCTTCTTCATGTACAGAAATGATGCATGTTCAGATTGGACTATCATTGTGAAACCCGTGGTATATAGACACCCTGGCATTCTCCGCTATGAAGGCTCCGGCTGATCTAGCATGTTTCAATTTATAGTCACTACCCAAAAATTAACAGTTTTGCCACCACTACGCACCTCTCCAGCACATAGAACTTCATTGGAGCCTCTGGTGTCGCTACCTCCTGTAGTCAACTTCCAGGAAAGTCACAATTGAGTTTTGTTCTATTTTTTCAGGGAGCCCAGCTGTTCTTCTATTGTTTCGTCTTGCTCAGCCTTCCTGATTATCCACACTATTTTCCAATGCTTGTGCCTTCTCTGTCATGGCTGTCAGTTGTTGTTTGAGGCTTTCCACTGTTGGTTGAGCTCCAGCACCACCTCTTCCACTTTGTTCACTCTTTCTGACAACTTCCTGTGAGCACCCCTCAGCAGGAGTATGTTTACTACTAAGGAGTCTATTTTGCTTTCCAGCAAGTCTCTGGTAGAATTGATGGCCACTAATATAGTATTAAGCATATCCAAAGGGGCTTATCCTTTGGTAACCTTAGCCGAAGCGCGTGCCGTCTAAGATTTATTCCCCTCTACTGTGAAATCGTCATTGGGGCCATCTCTGTGTTTCTGGGTTCCTTCCATTGCCTTGTCATCCCTAACCAGTACGCACAATCTGTGAGTGTGCATGGGCATACCATTGGGTTTAGCAATGCACGCCCTCTGGTTGGACTCCCTATATCCTCCTCTGCCAACGTTAATATGGGCAGTTTAAATAAACTGCCCAATATACCATCAAAACAGTATTGGGGAGGCAACTGGTTGCCAACAGAGCCATCCCGGTCCCTCCACATCTGGACCTTGCACAGGGGAGTGCTGAAAGTCACTGTCAGCCACCAGTGATGTACACTGAGCAGTGTTGGGCAACTATTTACCTATGTACGTCATAGGCAACAATGAAGAAATATCCATTTGACTAGTGCGTGTTTCTGAAACAATAGGTAGGTAGCGACACTATCTGTACATATACTTATTTGCAGTGCGGCAATATATTGGCATTTTATAAATCATCCGGTCTTTCCCCTTTCTCGACAGGAGCATTTTATCCCATGAGAGAGAGTATGCACGCAGAGTTGTTTAGGGCGTTTTGTATACTTATATTCTAGGTAAGATACCATTGATCTTTTTGGTGTAGTAAGTCTTGCTCTTCAAAGGGGCTTCTCATGCTTTTGATATTTTGTGCGTTATTCATCATTATAGGACGTGGTCTGTCAAGTATATAAACGGTTGGCTACGGCATCAGTTACCGGTGGACCGCATGATATTGGTATGTCTATATAGTTTACATCAAATTTTTACCTAAGAGTATATGACCGAGTATAGCCCTTGCTATGATACATTCTACCATTCTTGGTTAATAAGGTGGATAGGTCGACCTTTGGCTTGTCCAATTTCATCTTATCTTATGTATGATTTACTCTTACAGGACGTGTTCTTATCAATCAACTCACTGTCATCTTTGATAATAACGGTCGGCGGTTCATCTGTCAGCTAGACCGTTTTTGGACAATATCGGCACTAGCTTTCATTATTTATCTACACTTTTCAACAAGTGGGTACCTATTTAATCTATAGAACATATGTCTGACACATACTGTCCTCTTTTTCATCTACCTGTCATTTGGTCTTTTCTTGACCATGTTGACTGTTTATTCATAATCTTTTTTAGGTGATGGGTGTATTTAACAAGAAACTTCTCTGTATACTAACAAAAAATCTATAGTATTATCTCTCCTACAGTGAGTATGGGTAGAGATATATCACTAACCTCTTTGGCACTTCTCGGTGATTGGTGATTGGTAGTTAGTGTGTTTAAAAATGAGCAACATATTAACTGTATGTTCTTTCAATAAGGTCTAGTTGACCCCTTCTTGTCTCTTGTCATGGGTTCTAAATATGTGTTTATTTTTAGGTATCCCCTGGGTTCTTATATGTTTTGTTGTTATTCGGCTAAGGTCCTGAGGAAGGTGGTACTACTATTCTTTAAACCACCGAAACGCGCGTCGACCTATGTTGTTTAGATCCTGCTGGTTGCAGTCACCTTTAATGGTCGTGGAGACTGTGTTATTTCTTATCTCCCGTTCCCTTGATCTATGTATTTGTGAATAGAGTATGAGTATGTATGAGTTTGAATGTCTGTATGAATGAAGAAATTAAAAAGGGTTTTTCTTTGTCTACTCAGGGGTTAATAAATGAATTGTTTTGAACTTTATATTGTATGTAATAACTGCAAAAATCTTTTTATATGTTTATATTTACACTTTTAAATTCAAGCAAATAAGAAAAAAGTATAAAAGATTTTGATATATTTAAAAAAAATGAAATAAACAATGATGAAATCAAATAAGAAAACTTTTTTCCTTTTTTCTTTAAATGGTGGTATTGTTATGCTATAGTGTGTTAGCCCATGCTGAATTGATATTCAATTTGTGAAAGCAATATAGGTCACGAGGGAGCTTTTTTCAGATAGTGTTTCTTTCTTTCCCCTCTTCTCCCTGACCTTAAATTACTCCAATAGAGGGGGTCCCCTATTTTTGCTACGTCATAGGCAACAGTGTCCCCAAGCCTCCAATTACTCTGCACCTTCCATTGGTGGCCCATACTTGAGCCTGGTGCATCGCATGTGCAGAGGAGCGGGACCCAAATGAGAATGAATGGAAGCAACACACCACTCCACACCACACTCAGCAGTCTTTACTTACTCCAGAGGCTGCTGCTGTGCAAGCCCGGCAATCACATCTGCCATTCTACTTGCTCCAGCACTGTGTGTGGAGCTCCTCACTGCAGCCTTGGCTCAGCGACTCTACCTCTATAATCACCATCAGTGCCACAGGATGCCGCCAATGTTAGCTGTCCCTCCCCAGCATTTAGTGGCTTCTGGAAATGGCCAGAAAGTCACTAATTCCACGGGTTGACTGGAGAGCCGGCAAGAAGACCTACTTACATCGTGGCAGTTAGCTCCCACCCCCACCATTTTTTATACTTGTCTATATTCCAAAGTATGGGGCCAGTTCACAAACAGATTTATGAGTATGTGAAGCAGTGGATCGCGTATTGGCCACAATAATTTTCCAGAGGGAGAAACTCCTTCCAATTCAGTTCCTTGAAATATGAGGCTTTTTCTACCAAATCTGATCTCTCAACACCACCATTTTTTACACAGCGTAGGTGTAATAATTTCTGTGAAAAGCAAGTGGAAGGCTTGTGAATACCCACTGATCTATGAATGTTTGGGTGTTCACTACCTTCTCAAAAGCCACTCAATCACCTCTTGGCAACACCATTCTTCCCACTGCCACCCATAAAAACGTGAACAGTCCAGCCCAAATTGCCAAGCCAGGTCTTCTCTGACCCGGAACACAAGCAATCGAAAACTAGTTTCGCCCTAGTTAGGGCTCGTCATTCAGGTGTTGTTTGGTTCCAGTGGTAAGTGAGCATGGCACCGTCTGGGCATACCTATTGAACATAGGGTATCGCACTGAAGTATGCAAAAAGGTAAGGAGAGGAATGCTTGAATTAA